>CAWUFW010005953.1:0-1236960 GCA_963921515.1 Calotriton arnoldi | reverse complement strand
CGACTCTGGTGATGTTAGCGAGGGCTTCGGTCACAGTGTCCGGTGTTGGTGGAGTCCCACTTGTCCTCCCACCTGCCCTGCTGTCACTGGCCTGTTGCCTCACCACTCTAGCCACATGCCTGCCCTCCACAGTTGTTGGTGTTGGCTGGGCATCCTCTGTGGCTGGGCGAATGTTGCAGGCAAAGGTGGTAGTGGTGGTGGTGGTGGTGGCGGCACAGGTCATTCCAGCAGGGCTCAGCGTTGTTGTTGTTGCTGATGGTGGGGGGGCAGTGGGGTCATGTGACCGGTTGCGCCCTGGCATACCAGATGGGCCGGCTTGGAGCTCCTCATGTCATGTCATGTCATGTCACTTATAAAGCGCACTACATACCCGCGAGGGTCTCAAGGCGCTGGGGGAAGAGGGGGGTGGTGCTGCTACTGATCGAAGAGCCAGGTCTTGAGGAGTCTTCTGAAGGCCAGTAGGTCTTGGGTCTGTCGGAGGTTGGTGGGGAGGGTGTTCCAGATCTTGGCGGCGAGGTGGGAGAAGGATCTGCCGCCGGCGGTCGTTTTCCCGGATGCGGGGGACTGTGGCGAGGGCGAGGCTGGTCGAGCGGAGCTGGCGGGTGGGGGTGTAGAAGCTGAGTCGTCTGTTGAGGTAGGCTGGTCCGGAGTTGTGGAGTGCTTTGTGTGCGTGGGTGAGGAGCTTGAAGGTTATCCTCTTGTTGACAGGGAGCCAGTGCAGGTCTCTCAGGTGGGGTGTGATGTGGCTGCGTCGGGGGATGTCGAGGATAAGACGTGCAGAGGCGTTCTGGATGCGTTGCAGCCGTCTCAGGAGCTTAGCCGTCGTTCCTGCGTAGAGGGCGTTTCCGTAGTCCAGCCTGCTGGTGACGAGGGCCTGGGTGACTGTTTTTCTTGTTTCGGTGGGGATCCACTTGAAGATCCTGCGGAGCATTCGGAGGATGTTGAAGCAGGATGAGGAAACGGCGTTGACCTGCTTAGTCATGGAGAGGGTGGGGTCGAGGATGACCCCTAGGTTGCGTACGTGGTCGGTGGGTGGCGGGGCTGTTCCCAGTGATGTTGGCCACCAGGAGTCGTCCCAGGCTGAAGGGTTGGAACCAAGGATGAGGACCTCCGTCTTGTCCGAGTTCAGCTTCAGGCGGCTGGTCCTCATCCATTCGGCGACGGCCTTCATTCCTTCGTGGAGGTGGGCTTTGGCGGTGTGAGGGTCTTTGGTGAGGGAGAGGATCAGCTGGGTGTCGTCGGCGTAGGAGATGATGTTGAGGTTGTGCTGTCGGGCGACGTGGGCGAGGGGTGCCATGTAGATGTTGAACAGCGTTGGGCTGAGGGAGGAGCCTTGGGGTACGCCGCAGATGATCTTGGTGGCCTTGGATCGGAAGGGGGCGAGGCGGACGCTTTGTGTTCTGCTGGAAAGGAAGGATGTGGTCCAGTCCAGGGCCTTCTCTTGGATCCCGGCGTCGTGAAGGCGTGTTCGTAGTGTGTGGTGGCAGACCGTGTCGAAGGCGGCTGATAGGTCCAGGAGGATGAGGGCTGCTGTTTCTCCGTTGTCTAGCAGGGTCCTGATGTCATCGGTGGCGGCGATGAGGGCGGTTTCGGTGCTGTGGTTGCTGCGGAAGCCGGACTGGGAAGGGTCCAGGATGTTGTTCTCCTCGAGGTAGCGGGTCAGTTGTTTGTTGACGATTTTCTTGGTGACCTTCGCGGGGAACGGGAGCAGAGAGATGGGTCGGAACTTCTTGAGGTCCTTGGGGTCTGCCTTGGGTTTCTTGAGTAAGGCGGTGATCTCGGCGTGCTTCCAGCTTTCCGGGAAGGTTGCTGTCTCGAAGGAGATGTTGATTATTTTCCGGAGATGGGGCGCGATGGCTGTACTGGCTTTGTTGAAGATGTGGTGAGGGCACGGGTCTAGCGGTGAACCGGAGTGGATGGTGTTCATGATCTCGCTGGTGTCCTCGTCGTTGATGTTGGTCCAGGAGAGCAGGCGGTTGGTGGCTGTGGGGGCAGTGGTCTCGGTGGTTGCCGGGGCGGTCGTGGTGTTGAAGCTGTCGTGGATGTCGGCGATTTTGCGGTGGGACTCCGCATCCGAGTGTCCATGTTCCGGGGGAGGAGACTGGCTCTGCAGGTTGAGGTTGTTGTCCTCTGCAGTCAGTTGTTGGTCACCTGTGGAACAGAGGGTACATGGTCATTGACTTACAGCCATATGGCTTGCTGTGTTTGATGTCTCTTATTTACATGTTATGCAACAAACAGTTACGTATTTCATGAGTTGAATGTCTGCACAGTGTTGTTCGTCATGACATGATGTGGAGGTACATACATCTTGTTCATGGTGTGACAAGTCATTGGATGCCATGGCCAACTTGACACTCTTTGTATGGGACTGATGAGTTGTCATCTGACAACTGGCTGCCATGCAACTTGATGTGATGCATCGAGGATGATTACTCTTCCCGACAGATGTTACATATGCACATTTACTAGACATTGTCACATTGTTATCTCATGCATACCTTTGTAATGTTCTGTGCTTGTATTTATTTGCTCGACATACCAGGCCTTTTTATTGTTACTAGGGTCCTTCATGCTCAGCAGCCATGGAATTTGCACATGTCATTCTGTGCAGGGCATATTTGGTCCCTGATTGGTGGACAGTCAAAATATCGATTTTTAAATATCGAAGCACAGTTATATCGAGTTTTAAATATCGTAGGGACAAAATATGGAAGTCAAGAATATCTACAACCAGAATATCGAAGTTAAGGTAAGAAATATCGATGTTGCAAATATCGATGTTAGTAATATCGATAGTTAAATTATCGATGTTAATAATATCGATATTTATATGAGTGTTATGTATTTTAGTATGTATTTAATATGTATGTGTTCTATATTTTTTGTTAAGTATTGTACTGTTTTTTTAAATATATGTATACATTTTTTAGAAATTAGTAATTTTTTTAAAAGTAAATTTTGCGTTTCAGTACCGTAGCGGGTTGTGGGATTATAGGGGAATAGGGTGGGAAGTAATTTAATTATAGTAAATTAAATAATAATTTTTAGGAATTATTAATTGATTTTAATTAAATTTTGTGTTTTATTTCTGTAGCGGGTTGTGGGTTTATAGGGGAATAGGGTGGGAAGTAATTTAATTTTAATTAAGTAATTATTAATTTTTTATTATTGTTATTAATAATTAATGAATTGTTAATTAGTTATTAATTGGTAATTATTATTAATTGATAATTATTTTATTTGCATTAATTTATTATTGGAGTGGGTTGTGTGTTTTTAGGGGAATAGGGTGGTAAGTAATGTATTTGTAATTAAGTAATTAATTAAGAAAAATTGAGTATTGATAATTAATTTTTTTGTTAATTAATTTTCAATTGGGTAATATTTTTTATTAAATATTATTGATTGGTATTGATATTTTTTTTGTTAATTAATTATTAATTTGCTAGTAATTGTTATTAAATATTATTTATTGATATTGAAAATTAATTTTTTGTTAAATTATTTATTGGCTCCTAATTGTTATTACATATTATTTATTGGTATTGACAATTAATTTTTTTGTTAATTGATTATTAATTGGTTATTAATTTGTATTACATATTATTTATTGTTATTGACATTTTTTAAAATTTAATTATTAATTGCAAATTAATTTGTATTAATTGATTAATTGAAAATTAATTTACTTGTGTGAAATTTTATGTGGAGTTGTTGTGTGTTTATTGGGGAATAGGGTGGGAAGTATTTAATATTATTAAAGTAATTATTATTTTTGATATATTTGTAGTTTTTTTTTTTTTCTAAATTTATTAATAAATCATTATTTAATTACAATATTTATTTCATTTATATGTATGTTATTTTTAATATCTACGTTGTCCAACGCTTTCCCTACTGTTGCACTCACTGGAGTGGGAATAGTAATTTTTACCCTTACGCTATCCAGCGCTTTCCCTACTGTTGCACTCTCTGGAGTGGGAATAGTAATTTTTACCCCTACGCTATCCAACGCTTTCCCTACTGTTGCACTCTCTGGAGTGGGAATAGTAATTTTTAACCCTACGCTATCCAGCGCTTTCCCTACTGTTGCACTCACTAGAGTGGGAATAGTAATTTTTACCCCTATGCTATCCAGCGCTTTCCCTACTGTTGCACTCTCTGGAGTGGGAATAGTAATTTTTACCCCTACGCTATCCAACCCTTTCCCTACTGTTGCACTCACTGGAGTGGGAATAGTAATTTTTACCCCTACGCTATCCAGCGCTTTCCCTACTGTTGCACTCTCTGGAGTGAGAATAGTAATTTTTACCCCTACGCTATCCAGCGCTTTCCCTACTGTTGCACTCTCTGGAGTGGGAATAGTAATTTTTACCCCTACGCTATCCAACCCTTTCCCTACTGTTGCACTCACTGGAGTGGGAATAGTCATTTTTACCCCAACGCTATCCAGCGCTTTCCCTACTGTTGCACTCTCTGGAGTGGGAATAGTAATTTTTACCCCTACGCTATCCAACGCTTTCTCTACTGTTGCACTATGTGGAGTAAGTATATATATATTAATTTATATGTATATGTTTAATTTATTTTAACATTTAATGTATTAGTTATTATTTTTAAATATCTTTTAATATTTTTAACTATATTTCTTTTAATTATATGTATTATTTACTTAATTTTACATTATTATTAAAACATTTAAAAAAACGATATTTTTAACTTCAATATTTTTGACAACTATATATTTTTTCGATAATTTTTGTACTTACCGTTATGTAGATTGGACTTCGATATTTTTGACTTCTATATTTCTGTGTCGATATTTTTGCAGGTTGATTTTCTGTCCGTCGATATTCTGTCATACATTCCCCTGATTTGCTTACACATGGGTTTAGTTGAGTCACAGTTCTGTTTCTGTCACAGTTACATACGCATCGCTGTCTGCATTTTATCAAATGGTATGTAATTGGGGTGTATTTTGTTGTGAAGTGTGGCATTGTGTTTGCATTAGCTCAATGCTTTCGTTGAAGAATGGTGGGGTGCATGCACTGGCTGATTACCTGTGCAGTTTGCATCTTGTGGGTGGACTGTCTACCACATGGTTCTGGGTGGGAGGGAGTGCTTCTTCATGCTGAGGGATGGGGCAGGGTGTGCCTGGTGGGAGTTGAGGTGCAGGCCTCCCTATTCCAAAGACACCTCCCTGGAAAGAAGGCTACCTACCTGTTAGGTGAGGGTGAAGCACACAGTGACTGCCACATGGTTGTGGGTGGGGGGAGTAGTCCATCCTGCTCAGCTGTGGGACAAGGGGGCCTGGTGGGAGTTGTAGTGCTGGCCTCCCTATTCCAAACACTCCTCCCTGGGAAGATGGCTACCTACCTGTTAGGTGAGGGTGTAGCACACAATGGCTGAGACATGCTTCTTGGTGGGAGGGAGTGCTCCATCCTGCTCAGCTGTGGGACAAGGGGGCCTGGTGGGAGTTGTAGTGCAGGCCTCCCTATTCCAAAGACACCTCCCTGGAAAGATGGCTACCTACCTGTTAGGTGAGGGTGAAGCACACAGTGACTGCCACATGGTTGTGGGTGGGGGGAGTAGTCCATCCTGCTCAGCTGTGGGACAAGGGGGCCTGGTGGGAGTTGTAGTGCTGGCCTCCCTATTCCAAACACTCCTCCCTGTGAAGATGGCTACCTACCTGTTAGGTGAGGGTGTAGCATACAATGGCTGAGGCATGCTTCTTGGTGGGAGGGAGTGCTCCATCCTGCTCAGCTGTTGGACAAGGGGGCCTGGTGGGAGTTGTAGTGAAGGCCTCCCTATTCCAAAGACACCTCCCTGGAAAGATGGCTACCTACCTGTTAGGTGAGGGTGAAGCACACAGTGACTGCCACATGGTTGTGGGTGGGGGAGTAGTCCATCCTGCTCAGCTGTGGGACAAGGGGGCCTGGTGGGAGTTGTAGTGCTGGCCTCCCTATTCCAAACACTCCTCCCTGTGAAGATGGCTACCTACCTGTTAGGTGAGGGTGTAGCACACAATGGCTGAGGCATGCTTCTGGGTGGGAGGGAGTGCTCCATCCTGCTCAGCTGTGGGACAAGGGGGCCTGGTGGGAGTTGTGGTACAGGCCTCCCTATTCCAAAGACACCTCCCTGGAAAGATGGCTACCTACCTGTTAGGTGAGGGTGAAGCACACAGTGACTGCCACATGGTTGTGGGTGGGGGGAGTTGTCCATCCTGCTCAGCTGTGGGACAAGGGGGCCTGGTGGGAGTTGTAGTGCTGGCCTCCCTATTCCAAACACTCCTCCCTGTGAAGATGGCTACCTACCTGTTAGGTGAGGGTGAAGCACACAGTGACTGCCACATGGTTGTGGGTGGGGGAGTAGTCCATCCTGCTCAGCTATGGGACAAGGGGGCCTGGCGGGAATTGTAGTGCTGGCCTCCCTATTCCAAACACTCCTCCCTGTGAAGATGGCTACCTACCTGTTAGGTGAGGGTGTAGCACACAATGGCTGAGGCATTCTTCTGGGTGGGAGGGAGTGCTCCATCCTGCTCAGCTGTGGGACAAGGGGGCCTGGTGGGAGTTGTAGTGCAGGCCTCCCTATTCCAAAGACACCTCCCTGGAAAGATGGCTACCTACCTGTTAGGTGAGGGTGAAGCACACAGTGACTGCCACATGGTTGTGGGTGGGGGGAGTAGTCCACCCTGCTCAGCTGTGGGACAAGGGGGCCTGGTGGGAGTTGTGGTGCTGGCCTCCCTATTCCAAACACTCCTCCCTGTGAAGATGGCTACCTACCTGTTAGGTGAGGGTGAAGCACACAGTGACTGCCACATGGTTGTGGGTGGGGGGAGTAGTCCATCCTGCTCAGCTGTGGGACAAGGGGACCTGGTGGGAGTTGTAGTGCTGGCCTCCCTATTCCAAACACTCCTCCCTGTGAAGATGGCTACCTACCTGTTAGGCAGTGACTGCCACATGGTTGTGGTGGGAGTTGTGGTGCTGGCCTCCCTATTCCAAACACTCCTCCCTGTGAAGATGGCTACCTACCTGTTAGGTGAGGGTGAAGCACACAGTGACTGCCACATGGTTGTGGGTGGGGGGAGTAGTCCATCCTGCTCAGCTGTGGGACAAGGGGGCCTGGTGGGAGTTGTGGTGCTGGCCTCCCTATTCCAAACACTCCTCCCTGAGAAGATGGCTACCTACCTGTTAGGTGAGGGTGAAGCACACAGTGACTGCCACATGGTTGTGGGTGGGGGGAGTAGTCCATCCTGCTCAGCTGTGGGACAAGGGGGCCTGGTGGGAGTTGTAGTGCTGGCCTCCCTATTCCAAACACTCCTCCCTGTGAAGATGGCTACCTACCTGTTAGGTGAGGGTGTAGCACACAATGGCTGAGGCATGCTTCTTGGTGGGAGGGAGTGCTCCATCCTGCTCAGCTGTGGGGCAAGGGGGCCTGGTGGGAGTTGTAGTGCAGGCCTCCCTATTCCAAAGACACCTCCCTGGAAAGATGGCTACCTACCTGTTAGGTGAGGGTGAAGCACACAGTGACTGCCACATGGTTGGGGGTGGGGGGAGTAGTCCATCCTGCTCAGCTGTGGGACAAGGGGGCCTGGTGGGAGTTGTAGTGCAGGCCTCCCTATTCCAAAGACACCTCCCTGGAAAGATGGCTACCTACCTGTTAGGTGAGGGTGAAGCACACAGTGACTGCCACATGGTTGTGGGTGGGGGGAGTAGTCCATCCTGCTCAGCCGTGGGACAGGGGGCCTGGTGGGAGTTGTAATGCTGTTTGCCTGGACACATGCAACACAGTAGATGTGGTCTACCTTTGTAATGTTTGAGGTGGTGTGGATGTAAAATCAGTGTGACCTGTGCGTGTTTTTGGGGTGCAGATGTGTGTACTTGTGCCTCAGGGATGTATGTTTGTAGTTGTGCAAGACAGTACATGGCAGTTTCATGGTATACATTAGTTGGTACTTACCAGCCTCCACTCCCCCAGGTATTCCTTCAAGACTCTCTGGATGCAGTATGGCAAGCACCTTCTCCTCCCACGCAGTGAATGGTTTTGGTGGGATGGGAGGGCCTCCACCAGTCGCATCAGCCAGCTCACGGTTCTTGGCCCTCCTCTTCTTGACAACACTCTTCAGGTCATGCCACCGCCTCATGATTTCATTCTTGTTGCGGGGCACATTCCCTACTGCATTGACCTTGCCCACTATCCTTGCCCACATGGTTGTCCTTGTGGATAATGGTGTCTGTTGGACCATGCTGCCGAAAAGTTGTGGTTCTACTCTGATTATCTCATCTACCATTACTGTCAACTCAGTGTCAGTGAATTTTGGCATTTTGTGATGTGCCATGGTGTGTGCTGTGCTGATGTTTTGGGGTGCAGTTGTGAGGGTGGTGTAGGTGGTGTGTGTGTGTGTTGTTGTGCTGGTGAGATGTGTGGTGTTTTGCCTATCCAATGTGCTGCAGGGTTGGGTTCATTGAGGGCTGGAGTAGTGCAAAGGATTGTGGTCAGGGCAGGGGCTGGTTTTATGCTTAGCTATGTGGGTGTGTCAAGATGGTGTAATGCAGTCAGGTGTGCTGTGTGGGTTGTCCTGTGATTTGTATATTTAAATTTGCCATGGGGGTGTGTCATTGGGATGTTTCAGGTTATTGGGGGGCAGGGCTAGTTGCTTGTGTGCATTTGCTGACCTTATAGTTGTTTTTTTTCATTGGCCGCCATTTTTTGGGCGGAGCATCCGCAGCGATGGCTGTGCTGCAGGGCTTCTGCCGTATCTCACATTCATTACTGTTCGCGACCGCGGCGGATGGAGACAGCGGAACGTACCGCTGTGACATCGGGGATATCATAATATCATTGGCGGTTACTCCGCGTGTCTGGCGGCGGGTTGATGTGTTTCCGCTATGTTACCTCTGGTTGCGGTTGCATTTTCACTTTCTCTGCCCTCTACGGGTGATTTTTCAATGCCTCCTACCGCCGCGGACGGAATAATTTGGCGGTTGATCCTAATAGGGTCGGTGGGGTTTCCGCGGTACCCGCGGACGGTGATTTACCGCTACCATGGCGGTCGGAATTTTTTCCGTTTGCCATCGTAATGACCCTCATAGTGATTTGAAAGTACATATGGACACCAACATAAGTAGTGGATTAAAAGAAAAATCAAAATGGACTCCGCAGCTACCGGCAGGCAGCAATTTGGACATTTTTCATAAGTTGGTATTACTAGACCTAGATAAACACTCTTACACGCAAGCACATTACACCAACAGAAGGGATAATCTCACCAAGGGAGAGAGAGAGGCACTTTTTGCACTACAGTCAGATAGGGGGATCACGATACGAGAAGCGGATAAGGGGGGCAACGTGGTCCTAATGATTAGTGCAGACTATGAGCAGGACATATTATCCCAGCTCAATGATATAACATGCTATGAAGCTCTACCTTGTAATCCTATCTGGTCCCTTGTACAACTCACCAACACCAAACCTAAGGGATGGCATGACCAATGCCTCCTGGACAGAAATGAATACACCTACCTTATGCTAGACCGTCCCAGATACCCCTGCATATATACTCTCCCAAGATCCACAAAAATCCCCCTTTTCCCCCTGGCAGGCCAATAATATCTGGTATAGGGGGGCCGACTGAAAGGATTTCTGAGTATGTGGATACGTTCCTACAGCCGTTTGTCCGCAACCTACCATCACACATCAGGGAGACCAAGCATATTCTGAGCACGCTCACAGACATTACATGGGAGGATGGTATGACACTCGTAACACTAGACATCATAGCACTTTATACAAGTATCAGACATGACCTTGGACTACAGGCCTTACGCCACATTCTAGGCCGTAGATCGGCCAGCCTTTGGGAGCACACTGAAATGCTTTTAGAGATGACAGAACTTATTCTGGACAACAATGTCTTCCTTTTCAAGGAAGGGTGGTATAAACAAAAACAAGGGGTGGCTATGGGCTCAAAGTTTTCTCCCTCTTATGCTAATCTATTCATGGGCAGACTGGAAGAACAATGGATTTGGAGCGAATGGGGATAGTAACTGGAATGACTCGATCTTATTCTGGGGCAGATTCATAGACGACTGTCTTATGGTTTGGACAGGCTCCACCGAAAAACTTCTTGAATTCTTCACACACCTTAACAGCAATGACAAAAACATCAGATTTGCGTTCCAGTACAGTCAGAGGAACATCACATTCTTACATGTTGAACTCTTCATTCTAGATAATAAGATCCAAAGCAGACTATTTAGGAAACCAACAGCTTGTAATGCAACCCTTCATGCCTCAAGTGCACATCCAGGTCACCAGATTAATGCTATCCCATATGGTGAATTCACAGGTGCTAGGTGCAATTGTAGTACAGAATTGGACTTTAAGGATTGTATAGAGAGCATGGCCACTAGATTCTCACGCAGAGGGTATGCTAAGAGAACTATACATAGGGCCAAAGAGAGAATCTCTAAGATCAGTCGACAAGACACCCTTAAAAACAAACCAGAAAAGAGAGAGAACAGAACAGTACATTTAATTATGGATTTTAACAAGCACGCAAACACACTAATACGCAGTATGCGTAGACATTGGCACTTACTCACTGCAGACAAGACACTGCAGAGACTTACAACATCAAGGTCTGAGATTAGCTTTCACAGGGGTGTATGCCTAAGAAATATTCTCAGCCCTAGCTACCCAAAAGTGAAACAAACACCAAACTGGCTTACCCAACATACTTTGGGCTTTTTCAAATGCGGCCACTGCTCCATGTGCAGATGGGCCACTGACAGAAAGAAAGAATTTAGGGGACCTAACAATAGGGTGTACAAAATTGACAACAATATCACCTGTTACACAAATATGTAGTGTATGCTATTGAGTGTAAGTGTGGTCTAAGATACATTGGAAGTACCATCAGGAGCCTCAAAGAGCGCATTGGGGAACACATGAGGGCTGTAAAGCAAGGGGACAGCAGATATCCGATAGCCACACACATAGCTGAATGTAACTCTCAGAGCACACATAGAACGTTCTCCTTTTATGGTTTTGATGTCACACCCAAAGACCCAAGGGTAGGTAATAGGGAATTAACACTCAGGAAGAAAGAGACGCTATGGATTATGAGACTTAAAAGTGTCGAACAGGGCTTAAACACGGATCATGAGTTCAATACTTCCTTGGGGATTAACCCGTACCCACGTCCAAATGAACTGAAACACTGGCTGGTTTACACCATGCCATGATCACAGTTTATAGAGTACTCCCATTATCATCCCTACTTTTCTTGGTAGACTACGTACTGTTGCAATACATGACTGTTTCTTTTTCTTTTTTTTTACAGAGTTTTATATAGCGCGAACTTGACCCAAATCGGGTATCAGAGCGCTTTACATAGCACCAGTTGCATTACATGAGGACATTCATTTTTGTTAGGCACGGGGAGATTAAGTGATTTGCCCAGATTCACAGGAAGTTCAGCGTCATTGCCGAGACTCGAACCCAGTTCCCCAGATTCGAGGTAGACCGCCCTAGCCGTTAGGCCAACTCCTCTCCCCAATGGATACTTAACTTGCTATAGACTATGTACTGTGAGGAATTGAGACCTCGAGACTTAACATGTTGTAGACTATGTACACCATCACAGTTTATAGAGTACTCCCATCATCATCCCTAGTTGTTTTGGTAGACTACATACTGCTGGAATATATGACTGTTTCTGTATTAATGAAGGGATTTACTCGCACTCGATACTTAACATGTTGTAGACTATGTACAGTGAGGAATTGAGACCTCGAGACGTAACATGTTGTAGACTTTGTACAATAAGGAACTGAGACTAAATGCTACTGTCCCCACCTAGCTATGTCATAGAATTCACTTTCACATTGCATTACGCTTCCTAAAATGCTTTGGATCAGATACTAGCGAGAATTGAGACCGACTGCCACTGTCCGTAACAAGTCTAAGAATTTATAGTTATATATGAGGTTCATCCAGTTATGTCACGAAATTCACTATCACATTGTCACACGTCACATGTCACAAAACACACTATCATGTTGATTAGTTCGGGTCAGAACGACAAAGCTCTTGGATATCAAGAGAAATTTCTCACAAGGATGTACTTATGTATAAACACCGCATGCACATTGCCACAAATGTCACACTTGTATGGTAGTGCACCGCAATGCTGTCATGTGCCCCTGCAGATACAGATTACTAGCAGATAGCGTTTAATCTTATGGGCTTTCCACCAGCCCGTTGCCACCGACATTCCGCTAGTTCACAATATTATTGATTTCAGTGCCCCGGGGGTCCGGATGCACCACTCCAAGATGGCGCCCAAAATGGGTTCAGTACCGGTTTAGTCCGCCCTCATGCTTCATTATTTAAGACAACGCGGGGTGGCCGGCTGCAGACTGCTGATTTGCACGGCGAACACGCCACGGCCTGGAGATCCGAAGGGTTCTACCTAATACTGCCGGTTAGGAATGATAAAACGGACTTACTAGGGTCTTAATACAGGACAGAGGAGTAAGGGATAAAAATGTTAATACAATGTTAATTTTACCTTAGGATGGGGCAGCTCTTCTAAAAGAAACTCCCTTACATTTGGAAGCATATTTAGCTTTCCGGACACAAGACTAATTAGTCTACCTCTCCAGGAGCAGAACTTATAGGAACCCCTTCTGAGTTGGAATTATCACCGGAACTAGGGTAGGGGGATCCTTCATGGTACCTAGTACACCTTATTAGAATGTACCGACTGCCACTCTTTAGCTGATGTGCCCTTTTCTGTTACTTAGAGACTACTTGAAACTGACCTCAGGTATCGTATTATAACAAAATACGTTCTTTTATACATGTTTGATTACACAATATAGTCAGCATGTATTTACTATTTTGTGACAGCATGAGGGAGCACTACTTCACCATGAATATAACAAAATAGATTATAAAACTAAATAGGTTGATTGCATGCCCGCACCTTGCCAACCACAGGATTACTCCTATAAGGGAGTCTCAAACACCAACTGTACCAGTATGTTTTATAGCGATAACATAAACGATTGGGGGCTTTGCTTGTTCTTTCTTTCCCCATTGATATATGGATGCACAAAGAAGTTGTACGAGAAGCATGTACAACACCAGTTTCACATGGATTTCCACACAGTTCTATTCACTTTTTTGAAATTCACACAAGTCACCGAAGTCACGTTGTCAATAATTTGAAAAGTAAAGTGTTCTTACTACCATTGCATACACGAACAAGTACCTGTTTATATATTCCCTTAGCCCTGAAGAAGTCGCCGGGTAATCCCCTGTAACAGCGACGAAACACGTGTTGGCTAAGAAGGCTTAAAGATCTTGAATTAAAGACATCTGAAAATATAAAGACAAGCATCATTGTGATATTTTATGTAACTTAATGTATTTACTTTTGAACGTGTGCAGAGGATTTGTATTTATGCAGTGGTTGAATGGCAAGTCTCAAAGTTCCATTGTCCAGGTCATTCCCTGGGATCAAAGTACAGCAGGCAGCACCAATCTTGACACAGACCCCTACCTCCATCATGGTCATTAAGTCCAGCACATTCAGATGCTGCATTACCATAAAGCGGGTGGCTCACATTTCTTCCTTGATTGAATTGAGGCCGAGCTCAGTGCTGTTCATTATCTTGAGCATTTCACTCTAGGTTATCAGCAACCAGCGGGCATTAGCTTTTGTCTGTAGGGTGAAGAAGGGTATCAACCCCCCTGCCTCCAGCTGTGCCTCTGTGAAAAATCTAAACTATTCTGGGATGTCCTTGAACTGAACCCAGTCAAAATAGTCCACTGCTCTCTTTTCGGGAGCTTGGAGCAGCAAGGTGGTCTTTTTCTTTAACGGGTGCTGGTGCAACTGTTAGTTCTTCACTGGGAATGACAAGGGTCGGGGTGTGTACAGTCACTAGGGAGCACAGTTCCCTCTAACCAGGAACCAGTTGGGTGTAGGCATTTTCACCACACTGCCAGTAGAAATCCATGAGCGTGAAGGTGCCACATTGCATATCCGGAATGTGCAATATCACGCCGCAGCTGGCATTCATGCACATTGGAAACGTGCCTTTTCCTCTGCAAAATTAGGAATACTGGGTAAGTTTCCGTTCAATCAGGGGCTGACCCTTCCCCTCTAGTTAATTGTATCCACCTACCTCTGTGTCCCAGATTTCCTGACATGAGTTAGCCAAACTTTCCTTGAACTGTCTCCCATGCAACTCATTTCCCTTTTATCCCAGAGCTGGATGGACCTACACATGACCTCCATGTTGGGGGACCACTTGTTGTTAAAGAAGATTGCCCCAGATACACTGAGGGCCACCTTCGGTCCACAGATTGATGCAGAGAGGACATGTTTGTGCTTTGAGTTGGGAGTTTTGCTACCTCCAAGAATCTCTCTCTGGGAAGTCTTGGGGCCAAATAGTATCCTCCCCTTTGGTGCCCTTTCTACACTTCCTGACCAGCTAGGTTTGGATATCATTGGGTTCAGTGAAGAGGTATAACGCTGTTGGGTTCGTGTTGTATCGGGTCAGGTTTACAACTACCCTGTGAGGTTCTGTCCTATTGGGCTGGATATTTGCCCATATGCTTCATAAATAAAGGTGAATAGGGCCCTTTGCTTTTTTTGGGGTACCTCTTGTGACAGGTAAAGCCTATCTGTGCCTACCACATGTGGGATCAGCAGACAGACATAACATCACCGGGCTGATGCTTGGGAGCTGACTGAGGTCATGTGTTGGTACCAAGTGTTATGTAAGAGAGCGCTATGTAGTGCGTGCGGGATGCTAGTGTTCAGTTTAGTGTAATTATAGGTGACATACAAAAGGTCCCTTCCCATTTAATGACACTCTTCTGACTCAGCAGTTCCTCAATTGTAAGAAAGTGTGGGATTATGCATAGCAGACAAAGGGTACATATGCACAGAAATGTACATAAAGTTTGTCGTGATATGGTCATTCGAGGTGGGATTCCCTTCTGAATCACCAGTGCCCTTCCAGTGGCTGTTTTTCTTCTGCCCAATAGGAAAATATTCACAAGTTGATGAAGTCATCGCCATGAAAGGGCTTGACTACACAAAGTAACAGTATACCCACTTGGGTGTTAAGCAGGCTATGGGTTTTTTCACTTTCCATTCGTGTAAGTGCAGAAATTGTTGTTTTTCTGTTTCTTGCTTAATGAAAGTTGATGACACGTCATATTGGTGCACTTCTTTGTTACCTGGTTTTGAAAATGTTTTGTTGATTGTTAACTCAAAAATATTACACCAGCTCTGTAATTAATGGTTTCGGAGTCCCTGTATTTTTACCCTAAGAGTGTGATTTTCCTCACTCCCGTTCGGTATATTTTAGTACGTTCGGGGAGTAAGGGTGATTATTAGTTTTTTAGATGGATCATATCTTTTTATAAGCCATTGAGCCCCCCTCCAATCCTAACTGGCTGCTTACATTGGTGCTAAATATGTTTGTGGGGTGGTCTTGTGAGCATTGGGAGTGTTGGAATTGTGGATTTTAGTCAGAGTCCTACAGCAGTGCTGATTTGTCGTAGGCCCATCGCCCGGTGGCTAGGGGTCCGGTTGCTGTACCTTCCAATAGTTATCTCCTCAGATGGAGGCTACATCTTTTGATGCTCCCCTCATTTGCGTTTGTTATGCCCGGTGTAACTTGGTATCGCTACAGTTGAGTGGAATCTGTGGGACAAGGGGGCATATCGCTGCTGGAGTTGCTAATTTCTACCTCATGCTGTGAGGACGTTTTGGTGCATGTGCACCTCTCACTTGGTATATAACGTGTCGTGGCCATCCCACGTGTCTTCTAGGTACCTAGCTTTGGCTGAAATAGACCTCACCTTTGTATCTGGAATCTTCTTTTGGGCTAGCTTTGGGTGGTTTTCGTTAGTTTTGGGTGTTTCCCTGAACCACACGTGATCTATTACTTCACCTGTCCTGCAGAGGAGAGGGTCGCGGGTTGCTATGTGGCCCCATTTTCTCCCATCTATGCTGCCTCGTGATGTCCTAGGTTGAGCCCACCTGTTTTCCCTGAATGGATCCTGCAAAGTTGAAGCATATTTAGTCACTATGCTTGTTATGGAGGTGAGTGCACCTGGTGCCCTATGTTTGTCTGGAGCCAGAGTGGAGATTTGGGATTCCTCTCTTCCGGGGTACCCCTCTCTCCCTCAGACCACACCCCTCTAAGTTTGTGGCTGGGGTCTCTAAAGTCATGTGTAGCCTAATGAACGGGTGAATCTCTTTTCGAATTCTGGAAGGGTGTGGCAAGGTGACTGGACTTTGGAAATCAAAAACGGGACAGTTTACAGAACATAAAAGAAAGCTGGCTACGATAGTATTTACTTCGTAACACCAAAAATGTAAACCCCTGGACTTTTGACCAGAAAATTGTAAAGGTCTCCCAGGTGAGGATGAAAAACCAGGACTGCCTCAACAAATCCGGGACACCTGGTCACCCTGGTGAACTCCCTCCAAATGGAGGCTTGTGCTTGACATCATACTGAGGCCTCGCTGCTTATTGGCTCCTTGTAGTGTTCTGTGGAGTCTTTTAGGGTTTTAGCATCCCAGGCACACAGCAATGCTGGTTTCTGCCAACGAGGATAGCTTAGCTTTAAAACTGAAGGGGGCCCCCATTGGTGCTGTGGGTTCTAGCTTTTGGGGGCGTTGTTGGGACTACAAGTCATGAAGGAAACATTGGTCCCAGACATGGTGTCCAAGAATGGGGTCCTTTTGACTTGGTCATCAGAACGCATCCCATTTGACTTTGGACACAGGACCTGGCTGGCTCTTTTTAAACAGCTCTTGGTCAAGCCCCCTCGTCAGACTACTGTGCCCCAGGGGTGTGGCCAGCCAACCCTGCGCTCTAGGACCAGCAGCAGAGTGGGACCCCTTGAGACCACCCTTCGATGATGAACTGGGTGCGGGCCCCCAGTTTACACGGCTTTCAGCCGCTCTGGATTTTTTTTTTTTTTAAATCTCTTTATTAAATTTTAAAACACAAAACAAACAATATCATAATCAATCATTCCTTTACAATAAGAGCAATTACCAGAGGATAAAACAAAAATGACATCATCTTCAATGACCGAACGTAAAGTCAAATTACCTTAAGCCCATGTGGTGAGGCCGTGATTATACCGGGGTCTTCGCTGCCATATCGAACTCGGGGGAAAGCAGTCCCTTATTCCTCGGCATCTCCATCAAGGAGAGGCGTCTCTCTAAACGGAGTACACAACCCACCCCTATGATCATTCCAGGGTGTCCAAATCTTCGTCCATTTGCCAGGGCAGCCTCTACCTTCATAAACCACCCTCTCAGCCTGCATGCACCAGTCCATATCAGTCTCCCAGTCAGAACATTTCAGTGCTATTTCTCCATTCCATGTTCTCGCTATGTTACGCTTGGCCACTACACAACCCAGCGAGATCCACAGACACTCCATCCTAGTTAAATCTGTAGGTTCCCATATATTCAACAAACATAGCCTCGGCGTGGGTTCAATCTCTTTATTGCAGACAAGGGATAGAATAGAAAAGATCTTCCCCCAATACCTCTGAAGAACAGGGCACTCCCACCATTGATGCAGATAAGTGCCCACCTGCCCACATCTGCGAGGACACATGGGCGAAGCAAGTCGGCCCATTTTTACCAAAACCGAGCTTGTATAGTAGACTCTATGGAATACCTTTAATTGAATAAGCTTAAATCGAGATCGGATCGCCACTTCGCGGGGCGAGGCTAGCGCCTCCTTCCATTCCTCATCATCGATGTCTCTGACATCTGCGCACCATTTTGCACGAAGTTTATCCAAGATTTCAGGTGAGTTGTTAAGGATTTTACGATACGTCAGCGAGATAGCCTTTTCTGGAAGGTAGCTATCTAAAAGTCTATCCTCCAAGGGTGAGGAGGCGGGTAGGTCAGTTCCTTTAGGAAGCGCTTTGGACAAGGCACTCCGCACCTGAAGGTATCGGAAGGTCTCATTCTGGTGTAGGTGATACTTCCGCTGCAACTCCCCAAATGGCACCACTCCACCGTCGACCCAGAGATCCCCTAGTTTTGACAGCCCAATCAAATCCCATTTATCAAACCCGGGTAGTCGCCACAGCGACCCCAGCTTTGCCGAATCAAGCAGTGGTGTAGCACGTGTCAACCGCCCCTTCCAACCAAGGGCCGAGTTAACCGCATGCCATATGGAGATCGTCGTCACAGTTGGCGTGAATATTGGTTCCAGTTTTCTCCCTCCGTAAAGCGCTCTTAGACATGTGCCCGGCTGCATGTTATATCGATCCATCTGATATGCTGGGTCTGTGAACGACCGGTGCATCCAGTGATTGAGAACAATCAGTTGGGATGCCCAATAGTAGGATGACATCCGGTAGCGCAATGCCCCCGTCGTACCAACTCCTCATTAGCTTAGGAAGTGCAATGCGCGGAGACCCAGCACCCCATAATAGAGTACGAACTTCAGATTCTATGGAAGTGAAGTACTGGGGCGGGACCAGATGCGGTGTATTTTGCAGTGCGTACAAGAAACGGGGGAGCGCCATCATTTTAAATAGGGCTGCCCGTCCGAGAAGTGTCAGCGGAAGGGTCTGCCAGTGGCGTACATCCGCCCTGAGGCGCCGCAAGGGCGGCAGCAAATTTCGCTGATAAAAGAGCTCGACGTCCGTTGTTATGTAAATGCCTAAGTATTGGAAGCCCTCAGTCACTATTTTAGCCTCGCTCTGGATTTTTGGACACGAGTAAAACATTTAGAACTCTCTTTGTTGTCTTGTAGTCTTCATTTTTTTGGGATCTGGTAGTTGGGAGGAAAAGGGTGAGTGGGTGTCGGCTATTAGTCACTGGGTTTTAAGTTATTGGGGTAATTCCTACTTTTGCTGCGGGAGGTTAATTTTTACTGTGTAGTTTGCTTCTGTGAAGGCGTGAAAGAGCTACCTTCCAACACTGTCACCCCTCCTGGCAGGTGTTGTCGCCTGTTGCATTGAATTCCCTGTCTGTGGCTGCTGCTGTCACGTGTTTGCTCAATGGCCGGATCCCTGTCGTGGTTGTGTGGCGACTGGCAGACCTCCCTGCCACAGTACATAGGATGCATTTTGATTCCCCTGTGCTTGATGCTGAGGGGGGAATTCATGGGGTTTTGTGGTCCATGCTGCTTTTGCTGCATGTGCTTTGGCTTTTACCGGCAACTCTCTGCCTTATGCCCTGGCCTATGACACTAGTAGCACTCCCTAGGGTCTTGTTGCTGCCTGACCTCTACTGCCAAAGCCTGTTTACAATCCTATGGGATTATGCATTGGAGTCCCAAATGGAACTGGTGCCATCTGCACAGTTGCGGCCATCGCTGCCCCCTTGAGGGCACTCTTGTTCAATTTGTGTTGAACTAGTTTTGCTGTGTCTCTTTGTGCCAGCTCCTGTTCCGGCATCATCCCTGAGCGCCACTGTATGGGGAGTACGTGAGTGCCTAACCACTCTGTAGGCGGTTTTCTTCATCATGCAGTTGGTGGGGGCATTTTCCTGTGAGAGGTTTTTAGCCCCAGTGTGCGCTGCACACTTTACTACCTCTATGCATTTAGGTAGAGTACCTAGTAGCTCAAGGAGGTCCTAGGGCATGGTGGGTGAACCGCATGACTTAAGGAAACCTCGTTTTCTCCACCTCCTGATGCTAGGGTGCACTGTGGTGGTGGCATAAGCTTAGCTCCAGTAACTCGTGATCTCTAGCTGTTACTACCACTGTCCCTTGTGTCTTATCCCTGTTTCCTAATCTATCACAGGCTACACATCCGGCACGTATGTAGCGCAGTCACTAATAGTTTCTCCCTCTGGCACTTCATTGGCAATAAAGGCTTTTGCTCTTTCCCTTTCCTTTCCATAGCCTCAAGGGGCGATGTGCATGCCGTACCCACTGCCTAATGAATTTGCAAAGATCCAAGAATTATTGCATGCTCTTTAAGACTGCCTTAGTTAAGGCAATCTGATTGGTAGGTGATATGCTCATTTTTTTACCTGTGCTGTTGGGGCATTTTAATAACATGGGTCTTGGAGAAGGAACTCCAGGGGAGGAGCAGGCTATAGTCCCATCGTCAGAGAACTGGATGGTCATGCTATCTTCTCCATTAAATCTCGTCCCAATAGATTAGTTGGGGATGAGGGAAAATATAATAGCAGTCCACTCCCACGACTACCTCCTCTGGCCAGTTCTAGGAGTTTCGTGAATGGGATCTTTGCAAACGTACCCGAAAATTCTTGCATAACCAAAGTGTATTTTGATAAAGGGACTATCCCCTCCTTTAGGCACAACCCTGTTGCCCCAGTGTCCATTGAGAAGTTGTATGGTGTGCTGTCTCCGAGTGCTGTTACCATGGGTTCCTTTTCTGGTTGGCATGAGGTTGATAGTACGAGGCAAGTGTGGTTGTGTGAACTTTCGTTCTCAAGCGTCAGTTCTCAGTTTTCCCCCCAAGCTACCTGGGCAAAACCTGTAGCCTCACCCTTGTCATCAGTCACCGGGGGACTAGGGTTCCCTTCCTTGCCTGAGCTTGCTGAATCCCTGTCTATAACTGCCACAAACTTCCCTGACACCTGCTTACACTAGCCTGGCCCAGTGGGAATGCATATCCTACCTGCTCTTGAGGTTGTCACGTGGCCGATAGGGACATTGTCGACATCGCTAAGTTAGCATGAGCCCAACAACCATGATGCTGCTTTTGCGCACGTTGCTACATGGCTTTGTTTTTGCAACACTCTGTTTATGCCTTTTGTATGAGAGCCGTCTGCTTTGTTTGTTCTCTGCCTGTTCCTGGAGTTTAGTCTGAACACTGTGAGCAAGGTCGATAAACAATGCCCCTTGTTATTCTGTTCTGGTAAGTCCCTAGCACCTAGACAAAACATGCTAACACAGCTGCTGCTGAAAACTCGTACTTTGATATTATGGGGATGCATGTTTAGGTAACACACACTTGGAGAGGGAGCTTTCCAGGGAGAAGAGCCATACAGTTCCTATGATGTAGATATACCATCTAGGCACTAAGGTATGGGGTCTGCTGACAAAGCCCAGAGATCTTCTATTATATAATAATACTTCGTCATACCAAGGGGAGGGTGGTTAGCCCTTATAGTCTTTTATCCACTGTCTTTATATGATGGCATCTCCCTTTATGATATATGGCCTTGCTGCAATGCTAACTGTATTGATATTATGCTTTTTGCTGCTGGTTGTGGCTCATATACTGCGTTTTAGAACACGATAGTTGAAATAAATATTTTAAACTATATTCGTGTTTCAGTCAGTTCATATTGTGGACAGGTACGAGAGTGTGAGCGAAAAGGTGTGTATTGTTACCGCGATTCCTGAGAGATCCGGGAGTGTTGTGTTCTGAGGTGTCTAATCATTTGCTTCTTCATGAGTGTGTAGGAGAGTGAGTGAGGCACTATAGATAGTCGGTCCTGGGTTTGTGGGTGCTAAGGTGTGGGAAGGATTAGCCCCTATACACCAAGGTCCCATTCTTCTGCTCATAGTTCTGTGTATTTGCAGAATCCCTGCAACAAGGTGTCACGTGTGGTGGGAGGTGGATGGGGAGTCAAGCTTTTGGGGGCCTTGCCTAGGAACTTGGGCTGCGCTGGAGTTGTCTGAGCCCCTTTAGTTTTACTTCTCTCAGACTTAGATCTGACTGACCTTCTTTCAGTAGGGGGCTTGTCGGCTTCTATTACTACTGGGCTTGAGTACCTTAGTGCAGGGGGAGCAGGTGTATGCACATCCATACCTGCATAGGGTGGGGGAGGTGTGATGGTTTATTACTAATGGCATTGTAGGGCTATTGCTCTTGGCCACTTCGAAGATGGCCCATTATTCTAATAATGCCTCTCTTTTGACCTGCGTATTTGGTTTTCATGTGTGTTTTAGTGTGTTCAGTTATGCTTGTGTCCAATGTTCCCTCCTTAGGGCAGGGAAATGTGTTTGCCTTCAAATGTGCATGCCACTCTTACCAGCACTTATTTACTTTTATATCTGCTTGGGGATCCTAGTTTGTCCTTTAGTGAGGAATCCATGGCAATTTAGTAATCTGACTAATATAATTCAAATACATTTTTCCTAGTTTGGCTTGTTGAATCGTAGGGACAGTTCGTACTTGGTGCACCTTTATTATTTTACGTACTGTGGTTCAGCACTATTCTCAAATGCATTACACAGTTTAACAAGAACATTTAAAAAAAACACAAGACAACAATGCATATGAAGTAAAGCAAGATAGAGTGAAAATGCAATATTGGAACAGTATCTGCACTATATCTAACCCTGGGCAAAGCACTACGCTACGCTCGAAGTTTGCGCTACTTCGCACAACGCGAATTGCACGTAGCACAGTGCAAACACGCGTAGCGTAGCGTAGCGTAGTGCAGCGGTCATTTTTTGCTTGCTCGCGGTCCTCAACGTCAAGTTGGCGACCGCGAGCAAGCAAAATGACATCCCGGCGAGACTTTTTCCTCGTTCGCGATCAGCAACATCAAGTTGCCAATCGCGACCGTGGAAAATAAACCTCCCGGCGAGATTCTCAACGCGGGGAGGTCAGGTTTCTCATTGCGAGTGATCGCGTATGCTCGCGACCGCTCGCGATGAGAAACTACCAGTCCGCGTTGAGAAAGCTGCCGCTCGAATAAAAATCTACTCGAGCGGCAGTAAAAGACAGCTCGCACTGTGCAAGATGCCGTTTTCAATGATTGCACAGTGCGGACAAGCATCCGGCACTGTGCAATCATTGCGAACAGTGCACTACGCAGTTCGCGTAGTGCTACCCGTAGCTCGCGAACTACGCTCAGGCTTAACTATATCAAACTTAGCACATAATGATGTTTGTATATAAATAACAGCACCATAACATCACATGCACACTACACCAACTCAACAAAGTTTGACAGAAAAAAAAGATAATAGCTTTGTCAAAAAAAGTTCTAAGCCCGCTCCTAGTGCATGCTCTCCGTAAGCAGGGGAAGCTCTGCGCAGTACACGGTATTAAATGAGCTGGATAGCCTGCCAATATCTACTCCAAGACAAAGTTGTTAGTAATAGATGCTGAAAAAGGAATAACTCCGGAATCACAGGCCCCTCTTGGCCACATACAAGTTACGCCTAGTTTCCCAGGTCCAAATTTTCCCTAATGTCCGAATCACACCCTGTGTCACACCCGGGGGTCAAGCATACCATCTGTGTCATGCCCAGTGGTCCAAGGGACCAACACCTCTCACTCCTTTCAGATACCAATGATGTTAAGACACCAGAAACACTGAGAAATCCCTTCCAAGTAAAAAACTATGGGGCATATTAGCAAGACCGGCGATAAAATTATCGCCGTTTTAGCGGCAGATGTCCTGCACATCTAACCTGGGCTTCTATTGGAATTCTATAACGCATATTAGCAAGCCCATTATCGCTGTTTTAGCGGCAGTTTCCTGCCGCTAAAACGGCGATAATTTTATCGCCGGTCTTGCTAATATGCCCCTATGAGATTAAGGTGCCAACTCCACCTATACAGGATTTCTGTATCACAAAAATAGCATCCTAAGAGCCATAAGGTCTATACAATAAATATTCACCTTTGCTAGCGTGCCGACTATCAAAAAAAGGTGACTTCCGCGGAATCGCCTCTGAAGCTGCCTTACGACTGATACAGTTTAGATATATAGAATAGGTTAGATGCTAGACCCTGTCAGTGGCAAGGCACTCAGGTTATCTTTTTATGCTTCTACCTAGTTTGCCATACGCCAAATGCTTTTAAAGACAATTTTTCAGGTTCGGGTGTGGTCTCACCCTCTGTGACGGCTGCTTCAGGATGGACCTCCGCCCCATAGATTCAGCAGAACTTCCAATGAATTACAGTGTCTTCCCACATTTGTCGATGCGCAAAGTGAATATGTGCTGGCGGGGTCCCCTTCCTTCAGCTGCAGTCGGGTACGAGGTCCCAATCCTCTTGGCTGGCTCACCAAAATGTTGCTTGAGTTCAAATTACTTAGTAAATACAGAAGTCAAGAGGCGTTTGGCAGAACAGGAACAGTTTCATTTAATTAAACAATGCAGCTGAGGGAACAGTTACAGGCACAAAATCTGAGGAGTGTCTCAATTTACATTGGGTTCATGTTAGTCTTTTATACATTTTTTACATCAAGCAATAAAAGCATCTGGAATCCCATATATGGTGAGGAATGTTGGTTGCTGCCTTAGAGTCGTAAATTAATGGTCAAATGTTACTACAGATGGGTCTCGACCTTGCGTGGGCGCAGTGTGGCCAGTGGTGAATGTGTCCAGATGTCTGACATGGGAAGCACATGATCACTATATGTGCTGAGTCCTGACTGACTATGTGTTCCTAAGTGATGTGGCGTCTGACTTTTTAAAAAAAATATTCTTTTATTAGTTTGAAACAAGCTTAGTTTATAGAACACATTCTGCACGTTGCTCTTATAACAAGTCTTAAAAATAACTGTTATCAACAAAAAACAACATGTCCAAGGCATGTTAACTCCTGCAACCAGGAGGGGTTGGCAAGGGGAGAGAGAAAGGGGGGAGAGAAGAGAATAAGGTGGGGGAAGCCGTGCTGCCATCTGTGTGGGGAGAGCCAACAGCAACGTCCCACCAACAGGACTCTATTAGTGCCAGTATTATTATGTTAATGGCTGCATCCGTCCCATCTTGTATGAGGGTGCGGGTTAAAAGCCTTGTTCCTTCCGGGTTGAATGTGGCATGGTAAGCGCTCAGGATGGGCTATCGTCTGACTTGGCCTCTAACCTCTCCAGATATTTTTGCTGTCAGGAGGGTTTGTCGGTGCCTAGCTTCTGCCACCCCCACTATTTAATACCTGCTGTTCTGCCAGTATACCAGAACGTAGATCTTCCAGTCACCGCCAAATGGGGGTGGTTTGCTGCTTTCTAGCACATGGCGATCCTCCGTTTAGCCAGGATCACTGCTCAGTTGATCAATTTATTAATGGGTTTATGGGCTGCTGAGTGGAAGGTGTTGCCCAATAAGCAGTGAATAATATCCCTCTGGAGTAGAGAGCCGGAAGCCTCTGAGAGCAACTCTAGTACCTCGTCTCAATATGCCACTAAGAGTTGGCATGTCCAGACCATGTGTAGAAAATCGGCAGGAGAGGCCTGGCAGCGCGGGCAGGTGTAGGGCACCCTGGGATACATATGCCAGTCTCTCTGGGGTGAGGTAGGTGTTATGATGGTAGTTAAATTGAGTATATTTATTGTAGCATTTGTGGAAACAGGTATGGGACCCTCTAAGCCCTGTGGCCATTGTTTGTCTGTGAGTGTAGTGTTCAGCGCGGCATCCCAGTATTCACGTAGTGAGTGGAGTGGTGTCATTCTATCAGTGCGCAGGGAGCTATAAAGGTATGTAAGAGCCTGACGCCCACTTCTATGCATTAATAATGTTAGGAAGAAGAGTAAGGTCAGGGGTTCGTCATGCGTTTTGCACCAAGTCTTGTGCAATTGTTTCATGAGCATGGCATAGATAAGGAAGGAGCCAGGTGGTATGCCATAGTCGTCTACCAAGCCCTCGAATGTTCTAAGGATTTTGCTTGTGAAAAGATCGCCCCATGTGTCGAGGCCTGCCTCTTACCATGCGGCTGCGTCGGGATGCATTCGAGGGTCGGAGCAGTCTGGAAGCACCAATAACGGCAACTCCAGTGTGTATGGAGGGTGAGGAAGGTGCTTGGTCATATATGTGAGCCAGCACACTTTCACTGTGTACATTAATATGTTGCCACCACCTTTGGGGACCTTCTCGCTCGAGACCAGTTGCCATCGCAGCACTGGGTCCGTGTGCATTCACCGAACCAGTGCCCCATTTCAGACCTATTCTGTCCAGTCAGCCATCTAGTGGGCCATTACAGCTGGGCTGCAGCATAATAATATTCGTCATTTGGGGCACCCAGGGGAGTATATCATTTTGTAAGGGCCACTCGTCTTCTGCCCTTGACCCATATCAGTGCAATTAACAGTGAGCGCAGCTCCGAAAAAGGTCTACGAGGTAAGAGAACGGGGATGGCATAAAAGAAACATCTTGGAGATGGCAATACGGCCTGCCGATGAGAACAGCAGGGATGACCAAAATGGGAGGGAGGATATAATCCCAGTTAGGGCCTTGCCCATTTTGCTGTTCAGCAGGTCTTTGTCTGAATGATAAATACGAATTCCCAGGAATTTTTATGGAGGCACAAGACCAGGGGAGTTGGGCATGTGGTAAAACTACCTGTTTGTTTCGGTCAGCGGCGTCAGGGTGAATAATTGAGACTCGTCCCAATTCAACCGATGCCCTGAAATGTCACCAAACTGATGTACATGCTCCATAAGTCTAAGGAGTACTGTGGCGTCGCCCCTAAGGTATACCAAAGCATCATCTGCAGAGAGGGAGATTATGTGCCAGCTGTGATCTTCTTTAATGCCCCAATAGGTGGCTCTAATCCAGAGCGTGCATGCGAGAGGTTCCATAGCCAGCCCAAGGAGTATTGAGGATAACGGGTAGCCCTGGCGAGTGCCGCGTTCAATGTTAAAGGGGTCTGGTATTACACATCGGGTTTTAACCCTAGCGGTGGGAGCCCCTTTACAGTATATCTTTCCATTGGATAAATGTGGGACCTATCCTGAATAGGGGTGAGCGAAGGATTCCGGTCTGCCGGCGAGGTTCGCTGAGTTTTGCCCACTCAGCGCTCTGTGCGGAGTGCGGAGTTCCGAAAAACTCTGCGAAGTCATGGAGAGCAGAGTTTTTTCTCGCGAGCGCTCCTAGGAAAAAATCATGCGCTAGATCTCCTCCCTGCAAGATTTCTCATCGCGGGCGGTTGCAGCAGGTCATGACCGTTCACATTGAGAAATTTCCTATTCGCGTTGAGGAAGTTGCAGCTTGAGTAGAATGTTACTCGAGCGGTAGAAAGCGCAGCACCCTCTAGAGCAATGCATAGTGCTGTTTGCGCTGATTTTACAGTGCGGGGCTAACTCCTGGTGCTAAAAAACAGTGCAAGCAGCATGACTTAACAGACTCCGCCACTGGCGGAACTCCGCGTAGTGCTGGGTAGTTTTTCTGGCACTTCAGGGAGTTCCACGTAGTAAAACCCTGCAAACTCTGCCCAGGCTTAATCCTGAATTTAACGATGACCTCTTTAAGGTAGCCTCACCATAGAGTGTGAAACTCCTTTTCTATGTCGAGCTGTGCCACCCAGGGGTTCACACCCATTGACTGCACTCAGTTCATCAGCATAATTAATCTATGTCTATTCAAGAACTTATTCCTTACAGGCATAAACCTGTTCTGGTTGGGATGCATCGTATGTTGTGCTATAGGTATCAATCGATTGGCCAACACTTTACCAAGGACTTAATAGTCTGAATTTAGTAAGGAGAGTGGTTAATACGATCCCAGCTGTAGGGTGTCTCTGTCTGGTTTGCGCATGACCACCAACACTGCCTCTCAAAGGGAGGGAGGAAAAATACCTGCATCGTAGTTCAAGTTGAAAACTTTTAACAATCGCAGAGCATGTTGGGACTGGAAAGCGAAGTAAAACTCAACCAGCCAACCATCCGCACCTGAGGTCTTACCCCATGCCATCTGTTTAATTGCCCTCTGATAGGGATGCCTCTAGATCTGCCCCCTGGGAAGCCAGTAATGAATGAATGAAGGAACATTTCTAGAGCGCATGGCTACCCGAAGGCATCCCAGCGCTGTAACATCAATAATGCTATAAGACGATCAAAGAAAAAGAGAAGTTTTCAAAAGTTTCCTGAACTTAAAGTGGTTAGGTTCAGACCGTAAGTGGAGGGGAAGATTATTCCATAGCCTGGCTGCATTATATGTGAACAGTCGGCCTCCACTCCGAGAGCCTTTAATCTTAGGAACTACAATAAGGCCTTTGTTCGCCGATCTAAGGGGTCTGTTAGGACAGTAGGGTTGAATCCATGAACGAATCAGAAGAGAGCCGTTCTCAGAAAGTGCTTTATGTACAATGCACATAGCTTTAAATTGAATTCTCCGACAAACAGGGAGCCAGTGCAGAGTAGTAAGAGCGGATTTAGCCGAGGTGCGTCTTGGAATATTTAGCAACATGCGCGCCGCACAATTCTGCACTGTTTGAAGTCTTTTAGTCGTGGATTGCGGGGCTCCCAAATAGACTGCATTAGCATAGTCCAGCCGTGAGAGAATAAGAGCTTGGACCAGCAATCGTCTAGCAGTGAAAGGTAGTAAAGGAAGAATCCTCTGAACCATTCTTAAAAGGCTGTAGCAACAAGCCGCTACTTTGCGTGATTGTTCATTGAAGTCTAGCTTTGAATCAAGCCAGACCCCAAAGCTTTTAATTTGCCGCTTAGGAACAGGGGGAGGGCCTAGGCAGCTGGGCCAAAAGGAATCAATGTTTAGAGGGGCAGACTGCGGAAGATGTATTCCATCCAAGAACAACCTGATCAATGCTGGATCTGTCAGCTGCCGGGAGGCATGGAGCTTGGTTTACTAAGAACAGAAGGTGCTATTAATGGCATCCTGAGTATTACGTAAAATATCATCATAAATGGCTGTTTTTGGGACCAGAGGGGAAGCAGAGTAAAGGACCCAAGCCAAGAGCCTTCCGCTTTATCACCTTGCACATGCTTTCTCGTCATGTACTCCCTGTAATCCACTGTGCCTAGTGCCTCTAGGGTCATCTGGTACTCGAGTCTCGATCGTGCCAGTGGTGCAACCGCAGCACGGTCTGTAAGTAACAACCATTCATACTTCTGAATAAAGTTTGTTTCCAGCGCCACTTTGGAGCAGTACACCAACTTAAGCGCATGTTAGTGAAGAACAGTTTTGAATGCGTCCCATTCAATACTAGTACTTGATGCCGTACCTTCGTTGTCTTTAAAATATGTGTTAATATGGCCTGAATTGGTGGCACAAAATGCCATGTCACGCAAGTCTTCTGCGGGAAGTCACTATGTGGACATATACTCGAACAATCATTTCCCCATGTCAGTTGGATTTGTAAGTATTCAGCCCTGGAGACCTTTGATAGTGCTTCTGGGCTGCAATAAAAGAGCTTAATTCTTGTGTAAAGGTTGTGTAGACAGGAGTGGAAGGAGTATTCCCTATTGGTGAGATGTAGGCTGTGCCAAGCATCTGCTACTTGTGTGTTCAAAACCCATGTGCGTAAATGATGTGAAAGAGCTGTGGGTTGCGTGCCAAGTATCAGCGGGTGAGAGCGATCCAGGAAGAGGTTGGGGACACAGTTAAAGTTTCAGCCCTAGTAGCAAGGGGCCAAAGCATTGTGTAGCAGTGCAGGTGTGAGTGATCTCAGGAACATGGCCTGGTTGGTGTTAGGGGCATATATCGAAATGAAGGTTACAGGGAGTCCATCCAGTGTTCCCTTCAGGATGACATATCGCCCCTTATAGTCTGTTCTAGTGTGTGAAACCTCCTGTGGCACCCCAGAAGCCACCCAGATCAGGGCACCACTGGCTTATAGGAGTACCCAGTCCCCACAAATATACCTTGTCAGCACTTCAGCATGCCCTCCAAGTCTGGGGCAGTGAGGTGGGTCTCCTGTAGAATCACTATCTTTATCTTATGCCTGCGCAGGTCTTGGGGTACTCTCTAGCCAGTCCCCAGACATTCCAGGAAAGTGTCAAGTATTGAAGACCAGTCATGACACTTAGAATTGGAAGTGAATAGTGTGCCAGGAGCATGACTGCACATCATCCCCACACTTTCCTACCCAAAACCCTGTGGTCCCCCCGACCCAACCAATCGCATGCCTCTCTGAACGTTAATAAGAAATGAACTCAAAAATTTAAACCAGGTAGCAGTCATCCCCAAACACCCTTTTCCAGGCTGGCACACCAACGGGTGTCTGGCCAGTAGAACTCTGATACAATAACGGAACTAAATTAAGCAACAGTCAATCACGGCATCACTAATGATGTGTGGATTAGTGGCAGCAGGTTTATAACCGCAATCATAGGGGAGGGTGCTGGCAAACCTTGGCCAGCATAAAAGTATTATGCCCCTCCACATTTCCTATTTGAAAAAAGTACTCACATGGCCAGGTATGAGGCAGGAGCAACTGTGCTCTAAATAGGCAGTCATATCACATCCTTAGCAGTCTGGGGGTAACCACCAGTACCCCCCAGCAGTGTGTCCATCAGTGTGAAGTCCAAGTCTTGAGGTTCTGTTCTGAGCTGCTCCACCACTGACCTGGGGGGGAAGCGGTTGCACTGCGTTGTTCCACTTCCACGACCACCTAGGCCCTCTCCATGGCCGCCTGCTCCTTTCTTGGGCCCTGCACCCGATTTCTGTTTTGGGGTTTGCGTCGCCGCTGTGTTTTCCTTTCAGAGGGGAGTTCAGCTACCTCCCTGGATGAAGCAGCTAGCCCCTTGCATTCTATCCATGTTCATGCCCATTCAGGGGGAGCGCATAATGTTTTGGGAATTGCAACACATATTTGATGTTCTGTCCTCTTAAACATCTCTTCACAGGTAGAAAGGATGACCTGCGATGTTGCACCTCCATGGTGTGATCAGGGAAGATGTGAACTTGAGAGTTCTCGACCATCCACGAGCCCCTTGCTCAAGTGACCTGAAGAATATGGTCTCTGTCTCTGTAGTTGAATAAGGGTGCAACCACTGGTTGAGAGGGGCTCCAGGTAGTGGGCGTCTGCCCGGGAACCTATGGTCACTTTCCACCAAAAAGAAGGCTGAGTGCTTTCCCTGCATGATCTAGGTCGCAAATCACTCCTCAAGATGAGGTTCCATACTGGGGCCACTATTCGCACACTATTGCATCGGGATCTGCCTTCTGGGTCATCTGCCCTTTTTCTGAGGTAGGTTACCTCTTCCTGCAAGGCCTTAAGCCGTGTGTTGGTGTCTGAAATGGTTGTTTTGAGGATGGCTAGAGTGGATTCCACAGTCTCTACTCGTCCGTTCAGCTTTTTGTGGTCTTTCCTCATGAGGCCCTTGTCAATCCTGAGTGCATCGATTTTTGGTTCTAAGGAAGTTTTGACATCCAGAACTGCCGACAGGGTTTTGTTGAACCTGCAGAAGTGGACTACCAGATTGCTTTCGAGCAGCCCCTCAGCTGGGTGTGATTTCTCCCCCTCCGTTCTGCCCCCTCGGGCAGCAGGAGCTCCCGTCACTGCTCTGTCTTGCTTCGTGCGCCCCATGCTGGACCATCACATACTTACACCCTCATTTTATTCTATTTTTACCTTCCCTCCCACTCTACCAATAAAAGGATACTTTTGGAGTGGGTGAGGAATTTTATCTTTAAAGTTAAGCCCCCTTACACCCTATCTTCATAAGTGCTCCCTGAAATATGGTATCGCCCACCCTGACCTTTAGGAGTCGGGTGAACCCAATGATGAAGCATGCCACTACTAGAGTGGGTGAGGGTTATATAAAGAAAAGGGTTGCTTTTCCCTTCACACCCCTATAAGCGGATGATTCATGGGCCGTGCGCGCCCGTGTCTCCCTGGAAACAGTGGCCCACAGTGCTTCCAGTTATTGAGCAGCAGGCACAAGGAGATAGGTCCCACTTAGGCTGCAAACCCCACTCCGGGGGTTGACTGACAGTGCAGAATGCTGATGGGCTCCTGATGTGCCGCAGAGTGTACTTTTAGGCCACCTGGCTCTTCATGAAGGTGCACAGGCTCTTACAGCGGCATCGTTGTTGCATAGCATGCAGGCCATGCAGCGTGCAGGATGAGCGGCCGTGGTCTCCGAGGTCCATACAGGGCACTCTAGGTCTCACTCAGTGCACTCCCAGCTGCCTTGGCCATTAAACATTGTCGCAGGCGGCGGAGAGCCCTCAGTATGTCACAGAATGGGTGAATATGGACAGAGCGCTGCAGAGCTGTATTCTGAGCGACTCACTCGGCCACCACCTTGGCCATGCCCCCTCATGTGCCATCTGACTTCATGGTGTTTTTCAAAGCGTTCATACCCTCTTGGAACATGTGTGCTTTATTGGGGGCAATCTCCCCTGACCATTGTGATGCCGCTGTGAGAAGTTGGCCTGGTATATGCTGTCCACTAATTCTAGTGGGCACCTTGCACCAGTCCAAACAACCCCTTATTGGAGATAGGTTAAAGACAACCTTTATTGAAAGCTATCCTAGTGGTAGCTATGGAAGCAGCCTTCAGGCTAAGTCTTGAAGGAATGTAAAGCAGCTTGTTTTACCAGTCTATAATCTCTTGAGTGACCAAATGAAAGAGGACCACACCAGGTATATATTTAAAATATATGTATTTAGTCTTAAACACACCCCTCTAGTCTCTTTATGAGGCTAGAGTTCGAAGTACATAAGTTACAAGTGAGTTATCAACAGTAATAGCACAAATACACGTTTGAGCCCTAGGGGCGTACCAAACCATATACCAATAAAGTGGTATAAGAACCACGACTGAGCTAGACACAAGGCCTAGAGCCTGTAGAAGTGCTTGGCCCTCAAGGAACCACCCAAGGTAGTGACACAGGGGACCCACGGGGGATGCGTGCAGTGTGAGAACACAGCCGCGAGCCGCCGTTGACTTCTATGGGGAATGTCGTGGTTGGAGTTTCAAAGAAAAAGGACACTTAGAGGAGGACTTGAAGCAAACCCCTTTAGAACTAGGTTGTTCTAGAGTCTATACCCACGGGAGCACCGGAGTACTCGAGTTACCTCACCCAGGGGAGCCGGGTGCATAGGTGTCTTTCGGGGTCGGGTTTCGTCGTCGTTTTCAATGGCGATCTGCTGCAAAGTGCTGCTGGCGACCAAGTCTAAAGTGTTCGGGTGGATCCAAGGGTGGATCGAAGATCTGAAGAACCTGAAAGCAGAGGGGACAGAGTCTGGGTCACTAGCCAGTGACCAGGAAGGCGATGAGCAGATGCCCACCGATGTCGGGTGCTTCAGGTAGGTTGATGGTCATCTTGACTCTTCAGCCACGAGGTCCAGGAGGCGTCGACGATGACCAGGAGCTGGATTCGAGCTGTACCACAACGTCTGTCAATTGCAGAGGTGTCGGCGACCGGATTAGACCCAACAAGCCTTGGCAACGGCAAGTCATGGGGAAACAGAGAAAGGACGTTGATGCAGACCAGCAAGGTCTGAGGGACTCACCCAGCAAGGGTAAGTCAGGACACAGCTGGAGCAACCAGGAAAGCCTAAGCAGAAGAAGAGTTGCCTTCGGGAGGGCCCACTAGCCAACGGACTAGCGACCGCAAAGGAGCCTTGAAAGGACGCACTTGGTGCTGGCTCACAGGACACTCGTGGAGTGGAGGCCAGTGATCTTCGGTGCAGTTGGTGCTGGAGGCGGGGGCTACTCGGAGCCCAAAGCACAACTTCGTGGAAGACCAGGAAGAGGATGCACTTGCAAAAGTTCTTGGTGTCCAGGGGTCATGGTTCCACGTTATCCACGATAGCTACAGGCCTCAGCTTCGCTGGGGACTCAAGGCAGCCTCGGGGAAGTCTGGAAATCCACCTCTGGTGTTGCAAAGACTTCGGCATCCGGCGGGAGCTTCAGCGATGCAGACCGGACAATTGCTTCTTAGGTGCCTGCCAAGCAGGGGAGTCACTCCTTGACCCCAAGGGAGATTCTTTAGTCCTCTAATCTTCAAGTAGAGCGTCGAAGGTCCAGGATTCAGTGTCAGAGTTTCATCCAGGGTAATCTAAAGTCCTAAGGACTGGGGTCCCATACTTATACAAAGTTAGGGGGTTGGACATACTCTGGGGACCCACCTATGGGAGGGTCAGGGAAGAGGGGTGGTTACACCCATTCCTTTAGTCCAGTTTTGCACCAGAGCAGGGGCAGGTAGCCCCTGCAACCGGTTTGAACTGGCATATGCACAGGGACACAAACAATCCCTGCTCTTAATTAACCTTCAACTCTACTGATCATGTGTGGAGCCGCATAAACAGAGAAATTACACTATATCAATCTAAATGGGTGCATTACAGTTATGTAATAAAAACACTATAGTTGGAAAAAGGTTTCAGTCTTAAAACATGAAAAAAGTTTTATTTAGGTAAAAACATGTCATACTTCATTAAAAAATTTCATTAAAAATCATCATATCAATAATCAACAATATTAAAAAAGAAGATACATAAGTGTTCATAAGCAAGAAAACTAAAAACGGTCGACGCGGCGTTTCGGTGAGATCACTTCTCCACCTTCTTCAGGACTGAGTTTTCTTCATGCGTGATTAGATCATCACTATAGTCGTTGGAGCCACCGTATTACAGTTAGATTTGGCAGTCGTATCGTTGGAGCAGGGAGGCCGATGTAATATTCAGCGAACAAACCAGACACGGTCCATGTATTAGAAAATATACGGAGTGGAGCAACACCCTCTGTTCAATATTATTATACACCACTTTCCTGGTCCAAAACAGCCCAAGAGTGTGTCATTCAGCAACCATAAATCATTACTGGTTGTGCCAAATCTAACTGTAATACGGTGGCTCCAACGACTATAGTGATGATCTAATCACGCATGAAGAAAACTCAGTCCTGAAGAAGGTGGAGAAGTGATCTCACCGAAACGCCGCGTCGACCGTTTTTAGTTTTCTTGCTTATGAACACTTATGTATCTTCTTTTTTAATATTGCTGATTTTTGATATGATGATTTTTAATGAAATTGTTTTAATGAAGTATGACATGTTTTTACCTAAATAAAACTTTTTTCATGTTTTAAGACTGAAACCTTTTTCCAACGATAGTGTTTTTATTACATAACTGTAATGCACCCACTTAGATTGATATAGTGTAATTTCTCTGTTTATGCGGCTCCACACATGATCAGTAGAGTTGAAGGTTAATTAAGAGCAGGGATTGTTTGTGTTTATTTGCTGATGTTACCCCTTCCGTCCTCTTTTAAGTGGGGTGTCTCCTATCTTTTTTTCATATGCACAGGGACACCAAATGTGCCCCCAGTGCAGGACTTCAAAGCACCAGAGGGTGCTCCCGCCCAGCCCCAATACACACTATCCTGTCTGGGGAGGTGGTTACACCTCCCTTCGACAGGAAACCTATTGTCCAGGCCTCCCCTGCCAGAGTTTCAGTCAGCAGCAGGAGGCCAGACCCCTGTCTGTGGCAGCGGCATCCATTTTGTGATGCCAGGGCTCTGGAAAGAAGTTACCGGGTAGCCCGGTGTGTACATGTCTCTCCCTCTAGAAGGGTGGAATGCTACCCCCGCCACCAGGACTGGTGGGGGGGGTAGTATTCCAAGATGTTTGACACCAAACACAACATGTTTTGGTGCAGCCAGTCCAAAGTTAGCATTGTACCGTGAGGATATAATGCACTTAAGAGTATATGGTCAGGCTGTACCACAATCAGCATCAGAGGAGGGACTCCGAACGCTGTAGAGGGGCTCTGCTCATGCAGGGGCACCCTCTCACATAAAAACCAAGCACTCTGCCTTCAGCATTGGTAAGGCCTGCCATAGGAGTGACTTATAGGTTTATATGTGTGTGCAACGGTAGTGATATAGGTAGCCCATACCACTGTAAGGGGTGCATGCACCACCTTACCCAGGCTGCAGTAGCAGACCTGTGGTGTCATTTTGGATGGCCTTCCAGGGGTGGCACAATACATGCTGCAGCCCCTGGTAGGTCTCTGAGGTACCTATGCCCTGGGTACATAGTATACCATATACTAGGGACTTATAAGGGCACTCCAGATTCCAATCAGAGATGTGCCTAAGGCACATGGAAACCATTTTAGAGAGGAAGCAGCTAGACTGGGGTTCTGATTAGCAGGGCCCCAGCCAGACTAAAGTCGAAAAACAGTGAAGCATCAGCAAAAAGTGGGGGTACCCATGTGAAGCAGATCCAACTCTCCTACACAACCCACCCCCCCCCCCTCCAAAGTAGGGACATTAAACTAACCTTGTCCAGTTGAGTCTTCATGTTCTAAGTGGAAGTACCTAGAGAGTCCATCTGCATTGGCATGGTTACTCCCAGGTCTATGTTCCACTGTAAAGTCCATCCCCTGTAGGGTAATGGACCACCTAAGCAGTTTGGGGTTTTCACCCTTCATTTGTTTTAGCCATAAGAGGGGCTTATGGTCTGTTTGAACAAGGAAGTGAGTACCAAACAAGTATGGCCTCAACTTCTTCAGAGCCCAGACCACAGCAAAGGCCTCCCTCTCAATGGCTGACCAACGTTTCTCTCTAGGGGTCAGCCTTCTGCTAATGAAAGCTACTGGCTGATCCTGACCTTCTTCATTCAATTGTGACAGTACAGCCCCTAACCCCAATTCAGATGCATCTGTTTGGACAATGAACATCTTGGAGTAATCAGGACTCTGTAGAATGGGAGCAGCGCACATGGCCTGCTTCAGGTCATCAAATGCCTTTTGACAGCTAACTGTCCACTGAACCTTTTTGGGCATTTTCTTGGAAGTTAAGTCATTCAGGGGTGTCACTATTGATCCATACCCCTTGACAAATCTCCTATAGTACCCAGTCAGGCCTAAAAAGGCTCTCACCTGAGTCTGGGTAGTTGGAGCAGTCCAGTCCATGATGGTCTGGATCTTGCTCTGTAATGGCTGAACCTGGCCTCCACCCACAAGGTGGCCCAGGTACACAACCTGCCTCTGCCCTATCTGGCACTTTGTGGCCTTGATAGTTAGGCCTGCTTTCTGCAGGGCCTGCAAAACATTTCTGAGGTGGACCAGGTGATCCTCCCAGGTGGAGCTAAAGACAGCAATATCATCTAGATATGCTGCACTATTGGCTTCCAGACCTGTAAGGACTGTGTTCACCAACCTCTGAAAAGTGGCAGGTGCATTCTTCAAACCAAAGGGCATTACCACAAATTGATAATGCCCACTAGGGGTTGAGAATGCTGTTTTTGGCTTTGCATCATCAGCTAGCCTGATCTGCCAGTAGCCAGCTGTTAGGTCAAATGTGCTTAGATATTTGGCTGAGGCCAAAGTGTCTATTAGCTCATCTGCCCTGGGTATTGGATGGGCATCAGTCCTAGTGACTGCATTGAGACCCCTGTAGTCCACACAAAACCTCATCTCTCTTTTCCCACCACTGGTGTGAGGTTTTGGCACAAGGACCACTGGACTAGCCCAAGGGCTATCTGAGGGTTCAATAACTCCCAAATCCAACATCTTCTGGACTTCTGTCCTGATACAGTCGCTGACATGGTCAGGTTGCCTATAAATCTTATTTTTAATAGGCAGACTGTCCCCAGTGTCCACTTCATGAGTGCACCAGGTGGTCTGACTGGGTGTCAAAGAGAACATATGCCTGAACTGATTGAGCACCTGTCTGCAATCAGTTTGCTGCTGGGCAGTGAGGCTGCCTGCCAAGGCTACACCATCCACTGACCCATCATCAGGGTTCTGTGAGAGCAGGTCAGGGAGTGGGTCACTCTCTTCCTCCTGTCCCTCATCAGTAGCCATGAGCAAGCCCATGTCTGCCCTGTCCACATATGGTTTCAATCTGTTGACATGGAGAACCCTGTGGGGACTCCTGGGTGTTCCTAGGTCTACTAAGTAGGTAACCTCACCCTTCTGTTCAACAATGGTATGGGGTCCACTCCATTTGTCTTGGAGAGCTGCTGGGGCCACTGGCTCCAACACCCACACCTTCTGCCCTGGCTGGTAAACAGTCAGTACAGCCTTTTGGTCATGCCAGGCGTTTTGGAGTTCCTGGCTAGCCTCAAGGTTTTTAGTTGCCTTTTTCATGTACTCAGCCATCCTGGAGCGGAGACCATGTACATAGTCCACTATGTCCTGCTTTGGGGGCTTGAGAGGTAACTCCCATCCTTCCTTCACCAGGCACAATGGACCCCTGACAGGGTGACCAAACAAAAGTTCAAAAGGGCTGTAGCCAACCCCTTTTGAGGCACCTCCCTGTATGCAAATAAAAGGCAGGGCAAGAGTATGTCCCATCTTCGCCTAAGCTTCTTTGGGAGCCCTTTAATCATGCCCTTCAAGGTTTTGTTGAATCTCTCAACTAAACCATTGCATTGTGGTTGATAGGGTGTGGTGAACTTGTAAGTCACTCCACACTCCTTCCACATTGCTTTCAAGTATCCAGACATAAAGTTTGCACCCCTGTCTGATACAACCTCCTTAGGGAAGCCCACTCTTGAGAAAATTCCCAGGAGGGCTCTTGCCACTACAGGTGCTGTAGTGGTCCTAAGAGGAATAGCCTCTGGGTACCTGGTGGCATGATCCACTACCACCAGGATAAACCTGTGCCCAGATGCTGTTTGGGGATCCATGGGACCAACAATGTCAATCCCCACCCTTTCAAAGGGAACCCCCACCACAGGTAGTGGTATCAGGGGGCCTTTGTAGTGCCACCTGCCTTGCCACTGGCCTGGCAGGTTACACAGGAGCGACAAAACTCCTTGGTGTCTTCAGACATGTGGGGCCAGTGAAAGTGAGGGACAATTCTGTCCCAAGTCTTGTTCTGGCCCAGGTGACCTGCTAAAGGAATGTCATGGGCTAGGGTCAATGGGAAGCCCCTGAACTTCAGAGGTATAACCAACCTCCTGGTGGCACCAGGCTTGGGGTCTCTACACTCTGAGTACAAGAGTCCATCATCCCAATACACTTTATGGGGACCACTAGCATTCCCAGCAGCCTCAGCAGCAGCTTGCTGTCTGAGGGGTTCAAGAGAGGGGCAGCTCTGCTGCTCCTGGCTCAGATCTGCCTGGAAGGGCCCCCTGTCCCTAATAACTCAACCTGATCAGGCTCAAGCTCCTCTGGGACAGTTCCTTCCTCAGGACTGAGATCATCTCCCTGAAGAGACTGATCTTCCTTCTGAGCCAAGGGGGAAGGCACTGCCTTTACCCTACTACTCCTCCTCTTGGATGGCACTTGGTCCATTGTTCCAGAATCCAAGGCCTGTTCAGTGTTAGACATTTTGGCCTGTGACCTGGTCACAGCAAACACATCTGCAGGGATGCCCAGCATTTCTGCATGGGTCCTGAGCTCCACTTCTGCCCAAGCTGAAGTTTCTAGATCATTGCCAAGCAGGCATTCAACTGGTAGGTCTGCACTTACCACAACCTTCTTAAGGCCAGTTACCCCTCCCCAGGAGAAGTTAACAACTGCCAGAGTATGGTCTGTTCTGACATTGCTAGCATTGGTTACTTGGTACATTTCACCAAGTATAATCTGCCCAGGATCCACAAGATCTTGTGTCACCATGGTGACACTTGCTCCTGTGTCCCTAAATGCCAAAGCCTCTTTTCCATTTATTAAGGGCTGTTCCCTGTACTTGCCCAGGTTACTGGGACTCATAGAAGAGGTCACATCCATGCCTCCATCACAGACTAGGACAGCCTGAGTGAGTTCTCTGACTAGGTCAGAGCTCATCTCCTTACCCAGGGTCAACCCTACTAAACCCTTGGCTTGTGTACTCCCACCACCAATTGTAACTGCACTAGGGGGAACAGGTGCCTTAGGGGCATTGGTGGGGGCTGGAATAGAGTCTTTGGACTGGCTGCAATCACTGGTCCAGTGGGTCTTTTGCTTACAGACTTTGCACCATGGTTTCTTTTGGCCCTTCCCTTTGTTAGACTGTGAATCCCCACCTGAAGAAGATTTTTGGGGGCCTTGTGAAGACTTCTGGTCTTTACCCTTCTCCCCACCCTTGTCAGAGTTCTTAGAATCTTGCTTCTTTGGGTCACCACCTTGGTTCTGTACCTTCTGCCTCACCCTGGTTCTGACCCATTTGTCTGCCTTCTTTCCCAATTCTTGGGGAGAGGTCAGATCAGAGTCCACCAGGTACTGATGCAACAGCTGATTTTGACAGTTATTAAGAATCTGCTCCCTCATGATAAGATTGTACAATCCTTTGAAGTCACATACCTTACTGCCCACCAACCAGCCTTCCAGAGCCTTAGCAGAACAATCAACAAAGTCCACTCAGTCTTGAGTCTGTGCCTTTTGGGTATCTCTGAACTTTAACCTGTATTGTTCAGTTGTTAGGCCAAACCCATCAATCAATGCACTTTTTAAGACTGGATAATTATCAGCATCCTCTTCTCTAACAGAGAGGAGCTTATCTCTACCTTTGTCTGCAAAGGAGAGCCACAAGATTGCTGCCCACTGCTCCTGAGGGACCCTCTGTACTTTACAGGCCCTCTCCAGTGCAGTTATCCATTTGTGGATGTCATCCCCACTCTGGTAGGGAGGGACAATCTTGCTCAGGTTTCTATGGTCATAAGACCTTTCCCTACCACTAGGGAAGTTGCTGCCACCATGGGACTCTAGTCCCATCTTTTTTCTTTGCCTTTCAAGCTCTAGGGACTCCCTGTCTATAGCCAACTGCTCTCTTCTGAGTCTCAACTGAGCTTCTCCATACTTGAGCAGTCTCTCTTTCCTTTCATGAGATGATTCCCTCATATGAGAAGAAATAGAGGTCCCTATTGAGGTGTCAGAGTGGTTAGACTCCTGAGAGGGAGATCTAGCCCTTCTTGGCACACTCACAATTCTTCCTGGGGGAACAAAGGGGAGGTCATTCTGATCCTCCTCCTCATCCACAGGAGGAGCTGGATTTTCCAGGTCAAGGTCATTGTCACCTTCCTGGCCAGTTTCAGAGGGGGGTCCTGGGTGATTTCACCCCTGGCCCCTTCCTCATCGTCTGCCCCACCCTGTCTGCCTACCCCTTCAGACCCTGGTAGTCTTCTGAGATCATCCAGCAGGAGTACCTCTATGAGGCGTTGGGTGTTGGCGCTTTTGCCTGTCTTCAGTTTCCTAGCAGTGCTTAATGCTCTCAATTCCAGGAATGGGAGATTATCATACTTGGAGGGAAGAAGCCCATTGGCTTCTGGCTGTGACCCACTGGTTCCTGGCCCTGAAGACATTACTAGTGTGGTGTGGTGTATGCACTACCTACTCTAGTGTGGCCTACTAAACTCTCTTGAGTTGTAGAAAGGGTGTGCTATCCCTTAACACACAACTCTAAGTTCAGTAGAACTTACTGTATCCTAAGCTTGTTTTATATGTACCTAAGGTACCCTTAGTGGTTTTCAGTTGATCAATTCAATTGAGATTATCTGTTAAAACAATAGCAAGCTGGAATCCCACACGCTGCACACCAATGTGAGAAGTTTGCCTGGTATATGCTGTCCACTAATTCTAGTGGGCACCTTGCACCAGTCCAAACAACCCCTTATTGGAGATAGGTTAAAGACAACCTTTATTGAAAGCTATCCTAGTGGTAGCTATGGAGAGCAGCCTTCAGGCTAAGTCTTGAAGGAATGTAAAGCAGCTTGTTTTACCAGTCTATAATCTCTTGAGTGACCAAATGAAAGAGGACCACACCAGGTATATATTTAAAATATATGTATTTAGTCTTAAACACACCCCTCTAGTCTCTTTATGAGGCTAGAGTTCGAAGTACATAAGTTACAAAGTCAGTTATCAACAGTAATAGCACAAATACACGTTTGAGCCCTAGGGGCGTACCAAACCATATACCAATAAAGTGGTATAAGAACCACGACTGAGCTAGACACAAGGCCTAGAGCCTGTAGAAGTGCTTGGCCCTCAAGGAACCACCCAAGGTAGTGACACAGGGGACCCACGGGGGACGCGTGCAGTGTGAGAACACAGCTGCGAGCCGCCGTTGACTTCTATGGGGAATGTCGCGGTTGGAGTTTCAAAGAAAAAGGACACTTAGAGGAGGACTTGGAGCAAACCCCTTTAGAACTAGGTTTTTCTAGAGTCTATAAACATTGGGAGCACCGGAGTACTCAAGTTACCTCACCCAGGGGAGCCGGGTGCATAGGTGTCTTTCGGGGTTGGGTTTCGTCGTCGTTTTCAATGGCGATCTGCTGCAAAGTGCTGCTGACGACCAAGTCGAAAGTGTTCGGGTGGATCCAAGGGTGGATCAAAGATCTGAAGAACCTGAAAGCAGAGGGGACAGAGTCTGGGTCACTAGCCAGTGACCAGGAAGGCGATGAGCAGATGCCCACCGATGTCGGGTGCTTCAGGTAGGTTGACGGTTGTCTTGACTCTTCAGCCACAAGGTCCAGGAGGTGTCGATGACAACCAGGAGCTGGATTCCAGTTGCTCAACAAAGTCTGTCGATTGCTGAGGTGTCAGCGACTGGATTGGACCCAACAAGCCTTGGCAACAGCAAGTCATGGGGAAACAGAGAAAGGACGTTGATGCAGACCAGCAAGGTCTGAGGGACTCACCCAGCAAGGGTAAGTCAGGGCACGTCTAGAGCAACCAAGAAAGCCCAAGCAGAAGAAGAGTTGCCTTTGTGAGGGCCCACTAGCCAACGGACTAGCGACCGCAAAGGAGCCTTGAGTGGACGCACTTGGAGCTGGCTCACAGGACACTCGTAGAGTGGAGGCCAGTGATCTTCAGTACAGTCAGTGCTGGAGGCAGGGGCTACTCGGAGCCCAAAGCACAACTTCGTGGGAGACCAGGAAGAGGATGTACTTGAAAAAGTTCTTGATGTCCAGGGGTCACGGTTCCACGTTACCCACGACAGCTACGGGCCTCAGCTTCGCTGGGGACTCAGGGCAGCCTCGGGGAAGTCTGGAAATCCACCTCTGGTGTTGCAAAGACTTCGGTGTCCGGCGGGAGCTTCAGCGTTGCAGACCGGACAATTGCTTCTTAGGTGCCTGCCAAGCAGGGGAGTCACTCCTTGACCCCAAGGGAGATTCTTCAGTCCTCTAATCTTCAAGTAGAGCATCGAAGGTCCAGGATTCAGTGTCAGAGTTTCATCCAGGGTAATCTAAAGTCCTAAGGACTGGGGTCCCATACTTATACAAAGTTAGGGGGTTGGACATACTCTGGGGACCCACCTATGGGAGGGTCAGGGAAGAGAGGTGGTTACAACCATTCCCTTTGTCCAGTTTCGTGCCAGAGCAGGGGCAGGTAGCCCCTGCAACCGGTTTGAACTGGCATATGCACAGGGACACCAAATGTGCCCCCAGTGCAGGACTTCAAAGCACCAGAGGGTGCTCCCGCCCAGCCCCAATACACACTATCCTGTCTGGGGAGGTGGTTACACCTCCCTTCGACAGGAAACCTATTGTCCAGGCCTCCCCTGCCGAAGTTTCAGTCAGCAGCAGGAGGCCAGACCCGTGTCTGTGGCAGCGGCATCCATTTTGTGATGCCAGGGCTCTGGAAAGAAGTTACCGGGTAGCCCGGTGTGTACATGTCTCTCCCTCTAGAAGTGTGGAATGCTACACCCGCTGCCAGGACTGGCGGGGGGAGGGTAGTATTCCAAGATGTTTGACACCAAACACGACATGTTTTGGTGCAGCCAGTCCAAAGTTAGCATTGTACCGCGAGGATATAATGCACTTAAGAGTATATGGTCAGGCTGTACCACAAACAGCATCAGAGGAGGGACTCCGAACGCTGTAGAGGGGCTCTGCTCATGCAGGGGCACTCTCTCACATAAAAACCAAGCACTCTGCCTTCAGGATTGGTAAGGCCTGCCATAGGAGTGACTTATAGGTTTATATGTGTGTGCAACGGTAGTGATATAGGTAGCCCATACCACTGTAAGGGGTGCATGCACCACCTTACCCAGGCTGCAGTAGCAGACCTGTGGTGTCATTTTGGATGGCCTTCCAGGGGTGGCACAATACATGCTGCAGCCCCTGGTAGGTCTCTGAGGTACTTATGCCCTGGGTACATAGTATACCGTATACTAGGGACTTATAAGGGCACTCCAGATTCCAATCAGAGATGTGCCTAAGGCACATGGAAACCATTTTAGAGAGGAAGCAGCTAGGCTGGGGTTCTGATTAGCAGGGCCCGAGCCAGACTAAAGTCGAAAAACAGTGAAGCATCAGCAAAAAGTGGGGGTACCCATGTGAAGCAGATCCTACTCTCCTACAGCCGCTGTGCCTATCTGTGGGATTAATCAATAGTTTCTGGCCCACGTGTTTGCCTGCCAGCTATGCACCCTACCACTTGTGACCCATCAATCAGTGATCCCGAGTCTAGGTTGCAGGGCCTGCCTGACTACATACTGGCATGTCGAGGTAGATGTGGAGTTCGGGACGGGGGATTTCATTAATAAGGATGATAGTTCATTTTTGTCAACAAACACATCAATATCCATATTAACACAAATACTCTTCATGTGCCGAGGGCCTGTAAATTTAATGCTGCTAGTAGTCCTGCAGCACTGCTTGTGCCACTCACCTAAGTAGCCCTCTAACCATGTCTCAGGCCTGCCATTGCAGAGCCTGTGTGTGCAATTTACACTGCCCTTTAAGGCTGGCAAAATAAACCTTTTGCCAGGCCGAAACCTACCTTTTTAATACATATAATTCACCCCTAAGGTAGGCTCTAGACAGCCCAGAGGGCATGGTGCAATGTATTTAAAAAGCAGGACATATACGTTTAAGTTTTGCATACCCTGGTAGTGAAAAACTCTTTGTTTTGTACTACTGCAAGGCCTATATCTCTCCTAGGATAAGATTGGAGTTACCCTATTACATTGTATACGTATAATTAAGAAATGGGATATTACTGGTTCAAAGTGTGGTATCTCTGAAATCCTAATGTAAAATCCCAATTTAAGGTAAAGTCAGATTTTAAATTACAATTATGAAAATTCTACTTTTAGAAAGTTGATATTTTCTCGGCTTGGCCATTTGGTGCCTGCAGCCTGTATCTGGTCACATGACTGGCTGTACTTAGCAGTGGGGCTTAGTGTATTCTCTCGGGACAGCCACACACAAAGGGTGCTTACATGTGGCTTGATGGGCCATCCTGGCAGGATGGGAGGGAAGAGCTGGGCACAGCCTCAATTACACCTGAATAGTCTGTATCCTGTTCCCACACAAATTGCTGCATACCCCTGAAGTTAGTCTGGAGCCAGTGCTGGCAGAGCAGAGCATCTGTGCACTTCAAAGGCATGCCTCTAGAAGCTTCTTTCCCCTTTAAAGGCAATACTGTATATAAAAGAAGGACTTCAGGCACCCCCACTTCAGTACACTTCTGGACTTGAGGATACTCTGCCAAGAAGAAGGACTGCTGGAATATGACTCGTTACTACACGAGTCATTACATCGCGTGGCATTACAATGCGGTCATTACAACGACTGCGTTGTTACCACGCAATGCCATTACTACGCAAGTCATTACATCGACTTGCAGTAGATGGCGCGCTGACATTAGAAATTTATAATTTACTATTCCAACTCCAGCCTACGCAACAGTAGGGAAGGTGTTGGAATAGTAAACTATACTATTCCTAGTGTTAGCGCGCCACCTACTGCAAGTCGATATAATGACTTGCGTGGTAATGGCATTGCGTGGTAACAACGCGGTCGTTGTAGCAGCCGCGTTGTAATGGCATCGCGGTGTAATGACCGTGACGTAAAGGTCGTTTCCCGGACTTCTGTGGTGCTAAAACGACTGTCACTCTGCTGGACTGCTACTCTGCTGGACTCCTGCTTTGTTGTGCTGACCTGCCACCTGCTGCCCTCTTGCCTGGGTGAGATGGACTGGACCTGCATCTCTTCAACCCAGAACCCAGAGAGACTCCAAAGGCTAGTTGGTTGGCCTCCTGATCTGAAGCCTCATGGACATACCAGGCTTCCAACAACCTTGCATCTGCACCTGGACTCTGCCATCTGTGAGTCTACCCTCTTTCAGAAAGTTGGCAGTTACTTGCTTTAGCCATTTGGTGCCTGTAGCCTGTCTCTGATGAAATGACTGGGTGTAGTTGGCAGTTGGGCTTTGTGTATTCTCCTAGACAGCCTCACACAATGGGATCCTAGGTGTATCTCAATGGGCCATCTCTGGCAGGATTAGAGGGAGGAACTGGGCACAGCCTCCCTTATACCTGAATAGGCTGTGTCCTGTCCACACATAAAAGGCTGAATATCCCCCCTGTTAGAAATGGGGGTCTCTAATTGGCAGAGGTAGATACCTTTGTCCAAATAGGAACCCTTGCTTCTTGGTAGGATAAGGGGGAGAGGTAGGAAGCGGCCAGGTGGCGCCCCTACAACCTAAGATTGAAAGTATTCTGGCTTGAGAGCCCCCCAAGACCCAGACAGAGGTGAGAGCCTTTTTAGGGCTCACCGGGTACTATAGATGGTTTGTCAAGGATCTGGCACCATTGGGGCACCCTTGACAGAGCTGACTTCAAGGAAGCAGCCAAGGAAAGTGATCTGGGCTGATGCCTCTCAGACCACTTTTGATGCCCTGAAATCTGCCAAGTGCATGGCACCCGTGCTAAAGGCACCCAATTTCTCCAAAGAATTTGATGTGCAGACAGATACTTCAGTATTGTGTATCAATGGGGATACCCTGAAAGGCTACCAGACCCGGGTCAATAATACAGTACAACAAAGAAATGGTCAAGTAGCACACAACAATTATTAGAAAGACAAACAATAAGTCGCATCCACAATACCAACTTGTAAAGACAAATTTGCAAGTAATGCAATTTATTTACAATGAAGTTATGACTTTTAGTTGTGGCAACACAGTTGCTCAATCCTCTTAAAGTAATGCAAATATTTACAATAATGGGTGCTCTGGGATGGGAAACGGGAAATGAGGAGTGATTGTGATCAGAGTGGAGACGTGAGGGTGGTGGACAAGGACAGGGTAGTGTGACATATATCCATCACATATCCATCACATTCACATGGTGATACTGATCTGGCCTTAACAAAGGTCAGTTGTTCCAAATATGTCACAGAGCAGTATATGAACACTGTCGATGAATTACAGTTGTCCAGGCTTAAGAGGATTGAGCAACTGTGTTACCACAACTAAAAGTCATAACTTCATTGTAAATAAATTGCATTACTTGCAAATTTGTCTTTACAAGTTGGTATTGTGGATGCGACTTATTGTTTGTCTTTCTAATAATTGTTGTGTGCTACTTGACCATTTCTTTGTTGTACTGACAGATACTTCAGAGCATGGTGTGGGAGCAGTTCTCTCACAATTGAATGATGAGGGCTTGGAACAACCTGTAGCTTTCATTAGTAGGAGGCTACTTTCCATGGGACAGAGTTGAAGTGCAATTGAGCTAGAAGCTTTTGCTGTGGTCTGGGCACTGAAGAAGCTAAAGCCCTACTTGTTTGGGACTCACTTCCAGGTTCAGACAGAACACAGGCCCCTCAGAAAGTTGATGCAAATGAGGGGTGAGAACCCAAAACTGTTGAGGTGGTCCATCTCCCTACAGGGAATGGACTTTACGGTGGAACACCGCCCTGGTACAGAATACGCCAATGCTGATGGTCTGTCCAGATTCTTCCACCTTGTAATGAGAACGCCCAAGAGGGTGAGTAGTTCTCCCCTCTTTTCAGCTGGAAGGGACACGTGTTAGACTTGGCATTCTTGCCGTGGTTTCCTCTGGCTTTTTGCCTCTACCTCCTGTATTTTTGAGGCTGTGCTGGATTTAATTTTTGCTGGCTTAGATGCTTTGGGAACTTTGCCACTGCTGATCAGTGTCGAAGTGCAAGTGCTCCCTAAGAAAATTGTTATTATGATTGATTATGCATGATTAGCATATTTGATTTACTGGTAAGCCCCAAGCAAAGTGCACTGAGTTTGCCAGGGCCTGTAAATGAAATGCTACTGGTGGGCTTGCAGCACTGATTGTGCCATCCACATGAGTAGCCCTGTAAAGGTATCTCAGACCTGCCACTGCAGTGTCTGCACGCAATTTTAAACTGCCATGTCGACCTGACAAGTGTACCCATTTGCCAGGCCCTAACCTTCCCTTTTCTTACATGTAAAACACCCCTCAAATTTGCCCAAGGTCCCTGCATGGACAGGGTGCTGTGTGTGTGAAAGTTAGGACATGTATTGGTACGTGTGACATGTCCTGATAGTGAAATACTGTGTATTTCATTTTTTGCTATTGACATGCTATCTGTCCCATAGGCTAACATGGGAGTTATTTTGTAACATCTTACAAGTATAACTTTCCATTGGGATAAGATAGAGAAATTTAGTTTAGGCTCTCTGAACTCAGAATTTAATAACACATCTTTTTAGGGAGATGGTTTTTAAATTGTGTGTTTGAAAATGCCCCTTTTAGAAAGCAGTCATTTTCTTATTTAACCATTCTGTGTGCTTCTGCTGGTTTGTGTATTGACTGTCTAGTTTTGGAGTGGCAGGGGCTGGGGATGTGCATTCACTGTCGACAGACACAGGGGGGGTTGAGGTGTCTCCTGCCTTCCCTGGGTGACTCAGAGCTGAGCTGAATAGATCTTGGCTCCATTTAGAGTGGTGGTAGGGGTTTCACTTACACCTGAATAGCCCCTGTCTCCTGTGCCAATGCTGTCTCCACCTCCTGCCAAGAGGCTGGACCGAAGAGGACAGAACTGATTTGGACTGAGCTGAGAGAATTTCTGCCACAAGGGAAAAAAGGAAAATGTGGTATAATTATTGGTGCCCCGACCCCAGAACTTTAGATTACTTCAAGAAACAAGAGGACCCTGCCAAGAAGAAGAGTGGAGGGACTGTGTGAGGAGTGCTGCCTTTTCTGTGTGAGAGGTGGGTTGGCCTGAAGTTGCTGCTTCTGTCTGTGGTGGAGGAAAAGGACTGACTATTTTTACCCTGGTGTGGTATCCTGCTTGTGAAGAAAAATATCCACAGGCTTTTGTTGCTGCCTTCTGTTGAAAATCTCAGGGTCATAAAAGATTTCAAGAAAGATCATTGCTGGATCTCAAAGGAACCAGCCTGGGAGGAGAGCTGAAAAAGCTGTGTGAGAAGCGCTGCCCCTGATATGTGTGGGGTAGGTCAGCCTGCAGTGGCTGCTCCTGCCTGGAGAAGGACTGGACTATTCTTTGCCTTTTGGTTTTGGCTGTTCAAAAGAAAATATGCCAGAGCGCTTTATCTGAGAGCCCAGCGAGTGGGGAGTGCCTGCCACTTCCTCCGACCTCTGAAAATAAGAGCACATGTTGAGTGCCACATTGGGCAGAATTTACTTCTGTTTTTAAAACTAGCGTGTGTCTACTCCTCGCAGTGGGACCGAGAAGCTGCCGAGGTCCTACCCAGGAAGAGCCGAGGATTCATATGTGTCCCCAGTGGGTGGGGCCCGGCGAGGAAAGCTGCGCCCGCCCATCTATGCCTGCCCCAGCTACAGGCCATGCAACAGAGATCGCGTTACAGGCACCAAAGCACTGTTTGGCTCCTCTCGAGTCAGCGCAGCGCTGGGAACCCGCTCAAAAGCTGCAGAGGGAGCCAAGGGAAAAAAGAAGCCCCAGGACATAGCCCCCCCTCGCGTTGCTAAGCAACGCTGACACCTCTGGTGGGCGGGGCCCAGCTCCCGGGGAAGGCCCAAAAAGAAACTAACGTGGCCCCGGAGGGCTGAAGGTTAGCGTGAACCAGGAAGGTTGTGCAGGGGAAAGTAAGCAGCTGCCATTCATTGTTACAAAAGATCGTAGGGGGACCAAGCATGCCTTTCCCCTGCTTCAGTCCAAAGTCACCCGCGACAGCGCCGCACGATCGTGGGCAGCTACTCTTACCTTGGGTGGCATTGATGGAAACTACCACCCTGCTGAGAGGCACTCAGGTGCTCCTGCGGCCTACGTTCCGGGCCTGAGGGAAATTGAGCAGTGAATGGGTTAGGGCTCAAACCTGAAACTGTTGCATGTTGTTTTTCTTTTTCCTCCATGCCCCAGTATATGGAGGTGTGCTCTTGGTTCTTAGCACCAAAATGCTAAAAGCTTGATGCTCCTGGCATTTGCTTCCACTGCCATTCGTACGTAAACAATTGTGAGCTATGCTATAAACAACAGTGCATTAAAAGTCATGTTATTTTTGCTTAATTGGCAGTTACATGGTAGTACAAAGTGATTGTGGCCTTATATATTTTGCCAATATTACAAAGTGATTTATCAGCTATGCATTATGTGTATGACAATTGCCTTTGGGCAAAGTGAATTATGACCTATGTAATGTCATGACTATTGCCTAGTTGGCAAAATGAATTATGTGATTGTGGTCTAATGTGTTTGGTGTAAAATACAAAATATATTTTTATATAACCTTGTGTGGAGTCTCTTTTTGTGGTATGCCTAGTGCATCACTGGTGTCTGTGTGTATATAGCAAATGCTTTACACATTGCCTCTGGGATAAGCCTGACTACTCTGCCAAGCTACTAAGGGGGTGAGCAGGGGTTAATTTGTGTGTGTAACTACCCTTACCGTGACTAGAGTGGTGGGTTCTGCCTGGTTTGGTGCATACCCTAGCCAACCATAAACCCCATTTCTAACACCCTCTATTTGAGTCTGAAGCCAAGGCAGCAAGGGAGGACACCTATACACTTCAAAGGCATGTCTTTGAGGTCTCCCCCAATTCAAAGGCACCACTGGGCATAAGTACTGGACCTCGGACACTACCACTTCAGTACACTTCTGTACCAGTTGATACGCTGCCAGAAAGAAGGATTGCTGTGCTTCTGAAAGGACTGCCACTCAGCTGGACTGCTACTCTGTTGTTCTCCTGATTTGCTGTGCTTACCTGCTGCCTTCTTCCCTCTTGCTTGGGTGAGAAGGAATGGACCTGAATATTTTTAACCCAGAACCCAGAGTGACTCCAGTGCTAGTTGGTTGGCCTCCAGATATGAAGCCTCAGGGATATAACAGGCTTCGAACCACTTGCATCTGCACCTGGACTCTGCAATCTGTGAATCTAGCCCGCAAAGTGGTGCTGCCCCAGTACTGGACCTTTGGAAGTGTGCCTAAGGTGCCTTCCAGTGAAACCAATGCATCTTTTCTGCTGAGCAGCACATCTCTAAACATAACTGATGCATCTTCTTGCCTAAGCGGCACATCCTTGAGCAGAACCGATGCATTGCTACTGCTGAGTGGATTCGGACCGGGTGCAGAAGACCCGCATTACCCTCACAGTCCTCTGAACCGACACATTGCCAGAGGCACAGCGCTTCTCTGGCCCAGGTCATTGCATCCATCATCGACCGACTCTTTGACAGTGACAACAGGCTCTGCATTGCAGCCTCAATGCTCCTTGGAACTGATGCATTGCCACCCGTGTGTCACATCCCCGACTTCGTACTTCGCATTGCAAGCCCTGCCGATGGAATCCTCGACGACGACGCAAAAGGACCTTGCACCACAGCCTCATCGCATCTCAGAACAGACACATTGCTTTGGCTGTGTGGCGCTTCTTTGACCCGGAACCAAGCAACGCTATGCAACCAGAATTTAAGGTATTTTTTTAAACTATCCTAACTGGGTCCCTCTAGCCAACCCGTGCTCCATCTCTGTCAGCCTGAACTTGCGACTTTGTCCCAGTCTGGTACGACCCGATATCCCTTGTTGTCTCTTTGTGCTTTTTGGTGCTATTTCAGCTTAAAGCATTAGAATTCAATATCTCCAGTTCTACTGATTGGATTTCAGTCATTTTGGTTTTGCTTTATTTATTAAAGTAAGCTTTACATTTCCAAACCTGGTTTGGGATCTTTTTGCATTGTGTTTTCACTGTTTTCTGTCTGAAGTAGTGGACAAATACTTTACACATTGCCTTCAAGGTAATCCTGACTGCTCTGTGCCAAGCTACCAGAGGGTGGGCACAGTTTAATTTGGGGTTTGCTTGTGCCTTGCCCTGACTAGGATTGTGGTTGCTGCTTGACCAGGGCTTACACTCCAGTCAACCAAAAACCCTATTTTCAACAGTGGGATTTGGGCAAGCCCCTTTTTAATGGTTGGTGTCTTTCTGAGTTCCCTGCTCCTCATTCAATGGATTTCCTTCCTATTCTTTGTCCAACCCAAGGATAATTTTAATCTCACTGAGTTTTGACCGGATGTCTTCTACCCTTCCACTGTAACATCAAACATTGAATTACAGTGCATGAGGGCCATTTTCTCTTAATCTCTCTGCCTTTTCCACCTCCCTCCACTGCTTTCCCTCTGGGGGGCATATTCTCAAGGAGCTATCGCCGAGTTATCGGCACTTTATCGCAGCCAAAGTTGTGATAAATTCATCGCCCCATTCACAAGCTGGTGCAAACAGCCGATATCACCAGTTAACCTGCGACAGCAGCCGCAAAAAACATCGCCACAGATGACCCCGGCAACTAACGCTAGTGATATGCAGAGTAGGCATTTCCGTGCAAAAATCCGCGACAACACCACAACGCAACATTCTCAACGACCAGCCAGATCCACGATAAGACCACAAAACATGCAATAAGGCGCGTTGGCAACAGGAAATTAACACCTGCTCTGACCTGGTGCAAAGTCGGACGACAACCTGCACCAGAAAAGGGAGCCCAGCCCACAGCCACACCTAAGGAACAACAGATGCCATGGAGCTACTCATCATGCAGCTCGGAGCCCCAACAGGGCCACAACACCCACTGCCACCACACCCAGGTCCGCCACCCCCCCGCAGACTCCCCCACCCCCGACCACCACGGAGGCAGCGCAGACATAGACTGCGGACCTTCAGGAAACGCACCAGCCTCACAGACTTGACACCAGAGAATGTCATTGCCCACTACAGACTCAAAGGGTCAACCATCCTCTGCCTCCTGACCATCATTGCCCACAGGCTGACGGTACCAACACAGCGGACAACCAACATCCCACCTCAGACAAAGCTGCTGGCCGTGCTGCACCTGTTGGCCTCTGGGACATTCCAACCAACAACTGCCAGAGTCGGAGGAGTCTCACAGCCCCCACGGATGTGGGGTTGTGCTCGTACATTGTCACCTCACATTTTTTTTTCTCTGCTTTTATTGTGCATTTCCACGCAGAACGCGTGGGTATTGCAGGCCTCTCACTGGTTATCGCTGATTTTTGAATCGCGATTGGCCTCATCACTACTATTTTCGAGTTCGTGTTTCGCGTTTTTTCTGCGTCGCGTTAGTTTTAACACGTTCATTTGACGCGTTATCTTGTGTCTATCGCATGGTGCCGCCGTGTTGTGAATACCACGTTCCTCAGGTCACACCGCGATGGACTGCGATGTGAAGGGTTGCGTTAAGCTACACTTGCGGTAGTTATCACACGTTCTTGTGAATATGCCCCTATGTTTATTTGAAAATTATGCCACACACTGCCTTCTTGCCCCCCAGGTCTGCAGAAGTGCATCTGTTCTTATTTCAATCATGCAAGGGTCAGGCTGGGAGGCTGGGCTGTGATGCTGCCCCTGCCCCCGCAGTGGTGTTTCCGGTCTCAGTCCAAGGTTTGTAGACTTGATAACTAGGGGTTTCAGAATTTTAGCATTTGCTCTGGCTGAAATTTCTCCACTCGTAGTGTGAGTATGAGTCACCCAAGTGTAGAAGAGAAAGTGATCCCAGTCAGCTGGTTTACTTTGGGTGTTTAGCAGATTAATCTCTAACAGTCTCCATCTGTTAACAAAAAGAGCCAGGAAACGTTTTAAGAACAGTGCAAATTCAGTCGCGGTCTGGTTGTATGTGTGCTGCACAGATGCAGCACGCATGCAAAGTCGGAAGAGCACAGAAAAATTAAAACACTTATCCGTTTAACACCTGCTTTTCGGGAGCATTAATTTTTGGCGCTAAACACTTTCTATGAGAATAGGGTTTTGTGTAAAAAAGCATGAGTTGTAGCATGGATACGCCAATGTACCACCTATGTAACCCCCCCCTCCACCCCCCCCTTGATGCAAAGTAATACAAAGCAGTGTTCCGTACTGCTTTGCGTTACTTTTCCATACAAACCAACGCAAATACCAATTTGCGTTGGTTTGTGAATCACGAAAAAGGTTTAGCGTTGGGTTAGGGTTACAAAACTAACACTAACCTGAAGCTAAATCTTTGAGAATCTGGGCCTTGCACTTATGTATTTGTACACAGTTGTAGCACAGAATTACATGGAGTAAATGGAATTGCACTGGTAGGTCACCTTTTGTTGAAGCCTAGCAGCAGTAAAAAACCTGCTATTTGCGCTTGAGGCCGTATCATGATGGACTTCCCTTGCTACACATAGCGGAGGGTCTGTTTCTGTGCACCTGCAGTCTGTAAAGTTAATTCTTATAATCCACACTTCTCCAAGTTACGCCTTGATTAAATGTTCACTTTACACTCAGCAGGCCCATAAAGACAAGATCTCGGATCTGCTCGGAGCCGGCACAGCATCACAATATTGCCCCTGATTCACAAGCCAAAATGGCTCAGGGAATCAGGATCATTGTTCAAATTTTCCATTGGGTCTTAATTGCCTGTATTTTACAGTAGCGAAGCAGGTAGCGAGAGACCAGAAACTGTTCAGGGTTTATTTCTGCAATAATCTCTGAAGCTACAATTTTCTCATGAACGCTAGACATTAACGTCACAAGAGATTAATCTATCTAAATGCCAGATCTGACTTTCTGTTATTTTAATTTAATGTTCTTGGTAGAGCTTAGGAGGAAACGTAAATGTTTATCTGTGAATTGTGCGGCCGGGCATTGATGTTTCCTTAAATGTACTGCTGGCCGGCATACTAAGTCTGGAAATTGCATTTAATTTCTTTAGAAATTAACAAGACCCAAAAACAACAAATGGCGGACTGGCTCGCTTCACCAACGATAATCAAATAATGTTTTCCATGCACATTTGAAGCCGAGAGTATGGAAACTATCTCTTTTTCCTTTTTTCTTTAGGTTTGTGGGCTTTTTCAGCTAGCTCAAAATATAATTAACCTAATAAGCACTTCTTCCTCGCGTGATGTGACCAGGTATTACAGGAAGGAGATGTTTAGAATCCCAAGAATTTCTCCTCAATACTCCCAACTCCCAAAAAAACCCTTGGTGCTCTGTTTCATATTGTTACAGACGTGCAGATGTATCATGCATATTTCTTCAAGCTGAGTGGCTTTGCTTACCAAAAACTGGCTTTAGGCAAACTGTTGCTTCCTTAGTTAAGTCAAGTTAAATTTGCTTCTTCGCTGCACCAACCACTCTCTGTTTTATGCACTTCTTTGCTGCTACAAAGGTCCTGATTTCAACCGTGTCTTCATTCAGTTTCAGGTACAAACCCAGTCTGACAGTATTAGTCATTGTGCTAATGGAACGTGTGCAGAGTCTCCCGAGTCTTCCATATTTCAAAGATATTCATTGGCCTTTGGCTGAAGAAGCACCCCGATGGGTTAGGAAGTCCCTCAAGGGCTGTGAGCTGCCCTGCACCGCAAGGGCTGCAGGGGGAAGTGTTAGGTCTCCGCCACCGCCCTTGTCTGCAATATGCCCACATGTTTTGAACAGGTAAAACGTGCTGACTATCTTGATGGCAATGCAGCACAAAATTCTGATCTGTGCACACTGAAATGACCAAATCTGTTCTTATTTGTGAATCTTAGAATGAAATCAGAATATTTTGTTGTTTGACAAGAATCTCACCAGTTGGTGCCGGCATAACTCATGGGCGAGAGGGGGGGGCGGGCATGGGGTCGGGAGTATACGGGCGAGTGGTCGCGAGGGAAGGGGGGGTCGCACAGGGTTAAATAATAATAATTAAAAAAGTAAAAAAACGGACCTTTCCTGGGTCCCGCGTTTTCTTAGTTCTGGCTCCCGCTCCTGCTTTCCTGCCTCCGCAGGAACAGGAAGCATGCAGCCTCCCTCCCTTTCCCTAAGCCAATCACAACACTGCAATGGCAGCGTTGTGATTGGTTGGGACATCGACCATACAGGCGTCTGTGGGGAGGCCATTTTCTCCATGTAGGCTGAATGCAGCCTACATGGAGAAAAGGGAGAGTGCGCATGACTGGTTTGGTCGGCCCCAAAGGGCTGATCAAACATTCAGGCCCACATCATTGGGCAAGCCACTCCTCCCCTGCCCTCGACAAGACCCGCCCACCTGCCCGCCCTAAACCAAACCCTTCTGCTTTCTCGCAATGCGAGAAGCAGAAACATAAAATAGCATTTATAATACCATTTTATGTTTCTGCTTCTCGCACTGCGTGAAAGCAGTGGGGTGACGCTCCTCAGCCCACATGGAGGAGCCGCCCCTGAATCTTACATGGTTTTACACTTCAAAAACTTGTAGGCAAATATCATAGTGTAAGCAGATTGCACATGGGTTAAATAGCTCATGTGCAATTAGTGCATGCTAATGGACAAATAGCTGTCGCTGACTCCTATTAAAAGTTAACATTATAGGTTTTATTTTGTGACTACAAATATTGTTAATATAGATTTATCATGGATCTTGGGCTATTGAATTTTTCGAAATAAAACAGAAGTGGGTTGTACAAATGCTAGTTTTTGAATCTGTGAGAAACCAGTGCCTTTTGCAGTGTCCCTGCACATTTTGGCCCATTTTGACTACTAGATGCTGGTTTTCCAACTCTGATAGTGCTCTGGGTTCTGCCAACCAGAACCAGGGCCTGTGCTCTGATTAAAAGTACATGGTAATTAGATCTAGTTACAATTGGTACTGACAACCTATCTGTAAGTCCATAGTATGTGGTAAGACGTGTAGGTTTAGAGGCCCAGCAGATTTAATGCACTTAAGTGCGCACTAAAGTATTTGTTGTCTACTGTCATTTTAAAGGCAAGCCAGCTTTGCAGGTTGCTTTTAAAATTAATGTATATGCTAATTTGACTTTGAAATAAAAGGTACTTCCAAAGTCTTAAACTACCTTCTTATTGCATATAAGTCCCCCCAAGCTCTCCCCTAGGTGCCCCAGAGGTAGGGTGCCTTGTAACTATAAGGAAGGACATAATAAACAAAGTTTTATATGCCCTGTTGAGGGAACAACTGCCAATTTCGTTTTCCCCATTGTAGCACATTGGAACCATAGGCTAACATTGGAATACTTTAATAAAGTATAACTATTGATAGTAGTGACCAAGAAATTTACTTCAAAGTATTAAAATAATAGAATAAATTCAACAAAGATAGATTTACCATAACTTTTACAGAAAAGAAGTTAAAGAACTTGCTTTTCTGGTGTGCTAAAATCCAGCCTTCAAGAAGCACAAACAACAACAAATGGAGGACTGGCTCGCTTCACCAACAATAATCTAATGATTTTTTTCCTGCACATTTGAAGCCGAGTATATAGGAACTATCTCTTTTTCCTTTTCTCTTTATGTTTATGTGCTGTTTCAGCTAGCGCAAAAAATATAATTAAAAAATGTGCATTTCCTCCTCGCATAATATGCCCAGGTATTATACGAAGGAGATGCTTCGAATCCCAAGATTTCTCCTCATCTGACTTTCCAACTAAAAAAAAAAAAACCTCTTGGTGCTATGTTTCATATTGTTACAGACGTGCAGATGGATCATTCATATTTCTTCAAGCTGAGTGGCTTTGCTTACCAAAAACTTGCTTTAAGCAAACTGTTGTTTCCTTAGTTAATTCAAGTTAGATTTGGTTCTTCGCTGCTCCAGTCCCTATGCACCAACCCCTCTCTATTTTATGCACTTCTTTGCTGCTACAAAGGTCCTGACTTCAACCGTGGTCTTCATTCAGTTTCAGGTACAAACCCAGTCTGACAGTATTTGTCATTGTGCTGATGGAACGTGTGCAGAGGCTCCTGAGTCTTCCATATTTCACAGATTTTCATTGGCATTTGGCTGAAGAAGCCCCCCAATGGGTTAGGGAGTCCCTCAAAGGCTGGGAGGAATAGGACACGTTACAGCGTGTACTAATACCATGCGTGCCAATACAACACAGGTATTACTACGCGAATACAGTTACCACGACATACCATCACAACGCATACTTAGACCACGAATATGCCTTTACCACGCATGCCATTACAACGCCAAGGTATGCGTGGTAAAGGCATACACTTGGTAAAAGTGATTAAGGTAGGTTAAAATTTTATATATATATATATATATATTACCTACTGGTGGTCGCCAGTAGGTAGTTATAGTTAGGACCTTGTTTCTTTTCAAAAAGCGTTTTTTCTTTTGCCAATATCTTTGGCGCCGGTTGACGAATCTTCATGAAATTTTCAAAACTAATGGGGCACTCCGGTCAGCTCCTGTCTTGAAAGTTTCGGGGTGATTCATTAAGTGGGGGCGGAGAAAAAAGGGGGGTCCCAAAACGCGTTTTCCCCATGTTAATTTCCATAGGAACTTTAGACAAAGCTACAGCCCGAACTGCTGAACGGAATTACACCAAATTTGGCAAAACGGTAGGTCTTGGTTCAGAAAGAGCCCTTTTTAGGTCTCGCCTACGCAGCGCGCATGCGCTGCATAGGAGGGGACCTCTTGTAATCGATCAGCTTTTCTCCCCAAAAACGTGCACGCTTTGCATTGCTTTCTATTGCAACGCGTGCACGTTTGGCGATTCCCTTGCGGGAGCGAGCAGCGCCATCTGTTAGCAACTATCGCGCTCGCTCCTGCAAGGTAAACGCTGCTGCGTCCCTGCTCTCGCCGCACTCCCCCTCCCCCCCCTCCCACTTTGTTTTTAAGTTCTGTTCTGGTAAATATAGCACAAGGGCCAGTTTTCAGAGAGGGTAGACTGAACGCAGAGGAAAAACCTTCATGTGCTCCAGTGCATGATTAATAAGCAGCTCTTATCAGAAAGCCGTTTAATGAACACATATGGCAGTATGTGCAAACGCTTCCTTAACACCATAGCTGTCTCACTGTCTATTTTATGTTGGTGGGCGTCGTTAATCATTCTTTGCCCCGCAATCGATTCAGAATTGTAGGCTGACTTACTACTACTATGTTTGCAGAATGGTGCAGTTTTGGGATTTCACACAGACTTGTTATCCCAGTCATGATACTATTGAATGGCCCCCATTTTATTAAGTTCTGAAAGGCACGGGGGGCAGTTGTCTCGTCAGAGTTTTGAATTTGCAACTTGCATGACATCTGCAGCAAAAAGTATCCTAATTCATAGTGAGCTGCAGAACTAGGACTGGAGCAGCGTGAGCCCTCAGGGTACACACGGATCCCTGGATAGACGCACTCTCCCTCAACCCACCCGCCTACTCCCCTTGTGTCTAGAGATGCAGAGCTCGCAAAAGCCCTTGGCAGCCGAGGCTGCCCTTTCCGGCCCTGCCACTTAGGATTAAGTCTAGTGTGGCAACATCTGCTGCTTACGGGCAGCCGCACAGGGCTGCGAGGGGAGCGCCAGCGACGCCGGCTTTGGAGTCTCGCGGAACACGAAGAGGGCACTTATGTTATCTCCTTTTGAGTCTCTGCAAGCCCAGCTCCTTCTTCTCTTCTGACCTCCATCTTGGCATGCCCTGAGTGTCCTTGGCTCCAGCGAGCCGCTGTGCTGGTAGGCCTTTCTGCTAGCGAGAGACCCCTGTGGTTGGCAGTGCCAGTACCTGGACGTGGCTAAATGAGGCTCTTAGGCGCTGTCACCCTGTGCCCGGCGCCACCTCCCTCGAAGACAGAGCGAGATAGGAGGGCCAGCACATTGCCTCGATAGATTTGCATGCGATGAAGAGGACGTTCCAGCTGGTCCACAAATGAGATGTCCTATCTTAAAGCGCCTGGACGGCAGCTCGAGCGCTTCGACGGTCTCTCCCTCATCTACTGTTAATGGTTCTTCGGCCTAGCCTGCCTGCGCCCATGGTGACTGTACACGAGTGCGGCTCTGTCCTCGAGAGTGTCTTCCACAGCATACCTGTGTTTTGTGCCTATAGGCGCCTCTGTCGGTCTGGCTGGGTGGGGGTCTGCTTGTGCATCTCTGTATATCAGTGATACTCGAAGTAGGGCCCTCCTGACCGTGAGTGTGTAGCGGTATCTGCGTAAGTGCTTGTGTAGGTTTTTGTCTATTGATGTATCATTTCTGTGGGTGTCTGTGTTTGCCTGCTGTATTTCTTAATGCCTATGAGTTTATTTGTTTTTATTTTGATACTTTTATCTTAGTGTGTTGGAGCCGTTTTTTTGCTTATCTATTTTTAGGTCTCAGCTACAGAGAGCTTTGGCTTGAGCTGTAGGCATACCTATTGTTGCCAACGCATAATATATACTTAGAGTGGACTTTGGGCCTGTCTCAGTTGTTGCTCTTGATCCAGTGGTTTTCCTCTCTATACTTGTGTGTGTCTGGGCCAGGAGCATTCTGGTCTTCCAGTGTTGTGATTGGAGGACGTGTATCTTTCCACTGCGTACTTAAAGGACTCTCTTTTTAGGTCTCGCCTTCCAGACAGTGCACCTGCCTGGTTGCGAAAGACCTATTGTGGTCTTTCCTTGGTTGGCTTTATTGTCACTCTCAGTTGCTTGCTTCTTCTTTGATGGCTTGCATTCCCATTCTTCTGCTTCTACCTCCCCTTGACCATAGTCTCTTCATCATCCTCTTGATCTGATTGCTTGTATCCTCCCACTGCTCACAGTAGGATAACTACTTTTTTCTTTTTCTATCAGCACTCTTTGAGTGTCCATGTGCTTTCTAGATCTCTCGGTTGTGAGCTGCTTTCCTCCCCCAAACATCCCCCCCGGCGCTTGCGCTCTGTGTTGCTCTCTCCCCATGTGCAGCTCTTTCTTATGTGGCTCTATCCCTACCCCTGCATTCCATGTTGCTCTCTCCCTCGTGTGCTGCTCTCTATCTGCTTCTCCCCCACCACACGTCATGTTGCTCTCTCCCTCCTGTGCTGCTCTCTATCTGCTTCTCTTCCACCACCACTCTTCATGTTGCTCTATTCCTCGTGTGCTGCTCTCTATCTGCTTCTCCCCCACCACACTTCATGTTGTTCTCTCCAGCTCACAGCCCTTGAGGGACTTCCTAACCCATCGGGGTGCTTCTTCAGCCAAAGGCCAATGAATATCTTTGAAATATGTTGAGGGAACAACTGCCAATTTCGTTTTCCCCATTGTAGCACATTGGAACCATAGGCTAACATTGGAATACTTTAATAAAGTATAACTATTGATAGTAGTGACCAAAAAATTTACTTCAAAGTATTAAAATAATAGAATAAATTCAACAAAGATAGATTTACCATAACTTTTACAGAAAAGAAGTTAAAGAACTTGCTTTTCTGGTGTGCTAAAATCCAGCCTTCAAGAAGCACAAACAACAACAAATGGAGGACTGGCTCGCTTCACCAACAATAATCTAATGATTTTTTTCCTGCACATTTGAAGCCGAGTATATAGAAACTATCTCTTTTTCCTTTTCTCTCTATGTTTATGTGCTGTTTCAGCTAGCGCAAAAAATATAATTAAAAATGTGCATTTCCTCCTCGCATAATATGCCCAGGAATTATACGAAGGAGATGCTTCGAATCCCAAGATTTCTCCTCATCTGACTTTCCAACTAAAAAAAAAAAAACCTCTTGGTGCTATGTTTCATATTGTTACAGACGTGCAGATGGATCATTCATATTTCTTCAAGCTGAGTGGCTTTGCTTACCAAAAACTGGCTTTAAGCAAACTGTTGCTTCCTTAGTTAATTCAAGTTAGAATTGGTTCTTCGCTGCTCCAGTCCCTATGCACCAACCCCTCTCTATTTTATGCACTTCTTTGCTGCTACAAAGGTCCTGACTTCAACCGTGGTCTTCATTCAGTTTCAGGTACAAACCCAGTCTGACAGTATTTGTCATTGTGCTGATGGAACGTGTGCAGAGGCTCCCGAGGCTTCCATATTTCACAGATTTTCATTGGCATTTGGCTGAAGAAGCCCCCCAATGGGTTAGGGAGTCCCTCAAAGGCTGGGAGGAATAGGACACGTTACAGCGTGTACTAATACCATGCGTGCCAATACAACACAGGTATTACTACGCGAATACATTTACCACGACATACCATCACAACGCATACTTAGACCACGAATATGCCTTTACCACGCATGCCATTACAACGCAAAGGTATGCGTGGTAAAGGCATACACTTGGTAAAAGTGATTAAGGTAGGTTAACATTTTATATATATATATATATATATTACCTACTGGTGGTCGCCAGTAGGTAGTTATAGTTAGGACCTTGTTTCTTTTCAAAAAGCGTTTTTTCTTTTGCCAATATCTTTGGGGCCGGTTGACGAATCTTCAGGAAATTTTCAAAACTAATGGGGCACTCCGGTCAGCTCCTGTCTTGAAAGTTTCGGGGTGATTCGTTAAGTGGGGGCGGAGAAAAAGGGGGGTCCCAAAACGCGTTTTCCCCATGTTAATTTCCATAGGAACTTTAGACAAAGCTACAGCCCGAACTGCTGAACGGAATTACACCAAATTTGGCAAAACGGTAGGTCTTGGTTCAGAAAGAGCCCTTTTTAGGTCTCGCCTACGCAGCACGCATGCGCTGCGTAGGAGGGGACCTCTTGTAATCGATCAGTTTTTCTCCCCAAAAACGTGCATGCTTTGCATTGCTTTCTATTGCAACGCGTGCACGTTTGGCGATTCCCTTGCGGGAGCGAGCGGCGCCATCTGTTAGCAATTATCACGCTCGCTCCCGCAAGGTAAACGCTGCTGCGTCCCTGCTCTCGCCGCACTCCCCCTCCCCCCCTCCCACTTGGTTTTTAAGTTCTGTTCTGGTAAATATAGCACAAGGGCCAGTTTTCAGAGCGGGTAGACTGAACGCAGAGGAAAAACCTTCATGTGCTCCAGTGCATGATTAATAAGCAGCTCTTATCAGAAAGCCGTTTAATGAACACATATGGCAATATGTGCAAATGCTTCCTTAACACCATAGGTGTCTCACTGTCTATTTTATGTTGGTGGGCGCCGTTAATCATTCTTTGCCCCGCAATCGATTTAGAATTGTAGGCCGACTTACTACTACCATGTTTGCAGAATGGTGCAGTTTTGGGATTTCACACAGACTTGTTATCCCAGTCATGATACTATTGAATGGCCCCCATTTTATTAAGTTCTGAAAGGCACGGGGGCAGTTGTCTCATCAGAGTTTTGAATTTGCAACTTGCATGACGTCTGCAGCAAAAAGTATCCTAATTCATAGTGAGCTGCAGAACAAGGACTGGAGCAGCGTGAGCCCTCAGGGTACACACGGATCCCTGGATAGACGCACTCTCCCTCAACCCACCCACCTACTCCCCTTGTGTCTAGAGATGCAGAGCTCGCGAAAGCCCTTGGCCGCCGAGGCTGCCCTTGCCGGCCCTGCCGCTTAGGATTAAGTCTAGTGTGGCAACATCTGCTGCTTACGGGCAGCCGCACAGGGCTACGAGGGGAGCGCCAGCGACGCCGGCTTTGGAGTCTCGCGGAACACGAAGAGGGCACTTATGTTATCTCCTTTTGAGTCTCTGCAAGCCCAGCTCCTTCTTCTCTTCTGACCTCCATCTTGGCATGCCCTGAGTGTCCTTGGCTCCAGCGAGCCGCTGTGCTGGTAGGCCTTTCTGCTAGCGAGAGACCCCTGTGGTTGGCAGTGCCAGTGCCTGGACGTGGCTAAATGAGGCTCTTAGGCGCTGTCACCCTGTGCCCGGCGCCGCCTCCCTCGAAGACAGAGCGAGCTAGGAGGGCCAGCACATTGCCTCAACAGATTTGCATGCGATGAAGAGGACGTTCCAGCTGGTCCACAAATGAGATGTCCTATCTTAAAGCGCCTGGACGGCAGCTCGAGCGCTTCGACGGTCTCTCGCTCATCTACTGTTAATGGTTCTTCGGCCTAGCCTGCCTGCGCCCACGGTGACTGTACACAAGTGCGGCTCTGTCCTCGAGAGTGTCTTCCACAGCATACCTGTGTTTTGTGCCTATAGGCGCCTCTGTCGGTCTGGCTGGGTGGGGGTCTGCTTGTGCATCTCTGTATATCAGTGATACTTGAAGTAGGGCCCTCCTGACCGTGAGTGTGTAGCGATATCTGCGTAAGTGCTTGTGTAGGTTTTTGTCTATTGATGTATCATTTCTGTGGGTGTCTGTGTTTGCCTGCTGTATTTCTTAATGCCTATGAGTTTATTTGTTTTCATTTTGATACTTTTATCATACTGTGTTGGAGCCGTATTTTTGCTTATCTATTTTTAGGTCTCAGCTACAGAGAGCTTTGGCTTGAGCTGTAGGCATACCTATTGTTGCCAACGCATAATATATACTTAGAGTGGACTTTGGGCCTGTCTCAGTTGTTGCTCTTGATCCAGTGGTTTTCCTCTCTATACTTGTGTGTGTCTGGGCCAGGAGCATTCTGGTCTTCCAGTGTTGTGATTGGAGGACGTGTATCTTTCCACTGCGTACTTAAAGGACTCTCTTTTTAGGTCTCGCCTTCCAGACAGTGCACCTGCCTGGTTGCGAAAGACCTATTGTGGTCTTTCCTTGGTTGGCTTTATTGTCACTCTCAGTTGCTTGCTTCTTCTTTGTTGGCTTGCATTCCCATTCTTCTGCTTCTACCTCCCCTTGACCATAGTCTCTTCATCATCCTCTTGATCTGATTGCTTGTATCCTCCCACTGCTCACAGTAGGATAACTACTTTTTTCTTTTTCTATCAGCACTCTTTGAGTGTCCATGTGCTTTCTAGCTCTCTCGGTTGTGAGCTGCTTTCCTCCCCCAAACATTTACCCCCGGCGCTTGCGCTCTGTGTTGCTCTCTCCCCATGTGCAGCTCTTTCTTATGTGTCTCTATCCCTACCCTTGCATTCCATGTTGCTCTCTCCCTCGTGTGCTGCTCTCTATCTGCTTCTCCCCCACCACACGTCATGTTGCTCTCTCCCTCCTGTGCTGCTCTCTATCTGCTTCTCTTCCACCACCACACTTCATGTTGCTCTATCCCTCGTGTGCTGCTCTCTATCTGCTTCTCCCCCACCACACTTCATGTTGTTCTCTCCAGCTCACAGCCCTTGAGGGACTTCCTAACCCATCGGGGTGCTTCTTCAGCCAAAGGCCAATGAATATCTTTGAAATATGTTGAGGGAACAACTGCCAATTTCGTTTTCCCCATTGTAGCACATTGGAACCATAGGCTAACATTGGAATACTTTAATAAAGTATAACTATTGATAGTAGTGACCAAAAAATTTACTTCAAAGTATTAAAATAATAGAATAAATTCAACAAAGATAGATTTACCATAACTTTTACAGAAAAGAAGTTAAAGAACTTGCTTTTCTGGTGTGCTAAAATCCAGCCTTCAAGAAGCACAAACAACAACAAATGGAGGACTGGCTCGCTTCACCAACAATAATCTAATGATTTTTTTCCTGCACATTTGAAGCCGAGTATATAGAAACTATCTCTTTTTCCTTTTCTCTTTATGTTTATGTGCTGTTTCAGCTAGCGCAAAAAATATAATAAAAAAATGTGCATTTCCTCCTCGCATAATATGCCCAGGTATTATACGAAGGAAATGCTTCAATCCCAAGATTTCTCCTCATCTGACTTTCCAACTAAAAAAAAAAAAACCTCTTGGTGCTATGTTTCATATTGTTACAGACGTGCAGATGGATCATTCATATTTCTTTAAGCTGAGTGGCTTTGCTTACCAAAAACTGGATTTAAGCAAGCTGTTGCTTCCTTAGTTAATTCAAGTTAGATTTGGTTCTTCGCTGCTCCAGTCCCTATGCACCAACCCCTCTCTATTTTATGCACTTCTTTGCTGCTACAAAGGTCCTGACTTCAACCGTGGTCTTCATTCAGTTTCAGGTACAAACCCAGTCTGACAGTATTTGTCATTGTGCTGATGGAACGTGTGCAGAGGCTCCCGAGTCTTCCATATTTCACAGATTTTCATTGGCATTTGGCTGAAGAAGCCCCCCAATGGGTTAGGGAGTCCCTCAAAGGCTGGGAGGAATAGGACATGTTACAGCGTGTACTAATACCATGCGTGCACATACAACACAGGTATTACTACGCGAATACATTTACCACGACATACCATCACAACGCATACTTAGACCACGAATATGCCTTTACAACGCATGCCATTACAACGCCAAGGTATGCGTGGTAAAGGCATACACTTGGTAAAAGTGATTAAGGTAGGTTAAAATTTTATATATATATATATATATTACCTACTGGTGGTCGCCAGTAGGTAGTTATAGTTAGGACCTTGTTTCTTTTCAAAAAGCGTTTTTTCTTTTGCCAATATCTTTGGCACCGGTTGACGAATCTTCATGAAATTTTCAAAACTAATGTGGCACTCCGGTCAGCTCCTGTCTTAAAAGTTTCGGGGTGATTCATTAAGTGGGGGCGGAGAAAAAAGGGGGGTCCCAAAACGCGTTTTCCCCATGTTAATTTCCATAGGAACTTTAGACAAAGCTACAGCCCGAACTGCTGAACGGAATTACACCAAATTTGGCAAAACGGTAGGTCTTGGTTCAGAAAGAGCCCTTTTTAGGTCTCGCCTATGCAGCGCGCATGCGCTGCGTAGGAGGGGACCTCTTGTAATCGATCAGTTTTTCTCCCCAAAAACGTGCACGCTTTGCATTGCTTTCTATTGCAACGCGTGCACGTTTGGCGATTCCCTTACGGGAGCGAGCAGCGCCATCTGTTAGCAATTATCGCGCTCGCTCCCGCAAGGTAAACGCTGCTGCGTCCCTGCTCTCGCCGCACTCCCCCTCCCCCCGCCCACTTGGTTTTTAAGTTCTGTTCTGGTAAATATAGCACAAGGGCTAGTTTTCAGAGAGGGTAGACTGAACGCAGAGGAAAAACCTTCTTGTGCTCCAGTGCATGATTAATAAGCAGCTCTTATCAGAAAGCCGTTTAATGAACACATATGGCAATATGTGCAAACGCTTCCTTAACACCATAGGTGTCTCACTGTCTATTTTATGTTGGTGGGCGCAGTTAATCATTCTTTGCCCCACAATCGATTCAGAATTGTAGGCCGACTTACTACTACTATGTTTGCAGAATGGTGTAGTTTTGGGATTTCACACAGACTTGTTATCCCAGTCATGATAGTATTGAATGGCCCCCATTTTATTAAGTTCTGAAAGGCATGGGGGGCAGTTGTCTCGTCAGAGTTTTGAATTTGCAACTTGCATGACGTCTGCAGCAAAAAGTATCCTAATTCATAGTGAGCTGCAGAACTAGGACCCGAGCAGCGCGAGCCCTCAGGGTACACACGGATCCCTGGATAGACGCACTCTCCCTCAACCCACCCGCCTACTCCCCTTGTGTCTAGAGATGCAGAGCTCGCGAAAGCCCTTGGCCGCCGAGGCTGCCCTTGCCGGCCCTGCCACTTAGGATGAAGTCTAGTGTGGCAATATCTGCTGCTTACGGGCAGCCGCACAGGGCTGCGAGGGGAGCGCCAGCGACGCCGGCTTTGGAGTCTCGCGGAACACGAAGAGGGCACTTATGTTATCTCCTTTTGAGTCTCTGCAAGCCCAGCTCCTTCTTCTCTTCTGACCTCCATCTTGGCATGCCCTGAGTGTCCTTGGCTCCAGCGAGACGCTGTGCTGGTAGGCCTTTCTGCTAGCAAGAGACCCCTGTGGTTGGCAGTGGCAGTGCCTGGACGTGGCTAAAGAGGCTCTTAGGCGCTGTCGCCCTGTGCCCGGCGCCGCCTCCCTCGAAGACAGAGCGAGATAGGAGGGCCACCACATTGCCTCGATAGATTTTCATGCGATGAAGAGGACGTTCCAGCTGGTCCACAAATGAGATGTCCTATCTTAAAGTGCCTGGACGGCAGCTCGAGCGCTTCGACGGTCTCTCCCTCATCTACTGTTAATGGTTCTTCGGCCTAGCCTGCCTGCGCCCACGGTGACTGTACACGAGTGCGGCTCTGTCCTCGAGAGTGTCTTCCACAGCATACCTGTGTTTTGTGCCTATAGGCGCCTCTGTCGGTCTGGCTGGGTGGGGGTCTGCTTGTGCATCTCTGTATATCAGTGATACTCGAAGTAGGGCCCTCCTGACCGTGAGTGTGTAGCGATATCTGCGTAAGTGCTTGTGTAGGTTTTTGTCTATTGATGTATCATTTCTGTGGGTGTCTGTGTTTGCCTGCTGTATTTCTTAATGCCTATGAGTTTATTTGTTTTCATTTTGATACTTTTATCTTAGTGTGTTGGAGCCGTTTTTTGCTTATCTATTTTTAGGTCTCAGCTACAGAGAGCTTTGGCTTGAGCTGTAGGCATACCTATTGTTGCCAACGCATAATATATACTTAGAGTGGACTTTGGGCCTGTCTCAGTTGTTGCTCTTGATCCAGTGGTTTTCCTCTCTATACTTGTGTGTGTCTGGGCCAGGAGCATTCTGGTCTTCCAGTGTTGTGATTGGAGGACGTGTATCTTTCCACTGCGTACTTAAAGGACTCTCTTTTTAGGTCTCGCCTTCCAGACAGTGCACCTGCCTGGTTGCGAAAGACCTATTGTGTTCTTTCCTTGGTTGGCTTTATTGTCACTCTCAGTTGCTTGCTTCTTCTTTGATGGCTTGCATTCCCATTCTTCTGCTTCTACCTCCCCTTGACCATAGTCTCTTCATCATCCTCTTGATCTCATTGCTTGTATCCTCCCACTGCTCACAGTAGGATAACTACTTTTTCTTTTTCTATCAGCACTCTTTGAGTGTCCATGTGCTTTCTAGCTCTCTCGGTTATGAGCTGCTTTCCTCCCCCAAACATCCCCCTCGGCACTTGCGCTCTGTGTTGCTCTCTCCCCATGTGCAGCTCTTTCTTATGTGGCTCTATCCCTACCCCTGCATTCCATGTTGCTCTCTCCCTCGTGTGCTGCTCTCTATCTGCTTCTCCCCCACCACACATCATGTTGCTCTCTCCCTCCTGTACTGCTCTCTAGCTGCTTCTCTTCCACCACCACACTTCATGTTGCTCTATCCCTCGTGTGCTGCTCTCTATCTGCTTCTCCCCCACCACACTTCATGTTGTTCTCTCCCTCGTGTGCTGCTCTCTATCTGCTTCACCACCACCACCACACATTTCATGTTGCTCTCTCCCTCGTGTGCTGCTCTCTATCTGCTTCTCCCCACCACACTTCATGTTGCTCTCTCCCTTGTGTGCTGCTCTCTATCTGCTTCTCTTCCCCACCACACTTCATGTTGCTCTCTCCCTCGTGTGCTGCTCTCTATCTGCTTCTCTTCCCCACCACACTTCATGTTGCTCTCTCCCTCTTGTGTTGCTCTCTATCTGCTTCACCACCACCACACATTTCATGTTGCTCTCTCCCTCGTGTGCTGCTTCTCACCACCACACTTCATGTTGCTCTCTCCCTTTTGTGCTGCTCTCTATCTGCTTCTCCTCCCCACCACACTTCATGTTGCACTCTCCATCGTGTGCTGCTCTCTATCTGCTTCTCCCCCACCACACTTCATGTTGCTCTCTCCCTTGTGTGCTGCTCTCTATCTGCTTCTCCTCCCCACCACACTTCATGTTGCTCTCTCCCTCGTGTGCTGCTCTCTATCTGCTTCACCACCACCACCACACATTTCATGTTGCTCTCTCCCTCGTGTGCTGCTCTCTATCTGCTTCTCCACCACCACCACACTTCGTGTTGCTCTCTCCCTCCTGTGCTGCTTTTCCCCTCCTTCCCCATCCATCTTTGTCTTTTATCCCCTCCCTGTTGTTTTCTCCACCTGCTCTCCAGTTGTTGGGGAGCCCATCGCAGGCGTTTCAGTTTTATTAGAAGAGGGGATTTGGGGGGCCCTGCAGCAAGGAGGGCGGATGGCGGGGCAGACCCGGACACAAATAAAACGGGCAGACTGTGAATGGAGCGCGCTTCACGTTCCATCTCAGTTGCCGCCTAGCCTTCCCGCTCTCCAAATTGTGCCTTACCTGGTTTTGACTGAAGCCGTTGGGGTCTTGAGACTTCTCCGACGCGTTACCTCATCGTCAGGAAGAGTCTTCTCTTCTGGGTTCATTGATTCCTCTTCCAGGTGGCTCTCCTTTGCTGGTGTTCCCTCGCCAGTAGCCTCCTGTTTAGCTGCGGGTCCCGGGCAGCTGGTGTACCGTTTTTAGGTCTCGCCTACGCAGCGCGCATGCGCTGCATAGGAGGGCCTTTAGCCGTCGCTCTTCACTTTTTCAAGCACTGCACTCGTGCTTGTGGCGGCATCCACCTTGCGTGAGCGAGCAGCGGCGCGCCACAAGCACGAGTGCAGTGCTTGAAAAGTGAAGACTGCTCTCCTAAGCGCACGCGCGCCTCTCTCCTCGCCCAGATGTCCCGGCCACTCACTCGCTCCGCCCTTTCCGGCTCCGTTTTTTAGCCACTGTCTCACTTTTCACCTGCCTTCCGTGTCCCTTCTCTCCCACCATACCCCTTCACGCTCCGTTTATTCCTCATTCTTCCTGTTTCCACCCATCCTTCCTTTTCTTTATTCTCCCTTCCTCTGTATCTCGCTACTTCCACCGATTGCCTCCATTTTCCACATGTAACTATCCGCTACCACCTCACTCTCTCCTTTTTCCATTGGCGTAACCATTCTGCAGTGTAACTAGCCCTTCAATTCTCTTTTATGTCCACCTCCTCTGTAGTCTCTCCCCCCTTCTCTCCATCATGTATTTAATAAATGAATCAATGTACTAGATATAGCAGAACTCTCCATGTTGAATCTGCTTAGGCCTCCTTCCACAACTTGAAACGAGTCTCAGTTTAAGTGCAAAACAATGTAGTAGTGTATGTTTAGTGTACAGGTGAAGATAGCCGGACTGCCACTTGACATTCAAAAAGCGTGTTCTACACTCAAGAAAGATTTGCAGAAATATTTTCGTGTGTGTAATTCTCCTATAGAGAGATGGGTGTTGCACTAGTGGGAATGCCATGAAACTGTGAGCGCAACCACCAATGCACATTGGTATTCAAACGCTTTTTCCCTGGACTATTTCTAATCTGGAGAAGGCATATAATTACTAGAGGTAACACTCAAAATGCTAATAAAAAAAATCTAAAATTACCTCAAGTATAAATAGCAGTAGCAAAAGATTAACCTCTGCTTCAGCCTTTTTTGTTGCTTTTCCTGCTTTCTGTTCTGCACCGCCCGCCACGTCCCAATTTTTTTCCCAGCGCTGCACTACCACCTGCTTTTCCTGCTGCCCACTCCAGTCCTGCCCCTTGCCCCCGGAAGTCCTTCCTAGTCACGTTGCTACTTAATTTCAGCTGCAGCTAACCAGCCATTAAGCAGACACTACCTGGCCCTGCCTGTCCCACTTACCTGTGCCAAGTACTTCGACTATACCTTGCAGACCTAGCTCCAATACTGTTCCAGGCCCCAGCCTCATGCACTTGCTTACTTCCTCCATCTCAAATCTCTCTTTTACTCTTTCTTTCACTTCCTATAACTCTTGCTCTCTCACTCTACTCTACTTTTTATCGTGCTCAAAGACTGCTTTCGTAACACTTTTTATTACAACTTTTCAACATGGTGTACAGAAGCCACAATGCTCTACAACATAGCTTAAAGACATTGGCAAAACAAAGAGCTTTGGCTAAACACTTACAAGGTCCCAAAGGCGAGACCTATTGGCTATGCCAATGCTTGTTTTTAAATGGTGTAAATCCGTTCAGTAGTTCCTGAGAAATTAGAAAAAGAAAAGTTTCGATATCTGAGCACCGAGGAGGGTTCGCGAACCCTCCCGGGCACGAGCTTCACTCTGATTGGCTGCCAACACTCCAAACCAGGAAGTGTTGGCAGCCATCTTGTAACTCGGTAACCGTGTCACAAGAAAAGAGTAAATAAAAAGGTGAAAAACAAGAAAAGGGGGCAGGGTACAAACACCCTGACCCCCTAAGCCTGCTCAGGGGGTCCCACAAGGACCCCCAGGGCCCAAAAAAGCAATTTTTAAAAAAAAAATCGTCCGAATTCGCGCTGGGGTCGCGACTCCGGCCGAGAAAACAAAAAAAAAAACGAAGCGCGGGCTCCCACGCTTCATTATTTTTAAGCCCCCGGGTGGGCCAGGTCCCGGGGGCAATGCCTATTTAATTAGCGGGGGCCAGCAGAGGCCCCTGCAGCCCCGGGGACCGCCACCTCCCCGGGGCTTAGTTTATTAAATGCGGGGGAGCTCGCGCCCCCCCCCGCAGCCCCGGGGACCACCACCTCACCGGGGCTTTGTACTTGATGGGAGGGGGGCCGCGCGGCCCCCCTCCAGGAGACCACCTCTCTGCAACGCAGCTCTGTGGCGCTTACTGGAGGTACCTGGTGGACTAGTTGGCCCCCAGGGACCCTCAGGATTCAAGGGGACTTAATCCCCCAAGTTACAACGCACCAGGGGGCGCATTTGTACAGTGGTGCAGGGAGGGGGCGGGGCCTGATATAACAAGTGTGCAAACGTGCCCCCCTGGCACGTTGTAAATTGGGGGATTAAGTCCCCTTCAATCTTGAGGGTCCCTGGGGGCCAACTAGCCCACCAAGTAGCTCCAGTAAGCGCCACAGAGCTGTGTTGCAGAGAGGTGGTCCGAGGCGACGCCCCTTTTTACACAACTCTGCAAACGCGGCTTCTGGTGCACTGCTGGTGGGGTGACGAGGTCCTATTGTGTCCTGAGGACCTCAGGACACAAGTGGACTTCATCCTCCGAGCAGCAGTGCCCCAGAAGCCACGTTTGCAGCGTGGTGTAAAAAGGGGCGTGGACATTTTACTCATACAAAACCAGTGAAATTCGGCCGTTATAGTTAGTTCAGCTAACTATAACTTGCGCCCCCGCAATGCACTGCTGATGACGTCACATATTACATCATTCATGACATGGTCAGTGACATCACTGATGACATCACTGATGACATCTCAAATGACATCACTGATGACATCACTGATGACATCATCCACGTGATAATCTGATGCTCCTCCTCACACCCTAATATAACCTTTGATACACCCACTCTAAAATACAGACTACCATTTTCGAAACCATAGACACACCGACACCAGTTACCACATACTCACTCACTGATTCCTAGGTCTACACACACATCCACTCATTCACCCATACAGTCACTCATACATGCCATCACACATCAATACAGCACTATCATATGCACTCATACACCTATACAGACACTCACACACCACCACTCACCCATAGAGTTACTCACACACCTAGTCAGTAATGTAAAGAATCAATCACACTCCCATTTACTCACCTATACAGTTATACACACACTACCTCACCTATTCATACAGATACTAACACATACTTACTCTCTTATACAATCACTGACACAAGCACACACTCATTCATGCAGCCACTCTCACAATCACTCACTCTCACATATAGTCATTTATATACCCCAACACTCACATATACTGCCTTTCACATATGCAGTTACTCACACATGTACCACTGAGGCATCCATTCACTCACCAACACACCCATACACATACTCATCCACCCATACAGCCCTTCACAGACACACTCTTGAACCCATACACCCAGTGAATCACCCACTCACACATAGGTTTTAGGGAAAGTTATAGTTAGTTGGACATTTCACTCGTACAAAACCAGAGAAATTCCCCTGTTATAGTTAGTTCAGCTAACTATAACTCGTGCCCCCGCAATGCACTGCTGATGACGTCACATATTACATCACTCATGACATGGTCAGTGACATCACTGATGATATCACTGATGACATCTCAAATGACATCACTGATGACATCATCCAGTGACTGTGTGTTTTTGTAAAGTTTAAATATGTTTAATATATATAGGGAAAGGTGTATTGAAGAATGAGTGGGTGTATAAGTGTCTGAATGGATGATTTAGTAGGTGCGTGACTGACTCTATAAGTGAGAGATTAAACGTATCTTACTGAATGCATGGGTTAGTGACTAAACTGTGTGAATGTCTGTATCCGTCTGTCTGTTGGTGTGTAAGCGGCTGCATGGGTTTGCGAATAGCTACATGAGTGTCTATATGAGTTATTGATTGGTTGTCTGAGTATCTGTATGGGTGCCTGAGTGTTTGTGTGGGTGGGGTGTGTGTGACTCTGTGCATAGATGTGTGAGTGGGTGATTCACTGGGTGCATGGTTTCAAGAGTGCATCTGTGATGGACTGTATGGGTGGGTGAGTGTGTGTATGGGTGTGTTAGTGAGTGAATGTATATCTCAGTGGTACATGTGTGAGTAACTACATATGTGAAAAGCAGTATATATGGGTGTTGGAGTACATAAATGGCTATAAGTGAGAGTGTGTGATTGTGAGAGTGGCTGCATGGATGAGTGTGTGCTTGTATCAATGATTGTATAAGAGCATAAGAATGTGCTAGTATTTGTATGAGTAATTGAGCTGGTGTGTGTATAACTGTATAGGTGAGTAAATGGCAGTGTGATTATTTATTTGCATGACTGACTAGGTGTGTGAGTACCTCTATGGATGAGTGGCGGTGTGTGAGTTTCTATATAGGTGTATGAGTGCATATGATAGTCCTGTACTGAGTGACCATAAGTATGAGTGACTGTACGGGTGAGTGAGTGGATGTGTGTGTAAACCTACAGTGAGTGGGTATGTAGTTATTGGTGTTGGAGTGTCTATGGTTTTGACAATGGCAGTCTGTAATTTAGAGTGGGTGTATCAAAGGTTATATTAGGGTGTGAGAAGATGCATCAATTTATCACATGGATGATGTCATCAGTGATGTCATCAGTGATGTCACTTAAGATGTCATCAGTGATGTCACTTGAGATGTCATCAGTGATGTCATCAGTGATGTCACTGACCATGTCATAAGTGATGTAATATGTGACGTCATCAGCAGTGCATTGCAGGGCGCGAGTTATAGTTAGCTGAACTAACTATAACGGGGGAATTTCTCTGGTTTTGTACGAGTGAAATGTCCAACTAACTATAACTTTCCCTAAAACCTATGGTTTTTTCAGTGAATTTCTAAGGTTTTTAAATGCTAATTTCTAACTATAACGTGCCTGAAACCTATGGTTTTTTCAGTGAATTTCAAAGGTTTTTTAAATGCTAATTTCTAACTATAACGTGCCTGAAACCTATGGTTTTTTCAGTGAATTTCAAAGGTTTTTTAAATGCTAATTTCTAACTATAACGTGCCTGAAACCTATGGTTTTTAAGTGAATTTCAAAGGTTTTTTAAATGCTAGTTTCTAACTATGCCTACAGAGGTAGGACATGTGAAGAAAGAAGAAAAAACGCACAGAAAGAAGCAAAAGAAATGCAGAAAGAACCAACAGAAGTCCACAAAGACGAAGAAAAGTGCAGGAAGAAGCAAGACATGTGCAGAAAGAACCAACAGAGGAGCAGAAAGAGGCCTTGTTGCAAAATCATCCTGTGCCCATAACTTTTTCAGACGGGTACTGGTGGTAACTGACTCTGACTAACCAGGCCTAGAGCCAGTGCAATGCTAAAAGACACTTAGAATACAGTGAAAACACCTACATACACTAGGGAACACTATGCGTTGGGCTACCCCTGTGATTAGCATGACCTCCTCTGTAAGGCCCTAGTACATAATAGGGCAGGGGGATTAAAACTACCTCTAAGTCAGAGGTGCAGAAATATGCTACTTTAACTAGTAGTCGTGTTTGCAGAGTGGTGGATAAAGGGTGCTGGGCGTCCAACCAACGCTCAGGAATTCCGCTGCGTCGGACTTACAGGAAGTAGCAGCAGGGATTCTTGACCCCCAAACTTCCTCAGGACTAAATTGGAATTCATCCCCCATCCCGTAGTCTGCCACAAGGCACGTTTGCAGAGTGGTAGAGAAAGGGGGCCATGGCCTCCGAAGATGTCTTAGCAATCCCACTGTGTGGGACTTACTGGAGGTAACAAGAGGGGTAGTTGGCCCCCAAGGACATCCTTGGGGGCCAACTTCCCAAACTATTACCTCCAGTCAGTCCCACACAGCAGCATTGGTAAGTACTCGTACCAGGCCACGCCCACTTTGCCCACCACTCTACAAACGCGCTCCCTGGCACGCTCTTGGGGGCCAACTAGCCTACCTTTTACCTCCAGTAAGCCCCACGCAGTGGGATTGGTGAGAGGTAGACAAAGGCCATGCCCCCTTTCTCCACCACTCTGCAAACACGCCCCCTGGCACGTTGTAAGTTGGGGGATTAAGTCCCCTTGAATCCTGAGGGTACCTGGGTCCAACTAGCCCACTAGGTACCTCCAGTAAGCGCCACAGAGCTGCATTGCAGAGAGGTGTAAAAAGGGGCGTGGCCTGGACCACCTCTCTGCAACGCAGCCCTGTGGCACTTACTGGAGGTACCAGGTGGGCTAGTTGGCCCCCAGGGGCCCTCAGGATTGAAGGGGAATTAGTTCCCTAACTTAAAACGCGCCACAGGGCGTGTTTGCACATATGTCACCTCAGGCCCCACCCCCTCCCTTCACCACTGTGCAAGCACGCCCCGTGGCGCATTTTTAAGTTGGGGGATTAAGTCCCCTTGAATCCTGAGGGTCCCTGGGGTCCAACTAGCCCACCAGGTACCTCCAGTAAGCGCCACAGAGCTGCGTTGCAGAGAGGTGTAAAAATGGGCGTGGCCTGGACCACCTCTCTGCAACGCAGCCCTGTGGCGCTTACTGGAGGTACCTGGTGGGATAGTTGGCCCCCAGGGGCCCTCAGGATTAAAGGGGAATTAATTCCCTAACTTAAAACGCGCCACAGGGCGTGTTTGCACATATGTCACCTCAGGCCCCGCCCCCTCCCTTCACCACTGGGCGTGTTTGCACATATGTCACCTCAGGCCCCGCCCCCTCCCTTCACCACTGTGCAAGCACGCCCTGTGGCACATTTTTAAGTTGGGGGATTAAGTCCCCTTTAATCCTGAGGGTCCCTGGGGTCCAACTAGCCCACCAGGTACCTCCAGTAAGCGCCACAGAGCTGCGTTGCAGAGAGGTGTAAAAATGGGCGTGGCCTGGACCATCTCGCTGCAACGCAGCCCTGTGGCACTTACTGGAGGTACCTGGTGGGCTAGTTGGCCCCCAGGGACCCCCAGTATTGAAGGGGAATTAATTCCCCAATTTAAAACGCGCCACAGGGCGCGTTTGCAGAGTGTTGCTGGGAGGGGGCGGGGCCTCTGACACGATCGTGCCTTTTTTCTTTTCTTTTTTTTTTAGAAGTGGGGGCTGTGTGGCCCCCCTTCTTTTCCCTTTTTTTGGGCCCTGGGGACCCCATTCCCCAGGGCCTGACCCCTTTTAAATAAAAAAAAAAAAATGAACGGGAAGGGGGTCGCGTGGGCCCCCCTCCCGTGGCCAATTCCGGCCCCGGGGACCCCATCCCCTGGGGCGTGGCCAGATTTTGTTTTCTTTTTTTTATGGAGGGGGGCTGCGTGGCCCCCCTCCTGAGGCCTCTACTGGCCCTGGGGACCCTATCCCCCGGGGCCGGCCTTTATTTTAATTTTATTTTTTTTATTTAATTTTTTTATTTTGGGGAGGGGGCCGCGTGGCCCCCCTCCCGGGCCACTTCTAGCCCCGGGGACCCCATCCCCCGGGGCTGGCCCTCTCCATTGGGGACCGTGGGGGGAGCACCAATGCCCCCACGGTCCCGCCAGCTCCCCGCGTCCTGCGGGAGCCGGCATTGGTATTCCACATGCGGAGCTGCTGACATGCAGCTCCCCTTGTGGAAAAGCAATCTGCTTTGCTTCATTGAAGCGAGAGCAGGTTTCCTTGCTCTCGCTTCAATGAAGCAAAGCAGTTTGCAATGACAGGGCGGGAGCCGCGAGGCTCACGCCCTGTCATTGAAAACAGCCGGCCCTGGGGGTGGCGGTCCCCAGGGCCATCACGGGCTCCAGGAGGGGGGCAGCGCGGCCCCCCTCCCTTCAATTGCAAAGCCCTGGGGAGGTGGTGGTCCCCGGGGCTCGGGGGTCCGTAACGGACCCCCAAATTAGCATTTTAGTGCCACAGGGAGGTGGAGGTCCCCTGGGCGTGGGGGGGGCTCGAGCCCCCCCACACAGGTATATATATTTTTTTAAAAAGAAGCCCCGGGGGTGGCGGTCCCTGGGGCTGCGGGGGGGCCGTGTGCCCCCGCAAATAATTAATGAAAGCCCCGGGGGGTGGCGGTCCCCGGGGCTTGGGGGGGCCTTAGAGGCCCCCCACACATTTCCAAATTAGCCCCGGGGGGTGGCAGTCCTCGGGGCTGCGGGGGGGCTGCGTGCCCCCCCGCAACTCATTAATCAAGCCCCAGGGAGGTGGTGGTCCCCGGGGCAGTGTGGGGGGGATTGGGGCCCCCCCACACTTTTTTTTCACTGCCCCTGGCCCACCCGGGGGCTTCAATCCAACAAAGCGCGGGAGTCCGCGCTTCGTTTTTTTTATTTTCTCGGCCGGATTCGCGCACCCAGCGCAAATTCGGCCGATTTAAAAAAAAAAAAAAATGCTTTTTTGGGCCTTGGGGGTCCTTGTGGGACCCCCTTAGCAGGCCTAGGGGGTGAGGGTGTTTCTACCCTGCCCCCTTTTCTTTTTTTTCACGTTTGTTTTTCTCTTTTCTTGTGACTCGGTTCTACCGAGTCACAAGATGGCTGCCAACACTTCCTGGTTTGGAGTGTTGACAGCCAATTAGAATAAAGCGCGTGATTGGGAGGGTGCGCGGATCCACCGTGCCTCTATATATCGAAACTTTTATTTTTGGATTTTCTCAGCAACTACTGAACGGATTTACTCCATTTAAAAAAAAGGTCTCTTTCTGAACCAAGGGCTACCTTTTTGCCAAATTTGGTGTAATTCCGTTCAGCAGTTTCAGCTGTAACCGTGTCTAAAGTTTCCTATGGGAAATTGAAACAAAAATTATGTATCAATTTACATCATCTATATACATAAAAAATCAAATCACGATTTCTTCGTATTTGTTCTATAAGAGTTCACCTCTCTAAAGTTTTCATTCCTATTTTACAACACACTTTGTAATAGACCATAAACATTAATATTGCTATAATACAAAAAAATGAAAAACCAAGTGACTCATAAATATAGGTTTCATAACAACTTTTCTTCAACTAACTACATGGGAGTTGCTATAAATCCTTAGCAAGAATGGAAGTTCTGTAGAATTACAAGATCGGTATCACTATTTATTGATTTGGCCAAGTGTGGACAATGATTGGTTATACCATGTCTTCCCTACATCCAGAATAACCCTGGGCGTAGTTCGCGTAGTAGCGCTACGTGTAGCCACGCGAAGTGCACTTCGCACTACGCGAGCTACGCGTAGCACTACGCGAACTGCGTAGTGCGGTAGGAAATGCTGTCGCAATGATTGCACAGTGCCGGATGCTTGTCCGCACTGTGCAATCATTGCAAACGGCATCTTGCACAGTGCAAGCGGTCGTTTTCTGCCGCTCGAGTAGATTTGTACTCGAGCGGTAGTCTTCTCAACGCGGACTGGTAGTTTCTCATCATGAGCGGTCGCGAGCATACGCGACCACTCGCAATGAGAAACCTGACCTCCCAGCGTTGAGAATCTCGCCGGGAGGTTTATTTTCCACGCTCGCGATCGGCAACTTGATGTTGCTGATCGCGAATGAGGAAAGAGTCTCGCCGGGATGTCATTTTGCTCGCTCGCGGTCGCCAACTTGACGTTGAGGACCGCGAGCAAGCAAAAAATGCCCGCTACGCGTTTTTGCACTGTGCTACGTGCAATTCGCGTAGCGCGTAGTTGCGCAAACTAGGCAAACTACGCGAGCGTAGCGTAGTTTTCTGCCCAGGCCTAATCCAGAACCTTCATTATCAATAGACCTTTTTGCAGAGTTGATTAAATTAACAACTATTTTTATTAGGGTGTTTACCTCTCAGATCTGTATCCTTTAGTCCGCCTTGTCTTTTATCTCAACTTCAGATAAGTTTTTCCTGGTTCACATACTTCCAATCTCTATGGTAAAAATGAATACAGGAAGGGAGATAAGGCTCCAGTTCTCATGAATAGTTAATGTACCCCTTTAAGGAAACTATACCTCTTCCCTGTTTGACTGTACGCTATAAGGATCTCACCTCATTACTTTTATTAAGCGTCACCTCTTGTCTCTTTAAACCCATTCTTCAATTAAAATTGACAATCCGTATTCGGTTCCCCTTGATACGGGTCTGTGAAAGAAAACATAGTAGTAATCAACGAAATATTTCTCTATACGTGAGAAAAAGCAAATGTAAACTAGGGAGCTCTTTCTCTCACTAAGAATCTACATGTTGTCCCGTTCATTAATCTCGTGTGTGAGTTGACTCACCACTCGAAATCCACGGCAAATAGCCTCTCACCTCATTTTGTCACTACTATGTATCGGGTAGGCAGCAACCAAAGGAGCAACTCAAATAACATTAAAGTAACATTATGAATATGGTTGCATTGTGGCATGGAATATGGCTTATCCAAATTATTGGTTATAGCGTACCCCGTCGCTTAAAGACATCGCCCATGAAACAAAATACTTTCTTGTCCCTGACAAGGGACGCAACCCAGTCCTCACAAAAAGTGTAATAAGTTAGCTAGTCAAATCTCCATCCTGCAGCCGACAATGTTTTTGCTCACCGTATTCAGGCTGTGTGCCTCTATAAATCTCGTCCGACATGAAAGGTGCAATCTCTGTGACCCCTCCCTTCCTTCTATATATGCTCTCCATAGACCTTAATTAGTTTGACCTGGAAGATCACGAAAACAGAACTCAAAAAACAAAAAAGCAGAGTATATATAGAAGGAAGGGGGCGGTCACAGAGATTGCACCTTTCACATCGGATGAGATTTATGGAGGCACAGAGCCTGAATACGTGAGGGGGAACATTGTAGGCTGCAGTGATTCGTCAAGCGGGGGCCGAGAAAAAACGGGGGTTCCCAAAACGTGTTTTCTCTATGTTAATTTCCATTGGAAACTTTAGACACAGCTACAGCCCGAACTGCTGAACGGAATTACACCAAATTTAGCAAAAAGGTAGCTTTTGGTCCAGAAAGCACTCTTTTCTTTAAATAGTGTAAATTCATTCAGTAGTTTTGGGGAAATTTAAACATTTACAGATATTGATATTTGAGAATTGTGAGATATGATTGGCTGAACTCTCCCGATCTCGAGCTTTTTTCTGAATGGCTGCCAACACTTCAAACCAGGAAGTGTTGGCAGCCATCTTGTGACTCGGTTGAACCGAGTTGGTAGAAAAAGGGTGAAAAAAGAAGAAAAGGGGCAGAGTAGGAACCCTCTGACCCCCTAGGGCTGGTCAGGGAGTACCACAGGGATCCCGAAGGTCCCAAAAAATTTTTTATTTTATATTTTCGGGTGGTGGATATGCAAACCCTCCCAATCATGAGCTTGACTTTGATTGGCTCTTAACAGTTCAGATCATAAAGTGTTGGCAGGCATCTTGTGACTCGGTTGAACCGAGTCACAAGAAAAAAGGTAAAAAAAAGAGAAAAGGGGCAGGGTAGGAACACCCTGACCCGCTAAGGCTTCTCAGGAGGTGCCACAGGCACTTTTTTAAATATTTTGGGCGGGAGTCGCATAGGGTCCGCAAATCACGCCAGAAAAAAAAACGAAGCACGGTGTTGCGCGCTTTGTTTAATTAAGCCCCCAGGTGGGCCAGTTTTCAGGAGTACTGTTTAGTTATGATGCGGGGGTTACTTCTGTCATGGGGACCACCACCTCCCCGGGGCAAATATAATGATATGGGGGTTATGCGGCCCCCCTCCACCCGAAGAGCACCACCTCCCTGGAGCTATACATAAAATTTAAGTGTGGAGGGGCTCAAGCCTCCTTCACACTGTCCCGGGGACCACTACTTCCCCAGGGCATTCATCAATTAAAATGCGGGGGTCCATTGCAGACTGTCGCCCCGGGGAGCACGATCTTCCCGGGGCTTTAAATTTGATGGAGGCGGATCACGCGGTGTCCCTTGAGAGAGCTTTCCATGGCCCTGGGTATCGCCATCTCCGAGGGCCGGTTCCGACAATGTCCCATGGTGTCTACCCCCGGTACATTGCAGTTTGCTATGGCCTTAGAAAACTTCTGCTTTGCTTTATGGAAGCGAGAGGAGGAAAGTTGCTCTTGCTTCCATGAAGTGAAGCAGATTTGCTTTTGGGCAAAGGGAGCTGCATGTCAGCAGCTGCCTTTTCCCAAAAGCAATGCCGGCTCCCGCAAGAGGCGGGGAGCTGGCAGAAACCGCAGGGGCATTGGGTCTCTCCCCGTGGTCCCCAACATGTGGCCAGGCCCCGGGGGATGGGGTCCCCGGGGCCTAAAATGGCCCGGGAGGGGGCCACGTGGCCTCTCTTTCTTGTTCTAAAAAAAATTTAAATGCAGGGCCCCGGGGGATGGGGTCCCTGGGTCCGATATTGGTCAATGTAGCTTTGGGGTATTAATTAATATTTTTTTTCTTTCGTGATTGGAGTGGCGACGCCATCGCGGCTCATAGCGCAGCCTTGTGTAATGTTGCGACGGGTTCGCGAATCCCCAAAAATATTTAAACAGAGCATGTATGTGAAAAAATAAATAAGATTGAGTTCTGGATTATAGGGTGGCTCCAAAAAGAGCCCTTGTTTTTATTATGACTTTGTTGGAGCTACATGTAAGTGCGGATGCACAGCTTGAGGTTGTTGAGAAAAACTCTGTTTCCTTCATTTGTGAAATGAACTCCATCACTTCTGTAGATGTCATCCATATCAAAACGTAGATTGTTGTTATAGATGGACCCCATTCTATGATCTCTGAGGTAAGCAGAAACAGCTTTATTGACATTCTTCCTAGCTTTCTCAATGAGGACAGAATTGATTTGACCACCTCCATTTCTGTCTTTGGCATGTGTTAGAGTATACAAAGACAGTTTGAGGCAAAATCAACATTAACTGTGCAAAGGTATCCTTCATTAACATTTCCATCCCAACCCCAGTCAATGTGCCTAGGTCATTGCCACCACAGTGCACAATCATGAGGTCAGGGGGTTGGAGATGCAAAAAGATTTTAACCAAAGGCATCAATTGGTGCCACTTTAATCCTCTCTGTGCAAACCATTTAATATCCACATTTTGCAAGCCTAGGTCTTTGTCAATACGTCTGTGTTCAGCATACCTTTTGCACCAGAAAACATAGCTGTGCCCTACGATCCATACTGTAAGCATTTTGAAGGGATGTCTCGAAGGAATCAAAAGATGTCTGTAGCTGATGTAGTCCGTTAGTAGAATGAGAGATATGTAAAAAGGTGGAGAACAAGCTTTTTTTGAGAAAACCGATAACTGATTGGCTGATGATCAACATTGTGCACTGAAAAATAGGATGCATGTTACTTTCGTGCAAAAGGGATGTTTCTGATTGGTTAATAAAAAATGATTGAAAGGTATAGTACATAGGAAGGATACGATAACAAGTTCCAGAAGTCAACCACACCTGCTATTTGCATTTGGAAGCTACTGTTCTGAACTTAAAAATATGGTGAACTTGTGACCTGCACCTGCTGTTGAATGTTGCAGAAGCTGTTGCTATGAAATATGGTGAACTTGTGACCTGCACCTGCCGTTGAATGTTGCAGAAACTGTTGCTATGGAAACTGGCATTAAGGAGAGTGGGGGAAGGGTTGAAACAACTGTGGTATTAAAATATGAAATGCAGATTTAAATACAAGTGATAAGCTATTATAGTTTGTTTACAAGAAGTGTGTTGTTCAAAATTAGCAGTAGTATTATTGGAAATAGGTTTTTGAACTCTCGTAAGGGTTTGGGGCTCCATGGCGATGTGGGAGCGTGGTGGAGTTGCCACTCCACAAAATTACAGAACCAGTTTGGGCACTTATAGAAGAGAGTTAGAAAGGGTTAATATGGGGAACCAATAGAAATGTGTTTTACAATTTGAAATAATGAAGGAACGAATTTGATTTGTTACTTACATCTATTTGTGTGCAGAAAGAGAGGGAAAGTTTGCCATTACTGGTTTTACCTTGTTGAGAGTGCTGCATTGTGTGAGAAAGAAAACTTTTCATGTGTTTTGATATTTGATATTCTGCAATAATATTACAGAGGTGAGTTACAAAGTTTTAAGGTGTGTTATGTATTGTGTAGTAGTGGTTCAGTCTTTGGAGTGATATTTTTAAGTTTGAAAATAATTTTTCAAAAAGATTACAAATTATTAGAGAAGTGTGCTGTTTGACATATGTTACGAAATGTACAAAGACTCTGAGTAGTTGCTGAATAGTCAAGCTGCAAGAGAAAAGTGAGGTTTAAGACATGCTGGCAGAGGTATTAGTGATTAGGCTACTTTGTATGACTCTGTGGAAAGGTATGCTTGAAGTACCCCGTATACATTTAGGTGTCTTCGATAAATGAGGAGTGCAGGCTGTCATGTTGAAAGGACTGCATGGTCTTGTGACTGAGGTACAGGGTTGAATTGGAATCCAAAATCGGCCCGGCCAACATAAAAGAAATGGCCCACGTTTGCTGATTGTGCCTTGTCGGAAAATACTGGGGGGGGGGGGTTTACAAGACATATGTTTTATTAACTTCAGGGAGATAAAAAAGAAATTCAAATGTTGCCTGCACACTTGGTGCACGGATTTGTTCACACTGGTGAACCGCACCTGAATAAAAGTGAAGGTAATTCTCAGGCTTCCTGTCCCTGCTCAATATGCGTACATTAGAGGGCCGGTACATCGAGAGACTGGGAATGACACCTCCCTTGACTCCCCCCCGCCTCCCCCACCCAACGCTTCCTGCCCCCGTTTGTAAAATAGAAGATAACAGAGGCCCATCTGCGTTGAAAAATACCACTTAGGCCCTCACTGGGCTGCTGGGGGCATCTGAACAGCACAGATAATGTCCCAATCGGTTTCTATGCTACACAAAAAAGCGGCACACAGTTGCAACTTGCATACTGTCCAATTGTACATTGCCCGAGTGTCCGTATTACCAATCCGACTTTGCAGATGCATGTTTATACTTCTACATGTATTTTTACACGTCTTATGCATTGGAAGATCCAACACCTATAAAACACAGGTATACATCTATTTATATGTTTCTTTTATGTATGATGGCACTAGCAAAAGGCAGAGACACATGCATGCAAGGTTTCAGAAATATGGTGAGACTTACAACTGTGACATGTGAAGGGTTGGTGCTTTATATTTGGCTAGGCCAAACAGTCTGAGTAGTCGCTGAAAAGTGAAGCTACAAGAGAAAACTGAGGTTTAAGACATGCTGACAGAGGGATTAGTGATTAAGCTACTCTGTATGAGTCTTCCAATCACCCAGGCAGTACCAATGCACTCATGCAATGAAGGAGACTCTAACTATATGCACATCCAATCAATCAGATATTAGCTACACAAACATGCAATGACCCAGGCAGTAGTGTTGCATTCAACCATTCAGTAAGCCACTACCTATGCACTCATCTATTCTGTTAAGCAATACTGAAGCAGTCATCGAATGATACAGGCACTACAGTTGCACTAAACCATTCATTCAGGTACTACCCATGCACTCATCCATTCCCTGAAGCACTATTCATGCACTCATCCAATACCGAAAACATTAGCTTTGCACTCATACTTTTACTGAGGTACTTCACATGCACTCATACAATCACCCAGGTACTACCTTTGCACTGATTCAATCATGAAGACACTATGCATGTACTCATGCAATCAGTAAGGCACTAGTTTTGCACTCAGCTGTTCACTCAGACACTACCTATGCAGTTATCTATTCCGTCAGGCACTACTGTGGCACTTATTGAATGACCCAGCCATTACTGTTACAGTCATGATTTTACTGAGGCACTATTCATGCACTGATCTAAGCATTCAGACGATACCCTTGCACTTTGTTAGGTTTGAAAATCCCATTCCTGCTATGCACCCGTATCATGCTACATTAGGTTAGCAGTATGTGGCTAAATAGATGTCATTTGTATTCATGTTATGCAACCCACTGAGTTATCCCTGCAACGTGCAAGCTTTAGTTAGCAAGTGTGACTCCATTTTGTATTTCGTAATCCCTATTAGGCTGTGTCTGAAATAGGCCTCATTATTCGTATTGCTTGCCTCAGCAGAACACTGTATCTAGTTATTATTTTTCTTTCTTGTTCAAGGCTGCTTCCCGACTTACTAATGAATAGGCCGTTCTGCCCTCGCATGCCTATCTGAGTGTGTAGTTCTGCTCCCACGTTAGGAGTCGCTGAGACTCAGCGCGGTAACCTTGAGTTGCCGATAGCATGTACCCATCTGGCAGGTGGTAGCCCATCCTTCTGTGCCTTCTTTGTTCATGTTCGGCCTAGGCCGGTAACTTTCCACTGTGGGCGTGGTTGGGGGGTTCTTGGAGGAATGATCATGCATCGCAGGCCGTTGGGGAGCCAGTCCCTCGGCAGACATCTTAGGGTGCAGGTCAGATTGGACTCCTCTGCAGAGTATTGCTGATAAATGCTTGTTTGTATTCTCTACTGTCTGACTGACTCTTCATTACTTGGGAAGGCAAAGCAGGTGGTTGTAAATAACCACTTCCTTCAGTTGGCACCTGAACAGGGACCCCGCCAGGTGATCCAGATTGCCCCTAATAGGGTTGCAGGGTCGGGGTTGCGTCTGGTCGGTCGGGCGGATCGGTGTACCCCACACGATCGAGCTTGGTTCTCGCAGCTGCCCCCCCCGTCTGATCGGGTGACTCCTCGTCTAGTGGTCACCGGCTGGGGTCCTGAGAAGGCGAAACCTTGGAGTTGACCTTTGGTCCGAAGAGTCGGCAGTGGAGAATAACTTGACTCGACCTGTGTGCACCAGGTGAGTGATTTGATTCTTGGAAAAATGGCGCCATTCTTGAACGGCACGAGCCTACGGGCTGTGTCTTGGTACAGTCTCCGGACTGTCTCGGAGCAGTTTTTGAACTGCCTTGCTTGAACGGCACGAGCCGATGGGCTGTGTCTTGGTACGGTCTTCGGGCCGTTGTGGTTTGAACTTGGTGGGTTTGCGGACCCTTTTTAAAGACACAGAGTGTTTGTGAACAGCCTACCAGGCCAACTGGTAATTTGGCCCATTCTTGAAAAGGTCTGGGACTGTTTGCGAACAATATGCCAGGCCAACTGGGAATTTGGTCAATGCTTGAAAAGGTCTGGGGCTAGAGCCTGTCTTCTTGAACTTGTTACAGTCTCCGGACTGTAGGGAGCGGTCCTCGGACCGTTTTGGTTTGGTTCCTGAACAATATTTGTATTCTATATTTTTTTCCTTTTATTATTTTGTTTGTTGGTGTTATATTTGTCCGTTGGGGACAGCGCAAGTGTCCTATATTAAGTTGCCTTGTCTAAGTAAACTGGGGTGTTTTGGGTGTCAGTGTTGTTCTACTGAGGCTCGATTGGAAGAGAGCCAGCCTGCGCCTCCGGAGGGTTCCCCAAATTTTGATGTATACGTCAAGCACGGTATTGGCCCTATTATGTTTAGCACATTGTGGAATAAATATACGAGGGACAATGCTGAGTTACAATGGCCACTTACTGGCTCGTTTGATGAACAGAAATTGAATTTCTTGCAGGACAAATTGTTCGCCAAAAAGAGCAGGCAGTCGATGTTTGATTCTCTAAGAGTATGGCAGAAGGAAGCAATGCAGCGGCGTATGAGAGCAGAGAAAGAGGCCCGGAAGAGACAGACGCAAACTATAACGCAGAAAGCAGTGGCCTATGAAAGGGAAAAGATAGAGAAAGGCATAGAATGTGCAGATAGAAAGTTTCGATTGCAGACAGATAAATGCTATGTTACTAGAGAGGAGGGTGATGTTTTCGCTGAAGAGCTTTTGGATTCTTGCCCTCCTCCACCTTATGCTCCTGAGCGGATATACCCAAGGGTTCCAACATCTCAGTCCCAGGCCTCTGGTGCAACTATTCCTAGTTTTTCTGCCCCTAGTCAAACTGCTTCAGCCCCAGCCCGCCTGCTTCCTCTCTGCTCACGCCAGTAACAGGGGCGGTAGCCGTTAGCTCTCCTGTTCCGTCTACTGACTCTGTATCTACTGCTACACCCCCTTTCACTCCTACAACATTGTCTCCTTACATGATGATACCTGTCTCCTCATCTGCTCTTTCTGCCTCAAGTATGACACCCCAAGCACTGCTGAATGGCGAGACCCTTTTACGTGGGATACATGAAGGGAATTGGGCGGCAGCACGAGACCGTATGGACAAAGTGTTGGTGCGTTCTGCTGTGGGTGATGAGGAGAAGCAAATGGTGGCGAATCATGCGGCTCAGTGGGCTCGGAGCCCGATCTATAGTGTGGAAGATGTGTGGAGTGTGATGAAAGATTATGAGCCTTTCATACAGCAGCTTGCCCTTAAGCACATGTCAGCCACGCTAATAGGACTGTGGGAGCAGTGTTTTCAGGGTATTGCACCGCAGATCATCTATGACATACGGGACAGGGTATATGCTGCAGATATGGCTCCTAATTAGGTTTTTAGCAATGTAACGACATTGGTGGGTTATCGGGGCAGATTGCTCCAAAAGTTTTCGATGATGGTGACCAAGTGCCCCATGAGGGAGGTCCATCCCATTTATCATCCTGAAATACCAGAACTGCACCACTCCACGAATACTGTAATTAGGCCACGAGTCAATGCTCGGTTCCAGGAGCAGTGGATCTATACTCCTTGGAAGAGGAGTGAGGTAATATCCCTTAAAGCTCAGTTGCCAGACCCTTGGAAAAACTAGACTGCATACTACAAGGAGTTGACAGAGGCGGCCTCCTCCACGATGATGACGTTAGCAGACATTGAGTTGTTCTTTGGCTTGTTGGTACCGGTGGATATATGGAGGCAAGTGCATACACAGGATCATGTGGTGGAATTGGGAGGAACATGGGATCAGATCAGGGTGTGAGATAAGGACCGCAAGCCCGGGGACAAGCCGAAGGTGGAGATATTGGCTTTACCGGGTCCCATTATCGCCTATATGCATTCCCTTATCCCGCCAAGACGGGTGGATTGGGACAAGTTGATTGCATGTCGTCAGAAGAAGGACGAGAGTGTGTCTGATTTCTTTACTTGGTTTGAAGGGGTGTTTCTCGACTTTAGTGGCCAGGACCTGACATTGTGGTGTCCGGTTGTTTGTCAGCAGGTTCGTTAACAACTTGCTTCCTGAGATTGCGACTAGGTTGCAGGCTTCAGAAAGCACTTGGAGCACCTCTTCCCCATCGGTAATATTTTGTATGGCACAGTACTATGAGCATAGAGAGAATGAAGAGAAGGAGAAAGTGGAGAAAAAGTCCAAAGAATTGAAAACGAGGTGTTGATGCAGCAAGTTGCGAGGGGTACCGGAAGAGGAAGAGGTTTGGGTTTGGCCCAACGGCTACCCAGGTCTAACAGGGGTGGTTCCTCAAGCGCACCTATTGGGCTCAATCAATGTGCATATTGCAAGCCGGAGGGACATTGGCAGAATGAGTGTCTGGAGTTATCTCAGAGAGGTGAGGCCCCGAGAGGTCGGGGGTTTGGAGGACGTGGAAGAGGAGGAGGAGGCCAGGGGGAGACGAGATCAGAGAATGGATCGTCTAATAGTCAGAGCGGGAACTATTTCGATGACCCCCGAGGGAGGCAGAATCATGATGACTATGACATGGACGAAGTGACGGGGATGTCTCACAGCTAGGATAGCAAGGCACAGGGCAAGGGACCAGTTCCGGTGCCTGTAGATCAGCACGGACCCGCTGTCACTGCAGATTTACATGGTACGACCGAGAAATTCTTAGTTGATACAGGGTCTATGAATAGCTCTGTTTCCCGTTCACTGGTCCCGGGGGCGGCTCTGTCTGGCCAAAACAATGTTTCGGTGGGTTTCTCAGGCGTGCCGGTTGTCAGCCCCATTTCCAAACCTCTTGCTCTGACTATTGGCCCCTTCACGGTTAATTCACCATTTCTATTAACGTCAAATTGTGGGGAGAATTTGTTAGGATTGGATTTGTTAAAAAGGTTGCATGCGACAATCTTTTGTTCTCCAGACTGTGTTTACATGACTATTGGACCGCAAGTGGCCCGTGCCAAACAATGCCTCGCAAAGAATCCCCCCCTCCCCGGTGAGTTTAAAGATGTGCTACAGGAGACACGGATGTGGGGTTCCTCCAGATCCCACTGGTCTCTATACAGATTAAGGACAACGATGTATGGCCACGTATCCCCCAGTACAAGATATCCCAGGCAGGAGAAAAGGCCTTGTTGCAAATAAGACAGGATTTGATTACGTCTGGTGTGGTTGAGGAGACAGCGGCGAATGTGTGTAACAGCCCTATTCTTCCTATTCTTAAAAAGGCACCATTGGATTCTCCTGATGCTCACCCTGATGTTTACCGCTTCGTAATTGACCTTAGAGAGGTGAACAAAATAGTGGTTCCTCAGTATCCGGTAGTCCCAGACATTACCACGATCTTGACAATCATTCCCCTGTCTGCAAAATTCTTCTTGGTGATTGATTTGAAGAATGCTTTCTTCAGCATTCCAATCCATACAGATAGCAGATATTTGTTTGGATTTGCAATAGCCAGAAGGACCTTTAGGTTCTGTCGTGATCCACAAGGCTATACGGAGAGTCCTAGTATCTATAGTCAAGCTTTGAAAGCTCAATTGGATTCTTTGGAACTTCCCCCTCGTAATGTGCTGTTGCAGGACGTTGACGACCTCCTTGTGGCTTCAGACACTGAAGATGGTTGTAAGGAGGCCACAGTTAAATTGCTGTTACATTTGGCACACCATGGACACAAGGTGTCACTTTCGAAATTTCAATATTGTCGACAGGAGGTCACCTATTTAGGTCACCTACTGTCGAAAGAGGGTCGTAGACTAACACCTGAACGCATAGCTGCTATTACTAATATGCCTGTTCCTAAGACCCAACGCGAGGTACGCGCTTTCATTGGTATAACTTCGTATTGTCCTCATTGGATCCCTAACTATTCCTTACTAACGAAACCCCTCCTTTACCTGACCACTAAAGATGTGCATGAACCCTTGCCTTGGACATCTGCATGCCAGCAAGCTTTCAAGCAATTAAAGGTTGCGCTTTGCTCTGCTCCCGTGCTTGGTACTCCTGATTACCAGAAGCCTTTTGTGCTCTATGTACATGAGGCGGACTGTTGCGCGCTTTCTGTTGTAAGACAGGGTATCAGTGGTAAGCAGAGACCCTGCACGTATTTCTCTGCTATTCTTGATAACGTCGCCAGAGTTCTCCCGAGCTGCCTGAGGGCTGCTGCGGCGGTGGCAGTTTCTATCAGACAATCGGCAGGGCTTGTCCTTGATACGGATCTCACAGTAATGGTACCTCATGCTGTGGACACACTGTTGAATAAGACAAAGACACAGCACCTTACTAGTGCGCGTCTGACTGGATATGAATTAACTTTGTTTGCTCCGCACATTACCATCAAACGATGTGCTACTCTGAATCCAGCTACGTTACTACCCCTCCCTTCGGAAGAAAAGGACAATGATGTCCATGATTGTTTATTTCGGACTGAGGAAGAAACGAAGGGACGGGTAGACCTGACTAATGTTCCCTTATCTGATCCCCAAGGGGAACTATTTGTCGATGGCTCTTGTTTCAAACTACCAGATGGCACTACCACTGCAGCTTATGCAATCACAACGTTACACACTGTAGTTGAGACATCCCGTATCCCATACCAATCGGCCCAGGCTGCAGAGTTGGTTGCTCTCCTTAGGACTTGCGAGTTGAGTGAGGGACTGACTGTCAATGTCTACACCAACAGCCAGTACGCCTTTGGGGTGGCCCATAATTTCGGGCACCTCTGGGTGGAGAGAGGGTTCTTGACCTCGCATGGGTTGCGAATACAGCATGGTCCATTGATACATAGACTGTTGTCAGCACTGACACTTCCTGGTAAGTTGGCAATAATAAAATGTAGCGCTCACAAAGCAGTAACAGATGATGTTGGAAGGGGAAATGCTTTTGCAGATCAGACAGCTAAGGAGACAGCTAGATCAAAGATGAAAAAGATGTTCGTGGCAGGTCCCGCTAGGTGGGTTCCAGCCAATGGAATGTTCGAGGACACATTAGAAAATGTCAAGGAAATACAGAGCGAGGCGACAGTATATGAGCTGGCAGTATGGGAGGAGAGGACAGGGCGTTTGGACGAGGATGGGTGTTGGACTGACTTGTCTGGGAAACAGAGATGGTTGCTGCCAAACGCCTATGTGCTCCCTGTTGTTACCATGGCCCTCGGCCCAGCACACATTAGTGCCAAAGGAATATGTAAGCTACTGGAGCCAGTATGGTGAAACGATAATATCCCTAAGGTAGCCACACACCTAGTGAAACACTGCATCATTTGCCCAAAACATAATCCTGGGAAAGGTACTCCTACACCCGCAGTTAATTTTGCACCGTCTTCCTTCCCTTTCGAGGTTCTCCAGATGGATTTCATCGAAATGGAACGAGTTAACAATTTGAAGTATGTGCTGGTAGTGATTTGTGCATTCAGTAAATGGATTGAGGCTTACCCCACTAAGGAGAATACGGCTATGGCAACGGCGAAGGCTCTCTTAAAAGAGTTCTTCCCGCGCTATGGATTACCACGTGTGATCTGGAGTGACAACGGAAGTCACTTCAATTCAAAAGTCATTGAATTGGTGTGTAAAGGCTTGCATATTAGACAGAAGTTTCAGCGAACCACCCCCAGTCAGCAGGCTTTGTTGAGAAGTACAATGGTACTCTCAAATTGAAGTTAGCTAAGATTCAAGAAAGCACAGGATTGCGATGGCCCGATGCTCTACCTTTGGCTTTGTTATCTACCAGAGCAACATCGCATTCTAGAACAGGGTTGTCCCCGTATAAGGTGGTCTTTGGATGCCACGCCAACGTCTGGGGCGTCCCAAGACCCAAGCGCTTTTCCGAGATAGAGTACCCACTACTTGTGGACTATCTGTATGAGTTGACTAAAGATCCTAGTTCTGTCCACCAACAGATTCACGCCACGCTGCAACCAGTACCAGAAGGGCACGGGCATCAGCTACAGCCTTGGGATTTCGTGCTTGTGAAGAATTTTCAGCGAAAGAGCTGCCTGGAGCCTCGGTGTAAGGAGCCACTCTTGGTCCTGCTCGCCACCCGCACCGCAGTAAAGCTTGAAGGCCGGAAGCACTGGGTACACAAATCGCACATTAGGAGGATCCCTCTCCCACTTCCGTATGACCAGTGGGTCCTCGACGGCATTGCTGACCAGGAAGGGGAGCGAGTGCCCCGTTTTGTTCCCTTCTCTGACGCCCGACTGAGGTGGGCGCAGACAGATGAAGAAAGCGACGAGGCCTTACTTGAGGTGGTCCCCCCAGAGATAAGGGCCCGCTTCTGGTGCACAGCCACCTGAGTCTCAATGCCCTGCTGAGCCTGAATTTCTTCCCCATTTTGTTGATGAAGAAGTGCCTGGGGTTGCCAGGTACAACCTGCAGCCCCGACAGAAGGACAGTGCGCCAGTAGGGCAGTCCAGCAGTTAGGGAAGGACTCGAGCTTAGAGCGTAGGTGCTATGCCTAAGGTGCCTGCTTTAGATTAGAGTGAGCTACACTGGTGCACTGCCCTGGACACTGGAAAGGATTAGCTGAGGGTGTCGTCCAAGAAGGGAGGGTGCTCTATCCTGCAAGAAGAGGATTTGTTTTCCGGCAAGGGCTGCGAATGCGCAGCTCCCCCGTGGGAGTGCTTCATAGCACCCTCGTTGATGAATAATAGGAGTCTACCAGTGAGGCTCTGAAGGACACTGGGTGATTTGTACCCCTCTGGTCGGTTGTATTTTTATGGCTCGAATTCCTAAAGTTTCTTTCTATGTACCCGTTTGGCCGCGCAATCATGAAGGAGGAACAGCCTCTGGTGGCTCCACCATTACAGCAGAATGGTCCTGTGTGGTCTAGTTGGTCTACTGGGAGTAGGGTGGTAGTGGTAGTGGTCCTTCTCATCCTAACGATAACACTATTCGGGGTGGTGTGGTATTTAGAAGAACAGCATCCTGTACACACCTTGATAGGGACTACCCCGGCCCCACCTGAGCATTCGTTTATTACACTGGCCCCGCATAAAGAAAGACATAGACAGACCTATGTCAAGAACGCGTTTTTGCAGATGCTTCATCAGGTACACGGTACCACTAATGCCACCAATTGTTGGGTGTGTGGGTTACTTCCCTCCGTTATGCACAAGAACGATCTACTGGTGTCATTGCCCCTGTCATACTTGGGTAGCTGTGAGGCATGGTTCCAATTGCTATTATGGTGTATATGCACTATCATGCTGACGCAATGAATATGGTACAGTCTGATTACGAAGCAGTGTTGGAGTATATAGTGGTACACCAAGGATATACACCTGGGGCAGATGGAAAGGAGGGTACCCTACATCCAGGAGCTTGTATGAATATTTTTGAGGATAATAAGAATGTCACCTGGTTACAAAATGAAATGCTGGATTTTCAAGGATTTAACGTTACTGAATATTTTAAATGTTTCCAGGAACAAAATATAACTGAAGACAAAGGCATGCCCGTCCCTGTGATCAATACAGCAGCTAGTTTCTGTGTTGAAGGTACAGGGACCATTCCAGTAGGTCAGAGCAGTTGTAACTATACATACCGATTGAACACTACTAGTAGACCACCTTTGCTCACACCTCCAAATGTATACTTTGTTTGTGGGTAACAGGCTTATACATGGCTTCCCAGGGGATGGTCTGGCCGGTGTTATGTCTCTTTTCTTTTGCCCCCTGTTTATATTGCACCATCTAATTATCACAAGGATCATAGGCTACAGCGTAGGTGTAATGACCACAGGAACTTCACAGAATCCGGGCGATGCACAAAGGGGTCCACCTCATGACATCCCCAACTCTGACTTAACATACACAGAGTATTGAGGCGATCAAGCGAGGGAAAGGAATTAGGGTAGGAACAGCGGGGGAATGGGATACCTGTAAACATAAAACACAGGATTACTACAGTCCAACAACAGTGCTACTCTCAATAAGTCTCACTACAGCAACTAGTACCTGGAAACACAAAACAGCGGTCGTTGTGTTCCTTATCTTCTAACCAGATGAGATACCTCTCTCAGCCTGGAAGAACGGATACCTACAACAACAAAACAAGGATAAGCACCAATCCACTCCCACTTCCTACTTTCCTACTATAGGAAATAAAACTTGACTCGTACATACACTTCCATCATTCCCCAATACTGAAGAAAAGAACAACAGAAAAGAAGTGAAGAGAGTGTCCCACAGCTTGAGTCGCTAAGGTGAAAACCATGGGTCTTTCATAAGGAATACGCGCTGAATATTGGTACAGTCTTCAGCTCTAAATAAAGGGGGAAGCCACACAAAGTCAATGTTTCCTCTTGACTCTTTTTCTTTCCTTTATTTCATACCAAATAGCCTCTTTGATATGTGTGTAGTATCAACATTCAAAGTAATAAGTAGGAGTGCAAAACAATATAGCAGGCAGTAGCGGTTCAAGAACAAACAATAGCCACTTTACATAGTACCTGAACGTTAACAAGATGTGGAGGTGTTGAATCAGTAAAACAAACACGCAGAGAATCTCGTGATGCTATGTTCAACAGCCCAAAGGGAAAATGTTATGGGAACTTGTCCACCTTCCGCTCCCCGGGCAATGTAAGGATTCCGAAAATACGCTCTTTCAGCCAGAGCGGGAACTTCCCCGTCGATCGACGAGGTACGTCGGTAGCTGTGAGAAGTTGGCCTGGCACCATTATCCCAGACACTCACTTGCTTCATAATCATTGGACTTTTCTACATACTAGGAAGTTGCAGAGCCCAAAGTATTAGCCCACTTATCCCAAAGCCCCCAAAATCTAGTTCTCTTCTTCACTTCACAACCCATTTCCAACTTGCAAATTCTTTTAACAGAAGACACCCAATTTAGCATATTTGGAGCATTAGATACTATCCAATTTAGACAGATCTCTCTTCTTGCCAGCAAAATTAAAACAAATAGTAATGAAGCTTGAAGTTTTAACAGTTTCATAGTATAACTGTCATCAGGTAAAATTCCTAAAATGATTAACACCAGGCTTACCTGAATTTCTTGGCCCATCACTTCTGAGATGATCTTACCAACTTGCCCCCAGAAGCCCTGGATCTGAGGACACTGCATAAACATATGCACGTCATCTGCGCTTCTCAGTTTACATTTCACACAGACCTTCTCTCCGCCTCCCATCTTAGAGAGCCTCTTCGGGGTCCAATAGGCTCTGTGGAGTGTGAACAGATGATTTCTCCTTAATGATGCAGCTTTAACAACCCTCCACAAAGTAGATATAGATACTTGCCAGAAGGATGCAATATCGCTGGAAGGCAGTTCTCTTCTCCAGGGCTCCTCCATAGGCAATGGTGGCGGATCTCCTTTAATCAAAGTCCCGTACCAGTTCGCCACTTCTTTACTCTGGCCAATCGGTGCTAGAAACCTACTCTCCAATTCTTCATCACTAACTTCATTACCTTCCTGATTTGTAACCCAGCGGGAGCGCTGATTGAATTTAAATCTTGATAGCCTTTGATTTGTTTGAAAGTTAAGCTCATCCCATGACAAAAGTTTGTTATCAAGCAATAATTGGCCCCACTTCTGAAATCCATTTTCCCATAGAGGGGCGGATAATCTGTCATTTAAGCATAGTGGCGTGCCTGGAGAGTTTCATATGGGAGCACTAAAACAGTAGTATGAAATTTTAAGCAGCTTCCTCATCTGGAACCATAGATCACAGGCCGACCGTATCACCTTCAATTTAATTTTTTTAAAGAATTTAGGGTGGCCGAATTTAAAAAGCAACCCGTCGCCCCCCTGCGGTATACTATTGGACATGGCTAAAAGGTAAGGCGTAAAATAAGTGGAATCAAGAAGCAGAGATCTTATGTTCTTAAAAAGGAAAGCCCAACTATAGAACCCAAAATCAGGGCTAGCTATTCCCCCAGCTGCTTTCTCGCATCTCAGTTTCTTCCATGCAATCCTCACCCCTTTGTCAGCCCAGAGAAAACTATTGATATCTGACTGCAGCTTTTTTAAGGAGGCTGAACTAAATAATAAGGGGATTGCATCAAAGATAAATGTCATTTTGGGAAGGACCGACATTTTAACAAGATTGGAACGACCGAGGATTGACAGTGGGAGATTACACCAAGATTTCAATAAGGCTCTGATCTCCTTCCTTTTAACCTCTAAATTAGCCTGGGCCAAATCATTGATATTCTGAGTGACTTGAATACCCAGGTATCTTATTTGATGGCGTACTAAAGGCGAACTAGATTGCCAATTCCATGTCATAATCTCGGTTTTTTGAGAGTTGATTTGATAACCTGATATCTTCCCAAATTCTGTCAGGAGTTGTTCCAATTTTTGCAAGATCTCTGGTGATTCTTTTGTGAAAATCATCAGATCATCGGCATATAGGGCTAGTTTCTTTGACCAACCCCTATATTCAAATGGGACAAAGACATCACTAGACCTAATGATTTGGGCCAGTGGTTCTATGTACAGATCGAAGAGGAGAGGGGACAACCCTGCCTAGTGCCTCGCTCTAAAGTAACTGACTTAGTTAGATTTCCATTGACTATAATCCTAGCTGTGGGAGTTCTATATATATTCTTAATAGTTCGTAGAATATTCTCTCCTAAGCCAAACGCTTCAACTAGATGATATAAGCAAAGCCAATTCACTCGGTCGAAAGCTTTGGCCGCGTCAAACGCAAAGATGGTAAGTGGTAAGCTATTGGCTGAAGCGATGTCAATAGCTCCTATCAGCTCGTGAGTTAAGTCGTGCAGTTGGTGCCCTCTAATAAATCCCTTTTGATCCGAGTGAATTAACTTTCTCATTATATTATTCAGTCTTCCTGCTATAATTTGCGCAAAGATTTTATAGTCGCAATTAAGCAGGGAGATGGAGTCTATACGACTCGCATTTTTTAAAATCTTTATTAGGTTTTAAGATCAAAGAAACCGCAGCCTCATTCCATGAGCTGGGGATTGAAGAGTTAGTTAAGAAAATACTATTGAATAATTTCTCTAAGAACGGGGCAAGCGTCTCATTAAGGGCGATATAAAACTCATTGGGAATAGCATCTAGGCCAGCGGCACTACCTCTCTTTAAGTTTTTTATTACAGTTCTAATTTCAGATAGTGAAAGCTTCTTGTTAAGATGTTGTGCCTGATCTTCCGATAATGAGTGTAAGGAGACTTTAGCTAAATAATTTTTAATTTGGGAGTCAGTAACTTCTAGGTCTTCAGTATACAGATCTTTAAAAAATAGTTCGAACTCCTTTTCTATCTTGGCCCTTTCTGAGCATATCTCTCCCGTTTCGAGATTGCATATCTCTTTGATCAGATTTCTAGTTAGGTCAACTCGAGATTTCCAGGCCAAGAACTTCCCACTGGCTTCTCCATATTCATAATTAGCCAATCTGCTAACTTCCCATCGCACTCTAGTAATATTATCAAGATAATCAGCCAGATCTTGTCGTTTAGAAAGTAGCTCTAGACTTTCCTCCTTCTGCTCTACACTCCTTCGACTGGATGTTTGATTAAGCGAAACTCTACGAATTTCTGCTTCCAGTAACTTAATTTTTTCCTTTTTATCCTTATTAATTTTTGCTGAAAAACCAATAATTCTGCCTCTAATATAAGCCTTGTAGGCATCCCATATTACCTCTAAAGGGGCCGACTGATCATTTACTTAAAAAAAGAACAGGGTGTCAGCTTTTAATTGTTCGATCACTGACTCATCTTTAAGGATGACTTTATCAAATGTCCATCTTTTGGTTTCTATATACCTGGGAAATTTTAGATTTATCTGGACCACTGAATGATCTGACAGATGTTCTGGAATGTGAGAAACTAAATTGACCAATTCTGTCAGCCTAGAATTTATCAAAAAATAGTCTATTCTAGAATGATGTTTGTATTTTTTATTATGAAATGTAAAATTTTGAAGGCCAGTTATAGTCTTATTTTTTATTCTCCAGATATCTACCAGATTTAAATCCCCCATAATAGTTTTTATCAGTGAGCCCATTTTCGTAGGTATTACTCTCCCCCCCCTGGACCTATCAAGAGCCGGATTCAGAAGGACATTAAAGTCACCACCCATAATAATGGGGAAGTTGGAGTCTAATAAATGATTATAGATCGTTCTAAGAGATGACTCATCATCTATATTTGGGCCATAGTATCCCACCAAAGTCACCCACTCATTTCGTATCTTTATATCAGTTATAATCCACCGGCCCTTACTGTCTAACTTGGGAGAACCTAAGATAGCTTTTGCAGATTTTTTAATAATCATGGCAACACCTTTAGTACAGAAAGGTTGTCTGGTATGTAGAGAGCTATCGATCCATCTTTGCTTTGCGACAGCCAGCTCCCATTCCTCAGATGTTAAGTGAGTCTCTTGTAAAATCATGATATCAAAGTCCGCCTGTCTTAGGTATTGGAATATCCTCCTATGCCTACTTGGGACCCTTAAGCCATTGACATTCCAAGTACAAATTCTAGTTTCAGTCATGTATATCAAACCAACCTGCCCTACCTCAGCCCAAGTTCTTGTGATGGTATGTACAATTTGTTTTTATACAACGGTAATCCATGTTTGAGTGTTCGGTGATTACTCTGTTCCGCCCATTTCTGCCACCGAGCAAAGGATTGATGTTTTGTGACGTTTTCCAGGAACTGTTCCAACGTTATGGTGCATAACACCCTCTCAGGATTGACAATCGCCTCGGTGATCCCCTGCCGTGGCTTAGTAACATCCTCTTGACGAGACAACGAGTCTGCTTTTCTGTTTTCCGACCCAGGACGAAACGTAACCACGAATTCGTATTCGGCGAAAAATAACATCCACCGCATCTGTCTTTGGGTGAGTTGTCTCGCTGTCTTCATGTACTGAAGGTTTCGGTGGTCGGTGTAGACTGTGACCGGATGAAGAGCCCCCCACAGATAGTGTCTCCACTCTTGAAAAGCCTTCTTGATGGCCAAAAGCTCTTTTTCGGCCACTGTGTAGTTGATTTCCGCTGTGTTCAGTTTCCGGGACAAAAAGGCCACTGGATGTAATTGTCCCGTTTGTTCATCACGTTGTGACAACACAGCCCCTACCGCTATGTCCGAAGCATCTGCCTCCACTATGAACGGAATCCCAGTCTGGGGATGTTTTAAGATTGGTGCTGTACAGAATGCCTTTTTCAGATAGGTGAAGGCTTCCATGGCCTCGGTGTTCCACAGAAAGGGCACCCCCTTTCTCAATAGGCGTGTTATAGGAGAGACCAACTGGGAGAAATGAGAAATGAATCTCCGATAATAGTTGGAGAAACCCAAAAAACATTGCACATCTCTCACGCTCTTGGGAACAGGCCACTCCTGAACCCCCTGTACCTTTCTCTCAGCCATGCATAAACCCTTGGGACTCAATATAACACCCAGGAACTCAACCTCCATTACATTAAACTCGCATTTGCTCAGCTTGCAAAACAAACTATGTTCCTGTAGCCTCTGCAGTATCAGAGCAACATGCTTCACGTGCATCTCCTGATTGGGTGAATATATCAGGATGTCATCAATAAACAACCACGAATCTGTCTATGTACTCCTTGAGTACGTCATTGAGAAAATATTGAAAAGCCGCTGGGGCGTTACAAAGCCCGAAGGGCATAACCAGATACTCAAACAACCCATAATGTGTTTTAAAAGCTGTCTTCCACTCATCCCCTTCGCGGATCAGAACCAAATGATAAGCTCCCCTGAGATCTAGCCTAGTGTAAATATTGGCCTCCCTCACCTGATCCAGCAACACCGGGATGAGTGAAAGAGGGTATCGGTTCCTCACCGTGTTTTTGTTTAACATGTGATAATCGATGCACGTTCTGAGCTCCCCATTTGCTTTTGCTATGAAGAAAAGTGGAGAGGCTGCCGGTGAGCAAGAGGGTCTTATAAAGCCTATGTTCATGAAATGATCTAAGTATTCTCGTAGATGTTTGGTCTCCGGTTCAGACAAGGCATAGACTCTACATGACGGGATGGTAGCTCCCGTAATCAGATCTATTTGACAGTCGTAGCTGCGGTGAGGAGGTAGAATTTCTGCTTTGGCCTCACAAAAAACCTCCCTGTAGAAGGCATACTCAGAGGGAAGCACTGTCTCTTTCTCCGCAGCGGTGGCAATATGGAAAGCGTGGGTAAGCGCTACGGTGTGGGGGCAAGAAGCACGCATGCACTTTGATCTACACTCTTCAGACTCAAAAACCACGGTTTTCGATTTCCAATCGATAGTGGGATTGTGTTGCCGTAACCAAGGCATGCCCAATATGACCTCGTACTGGGGTGCCTCTATGATATTCAAGGTTAGGTCTTCTATGTGATCCTGTTGATCACCTTTCAGGATTAATCCCACTTCCTCTGTGTGTTCCGTGATAGGTCCGGATTTAAGGGGGGTACCATCCACGGCCAACACTCTTTCAGGTATCTCTCTGGTTATGCTTTGTAAGCCTAACCGTTACACTAATCCATAATCAATAAAATTCCCTGTGGCTCCGGAATCGATCATCACCCATACTTGATGTGCTTGTTGTCCCGTCGTAAGCAGCATGGACAGCACAATATGAGATTCCGTGTTCTTTAGCTCAGTGATAGCCAATGAAGGCAAGTTTAAGCCCACAAACTGGGGTGCTTCTTTGGCCAGGCTTGTCTCTGGTGTGGCCCCCTCACCTGTGGTGTGTACTGCCATGACTGCCACTTTTTTGCTAGAGTAAGAGGGACTCTTTTTCTTGGGCTTATGTGGGCATTCTTGCACGAAATGACCTTTCTTTCCACAGTACATGCAGAGGCCCTGTGCCCTGAGACTCTCTCTCTCTGCTTTCGTCAATGGTGCTCTGATCGCCCCCACATCCATGGGTTCGGTCCCTTGGTCACTAGGTGTGAATGCTGGCCCAGTATCCTTCTCTGAATTAGCATAGGCTTTCTCACCCCTCCTACGCTCCCCTCCCCTTTCGGCTATCCGATGGTCTAAACGTAATGTGAGGTTCATTAAGTCGGTATACGTGGTGGGCTGAGGATCGATTTGTGCTAACACATCCTTCATGTCTTCGCTCAGTCCCTGATAGTATAACGACATACTCTTCTCCTCAGGCCATGCGGTTTCTGCTGTCAATCGGTTAAACGAGGTCAAATAGGTATCAGGTCTTTCTTTCCCTGCCTTAACTCCAACAGCTCCCTATCAGCGCTAAACGTGGTAGCCCGACGGTCAAATACCCTTTCGAATTCCCGGCGAAAGGCGTTCCAATCCGAGAGTAAAGGGTCATCGTATTTCACCAACGGTACTGCCCAGTTTGCTGCGTCTCCCGTGAGATAGGAAATGGCAAAAGCTACCCTCAGGTGGTTGTTAGGGAAGGAAGCCGGTTTGCAGGGAAAGTGCAACATGATCTGAGTTAAAAAGGTTTGTATTTTCTGAGGGTCCCCTGAATACTTCTCAGGGCTAGCTAAGGGAATAGGAGGGGGTACATTCACCTGTATCTGCGACGTTGCTACGTCGAAAGGGTCCTAGACTGTCTATCGACCTTATCCCTTAGTGCGGCTGTTTCTGCTCTTGATGCAGCTAATTCTTGCTGGACTACTACAAGCGCTTGCAGCACCTCGTCCAAGGACGCCATCTCTGTGAGTCGCCCAGACCGGGAGGAGTTAATTTCGTGGGTGCGTGATTCTGTAATGACCACAGGAACTCCTCAGAATCCGGGCGATGCACAAAGGGGTGCACCTCCTGACATCCCCAACTCTGACTTAACATACACAGAGTATTGAGGCGATCAAGCGAGGGAAAGGGACTAGGGTAGGAACAGCGGGGGAATGGGATACCTGCAAACATAAAACACAGGATTACTACAGTCCAACAACAGTGCTACTCTCAATAAGTCTCACTACAGCAACTAGTACCTGGAAACACAAAACAGCGGTCGTTGTGTTCCTTATCTTCTAACCAGATGAGATACCTCTCTCAGCCTGGAAGAACGGATACCTACAACAACAAAACAAGGATAAGCACCAATCCACTCCCACTTCCTACTTTCCTACTATAGGAAATAAAACTTGACTCGTACATACACTTCCATCATTCCCCAATACTGAAGAAAAGAACAACAGAAAAGAAGTGAAGAGAGTGTCCCACAGCTTGAGTCGCTAAGGTGAAAACCATGGGTCTTTCATAAGGAATACGCGCTGAATATTGGTACAGTCTTCAGCTCTAAATAAAGGGGAAGCCACACAAAGTCAATGTTTCCTCTTGACTCTTTTTCTTTCCTTTCTTTCATACCAAATAGCCTCTTTGATATGTGTGTAGTATCAGCATCCAAAGTAATAAGTAGGAGTGCAAAACAATATAGCAGGCAGTAGCGGTCCAAGAACAAACAATAGCCACTTTACATAGTACCTGAACGTTAACAAGATGTGGAGGTGTTGAATCAGTAAAACAAACACGCAGAGAATCTCGTGATGCTATGTTCAACAGCCCAAAGGGAAAATGTTATGGGAACTTGTCCACCTTCCACTCCCCGGGCAATGTAAGGATTCCGAAAATACGCTCTTTCAGCCAGAGCGGGAACTTCCCTGTCGATCGACGAGGTACGTCGGTAGCTGTGAGAAGTTGGCCTGGCATATGCTGTCCACTAGTTATAGTGGGCACCTTGCACCAGTCCAAACAACCCCTTATGGATGATAGGTTTAAGACAACCTTATTTGAAAGCTATCCTAGTGGTAGCTATGGAGAGCAGCCTTCAGGCTAAGTCTTGAAGGAGTGTAAAGCAGTTTGTTTTACCAGTCTATAATCTCTTGAATGGCTAAATGAAAGGAGACCACACCAGGTATAAATATAAAATATATGTATTTATTTCTAAACACACCCTACTAGTCTCTTTATGAGGCTAGAGGTCAAAGCACATAAGTTACAAGCATTTAATCAACAGTAAATAGCACAATACACGATAGGCTCCAGGGGAGACCAAACCATATACTAAGTAAGTGGTATAAGAACCACGACTTGACTAGACACATGGCCTAGAGCCTGTAGAATCGCTGGGACCCCAAGGAACCACCCAAGGTAGTGACACAGGGGACCCACGGAGGAACGTGTGCAGTGTGAGAACACAGCCGCGGGACTCCGTTAGCTTCTATGGGGAAAGTCGCGGTTGGATTTTTAAAGTTAAAGGACACTTAGAAATGGACTAGGACCAAACCCTCTTGGACTTAGACAGTTCTAGGGTCAACACCCACAGGAGCACCGGAGTACTCGTGTTACCTCACCCAGGGAAGCCGGTGCATAGGTGTCAAATGATGTCGGGTCGCGTCGTCGTTTTCAATGGCAGCTTGCAGAGAAGTGCTGCTGCCGGGAAGATGCGAAGTGTCTGAAGAGATCCAAGCCTGGATTGAAGATGTGAAGAACCTGAAAGCAGAGGGGACAGAGTCTGGGTCACTTGCCAGTGACCAGGGGCACGATAGTCGAATGCCCACCGATGTCGGGTGTTTCAGGTGCAGAGAAGTGAAGCTTGACTCTTCAGCCACGAGGACCAGGAGACGTCGACGACAACCAGGAGCTGGATTCGAGCTGTCCCATAAAGGATGTCGAGTGCTGCAGTGTCAGTGCCCAGATTGGACACAACAAGCCTTGGCAACAGCAACCCACGCAGGAAGAGGAAAGATGCTTTGGTGCGGACCAGCAAGGTCCTGGGGACTCCCCAAGCAACGGAGAGTCAGGGCACGTCTGGAGCAACCAGGAAAGCCCAATTAAAGTAAAGTTACCCTTCTCAGGGACCCACAAGTCGACGGACAAGGGATCACAAAGGGACCTCGAGAGGAATCACAAAATGGCGGCCCACGGGTCACTCGGAGTGGGTAGGCCAGCAATCTTCGGTGGATTTACTGCTCGGAGTCAGGGCTACAAGAAACCCAAAGCACAGCCTCAAGGATTGATGAAAAGCATATGCACTTGCAAATTTGCACAGTGTCCAGGGGTTCCGGTTCCATGGTACCCACAAGAGCTACAGGTCTCAGCTTTACTGGGGACTCAGGTCAGCCTCTGGCAAGTCTGGAAACCCACCTCCTGGGTTGCAAAGTCTTTGGCGTCTGGCGGGAGCTTCGGAGATGCAGACCAGTCAGATGTGTCTTTGGTGCCTGCCAAGCAGGGGAGTAACTCCTTTACTCCAAGGGAGATTCTTCAGTCATCTGGCGTTGAACAGATCATCGAAGGTCCAGGATTCAGTATCAGAGTTTTGTCCAGGTTAATCTAAAGTCCTGTAGCCAGGGGTTCCTTTCTTATACCCAAGGAAGGGGTTGGACATACTCTGGGGACCCACCTATGGGAGGGTTTGGAAAGAGGGGTGGCTACACCCATTTCCTTTGTCCAGTTTCGTGCCAGAGCAGGGGCTGGTAGCCCCTGCAACAGGTTTGAACTGGACTATGCACAGGGACACCAAATGTGCCCCCAGTGCAGGACTTCAAAGCACGCTGAGAGTGCACCCACCCAGCCCCAATACACTAAAGCCTGTCTGGGAGGTGGTAACACCTCCCTGTGACAGGAAACCTATTGTCCAGGCCTCCCCTGCCGGAGTTTTGGTCAGCAGCAGGAGGCCAGACTCGTGTCTGTGGCTGCAGCATCCATTTTGTGATGCCAGGGCTCTGTTAGCTGGTACCGGGTATACCGGTGCTGTCATGGCTCTCCCTCTAGAAGGGTGGGATCATACTCCCACACCAGTTACTGGTGTGGGGGTATGATTCCAAGGTGTTTGACACCAAACGCGACATGTTTCCGTGCAGCCATCCCAAAGTTAGCATTTACCGCGAGGTTATAATGCACTTAAGAGTATATGGTCAGGCTGCATCACAGGCAACCCCGGAGAATAGATTCCGAAGGCTGCAGAGGGGTTCTGCTCATGCATGGGCACCCTCTCACACAAAACCAAGCACCCTGCCTTCAGGATTGATAAGGACTGCCATAGGGGTGACTGATAGGTTTATATGTGCAGTGATAGGGAGAGATATAGTGAACCTATATCTTAGTAAGGGGTGCATGCACCACCTCACTCAGGCTGCTGTAGCAGTCCTGTGGTGTCATTTTGGAAGGCTGCCCAGGGGTGGCACAATACATGTTGCAGCCCCTGGTAGGCCTCTGGGGTACCTATGCCCTGGGTACGTAGTATACCATATACTAGGGACTTGTAAGGGCACCCCAGAATCCAATCTGTGGTGTACCTAAGGTACAGGGAATCCATTTTAACGAGAAAGCAGATAAACTGGGGCCCTGAATAGCAGGGTCCCAGTCCAACTAAGTCGAAAACCAGCAAAACACCAGAAAAAAAGTGGGGGCAACCATGCAGTCAGATTCCACCTTCCTACAGTAGCCTTTTACTCAAAGGCGGCTCCAGAGCGTAGCTTGAAACAAAAACGGCTCTCCAGAGACGTTCTGCAGACCGCCGTCTGCGGGGCAACGAGCGACGTCCGTGGCTCTAACCCTCACCAGTCACGGAGACTTCCGGAGTGGATTCCCCGGCAAGGTAGTCTTTGCGAATGCGTCCAGGAAACACACGGAGTATCCTAAAGAGCAGCGCAGCCGCGCTGCTACCCGATTCCACAACAAAGATTGAATTACGCACACCGCTCGGTGCACGTCTCGGCAGATAAACGTCTTCGGCCCCTCCCAGAAGGAAAGCCCTCTGGGAGATGTAGTTTTGCGGGGCAATGCTTCTGATGGCTCGTGCAATGCAGGCGCCTTTGGTCAGTGCCTGACAGTAGGGATCTACATTTGCATCGGGCCAAGAGAGTTGTCAATGCAGAAGATATAGATCAAACAGATACTTCCCTACAGCAATTTACTGACATCATGAAGGGCATTCTGCCGTTCTGGGGCCCCATGTTCAATAGCCGTAATATCCGTCACCTTGCTAGAGTAGTTGAGGGAGTTATTAACACTACTGCAGGTATATTGACTAATATTACAGTCGAGCTTCAGGCTACAAGACTTGTAGCTCTTCAAAACCGGATGGTTTTAGACGTCATCCTTGCTGATAGGGGTGGAGCCTGCCGCGTCATCAGCAGCAGTTGTTGTGTTTATATTCCTGATAACACCCCTAATATATACTCCGCCATACAGAAATTACACAGGCTTGCTTCAGATATCCATCAGGATAATGGATCATGGTCCCTCACAGGGTGGTTCTGGGGTCTGCTGACATCATGGGGTTGGAAGATCCTACTTGCCCTCATAGTTATCGCAGGTGTCATCTTCACATGTTGCCTATGTATTATTTGCCTTCCAGCATGTTGCACCTATTGTGTGAGCAAGCTCACCCCTACCCCTAAATTGCCAGGGCGTGATACTAAGGTCTCTACTATGATGATGCAGGATATCCAGGATATGATGCTTATTGACGAAGGTATTTTTGAATATTAAGTAGATTTTGATACTCATGTGCTGCTTTATTCTCCCTGGTAACTTGACTGACTATGCGTTTTTCTTCCTTCCCACTTAGAGTTGTAAAGACCCTACCGGATAGCCTCAATAAAGCATTTAGCCACCCATGCTAAAAGGAGGATCTGTTAGGTTTGAAAATCCCATTCCTGGTATGCACCCGTATCATGCTACATTAGGTTAGCAGTGTGTGGCTAAATAGATGTCATTTGTATTCATTTTATGCAACCCACTGGATTATCCCTGCAACGTGCAAGCTTTAGTTAGCAAGTGTGACTATATTTTGTATTTCGTAATCCCTATTAGGCTGTGTCTGAACTAGGCCTCATTATTCGTATTGCTTGCCTCAGCAGAACACTGTATTTAGTTATTATTTTTCTTTCCTGTTCAAGGCTGCTTCCCGACTTACTAATGAATAGGCCGTTCTGCCCTCGCATGCCTATCCGAGTGTGTAGTTCTACTCCCACGTTAGGAGACCCTGAGACTCAGCGCGGTAACCTTGAGTTGCCAATAGCATGTACCCATCTGGCAGGTGGTAGCCCATCCTTCTGTGCCTTCTTTGTTCATGTTCGGCCTAGGTCGGTAACTTTCCACTGTGGGCGTGGTTGGGGGGTTCTTGGAGGAATGATCATGCATCGCAGGCCGTTGGGAAGCCAGTCCCTCGGCAGATATCAGATTGGACTCCTCTGCAGAGTATTGCTAATAAATACTTGTTTGTATTCTCTACTGTCTGACCGACTCTTCATTACTTGGGAAGGCATAGCAGGTGGTTGTAAATAACTCGGGTGGCCCCTAAGGGCCACTTCCTTCAACTTATGAAAATACTCAGGCAAAACTTATGCATTCATGCAATCATACAGGCACTACCCCTGCACTCATGCTATCACATAGGCACTAGCTATGGACTTATGCAATCAGTCAGGTACTACTTTTGTACTCAGCCATTCACTCAGGCAGTACCTATGCAGTCATCCAGTCACTCATGAAGTACCCATGCAGTCATGCAATCAAAGAGGCACTATCTATACAGACATCGAATTAATGAGGCATTACCTACACAGTCATGCAATCACCTAGCCACTATTCTTGCACTCAAGTATTCACTCAGGTACTACTCATGCACTCATCCATTCACTCAGGCAGTACGTATGCACTCATCCAATGACGCAGCAATTACCCTTGCATGCATCATTCCTTTCAGGCAGCACCCATACACTCATCGAATCACTTAGGGGCACATGCATCAACCTAAATACCGATCGCAAACGGGCCCCTTTGCGACCGGTATTTAGGCAATTGGGATGCATCAACCCAAAACCCATTCGCAATATAGGTAACCGCAAATTTTGCAATTACCTAAATTGCGAATGCTTTTAGGGAATCGCAAATTGCGATTCTCTATTTGGGATGCATCAAAGCCTTTTCTAAATGCGACTTCGCATTTAGGAAACGCTAATTACCATCAACTGCAAGTTGATGGTAATTAGCAAAAACTTTTAAAAATGCACAAAAGTAAATTTTTCAAAGTGCCATGTGGCGCACACACATGCCCTTAGGGCATATGTGTGCGCCACATGAGCACAGATGCCAACTTTGGGGGTGCAGCAGGGTGGCCTTTAAGGCCCCCTAGCACCCTTCAAATTGCATTCGCAATTTGCGAGTACCTATTTGGTACTCGCAAATTGCGAAAGGCTTCCCATTCATTCCTATGGGCCTCTAGGCCCATAGGAATGAATGGGAAGGCATTCTTTAATTGCGAATCGCAATTTGCGGTTCGCAATTAAGGAATGTGTAGGAATCGTAAATATTTTTGCAAAACCTACATGCATAGGCAATTGGGATTCCTTAATAGCGATTCCTTAATAATTGCTATTAAGGAATCGCAATTGCCTTGCTTGATGCATGTGCCCCTTAGGCACTACTGCTGCACTCAAACAATCACACAGGCACTACTCATGCACTCTTGCAATCAAGGACACACTACCTATGCACACATTGAATTAGTAAGACATTACCTCCACAATCGTGCAATGAATCAGGCACTACTCTTGAACTCATCCATTCACTCAGGTACTACCCATGCACTCATCAATTCTGTGAAGCACTACCCATGCACTCATCCAATGACACAGGCACTACAGTTGGATTAATCCATTCACTCAGGCACTACCCATGCAGTGTTCTAAGCAGCCAGACATTACTCTTGCACTCATTAATTTACTGAGGCACTAGCCATGTTTTTTCATACGTGTTATACATGTGATGATTGTAGACCTATAAAACACAGGGATACATGCATTTATATGCTCTTTTATGTATGATGTCAGTAACAGAAAATACAGACATATGTATGCATGTTTTCAGGAATATGATGACACATTTTCAATAGTGACATGCAAAGGGTTCATGCTTTATATTTGGCTAGGCCCAACACCCTTAGTGGTTGCTGAATAGTAAAGGTGCTAGACAAAAGTGAGGTTTAAGACATGCTGGCAGAGGGATTAGTGATTAGTCTACTTTGTTGGATTGTTAGTGAAATCCTACATGAAAGGAAGGATACAAACACATGTATACATGTGTTTTATAGATGTACCATCTTTAGATGCATAACATGTGTGAAAATAGCTATACAAGTAGTGATATAACTCAGTCGCAAAACCATGCACTCTTTTTAACTAGAGAGACTGCACTTTCCATTTCAAGAACACACCAAAATGTATACGGCATACTTCAAGCGTATCTTTCCACAGACTTGTACAAACTAGCCTAATCACTAATCCCTCTGCCAGTATATTTTAAACCTCAGTTTGTTTTCTCTTGTACCTTCACTGTTCAGTGACTACTCAGAGTGTTTGGCCTAGCCAAATATAAAGCATCAACCCTTCACATATTACTGTTGTAAGTCTCTGCATATTCCTGAACGCATGCATGTATATGTCTGTGCCTTTTGCTAGCGGCATCATACATAAAAAATACATACAAATAGATGTATGATGGCACTAGCAAAAGCCATAGACACATGCATGCATGCTTTGAGGAGTATGGTGAGAGTTACAATACTAACATTGCAAAGATTGGTGTTTAGAATTTTGGAGTTCTCTTGCTTGTTTGTGCACTTGTCTGGGCAGTTTCTGCATGTCAGTTCCTTGTTTCTGCACTTGTGTTGATTCTTTGTGCATCCTTCTTGTGTGTTTCTGAAGCTCTGCTGCTTGTTTTTGTACTTCTCTTCTTTGTTTCTGCACCTTTTTTGTGTCTTTTTACAGCCCTCTTTCCCGTTTTTGCAGTTCTTTTGCCTCTTTCTATACCGCTCTTCCATGTTTCTCCACTTCTGTTCCGTCTTTCTGCACCTAACGTTTCTTTCTACAGATGTCTTGATTCTTTCTGCACTTGTCTTGCCTCTATCTGCACCTCTGTTGGTTCTTTTGGCTGTCATCTTTCCTCTTTTTGCACCCATGTTGTATGTTTCTGCACCCCTTTTCTCTCTTTCAGCACCTTTGTTGAGTCTTTCAGTATCTTTGTTAGCCTGTTTCTGCACCGGTCTTGCTTCTTTTTGCACCCCTCTTGCCTATTTCTGTACCTGTGTTCCCTGTTTTGCAGCTATCTTGCCTCTTTCTGCATCACTCTTGGGTCTTTGTGTACTTCTCTTGCATGTTTGTGCACCTCTGTTGTTTCTTTGTTCACCGCTATTGTCTCTTTGTGCAGCTCTGTTGCCTCTTTCTGAATTTCTCACATGTTTTTAGTAGCTGTGTTGTTGTTTGTGTATTTCTTTTAGGTGTTTCTAAACTTTTTTTTTCTTTCTGTCCCTTTCTTTCTCTTTCAGTATGATTTCTCCTCTTTCTGCAGTTCTCTTGCTTGTTTCTATACTTTTGTTTTTTTATTTGTAATAAAGAGAATAGCAATGTAATTGTAATTAATTGCTTACTAGTTAATATCAGTATTCATATGTAATGAATTTAAAATAGTTAATTACTGTAACAAACTATTGAAACTGTTCTTTGTTTTTCAGTAAAAATTATTTTGTTTGGATCACAAATTCAAGATGGCAAGAAAACACGAAAAAGAAGACAACAAAAAAACAGATCTACTTAAAGAAAAGTAAAAAGACTGCGTTACAAAAAGATGTAAATGTTACTAAGGATAAAGTTTGTTCTGGTAAGAGCACTAAACACTTTCTTAAAAGAGTTGCAGAGGGATTAAAGAAAGATAATATAATAGCAATGAAAGTAAAAAGAAGACTTTTACAACAAAGCAGAAGGAGAACAATATTTCCAATGATAAAAAAACATTCGTTTTTAGAAAAATAACACATGTTACAAGAAGAGAAATACAATTTAAAGAGATACGTGTATGACTCTTTCAAAGTAGAGTAATTCCAAACTTATTAAAAGCTTGTAAAAGGTATAAAGAAGATCAGCAGTGTATAAGAAGAAGCAACACATTGAAAGTGTAGTAGATACTGCTTTTGATTTGAAATGATAATTATTTATTTTAATATTGAAGAGAATGAGAACATTGGATAAAATAATGAAGTTTATGAAAAACAAAAGCAATAGAAAAAGACTTGTTAATAGATGTATGTTTTGTAAAACTTTCACTGGTAAATGGAAGCACACTTCTACTACTGAGCCTTTCTTTAATGAAGAAAGCTACTTTCAAAAGAACACATTAGCGTATTCAGTTGATACTAGTGGTCGATGCTATGAGATGAAAGATAGTTGTCCCATTCCAAAAGAAGAAATGGTTGTTAGGAGTGTGGAAGAAGTAATAGCTGAAGAAGTGCAAGGGAAGCGTACACAAGCTCCTGTATATAAGTGGGATTGTAGCAGTATTCAACAGGAATCTATTGACATATTGAGAAATATTTTACGAGAGTATGCAAAAAAAAGTGTTAAACAGAAGATTAGTATGTTACAAGGACTAGATCCATGTAATCTAAGAAAATATTCTAAGTTTCAAAGACATTCTCTGGCTTGTCTTTCAAGAAAGATGTGTAAAAATACTTTTCATCACTTAAGATTGTTAGCAGTACACCACTAAGGAATGCGGAACTTAGTAAGGAAAGTGTACTATGTAAAAACTCCTGCATTATGTTTAAGTGAAATAAGCACAGCTCTTTTACATGGTTCTTTATCAGATGTACCAAAAATGTGTGATGATATACAGTTTCGGTTTTTTGGTTCACAACAGCAGTGTGTAGAAAGTGAGAGCTTGATAAGTGTAGATGTTGAAGAACACGGGAAAGAGATTAGTATTGATGAGTTTGTAGAAGAAATTACAAAGTTTAAGATAGTATCCTCTGAAAACCCAATCTATGGGGCTTATTAGGATGGCGGTCGGAAAACCTCCCCGACCGCCATGGTAGCGGGAAAAGACCGCCTGCATGGACCGCGACATAACCGCCGGTCGAATTACGATGGCCCGCGGTCGAAATACGACCGCAGCGGTGCGATCGCAGGCTTTAACATTGCGGCGGTTGCTGCTGCCCGCAGCACCGCTGCGATGCCGAAAGGAGCGTGTCCTGGGTTTCCCTGCACTCCGTGGCAGGCACTGCACAGTGCCTGCCACTTGGTACAGGGAAATGTAGGGGGGACCATGGGTACCCCCCCAGTGCACCCACACACCCCCCAACACATTGGGGGCCCGCAACGAGCCCCCAGAAGACAATCTCTGCCTGCCTTTCCATGGCGGTTTGACCGCTGCGGAAAGGCTGGCTACCACCGGCATCATAATCGTGCCGGCGGAGCCTGCTCTGCACCACCACCATTATCCCGGTCCTGCTCCGTCCGCCAGGCAAGAGTGCGGATGGCAACCGGCGGAAAAGCGGCGGTCGGAATTTCCCACCGCCGCGGTTACCACCACCATCCTAATCTGACCGGCGGTTTTCTGGGTTGCGATCGCGGGCGGATGTCCACCGCCGGTCCGGCGGTCGCCATCCTAATCAGCCCCTATGTTTGTATTTGTTGTCGATGTACTCATTATTATTGAAGTCAAACTAGGAATGTTAATTCATATTTAAAAAGTTAAAAGGAAAACAATGATAAGTTGCAGCAATTTGGTGCTTACTTGTTGGTGGAAGGTCAATTTGAGTTGGCAACTGATCAACGTATTTGTAAATATTGTTACAACAAATTAGAAGAGAACAAAATGCCAGCTAGAGCAGTACATAACAACTTAGAGTTAGTAGCTATTCCAGAGGAACTGGCAGATTTGAATGCATATGAGTCAGTTCTTATCCAATCTACACACCCATTTTAAGCCATAATTCGTACGGAGCCTAAAACAGGTAAGCGGCCACCAACAGATTTACAAATAGGTCTGAAAGGAGGAGTTGTGTACTTACCTTTAGATTTTAAGAAAAATATTGAAACTGTTGGTGGAGACAGAGAGGAAAATGAGCCAGTAGGTATTCTAGTAAATGGTGCCCCAACAAAGAGTCGAAAAATATGGCAAGAGTTTGTAGATGTTAATAAACTTCAAAAGGCTACTTTATATCTTGTAGAGAACAATATTTATTATAAAACTGTAAATGTAATGTACAGGTAATATGTTTAGAAGATGAATCAGAAATTTCAAGTGGCCAAATTGAAAAACTAGACGAGTCCAGAAGTGAAGAGATTTATGAACATTACAAGATACATCCTCTACATTCAAAAGAAGTGATAGGAAACAGCATTGAATTATTTCAAATGATAAAAGCAAAGGGAACTCCAATTAGCGTATGGAAAAAAAGCTTGGAAGCTCATTGTTTTCCAAAGCTGTTCCCCACTGGAGAAGGTGGATGATTTGATGAGCGACCTGTACGGATTCCAGTTTGAGAATACAGCTCGACAAGATTGTAATCTGAAGATCCTAGATTTCGAAAGTGCATTCCATATATATTTCATCTTCTGTTTGAGAGTGATTTGTCTTCTCTTTCATATGCAGTGAACCACATATTAAAAACAGGAGTTCATCAATCACATGTTTCTGCAAAAGAATTCATGGACAAAGTTCAACAAAGAGATGAAAATTTAGAATCACAGTTAATTAATTTGATGGTCTGTCAACGTGGTACCAATGAATATTGGTTTCGTCGTCACGGTGAACTTAAATGTATGTTAGGAAACCTAGGTACACCAACATGGTTTGTAACACTTAGCAGTGCTGAATATGCATGGGAAGATTTACTTGAATTTCTACGAGAAGCAAATTCAAATATAACAAATATTGAAATGAAGACATCTGGAGAACTCTGTTCTTTGGATCCTGTAAATGTGTGCAGGTATTTTAACCATAGGTTTCAAACTATGATGTCATATATCTGTAATAAAAAGAATTGTCTTCTTGGAGAAGTTACTGATTTTGTTTGGTGAAAAGAGTACCAAGCCAGAGGTGCTCCTCATATACACATGCTAATATGGATAAAGAATGCTCCAAAATTTGGAACTGATACTGATGAAACTGTATTGTCCTTCATCAAACATTATGTTACCTGTGACATTCTAGGAGAAGGGGGAGAAAAGAGCTTGAGACAACAAGTTTTACGTTTTCATAGTCACCGCTGTGGAAAGTACTGTCGACGAAAATACAAGTATAAAGGGAAATTTTATACAAAGTGTTGTTTTGGATACCCATGTCCAATAATTTCTAAAGGAAGAGTAAATTCTTTTTTTGTCAGCAGTAAGGCATACAATAACTCGGAAATCTCCCAAGAATACATACAACTTAAAAAGAAAAGAACAGTCAAGGTATATTAATGACTACAATTCAGTTATTTTAAAAATGTGGAATGCAAACATGGATATTCAGTATGTTGCAGATAATTCAATTGCCATTGCACACTATGTTACATCATATATACCAAAATCAGAAAAGACAGAAATGAAAGTAATGTGGGAAGAAATTTCACAAGAGAAGAGTCTTAGCAAAAAATTGTACAGCTTTAGCTTGAAAATGCTTTCCCAACAAGACATTGGATCCTATGAATGTTCAGATCGCTTGTGCTCTTCCAGTTTATATTCAAACTCAAGAGGAATCATTTGGGTAAGTTTAGGTCTTGCCTGCACACGAAATAGAGTATTGAAAACATTAGAAGAGATCGAATACTTAGCACTGAATAAACCAGAAAGTACATAAATTCTTAAAACTAATATGTTGGATACATACTATCCCAAAAGGAGTCCACATCTGGAAAAGCTATGTCTGTATGAAATACTTCAACATTACAGCTTTAAAAGAAATGTTACAGAAAATTTAAAACAAGGAAAATATGCAGTAATTGGATGTGACGGATATTTAGTAAAACATGCCAAAGGAAATCTTATTAACCACAGAAAACTCTGTTGTGAAACTCCAGGTAAGAGAGAGTTTTTCTATTTAGCACTTCTGCAACTGTTCAAGCCATGGCGTAATGAAACAGAATTACTTGGAGATTTCGACTGCTACGAAGATTCTTTTAATGTATGTGAAGAAAGCATTCAATGCACAATTTTCCCTACATATCTACAAATGTTAAATGATGAGATTGAACAAGAAAACACTATTGCATCTGAATTAGCTAAAGACAGTTCTCAAGATAGTCAAAGTTCTGGTCCACTGAATCAAGATCCACTGGGACAACCAATAATCGAAAATGAAGAAGCAATAGCCATGAATGAGGTAGAAATTGCAATGCAACAAGCACAACAGGATAGTATTATGCTGGAAAACTTAGCAGAACAACTAAGTATTGAAGAAAAAGAAATATATGTACAACAGATACTACATGGTTTGTTGCATGAAAAAAAAGAATGCCAATGTTCATCATTTAAAACTATTCTTATGTACATCAGCTGGATCAGGTAAAAGTTTTTTAATTAAAGTTTTGACCAGTTATCTGCAGAAAACTACAGATTCACATTTATCTTATGTTGTAACAGCTCCAACTGGATTAGCAGCACACAATAATAAAGGGATTACTTTACATATATTACTTATGCTACCAGTTGAACATGATAATAAATTGGAATATCAGAAGCTGTCTGGAGAAGCTTGTTATGAAGTGTCAAGAGTACTGAAGCAAGTGAAACGTTTAATCATTGATAAGGTGAGCATGATCTCAAACTTAATGCTTGCCTTTGTACACTTGAGAATGCAACAGATTTTAAAAACAGTATACAATGTTCTGTTTGGAGGAAAACATTTGATTGTATTTGGAGATCTACTACAACTAACTCCTGTAAAAAGACAACCAGTGTTTAAAACACTTGTGCATGAAGACACTAGAAAAACTTTGGGAAGTATTGGAACTGTGAACATTAGGTTACATTTTTAATATAAAGAACTTATAAAGAATATGCGACAAGCAAGTGATGAAGATTATTGAAATATTCTTAAAGATATAAGAATTGGTGTCTTGACTAAACATGGTAAACAAGCTTTAGAAAGTCAGCTACTAAGGAACTTGTTTACAACTGAAAACACAGTGGCTGAAGTAATGTACAAGAAGATTGGAGAAAAGATGTCTATAGTTTGCCTAATGCCTACACTGCAAGAGAGATCTACATTCAATCAAGAGCTTCTGAAACTGGAAAAACAGGAAATAGTTGAAATTGAAGCTAAAGATAAAATTGAACACCAGGAGTGAATATTCTTCTTACAGAGAAACTACACAATAAATTGCACTGTTTGGAAAAGTCTGTATCTAAACTGCAGGGTTAAGAAAAACTTTACATGTATGTATGAACTGTCGGGTAATTGTAAGGCGTAATTTGACTGTAGAAGAAGGTTTAGTAAATAGAGCAATTGGAAAAGTTGTTGATTTAGTAAAATTTCAGAACAGAGATGGAATAGAATATTTGAAAATAAAATTTGATCAGATTAAAGAGGTAAAACAGATTGGGCGTTGTGTTGTACGTTTCTTGCTTGTAAAAGACTTATGTGTTCACAGAAAACAGTTTCCTCTGTCCTTAGCATATGCAGTAACTATTCATAAATCTCAAGGTTTAAGTATAGACAGTGCTTTGGTAAATATTGGAAGTACAGTGTTCAAAGAGGGATTGGCATACGTTCCATTATCTCGAGTAAGAACATTGTCTGGTTTGTATTTGACTGATTTTGATGAGAAAAAGGTTAGTGCTGATGTCAATTGTGTAAGAGAGTATAATCATTTAAGAAGACTTTATACACCAGATTTAGGTGAATATCCCATATATGAGAAACATGTAGTGTGCCCAAAACGGAAATATGTCAAAGAATCAAGTAAGGTTGAAAAAATTTTTAAAAATGAAGCGAAAGTTGAAGGTGTAAAGAAACAGAAAATGGAAACTGTTGATGACATTGTCGGATACCAGTTGGAAAATAGTTCAGGTATCAACTGTTAAGCTAATGTGATTCTGAATATTGTGTTTTATCTACAAGATCTTCATCATGAAATCATGGGAAATCATGAAAAAAGATTCTGTTCTGCACTACATCATGTATTTCAACAGTTGGTAACTGACAGAAGTAAAATCCATACTGCTTCTGGTATTCGCCATCTTTTGGAATATGTACTGGTTCTTTGACCTTGACTCTTAATATACAACAAGATGCACAAGAATTTCTAATCGTTATGCTTGGAGTATTAGAACATGAAGGAATACAGATTGAACACTTATTTGGACTAAGTTACAGATGGGATCATAAATGTGACAGTGTTCATTTACTTCCAGCACTGTAATAGACACAGAATGATTCATATACTTAACGATACCAGACTACAAATCAGTACCTTTTAACAAATTAGTAAAAGCAGCCAATCATGATATGAAATGTTTGCATTGTAAATCAGAGATGTTGTCTACATTACATATAGCAGGGGGCTGGAGCATTGGGCGCGTAGGGAACAGCAGGGCCCACTCCCTGGAGCATTTGAGTGGTCTGGACTGAATCAAGGCATTGGGTCCCCCCCTCCGGACACGCAGCGGGAGGCAGTGGTGTGAAGGGACACCCTGGAAGGCTCGAAGACTCTGGTGGCCGGCCCCGGGGACGAAAATTAACACATAGCCCTTTGGAAGTCCCGGTATTAAAACTGCTGTCCCCTCACGATTATCCCCCTCTTAACGGGGCGCCTTCTGTCTTTTGTCAACGAGGATCCGTACGAGACATCCACTCTGCCCCCCCTTCTGACCCTCTCCACAGCCAGGTTGCGCCAGCGTGGTGTTTGAGGCCGACCCCAGATGCCATGGATTCCTTGTCCCCGACCTGTCTGGTTTATTTGTTGACTTTGTCTTTATGTGACTCATGATGTTTTGCTGTTCCTCACCGCCGGTTTGCCTGATTTGTCCCTTGTCCAGTTTTGGGCTCATCTCCCCTCCCCCTCCACCTTTATGTTCTCTTCTGACCTGTTCTTACGTTTCTTCTTTCCCTGGTAGCCTATGCAAGGATTTGTTTTTTGTGCCCTGGTAATTGATGTAGTTCCGTACTACTGTTTGCTTACTGTGACTTTGCAATGTTCCTCCTAAGTTCTATCTCCCTGGCCCCCATGACCCTCTATGCTCCACAGGACTGTTTCTATGTTTAGCTTCGCTTTGTCTTTGTTTCTGAACTGATGTAATTGAAGTAACTCTGTCCTCATGTAACGCGCTCTGATATCTCCGGGTAGAGCCAGCCAGGACGATCCCAAAGCGCAAATCTCAGGTAGCAGTGGAAGGATGCACAGGGTTAGAAATGTTACCCGAACTCCCAAGCGCTAAGTGAGTTGCAAAATTGCAGTCAAATGAAAGCCTCTAATTATGTATCATTACCAACCCATTTCCATGCATGTATGAGACCGTGCAACATGGCCGATGCCCGGTGGAGCTGCCTAGACAGCTATAGAGGAGATCGGCTCTGGTTTACCCCCTCGGCTGTCACCTACCCAGCCGGACATTGGACACAGTATCTGCGATCTCCTGCCCTCCTTATTCCTGTGGCTGCCTCCCATCCCAATGGCTCTCCCCTTGCTGGTCTGCCTGACCCGAGCTGCATTCCTTATCCCTTTTTCTTTCCCCCCTTACCTTCTATGCCCCTAGGATATGTGTCTCTGTTATCTAATACCCTATTTACTCATGTGACCGTGTAACATTGTTTTTCTATGTGTTGGTGCTATCTATGCTCTAGTAACATCAGTGTTACATGCCCTTGTAACTGATGAAATTTGTAACTTGTTTCTCACTTATCCTCATAACCGTCTGTTCACACCACGGTGCCTGAGCAACCTTGGCCGATGCCCGGTGGAGCTGTCTTATGCAGCTATAGAGGAGTTGGCTCTGGTTCACCCCTCGGCCGTCACCTACCCAGCCAGACATCGGACATTGTTTTCCTCGTCTCCCCGTTGTTTTTCTTTTCCCTCCCCTGCCTCCTCCCTCCGCGACTCTCTGTCTGCCTCCCCTCTTCCAGCCTGACTTTTCTGTGTCCCCTGAAGTATTTTCCCCCCTTGCCGGTTTCTTTCTTATGCTATGCTATGCTTTTGTTACTCATGTAACTACGTTATACTGTTTCCCTTTCTATGTTTTGCGACGCTCCAGCAACTGATGTAACTATGTAACAATGTTCTGAAACCAATGTCCTACCTCATGTAAAGCGCTCTGATACCTCCGGGTCTAGCCAGCACTATATAAAACTTTTCAAACAAACAAACATAGAAAGATATCGAAAATATCTCATTTTAATGCTACAAAGTTGTAGAGCAAATGGAAGAAAACTGGAAAGCAAAATTAAAAAATTTGTTGCAAGTCAAATATCTATTTCTGGAAGAACTTTTACAACAGTGGCTATTATTTTCCATGCTGGACCTACTACCACATCTGGACACTATACTGTGTTTTTAAAGTGTAATAAAGGATGGACACATTGCAATGATGCCCACTTGAAATTTAAACCTAGATTGCCTTACGAATTACCAAATTCATATTTGATATATTTGAAGCCAAAGTTTTGAATACATCATTCGGTCTAGTGGGAAGATGTGAACAGAAAGTAGACAGCACTGCAAACAATTACTAATTATAATTTGTGTTTGGAGTATTATTTGTGCTAATTGGTATTGCATTTGGAAAAATTGTGTTGTAAAGCAAATAGTTTATATATTTGTTCTGTATATTGTACCAGATGTAAATGAGAGTGTACATTTCGGAAATGTCCTTGAGATAAATAATAGATGTACTGTACAAGAAGGATGTAATAAATAAACTGTAGTTAGGAAAAGACATAGCTACACATATTGAAAATAATGCTCTACGCTGATTTTTTTTTTTTTTCTACAATCTAGTTGATTGTTTTTTCCCCGCTGTTCCATGATGATACTACGTTGAAATCACTGTGTATGGTGAAGTTAAGTGGAATCTGAGATCAGCAAAAAAGGAAAACTGAAAATGTCATGTATTTCTAAAATTATGTTGTCCTCTTAAAAATGTAATAGTATAATTTCTGTAATACATTACATTACATAACAGTTTTTCTTTTTCTCCTTTATAAAAGGTAGTGGTGAACATTGAAAAGAGTTTTAATCCTGTTTAGCACAATACTACTCTAAAATAGTTCAACAGAGTCATGTTTCTAAATTACCTAAAAAGGTAAGAATACATAACATAACATGTATGATAACATGAAACAATGTTTGAAGTTCATTTATATGTTATTTATTTGTAATAAAAATTATTCTTGATCCTTTATACTGTTTGAAAACTTTGGTTGTGTTGCTGATGTCATCAGTCAGGTAGTCATTCTTTCACACAAACACTAGCTATGCTCTCGTGTAATCTCTGTATCACAACTTAAGCATTAATAGGATAACCCAGGCATTATCCTTGCATTTTTCCTTTTAAAAAGGTACAACCTATGCACTCATGGTAACACCCAGACAGTACTCCTGCACTTATGCAATCACCCTCAGACTACCCATATACTTATACAATCACCCAGGCACTACTCATGTACTCATCCATTCACTCAGGCACTACCCATGCACTCATCTATTCCCTCATGCACTAACCATGCACTTTTCCAATGACCAAGACATTACTCTTGTACTCATACTGTCACTCAAATAGTTCCAATGCAGACATACAATCACCCAGACACTACTCTTGGACTCATGGAATCACCCAGGCAGTATGCATGTACTCATGCTATCACTAAGGCACTAGTGTTGTATTCAACTATTCACTCAGGCACTACCCATGCACTCATCCTTTCTCTGAGGTACTACCCATGCACTCATACAATCACCCAGGGATTACTGTTGCAGTTATCTTTAAACTTTGGCACTGCCTATGCAGTGATCTAAGCACCCAGACATTACTCTTGTACTCATGAATTCACTCAGGCAGTACCAATGCAGTAATACAATCAAACAAGCACTAGTCTTGCACGCAACCATTCACTCAGGCACTACCCATGGAGTAATCCATTCACTCAGGCTGTTGCAGTGATTCAGCCTAAGGTGACAACTATGCGTACGATTATGGGACCTTAGTAGGTAGGGACTATTACCTAAGTGCCCATAAGCCCCGGACCAACTTGCTATATTGTCTCATTTGCTCTCCTACTCCCTTACAGAGAGACAAGTGATTAGACAACCCAGAACACTACACTCCCACATCTCTCAGAAATTGTGGTAACAAGACACACCCTTTCACTGTCACTCTTGTACTTGTAAGATCTGACACAGACATGAAACATTTTAAAATATGTATTTTAAGTAACATGGCGTAACGTGCAGTATATGTGTTACAACATGAACAAAAGTGTATGATAGAAATATATCAGTATAGCAGTTAGTCCATATCTGATAAAGGGAGATGTCATCATAAAAAGACAATGGAGAAAAGAATATACTGCGTGACCTCCCTCTCCTTGCTAAAAATAAGTATTATTATATAATAGAAGATCTCTGAGCTGTGTCTGCAGACCACATCACTTTGAATATAGATGGTAAATCAAAATTATAGGTGCTGTTTCGCTGTTCTCCCTGTAAACGTTTCTCTCCAAGTGTGTGTCTGCTACCTATTTGTGTATCCCAATTGTATCACAGTATGGGTGTTCAAGAACAACTGCATTGGTATGTTTTATACATGTGCTAGGGCCTGACCAGAGCAAATTAACATGGAACAGTGTTTATTGACTTTGCCCAGAATGTTGAATTTAAAGTTCCGAAAGATGCTCAGAAGAAACACAGCAGATAGTTCTCATGTGAAAAGTACGAATGAGGAATTTTGCTAAAATAAAGCCTTGTGTTATCGTGTGTAAAAGCTGGATAATGGCTGCAGGGCTCTAGGTAACTTAGTGAAGTCGATAATGTCCCCAATGGCCAGGTTGCCCCCTCCCCTTGGCCAGCTCTGGAGCACCCAGGCAAACAGAACGCAAAGATAAGCAGAGCCAAACTAAATTTGTAAAGGCGAAATCATAGAAAAAGTCAATATCTGAAAGTTCGCAAGGAACGAAAAAGGAAATGAAAAAAAGTAAACAAAACAGTGTTTTTGAAGTGTAGAGATAACAGGCCATCAAATCGGGTTCCCAAGCGCACTTATGGAGCTCCATCAAAATGCAAGAATTCACAAGCACCGCGAAATGCAAATCAGTTCCAAAAAGTAATATGCACCTCTCCAAGCAAAGAGGGTCGCCATCCGATTGAGCAAGCCGAAAGAACAGACATGGTCATCGTAATCTCGTGCAACCAGGAGCATGTCAGGGAAACCTGCGTGATATTCGATAATACCCCACTGCAAGAGGCGCTGAGCATGAGCGCACGTACTCCAGCTCCCCCTTATTGCATGATTAAACGCATCCGTCAAGCGTGTGTCTCCGGAACAGTTGTGGTCATGAGCCAGCAATGGACTCACCAACAGGTCATAATCCAGGTCAGCGTGTGAAGTAGTGGAGAGGCAGACATCCAGGTCGCACTCAAAGGGGCACTGGAGACAGTAGAACACAAGTTGCACGCAGGTGAAATAGACGTAGCGGAAGTTCAGCCTATAGCTGATGTCAAGTGTCGCCATTGGCAAGCATCCAAAAAGTTGCAGCATTCGTTCATGGTACAGCTGCAATTGGCCTGGATGGGGCTCAACCACAGGACGGGCAGCCATTTCGTAGTAGGAGCAGAAGAACGAGCACTGCGCAAACCAGCAAGAGCACCAGGGCAAATCCGCCAAATACGCTTGGAAAATTAGAATGAATAAAATCCGGTATTACTCCAAAAACTAGTCAGAAAAGAGATAAGGAGGCCGCAGTCGACTAGTTTAAAAAAATGTGGTAGGCCTTCGGTTTCAGACTCATTAAATATTTGGTGTATTACTTCTGCAAAATGTAGTGGGAGATTGGTATTGAGCAGTGACTCAATGTCACTTGGTGGTTTAGCCACCTGCTATTTGAAGGTCTCGCGAGCTGATGTGAGCTCCACTTCTTGTTGAAACAATAGCGCTTTGAGTCAGCGTACGTTATTAAAATCTGTTTTCAAAGTGGGAATGGAAGGCCATAGCAAGCTATCTACAATCCCATGTGGGGGAGGATGAAAGACATTGCTGCAACACGTAACACGTTGTGAAAGACTTGCTATATACGGGATGCCTGCTCGTAAGCCACAGCAGGTGTGGTTATTTAGGATAAGATAACTACTGTTCAAAAGCACAATGAGCATGGGAATAACAGCAGACACTGGAGTTTCTTTAAAAAAACAGTACAAATCACGGGCCGAAACGTTAAAATCTCTGTGTACTAGAATTTGTTTACAAACTAAAGAATGTTCTATGGAACAATCACAGTGGTTCCCTGTTAGGAAAACTTATTTATCTTCATGCTGACAGTGAAATGCAAAAGCAACGATTACAATTCATGAATAAAAGTACTTCCAAGGGACTTAAATGTACCAACGGGGTAATGTTTCATGCAATCAAGGATGCACTAGCTATACACACATCCAATCAATCAGACATTACCAACACAATCATGCAATCACCCACGTACTACTCTTGCACTCAATTATTCACTCAGGCAGTACCCTTGCACTAATCGATTCCCTCAGGTACTACCCATGCACTCATACAATGACCCAGGAATTACTCTTGAAGTCGTTTTTTTACTGAGGCAGTACCCATGCACTGTTCTAAGCAGCTAGATATTAGTCTTGCACTCATACATTCACTTAGGCACTACCCATACACTCATAGAATCAAGTAGGCACTACTTATACACACATTCAATCAATCATGCATTACTTATGCAGTCATGCAATCAGCCAGGCACTACTCTTGCACTCAACCATTCACTCAGGCACTACGTATGCACTCATGAATTTCCTGAAGCACAATCTATGCACTTATCCATTCACTGAGGTACTATGCAAGCATTTATCCAATTATCCAGGCAATACACCAGCACTCATAGAAACTGTCAGGCAGTGCTGATGCACTCATTCTTTCACTCCAGCAGTACACATGTATTTATGCAATCTGCTAGACAGTTGACATATACTCATAGAATGAACCACGCACTACAAATGCACTCATGCAATCATTCAATAACACCCCCCAACTTTCATACTATTAAAAGTAATTATGGAAATTTTAATTTATCAAAAAATAGTCAAAGAAATAAGTTAAACATTTTTTTCTAAATTTTCTTTTTCATTTCAAAATTCTGTAATATAATATCACACTGTTAATTCAAAGAAATAGGAATATAAATGTTAGCTCAGTTGTGTTATATGTTTTTTTAAAACTGCTTATAAATATTTGAAAACTTTTTTAAAATATTTAAAAAATGACAAACGAAAAGAAAAAAATAGAAAAAGCATCTTTTAATATTTTTTTTTTAAAGGAAGAGAGGAAAATCATACATAAAACCATAGGTTTGAGGGACGTTACAGTTAGGAAATTGTAGTTAAAAAACCTTATAAATTCACTGGAAAAACCATAGGTTTCAGGGACGTTATAGTTAGGTATTAGCATTTAAAAAACCTCAGAAATTCACTGAAAAAACCATAGGTTTTAGGGATGTTATAGTTAGAAATTAGCATTTAAAAAAACCTTAGAAATTCAGTGGTGTCATTTGAGATGTCATCAGTGATGTCATCAGTGCTGTCACTGACCATGTCATGAGTGATGTAATAAGTGAGGTCATTAGAAGTGCATTGCGGGGGCGTGAGTTATAGTTAGCTCAGCTAACTATAACGGCTGAATTTCTCAGGTTTTGTACGAGTGAAATGTCAGCCTAACTATAACGTCCCTGAAACCTGTGTTTTTTTCACTAAATTTCTAAGGTTTTTTAAAATTCTGTGCTAAAATCCAGCCTTCGAGAAGCCTCTCCTGATTAGTCAGGCTTTTACAGGCTGAGCCAAACTGTACTGATGAGGTGTTAAGTGGCCTGCATAGAGACAAAAGACATCTGGTGGGGAGATTTGCAGCTGCAGAGCAAAAGGCCGGATTGTGGTAGAGTAGCCAAATGTCAAACAGGGAACGACAGCTGGGACAGGATGCAGGCTCACCCCCACATCCTGCACCCCCAGCACGACAAGACCTCCAGTAATTGAATTAGCAGAAGAGCTGGAAGGGGAGTGTTAGGAAAATGTAACCAGACCAGTGAGTTGGCTTAGCCTTTTAGATTTAAAAAATAGTGCTTTCTGGGTCAGGAATATGCCACACTTTGGAGGAAGTTGTCATACTCCTGGGTGGCACCCTGTCCCCCATTGGTCAGGGGTGCCCCCCTGCTTGTCATCCAAGAACACTGGATAAATATTGGAGAGCAGTCCAGCAACTCAGATCCCTACTTGAAATTGCAAGAAGAAGAAGAACTGCCCTGCTGGACCCTTGGACTGCACAAGAGAGAACTGCACTCATAAGGACTGCACCTGCTGCACACCCTGGTCTTCAGCCCAAAAATGACTTTTCCTTGCTCTAAAAGTTGAGAAGTAGACTCTCTGAAAGAAAAAGGTTAAAAGAGCTCCACCTGCATTATCTCCACCAAGAGGAACCCAGCTGGACAGCGCTCAGTGGACTTTTACGGATTTAGCCAGGTGCATTGTGGGTCTTGTAGTCCCAACTTCCCAAAGAGCAACTCATAGATTCTGGAACCTTGGATTGGTGTTGTGGACCCTCAAAGACCCAAAAGAAACATCTGGAGAAGAAGGACTGCCCTGCTGGACCCTTGGACTGCACAAGAGAGGGCTACACTTATAAGGACTGCACCTGTTGCACTCACAAGGCTTCACAACAAAAGGAGTTTACCTGTCTTAAAGGAAAAGGAGTAGACTCGCTGATCAGCAACATGTAGAAAAGTGCTCAAAGGGCTACCTGCAACATGAACAACAAGGACAACTCCAGCTGACACGCTTCACCTGGATTTTACTTGGATTGAGCAGGTGCAATGTGGGTAGTGGTAGTCCCACACCCCAAGAGGTAAACCAGAGCTTCTGAACAATTGGCTGGTGATGTGAACCACTTTCCTGAATCAAGAAATACTTCTGGAAGTAAGTGTAAAAGTGTTGCATGATGGATGGCCCGAACTCTTTACTTTGTCCCGGTTCAGTGCAACCTTTTTTAACCCTTTGAGCGCTATTTGCTTCTAAGCGCTAGTTTTACTTTTACTTTAAAAATTCATATCTCTGTTTCCCTACATTGGATATTTGTTGTTTTAGTGTCATTTTAATCATAAAAATATTTCCTATTTTTATAAATTGGTGTTGGATTTTTATTGTGGGACTTATCCATTTAATGCATTGGTTTTTAAAATGCTTTAAACACCTGTCTCCTAAGTTAAGTCTGTCTGCTCGCAGCCAGCTGCCAAGACTTGACTAGACCTTTTATTGTGATGGTGGCCATATTACTAGTGGTAGGGACCTACCAACACTTACCAATGGACCACATTCCAACAGAATCAAAATTGTATTTTCATGACTTATTATCCTAACTGATCTTTACAAACGGTTGTTCTTTGCTCCAAAAGGCAACAGCTGACTCAGTACCTAAACATGCCTCAGCCGTATCTGGTCATCTGTTCCTAAAACCCAGTTTACTTTAAATTATGTTCACTTAATTGTCATGATTCTGTGCTGCTTGTGAAATTAAATGTGACACATAATGAAATGGAGAGAGCAGCTCAGGGAACTGCACTGGCAAAGAAGCACGTATGATAAACACAAATATGATACTTGAAAGAAGCCAGCAGGGACATCAAAAATCAACATAACTCAATTGAATAAACAACAGTGTAGAGCTGTATCAAAGATAACATGGCGATATCATTAGTTGACAGTTGTGGAAAGCAAGGTGATTTACATAGAAGGGGAATTGGTGGCTGATAAGGATAGTTAGGCACTCCAGCTTAATCATAAATATTTCATATACCTACATTGCAGTGATGAAGCATATGTCCAAATTGACAAAAACAATGACCAATAGTGGCTAAAGGAATGAAAATATATCCACCTGACACCTTTGGATACCTGCTCCGACATCAGCCCTTGAATGTTTTTGAAAGATGCAAGGAACAAATTGATTTTGCAGGCAACCTTCTCTGAGTGGAACTTTTACGTAAGAGTATGTATAAAAATACCTGAAAAGCCATGAACTTGCAGACTGATTATTATGTTTACATTGGTAGTAATATTCTTAGGAATTGGATCATTATAAACCAATTTTCTGAAGCAGAGATTGTTGTTAAATACATCACATTTACACTGTGGAAGACATATTTGTTTTCAACACCATCTAGAATGATGACACATGTGAATGTGTACACATTTGAAGAAAATATATAATTTATAATCCTGCCTTAAAATTTGTAAACAGATTTGTAGCTTTGAATTGCAGAGTGTATTCATTCGCTTAGGTCAGTAATGTTGAAATCGTTTTTATCTCATCTCATCTATATAGACCATTTTCTTCAAACATATTATGCCTAGAAATACATTGTTATTGATTAGACATAATTTTTTCTTTTGTACTCATTTATGCTTCTTCTATTAGCATGGTATACACTGATATTTGCTCTGCGTTTTATGCAGAGATATACTTGTCTAGGGTATTACTTCACCTACAATGGAACAAGCTAACCAAAGACCTGTTCAATGGTGTTTAACTGAGCAAATTCAATAGAACATTGTAAATTCATAAGATGTTCTCCCTCAGAATCCACCCAGTAGGCTAGAGATGAGGCAAGCTGTGTTTCTCTGCACCCCAAAACAGAACCATACACAATTAAGTGGATAAATGCAAGCCAACATTTGTGGCATAACAGAAAGCAATATTATATAGAGTAAATTGAAAACATGTGCTAACACCGACCATGTTAACTGCCCTATTAGAGAACCTGTAATTTCAGAAATGTTCACTTCCTTTTTAACTCTCATTTGACATGCAGTTCAGGATAATGGCCATACCTCTTGCCTTAACCTAGACCGGTGCATCCCTACTCGGAGCCGCTGTAGGGCTAATTTCAGAGAGTCAGTGCTAAGAAGGTAAGTGACCAACTCCCAAGAAAACCCTTCCCAGCTCACAACTTTAGATTGAATGTAGCAATTCATTATCTTGATTTAAAACAGTGTGAATGATGACAGATATATCGTGTCTGACTGATAAGAGTATAATTATATCTTATTCCTATCCATCCACATTTGGAGATCTAGAGGCGTGAATCCTTCGTGAATTGTTTGCAAATTGATGCACCAACAGCACAGCTCTCATTGGCTGGCTGCAACCTGAGTAGAAAGTTGTGGCTGGCATTTTAACACTGGGGAATGGTCCTCGGCAGCTTAACAAAATATGTAATGTAGTGGAAGGGGGCATGTAGAGGTACCCCAAACCTCTGGGAGGTATATTGGTGTGTGTGAGGGACCTCTGGTGGGAAGAAGATGCCCAGAAATGGTTCTTTTATTTCACTCGTGAATATTCACGTATCTTCAGTGGTGCTCAGCGCTGCACCCTGTGCAACTTTGTGATGGATTTGTGAATTCTATCTATAAATACTTTAAAAAAAGACTCAGACTCTCACTCAGATGATTACCCATCCACTCACAGACCCACTCTGGCACTCATGCACCCACTCACATACCCAGCCAGACCCTCTTGTACCCAGTGAAAGAACCACTGAGACACTCATGCACCCACTAACACACCCAGTCAAACCCTCACATACCCACTCACAGACCCAGTAGGACACTCATGCACCTACTCACAGATGCACTCACATAGTCACATACCCACTCACAGATCCACTGAGGCAGTCATGCACCCACTCACACACCCAGTCCGACACTCATGTATCCACTTACAGCCCTTCTGAGAGACTCACGCACCCATTCACAGACCCACTCAGATTCTCATGTACCCACTCACATATCCACTGAGATACTCACGCACCCACTAAGAGAGACACTTAGAGGGAGATTTAACAAAAAGTCATGCAACGCAGTGCAGCCCTCCGCGAGGCTGCGCTGCGTTGCGCGACAGGGAGGGAGCAGGAGAGCGCCATATCTTCAGCAATTTGGCTCTCTCCTCCCCTTTCCCTTGCACCAGTGCTGATTTCAGTGGCTGTGTGTCACGCACACACCTTAGAGCCATAGAGCTATGGTGTGTGCATAAGTCTAGCATAGGTTGTGTACAGGAAGATTACCCTTCCTGTACAAAATACGATGCCCAGACACATGCAAAGCTTTTACCACTTTGTATGCATGCTGTACAGTGCAGCACGCATGCAAAGTCGGAAAAGGAAGGAGAAATTAAAGCATTTCTCCTTCCTTGTGCCTACTTGCAAATTGCGCAGTTTTTTTACGCTAAACCCAATATACTTTATTTAGTAAATTGGGTTTAGCATGAGAAACCTTAGGGGAGATTTACAAAAAATTCACGCAGCTCAGCCCCCTGCGAGGCTGCGCTATGTCACTCGACAGGGATGGAGCAGGAAAGTGCCATATCTTTAGAGATATAGATATGTCTCTCTCCTCCCCTTTCCCTTGCGCCAGCGATGATATAAGCTGCTGTGCGCCAGGCACATACCTTAGCGCCATAGCGCTAGGGTGTGTGCATTAGTCTAGCATAGGTTTTGTACAGGAAGGTTATCCTTCCTTTACAAAATTCGATGCCCAGACACAATCCAAAGGTTTTCCCACTTTGTATGCGTGCTGCACAGTGCAGCACACATGCAAAGTCAGAAAAGGAAGAAGTGAAAGCATTTCTTCTTCCTTGTGCCTACTTGAAAAGGGCCCAGTTTTCTCATGCTAAACCTAATCTACTTTATTTAGTTAATTTGGTTTAGCATGAGAAAACTTAGATGGTTGCATGGGAATGCCCATGCTCCACCCTTGGTACGCCCCATGGTGCAAAGTAATGTGAAGCATTGCTATGCGCTGCTTCACGTTACTTTTCCATTATTTCCAGCGCTAAACAAGTTTAGCGCTAGAAAGCAAATTAGGAAAGCAGCCACTCACATACTCACTGAAAAACTAATGCACCCACTCACAGACCTACTCTGACACTGATGTACCCACTTACAGAGCCAGTCAAAGAATAACTCAACCACTCACAGACCCAGACAGACACTAGCACACCCATTCACAAATGCATTCAGCCAGTCATGCACCCACTGACATACCCACTCAGAGACTTATGCAGTCAGTCAAAGATCAACTTACAGACTTATTCACTCACTCACAGACCCAGTCAGACACTGACACACCCACTCACAGACTCACTCAGACACTGATGCACCCACTCACAGATTCATTCACACATTTATGTACCCACTCACATACCAACTGAGACACTAAAGCACCCACTCACAGACCTACTCAGACTCATGTACCCACTCAAAAACCCACTGTGGCCTTTACATACACACTCACAGACCCACTGACACACTCACGCATGTACTCACAGACCCAGTCAGATATTCATGCACCCACTCACACACCCACATGGATCCACATACCCACTGAGACACTCATGCACCCAATCACACAACCAGTCAGACCCTCACGTACCCACTCACAGTCCCACTGAGGCACTTGTGCACCCACTCACAGACCTATTCAGAAATGCATGGACCCACTCATACATCTACTCAGCCACTCACATGCACTCACAGACCCATTCAGAAACTTTCACACCCACTCACAAACCCACTGAGTCACTCATGCACTCACCACTGCACCTACTCGGAGAGTCATGCACCCACTCAGAGACCCACTGGGACACTCACGTGCCCAGTCAAAGACCCACTGAGAGACTCCTATACCCACTCACAGACCCACTCAGAGACTCATGCACTCATGCACTCACAGACCCACTCAGACACTGATGTACCCACTCACAGATCTACTCAAAGAATAATGCACCCACTCAAAGACCCAGTCAGATACTAACACTCCCAGTCACAGACCCACTCAGACACTGACTCACCCACTCACAAATGCATTCAGACAGTTATGCACCCAATCACAGACCCACTCGGAGACTTATGCAGTCAGTCACAGACCCACTCCCAGACTTATTCACCCACTCACAGACCCACTCAGACACTGACACACCCATTCACAGACCCAGTCAGACCCTGATGCACCCACTCACAGATCCACTCGCACATTCATGCAACCACTTACATATCCATTCAGACACTCATGCACCCATTCACAGACCCACTCACATGGTCATTGAGAGATAGAGAGAGTCAATCATATAGTTGTGAATACTAAATGGTTTGGTCTGTATTAAATATATTTTTTACTTTGTGGATTCAAGAAAGTTTTGTGAACCTAAAATATATTGTGGTGTACTGAATGTGTGTTTTTGCTTTGAGAAGAATTCACAAATTTAAAAAAAACATTAAAAAAATTATTTGATCAAAAAAATGAACAAGTGACAATGTATAGCATAGAGTTCCACCGCAATAAAAACCCAAACACGGATGAAGTTCTTTAAAAAGCATCACATATATGCAGTGAAGACAGCCTGTCTTCCCCGCATATGTGTGATGCTTTTTAAAGAAAAGAAAATAAAGACAAGAACTGCATCCTTGTTTGGGTTATTGTTGGGGTGCACCTCTATGCTTTACATTGTCATTTGTAATCTGTGTTGGTTTATGCACCTTGGCAGCAGATACCTGAAGTGTGTGTACACATTGGCATGTACTAACGTTGAATTCCACTTTCAGAACACAGGTCACATGCAGTCTTTATGGTCTGCTGCTTTTGTCCTATTGTTACTAGAAAATGAACCAGTGTTTGGAAAAAGGTGGCTCTGAGAAGAAACTTTGTGTTTATGGTGTGTAGGTGATAACTACACATAAAACAGGATGCAGTCTTTCAAGTTGTTAAGGGATATCCTGTTGCCTTTCTCTGAGAAATATACTCTGGCACTTCTGTATGTATGCTTCATGTCAAAGCACAAGGTGTTATTGTAAATGGAGCGCATGTTGTAGTCTCTAAGGAATGCAGAAACAGTTTTATTAACATGTTTCCTGACTTTGTCTATTTGTGCAGAGAATTCGTCTGACCAGTTCTTTTTCTGCCTTTGGTAAATGTTGGAATAACCAAGGCAGTGCGAGGGAAAAGTGCCATTAATTGGCCAAAGGTCTCCTTCATTGCAATTTCCAATCCAACCCCAGTAGGAGTGCCTAGGTCATTGCCACCACAGCGCATAATTAAGAGGTCTGGATATAGGCAATCTATAATGCTCTCAACCAAATGCATCAATTGCTGCCTCCTTAACCCTCTCTGGCCAATCCAAGTAATGTCCACACTAGGCAAACCTAAGTCCCTGTCAATGTCACTCTTTCTAGCACACTCTCTGGCCTAAAACACAAAGCTGTGACCCACAATCCACACTCTGACCATTTTGAAGGCAAGGAGCAGAAGAACTCAGGAGAAGACTGGAGCTGAATGAGACAGTTTTCAAAATGAATGGCAATTAAAATTGAGTTTCTGCTTAATTAAAAAAGAAGTTATGCTGTTTTGGATATGCTAGCATTTTCAAAGACTCAACCACACCTGCTACAGTTGAACTTGAAGCTAGTATGTTGCTGACTGAAAGTGCTGTGAACTTATGACCTAGTTGTACAGTAGAGTGTTGCCAAGGAGGTTGCTATGGCTACTGAGGTAAAACAGTGTGGGGGAAGGGTTGTAAATGCACTGTACTTTCAAACTAGAAAGAAGAGTGATTTAAACATAGTACCAATTCAGAAATACAAATTTCCTAAAATAGCACATTCACAGTATGTGAAATGGAGATAAAAATAATAGTATTTTGGTAAATGCATTAATGGACTCCCATAGAGATTCACAAATCCATTGCGGAGTTACACAGGGGAGGTCACACTGAGCATTGGAAAGGATTCACAAATTCTCCCACAGAAAATACTAGATTAGGCTTCTTAGTGGGAGACTAAGAAAGGGTTAAAAACAACTGACAATTATAATAATAACCATTCACAGTACATCAGTATTACTTAAAAAAGAGTGACACAACCAAATGAGCCATCCAGACAACTTGCCCTTCGAACATGTCTCAGGCCTGCTATTGCAGAGCCTGTGTGTGCAGTTTTATTGCTAAGTCAAGTTGGCATTTAAAACTCCTTGCCAAGCTTTTAACTGCCCTACTGCTACATATAAGTGACCCGTTAAGTAGTCTATAGTTAGGTTATAGGACAGGGTGCTTTGTGCTTAAAAGGGGAGTCAACACTGAGGGGAACGCAAATTGTGGACTGCATGTACCATGATGCAAAAGAGCAAGCTTTTATGGGAAGGGATGCAGTGTCTGGCCACACCCTTTTCCTTGCCCAAACTGATTTTTATGACCTTTTCTACTATTTATCTCACGTTCCTAATGTCCTTTTTTGTAAAAATTGTGTTCCGGTCCATTGATTACACTTCATCCGGCCCAAGCCGGAGATTCCGCCCCGGGTGTGGAGATTCCAGTCGAAACCGGAGAGTATGGCTTGAGCCAGAGAGTAAGGCTTGAGCCAGGGAGTGCGGGTTGAGTCGGAGATTCCGGCCCGACTGCGGACGTAAAGATACGACTCATAAATGCCCTCTGTGAATACCAGAAGTCTCATATTGCCTTTGTGAATCTGGCCCAATGTGCTTAAAGATAACTCATGTACTTTAAAGTCTTTGCCAAGCCTTAAACTCTCCTTCTACTACTTTGTCACCCCTAAGGTAGCCTGTAGATAAACATACACTAATACATACACTGGCACACCCAGACACACTCTAATGTATACAGTAGTGCACTTAGGCAGACACTGATGCATACACTAACACATCCAGGCACACACTGATGCATATAATATCAGTCCCAGGGACACACTCATGCATGCACTAATACACCCAAGGACCCACTCATACATACACTCACACACACAGACATACACTGAAACATACACAGACAGACCTCGGCATACACTTGCTACTGCAGAAACTCTGTGTGCAGTTTTACTGCTAGGCCAACTTGACATTTAAAATCCCTTGTGATGCCTTAAACTCATCTTCTGCTATATATAAGTGACCCCTAAGGTAGGCTGCAGGTAGGCCATAGGGCAGCGAACTATCTTTTGAAAAGATAACTCATGTACTTTAAAGTTTGAGAGATTACATGTGCAGTTAGAGACCCAAACATCCACTCTCCCACCCATATATTGACACTCATACCTCTCTACAAAATGATAGAGCCACTCACACACCCAGTCAGACAGTGAAAGATGCACTTGCACATCCACTCACACACCCACACAGCACTTATGCATTCAGCATTAACAGAGGCAGCTGCACTCACAGTTGCATGCACCAGTTCTTGCTAACACAGCCAGTAAGCAGACCATATAGCCACTCACATACACATTTAGATATCCATAGAATTAGTAAAAGAAGCAGTCACATAGCACCATAGTTATTTACAAATCCAGTGACACTCTCACAGAGGGAGTTATACACCTGCTCAGATATGTACTCAAATAGCTACACTCAACGGCACACATCCAGACAAGTTGCCCTTTCAACATGTCTCGGGCCTACTGCTGCAGATCCTGTGTGTATAGTTTAACTGCCAGGTCGAGTTGGCATTTAAAAGCATTTGGCAAGCCTTAAACTCTCCTTCTACTACATAGAAGCCGATAGATAGGATAGATATACACTGGTGCATACACTGACACACCCAGACACACTCTAATGTATATAGTAGCACACCCAGGCAGACACTTTTGCATACACTAACTCAGTGAAGCTGACACATATGCATACACTAACATACCTAGTCACACACTGCTGCATATACTGACAGACCCAGGGACACACATGCATACACCTTATATACCCAACGACATACTTATACATACTTTCACACTCCCAGACACATACTGAAGCTGACTCTGGCATACCAAGGCATATACTTATGCATACACTAACACACCCAGGTACACGCTGATGCATATAGTGACACAGCTAGATATACACTAGTGCATACGTTCACACACACAGGCATACACTAATGCGCACACATTCACACCCAATCACACACTGAAGCATACAATGAAACACCCAGGCACACAGTGATACACACACTGACATGGCCAGACACAAACATGTAGACACTAATAAACCCAGGTAGACACTTATGAAGACAGTGACACAGCCAAACACACAGTGATGTATATACTGATACACCCATTCACAATCTTAAGCATACATTAAGACACCCAATTATACTCTGATGCATATAGTGATACAGCTACAGGTACATAAATGCATACACTGAGATACTTAGTGACACAGTGATGCACAGACTAACACAGTCAGCCACACACTAACCCATTTACTTACATACCCACAATAATACTGATCCATACACTGACACACCCAAACAGAAAGTGAAACATATCCTGACACATCCATATACTTTGTGATGGATATAGTAGTACATCAATGCAAATGAGGCACAGTGAAGAATATACTGACATATGCAGGTACACAATTTTCCATACAGTATCACACCCAATCAGTCATTTATGTATACTGTGGGAATTTCTAGCACACACTAATACCTATGCTTAGACACTCAGGATCACAGTGAGGCACACATCAGTATACCCATGCTAACACAGGCATATGCATAAAGATGTAAGTATGAAACAATAGAGACAGAGTGGCTATACTATTCTAAAATTACTGTTTATGTTATTAGCTAAATGCTTTAAAAAGTGTAATTTAATACTATGTAAAGAAAACATAAATGTGATCATTTGTTTATTCTATTTGCAGACATCCCCTTAAAACAACATAATTTCAACGCCATCAAATCTGACAGAAGTAAGAAACAGATGAAATAATACTATCTCCTCAGAACTAAGAAACAAAAGGGGCAAAATAGAGAGAATGTAGTGAATGAGAAAAGAGCTGCTGGTAAGAAAACTAAAAGGTTTCTTAAAATGTATGTGAGGAAACTACAAAGTGAGCAAAAGCAGGTAAATAAAACGCAAACTATTACATCAGCTAAAAAAGGACAAAAAGTGTATGACATTTGGTAGAAATTGGGGTCTCTATTTGGCAATGGTTTGCACCTTTGTCCAAATAGGGGCCCTCCCTTCTAGTCAAGATAAGGGGGATACACTCCTAAAATAACCCCTGCTCACCCCCTTGGTAGCTTGGCACGGACAGTCAGGCTTATCTCAGAGGCAGTGTGTAAAGCATTTGCAAATAACCAACAGTAACACAGTGAAAACTCTACAAAAGGACACCACACCAGTTTTGGAAAAATAACCAATATTTATCTGTGCATACAAGACAAAACGATAATAAACCAACATACAATACTCAGAAATAGGCACTTTGCAAGTATGACTTAAAAATTTCCTTGGAGTCTGTAGCTCCGTCCGGTGCTATAGCGGTGCTGAAAACAACAGAATGCAACTGTTCCGGTCGACCGCATCGGTGTGGACCAGCTTAATTGTCAGCAGACTCGAAAACAGTATCTTTGGTCCGGCTGACTGCGTTGGTGTGGGCCAGTCGTGGCAACCGTCGCGGTTGCGATGTGAAGCGTAGCGGTGTGGTGTGCGGTTCCTTCAAGTCGCAGTGCTGGCAGCGGCTCGGCGTCAGTGAGACCAGGGCTGTGGTGCAGAGTGAGGCGGTGCTCATTGTGGTGCTGACAGGTCACGGTGCAAGCGACAGTGCTGTTTGATGGGAGCTGGTGCGATCGGCCCAGACTGCTTTGTGGGATGGGACGATGCATAGTGTAATTTACAAGCGGTGCACCCAAACCACGGTGCGGTTACGGGTTTCACAGGCAGCGACATCGTCAGTGGGACCAGGGCGGCAGAGTGAAGCAAGGTGGTGTGAAGTGCAGTGCCCACAGGTTGTGGTGCAAGCAGCGGCTCGGTGGCGATCGTCATCATCGGTGATGCCAGGGTTGCGGTGCGAAGTGGGGCGGTGATGGTGTCGGTTGTTTTCCCCCCTGTGGCAACTGAAACCCACTGTTCCAGAAGCGGTACCTAGAGGTAGGTGAAGTCTTTGCTGTCCCTGAGACTTCATGAACAGGATGCAAGCTCTATTTCAAGCCCTTGGACATACTCAGCAACAAGTAAAGAAAGTTCAGTCCAGTCCTTTCACTGCCCAAGGCGAAGGCAGCAACTGCAGGCCAACCCAGCAAAGCAACAACACAGCAAAGGGGCAGTACTCCCTCTGTCAGTTCTTCCAGCTCTTTTTCTTGGCTGGTTCCTTGATTCCAGTGAGTTCTAAAGTTATTGTGTCTGGGCCCCAATATTTATACTCCATTTCTCTTTGTTCTCTTGGGCAGAGAGTGTCTGTGCTTAGTCCAAACCAGTTTGGTCCTCTCTGGCCCGGCTTCCCAGCAGGAGGTGGAGACAGCATGGTCCTAGGCAGACCAGGCCCATTCAGGTGCAAGAAAATCTCCTCCCATTACTCAAATTCAGCCCAGGTCTATTCAGCCCAGCCCTGACTCATCCAGGAAAGGCAGGACACACCTCAACCCCCCACACCCAGTGGCTGTCTGAAGAGAATGCACATCCCCAGCCCCTGGCACTCCAAAGACAGACAGTCAATCCACAACCCAGCAGAGGCACACAGGATGCTAAGCAAGAAAATACCCACTGTCTAAAAGTGGTATTTTCAAACACAGAACATAAAAATCATCTTTACGAAAAGATGCGTTTCTACATTCTGAGTTCAGGCATACTAAACTCCATTTCACTATTTTGTCCCAATAGGAAGATATACTCGTAAAATGTTACAGAGTATTCCTCATTCTATCCTATGAGACAGATAGCCTTTCAACAGTGAAAAATGAATTACACTGTAGTTCACCAACAGGACATGTCACACATACCAGGACATGTCCTACTTTTCACATACACTGCACCCTGCCCACAGGGGTACCTTGGGACTCACATGTACTAAAATGGAAGTTTAGGGCTTGGCAAGTGGGTGCACTTCCTAAGTCGAAATGGCAGTAAAAACTGCGCGCAGACACAGCAGTGGCAGGTCTTAAAACCCTTTGAAAGGCTGCTCGTGTGGGTGACACAATCAGTGCTGCAAGCCCACTAGCAGCATTTGATTTACAGGACCTAGCACTCTCAGTGCACTTTACTAGGGACTTACCAGTAAATAAAATATGCCAATCATGGAAATACCAATGCATAATCCAATTTACAATAGGAGCACTTGCACTTTCACACTAAACAGCAGTGAAAAAGTGCACAGAGACACTAAACCAGCAAAAGCAGAGTCAAAACTGTGAGGTCAGAAAGCAAAAAGGCGGGGGAAAAGGTGGGGGAAACACACCAAAAGATGCCAGGTCTAACGACATTAACAATAAAAAATTGTATATGGAAGCCGATAGTTTAACAAGAACACAAAGGCAGTTTACAGAAATTAGAGCCAGAATGTTTGTACTAGGGTAATTCGCAATTCCATAAGAACTATGAAGCAGTAAAAAAAGGAGAAGAGAAGCAGTCAAACAAAAGGAATGTGTTGAGGCTGTAGTTGATAAAGCCTTTGCCCTTAAGCTATTTATATTGATTCTGAGCAGAATGAGAACACTGGATAAAATAGTGTTTTTTATGAGGAAAAGAAGCCAAAAGAAAAGACTTGTGAATAGAATTTTCTTTTGCAAAATTGTTGTGGTGAATGGAAGCATACTTCCATTACTGAGCCTTTCTTTATTGAAGAAAGCTATTTCCAAGAGAGCACATTAGTGCATTCAGTCAAAACAACTAGACGATGTTATGAGATGTTAAGAGGCAAAGGAGTACTTCCATTGAAAAGAGGAGATGGAACTTAGGAATGTTGAAGAACTGATAGCTGAAGAGGTACATAAAGGCGTAGGCAGGCCCCTGTGTTCAAATGGAACTGTAGCAGTATTTGTAGTGTTCGGCAGGAATCAATTGACATATTGAGAACTTTCCTTCGTATCTTTACGTGCAAAAGCCTGAAAAAGAAAATAAGTATGTTGCAAGGATTAGATCCATGCAAAGTAAGGAAGTATAAACATTTACAGGGTCATTTACTAGCATGTTGCTCAAATTAAGTGTGCCAAAGCGTCTTTCATCATTTCAGAATGGTAGCTGTTCACCTCTCTGTAATGTGAAAATTAGTTAGGAGAATTTACTATGTCAAAATTCCTGCTCTTTGTTTAGTTTAAAGGAATTCAGCTCTATTGCATGGTACAGTAGCAGAGGCAGAAAAAGTTTGTCAAGATGTGCAGTTTCATTTATTTGGTCCTGAAGAGGAGTGTAGAGATAATGAGGAGTTGGTATGCGCACCTGTACACAAACAGGGCACAGGCATTAGTGTTGATAACTTTACAGAAGAGATTAGGAAGTTTAACACTGTTTCTTCTGAGAAACCAAGCTGTGTTTGTATTTGTTGTCGATGCACACCCTACAAAAGCCAAACTTTCAATGTAGTTGTATTTTCAAAAACTGAACGAGAGAACAGAGATAAGTGGCAAGAATGTGCTGTTTATTCATTTGTAGAGGAACAGTTTGACTTGTCCACATGGCAAGTTGTATGTAAATACTGCTTCGATAAGTTAGAGGATGTCAAAATGCCAGCTGCAGCAGTACATAACAAGTTAAAATTAGTATCTATTCCTCAAAAACTACAAGATTGAAATGTTTATGAATCCATTCTCATACAATGTATCTACCCATTTCAGACTATAGTTCGTATGGAGCCTAAAACAGGGAAGCTGCCACCGTCTGGCCTTTAGAAATTACTGAAAGGAAGAGTTGTCTATTTTAAACAGAATATTGAAACTGTTGGTGTACACAAAGAGGATCAAGAATGACTTGTCAATATAGTAAATGAAGAAGAATAACAAATCTGGCTAGAGTTAGTGGATCTTAGTAAATTATAAAAAGCAACATTATACCTGTACATGATGTTGTTTATTATAAAAATGTTGAGGTTCGTGATCTGACATATATAGATGAAGAAATATTGACATCAAGTGGATAGGTTGAAAAAGTGGATCAATCCACATCAGAAGAGATTCTACGAACACTACAGTATCTATCCTCTGCATTATAAAGAAGTAATCGGTGATGCTACTGACCTCTTTCAATTGAAGTAAGCAAAAGGAGCTCCCATGAGTGTGTGGGAGAAAAGTTTAGAAGCTTGCTGTTTCTCACAATTGTTTCCCACTGGAGAAGGTGGCCATTTGATGACCACACTGTACAGATACCAGAAGCTGAATACTGGTTAACCATATTATACTCAGAGGATCCAAGATTTTGCCAGTGCATTCTCTATATATTTCATCTTCTGTTTGAAAGTGACTTGTCTGGGCTTTCATATGCTGTTGACCACATACTTAGGACAGGAGATAATCTTCAAAATCTCTCTGCAAAGAAATTCATTGACAAATTTCATGCAAAGGATGAAAACTTAGAATACAGCTTAAATTATTTGAAGGTGTGCCAACGTGGCAGCAACGAGCATTGGTGTAGCTGTCATGGAGAACTGAAATGTATGTTAAGAAATGTAGATTTTCAATCATCCTTGGTGTTTAGAAAATCTAGATTTTATTAAAGACACAGAGGCTAATATTATTGCGATCTTCTTTAATGCCGCACACAGAGCATCCCCTTTAAGAAATAGAATACAAAACATAGAGAATTCCAACACTATAAAACCATGGAACTCCCAATAAACTTCCTTCTTTTTGTGAACAGCATTTAACAGGAACAAAACACATTACTATTGTTCAGTCCTATTTAAAAAAAGTCCAAAGTCTTAAAGATCCACTAAGTCCCTGCAAACAAAGACGATCCTCCATGAACGCCTCCTCTCATAGTCATCCTTCATCTTTCATCCTTATTGCTGAGCACTAGCTGCAACAAAAACAAAATATTAAACTGGGCTGAGACAATATTAGCCTCTGTGTCTTTAATAAAATCCAGATTTTCTGAACACCAAGGCTGATGAAATTCTACATTTTATGGCAAGACCAAAGGCTAACATTATTGCAAGTTTAAAGCATCTCCACAAGTATAATTCAACCACTCTGCAGAAGCTTCTCTCACTGAATGTGCTCCAAAAACATTCACATCCACACCTGAACTCTTCAAAACCTCTTTCACCCAATGAGCAAGAGTTGGAGAAGACACAGTGTCTTTAAAGAAATAAGCAACTGATTCTCATCTATCGGTCTCAAAACAGCTGTTCTCCTCTCATACTCCTTCACCCCACGTACCACATGCAAGTTTACATGATCATAAAAGTAGGGGTAAAAAATTGAAAAAGAATTAGTTTGAGTCCTTTTTCCTAAATTAAAACAAACTCCTTCTGGAGAAAACATTTTGCTTGTTACATTCAAAGCCCTCACATCCGATACCCTTCTGAATGAGAGCAAAAACAACAAACCTATCACCTTCTGTGACAACATTTTTAAACTCAAATTGTCATTATTACCTAGATTTTCTAAAAAATGTAAAACATTAGATACCTCCCAAACCGAATTATATGGAGGTCTTGATATCCTAATATTCCTCAATAATCTCCTAACCAAAACTTCCTGACCAACTGTAATTCTATTCCAGTCCTGCAGCAATAGCCAACATATGAACATTAATCGTTCTGTATGATAAACCTCTCTCAAACAACCCAGACAAATATTTCACTACTTCAACTACATCCACTGAAACGGGATCAAAACTCCTCTCCATGCACCAGCAAACCCATTTCTGCCACGCCAGTCTATACATTTTCCTTGTACCCAGAGTCCAGGATTCTCTAATAAGATTTGCAGCTGCCTGTGAAAGTCCAGGCACCTCCCATACACACCTGAAACTTTCCATGCTATCAATGTCAACTTCCCTGATATTACCAATCTGTGCCTTTCTCTTCAATGATTCAAACAGAATATCCTGAAACACTGGGAGTAGAATCAGAAAATCCACCAATAATTCTAGAAGCACAGGATACCAGGCCTGTGACCTCCATAGGGGTGTCACCAGAACTAAAGTCTCCTTCTAATTGAATAGAAAACTAGTCAGCCGCATAATCATCGAAAACGGAGGAAAAGCATATGGCTCATTCCTCTCCAATTCTGATGAAATGCATCCAACCCCATCACCTCCGGGTCTAGACCCCATCTGAAACACTTTGTCAACTGGGCATTCAGCCTGTTTGCAAATAAGTAAATCTCACGTGGACCTCTGAGAACCATCAGCTGCACAAAGACCTTCCTGTCCAATATCCAGTCACTCGAATCCTTGTAATTCCTTGAGCACCAATCCGCCTCTACATTCTTCAACCCTGGAATGTGTTCAGCCTACACAGTTATATTCTGTTGAAGACAATAATTCCCAAAAACCTTGGTCAAATCTGCCAAATCCTTTGAATGAGTACCCCCCATCTTGTTCACATATCTCACCGCTGACACATTGTCCATCTTCAGCAACACTGCACACTTGTACTGTTCTTCGTAAAACTCTTTATCATGAAAGAACCTGCTAACAACTCCAGACAATTTATATGAAGCTTGCTCTCCTCCTCTGACCATACTCCACCTCTCTTGATCGAACCACATCGAGCCCCCCAACCTTCTAAACTCGTATCCGATTCTATTACTAACTCGGGGCACTCCCCAAAAATAGCTTTCCCATTTCCCATTCCATGCCTCCATGTTCCTTTAACACCAGACCAATTCCTCTCTGCCCTCTTGAGTCAAAACAATCTCCTCTGAATATTTCAAACCACTCATTAAGTGTCTGCCTTTCAATCTCTGTAGTGCACGATAATTCAATGGTCCTGGAAAAATAGCTTGAATCGTAGATGAGAGTAAACCCATAACCCTTGCAAACCCTCTTTTGCTAACCTTACTTTCTCTGCAGCCGGTACCTTGCGTATATCCTTCCTTATTCTTGTCAACTTCTCCTTTGGTAACTTTAACTGACCATCTACTATATCCACCAGAAACCCCAAAAATTGTGTTACCTGACCTGGAACCAGACAAGACTTCTTCCTCTTCACCACAAACCCTAGATTTTCTAACAACTGTACCACCATATACGTGTGTTCCTGGATCTGTAACCTGCACTGATCCATTAATAGAATATCGTCTAAATAAATTATCAGTCTTCTACTCCCCCTTAAAAATGCCGCCAGAGGCCAAAGAACCTTCGTAAAACACCACGGGGCAGACAACAGTCCGAATGGAAGGCAGACAAACTTCCACATCTTTCCTCCCCATCTGAATTGTAAGAACTTTTGATGGGGTTCCCAAACTGGGATAGTAAAATATGCCTCCTTTAAGTCCAAATGTGTCATCCAATTTCCTTCTTGTAATACATCTCTTACTAAATGAATACACTCCATTTTGAAATGATGATACTCCACCCAATTGTTCAGACTTTTCAAATTTATCACTGGCCTTGTTCCTTTGTTTTTTTTCTCGACAAGAAAACTGTTGCTGACAAACCATTCTAGGTATTCTGTAACCTCCTCTATTGCACCCTTCTCTACTAAATCCTGAACTTCCTTGTCCACTAACGCAGTCAGTTCCACATTGAGCCGCAACATCTCTGGAAGATGGCTTTGTCAACTTCTCCTTTGGTAACTTTAACTGACCATCTACTATATCCACCAGAAACCCCAAAAATTGTGTTACCTGACCTGGAACCAGACAAGACTTCTTCCTCTTCACCACAAACCCTAGATTTTCTAACAACTGTACCACCATATACGTGTGTTCCTGGATCTGTAACCTGCACTGATCCATTAATAGAATATCGTCTAAATAAATTATCAGTCTTCTACTCCCCCTTAAAAATGCCGCCAGAGGCCAAAGAACCTTCGTAAAACACCACGGGGCAGACAACAGTCCGAATGGAAGGCAGACAAACCTCCACATCTTTCCTCCCCATCTGAATTGTAAGAACTTTTGATGGGGTTCCCAAACTGGGATCGTAAAATATGCCTCCTTTAAGTCCAAATGTGTCATCCAATTTCCTTCTTGTAATACATCTCTTACTAAATGAATACACTCCATTTTGAAATGATGATACTCCACCCAATTGTTCAGACTTTTCAAATTTATCACTGGCCTCGTTCCTTTGTTTTTTTTCTCGACAAGAAAACTGTTGCTGACAAACCCTTCTAGGTATTCTGTAACCTCCTCTATTGCACCCTTCTCTACTAAATCCTGAACTTCCTTGTCCACTAACGCAGTCAGTTCCACATTGAGCCGCAACATCTCTGGAAGATGGCTTTGACATGGCTCCTTCACAAAATCTATGTGATATCCCATAACTGTTTGTAAATCCCACGGATCTTTTGTTACCTCTAACCAATTCCCCCAAAATTGAGCAAGTCTGCTGCCCAACTTTTGTGAGGTAACAATATGGCCTTGACTTACCTGCATTTCTGAAACATCTATCACCACATCCATTTCTTCCTCTATTCCTCTGTCTTTGAGGGTAGAATTTGCCTGACTGATATGAGGTCTGAAACGTACTGGGTCTAAATGAGGCCCTAGTAATGCCTTGTCCTGAACCGACCCCTAGTTCTCCCGGCCCCTCCAATAACACGTCTATCAAAAACTTTTTTAATCTCTCTTTGAGATTTTTGTAAAGAGCTAAAAGCTCCCACATATTTAGACATATCCTTTATAATCGTCACCAAACAGCAACCCATTTGCTGAATGACCACCTTTGTTATTTGCTAATTCCACCAACTTCGGGTCAATTTTTAGCAAAATACTCTTCTTACGTTCAACTGATAAAGCAGTATTTGTTTTTCCCAATAGATAGACAGTTCTTTGGACCCACTATCTCAACTCTTCTATAGCCAAGCTCTTATTACCCACGTATGTTTCTTCTACCATTTCAAAAATCTTTGTAATAGGACCCGTTAAATCCAATAAACGGTCCTGACACATTGTTAGGGCCTTATCCAAGCCTTTCCTAGGATCCTTTACACCTCTGCCTATGAAGGCAATTATCTTTGCATACAGTTCTGGTGTCACCATTAGCCTATTGGCCAGACTAGGTCGTGGACATTCCTATCTCAAACGAAGTCTTACATCTTTCAGGATCTGTTTCCTCAACCAATTCTCCATGTACTCTACTACATTAGCAATTGGAGTCCATTCTGGTGATAAAGGATGTTTAATCGATAAGAGATCAAACATATATTCTCCCAAGGGATCCATCAGAGCCAACTGCTCTCCGTTATTCTCTGCCAAGACTGCAGACTGCATAGTATTCCCTCTTAACTCTTCCTCTGGCTCAAAATCCAAGGAACAACTTATTTTCACCTCTGTGCTCCCAGAGGATTCATCACTGTAAACCGAGGAATGTTTCCTTGTTTCATAAGTCTGCTTCCCAGACTTCTCTAGACCCTTAACTTGGTCCCCTTGCATGTTCTTAACACTGCCAAATTTTCGTTGACCTCCAAATCCCTTATCATGACTCCCCTTCTTAAACTTCTTTTCTACTCCTCGTTTTTCCTCAAGATGCTTCCTCTTCCTACTCACTTTCCCACTTCTCTCTACACCTGAACCTTCTCCAGCTGAAAAAAATCTTTAATCTTGCATCATCATGCCCTTACTAAGTAATAAATCATCCAATATCCTTTCCATTTATCATTGAAATCATTCGAAAATTTTGTAAAGATGCCCATAATCCTATCCTCAATAGAACGATTTTCCAGATTCCCTAAATTACTAGGTTCAGACATTCTCAAAACTATCCTGCCTTAAAATACCAGAAAAAGTCACCTCAAACTTATTTGCCTCTCTGATTGTCTCCACAATACCTCAGACCTACAACTCAAAGGTATTTCAAGTCCATTAAAAAACTAACTTCTCACTCCAATCTGTCATCTGATGTATCCAATCTTAAGTGATTGAAACATCCTGTCTTCCTAAATTGGCCACCATGCTTACGTGACAGCCAAACCAGTCCTACCTTTATTTCAATACTCTCACCCGGAAGCACTCTTCTCCCGACTCAGTGCATTCAATTTCATCATGCTCCACATTCCCCCGTGCGCCTTCCTAACCTCGAGCCACATACATTTTTCAAACTTGTCTGGACCACATGCATAACTCTGCATGCACCACAATGCCCTCTCGCCAGGTAATCACCTATACAACTAGTATGTTACTCGCACTGCGCTTCATTTCAAACAACACGCCTCAAATTGTGGACATGCTAACAAGGTCGCAGCTCAGAAAATATTTTAAACGCTTACACTGCTTAAAATTCCTGAGTTCCCAAAACCCATATCCCTCATATTTCATATATTCTTCAAACCAATCATTGATAAATAAATTGTAAACGTTTCTTTTTCCAAAATACTTCCCCAAGAACCATTTATAAAAAAACTCATCATAACAGTCAATCATAATCATTCATACCCAGAGCTGCCATAGATTACTTATCTGATTGAGCAGCAAAAAAGAAGGAATGTTGTTGGGAGTTCTATGGTTTTATAGTGTTGGAATTCTCTATGTTTTGGATTCTATTTCTTAAAGGGGCTTCTGTGTGTGCGGCATTAAAGAAGATTGCAATAATATTAGCCTCCAGTCTTGCCATAAAATGTAGGTGCACCTACTTGGTTTCTGGCACTCAACTGTGCTGAGTAAGCATGGGATGACCAGTTTGAATTTTTGAGAGAAGCAATCTCTAACATGAAATACATCACAGTGAAGACAGCCGAAGAACTTTGCTCATTGGATCCCGCTAATGTTTGCAGATATTTTAACCATAGGTTTCAAGCTCTAATGTCTTTCATCTGCAACAAAAATAATCCTCCTCTTGGCAAAGTAACTGAATTCTTCTGACGAAAAGAGTACCAAGCAAGAGGTGCTTCTCATATTCACATGCTGTTATGGATAAAGGATGCACCGAAATTTGGAACAGACAGTGATATGTCTGTCTTGTCTTTTATCGAACAGTGTGTGACATGTGCCATCCCAAAATATGGTGGTGACAGGAGATTGAGGCAAGAAGTTCTGTGCTTTCAAAGTCAAAGATGTGGGAAGTACTGTTGTTGAAAATACAGATGCAAATGTAATTTGTATGCAAGATGTTGTTTTGGATTTCCATGACACATCATGTCACAAAAAAGAGTAAGCAGCTTTTTGTCAGTAGTAAGGCATACACCAACATGAAAGTCACCAAAAACACTCATGACCTGAAGTCTATTAATAACTATAATCCAGTCATTCTGAAAATGTGGAATGCAAACATGGATATACAGTTTGTTGCAAACAACTTCATTGCTGTTGTTTGTTATGTCACTTCATATATCACAAGATCAGAGAAGCCAGAGATGAAGGAGATGTGGGAGGAGATTTCTGAAGAAAAGAGTCTTACCAAGAAATTTTACAGCTTCAGCTTGAAAAAGCGTTTCCATAGGAAGATAGGCTCTTATGGGTGTTGAGATCGATTAAGCTCGGCGACTTTGTTCTCGAAGTCAAGGGGTATTATATGGATAAGTCTAGGCCTTAGCAAACACAAGAAGATGATGGACGGGGCACTGAAACTTTTCAGACACTCACCCCCAGTCACAGATCTGAGATGAATCCATCATCATTCTTTAGCTCACTTAGCCACCCCAGTTCAGACGCAGCTATATGCAAACCAGTCTTGACCCTGTGCCTCATGGGAACAGTTCAGCCTGAACTGCCAAGCCAGGTCTTCCCTGGACTGGAACCAAACATCCTGGGACTGGTTTTGGGGTAACACCCCTCATCAGCCAGGCTAGCTTGAATCCAGTTGCAAAGTGAGCAAGGGACTCACGTCTGGGCATACCCTGCCAACGTAGGGCTAGCAAAGCAAACACAAGGAAATGATGGACGGGGCACTGAAACTTTTCAGACACTCACCCCCAGTCACAGATCTGGGTTGAATCCTTCATTGTTCTTTAGCTCACTTAGCCACTCCAGTTCAGACGCAGCTATATGCAAATCAGTCTTGACCCTGTGCCTCATGGGAACAGTCCAGCCCGAACTGCCAAGCCAGGTCTTCCCTAGGCCGGAACCATGCATCCTGGGACCGGTTTCGGGGTAACACCCCTCATCAGCCAGGCTAGCTTGAATCCAGTGGCAAAGTGAGCAAAGGACCCACGTCTGGTCATATCCTGCCAACTTAGGGCAAACAAAGCAAACACAAGGAAATGATGGACGGAGTGCTGAAACTTTTCAGATACTCACCCCCAGTCACAGATCTGGGTTGAATCCATCAGCATTCTTTATCTCACTTCTCCTTCCCAGTTCAGGCCCAGCTATATGCAAATCAGTCTTGACCCTGTGCCTCATGGGAACAGTCCAGCCGGAACTGCCAAGCCAGGTCTTCCCTGGACTGGAACCAAGCATCCTGAGACTGGTTTCAGGGTAACACCCCTCATCAGCCAGGCTAGGCCTTGCCAGCACGCAAAAGGAAGTGTTGAAGCCTTTCCGAGATGTTTAGCATCTAGCAGAGTTTGATCCAGAAAGCAGTGATATTGTTAAGTCAAATATGCAGAATATGTATTATCCAAAAAGAAGTCAACTCCTAGAGAACATGTGCCTTTATGAAGTACTTCAACACTACAAATATAAAAGCAATGTAATGGAAAACATAGAAGAAGGTAAAAATGTGATAGTTGGATGTGACGGTTGTTTGGTGAGGCATGGCAAAGGAAATCTAGTTAACCACAGAAATCTTAGTAGCCAAACCGCAGACAAAAGAAAGTTTTTCAATTTCACTCTTCTGCAACCGTTCAAGCCTTGGTGTGCTGAATCCGAACTACTTAGAGACTACAACTGCTACGAAGACTCTTTAAATGCTGTAAAAGACAGCATTCAGTGTCCAATTGTTTCAAACTACTTGGAAATGTTAAAAGATGAGATTGAACAGGAAGAAACCATTGCTGCTGACGTAGGTAAGGAGAGTTCACAAAGCAGCCAAAGTTCTCGGCCACTGAATCAAGATCCACTTGGACAACCATTTATTCAAAATGAAGCAGCCATAGACATGAATGAGGTGGAGCCTGCAATGCAACAAGAAAGAGAGGAAAGTGTTGACTTTGAACACTTAGTAGCACAACTGAATGAGGAACAGTAAGAAATTTATACCAAAGAAAAATTAAAAATAAAGCATGGATTAATGAATGAGAAGAAAGAATGTGAATGCTCTTGATTTAAGCCAATACTACTATACATCAGTGGTCCCGCTGGCATTGGGAAAAGCTTTCCTATTAAAGTACTCACTGCTTATCTACAGAGGACTACAGAATCAAATGTATCATATGTAGTAAGAGCTCCAACTGGATTAGCTGCACACAACATTAAATGAATTAATTCACACCGACTACTTATGCTACCTGTTGAACACGACAATAAACTGGAATACCAGAATTTATCTAGTGAAGCTCGTCATGAGGTGTCAAAAGTATTGAAGAGACTGAAGCTTTTAATCTTCAAGAGGTGAGCATGGTTTCAAACTAAAAGCTTGCCTTTGTACAATTAAGAAAGCAGCAGATTTTAGAAACACAGTATGACGTTCTGTTTGGAGGAAAGCATTTAATTGTTTTCGGTGACCTACTCGAACTTACCCCCATGAAAGGACAGCCTGTTTTCAATTTACTTCTCCATAATGAAACAAGAAGTTCTTTGGGAAGTATTGGCTATGTGTATATTTGGTTAAACGTCTTATACACTGACCTAGTAAAGAATATCCGCCAAACATCTGATGTGGAATGCGCAGATATCCTGAAGGACATTAGAGTAGGAGTTGTCATAAAAAAGGGAATATATGCTTTGGATAGTCGACTCACCAAGAAACTCTTTTCATCGGATAGCACAGCAGCACAACTAATGTACCATTTCATTGAAGAAGACAAATCCATTGCCTTTTGAATGCCTACATTTCAAGAGTGCTTCATATTCAGCGAACAAATACAAAAGCTGGAGAAAGAAGATATTTTGGAAATTACAGCTATCAATAAGATGGAACACCATGGAGTAACAATACTACTAACTGAGAAACTGCAAGCAAAATTGGATTCTTTGGAGAAGTCTGTTTTGAGGACTTCAGGATAAGAAAAGTGTTTATGCATGTGAAAAAAGTGTCGAGAAAGTTTGTGGCGTAATTTAAATGTTGAGGAAGGGTTAGTAAATGGTGGTATGTGTAAAGTTATTAATTTCATTAACTTTCCAAATAGGGATGAGGTTGAGTACTTAGCCATGAAATTTGATCAAATTGATGGTGTAAAGCAGATTGGCCGATGTATTGTACATTTATTGCTTGTAAAGGACTTATGTGTGTGGCAGCAAGAGTTTCCACTGATTTAGCATATGCTGTAACTATCCATAAATGGCAATGTTTAAGGGTAGATACAGCGTTTATTAATATTGGAGGTACAGTATATAAAACTGTATTTCTGCCACATATAATTTCTCTCTAGTGGATCTGTCCTTGTAGCAAAATATCTCTCCCACAAACTCAACCATGGTAATCTCCTCCCCCATGAATGTGACAGGGTGTACATCTGTTGGCCTTAAGCTCTTGCCTAGCACCCTCACACAAAGCATCTTCCCACACAGATCATTGTATTATTGTGTAAGGAGAACCTGAATTAGGAACAACCTGTATCTGTACCCTACCAATGTTTATGTTACACAGAGGTTTCCTCTTTGATTTGGGACACACATCCAGAACCACCTCACCATAGCACACTGCATCATCAATGTACAAAATCCTTTCATCGATTCATTATCACCCTCCCCTTCATCCTCATTATCCACCACGCATTTCACATATTTCTTGTCCCCTTTGTTCAACTTCCTCCTTCAAACCTTGGCAAAATGGCCCATGATTCCACAGAAGGTACATTTAGATTTAATTGCAGGGCAACACCTATCCCTTGCCATGTGGCAGTTATTTCCACACCTAACACATGTAGGGTGCTTGTTCTCCATCTCTGAGTTATTTGTACTCATCCCTTTCCATCCAGGGTCTTTATTATTGCGTTTCTCACGTGTCTTTTCATCTTCTCTAGAACCAGACACATTACAAACTACCTCTACCTCACTGTTGTTCTTTAAAGGGGCTTTACAGCTTCTTTTGGACATTTCTACCTTCTTTATAATCACCACAATTTCATTCAGCGGAGACTTCACACACAACACAATTTTTTTTGTATCTCTGCATTATTTGAATGCATTACAAGTTGATCCCTTATAAGATAATCATGCAGGGACCCAAATTTGCAAGTTATAGCCAATTTCCTTAACACCACCACATAATCTTCCACCAATTCCACCGTTTCAGTTTTTATTTATTTGTATAGGAGTTCCTGTCAATGCAAACTGTTGGATGATAATAAATATCTAAATCTTCTAACGCTTCCAAAAAGACATTTGCATTCTCTGTGGGCCTAATCTTTTTTGCCATTGGGATTGGAGGGGTACAGGTACATGTTGTTCCTGATTCCGTTTCTCCCTACACAATAATACAGTGCTATGTGTGGGAATATAGGTTTTTGAGGGTGCTAGGCAAGTGCTTGAGACCAACAGAGATACACCCTGCAATGTTTATGAGGGAGGAGATCCTCATGGCTGGGTTTTAGGAAGAAGAATTTGGGTTTAAGGACAGATCCGCTAGAGGGAATTTATATATGGCAGAAAAAGGACCATCTGTGTTAGGGTTTGTTGATCAGGGAGCTTTAGGAAATACTCTAGATCACAACAGGAGGGATCAGGTAATGTTACTTGGTGAGCCTGATGAATCTGTGGTAAAGGAAGTTAAGGAGCAATTTCCCAATGTTTTTTCAGGCAAAGTTGGGAAGATGTGTGGGTTTGTCCACAAAGTAGTACTAAAGGAAGGGGCAGTACCAGTGTGTCACAAGGCTAGGAATATTCCCATTGGTGTGTGTAAAGGGGTGATGGCAGAATTGTATGCATCAGAGAGTAAAGGCATAATAGAACTGGTGGAGAGTGCAGAATGGTTGGCACTCTTGGTCGTCGCATGGAAATCGGATGGCCGCCTGCGTTTATGCATTGACCTCAGAGATTTAAACAAGTTTATTGGGATTGATACATTTCCCTTGCCAAGAATTTATAAAATTTTGGCACAGTCTAAAGGGGTAGAATGGTCTTCCACCATTGATTTGACATCGGCCTATCACCAGGTTCAGTTACATCCCACCAGTAGGAACCTGACAGTGGTCATCACCCCCTTTGGTTGCTACAGGTTTGTACACATGCCATTCGATCTTGCGTCGGCAGCTGCAGTATTCCAATGCTTAACGCATAAGATTTTTAAAGGCATGAAAGGGGATGACGTATTTTCAAGACGATATCCTGGTGATGGGCTGAAACAAATCAGAACATGATGAGAGATTAAAAGCAGTTCTAGGAAAACTAGCAGAGAAAGGGTTGGCAGCAGAAATAAAGAAATGCTAATTTGCTGTGTGGTCAGTCACTTATTTGGGCCACGAGGTAGGATGTGATGGTATATCACCAAAGACAGATTTAATTGTGGCGATCAGCAATGACCCGGCTTCAAATTCTAAAGAGGAGGTTAGATTTTTTCTATGGCAGGCAGGATTCTATTCTAAGTTTGTGCAGAATCTTGCTATGAAGACACATGGTCTGGTCTTAGGCAATTGCTGAAATTAAAACAGGAATTAATTTGGAACTACAACTTGCAAAAGGATTTTGAGAGGATTAAACAGGATTTAAGCACCGCTCTTCCTTTACAAGGTTTTGATACAGCAGCACACAGCATCATAACTACTGGTGCCAGCTGGAAGGGATTGGGGATGGTGTTGACACAAGTGGCTGACTCTGGCGAACAGGCCATGATATTGTTTGCAACTCGATCCTTGTCTCCACCAGAAGAAACATTTTCTTTCACCGGGAAGGAAATGCTGGGCACTGTCCGGGCTATAGAGAAGTTCAGACAGTGAATTTCGGGGTCTCAATTCACCATATGTATGGACTACAAACCTTTGGTGAAGGTACTGTCATCTGAAGGCATAGTTAGAGCCACTCCAAGAATAGCAAATATGACTTTAAAGTGCCTCATTTTATGTATGAGGTGGAGTATCTACCAGGGAAGAGGAATAAAGTGGCTACCCGGCAAGGAAACAAGATCATCTGTGTCCTGTGCGTCGTCAGTAGGACGGCGCGCTGCTTTGAAAGTGCACGGAAGTGACGTGACTGTTTCACTCATTGCTCTGTCTTGCTGGCCGACATTGTCATAGTTTCGACCACTCTGGGCCCTGTATATTGGTACGCTTTTTATCCCTTCCACATGTCTAATCTTTTGATGTCCGACTCACGGTGTTGACCGGTCGTTTCAGAATTTATGATACGTACCCACTATGTTTGACTTATTGTAGCATTTTTCATTTGTAGATTCCCTGACGAAGGGCAACTGTGAATGCCTGAAATGCATTGGGAATTGTTAAACCGTCTTGGGAATTGTTAAACCACCATTCAGTCTATGCAGAACACCTTTTCCTCATGGTGGATTTTCGTTTGAACAATAAAACGATTGAGCAACATTCAGCGTTCCAGTGATGACTGCATGATGGACATTTTGCATTATGATTGTTGCCTCTGTGTTTAGTTCATGGTTACACAGTGTCGAAATGTGTTTACTAATTCCATTTAAATTCACACTATTTTAGTGATCGTCAGTAGGGCATCCTGTGTCTAGGACACTCCTCTTAGTTTTCTCCTTCATTTTGAACAGGGTGGCCAAGCAGAACCTCCCGACAGGGTGCACACTTTAGAATACTACTCTGTTTCATTGGTTTAAATTTTACAATATTTCTGTTTACTGCGAGTGCAACCAAGCTGGCTTCTTGCTTTTCTAATTTTAGAAAGTTGGCATTTTCTTACTTTAGTTATTTGGGGCCTGCTGCCTATCTCTCAATACACATCTGGGGTGGGTGGCAACTGGGCTTTGTGCATTCCCTCTAGACAGACACATACAATGAGAGCTTAGGTGGGACTAGGTGGGCCTTAATGCGCCATTAACTATCTTGATTGGGGGGGCAGAGCTGAGCACTGCCTCACTTACAACTGAATAGGCTGTGTCCTGTCCACAGAGAAAGAGCTACATACCCCTGCAGTGAGTCTGAAACCAAGGCAGGAAGTGCAGGGACACTATGCACTTCAAATGCCTCTCTTTGAAACCTCCCCCACTTCACGGGCACAACTGGGTATAAGTATTGGAACTCTGCCAGGAAGGACTGCTGTGCTGCTGACAGGACTGCCACTCTGCTGGACTGCTACTCTGGTAAACTCCTGCTATGCTGTGCTGATCTGCTGCCTGCTACCTTAGTTGCCGGGGACTGAGAAGGACTGGACCTGCATCTCTCCAACCCAGAACTAGAGTAGCTCCAAGAGCTTCCTGTCTTGCCTCCTGTTAGAAGTCTCAGGGACATCATAGACTTCCAACCCATCTAGCTGCAGCACCCGGACTCTCACATCTGAGTGTCTTGCCCTGCCAAAAGATGCCAATACAGTCCAAGGAACTTAGAGGTGGGTATAAAGTGCTGAAACTGCCAAAATCCACGCATCACCATTGTTGAGCCTCTCAGAATCAGAGCATCTCCTTCGACACTGATGCATTGCTGCTGCTGTGAGGATAAGTTACAGCACTTTGCCATCAGTGCGGTGCATCACCTACAACTTTGACGCATCTCTGGCTTTCGCGGCTCTGAACCGATTCATTGCCTCCATCCCAAGGATCAACGACGACGCATCACCTCCTCACTTGATAATGTATGTAAATTGGAAAAAGTGTTAAAGTGCGCTCAGATGGAGACATAACTATCTGTGAGTACCTTCCAATTGTTTTGTGAATAAGGTCCTTGCTCTTCAGAAAGAAAATGAAAACCTCGCTTTTCAATAAATCTATGTAGGCATATGGATCCTCTAAGTTTTTCTCTGTGAACTCTTCCATAGCACCAAGATAGTCAATGTGTAGATGTTACACTTTCTAAATATAATTGCTAGATAAAAAGATAATGATCAATGGTCAGCTCCCCTGAATGCTACAAAAAAACATCAAAAATATGCATTAAACTGTCAGCACTATGGTTAGCGGTCAGCTAATGGGAAGTTTGATTGAGGATGACCAATCTGCAGTTCAAAGTGGTCCCTAGGGATAAGAGGCCCCAAAAACTGTTTCTAAAAAGAAAATCACAGCAGGACATCAGGAATAAAGAGAAAAATTATGGAATGGCATATCTACAGATGACAGATTTATGGCTAGTGCTGCTTGCTGAAAGGTGAGTGCTCAAACTTGGACTACTGATTTTTGTCCATGTGTTGTCCTCTGCAGCCTATTGCTCATTTGCTTTACCTGGCTTCTAGTAGGCTTTCTCCCAACATTCCTTTGCCTACTCCAGTCTGCCAATTATTATTATTAATTCACATTTGATAGAGCGCATGGCTACCCTTAGGCATCCCATTTGACTCCCTTTTGCCCCGACCCCTCCTACTTTTTATAATGCACTGGTACTAAACCATTCTTGGCTCTACAACTGTAGTTCCAAAGAGTAGCAAGAGGAGACACAACATTCTCTGATCTTTTCACTTTTAAAACACATAAACTAAAAAGAGGGCAGTGAAAGAGAAGTGGTCTCAGCCATCCTTTTGATCCATGGCCCAATCATCAAGTTGTCCAATGGGTTAATCCAAAAGTAGCTTTCTAGACAAACTGTATTTCATAAGGAGGTTGATTGATGGATTACAGATGTAACATAGTTTTTGACAGATGGCCCAGGACAGCCAGTGGATCACAGAAAGAGCATTTAATAAATACTATAAGGGCTTCTGAGTTCTGAGGCTTGCAAGATATAATGGATCAAGTGCATCCATAAATAGGAAATACTGGTCAAGTATTTCTTGACCAAATTCCACAAATGTTTATCACCCCAAAAGAAACTGTGAACAATGGTGTATCCCCTATGAATCATATAGTGTATTCCGATGCCACATATGGAGACCCTTTCTTGAAATCATTCATTGAGTCTTATAATAGTAACATTTATCCTCAATAAATATTTGAATTACAGGTCTTGAGTGGGCATTGAACATAAAGGGACTGATTTATATGTTGGTGGAGAAGGAACTCCATCACAACAGAGTTCCCTCTCTGCCAACATTATGGTCCGCCCGACTGATTTAGAGTCAGGTGGCCCATAGTGCTGACAATGTGGTCAAACATCTCTGATGGCTCGACAGAGTAATGGCCGTTACAGATTTTGCTACATGTCCACCCACCTAATTTAGATGGGCAGACATATTTTCAATGCCCGCTACTGCCAGGAAAAACCTGACTGGAAAGGGCATTGACAAGTGCTCAATGCCCCCCTTGTCATGGGAATTAACTCCCATAGTGAGAGTCATTGCTTTTTTTTTTTTTAAACAAAATCCGACTTTGGGATTTTTTTTTTATGAAAAAAGCTGTAAGTTTGACATGTAGCTCCGTCATGTTGACGGAGCCATCCATAAAGTTAACAATGTATTTCCAGGAACTGCCATGATGGTGGTTCTTGAAAATGCAAGAGGTTTCCAAAATGGTAGTGAACATATCTAAATATGGTGTACCCTCACCATGGCGTGAGTAAATTACTTAGTCTGCTGAAAAATAAATCTGCCCCAAAGTTATGGTGCTAAGGAAAAAGGTGTAAAAGATGGTATTGGCCATATTCCTATCACGGTGGGAGCTAAGTCTTTAAATGGATGATTTTCAAAACTGGCCTAATTAAATCCCTTATGCTGAAGTCAGAAATACCCATTTGTCAGCATGGCTGTGAGTGACATGTATTCATGTAGAAAGAGCAGTTTTAAGGGCTCCCTAGTAATAAGAATCTTACCTTATTGGGAGAAATTGGTTTATGGGTTGATTGTGGTATGAACCCTGGTCAAGCAACAGCCACAAAAAGTCACTAAATTAACCTGTGCTTAACCCTGGATAGCTTGGCACAAAAAGCAGTCAGGCTTAACTTAGAGGCAATGTGTAAAGTATTAATGCAGCACACAAACAGTAATAAAGTGAAAATATAACACACAAAAAATTCCACACCAATTTAGAAAAAAATAGAGTACATTTTAATAAATTATTGGACACCAAAACAACAACAATCCAATCAGTAGAACCAGAGTTATGTTTTTGTAAAGTTCTTATTAAAAACTAGCACCTAAAAGATCAAAGCATCAACTGCAGACATCTAGTTGTCTGAGACTGGGTCAAAGTAAAAAAATATGACTGCAATGAAGCACAGTTTGGATACAAGAATAGATTGGACCTGATCAGCGTTTACCTTAGGAAGAATTGTTCTGAGAAATTCAGAAAACATATTCTGGGAAGGTAAAGTTTAGCAGGGCAAGACTGCAGGGAATGTCCGAGGAGGGAGCGTCGTTGTTGGGGAGCCTTGGATCAGAGCCACGGTGAAGATTTCTATGTTAAGCTTAGTTTCTTTTTTGAAAGTCAAAATTCCCCAGCGGTATGAGGCAGTTTGCTGTAGCCGAAGATAGCTCCAAGGACTCAGATACCCCTTTGGTGAAGGACCGCTGAACAGGATTTGCTACTGCAGAGATGAACATAGCAGGAGCAGCCGATGTGATGCAAATTGGGCAGATTGACGAGCATGTGGGTCCTAGTCTCCTCTTGCTTCTTTGAGCAGTTTTTAGTTAAAAATGTTCAAAGACCTCAGTTTTGAATTTTGACTATCTGGGCACATTCAGCACCACAACCAAGGGTCCAGGCCTGGTGGGTTCAGGACTCACTCAGGCTGGGTCCAGGTGCAGGTTCATAATGCTGGGAGCCTTTTATGTCCTTGTGACTTTGAACAGGAGACCAGCAAACTAGCTCTTGGAGTCACTCTGGTAGTGCTAGGTTCAGGCCAAAATGCAGGGCTTAAACAGCGCGGCTGGCCTCTGAAGGTTCAAGGCAGGCTCAAGGCAGCTAAGCAGTCCTTCCAGTTACAGCAAAGCAGTCTTGCAGAGTGCACAGCAGGTCACAGCAGCAGGCAATCTTCAGAGAGTCCTTCCGCAGGTCCAGAAAGTGAATTGAAGAGTCGGTCTGATGGCCAAATTTCGATACCTAGTGCCTCCTTCGAAATCGGGAGAAGTTTCTAGAGGTTTGTCATTGAAGTGTATGGAATCTCGTGACTCCCCTGCCCTGGCTCCAATCAAGCTGCAGTTAAAATGTGGAGGTAATAAGCCCTTTGTGTTAAAGCGGAGCACAACCTATTGAGTTGCAGGTGAGGCTGTGCCCACCTCAGCACCCCCCAGCAAATGGCCCTTTAAGGCACACCTAATCCCTATATTATGTGACTGTCAAAATTGTAATGTAAGATCCGACTTTACGAATAAGGAAGATTTCTCATTACAATTTCATAGATACCAAACAAGAAAATGCCTGACTGTCTTCAATCATAAGTTAGCACCTATTAAATGTAATGAGGCAACCCAATATTATGCATGGGACAGATAGTAATTAAGGAGTGTAGGAAGCTACCTCTCTATATAGAGAATTAAAAGACGTACACAGTGCAGAGAGACCAGAGAATCCCCAAATGGTACACAGAGGTAAAAATGGATAATTCTAATGATATTTTTATAGTAGTGTGGGCGAGCAGTTAGGCTTATCAGAGGGTAGTGCTAAGCATTTGCAGTACTCCACAGAGGCAATAAATGAGACAAAGACTCAAGAATAAATGCAAGACCAATTTATATAAATAAAATCCATTTATTTAATTTTTTTAAGACAAAGAATGAATCAATCAATCAATCATGTCACTTATAAAGCGCACTACATACCCGCGAGAGTCTCAAGGCGCTGGGGGAAGAGGGGGGTGGTGCTGCTACTGATCAAAGAGCCAGGTCTTGAGGAGTCTTCTGAAGGCCAGTAGGTCTTGGGTCTGTCGGAGGTTGGTGGGGAGGGTGTTCCAGGTCTTGGCGGCGAGGTGGGAGAAGGATCTGCCGCCGGCGGTTGTTTTCCGGATGCGGGGACTGTGGCGAGGGCGAGGCTGGTCGAGCGGAGCTGGCGGGTGGGGGTGTAGAAGCTGAGTCGTCTGTTGAGGTAGGCTGGTCCGGAGTTGTGGAGTAATTTGTGTGCGTGGGTGAGGAGCTTGAAGGTTATCCTCTTGTTGACAGGGAGCCAGTGCAGGTCTCTCAGGTGGGGTGTGATGTGGCTGCGTCGGGGGATGTCGAGGATAAGACGTGCAGAGGCGTTCTGGATGCGTTGCAGCCGTCTCAGGAGCTTAGCCGTCGTTCCTGCGTAGAGGGTGTATCCGTAGTCCAGCCTGCTGGTGACGAGGGCCTGGGTGACTGTTTTTCTTGTTTCGGTGGGGATCCACTTGAAGATCCTGCGGAGCATTCGGAGGATGTTGAAGCAGGATGAGGAAACGGCGTTGACCTGCTTAGTCATGGAGAGGGTGGGGTCGAGGATGACCCCTAGGTTGCGTACGTGGTCGGTGGGTGGCGGGGCTGTTCCCAGTGATGTTGACCACCAGGAGTCGTCCCAGGCTGAAGGGTTGGAACCAAGGATGAGGACCTCCGTCTTGTCCGAGTTCAGCTTCAGGCGGCTGGTCCTCATCCATTCGGTGACGGCCTTCATTCCTTCGTGGAGGTGGGCTTTGGCGGTGTGAGGGTCTTTGGTGAGGGAGAGGATCAGCTGGGTGTCGTCGGCGTAGGAGATGATGTTGAGGTTGTGCTGTCGGGCGACGTGGGCGAGGGTGCCATGTAGATGTTGAACAGCGTTGGGCTGAGGGAGGAGCCTTGGGGTACGCCGCAGATGATCTTGGTGGCCTTGGATCGGAAGGGGCGAGGCGGACGCTTTGTGTTTTGCCGGAAAGGAAGGATGTGGTCCAGTCCAGGGCCTTCTCTTGGATCCCGGCGTCGTGAAGGCGTGTTCGTAGTGTGTGGTGGCAGACCGTGTCGAAGGCGGCTGATAGGTCCAGGAGGATGAGGGCTGCTGTTTCTCCGTTGTCTAGCAGGGTCCTGATGTCATCGGTGGCGGCGATGAGGGCGGTTTCGGTGCTGTGGTTGCTGCGGAAGCCGGACTGGGAAGGGTCCAGGATGTTGTTCTCCTCGAGGTAGCGGGTCAGTTGTTTGTTGACGATTTTCTCGGTGACCTTCGTGGGGAACGGGAGCAGAGAGATGGGTCGGAAGTTCTTGAGGTCCTTGGGGTCTGCCTTGGGTTTCTTGAGTAAGGCGGTGATCTCGGCGTGCTTCCAGCTTTCCGGGAAGGTTGCTGTCTCGAAGGAGATGTTGATTATTTTCCGGAGATGGGGCGCGATGGCTGTACTGGCTTTGTTGAAGATGTGGTGAGGGCACGGGTCTAGCGGTGAACCGGAGTGGATGGTGTTCATGATCTCGCTGGTGTCCTCGTCGTTGATGTTGGTCCAGGAGAGCAGGCGGTTGGTGGTTGTGGGGGCAGTGGTCTCGGTGGTTGCCAGGGCGGTCGTGGTGTTGAAGCTGTCGTGGATGTCGGCGATTTTGCGGTGGAAGAAGGTGGCCAGTGAGTCGCACAGGTCTCGCGACGGCTGGATGTCGTTGGTGTTGGAGCTGGGGTTGGAGAGTTCCTTCACGATGTTGAAGAGCTCTTTGCTGTTGTGTGCGTTGTTGTCTAGGCGGTCTTTGAGTGAGGCCCTTTTGGCCGATCTGATGAGGTGATGGTGACTGCGGGTGGCGCTCTTGTGGGCGGCGTAGCTGTCCGCTGTCCGTTCGTGGAGCCAGATCTTCTCCAGTTTTCGGCATGTTCGTTTGGAGGCCTGGAGGTCTTCGGTGAACCAGGTGGTTTCTTGCTGGTGTGGCTGTTGGGCGGATTCTTGAGCGGGGCGAGGGTGTTGGCGCAGTCGTCGATCCACTGTCTGAGGTTGCGGGCGGCGGTGTCGGGGTCGGAGGGTTCGGCGGGTGGGCTCAGGGCGAGGGTTGTGGTTAGCTGGTCTTCCGTGACTCTGCTCCAGCAGCGGCGAGGCATTTGTTCGGTGCAGTGGTGCGTGGTGGGCTTCCTGTAGGTGAAGTGGATGCAGTGGTGGTTAGTCCAGTGGGGTTCGGAGGTGTGGTTGAAGGAGACTTGTGGGCTTGCGGAAAAGATGGAGTCTAGCGTGTGGCCGGCGGCGTGGGTGTAGTCACGAGCTGTCTGAGTCCGAGGGTGGCGAGGTTGTCGATCAGGGTGGTGGAGTTGGTGTTCTCGAGGTGGAAGTTCAGGTCCCCGAGGAGGATGTAGTCCGTGGAGGCGATGGCGTGTGTGCTGACGAAGTCAGCGATGGAATCGCTGAACTGTGGTCGGGGTCCGGGGGGTCTGTAGATGAGGGTTCCTCTGAGGGTGGTGTTGGGATCGGTGTGGATCTGGAAGTGCATGTGTTCGGCGGTGCTGAGGGTGTCGTCGGTGTTGGTTGAGACTCTGAGGGTGTTCCTGTGGACGATGGCGATGCCTCCTCCGACTCCGTTGGTGCGGTCCCTGCGGGTGATCTTGTATCCGTCCGGGATGGCAATGGCGATGTCGGGGGCTGAAGCGGGATTCAGCCAGGTCTCCGTCAGGAATGCGACTTCTGGGGAGGTTGAGTCGAGAAGGTCCCAGAGTTCGATGGCGTGTTTGCGGGCGGAGCGGGTGTTGAGGAGGATGCATCTGAGGTAGTTGGGTTCTTTCCTGGGCGGTGGTTTGGCGGGGCGGGTGCTGGCGAAGCTGCAGTTCCGGCAGGTGAAGGGCCCTTGGGTGCGCTTCGGGGTGGCCTGGTAGCAGGCGTGATCTTTTCCGGAGTTGAGTGCGTGGAGGGTGCTGGCGTCGTATCGGCGTCTGTTGATGTGGCGGGCGCGGGGGATGCCCGGACCAGGGGGTCTGGCGCTGGGCGCGGTCACGGCGCGGACGGGCGCAGACGGGCTTGCCTTAGGCGCGCCAGCGGCGCGGCCGCACAGCGGCCGCCATAAATGGGCAGGTGGGAGGGAGGAGCAGGGAATGCTCGTTTTTCCTTTCTGTGCCCCCTTGCTGCCCCTGATTGTGCTCGTTTTTTCCTTTCTGTGCCCCCCCTTGCTGCCCCTGATTGGGGCAGCGAATGGGCAGTGAGGGGGCGGGGCCGCAGGGGCGCAGCGGCGGGAAACAGGCACAGAAGGGAAAACGAGCACAATCAGGGCATCAAGGGGGCACAGAAAGGAAAAACTAGCACAATCAGGGGCAGCAAGGGGCACAGAAAGGAAAACGAGCACAATCAGGGGCAGCAAGGGGGGCACAGAAAGGAAAAAGCGAGCACAATCAGGGGCAGCAAGGGGCACAGAAAGGAAAAAACGAGCACAATCAGGGGCAGCAAGGGGGCACAGAAAGGAAAACGAGCACAATCCAGGGGCAGCAAGGGGGCACAGAAAGGAAAAAGCGAGCACAATCAGGGGCAGCAAGGGGGCACAGAAAGGAAAAAACGAGCACAATCAGGGGCAGCAAGGGGGGCACAGAAAGGAAAAACCGAGCACAATCAGGGGCAGCAAGGGGGGCACAGAAAGGAAAAAACGAGCACAATCAGGGGCAGCAAGGGGGCACAGAAAGGAAAAGCGAGCACAATCAGGGGCAGCAGCAGGGCACACAGACGGAGCTGTGTGGTGGGGAGCGACCTACCAGTCAAGGTCAGGGGTCGCTCTCTTCACCACGCAGCGGCCGCCATAAATGTGGAGGTGGGAGGGAGGAGCAGGGAATGGGGCAGCGAATGGGCAGTGAGGGGCGGGGGCCGCAGGGCGCAGCGGCGGGAAACAGGTACAGAAGGGAAAACGAGCACAATCAGGGCATCAAGGGGGCACAGAAAGGAAAAAAAAACGAGCACAATCAGGGGCAGCAAGGGGGCACAGAAAGGAAAAAACTAGCACAATCAGGGGCAGCAAGGGGGCACAGAAAGGAAAAACGAGCACAATCAGGGGCAGCAAGGGGGGCACAGAAAGGAAAAAACGAGCACAATCAGGGGCAGCAAGTGGGCACAGAAAGGAAAAAACGAGCACAATCAGGGGCAGCAAGGGGGCACAGAAAGGAAAAACGAGCACAATCAGGGGCAGCAAGGGGGCACAGAAAGGAAAAAACGAGCACAATCAGGGGCAGCAAGGGGGGCACAGAAAGGAAAAAACGAGCACAATCAGGGGCAGCAAGGTGGGCACAGAAAGGAAAAAACGAGCACAATCAGGGGCAGCAAGGGGGCACAGAAAGGAAAAAACGAGCACAATCAGGGGCAGCAAGGTGGGCACAGAAAGGAAAAAACGAGCACAATCAGGGGCAGCAAGGGGGGCACAGAAAGGAAAAAGCGAGCACAATCAGGGGCAGCAAGGGGGCACAGAAATGAAAAACGAGCACAATCAGGGGCAGCAGCAGGGCACACAGATGGAGCTGTGTGGTGGGGGAGCGACCTACCAGTCAAGGCAAGTACTTTCAGAGTTACAATTTATTAAAGTTCGCAAAATATATCACTTTTGTGTGCAATTATGCACCTTAGGAAATAATGGGGGAAAAGAGGAAAAATGCATATAAAACCAAACAATGCTTTCAAAAAGTTCACCTTCTTGTTTTAGGTCGATGTCAGGACCAGGTCCAAAGTTCCAGCTATAGAAGTTTTGGAGCATCCTGATCGGCCAGGAAGAGAGTGCTGAGGGTCTAGGAAACTGGTGTGCCAGGACAAAGGGGGCCACTTGAAAATGCACTGCACAGGTGGACTTACAGGAAAGTCCAGTGGGTCTCCCTGGAAGGAGGGGGATGCAAGGGCCTGGGGACCAAGGGAGCAGAGCTGGTTAGTCAGTGCTGGGGCCGGGGGGGCCGGATGCAGAGCAGACAGGTCAGTCTGGCATTGTGCAGCTTTAGGTCCTCGCGGTCAGGAGCAGGCAACTTTGAGGGACAATCTCGGGACAGCTGGGCCACTCAGGAAGTGGGTCTCAAGTGTCTCAATGTCCCTTGAGGGCTGCTTGCTTCTGGTACTTTGGGAATTTGGAGTGGACTCTTCTTCCTGGTTTTTACTATTGAGGGTCCGGCACCCCAGGTATTGGTACACCGCATCTTCGGTAGATCCTGGTGCCTTGAAACTTGGTGGAGAGGCAGATCTAGCCCTCCAGAGCTCTTGTATCTCTTCTTGCATTGGTGCTGCATCAAGGTTGAAAGGGAGCAGCAAGTCGATAAACCAGACTTTACGGGATCGGTGCCTGCGGTGTGCAGGGGAGCGATACCTTCACTCCAAGCGAGCTTTTTGGTGATTTCTCAAAGGTTGTTGGTGCTCTGGGGTTCTTGGAGTACTTGCTGGTTCAGGACAACACCGCAGGCAGTGACTGTCGAGTCCTTGGTGCAGCTGGCAGGGTTTAGTGCCTTTTTCTTCTGCAGCAGGGCTTCTGTTCTCATGCAGCGAGTCTTCTTTGTCCTGGAATTTATGGGTGTTACAAGGGGAGACAGGTAGTAGCCAATGGGCTATCTACCTTTAGGGTGTCTACACCCTTTAATGACCACTTCCTGTAGGAAGGGACACTAACCTAGCCCTGATTGGAGGTTATCTCACCATATCACTATGGTGAAATTTCAGGAGAGTGGTTCACCTTGCCAGCCCCCACCCAAGGGGTAGTGCAGGCTGAGGGGGGAACCTCCTCTTCATCTAACTAATTCACCAAAATTGGAACAGGAAAGGGGGCTTGGCCTCCCCACTATCTGGTGGTTCCTGAATTGGATTTCAAAGGTGGCATTGCATTTGAAGCTTCCCGCCGGGGAAGGCCATCCTGTCCTGGAGGAGGAGTGAAACACCCTCGCCCAGAGCAGGTATTGTTTCTGTCCTCTGAGAGCACTGGCTCTCACCCCTTGAGGTTAGAAACATGTCTCCTCATGGGAGGCCGGTGAAAACCGGCCAAACACCCCACTAGTATTTGGTTAAGTATCAGGGGGCCCTCTAAGAGGTGCTCCTGTGAGAATGTATTACTAAATCTAACACTGACATCAGTGAGGATTTATCAAGTAGAGATTTCTGGTACCAGACATCTTATAAATCGGTTAAGCCATCATGGAGCTAGGAAACTCGTGTTGACAAGTATCCAGCTCATGTACCCTTTATGGCTTCCCTGTTCACTTACAACATCACAGAATGGACTGGACATTGTAGGGACATATCTGCTCATGCTGATATGCCCACACATAGGATATAGTGCACCCTGACTTAGGTTTAAAGGCCTGCAGTAAAGGTGATTTAGCTATATCTTAGGTGCTGCATGGGAGGCATGGCACACAGGGCTGTGTGCCATGCCGACTCTTCTGATTTTCCTGCACCAAGACACGCAGCCTGCAATGGCAGAGTGCATAGCCTTGGTGAGGGCTCCCTGGGGTGCCACAACCTGGGCTGCAGCCCAAGAGGACCCTCTTCTGTACCCTTGCCCTAGGTACCAGGGGTACCCTTTAGTAGGGACTTATAAGGGTATCTAATGTGCCAAATGTGGTATTGTTTTAGGAAAATAACACTGTTAATGGGATCCTCGTTAGCAGGGACCCCGTACACCTCAGTGAAATTTTCATCAAAAGCCATGCAAAAAGTGGGGGGGTGGGGACTGCAACTAACACCCACTTTTTCACAAGGTGTTTTTCACTACCAAAACATGTAAAATTTTAAAGTACATCTTCAACCATTCTATTACAATGCACCATGCCCTATGGGCTTCCTAGGGCCTACCTTCTGTGGGTGACTTATATGCAATAAAAGAGACGTTTGAGGCTTGGCAAGGGGGTTATATTGCTAAGTTAAATTGGCAGTTTAAAATGGCATTCTGGTTGTAATGGCAGGCCTGGGACATGTTTTAAGGGTCTACTTAAGTGGGTGGCACAATATTTGCTGCTGGCCCACTAGTAGCAATTAATTTAAAGGCACTGGGTATGTGGTATGCCACTCAGCGGGGGACCTATAGGTAAATTTAATACACCAAACAGATGTAAACCAATTTAACCATGTTTAAAGGATAGAGCAGAAGAATTTTAGCACTAGTTAGCAGTGAAAAATTTCACGGTGTCCTAAGTTCAACAAAAGGAATTCAACAAAAAAGTGGAACGTAAAGGCAAAATGTTTGGGAGTGACCCTGTAAGAGGGCCAGGTCCAACAGTTATGTTAACAGGATACTTTATGCATGGTAATACCCATTCAATGATATGGTCTGTTCATGATTTCTTTTACATATCTGTAGTATCTGGTCTGCCATTTAAATAAAAAACAATTCAGCTGCAAAATTATTACCTTATTGATTGTCATAAGCAATAATAATATGTTATAATTATTGAAATCGTAGTGTATTACTCTATTCCTCTAATCTTACTTCATATTTTAACTTCTACTTTATTAGAAAGGAGTGCAATGAAAACATTGAGGGATGATTCGCAAAGAGCAAATAATTGAATACTGTATCATTAGGAGGAAAAGCTCCAGGTCCTGACGGGGTCCCCGTGGATCTCTTTAAATCAAACATGGATTTGTGGGGACCAGTGGTTACCCAGGTAGTGAATGCAAGCTGTTCTGTATCTTTTTGCCTACCTGGGTAGAGTCGATAATTGTCCCCATTTTCAAAAAGGGTAACCGTCAGGATCCGGGATGCTATAGACCAATCTCGTTGTTGGACTCAGTGACCAAGGTCATGGGCCGTATAATTTTAGCACGACTAAATGATTGGGCACAGGACAACAATGTTCTTTCAGACCTTCAATTTGGGTTCCGAGAAGGTGTGGGAACCACCGAACAGGGCTTAAATTTAGCACTACTGGTGGGGAAATATATACGAGTGAAAGAAGGAAGATTATTTTTAGCTTTTGTAGACCTTACCGCTGCATTTGATTCAGTTAGACACGCGAAACTCTGGGAGATTTTAGATGAGATAGGCGTAGACCCGCATATTATCTACTTTCTGAGACGTTTCTATAGTAATGCCCAGACGAGAGTACGATTTGGCATCAAAGGCGGCTGTACTGCCCCGATCCCAATCCGAAGGGGGGTAAGACAAGGTTGTGTCTTGGCCCCCTTCCTTTTTAATCTTTATATAAATGGTTTGGAAGTCGCATTGGTTAAAGAGCAGATCGATTACCCTCGGGTAAACGGGCGTCCAATACCAGCCCTTCTCTACGACGATGATGCAGTGCTAATGTCACGGACACAAATAGGTTTACAAAAGGTTTTAAATGGTTTTACTAATTTTATGACCAATTTAGGTCTCCTGGTGAATACCTCCAAGACATTTGTAATGAGTTGTGGCAGAGGGAGCCGAAAGTGCCGGGACATGTTCATGGATGGCAAAAAGATAGAATCAACCAAGACATTTTCGTATCTAGGAATATTGTTCCACGAGGACGACTCGTGGACCCAGGCTGTTATATCAAAAAAGCTAGCATTTTTAAGAACGATTACCGCACTTGGCCAGTTCTCGAAAAAACTAGGGAGAAAACCCCCAGTGGAACTTTTGCGGATTTATCAGGCAAAAAGTATCCCGACTGCCATGTATGGAGCAGGGGTATGGGGCTTGGCCAATACTCAACCACTACAGATTGTGGAAAACAATTTCCTGAGATACATTTTATCCGTGCCTAGAAGTACTTCGTCATTTGTCTGCCATTCCGAACTGGGCTTATCTCACTTATCAGATCTCATAAAACTTGAACTGGTACTTTTATGGCACCGGGTTTGGACCAAGGAGGAGACTAAATTAAATAGGAACATTTTAACTGATATTTTGAAGATGGGAAAGGTTTTAATGATTCCTTGGGTTAAATATGTCTGTGATTTTATGCTGAATTTAGGCCACCCAGAGTATTTTACTGAACCAACTACCATGCGTGAGGTACGTAGGAAAGATTTAAAAAAGGAAGGATTAATGATGCTGGATCTGTCACGGCTGACTACTGAGATCCTGAAGCCCACTGTACAAGAAAATCAACTTATTTTAAGTGTTTTTAGCATGAAACCTTACTTAACAATCGTACCGGGAGGGTACAATAGATTTTTATTAACAAGATTTAGGCTGGGAACATTGCATAGAATAGTAAGCTTCCCTAATATGAACGACTGGTCACGAACGATGATTCCGTGCCCTTGTGACACCTCTTCTAGACAATCTACCATCCATGTAGTTTTTTTCTGTAGACTGTATTGTCATATAAGGAAAGTGTGGATTACCCCTGTTTTGAAATCTATGGGGATTAGACAGTGTCGTCCAGCGTTGATTGCTTTACAAACTTTGGATAATGTGCATGTAATGTGGAGAGTAGCAATGTTTTTAAAAAAAGTTGTCAGCCTCAGAAAATCTATTGTTAACTAATTAATTTACGTAGTATCTTCCTGGCAGGTTTTAATTGTGTCCTATGTACCATGATTTTATTCTGTTTTAATCTTATTTTTAATTTTGATTGGCATTGATTACATATTATAAGTACGGTTTCAATGATGAATTAATTTTGTAATGCTTTTATGATTGTATTGTATATCAATCGAATAAAGCTACTTTTGACTTTGAATACGTATCATAGCAACGTACAGGTAGATATTGTCATGCTGGTCTGTATCATATAATACTGCATTATGATACCTCTTCTGAACCGTATGTCCCCTCCAAGAGATGAGAATGGAGTGGGAAGGGAGAGACGATAGACATTGGCCATCCTTCCTACGTATATTATTCAAAGTCTGTGGGCTGAGCCTGAGACTCAACTGGCTAGATTTCCAAAGATTTTGTTTAATTTATAAGCATAAGGAGTTAAGTTAGTTTCTCATAATATTACTTCAGAAATATCATATAGAAATACATAAAACACATGTTCACCCCCTTTAAGCTCAAGGAAACACATAAATACAGAATCGTAAAATATAAACTTACCTATAATTCAACCTATATTCCATTGCATATAGAATCTAAAAGTCCAATAAATATACCAAAGGCATACCTATAGAACATTCTAAAAATTATTTTTAGACACCCTTGTCTAATTCATTTTCAAGGTTGATGTGAGTGTAAAAATACAGACCGAATACAATTTCTTTCTCGTATCTTTGCTACTGTTCTTTTGTAAGCACAGTTTCTACAAAAACATTTATAAAACAAAAATAAGTATATAAGCATGAAGAAATACGAGGATTACATTTTACAGATTATATGTTAAACGAAGCCCCTAAATGATTCCTTTAGAAAGTGCAGTTGCATGTCTAAAAATAAAAAATGCAGCAATTTAAATCTCACAATACACCTAACGATCTTTTTCTTAATAGCCAGGCTCTAAATATAAAGTTATTCATACCAAATTGTACACAACAGTGTCAATTTTCCTACATAAACTGTGAGCATCCTTAATAGATCAGAGTCTCATGCCGCATCAGCAGGCAATGATCTACACTGTCAAAGGCAGCGTTTAAGTTGGAAAAGGCTAAAGAAATGTTTTGCTTGCCTTAGTGCAACGTATTTCATAATTATCATGAATAAACGATAGGCTTGCTCGACAGTCTCCAGACCAGATTGTGGCTCAACCCTGCATGGGGAACTTATTTTCTTGAACTCCAACTATTACTTCTACTGATCTGACATTATCATTCCATTCTATTCACTTAAACCGTCTAATAGAGATGTAGGGAAGTGATTGTAAAGACACATCTGATCACTCTTTTTATAGATCAGCACAATGATGGTTGTTTTCCAAGAGGCAGAGACTGCACCTGTCTTGAGTACCTCATTAAACAAAAGTGCAAGGAGGCTCACTAATAAGTCCTCATCTAGAACAAAAGCGTCAATGGTGACCATATTAGGAAGCAAGAATTTCTCACTTTTCAGGTGTCATAGGGCATTCCTAACCTGGACTAGAGTTATCAGACAGTACAGATTCTGTAATAAACCCATTAGACCTAGGCAAGTGAGGATTCAAGGGCTGAGAATCATCCTCATTCAACGGATAAGGTTTAGAAAAGTAAACAATTTTTATTTGCTTATATGCCACCCCATAAGGAGCCCACATTATTAGGTCTCGCCTACGCAGCGCGCATGCGCTGGTAGGAAAGAGACCTCTTGAAATCGATTCCGCTTTTGGCTTTAAAACGTGCACGCGTTGCATTGCTTTTAATGGCAACGCGTGCACGTTTGGCGATTCCCTTGCGGGCGCGAGCTTTGGCACCATCTGTTTCTAATTAACTTGGAAACAAATGGTGCACCTGCTCGCGCACGCAAGGGAAACGCTGTGTGGCTTTTTTTAATTTTTTTTTATTGCGCGCGCTGTTCCCATCTGAAATGCTTGCCTTTCACGCGCGCGCTTGTTTACATTGAGCGGCACTTTAAAGCGCGATGCAAAAATAAACACGCTGCTGTTTGCGTCCCTGCCGCGCTTGTTTTAAATTCTAGCTCTGTTTTGTCATCGCCGCTTCTGCTGGAGGAGATATAACTAGTAGACCCCAGACTTTCAGTATCCTGTTTCCTCTAATCTGACATTCCTTACAAACTAAATGTATAAATAATATATATATCCCGCCAAAACATATATCAGTGTTTTTCTGCATTCTGAAGAACAATAGATTTGAGTGAAACGGTTTAGATGCTTTAAGACGTGCTGATGGTATTTGAACATGTCCTGCAACACGTTTCCCTCTTCGGCTGCGATGTCGTGCCCGCGTGTACTCTGTGACAGTAGTGAGTGCACACGTGGCTTGTGGATGTCTGATGCCTGATGTATGATGATTGATGTCTGATGCTTGTGGATGTCTGATGCCTGATGTCTGATGCTTGTGGATGTCTGATGCTTGTGGATGTCTGATGCCTGATGCTTGTGGATGTCTGATGCCTGATGCTTGTGGATGCCTGATGCTTGTGGATGTCTGATGTCTGATGCTTGTGGATGTCTGATGCCTGATGCTTGTGGATGCCTGATGTCTGATGCTTGTGGATGCCTGATGCTTGTGGATACCTGATGCCTGTGGATGTCTGATGCCTGTGGATGTCTGATGCCTGTGGATGTCTGATGCCTGATGCCTGTGGATTTCTGATGCCTGTGGATGTCTGATGCCTGTGGATGTCTGATGCCTGTGGAAGTCTGATGCCTGATGCCTGTGGATGCCTGATGCCTGTGGATGTCTGATGCCTGTGGATGTATGATGCCTGTGGATGTCTGATGCCTGTGGATGTCTGATGCCTGATGCCTGTGGATGTCTGATGCATGTGGATGTCTGATGCCTGTGGATGTCTGATGCCTGATGTATGATGACTGTGGATGTGATGCCTGTGGATGTCTGATGCCTGTGGATGTCTGATGCCTGTGGATGTCTGATGCCTGTGGATGTCTGGTGATTGTGGATGTCTGATGCCTGATGTCTGATGATTGTGGATTTCTGATGCCTGATGTCTGATGCCTGATGCTGGTGGATGTCTGATGTCTGATGCCTGATTCCTGTGGATGTCTGATGCCTGTGGATGTCTGATGATTGTGGATGTCTGATGCCTGATATCTGGTGATTGTGGATGTCTGATGCCTGATGTCTGATGCCTGATGCAGGTGGATGTCTGATGCCTGATGTCTGATGCTTGTGGATGTCTGATGCCTGATGCTTGTGGATGTCTGATGCCTGATGCTTGTGGATGTCTGATGCCTGATGCTTGTAGATGTCTGATGCCGGATGCCTGATGCCTGATGCTTGTGGATGTCTGATGCCTGATGCTTGTGGATGTCTGATGCCTGATGCTTGTGGATGTCTGATGCTTGTGGATGTCCGATGCCTGATGTCTGATGCTTGTGGATGCCTGATGTCTGATGCCTGATGCTTGTGGATGTCTGATGCCTGATGCTTGTGGATGTCTGATGTCTGATGGATGCCTGATGCTTGTGGATGTCTGATGCCTGATGCTTGTGGATGTCTGATATCTGATGTCTGATGCCTGATGCTTATGGATGTCTGATGTCTGATGCCTGATGTCTGATGCCTGATGCTTGTGGATGTCTGATGCCTGTGGATGTCTGATGCCTGATGCCTGTGGATGTCTGATGCCTGTGGATGTCTGATGCCTGTGGATGTCTGATGCCTGTGGATGTCTGATGCCTGTGGATGTCTGATGCCTGATGCCTTATGCCTGTGGATGTCTGATGCCTGTGGATGTCTGATGCCTGATGTCTGATGCCTGATGTCTGATGCCTGTGGATGTCTGATGCCTGTGGATGTATGATGCCTGTGGATGTCTGGTGCCTGTGGATGTCTGATGATTGTGGATGTCTGATGCCTGATGTCCGATGATTGTGGATGTCTGATGTCTGATGCCTGATGCTGGTGGATGTCTGATGTCTGATGCCTGATGCCTGTGGATGTCTGATGCCTGTGGATGTCTGATGCATGTGGATGTCTGATGATTGTGGGTGTCTGATGATTGTGGATGTCTGATGCCTGATGTCTGATGATTGTGGATGTCTGATGCCTGATGTCTGATGCCTGATGTCTGATGCCTGATGCTGATGGATGTCTGATGCCTGATGTCTGATGCCTGATGCTTGTGGGTGTCTGATGCCTGATGTCTGATGCTTGTGGATGTCTGATGCTTGATGTCTGATGCCTGATGCTTGTGGATGTCTGATGCCTGATGCTTGTGGATGTCTGATGCCTGATGCTTGTGGATGTCTGATGCTTGTGGATGTCCGATGCCTGATGTCTGATGCTTGTGGATGCCTGATGTCTGATGCCAGATGCTTGTGGATGTCTGATGCCTGATGCTTGTGGATGTCTGATGGATGCCTGATGCCTTGTTGTGGATGTCTGATGCCTGATGCTTGTGGATGTCTGATATCTGATGTCTGATGCCTGATGCTTATGGATGCCTGATGTCTGATGCCTGATGTCTGATGCCTGATGTCTGATGCCTGATGCTTGTGGATGTCTGATGCCTGATGCTTGTGGATGTCTGATGCCTGATGCTTGTGGATGTCTGATGTCTGATGCCTGATGCTTATGGATGTCTGATGTCTGATGCCTGATGCTTGTGGATGTCTTATGACTGATGCCTGATGTCTGATGCCTGATGTCTGATGTCTGATGTGGGGTGTAGGTATGAACTCCTATTGACTCAACAAGAGCGGGTTGGCCTGTGCTTTCTAAATGCCGCTATTGTTTTGTTATAGTTCTACAATACTGCAACCAGGGCTTCATTTGGAAATCAGTGTGTGCCAGTGCAATAAAATGGCATTACAACGAATATAAAAGCTGTGTAGTCTTAAATCCACCTCACAACTCTTTAATCAAACACCAGACACTCTCACTCTTCTAGGGTTCTGCTTTTTCCCTTTTCTGTCTTTCTCTTCCTCCATCTCTACACATTGTGTGTTTTCCCTCACCTACTATCGGCAAATGAAATGTCTGATGCGGAAAGAAGAAGTGCGGGTGCCAGTAGCCGCCACCGGCTCAAATTAAGCACTGGCTGAAACTGACTTTCTTTTGCTGTGCAGTAGGTTTTATAATACCAGAGAGCGCCCTGAAACACGTCAGCACTATGCCAAAACACACAAAAAATGTAACTTTGCTCTTATCTCTCTCTCTCTGCGCCCATGTCCGTGCACCCCTGGATTTACTCCAACATTCTCTCTGTTTCATCTCTTCTTGTTTACTTCCTGTCTGTCCCCTTCACCTCTTCATCTCTATTTCCACCTCCCAGCCTAAGTGCTTTCGCCTGCTAAATCATGTCCTCTTTAAAACATCGAAAGGAGATAAATACATAAGACACTGGAAAATCCCATAGCCTGAGCAGTTAGAGAAAAGTAACTTTTCAAATGCGATCTAAAAGATAGGTTAAGAAATCCTATATAGGTGCAACCGCGATGGCTCAGAACAGGGCTTTGTTAAGAGTGTAAATGATTTTAAGCATATTCAACATTTAAAACCTTCCAAAAAATATTTTCAGTAAAATTGATTATACCGTGACTCCCAGTTAGACTTGTATCACAAGCCATAGAAAATATTCCAACTTCAACAGTTATTGAATGTGTGTAATCCACAGAACATTTAATATAAAAATATAAATAGAAAAACACCTTCTGTCAGCCGTCTGCAAGCGTTGTTGACCGTAGAGCATGCGAGAAGCAAGAAACAAATAAAACAAGCATTGGCATAGCCATAGGTCTCGCCTTTGGGACCTTATAAGTGTTTAGCCATGCAACAGTTGATGTTGTTGCACCAAGGATATTGTGCTGGATAACTAAACACTTATAAGGTCCCAAAGGCGAGACCTATTGGCTATGCCAATGCTTGTTTTTAAAGTGAATGACCAAAACAAAAACCTCCCCAATCTTATATGCTAAAGCACTCTGAAGTGACTCCCACTTAAAGGCATTACACCAGCTCTTCTTGCTCTTCATCCGTTTTTTGTTAGAAACCCTACTGCAAATCAAAGCTGCAACTGAAGGGAAATCAGTTTTTGACCTTTGTTCAATAAGTAGTAACAAATCACTTTTTGCTTCACAACAGTCAGAACACCAACCTTCTGACATCCTATTGGACCCATAAGTGAGATTAAAGAGAGCCCAGCTTAGTTTATCCAACACAGGGGCAAATATAAAACCAGAAAAAGCTGCACACATTACCAAAATCAACAAGATGTACTAAAATATCTTGTATGATAAGAAGACATTGAACAGTCATAATATTAGGATCCCATGTATCCTTGCATGTTACGTATCCTCAATGTTTTCTGAGTTGATACCAGTACTTAGAGTTATGATTAAAGGGGCATGATTTCTTCAGGCTCCTCCACTGACCTGTAAATACAAGATTCGAGACCAAAATCAGATATCCACTAAAACATAATCCAACCTACTGAAACATAGACCTGTATTAAAGGTAAAGTGAGCTAGAGATTTTGACACAAATCTAGTAGTTTTGGATAACCCAGGGCCTCCATCCGAAACTATTCTCAAACTATTTGTGTATGTAAATTTGACCTGTGCACAAATAGCTTCTTTTATGAGTGCAAAACTAACTTTTGCAATTCACAAAAGTTAGATTTGCCCTCTGTAAGACTGTTGAGTCACTGTCAACAACAGATTATCTGCAAGGGTTTTTATTATCAGTTTGCAAAGATTAATTTTAAAGTTACCTCAATCACTTTCACAGATTCAGTCTTTTCCTTGGATGCTGTTTATAGCCACAGCTGTACAGTTTCAGTCCTTGTCATCTTGATCATGGATTTTCTTTCCCCAGGGTTAAATCAGTAACAGTTTATTTTCCCCTCCAGAGTAAATCCTCATTCACTCCTCTCAGTCCTGACATTTTCCTAATTCTTGTCAAGGCTTAAATCCTTTCACCTGTAAAAAAAGGGACTTTAGGCAAGGTGTTGCTAAACAGACAGTCTCTCTTCCATTTCCCCAGCCTGTGTACTTGCCCGGAAAATAAGTTTGACTTCTGGAAAGGTGCTGCTCCCTACCAGTTTCTTTCTCTCACAGAGAAGCCTATCTCCTAGTCCCTCCATTTCTCTTCTCCAGTCTCATGCCACTCTATTGGTGGGATTATCCCAAAGGCTCCCTTGACTTCTCCTCCCCCCTCCCTTGTTGGTTCCTCGTTCTGAGGCCACAGCCTCTATAAAACTCCATCTCCCACATCCTTCCCGAAAAGGTTGGGTTACTGCATGGAAGCTGTGCAAACCCTGCTCCATATATTTCAGACTGAGCTTCTGTGCCAAGGAGGAGAGAAGTCTAGAGGAAAAGCAAAGAGAAAGACTAGTTCAGGGAGCCAGAGAAAACAGCTCCCTGCAAAGTTTGTCACCTTTGAGGCCAGGAGGCCAAGGGAAAGTGCTCCAAGTGGCTAGGGCTCACCACCAGGAGAAAAACCAGACCTAAAGCAAGAAGAATTACGCAAAAGGGCCCGAGATACCTGTCTAAGGAGGATTTTGACCTTTGGCCCCCTTTCTGCCACTGCTCAAGTTCTTGTGGCTCTGCCGCCATTTTCAGCTTTGCCCCCGGGGTGGGCCAGGGCCCCGGGGTTGCCCCTGAAACAAGGTACTGCGGGTAACCGCCATCGTGCTTTCCCCGTGACAGAAGAAAGGGGCCCAGGACCCCATCCCTGGACCCTGAGATGACATCTGTTGCAAGGGAGTGCCATCATGCTCTCCCGTTTAAAAGGTAAGGGGCCCAGAACCCCATCTTTGGTCCCCGGGCACAAAATAGATAGGAGGAGAGCCACCGCACTCTCCCTCCCGTGGCTGGCACACCCCACTCTGCAAGACGGGGGGAGTGGGAGGCCAGCCACAGTCTACATGCCTGCCCACTGGAGCAGGTAGGCCAGAAGAGTGCTGCTGAGTCCCACAGCAGCATGCTGTAGTGCTGCAGACATGGGGAGCCATTGGGGACAGCCGGAGGTGGGCTCCCTGTGCTGTCCCCCAGTGAGGGAACCTGAACCCAGTGTGTACGTGTCAGACCGGGCACCCCGAAACCAAAAGTACTGCACGGCACAAGGCCGCATTAAAGAAATAAAAGAAAAGGTGCAGCACAATGCCGCACAAAAGAGATAAAAAGGAACGGTGCAAGGCTGCACAAAAGGAAAACCCAGACTCATGTCTCCCCAGCTCAGCGGGAGAGACTCTGCTAAAAAATTCATTCGCTCACAGAATAGCACACATTAATGCCCTGCGGGCCTGACCATATATTAAAAAGAAAATCACTTGTTTTTGGCCTGTGGTGGCCTCAGAAGGATGGGGGTCACCACCAACTCACTCCAGAAGTGTGGGGGGAGCTGAAGGAACATTGCAGCCTTCCCCCAAAAGAATTTCCAGAGTCCTCACCCTAAGTTGGATGGGACTCTTAAAAGATAACCTTCCAGGGTATGCAGGGTATTTCCAAGCGCTCCCCAGGCTGGAGCATGTACGTCCTCTAAGGTCAAAGCCTTTGGCTGCAGTCTCTGTGGCCTAAAGGTGCTCAACATGAGTTTTCATGCTGTGCTACACCCTCTAGGGGCTAAAGTCTGTATTTGCACATATGTGATCATAAATGTAATACCCTTTAGGGGCTATGGTTTAATTGAATTATTCATGCTAAACATTAATGCATAGACATTTTCTCTTGTGAATGCTTCAATGAATTAATGACGATGACAACCACTCATGTTCAAAGTATACATGCTTTATTGCCATTACTACTTGCGTTGCTTCAAAGGTATATTCAATTATTGCATTTTAATAAAAGTGAATGCTTTGACATGTGACTTGTTGACCTAGATCCCTTTTTGGGAGGGGAAACAGTGATTAGGCAATGTCAACAAAAATATTTCCATCAGCTTATGTATATTTGTAAATTACTGCATAGTATTGAGTAGTGTGTGTAATAAATGTACTTTTTCCTTTTTCAAATGAAAAAACACAGACTGGACAATCATTTATTGAGTGTTATTACTGTGTATATGTGAATGGTGATTACTACTCACCACCTCCCTTGAGTAGGCCTTGGACTGCTCTGCTTCACTACCCGGTGATAGTCAAGCGCTACAATGGGGCGTTTGTTGCCCATGAAGGACATGAACCCATTACTTGTGCAGGCCACACAACTTGTTTGGCCAGGATCTCATTTTGAGATGACTTTGTCGATTCTACCTCCTTACAGCCCCATAAATGAATTTACTCACACAAACATTTGTGTGTCAGTAAACAACATTATTTGGGTCTAAAATGGGTGTTTCAAGGCAGGAATGCAAAGTTTGTGACCAGCCATGTGGGTGTTCACAAACTCCTCTCAGAGCCCATTTAACTCTGGTAACAGTTGGATATTTACTTCTCTCTTAATGGTAATCCTTCCTCCAAAACAAAAATTGGTTAGCGTGTAGGGGAAAGGATTTCTCAATGTGGAAAGTATTTTTCGTGCGGAGAAGAAACAATAAAAAATAGAAAAATGTGCATTTACTCTTTTTTTAATGTAAACATTTTAAGGAGAATTGATGGAGTCCTGCTGCTTTTGCTGCTTTTCAGGTGATTCTTTGGAAAATTAACTGAATTCCCCAAAAAAGCAAATCTGGACACGTGAAGTCATAGGCACGCAGATTTACGTCTTTTTATTATCACTAACACTAACAGAAGTGGGCACTAAACTGCTGAAGACTTGGTCATAGACAGACTTAGCAGGACTTTCACTATGGAAATTACTTGTGCCAATCAACATCCAGGCAAGCGTGGCCAGAAATGCACTTACACTTTCTATAGTGCTGTGGCATTGATTGAAGTAAGCAAAGGATGCCTGTACAAATGGGGTACAGATTTGAGCAAAGTTGAGCTTAGACTTAGGAAACAGCTCAGGAATAATGGTGATTTTCTTCTGTCCATTCATTTGAGGTTCCAATGCCAATAGATCATAATGCTTGCTCGAGGGTTCAAGTTGCAGACTTGCTGGTGATACTACTCACCATTTGATTTCATGGACAGCTGCTTGATTTAGCTTTAACTGGAGATGAATCAGTTATTCACAATGTATCAACAACATTGCATCCTCTTAAAAAAACCTTGGTAGCCCTGTAGATGGCTCTTCATACCTCAAGTCTATGCTTAAATAGCTCAGGGACTTAATGTTTTCCCCTAAAGCAATGTACATTTGCGGACATGCAATTGTTGAGGTGAGAGAATTTGAGGTGAGGTGAGGGGCATTTCAAAGTTGCTTAGAACCATTCAGTCTGACTTGGAGCATTTATGTTATTTCTTTTACGTCTGCATATGCAAATGATTTCCAGATCAATTGAGTGGCCAAGCTTGTTTTTTTCAAGAGTCCATTTGGTGGTATAGGAGTTGACATAACTATAAAGGCATTCGGAAACTAGCCCACTCCAGGGGAGCAGCCATTGATGAAGGGGTGTATTACTGGCAATACCTAGCTCTCCTGCTTTCCACTTTTTTGCCCATGTTACACCAATATCACCATCTATTCTATATCACTTCAAAAAAAGTTCATCCGCATCAGCCTCTTCATGGAAAGGTTTGTGCTGATATGCCAAGTGGGGATCATGTAAGAGTGGGATCCCAAAGCGTTGATTTACCTTGTTGATATCCATAGGAATTTTTGCTCTCAGATGCAGAAAAATGGCGTAACAACGGCCCATGTGTACGAAATTGCATTTTTGCATTTCCTAAATAGAGAATCCTAAGAAATCGCTATTTAGCAAATGCAAAATGGAATGTACTAAAATTGTGATGTCCTAATAGCGATTCCTACAGAGAATCAATTGTCATTAGGAAATCGTGATTTAGGAAATGCAAAACTAAGGGTACCCATGGGCCTAAGGCCCCCCTTAAATCAAAGGGAAAAAAAGGTGCTCATGTAGAGTTCCCGGGCCTCAATAAGACCAATGGTGTGGGGTACGTGCGGCCCCCCTTTAATTCATTAAGGGCCAGATGTACGACCATTCACTTTTGCATGTCGCAAATTGCGTCGAATTGCGACTTGCAATTTGCGACTCACAAAAGTGAATGTAAAACAGTGTCTCAGACACTGTTTGAGATTCCCAATGGGGTCGCAAATTGCATGCCTCATTAATATTCATGAGGCAAGCGCAATTTGCGACCCCATTGGGAATGGCTAGCACTCCAAGGGATGGTGGCCTGCTGGGGTCAGCAGACCACCATGTCTGTGACTGCTTTTTAAATAAAGCAGTTTTTTTTTTTAAATGCAGCCCGTTTTCCATAAAGGAAAATGGGATGCATTTAAAAAAGTAAAATGAAACTTTTCAGCTTCATTTTTTAAGGGCAGGCAGTGGTCCCTGGGACCACTGCCTGCTTTTAAAAAATATTTTCGCACCCATTCACAAAGGGGAAGGGGTCTCCTGGGGACCCCTTCCCGTTTGCAAGTGGTTTATCACCTACTTGAAGTAGGTGGTAAACTGCAAGTGTTTTGCAGCCGCAAATGCGGTCGCTAAACAATCATACATTGCATTAAGACTCGCTATTTGGAAGGGACACCCTTGGCACGCCCCTTCCTAATAGCGAGTCGTAAACCATATTTTGGGAGTCGGTAGTAGGTTACCGACTCGCAACATATGGTTTGTGCATGGGGCAGACCCAATTTTACAGTCGCAAACGGGACGAATTCCCGTTTACGACCGCAAAAATGGTCATACATCTGCCCCTAAATAAAGCCCTGGGGAGGTGGTGGTTCTCAGGGTTAAACAAAGACCATAGGAGTGGGGCCCCATGCGCCATCCTCCTTTTCTTGTTCAATGGCCATATGTCTCCGGGACTTGGCCAATCCAGAGGCTATAGTGTAAACAAGCACGGGAGACCATGCTTAGTTTTTTTTTATTTTTTATTTTGCTGCAAATTCGCAGATCTACCCATAATTTGGCAGCAAGTTTGAAACAAAAAAATGTTTTATAACCCCAGCGGGGTCCCTCTGGAACCCCACCACCACATCTAGGAGGCAGGGTATTCCTGCACTGCCCTCTTTTCTATATTTTTAAGGTTTTTTGTGGGACTCAGCTGAAGCTGAGTCCCAAGATGGCTGCCAACACTTCCTGGTTGAAGTGTTAGCAGGAAATCACATTTCAGCTCTGGAACTGTCGGATCCACGGGGATCAGCATTCCCAGATATACAAATTTGGGTTTCGTTTAATATCTCTAAAACTACTGAACATATTGACAGCAAATCACAAAAAGCAGGCTTTCTAGACCAAGAGCTAGCTTTCTTCCTAACTTGGTGTAAATCCGTCCAGCAGTTCGGGCAGTAGTTGTGTTCAAAATCCCTATTGGAATTAACATGGGGAAAATGTGTTTTGAGACTACCCTTTTTCTCAGCCCCTGCTTGACGAATCACCCCAAAACTTTCAACACTGCAGCTGACCTGAGTGTCATCTAAGTTTTGAAAATTTACCTGACTCAACGAGTCACTGCAGTTTCTCGACTCGGCGAGGGAGGAAGCAGCCCAGCTTCGGTCTCTGCTTCCTTGCTGTGGCTCCGACGCAGGCGAACAGCCTTTCAGCAGGGCATGGGGGGACCGTGCCGCCCCGGTCCGGCGTGGAGAGGCTCCGGCAGAGGTAAGTGTCAGGCGGCTCGGGCAACTCAGAAACAGCGCAGCCCCCTTGCTTGGTTCAGGAGGGTTGCGGTCTGCGGCCGCAGGCAGCAGCCCTCCGGTACCGGCCCTGTCTCGGCTGTGACGCACTGCAATGCCTGGCGGCTGCGTCTCAGCGATCAAGGTGTCCTAGGCTCAGTAAACTACTCCTGTCGGGCTCCACTGGCTTCAGGGACCCTCCGGTGCAGACAGGACAGCGCGATGGCTACGATCAGCGTAGGAGAATTAGAGGATTCTCGGGCCACAATGCGGAGCTCCTTAAATCGCGTCCGCCATCATGGCTGGTTAGCCACGCCCCTCATGGCTGAACTTGTCTCTTCCGAGGTTAAAAAGTCAGTGGGTGCTCCCGAATGGATGGAGTTCATTAGATTAGTAGTGTTCGGTGTGCTGAGTTGTTCCTACTTGTATATAGTGCGTGAACAGCTATACACAACCAGGGAGATTCCTACCTACGGGTGAAAAATGGTCCTACTGAGGGCAGAAGGAGACAGGGAGGGGGGGAGCAAGGTTGGGTAAGATTGGGGGAGGGTAGAGAATATCGGTCTCATCATACCTGGTCCCATGCATAGATCCCTGAGCCTATCACATTACCAGGTATACACACAAAGGACTTGCTGCGATAGGTCCAGAAGCTCCCCTGCTTCAGTGACTGGAACTGCTAGTAGAGGCTTGGGGGTTCTATGGGGGTGTATCTGCTGAACTCAGGAAGGCTCCCCAGACCTGAATGAATACCAAAGTTTATCATTGAGTTTATACATGATTTGCCCTTGACCAGCCACTGTGTAGCTTTAACCAGGCAGAACAGAAGGCCCCTGCTAATGATGCAGGATGCAGTCCAGACACCACTGGGCCTGGGGGGTGTATCAGTGACCAATTTTATGCTGTTATCAGTATATAGGAATAGTAAATCGGGTTCCTTTAATGATCCCTTCCTTCACTGCATCTTTGGACAGGGTTAATCCAACATTGGACCTAATCTCCGACATATGTTAAACCGGTCTATTACTTTCTCCTCAGTGCTCCCAGCTTGGAAATCAGCACATGTGGTTCATCTTTAAAGAAGCCATCGGCAGATCTGGCAGTCTGATCAAGCTACAGACCTTTTTTGTTGCTGTCTTTACTGGTAAAAATTCTTGAAAAATAAATGAATAGTCTCTGATTTTAAGCTATCAGGAAGAAAATTCTGTCGTAGACGATGCACAGTCTGACTTCCGTCAAAACTTTAGCAATGAAAATGCCATGTTAGCTGCAACAGAATTCATAAAGCTCTTTTGCATAAAATCTTCTCTGCCACACTCATCCTCTTGGTTCACTGTGGCTTTCGACACAGCCTGCCATGCAGTTCTAATTGATTCTGTTTACTCTTGACATCAGTGGCGGTGCACATGAATGGATCCTCTTTTCTTACAAACCATTGTACTCCCTTTTCTGTTAACTAGCTACCAACTTCCATACAGAGAGGGTTCGGCCCTTAGTCTGGCTTTAATGTCTGTACGGCACCATTTGACAATATCATGAGTTCTTTTGGAATCCCAATTTTATCTTAGGCTGACAGCACACAACTGGTTGTTACTTTTTCCAAAAGAAAGGGAACACTGTAAAATGATTTCAAAAATTATCTTTTTGAGGTAGCAAGATGGATGAACCTCCATTGCCCAAGATATAACTCTGATAAAGCTGAGCTCCTCATCTTTGGTCAGTCTAACATAGCCTGATCACCCTCCTGGTGGTCTGCCAAACTTGGTTCCCCACCAGTCCCTACGCAGGTGACTAGAAATCTAAGCACTAACGTAGACTCTAACCTCACTTTTGCCCCTTAGATATGCACCATGTCTGCCACTTGTTTCTCCCTGTTAAGGACCCTTAAGAAAATCTTTGTGTTCATTCCTGCGGCTACACAGAAAACTATTGTCCACGCTCTGATAACCTCCAGACTGGATTTCTGATATTCCCTGTTGGTGGTGCCGCTAAATGCCTGATTCATCAGTTAATAGTAGTCCAAAATGCTGCTGCAAGACTTCACCCTCAATGTATCTTGGAGTCAGACGGTCTCTTCAGGCCTAAAATCCCTCCAGTGGCTGCATCCAATTTACCTTTACTCATTTGGCAGTCACTAGAACAGGCCCTTAATGCCTCCAGAAACTGTTACCTGGTACACAGCTATTCGGGCCCTCGGGTCATCAGGACATTGACTCCTTATCACAGCTGTATACTGAAAAACTTGCATTTGCGATTGTTCCTTAGCCTTTGAGGCTGCAAAACTTTGGGGCTCCATCCAAGTTCATCTTCGGCTTATGACCTACAAAGCTTCTTCTCGTAAACTCATCAAAACCTGGCTCTTCTTTCTTCAGTAACTCTCTCCTTAAATTTCTTTCTGCAACTGGTTTTAGCGCTGGGATGCTCGGGTTTGAGTAGCTGTGTAATTTAGAAATATTTTATTCATTCATCTTGGGAGATCTGTGTAGAGACTTATGTGTATGGGTGGTTGTGCCTCGCCAGTCACTTTTTTCTACATTGGGAAGTTGATTGTCCTTTGCTTAATGGGAGTGAAAGACTACGTCATTGCATCACGCCCCGAGCTAGTAACTTTAAAGTGATGTCATGTGCTTTAGCAGGTGGTGTGTTTATACTTGGTGTATGGGAATGTTTCAACAATGTATGTGGTTTGTGACAGTGATGTTGAGTTGATTTAATATGGCTCACTCATGGATAATGGAAGTAAATGCGAGTGCCTTAGTGTCAACCCAGGAAAGATAATAGAAAACGGATATACAATTGCAACTTGGAACATCCCCGGCCTAATGAGCAAACGGGATTCACTAGGATGGCTAGATTTTATTAACGATCTTGATATAATTTGTTTGCAAGAAACCTGGTGTACTGATCCCGTTTATATAGAAGGGTTTACCTCATACTGGTTACAGGCAGTGCCTTGCCCTGCATGAAGAGCGAAAGGGGGGCTTTTGATCCTTATCTCAAATAAGCTACCAGCTGTTGTTAAAAGAGTTGTTACAATCGGAGCACACTCCCAGATCATGTGGTTGCATTGTAAAGATGGTGGGGATGTGGTTATGGTTAACTACTATAATAATGTATTCGATTCAACTCGCAGAAATATTGTATTTGAGTTAGACAAAGGGTTTGATAATTTGCTAAGTACGATCAGCACTAATATTGCAATCATATGGGATGGGGATTTTAACATGCAAACATGCCTTTTGTCTATGACCAAAGTTTGTGGGAATAGGAATGATGAGGGTGATGATTGTATACATTTTCCACACAATGATTATGGCAGAGCCTTAAACTCTATGTTGGCCAAATACGACCTCAAATTGTTACAGTGTGCTCGTGACACTAGTGGTGGTTTAATAACAACATTTATAGGCAGGAATGCTGCATCCGTTATTGATCATGTGTTAATTTCAACAAGTATTAATCATATGTGTTCCATCCCAAGGATCACTCAGTTAGTACTTAGTGACCATAATTGCATTATAATGTCAGCACTTGTCTGGGGCTCAAAAGTTGTATTACACCAAAATACTATTATTAACATCACCCCAACTAGATCGAACGGGACACGAATCAAATGGGAGGGGGTGGATCCGACAAAAGTATTGCATGAAATTGTCACAAAATGTGGTGCAGAGATTTCCTACTGCCTTAATGAGGATGTTAGCCCTCCCCAGTTGTTAGCCAATTTTAGTAAAATTAATACTGTTATTGAAGGGATATTGACTGCTCCCTTTAGGGAAAAAAGTAAACAAGGTAGGGGATGGTTTGATCACACTTGTACCCAGGCCTCAAAACAACTGAAACAGGCTTTACATAATAAACCTAGGAATAACAAATTCATTAAAAATCTACATCTTAATTACAAATCTGTCCTTAAAGCAAGGAAAAGAGAGTTATAGGAGTTAGCGTGGGACAAGTTATCCATGGCAGCAGACACTGCTAACAATAAGCTATTCTGGGAAACTGTGAACTCGCTGTTTTTAAAGTGTGACTCATTCCCTGAAGTACTATCCCATGTTAATTGCGAAGCATGGGTGATACATTTTTCAAGTATTTTTAACCCTCTAGACTATGAAGCATCTAGGGCCCAAAGTCCAACACAGAGTAAGTGGCTGGTTATTCCTTTAAATATTACAATTGATGAGGTAAAGATAGGATTGACGGGAAGCAGGGGAGGGAAAGCACCGGGCCCAGATGGGGTCCCAGTAGATATTTATAAAGCAGCAATAGATTTATGGGGGCCCATCCTTACTAGAGTTTTTAATTTAGCAATGATAGAGTATATACCGTCGACATGGGGTCAATCAGTTATTATTCCTATTTTTAAAAAGGCAACATATCGGAAGCTAAAAACTATCGCCCATTTCGCTCCTAGACTCATCAGTAAAGGTGATGAGCAAAGTATTACTGGTGAGACTAGAAGAGTGGGCCATTGAGAATGACATACTCTCCCCAGTACAATATGGTTTTAGGAAAGGGCTAGGAATGATAGAGCAATGCATTGATTTAGAACTTTTAATAGGTAAATATACATGTGCAAAGCAGGGGAGATTATATTTATGCTTTGCAGACCTTAGTAGTGCCTTTCATCTTGTTGATCATACCATCCTGTGGCCAATTTTGCTTAACTTTGGAGCTCCCAAACCTATAATCTTTTTATCTTGCAAGGTTATATGAGACACTGTCATGTAGAGTTCGATAGAGGCAGCGTGGTGAGTGCACACCAAATTTTGAAGTCAAATGTGGTATTCGCCCGGGCTGCGTCTTAGCACCACTGTTTTTTTCACTATTTATAAAAGAGGTTGACAAAGCCCTTCGATCGGTGCAGGCGGATGACCCCAAATTGCTGGCAGTCCCGTACTGGTCCTGCTTTATGCAGATGAGACTGTGTTGCTCTCTAGAACCCCGGTTGGCCTACAACGATTAATGGACACGTTTAGGACTTTCATTACTAGTAGAAAATTGCTAATCAATAAAACAAAAACTTTTACTATGGTGTGTGGCCCTAAACCCAAGAAATGCAAAACCTTTTACATTGATAGCACCCCAGTGGAAACCGTTAATAATTTTTGCTACGCTGGAGTAACTTACACAGGTAATGGGAACTGGACGCATGAATTAACCAACGTCCGTTCAAAGATGATTAAGAGTGCACATGGGATTTTTACATTTGCATCAAAGCTAGGCGACCGCCGTACAAAGGATATGGAAGATATATATAAGGCCAGATGTGTTGCCATCGTCTTGTATGGTGCAGGGGTGTGGGGCCACAATTGTAGTCAGATTTTACAACAAGAAGAAAACTCCTTTTTAAAACGTCTTTTAAGTTTACCCCCTTCTGCATCCACTGAAATAATACATCAAGAAGTAGGATTAAATTATGTATCAAATCTGATTGCTATGCGGCCACTACTGTTATGGAGATCTATTTGGGCCAAAGACGAAACTAAATTTACTCAAACCATTATCAAAGATAAAAGTTCAGGTATCCCCTGGTTAAACTACATTATTGACTCGTATAGTAAATTATTTAAGTTTCAGATTTATGTAAATCCAGGACACGTGATAACTCTACCAAAACAGGAGATAAAGGATATATTTTTGGCCCATAAAAGAGATCCACATGAGAGTAGTAGGGAAGCAATCCACATTTATATTTTACCAAACAATTGAACACAGAACGGGTTTTCAAGATTTTATGTCTATAGTTACCAAGTCCTCACATCGCTTTGTTCTGATTAGGCTGAGACTATGAATAGCACATCACTTAGTCGCTTTCCCCACAGTGAAAATGCATCCCACTACCCTGTGCCCTTGTGATGAGAAATCTAAACAATGCACCATGCACTTTTGCAATTTTTATCTGTATTTTAGGTGTTTTTATTTGAAACCACTTTTTATAAAACTTAATGTGAGACCAACCCATGCTGCTATGAAATTACTTGTTACTCTTAATGACTTGGGGATATGTTTTATGTTGCGTCATATTCAAAAAGCAATTGAAATAAGAAAAAGCATTGTGCCAGTTAATTGATTTACCTGTAACTAATTTGATCTTCTTATGTGTGGTCGACACTGTTTTTAGAATCTATTTTTAACTTGTAATTGCTTTTATGGTTGTTGCACATACCGAATAAAGCTTGTTGAACTGAGCTGAACTGAGTAGCTGTGTAATTTAGAAATATTTTATTCATTCACCTTGGGAGATCTGTGTAGAGACTTATGTGTATGGGTGGGTGTGCCAAGCCACTCACTTTTTTCTACATTGGGAAGTTGACTGTCCTTTGCTTAATGGGAGTGAAAGACTACGTCATTGCATCACGCCCCGAGAGAGGAGTTCGCCTAACGGCTAGGGCGTTTGACCTCGGAGCTGGGGAACGCGGTTCGAGTCTCAACACGGACGCACAACATCCTGTGATTCTGGGCAAATCACTTAATCTCCCCGTGCCTAACAAAAATGAATGTGTCCTCATGTAACGCAACTGGTGCTCATGTAAAGCGCTCTGATACCCGAATTGGGTCAAGTTCGCGCTATATAAAACTCTGTGAAAAAAAAGAAGAAAAAAGAAAAAAATATATTTTGTGAAGATCGTGGCAAAACAAAAAATGCTCTTCCTATGGAAACACAGTCCTAACTATAACTACCTACTGGCGCCCTTTAGGCATGCTATATTGATGATCTATTCATTGTGTGGAGGGGTTTCCAGCAAGCTGCCCAGGTGTATATAGAGAAACTCAACAGAAATTCCCTTAACTTACAGTTTACCAGCAAGATTAGTGACACATCAATACCCTTTCTTCATTTGAGGGTTTATGTACAAGATAATCGATTGCACATAAAGTCAGAATCCTTGCAGTCTCATCAATAGCATACCCTATGGTGAGCTACTGCACATTAAGCACAACTGTTCTTCACCCACTGCATACGTACAGGCAGAGAGGGACGCCCTGAGGAGGTTTTAAATGAGAAGCTACTCTAGAAAGGTACTGAACGAAGCTTCTGAAAAGGTTCAAACTATTGACAGACCACAACTGTTGGTTAATAACCGGAGAAGGATGTTGGAGGGAATGGGTGATCAGGTGGCTAGGCTAATCATGAATTTCTCTGCCAATTTGACAAATGTCTATCAGATTCTCAAGAGAAATTGGAGGATCTTGCACACAAACCATGTCATTGGCCCACAGGTAACCCTCAGGAAAAGCACTTCTCTTAGGGACCTGCTTGTGCCTAGACACTATACACAGGATTCTTTCGGTGCACACGCTGCAAGGTAAACAAAGTTGTAAAGATAAAAGAATATGAAGTCGAGGCGAAAAAGATGAGAAAGCTGATACCCATAATTGTTAAATTATAGTTCCAACTATGTGATCTATTGCCCAGTATGCCCGTGTGACAAGAAATACATAGGAAGCTCTGCGCATCTAGCCAAGAAAAGAGTGCTGGAGTTCATGGGTGCCATAACTAATCAGGATGGGTCATATCCAGTAGCTAGGCACTTCCAGGCTGACCACATCAGCAACAGAAATCTTTTGTGTTTCTTCTGTGTAGATCAAGTCCTCAGAGATGTGATGTGAGGGGAGTGGAAAGAATTAAAAAATCGAGGCAATTGGAGTCACATTATATAATTAAGATGCACACTAGGACACCAGGGTGATTGAACAGTGACGAGGAACTATGGGCACACCTTGGGTAGATTTCATTTTTCTTTTTTATCTTAATTTGTTAGGCAACCTTAAGGCTCAGAGTAGGCTATCCCATGACACTAGGGACTGGCCCATTCAGGGTTAGATAGTATTTGGAAACACATAGTATGCCGGGGCGTTGTCATTGTCTTCTCCTTCCTAGGTACAGGTCGTGTTAGCCGATTCAGGGCTGTATACGATTTCACTATGCTCTCTAATAGAAGAGTATTGACAACTGAGGCACGAGATTCATGACAGATGTAGTAGACACATCCACCACAGTCCATGGGAAGGGACATCCTGAAGTGCACCTGCACTTGAAGATGGCTTAGTTCAGTGTACCTCACATCTTGCAGCCAGATATTGTTGGTAGGCTGTAGAAACATTGGATTTAGGTGTTTGGATCACATCTCAACGTCTTATACAACAGTTGTAACTTGGGCAATTTTTACCCAGGAATAGCCAGTGAGGCATCACAAGATGGCCGCCTTAGTCACATTATCTGTCACGAGACACCTATCCTCCCGATTGCCCTCACAAGATTATGGATTGGAGTGTTATTCTGAGTAATGGAATATACTTATGTACATGCAGTTCCCCTAGTCGCTGTTTAAATTTATTTATATAAATATATGAATTTTTTAAATTTGGGAGTACGTATAATCATGCACAATTGGCTGCGATACTAAGGCCGCCTACAAATGAATTTATGATGTGCGCTCATTCCAAAGTGGTATTATGTAGAAGTTATTCATTAATATGTGTGCATTCTTGATTTTTGATCATGACGAATGATGTCTTTGTTGCCTCGATAAAATGGCCACCAACAGACTGATGAATCGTGTAGTTTGTTTGTGGTTGCCGAAAACATTGTTGATTTTGATTACACTTTGCTGCCGCCCAATCAAGTAGTTTCATGTATTTAAATGACAGTATTATGCCGACTACCTTGACATTGACAAAGGCCAAGTACTGAAACGCATCTGTCTGTGTTTTCTTTTGTTTGTGGCACAATAAATCTTGGAAACAGTATCTCTCCGTGAGTGTGCAACCTGTTTTGGAGAAATTAATATGAATATATAAATACATATATATTCACTGAAAAAACAAATTCACTGGTTATAGTTAGCAGAGCTAACTATAACTTGAGTCCCAGCCATGCACTGCTTATCACCACTCATATTACATCACTCATGAAATGTTCTTTGACATCATTTATGACATCACTGATATCATCTCGAACTACATCATTGATGACATCTCTGATGACATCATTCAATGAGTGTGTTAGTTTGTTTTATAGCTTACATAGTGACGGGTAACTACCCTATTACTTTCTACCTAATTTTGTACAGCCTATGTCCAGCTAATGGGTGTAAGTGTTTTCAAAACACATGTGCTCCTAATGTATCATAGGTATGTAGCGGTATTGAACATGTTATAAATCTTTGTGTTGAAGAGTAACTGTGTGGGCAGGTGACAGTTGACGACTTGTGACCAGAATATTCCACACAAGTTTTTTGGTTTTGCAGAAAAAGTTTCCAACAGGGCAAAGATTCTACATAGTAGATACTAAGTATTGTAAGCAGACTTGAGTTATTAGAGAAATTTGTCTCAGCATGACAATTCCTACATAACATAGAAGACTGTGTGCACCAGTTACTAACCTATGTACATGTGCTTATTATGCTTCAGAAGATGGACCATCTGTAAAGTTTTCACCACACTACGAAAGAAGCAGGTAGTATGATCTTTAGCACCTTCAAACCTTGGTTATTTTAAATGAATAGTCTTTCATATGGCAAGTTTTGTATAGAGTGTACATTGTTCTTAGTAGATACTTTTTAATACTGTGTGGTGTACTTCTGATGAGAGTTTCACTATCTGGAAACAAAGTGTTACTGAGTAAACTGTCTCCATAGCGTGAACACTGTTTACAGTACCCACTTTTCTACTGATATCCACTTCATTTCTCACTGGAGTTTCAGTGACTATGAGGGATTTGATACAGGTAACGAGTGTCTGTAGTAGTGCATTAGTTAAGTAACAGGGCTTAAGTATCTGGAGGAATGTGGATTGCTCTGGACAGTTGTACACAGATTGAACAACCTGTGCAGTGGAGGTTTCCCTTTTTTCTGTGGTTGTTAGTGAACATGAACTCAGCTACGGTATAGAATCAATGTTGCACATAAAAAAAGCTTGTTTCACCTGGAGGCATTATTTGTATGATAGCATTAATGATGCTTTGTATTATTTAGAACTATTTTGCACTCAATTTCATAGCTCCCATGCCATACCCATTTATAGAGCAAATTGTACAAAAGAAACATGGCTGATGTAATTAGTATGCCATCAATGATGTCCCAGGACTAGCCATGAATGATGTAATATTTTGAAGTCATAAGCAGTGTATTGCGGGGGTGCAAGTTAAAGTTAGCTCTCCTAACTATGACTGTCTGCTAACTATAACTGGTGAATTTCTGTATTTATTTTAGTTCAGAACATTAATGTTATCACTGACATATTCGCCTAACGATAACGTCACTTTAACCTTTTTTGCAGTGAATTTCCAAGTTGTTTTTTTTAAAACAACAGATCTTTTTATCACACCTAATTATATCATTACTTTAACCTTTGTTTTTTTCAGTGAATTTCTACTGTTTTTTTAATGTAAAGTAATATTTTATTTCCATACGTAAAGCCAACGCCATGCTACGCATGGCCTTCAGCCATGTGAAGCAGAGGTTAGCCACAGTTTTCCAGGCCCTGCGGTGAACCCCCCACAGGCAACCAACACCAAGCTGCACATGGCTTTCAGCTGTGAGCATCAGGGGGTTAGCCACAGGGCTTGGCCTGCCGTAAGGCACTGTGGCCAAACCCTCAGCAGGCTGCCAAACCAATGCAGTGCACAGCCTTTGGCATGTGTGGCGTAGTTTTGGCCGTTGGCCCCAGGGGGACTATCCCCGGGCCAAAACATATATATTAAGGGGAGGTGGGCATGCAGCCACATTCCCTGACCTATAATTGGCCCTAGGGGCCCCATCCCCTGGAGCCAGTTTCAATAAAAAGAGGAGGGGGCCACGTGGCTCCACCCCCCAAGCCTTCTCCAACCCCAAAAAACCCACCGTCCGGGGCCAAATATAATATAGAAGGGTGAGGGGCCATTTGCTCCTCTCCCTGAGCCTAATTAGGCCCCAGATACCCCATCCCGGGGCCAAATTCAATATAAAAGGGGAGGGGGCCTGCGCAGCTGCCTCCCAACTATTTCTTGGGCCCCAGGACCTACTTTGCCCCTGGTTACCCTATCCTCCAGGGGCTCCATTAATAATAAGTGGGTGTTCCGGTGCCCACCCAGGGCACCCACGAAGCACCACGTTGGGGGCTGCGGGGCAGATCTTCAGGGCCCCCGTGGCCCCAGTTGGCTGCCCGCATGTTGTGGGAGCCAGCGTTGCTCCCGCCCAGATGGAGCAGCTGCTTTTTGCATGCTCCCTCTCTATAGGAGCAATATGTGTGGAAACAACACAAGTTTGAGCATTGTAAATCACCTATGGGCTGGGAGCAGACTTATGTGTTTCCTCCTGTTTAGTGGGGGATTCAAAAATGCTCCTGCCAGATGAAAGCAAACATGTTTCCCTGCAGCTCTAGTGTGGTCTGGGAAACTACTGAGTCTGGGGCGATGGGGTCCATGGGGTATTTAAAGGCTAGGAGAGGTGGGCCATGTGGCCTCCCTCCCTGTTAAATAATGTTACGACAGCAATCTCATGGGACACTCACACAATCTGCGGACCAAGATCTAGCTTCCTGCTAAATTTGATGTAATTCCATTCAGCAGTAAATCCAATAAAGAGGAGGTGGTCACGAAGCCTCCCTCCCCAAGCCTAGAAAGGCTCCGGGGACCCCACCCCCAGGGCTGTGTAGAAAATAAAGGAAGGAGGCTCATGGCTCCCCTCCCTGAGCCTCCAAGAGTCCCCAGGGATCCTTTCCCCAGGGCAATATCTTTATAAAGGGGAGGGGGGCGTGCAGCTCCCTCCCCAAACATGAAAAGGCCCCAGAGCCCCATTCTCTAGGGCTGCAACATTACAAATGGGGAGATGGGCATGCAGCGCCCGATCTCAGAGCCAGTTTATGACCCTGGGGACCCAATCCCCGAGGCCGGCTCAGAGACGGTGTCACATGAATCCCACCTCTGGGACGTTGTCTATTTCCCTGCCTGAGAGCTCAGGAATGGAAAATGTATAATGAGCTCCCACCCAGCGGGAGAACAAAGCAGCTACCACCAGGTGGGAGAGCACAACTTTTTTTTCCTGTTGGCGCTCTTGGGCAGGGAAATACTCAGAATTGCTCCCACCTGGCGAGAGCAAAACAAAACTTCTCCCGCGGGGTGGGAGCAATGTTGGCTCCCTCTGCACTCGGGATGGGTGCAAGCAGGGTAGTCGACAGGGCTGCATAGGCCCTGGGCCACCCCTGCAGCTCCCATTGAGTGAGAGACCTGCTGTGAGGTGCCCTGAGTGGGCAACAGGGCAACTCACTTAAAATATTTTAACAAGAATGAGGATGCCAACTTCTGCAGGAGCAGGGAGTCAGCAAGACAGGGACACCCAGCAAAATAAAAATAAATGGAAAAAGTGAATATTAAATGAACGGCCAGAGACGCTCATTTATTATTCACTGCTTCTACCAAGGAGCACCCCATAATGCCCTAGGGCATTTTCAGATAACATAATTTTAAATAATTGTGCCCCTAGAAGTGACAAGGGCACCACCAAACATTTTTTTTAATGTTGCTGGGGGCTGATTGCAGTTATACAGCCCCCCAGCAACCTAGAAAAAAAAAACAGTAAGGCTCATGGGTCATTGAATCCATGACCCCAGGAGAACTTACCATAGTTTTTAAAGCAATTCTAGTTGGATCTCTAAGCTCTTCAGCTGGAGTGAAAGGCTTTTGGTTGTTTTTATGATTCTATTTTTTGGACTGAAAAATGTTAAAAGAAAGACTCAGAGATATGTTTGTTTTGTTTAAAAACAACAACAATATGTCTCTGATTTTTTGTTTTGAATTTTTTCACCCACAATTTGTAATAATAAAAGCTATAAAAAAGAAAGAGTCACAGACATGTTTTCACTAAAACCTTATTAAACAGTTTTATTTAAATCAATTTTATTAAACATTGCATTGAGTGAATTATTTAAAAATATACATTTGATTAAAATTATTTGTGATTTTTGAAGAAGGATTATAGATCTACTTTATATGTATTGAAATGCTCACACCTTGATAAAGCCAATATGCTCACTTTATACATTTTGGTGTTGAAGAAGGCCGTGCATGGTGTAGGGTTGGCTGCTCTGTGGCCAGGCCCTGCGGTCAACCCCATGTCATGCACAGGGGGTTGAATTCCTGTGTGGAGTTAGCCCTGTGACCATACTCCTGGGGCACACAGCCAAAGGCCATGTGCTTCGGGAGGTTGGCTTTACGTATAATAATAAAATATTACTCTACATAAACAATCCTAGAAAATCATTGAAAATACAAAAGGAAAGTGACGTTATAGTTAGGTGAAAATTTCAGTGTCAACGTTACATTTTAAACTAAAATCAAAACACAGAAATCCTCCAATTATAGTTATCTCTATAACTCTCTGTAACTATAACTCAAGCCCTAAGGTAACCATAACGTGCGCTCTCACCTTGCATTGCTAATTAGCCCACATATTACATCACTCATGAAATCTTCTATGACATCATTGATAATATCACTGCAACATTTGCATTGAAATTACTGAGGACAAAACTGTGCATAGAGAATGAAATTCACATGAACCTCATTTTACCTGCTGTACTTAGAAAGTTGAGCAGCACTTGGAGTGGTTTGCAGTCTTGCCTCACATGTTTCATAGCAATAAAAGTAATCATTAACTTGTCCCTTTGTGACTATTTGTGATGTTTGGTAAGCCTTCCTCCCTCCTTCTCACATAAAAGATGTGCTGTTGTCTATTCACTAATTTGTCTTCATGGCAGGAATGAAAACGTGTGGGTACAATGTGCCTACTATGATCTACTTGGGATAGTGCATGGGCAATGCTCTTTCACCCAACGCCCTATAGGTGCACCATGACAGAATAGCATCTTTCAATGTGTCTCATCAATGCAGTTCAGACTCTCATTAATCTAAGTTGGACAAAAGGCGCACATATGAGGACATTTTTCCCCCCAAAAATCATAAAACATTCTTGCAAATAGCAGAAAAGCAAGAGACACTACATTTAGAAAGCAATGTCAAAATCATCGAAGCGGCATCTATGTAGCATCAATCATTACATCATGGGTCATATGTACAAGGTGAATGAGCCACAGGAACATCACTTTTTTTATGTTCTGGTGGCACAATGCCCTGCACCATATTTACAAAGTGGTATTAAGCCACTTTGCATGACTTAACACTGCTTTGTAAATATTGTATCCTTTCACGCTGGTAGCTGGGTTAAAGGGGCGTCACTGCATGTTGCTGTAGGCATTCCACCACAACACCCATTGCTATTGATGCTGCCCCAGATTTACAAGGATCTGTAAATCTGAGGCAGCGCCAAAATCTAACGCCATGCAAAAGCAGGCGTTAGATTGGCTCAATGAGGAGAAATACTGTTATTTAACCTCATTTTTGCTTTTTCTAAATGTGATGCATTCTGCAGCACACATAGAAAGAGCAAAACGCCATTATTGATTATTTTTGTGCAGGAATGGACACCTTCCGGCCCACAAACAATAATACAGGCAACACAGGCACCCTTGCTCTATGGCGCAAGGGTGTCTGTTTTGGCACTAGGCAGCTATTTTTAGTGCCAGTGCTAGGGAAAACACAGGGGTCTGCCATATTCTTTTAAGTACAGCGCATCCCTGTATTTTGGAATTGACGCAGTGCGGCACTGCAAAATTTGCCGCAATGCTGTGCTGCGTCATTTCCTTGTAAATATGCCCCAATGTTTTTTGGTATAGAAAAGTGGCAGGAGTGCCTTGTGAACCTGCCTCAATAAGATGTTAGATCCATAAATGCCATGCATGCAAACATACCACAGTACAAGATATGATCCTAACAAATGCTAAAAAACGTTGAAGGTGAGTCAGTTCCCTTTCTAAAAAACTCATTTCTTATATTCTGTGGACATGCTACTGTTTTATCAAAGAATTTACTGCACCACTTTTTCTCCATAGGAAAAAAGTGCTCCTGCAGGTCTAAGTACTACAGAAACCTCATCATACTGATGACAAATAATTAACTTACCTATTTTAGCAAGATCTACAGGAATGGATGAATGGGTCTAAGGCTCAGATAATCCCTTGGTTTCTGAGCAGGTCATTCAACAATTGATTAATTTTTGTATACACTGACTTTTTTACGTTGATTTATTGAACACGAAAAGCCTTCGAAGACCAAACAAAGACAAAGGAACAATGCTGTTAAAAAACAAACAAAACAAATTAAGACAAATCTAATATCAAGACGCTACAATAAGATCATGGAGTACTTGAGCTGAGCAATTCCGGCTGGGTTGAGGAAAAGCATTTACAACGTAGCAGATTTGATGGGTCAGGTCAGAAATAAATTTAGAAATAGAAAGGTACATTTTTGGAAAAGCCTATTGTCTGCCCAGCAAGAAATCTCTCTCTCTTATGTTGCAAAAGTCATGGCTTTTGCCACACATGCATACACAATAATGGTGTACATAATTTGTATTTTCAGGATTATTTTTAATTTCCCAAAACTAATGAGAAGTTATGTTACATTACTCCAATTGCATTTCTGTCACCTCATGATCCAAAATGAACTCAAGCCTTTTCCCGGTCTGGTGCAGCACACAGAACACTGAGCACTGCCACCTCCTACTCATCAAACGGTTAAACTGAAGTGCGATGGGCTGGGAAACAGACAAGCAGGAGCAGGCTGGTGAAAGGAGTCCACTCCCTAATCAAACTTTGACAGCTTGCATGTATCACGTGACATGCAATGGTGCACCATTTTAAGTGCAAAAAGTAAATGACGATCACACTCCAGCCTTCAATTACCATTATGTGCATGCGCTCTCCAGTGAGAGCATGCTGGTAGCTGTAGTTCAATTCTTCCCCGCAAATGGGGTCCGTACAAATTGCCTTTCATTAGTTCTTTGTCATAATGTTTATTTTATTTTATAAGCCCTCCGGTGGGCCCCAGACGTAATACGCAGCTTCCACAATTTCAACCTTCCTGCGCTGCTTTCACGGTTGTGCATATATATATATATTACCTACTGTCGGTCGCCAGTAGGTAGTTATAGTTAGAACCTATTTTCCATAGGAAAAGCATTTTTTGATTTGCCAATATCTTTGGCGCCGTTTGACGAATCTTCGCGAAATTTTCAAAACTAATGGCCCGCTACGGTCAGCTCCTGTCTTGAAAGTTTCGGGGTCATTGGTCAAGCAGGGGCTGAGAAAAAAGGGGGGTCCCAAAACACGTTTTCCCTATGTTCATTTCCATAGGAAAAATTGGAACAGGCTACAGCCCGAACTGCTGAACGGAATTACACCAAATTTGGCAAAAAAGTAGCTCTTGGTTCAGAAAGCGACCTTTTTTTAAAATGGTGTAAATCTGTTTGGTAGTTCCTGAGAAATTAAAAAAAGAATACTTTCGATATCTGAGCACCGAGGAGGAGTCGTGACTCCTCCCGAGCACGAGCTGATTTCTGATTGGCTGCCAACACTCCAAACCAGGAAGTGTTGGCAGCCATCTTGTGACTCGGTAACCGAGTCACAAGAAAAGAGTGGAAACAAGGTTGAAAAACAAGAAAAGGGGGCAGGGTAGAAACACCCTGACCCCCTAGGCCTGCTCAGGGGGTCCCACAGGGACCCACAGGGCCAAAAAAAGCATTTTTGTTTTTGAAAATAGGCAGAATTTGCGCTGGGTGTGCGAATCCTGCGAGAAAATAAACAAAAAATTAAGCGCGGACTCCCGTGCTTCATTTTAATGAGCCCCCGGTTGGGCCAGGTCCCGGGGGCAATGCCAAAATTAAATAGCGGGGGCCCGCGGGGGCCCCTGCAGCCCCGGAGACCGCCACCTCCCCGGGGCTATGCTAATTATATGCGGGGTGCCCGTGGCCCCCCTGCAGCCCTGGGGACCACCACCTCCCCGGGGCGTCTTTATTTGGATGTGGGGGGCTCCCAGGGCCCCCCAAGCCCTGGGGACTGCCACCTCCCCGGGGCTTTATGTGATTATGCACTGGGGGCACGTGGACCACCACCTCCCCGGGGCTTAAAATATTAGAAAATAGGTGTGGGGGAGCTCCTGCTCGCCCCACACTGCCCCGGGGACCACCACCTCCCCGGGGCACTAATTATTCAAAATCAGGGGTCTGTTATGGACCCCCGGCCCCAGGGACCACCAACTCCCCGGGCTTTAGAAATGGAGGGAGGGGGGCCACGCGGCCCCCCTCCTGGAGCCCTCCATGGCCCTGGGGACCGCCGGTCCGCCACCCCCCAGGGCCGGCTCCCGGCTCCTGCCCTGCCATAGCAAACCCTGCTTTGCTTTGTTGAAGCGAGAGCAGGAAAACCTGCTCTCGCTTCAATGAAGCAAAGCAGGATTGCTTTTGAGCAAGGGGAGCTGCATGTCAGCAGCTCCCATTGCTCAAAAGCAATGCCGGTTCCCGCAGGAGGCGGGGAGCCAGCGGGACCGTGGGGGCATTGGGGCTCCCCCCACGGTCCCCAAGGCAAAGGGCCGGCCCCGGGGGATGAGGTCCCCATGGCCAGAAGTGGCCCGGGAGGGGGGCCACGTGGCCCCCCTCCCTTCACTTTAAAAAAAAATGGCCAGGCCCCGGGGGATGGTGTCCCCATGGCTGAAATCGGCCTGGGGAGGGGGCCGCGTGTCCCCCCTCCTTTAAAAAAAAATATATATATACTGGCCAAGCCCCGGGGGATGGGGTCCCCGGGGCAGATAATTGCCTCAGGAGGGGGGCCACGCAGCCCCCCTCCATTGAAAGTAAAAAAAATGCATACGCAGCCATGCCCCGGGGGATGGGGTACCCGGGGCCGAAATTGGCCTCGGGAGGGGGGCCGCGCGGCCCCCTTCATGTTTCTTTTTTTTTTTTTTAAAAGGGGTTAGGCCCTGGGGGATGGGGTCCCCAGGGCCCCAAAAATAGTAAAAGAAGGGGGGCCACACAGCCCCCTTTCAAATAAAAAAATAAAATAAAAAAGCTGGTATCACGCCGGAGGCCCCGCCCCCTCCCTGCACCACTCTGCAAACACGCCCCCTGGCGTGTTGTAAGATGGTAAATTAAGTCCCCATGAATACTAAGGGTCCCTGGGGGCCAACTAGCCCACCAGGTACCTCCAGCAAGCGCCACATAGCTGGTTTGCAGAGAGGTGGTCCGAGGCCACGCCCCTTTTTACACGACTCTGCAAACGCGCCTCTTGGCGCACTGCTGGTGGGGCGATGAGGTCCTCTTGTGTCCTGAGGACATGCCCCCCTTTCTCCACCACTCTGCAAACACGCCTCCTGGCAGACTACAGGATGGGGGATGAAGTCCAATTTACTCCTGAGGGACGTTTGGGGCCAAGAAGCCATCTTGGTACCTCCTCTAAGTCCTATGCAGCGGAATTCCTGAGCGCTGGTTGGAGGCCCAGCACCCTTTCTCCACCACTCTGCAAACATGACTACTACTTAAAGAGGCATCTTTCTGCACCTCTGACTTACAGGTAGTTTTAATCCCCCTGCCCTATTATGTACTAGGGCCTTACGGAGGAGGTCATGCCAATCACAGGGGTACCCCAACGCATAGTGTTCGCAAGTGTATGTAGGTGTTTTCACTGTATTCTAAGTGTCTTTTAGCATTGCACTGGCTCTAGGCCTGGTTAGTCAGTGTAAGTTACCACCAGTACCCGTCAGCAAAAAGTTGGGGCACAGGATGACTTTGCAACAAGGCCTCTTTCTGCTCCTCTGTTGGTTCTTTGTGCACATCTCTTGCTTCTTTCTGCACCTTTCTTCGTCTTTCTGGACTTCTGTTGCCTCTTTCTGCATTTCTCTTGCTTCTTTCTGCGCCTTTCTTCCTCTTTCTGCACATGTCTTACCGCTGTAGGCATAGTTAGAAATTAGCATTTAAAAAACCTTTGAGAGTCACTGAAAAAAACCACAGGTTTCAGGGACGTTATAGTTAGAAATTAGCATTTAAAAAACATTTGAAATTCACTGAAAAAACCATAGGTTTCAGGAGCGTTATAGTTAGATGGACATTTCACTCGTACAAAACCAGAGAAATTCGGCCGTTATAGTTAGTTAAGCTACCTATAACTTGCGCCCCCGCAATGCACTGCTGATGACGTCACATATTACATCATTCATGACATGGTCAGTGGTATTGGTGTGTCTATGGTTTTGAAAATGGTAGTCTGTATTTTAGAGTGGATGTATCAAATGTTATATTAGGGTATGAGGAGGTGCATCAGATTATCACGTGGATGATGTCATCAGTGATGGTATCAGTGATGTCATTTGAGATGTCATCAGTGATGTCACTGACCATGTCATGAATAATGTAATATGTGACATCATCAGCAGTGCATTGGGGGGGCGCGAGTTATAGTCAGCCTAGCTAACTATAACGGCCGAATTTCTCTTGTTTTGTACGAGTGAAATGTCCAACTAACTTTAACGTCCCTGAAACCTGTGGTTTTTTCAGTGAATATATATATATATATATATATATATATATATATATATCTCACGCTCACTTTACACCTCCATGGGAAGCACTCTCGGACGGGTGCTTGTATGCGGCCGTGTACTCCGCAAATTATTATTGCTCCTTTTCCTTTTGTGAAAGAAATTCAGCACTCACGGGGCGTTTTGAAGATATTTATTCTTCCAGTATTAACAACAAACGCGTTTCGGCGATCAGCCTTCTTCGGTGTTACTGGCACACCGGAAGCGACTCTATTTTACATCCTGGTCACTTGTGTATCACAATGGAAAGGGGACTAACGCAATACGCAAAATATAGCGCCATTTTGAAATGTTACACATACATATAAATTTAAATTTGAATTGCGTACACATAATTTATATACAATAAATATTGAATCACACTGTGACAAATTATAATTTCATCAATTAATTGATTAATTTCGGCTGCTGTTGGATAAAATAGTCATATGTTTGGCTATCTTGCCGTGGATCGGCTATTTTCCCCTCTTGCTGCGTCACATAAATGTGACCAAAAGGAGGGAACTACATAATTACATTGATTTAACTATATACTCAATAAATATTGAACCACTATATGACATAATGTATCCTATTAATTAAAATACATGCCTTAATTACCATTCATGGTTTTATAAAATTCATCAATCATTCAACATATATTAGCCAATTAGTGCCTTAGTGTACTGTTCTCTTGCCGTGGATCGGCTTAAGTCCCTTATTATTGACCATTGTTATTTACACATATCCTGTGACATAGATAATATGTAAGAGACATATTATAACTGCAACTAATGTCGCTGTGTAACAGCCTAACGATTTTAATTTTAATTTTTCATTTTTCAATTTAGGAACCCAAGTGTGACGCCAACTCCTCCCCACTGTTTAATCCTTTTGGGAATTTAGTTCGCAGGTCTACAATATAACGTGACTCTAACCTACGTAGTCTCAGGGTTCTATCGCCCCTCTGATATTGTCCGGGACATGGTCCAGACCATAGTACTGTGCCAGATTTCTATTACTAGAATGTTTATCTGCAAAGTGTCTTGCTACTGGATATGTTACATCTTTTTAGAGATTGCCCGTAAGTGTTCTAATATCCTTATTTTGAGTGGGTGAATGGTACTACCAATGTATCGTAGCCCACAAGGACATGTTAAACAGTATACAGAATACGTGGTATTACATGTCATAAATCTTTTTATGAGTCTGTTTCTATTTATGTCTGGTATAGTATAAGACAAAACTCTTTTGCTATTCGCACAGGCTTTACATTTCCCACACGGGTAAAACCCTCGCATTTCTTTCAAGGTACCCCTTTTCTGTATTACCTTGTCAAGATGACTTTGAACCAACATGTCCTTAAATGATCGGGCCTTTCTAAAAGTGACCATTGGGTAGACTGGAATGTCATTACAGATAATACTATCTGTTTTTAAAATATGCCAGTTATATGCCATTAAATTCTCCTCAAAAAGAAAAATGTTATTAGTGAGACAAAATTTCGCAAATTCGATCAACATTTGATTATGCTCTGCAAATCGAAGTTGGCGCTTATTCAGGTAGAACTGCAAGGCCTCTAAACCAGCCTCATGATCTATGCATGTATATAGACTAGTAATATCCAATACCATTAATTGGTATGAAGAAACCCATCTTACTGCAGCAATTTTTTCCAAGAAATCTTTTGTGTCCTTTATATAAGATTTTAACTGAACTACAAAGGTGGCCAAAAAATTATCAATAAACATAGATAAATGTTCTGTGAGACTGCCCTGAGACGACACAATTGGCCTGCCCGGCGGATGTAAAGGGTCCTTATGAAGCTTGGGGATATGATAGAATGTTGGGATTACGGGATTCGTATTTCGTAGGAATAAATGTTCATCAGTTCCCAACATTCGTTTATCGTACCACTTCCTAATTAAAATTTCATAGTTTTTCTTTTTGAGGAGAATTTCTTTAAACAGATCTCAGGGACTGCGATGGGCACCTGCTTCGCCCCCAGCTATCCGAACTTGTTCGTTGGCTGGTGGGAGGAGCAGGTGTCCAGATCATATGAATGTGGATCATTGATGGGCAAAGTTATCGTGTGGTATCGTTACATAGACGATCTCTTTATAATATGGCAAGGTACATCAGAGTCAGCATATGAGTATATTAATGTCCTAAATACCAATCAATTAAATTTGCACTTTTCGGGCTCGAGTTAGTTCAGTGGCAGTGAACTACCTGGACCTGAAGGTGTTTTGTATCAGAGGGCAAATTAGACACAGCCTTATATCGTAAAACAACGGCGGGAAATTCTACTTTATTTGCGACAAGTAATCATCCACCTAAATTGATATATAGTATTCCGTATGGAGAGTTGTTAAGATTAAAACGGAATAGTTCCAGAGAATGTGACTTTGTAACGTCAGCTAAAGAGTGCATTGCTAGATTTGCTTTAAGAGGCTATGATAACACATTATTGGAAAAAACATTCAATAGAGTAAAAGGGATTTCTAAAAACCAATTACTGGGGAAAAGAACAAATAATATCCCCAATACTAACGAAGGGGGTAAGTTTAGGATGGTTACTACATATTCAGCGGAAGCAAACTATCTTAAACGGATGCTTAAGAAAAACTGGCATATTTTAAAAACAGATAGTATTATCTGTAATGACATTCCAGTCTACCCAATGGTCACTTTTAGAAAGGCCCGATCATTTAAGGACATGTTGGTTCAAAGTCATCTTGACAAGGTAATACAGAAAAGGGGTACCTTGAAAGAAATGCGAGGGTTTTACCCGTGTGGGAAATGTAAAGCCTGTGCGAATAGCAAAAGAGTTTTGTCTTATACTATACCAGACATAAATAGAAACAGACTCATAAAAAGATTTATGACATGTAATACCACGTATTCTGTATACTGTTTAACATGTCCTTGTAGGCTACGATACATTGGTAGTACCATTCACCCACTCAAAATAAGGATATTAGAACACTTACGGGCAATCTCTAAAAAGATGTAACATATCCAGTAGCAAGACACTTTGCAGATAAACATTCTAGTAATAGAAATCTGGCACAGTACTATAGTCTGGACCATGTCCCGGACAATATCAGAGGGGGCGATAGAACCCTGAGACTACGTAGGTTAGAGTCACGTTATATTGTAGACCTGCGAACTAAATTCCCAAAAGGATTAAACAGTGGGGAGGAGTTGGCGTCACACTTGGGTTCCTAAATTGAAAAATGAAAAATTAAAATTAAAATCGTTAGGCTGTTACACAGCGACATTAGTTGCAGTTATAATATGTCTCTTACATATTATCTATGTCACAGGATATGTGTAAATAACAATGGTCAATAATAAGGGACTTAAGCCGATCCACGGCAAGAGAACAGTACACTAAGGCACTAATTGGCTAATATATGTTGAATGATTGATGAATTTTATAAAACCATGAATGGTAATTAAGGCATGTATTTTAATTAATAGGATACATTATGTCATATAGTGGTTCAATATTTATTGAGTATATAGTTAAATCAATGTAATTATGTAGTTCCCTCCTTTTGGTCACATTTACGTGACGCAGCAAGAGGGAAAATAGCCGATCCACGGCAAGATAGCCAAACATATGACTATTTTATCCAACAGCAGCCGAAATTAATCAATTAATTGATGAAATTATAATTTGTCACAGTGTGATTCAATATTTATTGTATATAAATTATGTGTACACAATTCAAATTTAAATTTATATGTATGTGTAACATTTCAAAATGGCGCTATATTTTGCGTATTGCGTTAGTCCCCTTTCCATTGTGATACACAAGTGACCAGGATGTAAAATAGAGTCGCTTCCGGTGTGCCAGTAACACCGAAGAAGGCTGATCGCCGAAACGCGTTTGTTGTTAATACTGGAAGAATAAATATCTTCAAAACGCCCCGTGAGTGCTGAATTTCTTTCACAAAAGGAAAAGGAGCAATAATATATATATATATATATATATATATACAGACCAAATATAATTGTTCTTTATTATTTGGATTATCTCACATATAACTCATATATGTGTTAAAATGTACTATACATATAATATATTTTCTTATTTAACATCATCTTAATTTTTTAGAACACAAATGAAATTATTAATTATACATATATATATTTAGAAATACACAACAAAAATAAAATAGGGCGTCAAACACACGTTAATGTGCTTAAAAATATACACCATAATGTGTCTATGTAATTAAAGAAAACCGAAACCTGACTTCAATCACTATACTTCACTCAGGAACTAAAAGCGACATTGTAGTCTGTGTTTAAAAAAACTGTTAGTCAGAATTACATTTTCATTTTAAGCATGTACCTGTTCCTCTGGTGAGCCATACAACTGTCTGTACAGGGACAGGACCTCAGTGACCAGCATCTCAAGCTCCTCTGGCAAAACGTTTGGGGCCCTGTCTCCTGATTTTCCGGGCATTGTGGTACTCAGAGGTCGAAAACAGCAGCAAAAGTTGAGGGGGTGTTGTTGGTTGCAATGTTAGGAGGCAAATGAGCTTTTTTTTTAAATGCCACATACATCTATACGACGTGAAAGATTGTCAATGGAGAAGGACACATTCATTGGCCTTTGTACATTGCTTTCACACATGTTAGCCATGGCTGTGTCCGTCGTGGAGTTTCACATGCACCATCCAGTCAACTTTTGCGACTTCCGTCTAATTGGAAATGTCCTGATGGCGAATTCAGGCGTCCACCATTTTAGATTGGGAAATACTGTGTTTGTGAATGCTAAGAGCGTTACCACCACACAAAATGGTAGCTTGTTTGTTTACATATACAAAATGCTGATGTTATTCATTTGTTTTGAAAAAAGTATATTATAGTGCATTACTGTGGTGAAATGCGATAGTTGCGTGGTCTTGTTTACACTTCTGTTGACAAAAATTTTCATAAAAAAATTAGAATATGTAAATAATACATTTCAAATGTATTATTTACACTAATACATTTAATATGGTTTATTTACACATTTCTTTTTTTTTTTAAATAGACATGTAATAAATGTAATTTTAAGAAAACAAAAAACAATTATTTAATGTGTGAAATTATGTTAAAAAATATTTTTGGGAAAATTAAATGAAATATGTGTTTTATTTTAAACTATGTTAGCAAACATTTATTTAAAAAAAATCTTTTAAATCCAGACATATGAACCCAGGGAGAGTAAGGAGATGACAGCCTCAAATTATGAGACCATTTTCAGACCTTGCCACTAACTATGGAAGAACGGGATTTAATAAACAAATGCAGAATAAATAGGCAAAGTATTCTTGATTTATGTCATGAGCTGGGGCCAGATCTTCTGCCTCACAATTAGAATCCACCAGCAATAACACCAATAGTGAAATTAATGGCAGTACTCTATTTTGTGGACACAAAATCATTCCAATACACTGTTGCATTATCTGGTGGAATGTCACAGCTAACTTTCAGTGGTGTGCTACAAGAAGTTCTTTCTTCATTGTTGACACACATCAACAGCTTCATACAGTTTCCACATAATGAGGATTTTGTCAATGTGAAGGAAGATTTTGATGCTTTAGGTCACCTACCACATGTGGTTGGAGCAATTGATGGCACGCATATTGCCTTAGTGCCACCACATGACAGAGAACAAATATATCGCAATCGGAAAATATTCCATTCATTCAATGTGCAAGTTGTGTTCTTACCAGATTTGTACCTCACTCGTGTAGGAAGCTAGGATCTGACTGCATAGTTACCCCCACTTTTTGCCTGGTGTTATGCTGGTTTTTGACTAGTCTGACTGGGATCCTGCTAATCAGGACCCCAGTCTATCTGCTTTCTCCTTAAAATGTTATGCATGTACTTAGGTACACACCCGATTGGATACTGGGGTACCCTTGTCAGTCCCTAGTATATGGTACACATGTCCCAGGGCATAAGTACCCCAGAGGCCTCCCATGGGCTGAAGCATATATTATGCCACCCATGAGAGGCCATGCAAAATGGAACTACAGGCCTGCCATTGCAGCCTGTGTAAGATGGTGCATGCACCACTTACTTTAGATTTAGGTTTACTATATCTATAGGTCACTACCCTTGAAACCTATAAGTCACCCCTATAGCAGGCCTTGACAATCCTGAAGGCAGGGTGCTGGGTTTTCACGTGAGAGGGTGCCCATGCATGAGCAGGGCAACCCTGCAGCCTTCGGAGGCCATTCTCCCGGGTTGTCGGTGACGCAGCCAGACATATAGGTAGAGGTGCATTATATGCTCGCGTAAAATGCTATCTCGAAAACGGCTGTAACAAACCATGTTGTGTTTGGTATCAAATACCTTGGAATCATATCTCCACACCGATAACCGGTGTGGGAGGTAAGATTCCACCCTTCAGAAGCAAGCTTCGTGGGGCCCCTGGTCTTCCCGGTACCAGCCTTCTCGACCCGGACAGCACAAAATGGTTGCTGCCGACCAGAGACACATTTCTGCCCTCCTGCTGCTGAGCCAAGCTCGAGCAGAGGAAGGCAGTACAATAGGCATCCTGTCACAGGGGGGGTGTGATCACCTCCCAGACGGGATTTAGTGTATTGGAGCTGGGTGGGTGCACTTCCAAAGTGCCTGAAAGTCTGCACGAGGGGCACATTTAATGTCCCTGTGCATAGTCCAGTTCAAACCAGTCCTGAGAGCCGTTGGCTCCTGCTCTTGCGCAAAACTGGACAAAGGATATGGGAGTATCCTCCCCACTGTCCTGACCCTCCCCCGGGAGGGTCCCCTGAATCTGTCCAACCCTCTCCCGTGGGTAAAAAAGGGCTTACCTGGCTGTAGGACCCTAGATTTGATGTGGACAAGATTCTGATCAAGAAACCACTGACATTCGACCGTCTGGACACTCTGGACTTTGCTGGAATTCGACTGGGCTCGACTTCGTCTCCCTCTCCATCCAAAGCATTGTCTGTGCCCGTGCACCATACAAGCTCCGTGCAGGACCTGTGGAGCATCAAGGACAACTGAAGTATCTCCTTTGGGGTGAAGGAGTCACTCCCCTGCATTTGCAGGCACCGTAATGCAACTGACCAGTCTGATGATCCTGAGCTCCTACAGATTCTGAAGGCTCCAGCAACACAGGAGGTGGGTTCCTACATTCGTTGAGGTTGAGCTTCCCTCTCACCAAGTTTGAGGCCAGTATCCCTTGTAGGGACCGCATAACCTGAACCCTTGTGCACCACATACTTTTGCAAGTGCATATACTTTTTGGTGTCCCCCAACTTTGTGCATTGGGATATCGATAGCCCTAACCTCTGCACACATTTGTACAAAGGACTTTGGCCTCCTTGCAAGCTGTGCTCTGCAAGCTGTCACTTTGTGAAACTGCTAGAGGTCCCCTTGTGACTCCTGTGCCTGCAGCCTGTGGGTCCACTCTAGGGACAACACTGCTTTTCTTGGTCTCCCCTAGTTGCTCCAGGCCTGTCCTGACTCTCCTTGCTGTGTTGAGTCCCCTGGTCCTTGCTGGGCCAGACCGTGACCTTCTTTGTGGGTTGCCGCTGCCAAGGCTTGTTGGTGCTCCTGCCGGACACCAACCCCTCAGCACTCTACATCCTTTGTGGGACAGCTCGTATCCAGCTCCTGGTCATCCACAACATCTCCTGGTCCCTGCAGCTGTAGAGTCAAGTTCTCCTTCTTCACACCTGAAGCACCCGACATGGGTGGGCATTCGTCTACCGAGCCCCTGGTCACTCCTGAGTGACCCAGACTCTGTCCCCTCTGCTTTCAGGTTCCTTCCATCAAGAATCCACCTGTGGATTCCACGGGACACTTTTCTTCTTTCCAGCAGTGGCCTTTCTTTGAAGACTCCCATTGAGAACGACGGCAGTTTCCGACGCCACTTCAGCCCTATGCACCCGGCTTCCCTGGGATAGATAACTCTGGTAATTTAGTAGGCACGGGTAGGGTGGCTCCCCAACCTTCTATGTTCCAAAGGGTTTCCTCTTAATCCACTGGGAAGGGTCCTTAAACTTTAAAATTACAACCGCAACTCTCCCATTGAATTGTACGTAGCACGCGGTCGTGTTCTCACACTGCACCCATCCTCCATGGGGTCCCTACCTACTCACCTTGGGTGGTTCCTTGGGGTCCCAGCGATTCTACACCCTCTAGACACTGTCTTTACTCAAGTTGTGGTTCTTATACCACTATTTTAGTATATGGTTTGGTCTCCCCTGGGACCCCACTGTGTATTAGTGCTACTTACGATTGTTTCTGTGCTACAGTATTGTGTGCTTTGTGTTTATCAATCAATCAATCAATCAATCAATCATGTCACTTATAAAGCGCACTACCTACCCGCGAGGGTCTCAAGGCGCTGGGGGAAGAGGGGGGTGGTGCTGCTACTGATCGAAGAGCCAGGTCTTGACGAGTCTTCTGAAGGCCAGTAGGTCTTGGGTCTGTCGGAGGTTGGTAGGGTGTTCCAGGTCTTGGCGGCGAGGTGGGAGAAGGATCTGCCGCCGGCGGTCGTTTTCCGGATGCGGGGGACTGTGGCGAGGGCGAGGCTGGTCGAGCGGAGCTGGCGGGTGGGGGTGTAGAAGCTGAGTCGTCTGTTGAGGTAGGCTGGTCCGGAGTTGTGGAGTGCTTTGTGTGCGTGGGTGAGGAGCTTGAAGGTTATCCTCTTGTTGACAGGGAGCCAGTGCAGGTCTCTCAGGTGGGGTGTGATGTGGCTGCGTCGAGGGATGTCGAGGATAAGACGTGCAGAGGCGTTCTGGATGCGTTGCAGCCGTCTCAGGAGCTTAGCCGTCGTTCCTGCGTAGGGCGTTTCCGTAGTCCAGCCTGCTGGTGACGAGGGCCTGGGTGACTGTTTTTCTTGTTTCGGTGGGGATCCACTTGAAGATCCTGCGGAGCATTCGGAGGATGTTGAAGCAGGATGAGGAAACGGCATTGACCTGCTTAGTCATGGAGAGGGTGGGGTCGAGGATGACCCCTAGGTTGCGTACGTGGTCGGTGGGTGGCGGGGCTGTTCCCAGTGATGTTGGCCACCAGGAGTCGTCCCAGGCTGAAGGGTTGGAACCAAGGATGAGGACCTCTGTCTTGTCCGAGTTCAGCTTCAGGCGGCTGATCCTCATCCATTCGGCGACGGCCTTCATTCCTTCGTGGAGGTGGGCTTTGGCGGTGTGAGGGTCTTTGGTGAGGAGAGGATCAGCTGGGTGTCGTCGGTGTAGGAGATGATGTTGAGGTTGTGCTGTCGGGCGACGTGGGCGAGGGGTGCCATGTAGATGTTGAACAGCGTTGGGCTGAGGGAGGAGCCTTGGGGTACGCCGCAGATGATCTTGGTGGCCTTGGATCGGAAGGGGCGAGGCGGACGCTTTGTGTTCTGCCGGAAAGGAAGGATGTGGTCCAGTCCAGGGCCTTCTCTTGGATCCCGGCGTCGTGAAGGCGTGTTCGTAGTGTGTGGTGGCAGACCGTGTCGAAGGCGGCTGATAGGTCCAGGAGGATGAGGTCTGCTGTTTCTCCGTTGTCTAGCAGGGTCCTGATGTCATCGGTGGCGGCGATGAGGGCGGTTTCGGTGCTGTGGTTGCTGCGGAAGCCGGACTGGGAAGGGTCCAGGATGTTGTTCTCCTCGAGGTAGCGGGTCAGTTGTTTGTTGACGATTTTCTCGGTGACCTTCGCGGGGAACAGGAGCAGAGAGATGGGTCGGAAGTTCTTGAGGTCCTTGGGGTCTGCCTTGGGTTTCTTGAGTAAGGCGGTGATCTCGGCGTGCTTCCAGCTTTCCGGGAAGGTTGCTGTCTCGAAGGAGATGTTGATTATTTTCCGGAGATGGGGTGCGATGGCTGTACTGGCTTTGTTGAAGATGTGGTGAGGGCACGGGTCCTAGCGGTGAACCGGAGTGGATGGTGTTCATGATCTCGCTGGTGTCCTCGTCGTTGATGTTGGTCCAGGAGAGCAGGCGGTTGGTGGTTGTGGGGGCAGTGGTCTCGGTGGTTGCCGGGGCCGGTCGTGGTGTTGAAGCTGTCGTGGATGTCGGCGATTTTGCGGTGGAAGAAGGTGGCCAGTGAGTCGCACAGGTCTTGCGACGGCTGGATGTCGTTGGTGTTGGAGCTGGGGTTGGAGAGTTCCTTCACGATGTTGAAGAGCTCTTTGCTGTTGTGTGCGTTGTTGTCTAGGCGGTCTTTGAGTGAGGCCCTTTTGGCGGATCTGATGAGGTGATGGTGACTGCGGGTGGCGCTCTTGTGGGCGGCGTAGCTGTCCGCTGTCCGTTCGTGGAGCCAGATCTTCTCCAGTTTTCGGCATGTTCGTTTGGAGGCCTGGAGGTCTTCGGTGAACCAGGTGGCTTTCTTGCTGGTGTGGCTGTTGGGCGGATTCTTGAGCGGGGCGAGGGTGTTGGCGCAGTCGTTGATCCACTGTCTGAGGTTGAGGCGGCGGTGTCGGGGTCGGAGGGTTCGGCGGGTGGGCTCAGGGCGAGGTTGTGGTTAGCTGGTCTTCCGTGACTCTGCTCCAGCAGCGGCGAGGCATTTGTTCGGTGCGGTGGTGCGTGGTGGGCTTCCTGTAGGTGAAGTGGATGCAGTGGTGGTCAGTCCAGTGGGGTTCGGAGGTGTGGTTGAAGGAGACGTGTGGGCTTGTGGAAAAGCGGAGGGCAGACTGCTACATGCATGTTTATCTGCATGTAGCAGATACTGTAAGGTAGTTAAGGTGATATAATAATTGAATACATATTTTTATAACTACTGTGTGTTTCTTCTTTCATTTAACCAATGCAATAAGATTGCATTCTGGTAAAGCAAGCTGCTTAACATTCCTTCAAGTCTCAGTCTGAAGGCTGCTCTCCACAGCTACCACTTGGATAGCTTTCTAAGGTTATCTTTGACCTCTTAAATCACCATAAGGGTTGTTTGGACTGGTGCAAGGTGCCCACTTTAATTAGTGGACATCATCTACCAGGCCAACTTCTCACATTGGTGGCAGCGGTGGGATTCAAGCCTGCATTGTTTTACCAGATAAATGTTTGTATTGATTAACTGAAAACCACTAAGTACTAGGTACATATAATACTAGCTTAGAATAAGTAAGTTCTACTGAACTTAGGGTTGGGTAAGTCAAGGGTTAAGCACACCCTTTCTTCAACCTCAGAGAGTTTAGTACCCACTAGGTTAGGTAGGTGCAACACCTCACCACACTTAGTATGTCTTCTAAAGGAGATGCCAGTGGCTCTCTGCCCTCTAGATACAGTGAGCTTTCATTCCAAGAATTGAAAGCCCTGTGTGCCTCTAGAAAGCTGAAGACAGGGAGAAATGCCAACACTCAACGCCTCATAGAGGCCTTACTTCCTGATGACCTTAGGCAGACCCCTGGGTCAGATGAACAGGAGAAAGTGGGTGGGGCAGGGATTGAGGACAGGTCAGGAGATGACACCTTTTATGACCTAGACTCAAACCCTGGCCAGGAGGAACAAGATGGTTCCCACCTGGACAACTCAGATCTTCAGGGAGGTGATGAAGAAGGCCAATATGGCCCCCTCTTCACCCCTCCTGGAAGAGTGCAGAGTTTACCAAGGAGATCTAGATCTCCCTCTGCAGAATCACATCACTCAGGACAGTCTGTAGGGACCTCTGTATCTAGCAAGAGGGAACACTCTTTTGATAGGGAATACCAATTTCTTGAACTTGAGAAAGCTAGGCTTAGGCTCAGGCAAGAGCAATTGGCCCTTGATAAAGAGTCCCTAGAAGTCCAGAGAGCTAGAAATAAATTGGGCTAGAGTCCCATGGTGGCAGCAACAGTGTTGTTATATTCCATATAGGTACCCCATATAGGCGCAGGTAACTCTGCAACCTTTCACCTATATCCTTCCCTACATTACATACATAACGGTTCTTAGGCACTGACCTTTTACCTAGATATGACACTGCATTCAGAACGTGGGTTTTTCCCTGGTTCGATTCTCATACATTATGCATGAGGCTTCTTGGAAGCACAGCAGGACTAACAGTAGGATTACCATCTCCTGTATAATATCGCTGTATAAAGTTCAGGTCCAACGTCATCCTTTAGGCCGACACAGTAACACAGCAAGGTAGGACCCCTGGGGAGACCTATGGGTATATATACAGCACATCTTGCTTAGGAAGATAGAGGAGACCGTGACTTCCCGGCAGACACACTGACCAGAGACGCTGAGGTTCCTGCATGCAGACGCTCCAGCTAGCAGTGGTCTAACATCCCTCGTGGGGTGTCCAACTCGAGACCAGGACGAGGTCCCACATTCTCTAACCCTCAGGTAATGGGGTGGACTAGATCCTAGAGGGATTCTTGGCATAACACCTCCATAGATGCTAGGTACATTTAGGTACATCTAGTTATGGAGGCATCGTAGGAGTACGCATGTTTTATCATGTGTTTTATGTACTTGTATATTTTCATAATTTCTGCAAGATGGTAGAACTATTCCATCCTTTTACTTTCATAGTATTGCTAATCATTTATCTCTGCTACTGTCTAATGGTTGTTGCAGCTTATCTATGCTACACTAGAATAAAAACTGTTCAATAAATCCTTATTGACAAACGGCCAGTATGGTTATCCTGTGTATCTCTGAGACAAACTAAGTGGGCACGAGTGACTGAGCGAAAAGTAGTATATTGTTTCCACGATCCTGAGGGATCAGGGTTGTCATGTTCTGAGGTTGCCAGAATCTATTCTCTCCGTGATAAGAGGAGATTATAGTGGCACTGTGAGCTAGCTATTACAGACAGGCTAACGTATCCGGTGGGGGTGTACGGAATCAGTCCACCACCAAACCCACAGTTTATATTATCCAAATACGCAGATCCTGTATAAGTAATATAGGAACTAAACTACATGGCGCCACCAACGTTGGTTGGGTACTTATTTAACAGTAGAATATGAGTAGTTCAGTCGTGCTATTTTCAGAGACCCCTATTCACAAAACACCAGAGACGTCTGGAGTGGGTGGGCACAAACTCCACCACAGCTGAGTAGGCGAGAAATCCTATTTATTGGCTGTTGGTTATTCAAGCTTGAAGGACACAGTGTTCCTAAAATTGTGCATAAACACCGTATCTTGGTTCCCTTGAAAAGTTATTTAGTGTACTAAAAACAATGACTAACCAAGTCTTAGATCCACTGCAACAAGAACTGCCCCTCACAGACGAGGAAAATACAGACGCAATTCAAATTGCACCAAACTTTAGAAATACAGTCACCCTGAGACTGCTAGAGCATGATTTATCATCTAGGGGTGGCATAGTAGTCTTCGTCATTGAGGCACACAAATCAAACAGAACAGAGGTATTTTATTCATGGGTTACATTCCCAGCAGCAAATGCAAGAACAAAAACATTTCACTCTTACACAGAAGGAGATGCACCAGCGGAATATTGTCTGTTTGAAGACATAGAGGTTCCGCTCACATACCAGGAACACTTATACTGGTTTAAAGGCACCCTACCCCACACAGAAGAAGAGTAAGGCTTGGCCCACTCGGAGGAGAAGGGGCAACATGGCCGATATTAGCAGCCTACACACCACATCCTGACATTGACACAATGCCACAAGGAGACTTACTTACAACATAAAGAATTAATTAAAATCTATAGAAACTTGATGCAATTCGTCATGAGGAAATTTACAGTCCAACCAGCAATAGATGCAACGAATGGAACTCAAATTCAGGGTACAGCAACTAAAATTACACCACAAACATTACACGCAGTAATGGGTAAAATGCCCACAAAACGTGAAAAAGTGCCATTCTAGGTAGCTCAGAAAATAACTCAGCTAGAGGCAGTATTCCCGAATACTACCCCGTATGAACAACACAGAATGCTAACAATCTGCTTGCCCATGGGGATAACACCACAAGTAGAGGATTGTACCACTTGGGGTACAGTCTTTGCTGCCATTTATACCAGAACACATGGTATCCCGTCCTTAGCAGTAGTACCTGATGTATTGAGACAAATACAAAATGAGTACGGAGCAGAACCTGCCCTAAATTTAGGGATGAAATTACTAGGTAACTATGCCCAGGTATCAGCGATAATACTAGCTAACATTAAGGGGGAAGCAGGTTCAGAGGCTATCCGCCAACTCCTAAGGGAGTTCAGTCCTTTGGAACAGGAACATCAACTCCCTAAAATAATTGAAACTGCTTATGCAGAATTAGGCAGAGACAGTTTGGGTGGGAAAGCTATAAAACCACAACTGATGGGCAGTCCTGAAAAGGACACTTCCAAGCAGACACCTACTTCAACTAAGAAAAAGTGGGACAATAAAAAACAACAAAACTTTAAAGGAAACAGACCTCAATCCCGAGGTAGATCACCTCCACAGGAGCCCTCCGAAAAAAGGTATAACCTTAGGAATAGGGATAACATTAGGAAACCTGACAGGTATCAGGATACTGATACACGTTCCTCTCGTTCCTTTCAGGGTTCATCGAAAAACTCCGAGAGGGAAGGACGATCAGAAAGACAAGAAGAGCGTACAAAGTCCAACGACAAGTAGCACGCTCAAGAGTACACTTCTAAAAAAGAAGAAAAACAAAAGCAAAAGCCACAGTTCAAAAAGAAGAAAGTTGCAGGTCTAAAGATCAGACATGCCCAGAATTCTGAGGACTCGACTACTGAACAGGGAATGGGCTCTGACGATGCTAGACAGTGCGGCAGAGGTAACAATAGCTCGCCAGAACCTGAAGGAATTTCTGGTGAGAGCGGACTTGAATGATTATATCACGGTAGAAACACCCGATACTAGGGTAAGTGTCCCACATAAAGTATATGAAATCATTCTCCAAATGGAGGGGGACGAATGTAGAACAGTGAGAGGTCTCTTTTGGGAGAACCTGACGTTTGGCTATGACATTTATTAGCTGAACAGGATTGGCCACCAGCATTCATCATGGATTGCCCTAAAGGAGAAACGGTAATTCTTCCGGCTTTCTCAGACCATATTCCCAGGCACTTGCAACACACATATGCGCAGGAGTGGGCGGCAGCCCAGGCTCCGGCATTATACAAAAACCATGTTGGATGGGATGAGGATTCCACCCACCACATAGTTCCTATAAAAAATACTCCAACTGCACAAAGGCAGTATCCAATAAAGCAAGAAGCTAAAAAACAGGTCAGGGAGATCTTAGATCAACTTGAATACCAAGGGGTGATCGAAAATGGCACCTCACCAATGAACAATCCTTTGTTTCCTGTCATGAAACCTGCCAACACATATCATCTAGTTTTAGATTATAGACATTTAAACACTTGCACTAAGACATTTGAGGTCCAAAATGCACACAGTGCCGCATTATTAAATAACATTGTGCGGCAAAAATATAAAACAACACTTGATATCTCAAATGGATTTTTCTGCCAAAATATAGCACCTGAAAGCAGGTATTTGACAGCCTTCTCAGCACTAGGGACACAGCGTCAATTTTGTTGACTCCCCCAGGGGTATAGGAACAGCCCGGGGTTGTTTTCGGCCAGAGTAACAGAGTTACTTCAAAATTTGGATGAAGAGGCATTGTCCTATGTGGATGATATTTATCTAATGGACGATGACCTAGAGGAACACTTGAACAGAGTAAATACCATTATTTGGGGATTTGCATCTGAGAGCTACAAATTCAACTTTAAAAAATCAAAAATTGCCCACCTCAGTGTCCTGTTTCTAGGATATGAGCTTTCAAGTGAAGGAAAAAGCCTGGCAGCCAATTTTTTAGAAAATGCGCGCTGCTCCAACCTCCAAAATCATTAAAAAAAATTACAATCAATCCTGGGATTCCTAAATTTTGGTAGAACATACATTTTAGATTACGCAGAAAGAGTAAAGCCTTTCTACGATTTAATAAAACCTGAGTTTTCAGTAAAACAATGGACACAGGAACATACAGATACACTTCGTTCCTTACAAGCTGACATGATAGCTTCCAAACACTTACAGACACTCGTAAACGTATGCAACCTGGTGATCCGTATAGTTGCGGGTCAATCTGGGTACACCTATCTAACATATAATGAAGGTGAAACAGTACCAATTGCATACAAATCACAATTGTACACAAATGCTGAGATGCGCTTCTCATCTACAGAGAAAATTCTAACAGCACTACAGACTGCTATAGTGAGAGAAAGAGCACTGACTCAGGGGAAATGAATAATAGTAGTGACTCCAGTTCCCGCCTTAGAAGCTGCGACAAAGGCAAGCGTCCCTAACGCTAAAGCCTTACATCCGAGATGGTTACAATGGGCTAATTGTCTTACTGCAACAGATGTAGAATACAGCTACGACCCAAATTTAAAGACACAAGCATTTCTGCAATACGAACAAGAATATCATCTACCAAACGAAAAATGCCTCTAGATCAGTATGAATATATAATTTACACTGACGGATCAGCTCAACCAGCCATAGGGAGTAAGTAACAATATAGCGCAGCATGTGCAATCGTTAAAGGTCGCATGCGGGATGAAAAGTTCTTCCCAAGTTGCGCAAAAACGCAGTCTCTAGGCACAGTTGGCAGAACTAAAAGCCCTAATACTGGCACTAGTGAATATGGATCGAGAATTCCCCACACTAATTGTGTGCGATTCCTTTTACTGTGTGCAGTCTTACAATGAATATTTGCAGTACTGGGTTCAAAACGGGTTCAAAGATGCAAAAGGTGGTACAATTAGGCATAAAATGCTATGGGAACAGGTAGTGGAGTTGAAAACCGAACTACCGAGAACTCACGTGATACATACACTGAGTCATCAGCGTGATGGCGTTCACGTTGAAGGGAATTCATTGGCTGATGAAGCCGCAAAGGGGGCTGTATGCACGGCTTCTGTAGCTGCAATCACTCATTCTAAAACGAGAATAGATGGTGAGATTATGGTAGCTGTCATTGCTTCACGCAAAAACAGCAAAGCACTACCAAAGAAGTTTCCACTCAAGTACTCCTACAAGTTAGATGCCAATAACATTCCATTTGCTTAGATTCCTGGAGTGGGGGATAGAGTAATTCCAAATATGGATAGTAGGTTAGGTTTAATTCTAGCAGCACATGAAGGGATAGGTTCTGCACATGCAGGAGTTACGACGACTGTTTCTTTGTTGAAACAACGCTATTGGTGGCCTTAGCCACAAAGCAGACTAAAGACTATGTCTTGAAATGCGACATCTGTCAGCAGATGAAAGGTTCCACCGTAACATGTCCAGCGCAGACACCATTGTTAATATCTGACAAACCATTAGCATGTGTTTATTTGGACCACTGCGGCCCCTTACAAAGAGACGGGGCTTACAGTATATCCTGGGTGCAGTGCATTCCTGCTCGAGATTCCTATGGGTGTGGCACCAACGCTCGGCTGACGCTCGAACTGTTATAAAAGATTTGCGAGTCTTTATAGGGACAAACGCAATTGGCACATTACATTCTGACCAGGGCCCTGCGTTTAGCTCTCGGGATTACAAGGAGGCCATGCGAGGATTGGGTGTAGCATTGCGGTACTCATCTCTGTACCATCCCGAGGGAAATTCGGTTGTGGAGAGAAAGAAACGGGACTTTAAGCAATCTTTAACAGCTGGAGTATTAGGCACGGGTGAAAGTTGGGTAAAACATTTGTATGGAGTCCAGCGAGCATTGAATAATATGCCAAGAAGTTCTCTAGGGGGGGGTCACTCCATATGAGGTCCTATTTGGGACAAGAATGTGGGTACCTGGGGGCATATGTATCAAAGAATGGTTTTGCGATTCTCAAATAGCGATTTTTAGAGAATCGCAAAACGAGATGTAAATAAACATTCGCAAATATTTTGCGATTCCCTGACATTCCTTAATTGCGACTCACAAATTGCGAGTTGCAATTAAGGAATACCTTCCCATTCATTCCTATGGGCCTAGAGGCCCATAGGAATGAATGGGAAGACATTGTCGCAATTTGCGAGTACCCATTAGGTACTCGCAGATTGCGAATGCAATTTCAGGGTACAAGGGTGTCAAAAGGACACCCTGTTGCACCCCTGAAATGTGCATGTGTGCACATGTGGCACACATACATGCCCTAAGGGCATGTATGTGCGCCACATGGCACTTTGAAAAAAGCAAAAAAGTGCATTTTTCAAAGAAATTGCAAATTACCACCAACTTGAAGTTGGTGGTAATTTGCGATTCCTTAAGGCCAAATCGCACCTTTTTTGTGCTTCTTACATTGCATTTAAGGAATTGCAATTTGCGATTCCTTAAATGCATTTGCAAAATAGGGAATCGTAAATTTTGCGATTCCTTATTTTGCGCGTTGGTTTTTGTGTGATACATTGCACACTGCTAAATTGCGATCACGCGAATTTCAGCGTTTGCGATCGCAATTTAGCTTGATACATATGGCCCCTGATCTTGATTGTGAAGGCACAGTGGCGGATGAAAAACCGTTTGACATCCATGATCGTTTGGCTGTTTTACAGTATCTAAATGAATCCAGGACACAACAAAGTAATGTCCATCTGAAGCAGACCGCCACTGGGGAAGTCAAATCAGTCACGGCAAGACCTGTCTGGATCGCAAAAGTCGGGGATCTGGTCAGAGAGAAAATAGCGGACAAAAAAGAATTTGGGCCCTCATACAGAAAACCTGCACTGGTCCTAGCAGTTGAAGGAACAAGAACTGTACTTCTGTCGCCTCTTGCCGGAAAAAAGGAGAAAAGATTTGTCTCAATTGACCTAATCAAACCACACTATGTGGCCGATACTGAGCAATAGGCCATGTGGACTCCAAAGTAGCAGACGCCCTCCTCTCGCTACAATCCAAGAAGTTCAAACGGAAAGGCTCCTCATGTTCGAAGAACCTCCAGCACGGAATGAAGGACTATGCAACAATGCTATGGAACTCGTTCCTCTTGAACCTGAAGTTCAACTTCAAAGTCAAACTCAAAATGACAGACAAATAGCTGTTAGACTAAATACAGATGTCCACGTCAACATGCCTCGACAAGAGCAAACCACGATTTCTACAAATCCTGATGCAATACCAACAGTTGATCGAACTGCTTCTGGCTACTTCAAAAACTTTGATACGTTTTCTTTGTATCCAAGCGAACTGGAAACGACGCTAGCCCAAAAATCACGCAAACAGCAAGTTAAAGACTTTCTGCACTTTCTTAAAAAGACTTACCTGGTGTCACCCTGGGTAGAACTATGGATAATCACCAGGATACTTTTTCTTTCTTTTCTGGGTAGGTTTAGTAATAGTTTTTAGCATGTTTGTTAATGGAAGATACCTTCGACAAAGCTCTGCAGCCCAAAAAGTGAACATACTTTTAAAACCACACCTATCATCTCATCGAGAACAAAGAGACTTGTCATCAGTGAACATTACAGCAGTTCCTATACCTGATAGTATAGTTTGGGACAAGGTTGATTTCGACATATTTGGTCCGACCGAAATTTTAAGAATTGCTCATTGATTTAAAATATCATTAAGTGATATCATTACCTCAAGTACATTTTACGATGATTGGGATTTTGAAACTGTTAATAACATGTTATCTGATTTGGAAAAATCTGCTGCGTTTTCTAATAGTGAAACATTGGAAAGCACATCAGATTTTGAGGCTATGTATTGTTATCAACATTATGGTCATCACTTTCTGCATAAATCTGAAAATCCTAGAAATGTGTTCACATACCACCAGTGGGAACATTGCCCAACACCACCGAAAGGTAGTTCAAAAACATGTGCACGGAAATTTCCATATTTTTCAGGGTTCAATATGTCTGATCCAGCCTCTTATTATTATACGGTTCCACCAACTTCAGCACAGAAAAATATGTTGACAAACACCAAACAGATTTACTCTGATTCCTTTATTACCCAGTTGTCTGAACAAGGTTTCGACTTATGGAAAGACACCATAGACCTAAAATCTGTCTGGGGAACTAGAGATTGGCAGGTGCAGGGGACAGAAGCTTTGTTTAGAGCATGCCTCATCCCTCAACAAATCTTGTTTTTGAACAAGACAGTGCAACAGACGTCTTGCCTTGGATTAGCCAAGAACAAAGAATTGAACACACCTCGGTTGCCGGCTCCATCACACACCGAGGGCAACAAAACATCACAGAAAGAAATTACAGTAGATGACATCATACAATACAACAGATCAGACCCCGATTGGAGAAAATGGTTGATTTGGCCCACAGACACTAATAGTTGTCAGGCAAGATTCATGGGTAAAACCGAAGAGTTTAGTATCCATAGGCCAGATCCACGTTATGTACAAAGACAACATCCAGGGGTAGTGACATCCTACAGTGTTGGGAAGTTGTGCCTTGATAGGCTAAAAACCTCAACACTCACACAGGTGAAACAACACTTATTCTTACTGTCACAGGATGTGGATCTTAGGGATTTTTTAATGGGTCCCAGGAAGCCACGTCACAAACGTTTGTATTACACTGTCTACAATGAAATATGGAAAATATCACAACAAGAGGCCGCAGGGAGGTTACGTGAAATAGATCGTATAAATCTAGAAAAATCTCTAGCAGTGGTAGACAATGGGTTAACTACATTGACCTCCAGGATATATTCCTTAGGCAACATTGTATCTTCTGCGATAGACATACTAGAACAAGATTTGGCCATATTACAACACAGGCAATCTCAACTACGTTTTATTATGTTATTAAGCTGGATGCTGCAATCTTTGCGTGCAGGCTACGTGCCTTGGCGTTATATCAACAGTACGTCTCTGTTTTCTGAATACAATCTAAAAGATGAACAGATAGAAATGGCACAAAGGGGAGCAAAATATACAATGCTGCGTACTGAAAAACTGGATAGGCTAGCATTTACAGTGGCAGAATCACAGTCCACAGAATGGCTAATCCATGGCCACATAACTCTACCGGTAACTACTTTTCAGTTTCAGTATTGCCTTGAACAAAAGCAAGAAGGCAGATATGACGAAATGGGTAAGGAATACATTATCATACAGATTTCGATGCCGGAGTGGGGATCGAGAAGTGTTTCTAAGAGGTACAAACTGTGAGAACGCTTTAAGTGGATCAGTCATATGCCAGGATATAATGCTGCACGGGCTTGTAATGGCTCTGTGGCAAACCTGTCCTGTCATTTGAGGGGTGCCCCAGCTGCAGTGATTGCGTCAGCTTTTAGGCTACTTTCGAATGGGAGTTACTTGATGCTGAATAGTCAAGGCTGCTGTGGCATGCTCCCGGGTATCGCATATCTGGTAACCGTGAGCTCCAGGGTTACTTGTTGTATGCAAGTATTGTTTCCACCGACCCATACAGTCAGGGAGGCGCCGTTATGGCCTCCACTGAATGTTTCTTTAATACGGTTTGATACTCTAAGCAGAATGAAAGCCATGCTTCTACAGAAGTCTGGGCCCTTAACCTCCACTCAAGAGACTTTTGATCTCCAGATCGCAAGGTCTTCGGCAGAGGTACAGGCACTCATTCATACAAACTGCCCTTTCCATTTTGCAGAAATGGTAAATCGCATCTTTAACATGTCTGATACGACAGGCATTGTCCACCTATTTAAGACTATAGGTTCTGGACTTCTGAGCACCTTTCAGACAGTACTTGGAGTTATCCCAAACTTCATACACTCCGTATTTGGAAGCGTCTTTGGAGAACTTCCGCTCATCCTGTTCCTAGCAGCAGGTATCCTGATTATTTTATATTTGCTACGCAATGGACGTCCCAGTCACCAAGGAGATGGAAAAAGCACTCCTGGAACATAAATACCTTGACCGCATGGTACAACATCTAGACACGCCTCGCCTAAGAGAACTAAGTGCATCTTCGTTCTTGTCATTTCGACCAATCTGGCTGGACTGCATCTTACCTGTCCTCCGATGCCTGTCTTGCGGAGAAGAATGCGTGTTTGACCTGTGTTTGACACTCCCATCATGTGCGCAACCGGACGTGAATGCATTACTGGACCTGATAACGGCCCATGTTCTGCAGTGTCCTCAGCGTATTCCAATGTTGATGGCGGCATTACTTGAGCCATCGCAGGTAGTACTGCACCTGTTGGTATGAACACCGGCTCCTCCACTGACACCGAGGCTTTGGCCAGCGCACAGGCTGCCCCAGCACCGGCTGCGGACAGCGGGGAACATCATTTGTGCTCAATTGACATACTCTGCGAGGTGTTACAGGGGCCGTCTACCGCGGAAGCAAGCAACGGAAATGTTGCGTCTACCAGCCAGGACACATACACATTTGACTCATTTGTCTCGTCGTGTGCTGGAAGACATTCGCCCTTTTTTAAACAAGCTCAATTTGGGAACTCAAAAACAAAATTGACATTCCTTTCATTTTTTGGGGCATACATGGCTTTTTAATGCTTATACTGATTCGGACTATAATTACGGACACTTTTAGAGCTAGGGCTTGAAAAAAATTTCTTTTTACATTTTTTAGGTTTTCAAGTTTTAGGTTTTTAAACATTTTTATCCTAGGAATGTTTTTATAAACTTTGTGCGTACCGCTATCTAGTCATGCTGGTAGTACAGTAATAGGTTACATATGTCGTCCAGTCGGAAGAGGAGTGGGTGTAATATTCCACATAGATACCCTATATAGGCGCAGGTAACACTGCAACCTTTCACCTATATCCTTCCCTACATTACATACATAACGGTTCTTAGGCACTGACATTTTACCTAGATATGACGCTGCATTCAGAACGCAGGTTTTTCCCTGGTTCGATTCTCATACATTATGCATGAGGTTTCTTGGAAGCACAGCAGGACTAACAGTAGGATTACCATCTCCTGTATAATATCTCTGTATAAAGTTCAGGCCCAACGACATCCTTTAGGCCGACACAGTAACACAGCAAGGTAGGACCCCTGGGGAGACCTATGGGTATATATACAGCACATCTTGCTTAGGAAGATAGAGGAGACCGTGACTTCCCGGCAGACACACTGACCAGAGACGCTGAGGTTCCTGCATGCAGACGCTCCAGCTAGCAGTGGTCTAACATCCCTCGCCGGGTGTCCAACTCGAGACCAGGATGGGGTCCCACATTCTCTAACTCTCAGGTAATGGGGTGGACTAGATCCTAGAGGGATTCTTGGCATAACACCTACATAGATGCTAGGTACATTTAGGTACATCTAGTTAGGGATGCATCGTAGGAGTACGCACTTTTTATCATGTGTTTTATGTACTTATATATATTCATGATTTCTGCAAGATGGTAGAACTATACCATCCTTTTATTTTCATAGTATTGCTAATCATATATCTCTGCTACTGTCTAATGGTTGTTGTAGCTCATCTATGCTACACTAGAATAACAACTGTTCAATAAATCCTTATTGACAAGCGGCCAGTATGGTTATTCTGTGTATCTCTGAGACAAACTAAGTGAGCACGAGTGACTGAGCGAAAAGTAGTATATTGTTTCCATGATCCTGAGGGATCAGGGTTGTCATATTCTGAGGTTGCCAGAATCTATTCTCTCCGTGATAAGAGGAGATTATAGTGGCACTGTGAGCTAGCTAATACAGACAGGCTAACGTATCCGGTGAGGGTGCACGGAATCAGTCTGCCACCAAACCCACAGTTTATGTTATCCAAACGCGCAGATCCTGTATAGGTAATATAGGAACTACACGACAGTGTCCCTAGAGTTAAAGAATATTCTTTTGACAATAGGAACCTGAGCAAGATTGTCCCTCCCTACCATGTTGGGAATGACATCCATGAATGGATAACTGCTTTAGAGAGGTCCTGTAAAGTTCAGAGGGTCCCTCAAAAGCAGTGGGCAGCTATCTTGTGGCTCTCCTTTGCTGACAAAGGTAGAGATAAGCTCCTCACTGTCAGAGAAGAGGATGCTGACAATTATTCAGTCCTGAAGAGTGCTCTCATTGATGGGTTTGGCTTAACCACTGAACAGTATAGGATTAAGTTCAGAGACACCCAGAAGGCACAGACTCAAGACTGGGTAGACTTTTTAGATTGTGCTACAAAGGCACTGGAACGTTCGATATTTGGCAGCAAGGTGCACGACTATTTAGGATTGTACAATTTGATTATGAGGAACTCTGCAACCAGCTCAGCTCCTACTTCCATCTGAAGATCAAGGCCCTCTACGACAACTTCAGCGAACAGACCCCGGACACCCCCCCTCTCGCCACCACCACCGACACAGAGCCGATCATCACAACCTGGAATCCAGCCACCGTCGAACACACCATCGTGACCATGAAGAACACCCACTCAGGAGCCCCCACGGACCTCTGCCCACCACACATCTACCACAGGGCCGCCGCCGCCATCGCTCCCGAACTAGGACGTACCATCAACGCCTCTTTTGAATCCAGCATCTTCCCCGATGACTGGAAGCGGGCGGAGGTCAAACCCCTCCTCAAGAAGCCCACGGTCGACCCGACAGACCTGAAAAACTACCGGCCCATCTCTCTCCTCCCCTTCACAGCCAAAGTCACTGAGAGACTCGTAAATACCCAGCTGACCGCCTTCATCGAAGAGAACTCCATCCTAGACGCCTCCCAGTCCGGATTCCACAGCAACCACAGCACTGAGACGGCCCTCCTCGCTGCCACTGACGACATCTGCATGCTACTAGACCAGGGACACACCGCAGCCCTCATCCTACTAGACCTCTCTGCAGCCTTCGACACCGTCTCACATCGCACTCTCGCAGCCAGACTCCACGACGCTGGGATACGAGGTACCGCCCTCTCCTGGATCCAATCCTTTCTCTCCGGCAGAACCCAGAGGATCAGACTCCCTCCACTCGTCTCCGAACCCACACAGATCAACTGCGGAGTACCCCAAGGATCATCGCTCAACCCCACGCTCTTCAACAACTACATGGCCCCCCTCGCCGCCATCGTCAGACAACACGGGCTCAGCATAGTATCATACGCCGACGACACCCAGCTCATCCTCTCCCTCACAAAGAACCCGGAAGACACCAGACACTGCTTCCAGGAAGGAATGAGGGACGTAGCCGCCTGGATGAAAAGCAGCTGCCTGAAGCTCAACTCGGAGAAGACCGAGGTCCTCACCCTCGGACCCTCCACCTCCGCCTGGGACAACACCTGGTGGCCCTCTGCCCTCGGGAGTCCGCCCACCCCGACAGACCATGCACGGAACCTCGGCATCATCCTTGACTCCTCCCTCACCATGACCCGCCAGATCAACTCCATCGCCTCCACCAGCTTCAACTGCCTTCGGATCCTCCGCAAGACCTTCAAATGGATACCCCCAGAATACAGAAAAACCATCACCCACGCTCTCATAACCAGCAGACTGGACTACGGCAACGCCCTCTACGCCGGAATCAACAAAACCCTTCTCCACAAGCTCCAAACCATCCAGAACGCCATAGCCAGACTCGTCCTCGGAACCCCACGGCACGAACACATGACCCAACACCTATGTGACCTCCACTGGCTCCCCATCGAGAAGAGAGTAACCTTCAAACTGCTCACCCATGCCTACAAATCACTCCACAACATCGGACCCAAATACCTCAACGAGAGAGTCTCCTTCCACGTACCCAAGAGGAACCTTCGTTCCACAGACCTCGCCCTCGCAGAAACCCCCCGCATCCGCAGAACCAGAGCAGGCGGAAGAGCTTTCTCCCACGTCGCAGCCAAAGCCTGCAACGAGCTCCCTTTAAACATCAGACGCTCCCCCAACCTCCACACCTTAAGGAAGAACCTTAAGACCTGGCTCTTCGACTGATCCGGAGCTGTACCCCCCCTCCCCAGTGCCTTGAGACCCTCACGGGTGAGTAGCGCGCTTTATAAATCCCTGATTGATTGATTGATGAGGGAGCAGATCCTTAATAATTGTCAAAAACAGCTTTTGCACCAGTACCTGCTGGATTCAGATCTGACTTCTCCCCAAGAATTGGGAAAGAAGGCAGATAAATGGGTCAGAACCAGGGTGAAACAAAAGAACCAGGGTGGTGACCAGAAGAAATATTCTTCCAAGACCCAAGAGAAAGGTGGGGATAAGTCAAAAGATAAGTACTCTGAAGGCCCCAAAAATCCTCTTCTGGGGGTGGGTCCCAAACTCCTTCCTCCCCTGACAAGAAACCTTATTGCTTTATCTGTAAGAAGCCAGGCCACAGGAAAAATGATGCCATTTGCCCCAAGGTCAGCAATAAGGAATATATTCCTCCAAACACTACTCCTACACCTCCTGGTACTACAGGTAGTAATCCCCCAGGTGGTGGTAGTGCACCCAAAAATTTAGTTGGGTTTTTTTGGGGAACTGAGGTGGACCCTGGCCTAGCCAGGTCCCCCACACAGGCCACTTTAGTCTGTGATGGTGGCATGGGGTTTGCCACTTTTACTGTCAGTCCCAATTCCTTGGGCAAGCACAGACAAGAGCCTCTGATCAATGGTCAGAAAGTTGTAGCCTATAGAAACACAGGGGCTAGTGTCACCATGGTGACAGGAACTTTAGTGCCCCCAGCTCAGCTTTTACCTGAGTTCAAGTACCAAGTGACCAATACTGATGGTGTGAGGACAGATCATCCCATGGCTATAGTCAATCTCAGCTGGGGAGGGGTCACTAGTCCAAAGAGAGTGGAATTGTCCCCAAACTTGCCTGTAGATTGCCTATTGGGTAATGATTTAGAAACTTCAGCCTGGGCTGAAGTAGAACTGAAGGCCCATTTACAGATATTAGGCCTCCCTGAGAGAGTTGGTGGGACCCCTAGAGCCTCAGTCCAACCCCAGGAAACTTTTGGAATAGTGGAGCCTGAAACAATGGTCCACTCTGCTCCACCAGAGAGCACAGGGAATTAAGAAAAGTCTTCTTCCCCCCAGACTATAGGTAAGGGTCAGCTTCCTCAGGGAACTGATCCTACCCCTTGTGAAGGAACTGCCCCAGAGGTGGTCAGGCCAGTGCTGGCAGAACCACTGAGGGCAGGGGACCCTTCCAAGGAGGTGCCCAGTCTGGAGCAGGTATCCTGCCCCTTTCTACCCAGCCTCAGTCAGCCTAGGGCTGCAGAGGTCAGGGATGTCAGTGGACCCCTAGGGGCCCACTGTCCAGAGGAACCCCCTCATCGTCAGATTAGGGACACCCAGTCTAATAGCACTAGCCAGGTGAATATTCCTCAACATTCTGAGGGATCCCTCTTACCCTTAGGTAGTGACATCCCCCAGATGGACTCTGATGGGCAAAGGAAAACCTGGGACAAAGCTGTCCCAAACCTTCCCTGGCCCTCCATTGTTCCGACCAGAGGGACTCAACCCCCAGCTGTAGGCAGCCAGAGGTTGACCCCTAGGGCCAGATATAACTCAGTCATGGAAAGAAAGGCCTCCGTGGTGACTGGTGCTCTGAGGAAGCTGAGACCAACCCTGTTAGGGCCTCACTCCCCTACTCAGGCACCCCACCAGCCTATTTCTTTACCAAAGCAAACTATAGGTAGTTATCCCAAATGTTGTAGAGAATCCAAAACCCTTCAGGATAGGGACTCCTGAGTGGTCCATAAGACGGTAGGATCTGACTGCATAGTTACCCCCACTTTTTGCCTGGTGTTTTGCTGGTTTTTGATTAGTCTGACAGGGATCCTGCTAATCAGGACCCCTGTCTATCTGCTTTCTCCTTAAAATGTTATGCATGTACTTAGGTACACTCCAGATTGGATACTAGGGTACCCTTGTCAGTCCCTAGTATATGGTACACATGTACCCAGGGCATAGATACCCCAGAGGCCTCCCATGGGCTGAAGCATGTATTATGCCACCCATGAGAGGCCATGCGAAATGGAACTACAGGCCTGCCATTGCAGCTTGTGTAAGATGGTGCATGCACCACTTACTTTAGATATAGGTTCACTATATCTATAGGTCACTACACTTGAAACCTATAAGTCACCCCTATAGCAGGCCTTGACAATCCTGAAGGCAGGGTGCTGGGTTTTACGTGAGAGGGTGCCCATGCATGAGCAGGACACCGCTGCAGCCTTCGGAGGCCATTCTCCCGGGTTGCCGGTGACACACCCAGACATATAGGTAGAGGTGCATTATATGCTCGCAAAAAATGCTATCTTGAAAAAGGCTGCAACAAAGCATGTTGTGTTTGGTATCAAACACCTTGGACTCATACCTCCACACCGGTAACCGGTGTGGGAGGTATGATTCCACCCTTCAGAAGCAAGCTTTGTGGGGCCCCTGGTCTTCCCGGTACCAGCCTTCTCGACCGGGACACCACAAAATGGTTGCTGCCAACCAGAGACACATTTCTGCCCTCCTGCTGCTGAGCCAAGCTCGAGCAGAGGAAGGCAGCACAATAGGCATCCTGTCACAGGGAGGTGTGATCACCTCCCAGATGAGATTTAGTGTATTGGAGCTGGGTGAGTGCACTTCCAAAGTGCCTGAAAGTCTGCACGAGGGGCACATTTGGTGTCCCTGTGCATAGTCCAGTTCAAACCAGTCCTGGTAGCCATTGGCTCCTGCTCTGGCGCAAAACTGGACAAAGGATATGGGAGTATCCTCCCCACTGTCCTGACCCTCCCCTGGGAGGGTCCTCTGAATCTGTCCAACCCTCTCCCGTGGGTACAAAAGGGCTTACCTGGCTGTAGGACCCTAGATTCAACATGGACAAGAATCAGATTCTGATCAAGAAACCACTGACCTTCGACCGTCTGGACACTCTGGACTTCGCTGGACTTCGACTGGGCCCGACTTCGTCTCCCTTTCCGTCCAAAGCATCGTCTGTGCCCGTGCACCATACAGGCTCCATGCAGGACCTGTGCAGCATCAAGGACAACTGAAGTATCTCCCTTGGGGTGAAGGAGTCACTCCCCTGCATTTGCAGGCACAGTAATGCAACTGACCAGACTTCTGATCCTGAGCTCCTGTAGACTCTGAAGGCTCCAGCAACACAGGAGGTGGGTTCCTATGTTCTTTGAGATTGAGCTGCTCTCTCACCGAGTTTGAGGCCAGTATCCCTCGTGGGGACCGCATAACCCGAACCCATGTGCACCATGTACTTTTGCAAGTGCATATGCTTGTTGGTGTCCCCCAACTTTGTGCATTGGGCCATCGATAGCCCCAACCTCTGCGCACATTTCGTACAAAGAACTTTGGCCTCCTTGCAAGTTGTACCCTGCAAGCTGTGACTTTGTGAAACTGCAAGAGGTCCCCTCGCGACTCCTGTGCCTTCAGCCTGTGGATTCACTTCAGGGACAACACTGCTTTTCTTGGTCTACCCTGGTTGCTTCAGGCCTGTCCTGACTCCCCTTGCTGTGGTGAGTCTCCTGGTCCTTGCTGGGCCAGACCGTAACCTTCTTTGACCCTCTTCGTGGGTTGCCGCTGCTAAGGCTTGTTGGTGCTCCCACCGGACACCGACCCCTCAGCACTCGACATCCTTCGTGGGGCAGCTCGTATGCGGCTCCTGGTTGTCCTCGATGTCTCCTGGTCCCTGCAGCTGTAGAGTCAAGGTCTCCTTCTTCACACCTGAAGTACCCAACATCGGTGGGCATTCGTCTACCGAGCACCTGGTCACTCCTGAGTGACCCAGACTCTGCCCCCTCTGCTTTCAAGTTCCTTCCATCAAGAATCCACCTGTGGGTTCCACCGGACACTTTGCTTCTTTCCAGCAGTAGCATTTCTTTGAAGACTCCCATTGAGAACGACGGCGGCGGTTTCCGACGCCACTTCAGCCCTATGCACCCGGCTTCCCTGGGATAGGTAACTCTGGTACTTCGGTATCCACAGATGGGGTGGCTCTCCAACCTTCTATGTTTTAAAGGCTTTTCCTCGTAATCCACTGGAAAGGGTCCTTAAACTTTAAAATTGCAACGCGACTCTCCCATTGAATTGTACTTAGCACGCCGTTGTGTTCTCACACTGCACCCGTCCTCCTACTCACCTTGGGTGGTTCCTTGGGGTCCTGGCGATTCTACACCCTCTAGACACTGGCTTGGCTCGAGTCGTGGTTCTTATACCACTATTTTAGTATATGGTTTGGTCTCCCCCGGGAGCCCACTGTGTATTAGTGCTACTTACGATTGTTTCTGTGCTACAGTATTGTGTGCTTTGTGTTTATCTGTGTGTAGCAGATACTGTAAGGTATTTAAGGTATTATAATGATAAATACATAATTTTATAACTACTGTGTGGTTCTCTTTTCATTTAACCAATACGATAAGATTGCATTCTGGTAAAGCAAGCTGCTTAACATTCCTTCAAGACACAGCTAACACTTGGATATCTTTGACCTTTTAAATCACCATAAGGGTTGTTTGGACTGGTGCAAGGTGCCCACTTTAAATAGTGGACATCATATACCAGGCCAACTTCTCACAACTAGTGTGTGTGCACATTTTCCAGGATCAACACATGACTCCTATGTACTACAGAACAGCACCATACCCCTGCAATGGTCACAACTTGAACCTGAGAGGGCCTGGCTTGTTAGTAAGTACAATCTGTCAATATATATTTTTATTAATTTCAAGTTTAATGATCAAAATAGTATGTGATTTTTTTATTCTTTTTCAAATATATATAGGAGATTAGGTTTATCCTGACCATGTTTGTTAGTGCTGCTCAGGAATGCAATAGCACCAGGGGAAGTCCATTTCAATGAGGTCCATGGAAAAACATGGAGGACAGTGGAGAGGGCTTTTGGGCTCCTAAAGGACACATTTTGATGTCTGGATAAGACTGATGGAGCCCTACTCTACTCACCTGATAAGGTGTGGAAAATGAGCATGACATGCTGCATGTTACACAACATAGCCCTGAGATAGAACATCCTGTACATTGCAGAGGAAGAAAGCCATGATAAGCCACCAGGTTAGGATGTTGAAATGGCAAATGAAGATGATAGTGGCAAAGAGAAAGGAATTGACTTATGTCATGATGTTATTGACAAAATCTGCACAGGAGCGCAAGTTTATATTCACATATTACTACATCACATTTAAAAACAACTTTTAATCTTATGAGATAAAAGTCTGTGCTCAACTTTTTTTTGAAAGGGCAAGTTAAAGTAAATCCAGGGCAAAGATGTTGGTTGATCTAAGTTTTGACACTTTGACTATTATGTTTATTTACATTGTTTATCTTTGATTGTTCTTAGAAAATGTGTCCTCAAAAATTGTCATTTGTAATGTGTCTATTTTGAAATGTCATACAAATATTATTTTTTTGTTTTAATCAATTTTAGGTTCCTTCACCATGTCATCTTTATTTTGACATTTCAAAGTTGTAAAATTTGCAGTTATATGCTGCTGTTGTGAAGTACAAAGGGAACATGGGTTGACCCTGTGAAAGACACACACACTTTGGATGAACAAAACTTGTACAAAGACAACTTGCACAGTGATTGAATTGTAGATGTTAAGATTGCATTAGACTTGTCTTCTGCTGATTGTTGCCACTCAGGCAATATATGGTTCTAAAGTTTCTCTAGCCACATGTTGTAGGCCACTCAAAGCATACAAATCTCCCGTCACATAGGCAAAATCCACATTTTTTGCTAACTGTATGCAATTGTTAATGTGTATCATCAATGAAGAAAGAACTTCTTGTAGCACACCACTTAAAGTTGGTTATGACATTCCACTAAGTTGGTTATGACATTCCACTAGATCCTTCAACAGCCTATTGAAATGATCAGTAGCCACAAAAAGCCATTATTTTTTACTATCAGTGTTATTGATGTGGGTTTCCTATTGTAAGGCAGAAGGCCTGGCTCCAACTGATGTGTATTACATAACAAGGGGACGCCTGTCAATAGAACCTGGGGCTTTGAATAGTTTTTATAAAAAAAACAGTGGTTCATACAGGGCCCTTTTAGTCCAGGTAAGGATAAATATTTTCAAAGAGGGGGAGGAATCAATCATTATAATGATTGTTACATCCCCCTCTTTGAAAATATTTATCCTTACCTGGACTAAAAGGCCCTGTATGAACCACTGTTTTTATAAAAACCTATTGCACCAACTGATGACATACATCAAGAAGAGTTTGGCTATTTTATCTGCTTGTTTTATTATCTCCATTCTTCAATGGTGGCAAGGTCTGGAACTGCAAATGAAAATATTGCATGAAAGTATTGGAGTATGCATTGGTTATGATGTATTAGGAAAATATGGGAAACATTTCTCTATTACAATTAAATCAAATACTAGTTTTTGATTTGCAGTCTTTGTTCTTCTTTGTCACTTTTAAAAAATTAGAAAAACATTACCTACATGGAATCTTTTTATGAATGAACAATCTTTTTAAAATGAATGCTGGAACTAAAAATAGTGAAAAATTGAGAAAAGAAATACAGCAACAGTCTTTGGGCCTGATTACGAGTTTGGAGGTCTCACCTCTGTACCGCTGCGGTGGCGGTCCCAAGAAGACTTCTGAGATGGCGGTCTTCCAACCGCCGTATTACGATGCATGCACCCTAAACTGCCGCCGTTGGAGTGGTTCCCATCAGCAGCGGACTGCAATGTTGGCAATGTGTGCTCTCTGTTGCTGTCAGGGCCGTGGCTTCCTGATGAGTCTAATATGAAAACACAGTTGCACTGGTGGTCCTTTTGTAGTGATTCCTCGACGGAGGTAGGCCATCGCGGTACACTCTCAACAAAGCACGAGAACAGTGCCATTGGATGGATACAAGAACAACACAGCTGAATTCCATTGGCCAAGTCAAAAAAGCTGCAAATCAAACTATAAAAACCACCTCATCCGAGACCATGATCCTTTGCCTCTCCACTGCAGCACAGCAAGACAGAGATCACACTTTTTGTCGAGATGAGGCTGCCCTTTTTTACCTATCCCATTTAATACTCTCCACACAATTTTGTTGCATTTTTTTCTAATATCCCTTGGTTTGTTTTGTCATTGTCACTCACTTTAATTTAGAGTTATGTCACGTCAAAAAAAATCCACGTTTTTCAGAGGCTGAGTTGTCAGTCATGGTGGATGAAATCATAAGAGTAGAGCCACAATTGTTTGGAGCCCAAGTCCAACATACTCCTCTCAGTAGTAGAAGGGAAACGTGGGCCAGGATAGTTGATAGAGTGAATGCTGTAGGTACCACCCTGGCACAAAGGAGGGGGAAGATACATTCCCTGGCCTCCAAGCAACACCTGGAGGCCCAGAAGAATGGCGGTGGTCCTCCCAGCTCCCCATTACAACTGTTTCCCTGTGAGGAGAAGGTCTTAGCCGTCCTGCATTCTGAGGGCTTGACAGGAATAACTGGGGAAATGGAGCCTGGTAAGATATTCCTCACTAACTGTCACAGCATTTCAATGTCCTTTATGCTCTCATCTCATCTCAGCTTTTGCTATTGTGTTGTCTATCTACTTTCCTAACATGCAATACTCAAACTATCAGAGATGTTTGATAGTCAATTTTAATGTGTATTGTTGAATATAAGATCACATGTGTAAATCTCCATTACATGCCACATGTTGGATTTTTTTTTTTTTTTAACGGAGTTTTATATAGCGCGAACTTGACCCGTATCGGGTATCAGAGCGCATTACATAGCACCAGTTGCGTTACATGAGGACACATTCATTTTTTTTTATTAGGCTCTGGGAGATTAAGTGATTTGCCCAGAATCACAGGATGTTCAGCGTCATTGCCGAGACTCGAACCCAGTTGCCCAGATTCGAGGTCGACCGCCCTAGCCCTTAGGCCAACTCCTCTCCCTGGAATGCAGTCTGTAAGTGTGTTACTATTAAATCATTATTCCACAACCCATGATATGTGTCAATATGTAAATGTTTGGTCCAGCCCAATTACATTTTGACAACAGGTATGTTACACTAACAGTTTTGCAAGTGTTGGCAAGTAGAAATTGAAATGACTACCCTACCATGAGTCCCTGTTTCTGTAGCAGAAAACAAGATGCAATTGTGATTTTGCACATTCTCACTTGTCTGACATGTTACATCTGATGTTTACTTCTCATGGAGTTAGCCATTAGGCTTGTGTTGGGAAGTAGAGATTGAAATGACAAAAACTACCACAAGTCCTGTTTCTGTAGCAGAAAACAAGATGCAATTGTGATTTTGCACATTCTCACTTTTCTGACATGATACAACTGATGTTCATTTCTCATGGACTGAGCAATCTACATACAGTGCTCTACTCAGAGACATTTCTGCCTACTTAGCTTGATGTTGTCCTGGTCTCCTCTACTGAAACTAGTGATGACATGAGTGACACCATACCAAGTGTGTACCTCAAATATTTGGAAGGCATGAAGGTAACTGAGCTGACTAGAAATGGCAGGTGACTCATTGACTCTGCACTGCTCACATGATGACTAATGCTAAATATACAACCAAGTTGTGTCACCTGTATTGTACACAAATAGGCCTTGGAATGGTTTTGCAATGATCACATACACATATTACTTCACCACTGTGTTGCCTTAAATGTTTGGGAGATGTCATGTGTAGGAAGGTGGAATCTGACTGCATGGTTGCCCCCACTTTTTTCCTTGTGTCTTGCTGATTTTCGACTTAGTTTGGCTGGGATCCTGCTATTCAGGACCCCAGCCTATCTGCTTTCCCCTTTAAATTGATTGCATGTACTTTAGGTACACTCCAGATTGGATTCTGGGGTACCCTTATAAGTCCCTAGTATATGGTATACTATGTACCAAGGGCATAGGTACCCCAGAGGCCTCCCAGGGACTGCAGCATGTATTATGCCACCCCTGAGAGGCCATCCAAAATGACACAACAGGTCTGCTACTGCAGCCTGTGTAAGGTGGTGCATGCACCCCTTACTTAGATATAGGTTCACTATATCTATCCTAATCACTGCACATATAAGCCTATCAGTCACCCCTATGGCAGGCCTTATCAATCCTGAAGGCAGGGTGCTGGGTTTTATGTGAGATGGTGCCCATGCATGAGCAGAGCCCCTCTGCAGCCTTCGGAACCACTATTCCGGGGTTGTCTGTGATGCAGCCAACCATATACTCTTAAGTGCATTATAACCTCGCGGTAAATGCTAACTTTAAAACAGCTGCAAGGAATTATGTCGTGGTTGGTGTCAAACACCTTGGAATCATACCTCCATACCAGTAACTGGTGTGGGAGGTATGATTCCTCCCTCCTAGAGGGAGAAATATGACAACACCGGTACACCCGGTACCAGCTTCACAGAACCCTGGCATCACAAAATGGATGCTGCCAGCCACAGACAGGGGTCTGCCCTCCTGCTGCTGGACGAAACTCCGGCAGGGGAGGCTGGACAATAGGTTTCCTGTCACAGGGAGGTGTGACCACCTCCCAGACAGGCTTTAGTGTATTGGGGCTGGGTGGGTGCACTCTCAGAGTGCTTTGATGTCTGCACTAGGGGCACATTTGGTGTCCCTGTGCATAGCCAGCTCAAACCGGTTGCAGGGGCTATCAGCCCCTGCTCTGGCACAAAACTGGACAAAGGACATGGGCGTAGCCACCCCTCTGTCCTGACCCTCCCATAGGTGGGTCCCCAGAGTTTGTCCCACCACTTCATTGGGTATAAAGTAGGAACCCCTGGCTACAGGACTTTAGATTACACCTGGACTAAACTCTGCTACAGAAACCAAGTACTTCGACGATCTACACTACGCTGGATGACTGAAGAATCTCCCTTGGAGTAAAGGAGTTACTCCCCTGCAAGGCAGGCACCTTTAATGCATCTGACCAGTTTGCATCTCTGAAGCTCCCGAGGACTCCAAAGAATATTGCAACACAGGAGGTAGGTTCCCAAGGTCTCTGAGATTGATCTGTGCCCACAGAAAGTCTGAGGCCCGTATCCCTCGTGGTGACCGTGCAACCCGAACCCTTGGACACCGCGTTGATTTGCAGAAGCATCAGCTTTCCGGCAACACCTGAGGCTGAGCTTTGAGTTACTTGTAGCCCTGACCCCGAGCAGTAACTCCACCAAAGATTGCAGGCCTACACTCCACGAGTGTTCCGTGGGCCGGCATTTTGTGATTCCTCTTGAGGTCCCTTTGCGATCCCTGGTCCATCGACCTGTGGGTCCCTGAGAAGGGAACTTTAACTTTCAGTGGGCTTTCCTGGTTGCTCCAGGCATGCCCTGACTCTCCATCACTTGGGGAGTCCCCAGGACCTTGCTGGTCCTCACAGAAGCATCATTACTCTGACCGCATGGGTTGCAGTTGCCAAGGCTTGTTGGTGTTCAATCCGAGTACTGACCCCCCAGCATTCGACATCCTTTGTGGGACAGCTCCTCTGCGGACTCTGGTTGTCGTCGACATCTCCTGGTCCCCGTGGCTGCAGAGTCAAGCTTCACCTCTTCGCCCCTGAAGCACCCGACATCGGTGGGCATTCGTCTATCGTGCCCCTGGTCACTGGCAAGTGACCCAGACTCTGTCCCCTCTGCTTTCAGGTTATTCACATCTTCGATCCAGGCTTGGATCACACCGGACACTTTTCCTCTTCACGGCAGCAGCACTTTGCAGCGTCTCGCCATTGAAAACAACGACGATTCCCGACACCCTTTGACACCTATGCACCCGGCTTCCCTGGGCGAGGTAACACGAGTACTCCAGTGCTCCCGTGGGTGCTGGCCTTAGAACCTTCTAAGTCTGAAAGGGTTTGCTCAAAGTCCTCTTCTAAGTGTCCTTAAACTCTAAAATTCCAACCGCGACTTTCCCATAGGATTGTACGGAGCTCGCGGCTGTGTTCTCACACTGCACGCGTCCCCCGTGGGTCCCCTGTATCACTACCTTGGGTGGTTCCTTGGGGTCCCAGCGATTCTACGTGCTCTAGGCACTGTGTCTAGTCAAGTCGTGGTTGTTATACCACTTTCTTAGTATATGGTTCGGTCTCCCCCTGGAGCCCACTGTGTATTGTGCTATTTACTGTCGTTCTAGTACTGTAATATTGTGTGCCTTGTTCTCTAATCTCATAAAGAGGTTAGTAGAGAGTGTTTAGTAATAAATACATATATTTTATATATACCTTGTGTGGTTCTCCTCTCATTTGGTCATTCAAGAGGTTATGTACTGGTAAAACAAGCTGCTTTACATTCCTTCAAGACTTAGCCTGAAGGCTGCTCTCCACAGCTACCACTAGGATAGCTTTCTATAAAGGTTGTCTTTAACCTAATCATCAATAAGGGTCGTTTGGACTGGTGCAAGGTGCCCACTTTAATTAGTGGACAGCATATACCAGGCCAACTTCTCACATTGGTGTGCAGTGGTTGGGATTCAAGCTTGCTATTGTTTTACCAGATAATCTCAGTGAGTGACTAACTGAAAACCACTAAAGGTACTTAGGTACATATAAATCAAGTCTAGAATAAAGTAAGTTCTACTGAACTTAGAGTTGGGTAAGTCAAGGGTCTAGCACACCCTTTCTCCAACTCAAGAGAGTCTCAGTTCCCACTAGAGTAGGTAGGTGCATACACCACACCACACTAGAATGTCTTCAAGGCCTGAAGTCAGTGACTCCTTGCCAACTAAGTATGACCACCTCACATTCCAAGAATTGAGAAACATGTGTGCATCAAGGAAACTGAAGACAGGGAAAAATCCAAACACCCAAAAGCTCATAGTGACTTTGCTTTTAGATTACCTCAGAAAGACCCCAGGGTCTAATGAGGCGGGCAAAGGGGGGGGGACATCAGAAGAGGAAAGGCCAGGGAGTGAAAACCTCAATTACCTGGACTCTGATGCTGGCCAGGAGGATCAAAATGATTCTAACCTGGAAAATCCAATTCTTCCTGAAGGTGAGGAAGGAGGCCCCAGTGGGCCTCTCTTTACCCCACCTGGAAGGGTTAACAGTTTACCAAGAAGATCCAGATCTCCTTCTCAGGAATCTAATCATTCTGGTACATCTGTAGGGAGCTCTGTTTCTCATAGGACTTCTTCTCATAAAAGGGAGTCCTCTTATGAGAAGAAGTGCCAACTGCTTGAGTTTGAGAGAGCTAAGCTCAGGATCAAGAGAGAGCAATTGGCCCTAGATAGGGAATCCCTGGAGCTCCAGAGAGCTTCAAGAAAGTTGGGGCTAGAGCCCCATGGTGGCAGCAACAATAACCCTAGTGGTAGAGAAAAGACTCATGACCATAGGAACCTGAGCAAGATTGTCCCTCCCTATCAGAGTGGGGATGACATCCACAAATGGATAACTGCACTTGAGAGGGCCTGTAAGGTACAGAGGGTCCCTCAGGAGCAGTGGGCAGCAATCTTGTGGCTCTCCTTTGCAGACAAAGGTAGAGACAAGCTCCTCACTGTTAGAGAGGAGGATGCAGATAATTATAAAGTCCTGAAGAGTGCTCTGATTGATGTGTTTGGCCTAACCACTGAACAATACAGGTTAAAGTTCAGAGACACCCAAAAGGCACAGACTCAGGACTGGGTTGACTTTGTAGATTGTGCTACTAAGGCTCTGGAAGGTTGGATACATGGCAGCAAGGTGCATGACTTTTTAGGATTGTACAATTTGATTATGAGGGAGCAGATCCTTAATAATTGTCAAAACCAGCTTTTACACCAGTACCTGGTGGACTCTGATCTGACCTCTCCCCAAGAATTGGGAAAGAAGGCAGACAAATGGGTCAGAACCAGGGTAAAGCCAAAGAATCAGGGTGGTGACCAGAAGAAAGATTCTTCCAAAAACCAAGAGAAAGGTGGGGATAAATCAAAAGATAAATCCACTACAGGGCCCCAAAATTCCTCTTCTGGGGGTGGGTCCCAAACTCCTTCCTCCCCTGAAAAGAAACCTTATTGCCATGTCTGCAAGAAGCCTGGCCACTGGAAAAATGACCCCATTTGCCCTAAGGTCAGCAATAAAGAAAATGTTCCTCCAAGTAATACTACCTCTCCTCTTGGTACTACAAGTAGTAATCCCCCAGGTGGTAGTAATGCACACAAAAAGGTAGGTGCATTCTCATGGGGAACTGAGGGGGACCCCAGCTTATCAAGGTCCTCCTCCCAGGCCTCCTTAGTCTGTGATGGTGGCATGGGATTTGCCACTTTTACTATGAGTCCCAATACTTTGGGCAAGTACAGACAGGAGCCCTTAATAAATGGTCAGAAAGCTGTGGCATTCAGGGACACAGGGGCTAGTGTCACCCTGGTGACAGGGAAACTAGTCCCCCCTCACCAGCTTTTACCTGAGTTTAAGTACCAGGTGACCAACATTGAATAGATAACCCCATGGCCATAGTCAATCTCAGCTTGGGAGGGGTCACTGGCCCAAAGAGAGTGGCAGTGTCCCCAAACTTGCCTGATGGGCAATGACGTGGAGATTTCAGCCTGGGCTGAAGTTGAATACCAGGCCCTTTTAGGAATGTTGGGCCTCCCTGAGAGAGTTAGTGGGGCTGTGAGGGCCACAGCCCAACCCCAGAGAAATCTTGGAGAAGTAGAGCCTGAAAGAATGGCCCACTCTCTTCCACCAGAGAGCAAAGGGAATGAAGAAAAGTCTTCTTCCCCCAGACTATAGGTAAGGGTCAGCTTCCTCAGGGAACTGATCATACCCCTTGTACAGGAACTGCCCCAGAGGTAGTCAGGCCTGGCCTGGCCACCCCCCTGATGATAGGGGACCCTTCCAAGGTGGTACCCAGTCTGGGGCAGGTAACCTGCCCCTCTCTACCCTCCCTCTGTCAGCCCAGGGCTGCAGAGGTCAGGGAGGTCAGTGGACCCCACAGGGCCCACTGTCCAGAGGAACCCCCCCATCAACAGATTAGGGGCACCCAGTCTAGTAGCCCTAGCCAGGTGAAAATTCCTCAGCACACTGAAGGATCCCTCTTACCATTGTGTAGGGACCTCCCCCAGGTGGACTCTGTTGGGCAAAGGCAAACCTGGGACCAAGTGGTTCCAAACCTACCATGTCCCTCCATTGTTCCAACCAAAGGGACCCAACCCCCAGCTGTAGGCTGCCAAAGGTTGACCCTTAGGGCCAGATACAACTCAGTCATGGAAAGAAAGGCCTCCATGGTGACCAGTGATCTGAGGAAGCTGAGACCAACTTTATTAGGGCCTCACTTCTCCACTCAGACACCCCACCAGCCTTTTACTTTGCCAGAACGCACTACAGGTAGTAATTCCAAATGGTGGAGATCATCCAATACCCTTGGGGTTAGGAATTGCTTAGTGGACCATAAGACAGGGGGTAACCATGCTAGTGCAGGTTCTTCCTTATATGGCCACTTAGTAAATAAAGGCTCAACTGGGCAAGGTTAGCCTTATCTCCTTTCGTTTGGGGGGGTTATGTAGGAAGGTGGAATCTGACTGCATGGTTGCCCCCACTTACTTCCTGGTGTCTTGCTGGTTTTCGACTTAGTTTGGCTGGGATCCTGCTATTCAGGACCCCAGCCTATCTGCTTTCCCCTTTAAATTGATTGCATGTACTTTAGGTACACTCCAGATTGGATTCTGGGGTACCCTTATAAGTCCCTACTATATGGTATACTATGTACCAAGGGCATAGGTACCCCAGAGGCCTCCCAGGGACTGCAGCATGTATTATGCCACCCCTGAGAGGCCATCCAAAATGACATAACAGGTCTGCTACTGCAGCCTGTGTAAGGTGGTGCATGAACCCCTTACTTAGATATAGGTTCACTATATATATCCTAATCACTGCACATATGAGCCTATCAGTCACCCCTATGGCAGGCCTTATCAATCCTGAAGACAGGGTGCTGGGTTTTATGTGAGAGGGTGCCCATGCATGAGCAGAGCCCCTCTGCAGCCTTCGGAACCACTATTCCGGGGTTGTCTGTGATGCAGCCAACCATATACTCTTAAGTGCATTATAACCTCGCGGTAAATGCTAACTTTAAAACAGCTGCAAGGAATTATGTCGTGTTTGGTGTCAAACACCTTGGAATCATACCTCCACACCAGTAACTGGTGTGGGAGGTATGATTCCTCCCTCCTAGAGGGAGAAATATGACAACACCGGTACACCCGGTACCAGCTTCTCAGAACCCTGGCATCACAAAATGGATGCTGCCAGCCACAGTCACGGGGCTGCCCTCCTGCTGCTGGACAAAACTCCGGCAGGGGAGGCTGGACAATAGGTTTCCTGTCACAGGGAGGTGTGACTACCTCCCAGACAGGCTTTAGTGTATTGGGGCTGGGTGGGTGCACACTCAGAGTGCTTTGATGTCTGCACTGGGGGCACATTTGGTGTCCCTGTGCATAGTCCAGCTCAAACCGGTTGCAGGGGCTATCAGCCCCTGCTCTGGTGCAAAACTAGACAAAGGACATGGGTGTAGCCACCCCTCTGTCCTGACCCTCCCATAGGTGGGTCCCCAGAGTTTGTCCCACCCCTTCCTTGGGTATAAAGTACGAACCCCTGGCTACAGGACTTTAGATTACACCTGGACTAAACTCTGATACAGAAACCAAGTACTTCGACGATCTACACTACGCTGGATGACTGAAGAATCTCCCTTGGAGTAAAGGAGTTTCTCCCCTGCAAGGCAGGCACCTTTAATGCATCTGACCGGTTTGCATCTCCGAAGCTCCCAAGGACTCCGAGGAATATTGCAACACAGGAGGTGGGTTCCCAAGGTCTCTGAGGTCGATCTGTGCCCACAGCATGTCTGAGGCCCGTATCCCTTGTGGTGACCGTGCAACCCGAACCCCTGGACACCGTGTTGATTTGCAGAAGCATCAGCTTTCCGGCGACCCCTGAGGCTGAGCTTTGGGTTACTTGTAGCCCTGACCCCGAGCAGTAATTCCACCAAAGATTGCAGGCCTATACTCCACGAATGTTCCGTGGGCCGGCATTTTGTGATTCCTCTTGAGGTCCCTTTGCGATCCCTGGTTCATCAACCTGTGGGTCCCTGAGAAGGGAACCTTAACTTTCAGTGGGATTCCCTGGTTGCTCCAGGCGTGCCCTGACTCTCCATTGCTTGGGGAGTCCCCAGGACCTTGCTGGTCCTCACAGAAGCATCATTACTCTGACCGTGTGGGTTGCAGTTGCCAAGGCTTGTTGGTGTTCAATCCGAGCACTGACCCCCCCAGCACTCAACATCCTTCGTGGGACAGCTCCTCTGCAGACTCTGGTCATCGTCGACATCTCCTGGTCCCCGTGGCTGCAGAGTCAAGCTTCACCTCTTCGCACCTGAAGCACCCGACATCGGTGGGCATTCGTCTATCGTGCCCCTGGTCACTGGCAAGTGACCCAGACTCTGTCCCCTCTGCTTTCAGGTTCTTCACATCTTCGATCCAGGCTTGGATCACACCGGACACTTTTCCTCTTCACGGCAGCAGCACTTTGCAGCGTCTCGCCATTGAAAACAACGACGATTCCCGACACCCTTTGACACCTATGCACCCGGCTTCCCTGGGTGAGGTAACACAAGTACTCCGGTGCTCCCGTGGGTGCTGGCCTTAGAACCTTCTAAGTCTGAAAGGGTTTGCTCAGAGTCCTCTTCTAAATGTCCTAAAACTCTAAAATTCCAACTGCGACTTTCCCATAGGATTGTACGGAGCTCGCGGCTGTGTTCTCACACTGCACGCGTCCCCCGTGGTCCCCGTGTCACTACCTTGGGTGGTTACTTGGGGTCCCAGCGATTCTACGTGCTCTAGGCACTGTGTCTAGTCAAGTCGTGGTTGTTATACCACTTTCTTAGTATATGGTTTGGTCTCCCCCTGGAGCCCACTGTGTATTGTGCTATTTACTGTCGTTCTAGTACTGTAATATTGTGTGCCTTGTTCTCTAATCTCACAAAGAGGTTAGTAGAGAGTGTTTAGTAATAAATACATATATTTTATATATACCTTGTGTGGTTCTCCTTTCATTTGGTCATTCAAGAGGTTATATACTGGTAAAACAAGCTGCTTTACACTCCTTCAAGACTTAGCCTGAAGGCTGCTCTCCACAGCTACCACTAAGATAGCTTTCTATAAAGTTTGTCTTTAACCTAATCATCAATAAGGGTCGTTTGGACTGGTGCAAGGTGCCCACTTTAATTAGTGGACAGCATATACCAGGCCAACTTCTCACATCATGTTCATTCCCTATTCCAAAATGCAACATATCAGCACATCTAATGAACTGCTCAATTTTAGTACATGTATTGAATGTATCAAAATGTCTTGTTAACAAGTGCAATACCACAGAAATATATAACAACAGTAATCTCTACCTATTTTGTCTTCCTATGTCTCCACTTACTGTGACACAAAACATTAGGAAGTAGATGCCACACTTCCACCAATAACAATGTTCTCTATTTCACAGCAGGTTGATCTTGCACAGCACCTGGGCAGAGCTTGCCCATCGAACAGCCTGCCACTCCACCCCTGGATGCTCTCAGTGATGACAACACTCCTGGACATGTGGATGCAGATGATGGTCCTGGCACATCTGGTCAGCCTGTACAGACACCCACACCTCCCATCCCAGCTGCAACACCACAGCCAACCTCAGTCTCCCCACCCTGTGTACCTAACACAGTCCCTACCATCTTGCGTCCCCCGGTCTTGGATTCTGAGGTGAGAATCACCAGCCCAGTCACAAAGGAACCAGGAACTAGTGGGATAGGGCACCCTGGGCCGAGGGCACAGACCCGTGGGGGTAGGGGTCGTGGAAGGGGTACTGTGGGCCTGCTAAGTGAGGCCACTGGGGCCACTCGCACCCCGGTGGCCATTGACCAAGTCTTGGCAGCCTATTAGGACTCCCAAAATGTGATGGGCCAGATATTGATGGCAAAACCGAGAAATGAAGCAGATGCAGAGGAACTTACACCAGGAACCCACAACATCAATATGTGCCAGCTGATTGGGGTGCTGCAGGACCTCAACACAACCCTGTGCAGGGATTTTTTACCACCATCTACCTCTTCCTGTGGTCCAACTACATCTGGGCCATCTACATCTACAGCACCCACAGGGAGGGAGGCCCTATCAGATGAAGACATGGCTGCAGACACCCCTGTCTCTACATCAGTGGATCCCCACCCCAGTCGCAAGCAGGGACATCCATGCAAAAATCCAAGAGGTGCAGTCGGATGGCAAGACACCCACCACTGCCAGCAAGAAACCACAACTTTAATTTCTTCCAGTGTGTGTAACACATTCACTCTGTGGACTATTTCTGGACACGTTACCCTTTCTGATGGGAGAAATATTTTGGACTTTGGACAATTTTGCCTCTACTATGGTTTCATTCACCATGACTGGCTACTTCACTTTTTTTTGTTACATTTCTTTTTGCACAATGTATCTCTTAACCTTTACCACTTTAATAAATACAAAAGTCACAAACCCATTATCTGCTGCAGTACATCTCACATCTACCAATGTATATTTGTACTCACATGTGACCTTTACAATGCCAAAATAATATACTTGTGAAGCATGAATATGTTGTATGTAAACCAAGTTTAGCTCAGGGTCACCACCATGTCACACCAACACATACATGGAAACACAAATTAGGGAGAAGAGAAGGGTATGGCACCGTACGTTCCTTCACATAACTTCCACTACAACATAAGTGTACGGTGACATTTGTAGTTAGAGATTAAAAAAACTGTGTACTTCGTGCTTCATAATTATTGGCTCTGACACGTATATAGACTGAGCGAAACTCAAACCTTAGATTACTGTCTGTGGAAAGTCATCCTTAATGGAAGAGGAAACCTCACACACTTTGTAGTGTCATGCTTCATCATAGGAATACTCTCCCCACCCTGGTCGGACAATACCACCAAGGCGGACTCGACCTCCTCGAAGACTGACTAGATAGGAGAGAGTTCATACAGAAATCTTACTGGACAACACCATAAGACAGGGGATCCAGCTAAATATTTAAAAATACCTTAGTGTGCCAAGGGGAAATACCCTTATTCAGCGGAACACTAGGTAAGATTAAAAAATAAAACTTGGTTGGGTAATGGAGTACAATGACTCACACCCAATTACTACCTGCCAACATGTTTCTGCCCATCATTACTAGCCTATAAGGTCTGGGGCATTCGTCAGGAGATGTGAATCCCTATGGATGAAAATATTTCTAAATATTCTCCTATTTGGACAATTAGATTGGTCAGGGAGGTCTCCTAATTTAGGTCCTACCACACTAACTGACCTGTTAATAAGTAAGTTGAGACTTGAAACCTATATTAGAGAGATAGAAAGAAGGAAAACAAAACAGGATACACGGATTACCAAGGTTAACTGATGGTACATTTAGGGAAAATTCAGGTCATCAAATAACTGCAAATATCTAAGGTTGTGCTCATATATGTGCTCAATGAAAACCCTCTTCACACTATGGAGAGTCCTTCGTGAACTATAGTGCTATGGCTAATAGCCTGTGTTTCCTTAGTTTTAGCATCGTAGTTACTACATAGCAAACACAAGGAGATGATGGACGGAGCGCTGAACCTTTTCAGACACTCACCCCCAGTCACAGATCTGGGTTGAATCCATCATCGTTCTTTAGCTCACTTCGCCACCCCAGTTCAGACACAGCTATATGCAAATTAGTCTTGACCCTGTGCCTCATGGGAACAGTCCAGCCCGAACTGCCAAGCCATGTCTTCCCTGGAACGGAAACAAGCATCCTGGGACCGGTTTCGGGCTAACAGCCCTCATCAGCCAGGCTAGCTTGAATCCAGTGGCAAAGTGAGCAAGGGACCCACGTCTGGGCATACCCTGCCAACTTAGGGCGAACAAAGCAAACACAAGGAGATGATGGACGGAGCGCTGAACCTTTCACACACTCACCCCCAGTCTCAGATCTGGGTTGAATCCATCATCGTTCTTTAGCTCACTTCGCCACCCCAGTTCAGACACAGCTATATGCAAATCAGTCTTGACCCTGTGCCTCATGGGAACAGTCCAGCCCGAACTGCCAAGCCATGTCTTCCCTGGACCGGAAACAAGCATCCTGGGACCGGTTTCAGGCTAACAGCCCTCATCAGCCAGGCTAGCCTGAATCCAGTGGCAAAGTGAGCAAGGGACCCACGTCTGGGCATACCCTGCCAACTTAGGGCGAACAAAGTGGACGGAGCGCTGAACATTTTCAGACACTCAACTCCATTCACAGATCTGGGTTGAATCCATCATCGTTCTTTAGCTCACTTCGCCACCCCAGTTCAGACACAGCTATATGCAAATCAGTCTTGACCCTGTGCCTCATGGGAACAGTCCAGCCCGAACTGCCAAGTCACACACTAACAGAAGGGGAACCGCAATAAAAAAAAACAAGTATAAATCAAAAGAGGTAATGGAGGGGATTACCATTTATCTCATTCATACATTTGTAACTTGTGTCATGATTCCTACTTGTGTAGTCAATATCATAAACAATTTTTAAAAAACAATTCGTTTTTATAAAGGTAGATCGTTTGTCATTCATGTTCGGCGGCTATTGAAACCGTCTCTATGTTGTCACGAGTAAATAACTCGTTATCAAGGAGATTGCTTGAAAAATAATGCTAGGCTAATTAGCACATAGTGAAGTGTTAGTCTATCAACATAGGCGCCTGTTTACCAATTCAACTTAGCGATTAGGTTCGGTCTATTTATATATCTTGTGAAATTTTTCACCTTTTCTTTCCCAACAGTGTTTAACCTATAACAATACATCCCATGGTTACATTCGCCCTGTGGATACAGCATGCGATTGGGATGCACCGATGCTGCCCGTCAACCCTCTCGTAGTGACAAAGCGGCACCAGTATCAGTTTTAGTCAATCGGTATATCGCTAGTTGTTAGAAAATAAATGTAATGGTTTTAAATTATATAGATGGCCTTGGGACCTCCCCCTGGCCGTGCTATTTTTGGGTAAAGTGTTTCTGACACAGGAGAAATCCCCCCACTGCATGTCTAAGACCCACTTACTTTGTCAAAAGAAACGCCCATCCATGTTACCTATTCCGGTCCCCACTGCGTGCCGATGGTACAACTGGCTGCATGAGCTGTAGACCCATCTTTGTTCAAAAAGATATAGGGCTTCACTCATATCGGGCATGTTTGGTTAAGGTTTTCTAACACATACCATTCCATTCCTCCGTCACTGTGGCCTCTTTCTATGTAATGCTGTGTTAGTCTATTCACTTCTCTTTTGCACCGGATAGTGCTGCGATGCTCTTTTATTCTGGTGCGAATTTGTCTCGTTGTCATACCAACATACAGAAGATTACATGGACATTTGATTAAGTAGACCACATTTTTTTAATTGCAGTTTGTAAGGTTCTTTAACTTCCATGGTGTTCTTAAGCATATTTTTAGCTCCTTTACTTTTTTTATCAGGGGACATACACTACACTTCCCACATGGCGAATGCCCGGATGGTGGAGGGAGGTTCCATAGTGTGGACTTTGTGCTCTTATCCGGAATTCTTTTGGGGCGTGTGTGTACCAGAAGATCTTTTATGCTTGTCCCTTTTCTGAATGAGAACATGGGCTTCTCAATTCTGAGACCACCTGTTAACAGTATCCTCCTATTGCGCTTTATTATTTTCTGAAAGGAGTTGGATAGCGTGTTGTAAGTTAAGACACAGATAAGACGGTCTTTCTCTTGTCTCTTCCAGGTTTCCAGGAGCTGATCTCTGTTATTGTTCAAGGCTCTTTTGTCAGTTGCTTTTATTATTCTTTTTTGGATAGTTTTCTCAAGGAGTTTTTTACGCAATTTGCTCGCGTGTGTTCTCTAGTCTTCTTTCTCCGTGCAATTGCACTGTAGTCGGAGAAACTGACCTACTAGTAGGTTTTCTCGCAGGCTACAGGGGTTGAAGCTGTCAAAACATAACAGATTGTTGCGGTCAGTTGGTTTGTAATATACCTCAGTAGTTAGCTTCCCATTCTCTGCTTGTATCAAAAGATCCAGAAATGGTAGCTCATTTCCCCCTATTGTCATTGTGAATCGTAGATGTGGATGTAGGGCATTCAGCCAGGTAGCAAAATTTGTTTCTTCTGCTGGTGTGCCACTCCATATCACCAGCACATCATCAATATACCGTCTCCAGAGTTGTATATTGTTGTTAAATGGGTTAAGTTCACTTTGAACAAATTCTGCTTCAAAGGCATGGACATACAGACTAGCCAGGCTGGGAGCAAAAGTACTCCCCATGGAAGTACCATGTATCTGTAAGTAGTATTGTCCTTCGAATTCAAAATCAATCCGGGTAAGTGCTAGGTGTGCTAGGTCCAACACAAAATCTCGTGGGGTGATCGAGTCCCACTCTGTGGTTTTGAAGATCCTCTCCACCACCTGTAGTGTTGCTTCTTGTGGGATATTCGTGTAGAGGGACTCTACATCAAAATTGAGGAGCAGTTCCTTTGAAGCATCAAAAGAACACCCTTTGATCAAATTCAAAACATCCTTGGTGTCCTATAAGTATGTTGGCATCCTTTTTACCAGTGGTCTCAGGTAAACATCACAAAATTGAGAGAGTGGCTCCAGAATGGAGACAATTCCTGAGACTATTGGTCTACCTGGTGGTGGAAAGTTTTGTTTGTGCACCTTTGGTATGGTGTAGAAATAGGGAATTTTTGGTTTATTTTTAATTAAAAAGTCTGCCTCATGTTTCGTAATCCATCCCTTTTCAAGGCCTTCACTCACTTTGAATGTTATTTCCTCTAGTACCTCGTTAGTAGGATCTCTACTTAGTCGTTTGTAATGTCGTGTGTCATTTAAGAGTTTCATGCATTTGTCGTGGTACATCGGTTTAGGGAGGATCACAACGGCTCCTCCCTTGTCTGCTGGTTTGATGACAATGGAGTCATCCATACCCAATGTGTCTAGTGCCATTCTTTAATTTTGCTCAGGTTGTTAAAGCCTTTCCCGGAATTGCCTGATAGATTATCCACTTATCTATTTACCGATTTTTCAAATGCTATAACTTCTACGGGCAGGTGTGAACGTTGATTTTTGTCGGAAGCCAGTGTTGACCTCTCATTCAATAGGAGGTCCATTTTCAAAGAAGACTTTCAGTCTAATTTTCCTGAGAAAGTCAGCTGTTTCAATTTTCAGTTTAAATACGTCATCCTTAGGTGTGGGGACAAAGCCTAAGCCTTTATTCAGAACCTTGTCTTCTATGCTAGTTAGTGTTCGGTTGCTGATGTTTATGACTATACTTTGTGGGGGAGCTACGATTTGTTCGTGCTCGGTTCCTCCCATATTGGGGTGCTGTCTGGTACTCCGTCCCGGTTTTGCCACGTGATCCCTTTTCTCTTCCCTTTACCCCTTCCTGAGCCTCTTTCTAAAAAAGGCATTGGTTTATTTGGATAGTACCAAGGCATGGACTGTGCGTGCATGAAGGCCGGAGGTCCATAGTTGGGTGGAACTCTATAGTTTCCCCCCCAGCCCCAGTTGCCTTCACCTGAGCCCAGAGCGGGTCCAAACTGTGGTACTGGATGGGAGAATCTTTGTTGGCTTTGGAATCCTCGTTGGTTCCAGCATCTCCCTCGTCTCTGTCTGTCATATCTATAATGCTCCCCGTCTGATTCTGAGGACACAACATTACATAGCAAGAGGCCACAGTGATGGAGGAATGGAATGGTATGTTTTAGAAAAACCTAAACAAACATGCCCCGATATGAGTAAAGCCCTATGGGCCACATGCATCAACCTAAAAACCAGTCGCAAACGGGCAGATTCGCAGAATCTGCCCCTTTGCGATCAGTATTTTGCATTTGGGATGCATCATCCCAAATGCAAAAATCTCAATTTAAGTAATCGCAAAATTGCGATTTCTTAAATTGCGATTGCATTAAGGAATCGCAAATTGCGATTCCTTAAATGCAATGCATTAACCTAAAAGAATGTGCGATTTTGCAAAAGGAATCGCAAATTACCGTCAATCTCAAGTTGATGGTAATTTGTGATTTCTTTGAAAAATGCACTAAAGTGCATTTTTCAAAGCCCCATGTTACACACAGACATGCCCTTGATGCATGCATAAAAATAGGCAATTGCGATTCTATAATTGCGATTTTTATGGAATCGCAATTATAGAATCGCAATTGCCTATGCATGTAGGAATCGCAAAGAAATTTGCGATTCCTACACATTCCTTAATTGCGACTTGCAAATTGCGAGTTGCAATTAAGGAATGGCTTTCCATTGATTCCTACGGGCCTAGAGGCCCATAGGAATAAATGGGAATTGCATTCCCAATTTGCGAGTACCCAATAGGTACTCGCAAATTGCGCATGCAATTTCAAGGGTGCCAAAAGGACACCCTGTTGCACCCCTGAAATGTCCTTTTTACCACATGTTGCGCACACACATGCCCCAAGGGCATGTGTGTGTGTAACATGGGACTTTGAAAAATGCACTAAAATCGCAAATTACCATCAACTTGAGATTGACGGTAATTTGTGATTCCTATTTGTGAAATCGCAATTTTTTTTAGGTTAATGCATTGCATTTAAGGAATCGCAATTTGCGATTCCTTAAAGGCAATCACAATTTAAAAAATCGCAATTTTGCGATTACTTAAATTGCGATTTTTGCATTTGGGATGATGCATCCCAAATGCAAATACTGGTCATAAAGGGCAGATTCTGCGAATCTGCCCGTTTGCGACCGGTTTTTAGGTTGATGCATGTGGCCCTATATCTTTTTGAACAAAGATGGGTCTACAGACTACGCATTATCTACATGGTCTGAACGATCAGATTTCATGGGGCAGTCTAAATTGATGATCAAGCAAATTTCATTAGTGGGTATTTTTTCCGAATCATAAGTGATAAATACCACTAACTTACACTCAACCTATATAGATCACTAACACACTAAAAAGATTATGAGGGCAGTGAGTGTGAAGTAATTATAAAACATAACCCCCACTTTTGCTTTGTCCAATCTGACTTTAATGAGTGATTATACAGCACAAATTGCATCCACCAAAATATCCGATGCAAAACGTATCATGACAGACAGAAACTTCTTAACACACGAGCAGACATAAGCCCGATGGAAGTACTACAACTCCCATGAGCACACGGGACCTGGGATTACTTCCAGGTTCCCCTAGCTTTGCCTTTCCTGGTCAATGCCGGAGGAAGAACGCTTGTACACTGAAGCGCCTATAAATGACCCCAGCGCTCATGCAGCCAGTTGTACCATCGGCGCACAGTGAGGACCGGAATAGGTAACATGGATGGGCGTTCCTTTTGATGAAGTAAGTGGGTTTTAGACATGCAGTGGGCGGATTTCTCCTGTGTCAGAAACACTTTACCCAAAAATAGCACGGCCAGGGGGCGGTTCAAAGGCCATTTACATATTTAAAAAACATTACATTAACTTTCTAACAACTAGCGATATACTGATTGACTAAAACTGATACCGGTGCCGCTTTGTCACTACTAGAGGGTTGACGGGCAGCATCGGTACATCCCAATGCCATGCTGTATCAACAGGGCGAATGTAACCATGGGATGTAGTGTTATAGGTTCAACACTGTTGGGGAAGAAAAGGTTACAAATTTCACAAGATATATAAATAGACCGAACCTATTCACTAAGTTGGATTGGCAAACGGGCGCCTATATTGATAGACTAACGCTTCACTATATGCTAATTAGCCTAGCATTATTACTCAGGCAATCTCCTCGATAACGAGTTATTTACTCATGACAACATAGAGACGGTTTCGATAGCCACTGAACACGAATGACAAACTATCTACCTTTATAAAAACAAAATGTTTTTTTAACAAATTGTCTATGATATTGACTAGACAAGCAGGAATCATGACACAAGTTACAAATGTATGAATGAGATAAATGGTAATCCCCTCCATTACCTCTTTTGCTTTATACTTTTTTTTTTTTTAATTGTGGTTCCCCTTCTGTTAGTGTGTGACTACAAAGGACCCCATCCCCTCTGTGACCATGATGCTGGTATCCCCTAAAATCTAGGGTAAGGGACATACACGACAAATATCATGTAATGTCCACAATGCTAAAACTAAGGAATTAGATCAACACAGGCTATTAGCCATATCATTATAGTTCATGTAGGACTCTCCATAGTGTGAAGAGGGTTTTCAATGAGCACGTATATGAGCACAACCTCAGATATTTGCAGTTATTTGATGACCTGAATTTTCCCTAAATGTATCATCAGGTAACCTTGGTAATCCGTGTATCCTGTTTTGTTTTCCTTCTTTCTAGCTCTCTAATATATTTTTCAAGTCTCAACTTACTTATTAACAGGTTGGATAGTGTGGTAGGACCTAAATTAGGAGACCTCCCTGACCAATCTAAATTGTCCAAATAGGAGAATATTTAGAAATATTTTCATCCATAGGAATCCACACGCCCTGATGAATGCCCCAGACTTTATAGGCTAGTAATGATGGGCAGGAACATGTTGGCAAGGAGTAGTTGGGTGTGAGTCAATGTACTCCATTACCCAACCAAGTTTCATTTTTTAACCTTACCTAGTGTTCCGCTGAATAAAGGTATTTCCCCTTGGCACACTAAGGTATTTTTAAATATTTAGCTGGATCCCCTGTCTTATGGTGTTGTCCAGTAAGATTTCTGTAAGAACTCCCTCCTATCTGGTCAGTCTTCGAGGAGGTTGAGTCTGCCTTGGTGGTATTGTCCTACCAGGGTGGGGAGAGGATTCCTATGATGAAGCATGACACTACAAAGTGTATGAGGTTTCCTCTTCCATTAAGGATGACTTTCCACAGACAGTATTCTAAGGTTTGAGTTTCGCTCAGTAAATATACCTGTCAGAGCCAATAATTATGAAGCACGAAGTACATGGTTTTTTAAATCTCTGACTTCAATTGTCACCGTACCCTTATGTTGTGTTGGACACCAACACATAAATACGAAGTCTGGTCTTATAACATCTTTTAACCTATTGTTCCAATCATAGACTAGCATGATGTCAGAAACATAAGAAACCATACATGACTCAAATATTCTGTCATTGATCCAATTGTCATGTGCAGACCTTAACAACATGGAAGGAGGGGCTACATCAGACAATTTCCTATAGAATAGCAAAATAAAATTAGTCTATGTCATCAGCTGGACCCATATCACCTACCTTATAAAAGGAAACCCAAACCATTAAAACCAATGAACAGACACATGGAAGTCTAACAGTTTCTGATCACAGATTCATTCCAATGCAATCCAGTGTTGCTGCATATGGTGGAATGTCACAGAAAATGTCAGTGATGTGTCACAAGCACCTTGGCCTACAGTGAGAAGACACATCAACAGCTACATACAGTTTATACACAATAAGGATTTAGCCAATGAGAAGGGAAGACTAGTTTGATTTGGGCCCACTACAACGTTTTGTTGGAGCACATGATGGCACACATATTGCATTAGGACCACCATAGGACAAGGAACAAGGCCAATGGATTCCTCTTAACTTCAAGCAAGCTGTCTTGGTACAGGTTTTGTACACCCAAAGTATGTGACAGACATTTCCAGGAACAGTTCATGCGCACTTCATACATGCATACAGCATCATATACCTGCTAATGTTAAAACTCTGGAATGTGCAAGTGAAGATGTCATGGTGAAGGTACCTAAAACAGACCAAAACAAAGAGATTAACTATGAAACTATACACATGACACAATTCACATAGTCAACTTCTGAAGAACACAGTCCACGGCAAAAATCAAAGCTACACAAAGCAACACTAACAAAATGAGCATGTGTCAAAACCTTCATCCACAAACACCTTTCACCAGAATTTGACAGAGCTTTAGCTTCCTAATATTTTCCCTAAACATACTCCTCAAATCATCACAACAAGAGTTGCTTTAATAGTCAAAGTCCTGACATCTCACAACATACTTACACTCATGAGAAGAAGGTATCAATGAAATCTTGGCGCAAGTCAGCTCCTTCCTCTTCACCACTATAATCATCATTTGGCATTTCAGGAACCTCGCCCAGTGGCACTTCATGGTCTCCATCCTCTGCAATATAAGGGATGTTCCGCAGCAGACCGATGTTGTGGAGCATGCAGCAGGCCACGGTGATTTGACTCACCTTCCCAGGTCAGTAGAGGAGGGCTCTCCCAGTCTTGTCCAGACATCTAAATCTGGCGTTCAGGAGCACAAAAGCCCACTCCACTGGCCGCATGTTCTTCCATGGGCCTCACTGAAACAGACTTCCCCTGGCATCGTTGGATTCCTCAGCGGTGCCAACAAGCATGGAAGGTCTCCTAGATGGAAGACAGACATAGGTGTAATAATAAGTTACAAACTTTCTAATCATACAACCTGACATCACCCACACAAAGTAAGGACAGATCAAACTTGCCAACAAGCCAGGCCCTCTCTGGTAGTATTTGTGACATCAGCTGGGGTATGGTGCTGTTCCGCAGTATGAAGGAATCATGGACTGATCTTGGGAATCGGGCACAGACTTTTGAGATGTACAAATCCAGTGAGCAGACAACTTGCATGTTGATAGAACGGAAGTGCTTCCTGTTATGGTAAACTTGTTCCCCGCCTTACGTTGGTACTAAGGCAGTAAGGGTGCCATCAATGGCTCCAATCACACATGGGATGCGACCAAATCCATGGAAGTCAACCTTCTCTCCAGAGAAGCTGTAGCTACAGGTAGAAGAAGTGTGCTCTTGCATTCTAAATTGCACGTGAACAGCACCACGCAGTCAACATGGGGTGCGGCCATCTTGTTTTTCTGCTCTGTGTTATGGTGCTGGGCCTAATTTTTAATCTGTCCCTAATTTTTGTAATCCTCTTCTTTTATTACTTTTCAACCCCATATTTTTATTTTTATAATAGTGTGTCTTTGTGTTTGTGTATTTTATGTTTTTGTGTACATGTTTTCGTGTATTTGTGACTTTTTGAATTTATTTCCCCTTCTTTGCTTATTTCTTTCTTTTTTACTTTGCCTTCCTTTTCTTTCTTATTATTTCCCCACCCAGTGCCATGGCAGAGGGGCAAGAACGTTCGGGCAGTGCCGCCGGCCAGGTGTGCAGCCCTGGGCAATCTTTGCAGAGGAGGAGGTGGCAGCACAATTTTTTTTTGTGCAGCACCACCTCCCCTCTATGTTGGAAGCAGGCGGCAGGCCCGGTAGCGGCTCCACACATCAGGAGAATCGGCAGTGCTGGGGGATGTTGCGCAGGTGTGTGCGACACATCAGCCATGCTCGGTGCACCACCCAGCAGCTAAAGCACCGTTGGGTGGATGTTCTGGACCACGACAGGACCTGCTAGGCATCGAGATTCCAGGGCTTGGTTAGTATTAATTATTTGTTGTGTTTGTGTTCTACAATACTCAATAAAAAACTCTGAATAGCATGCTGCTCACACTCAGAGGTAAGTTATGTTTAGTTTTCGCTGTATATTATTGTGTATCCAGTTTCTAGTGTCTGCTAGGCAGGTGCAGCTACCTAATAACACTCATCAGGCACTTGCTTTGGCTGATTAACTAAGAAGCCATTGCAGACTGTTCTCCTGTCACTATAGTGAATCACTGAGTAGCACGTTCTCTCTGTGACTTTGTGTAGCTCGTGCAGTTCCAGGTTATTTAATTAAATTCACAGTGATGATGTGAAGTATGCATCTATTCATTGCAAAAAAGGTAGACTGAGTAGGCTTATCAAGGGTGTTGAGAAATGGGAATAGATAGAATTAAAGATCATTCACTGTAATAAATTAGTTCTAAATGTAGTTTTTGTTAAGGAGATTTGGAATATGGATTTAACGACAGTCGATAGACTTGAGTTGAAACTCGTAGTACTATAGGTGATCTGTTTTAGAGATTGGGTTTGCTTTTCATAAAACATTTTGTGGAGATTATTAACAGAATAACTAATCTATTTTTATTTATCTTCTTAATGTCTTTAATCAGCACCCAAGGGCAAGAAAAGGGACGATTGTGAGGGTCCGGGACAAGCTGGTCAGCCGGCACTGACCACCAGCGCCGCTGCCGAGGGCTCTGCTGATCCCAGTAAGTCCTTTTATGATTATTGTGGACTTCATAGCGTATAATCTTGGGGTATTGGAATGTTGGTGCTGTCTATTGTGAAGATCCAGATAGCAAGCCCAAGTAAGCTAGTATTTTAAATAAAAATCACCATTTATGTTTGTTGAGAAGGTTTTCTTTTTCCTGCTTATGCCTAGCTCTAACATAGTACAGTTCATGAGAAAGTGGCCATGGTCATCATCATGGACCCCTCACTCTGCCCCCATGTAGTGTGCCGCAGACTCATTCATTTATAGTTACAGTATACCAGCAGTTTCCCATGACAGTGCAGCAAGGCTGGAAAAAAAGTATGCAGTCCCACTCCCATTGCATTTGCCAACCAACACCATATGTCTTTCTTTCTTTGACCATTATTCCACTCCTGGCTTGTCTAACTTTGTGAAGCAACCAATCAAATGCATAGAGTGATAGTTGAATGATACTGACATGCTAACTGAGCTGTAGTGCTACATCACAGTTGTATTTGGGGTTGCGCAACAGGGATCTAAATTATGTGTAATGTTTTATTCTAGCCACACATAACATTGGTGATGCCGGCTAGCTGCAGGAGGAGACGGGTCAGTTCAAGTTGGAGGAGGAAAATCGGCAGCAGGGATGGTCACTGGTAAGTCACATAATTTCTTGCAATTACTATGCCCACCAGCTATTGCCATGGTGCCGCACATCATCATCATCATCATCATCATCACAAATGGCCGTGAAGTGAACCCACCCCCAGCTTTACCAGCCACAGCAGTGGTTGAGTTATTATGACATCTTCTATCTGCACTGCAGCAAAATCTCACATAATGAGCTTTGATGTCTTGAGGGAGACATGAAAGAACGGAAGGTAACTTAAAAGAAAGAAAATGGTATATGAGTGAAAGGGTGGGTGGGTAAAAAGGTACGCGAGGATGGGCGAAAGAATGGTTTGAAGAAAGGGTTGCTATTAAATGGGTAGAAAATGTACTGGAAATTTTGGTGAAAGACTGGATGGGAGAAAGCAAAGCTTAATCATTGTGGCAATGGGTGAATTAGAATGAAAGGATGAATGAATATTTGGATTGTTTGGATGAATAAGCAAGGCAGCTCTTGTTCTTATGAGGAGCATGCTGCTGCTCACCTACTCTGCTTACTTGGTTTATGTAGGGTGATCACTATCATTCAAAGCTATTGTTTTAAGTGGGGGTTATTTATTTCTTTGTATTCTTTGTTCTACTCCCTTGACTCACTGTATTTGTTAAGTGAGCCAGATCTGTCCTAGCTATCTTTCATCTTTTTGCACAGAGAAAAACGTTAAAAGTTCTATGGGGGCACTGGCATACTTAGTCCGGGAATTAGAGTTTGTCCTCAAACTCAGGTGGTTCACCCAGAAGTTGGTCAGCTAACACATTTGATTCAATTTCAGACCAAATACCCACTTCCTCCTCCTGTGCTGCTATTTCAGGAACGGTGTAATAGTGCGGTATAAAATGTTGGTTCATTTGATCATAGTCAATCTCTCCACATTTTGAGGTGAGAGACTGGTCCTTCTCACTGTGATGACTGCACTTGCTGCACTGAACACATGTTCAGCAGACACACTGGCTTCATGACAAACCAGCTACTTTATTGCCAGTCTGCTGAGATCTGGCCATTTGCGCATCTTCCCATACCAATACATCAATGGATTTTGACCAATTAGACCTCTTTTGGATCATCCAGATACTCCTGGAACATTCTGTGGATGGTCATTGGTGCTGCCATTTTCTCAACCTGTTTTGCCATCGCCTCTGCACTGGACTTGAGCCCTGCCAATTGAAACCAATTCAATGCAGAGGTTGGGTCCGGACCTTCTGTTGCTGTTGTTGCCGGTGTTCTGGTTGATGGTGTTGTTGGCTGCTGTGAGACAAGACTGCCCTCTCTGGAAGTTGAAGGCGTCACCACAGAACTGCGGGATGGGACTCGAAGTTCCAGCCGTTCTTCTTCCATGTCTCCAGCTTGCTTTACAATCCACCTCTTGTATTTTAAAACATCCCCTTCAGGAAAAGGATTGAAAGTCAACAGTATTTTTTTGTAGCATTGATCAAGTAGTGTGGCACATATGTACTCTTTGGACTCGATGATGTCATGTTGCAACCTTATATTAGATGCCAGGCACAGGACTGAGGTCTCAACCAAGGCATGCTCTTCTGTGTTTTCATTCACACCTGTGGGGCAAACCTTCCAGACGCCTTCTTTACCTTGTCTTGTAGGAGATGCAACAACAGGATAGCTTGGCCCATCGTACTGTCCTCCTTGCTAACTTCCCATGTGAAAACCTCAAAAGGGAGTAGAATCTGTGTCAGGCATTTGACTAGGCCCCATTTGTCCTCATGCATGGTCATAGCTTTCCCAACTGCATCCCCTCCTCTTTGAATGACATAGTCATTGATCTGTTTGTACTGCTCAAGCAGATGTTCCAGCATGTAAAAGGTGGAGTTCCAACGTGTTGGCACCTCCTGCATCAGGGCTTTAACTGGTGCTCTATTATTAAGCTGAATAATCCACAGCTGCTTCTGGGCTTTAAAAGAATGGCTGAAATGAGTGCAGATTCTTCTGCAGGTGGTCAGTATGTTACTGACTAAGTCTTCCTTTTTGAGGAAGTCTTGGCCCATCAGGTTGATGCAATCGGCCAAACAAAGGACCCTGTAGTAGCCTCTGTCGGACATGGCCTTGACTATCTTACTGCCCTTATCCGTGGCAATAAATCCAATTCTAAGACTTCTGAGTCGCAGCCATCCATACACCTCCAAGATGTTTACAGCTGTATGTGATTTCTCCTTCGCGAACATGTCCACTGTTGCATGCCGCCGAATGCTCTTAAAACTTTCTTCAGGGCCAAGACCTGAAGATATCTTTTGCTTTACCCCAGCAAAAGACATCCAGGGTGCATTGATGCACATGTAATCAGTCGCCTGACAACTGGTCCACATGACTGTCGTCAGGTGGATGGTGTGAACAACACTTTGCTGCAAAGCTTGTCCAACCAACTGCAGCATATCGTGATGTAGCGCTGGAACAGCCACACTGGCAAAATAGGTCCTATTTGGTACCGTCCATTTTGGGCAGATGGCTACCACAAATCCTTAGAATCCCACTCCTTCCACAAAAGAAGAAGGGAGGAGGTCCTGCGCTAATATTTTTGCCAACTTCCCATTCTACAAATGTGCAGTCGGATGGTTTCGTCGTAGGGCCCCTCCTGCCCAAACATGCCTATAATAGTAGCCTGGATTTTCTTCTTTTTTTGGGGGACTGACACAGGCGTCTGTTGAGAAGTAGATGCTAGTGGTAGACTCAATGTGTGTCATGGTGGTAAAGAAGATACTGTATGCCATGGTGTCTCCATCATTTCACTCTGAGTCTTCTTGTGCCATTGTGAAGTCGCTGAGGTGGGTGAATCTGCTGGCACACTGCTGAGGACAGGGATGATTTGCGTGAAGATGTCACCCTCTTCTTCCTCATCATCACCTACCATCGTGATTGGACTTGTAGCTGATGTTTCCCGGCTCTCCCCACCCCCATGACCACATTCAGCAATTTATTTAAGGTGCTCATCCCCCTCGATTGTGTGGTGTTTCTTCATATGGGTCATCCGGCCTCCAGTACCATAATGTGAACCAGGCCTACCTCAACGAACATTTGTGTGGCAAATTATGCATACTGCAATGCGGTGAACAGCCATTACAATGCGGCTGTTTCACCGCAAGTCATTACATCGCATGCGTTACAACGCATGCAATGTAACAACGCCCAACCATTACTACGCATACCATTACATCGCATGCGCTTTTACAACGCATGCGATGTAATGGCTATCCACATCGTTGTGAGGAAACTGACGACAACGACGTGCACCGCCCCTTAGATGACGCTGGAACCAGGAGAGAGGAACCACGAGGAGAGAGAGGTAAGGGGGGTTGGGGGTAGGGAGAGGGTCGTGCTGGGGGTAGTGTTTTAGGGTTTAGGGTCATGTTGTGGTGTTTGTGTAGTGTAGGGTAGTGTTTTAGGGTTTAGGGTAGTGTTAGGGGTTGTGCAGGGTAGTGTTTCAGTGTAGGGACCGGACTGGGGGGCGGGGGAGGGTCATGCTGGGGGTAGTGTTTTAGGGTTTAGGGTAGTGTTGTGGTGTTCGTGTAGTGTAGGGTAGTGTTTTAGGGTTTAGGGTAGTGTCGGGGGGTTGTGCAGGGTAGTATTTCAGTGTAGGGACCGGACTGGGGTGGGGGAGGGTCATGCTGGGAGTAGTGTTTTAGGGTTTAGGGTAGTGTTGTGGTGTTTGTGTAGAGTAGGGTGGTGTTTTAGGATAGTGTCTGGGGGTCATGCAGGGTAGTGTTTCAGTGTAGGGACCGGACTGGGGGGCGGGGAAGGGACGTGCTGGGGGTAGTGTTTTAGGGTTCAGGGTAGTGTTGTGGTGTTTGTGTATTGTAGGGTAGTGTATTAGGGTTTAGGGTAGTGTCGGGGGGTCGTGCAGGGTAGTGTTTCAGTGTAGGGACCGGACTGGGGGTGGGGGAGGGTCATGCTGGGGGTAGTGTTGTGGTGTTTGTGTAGTGTAGGGTAGTGTTTTAGGGTTTAGGTTAGTGTCGGGGGAGTCGTGCAGGGTAGTGTTTGAGTGTAGGGACTGGACTGGGGGTCGGGGGAGGGACGTGCTGGGGGTAGTGTTTTAGGGTAGTGTTGTGGTGTTTGTGTAGGGTAGTGTTTTAGGGTTTAGGGTAGTGTCGGGGGGTCGTGCAGGGTAGTGTTAGGACTGGGGGTCAGGGGAGTGTCGTGTAGGGATACTAAATTAGGGTTTAGGGTAGGGCAGTGTAGTGTCACTTAGCTTTCATACTTTTACCATGCGTATACCTTTACCACGCATGCCTTTGCGTTGTAATGGCATGCATGGTAAAGGAATATGCATGGTAAAAGTATGCGATGTAATGGCATGTCGTTGTAATGACAACACGTAGTAATACCACGTTGTAATGGCACGCGTTGTATTACTATGCGTTGTAATGTAAGTCCGTTTTTATATAGCACAGCTACTCACCCTTACGGGTCTCAAGGCGCTGGGGGCCGTAGTGGAAATTAAGTGAGCTATTGCCCAGAGTCACACGGTGCTGAGCTGAGCTGCCGCCGGAGCCGGGGATCGAACCGTGAACCCTGTGCTCCGAAGTCAGCTGCCCTGGCCGCTGCACCACACCTCTCCACTATGAGTCATATTCTGCAATGCGCTTCCCCTCTTTGCTAACTGTCAAAAAGTCCTAAACTGGGGAGGAGTAATTTTTTTACCGGGCCACTGCCAATGCCTGAAGAAGAACTGGAGGTAGGTGTGCATGTCATTGATTGCCTCTCTGCTTCTCCTGAGGCAGGGGTTGGTGCAGGTCTCAGCTGGGGCTTTGCAAATATTGGAGCCGGTGGCGGTGCTAACTGTGCCACCTCCCTCGGAGCTGGTTGAATAGCAATATCAGATTCCTCTGTGTCACCTTCCACCATGACTATCTCGTCATCGTCATCCTCCTCTTCATCCCCTTCCATAATTCTAAGGGGACTTTATCTCAGCCAAAGTCGTGATAAAGTCATCGCCCCATTCACAAGCAGGTGCAAACAGCCGATATCACCAGTTTACCTGCGATATCAGCCGCAAAAAACATCGCCACAGATGACCCCGGCAACTAACTCTAATGATATGCAGAGTAGGCGTTCCCGTGCAAAAATCCGCGACAACACCACAACGCAACATTCTCAACGACCAGCCAGATCAGCGATAAGATCACTAAACATGCGATAAGGTGCGTTAGCAGCAGGAAATTAACACCTGCTCTGACCTGGTGCAAAGTCGGATGACAACCTGCACCAGAAAAGGGAGCCCAGCCCACAGCCACACCTGAAGAACAACAGATGCCATGGAGCTACTCATCATGCAGCTCGGAGCCCCAACAGGGCCACAACACCCACCGCCACCACACCCAGGCCCGCCACCCCCCCGGGCCCCCTGCCCCCCCTCGGACCACCACGGAGGCAGCGCAGACAAAGACAGCGGACCTTCAGGAAACGCGCCAGCCTCACAGACTTTACACCAGAGAATGTCATTGCCCACTACAGACTCAAAAGGTCTACCATCCTCCGCCTCCTGACCATCATTGCCCACAGGCTGATGGTACCAACACAGCGGACAACCAACATCCCACCTCAGACAAAGCTGCTGGCTGTGCTGCACCTGTTGGCCTCTGGGACATTCCAACTAACAACTGCCAGAGTCGGAGGAGTCTCCCAGCCAGCCCTATCCAAGTTCCTCACACCTGTCCTGGATGCCATCACCAGCTTGGTACCCCAGTACCTATACTTCCCCCACACTGCGCAGGAACAACTGGAGACCAAGCAAGGCTTCTATGCCATAGCAGGCTTCCCGCACGTGTTGGGGGCAATTGACTGCACACATGTCCTACTTGTGCCCCCTGCCAACACTGCACACAATTACCGCAACAGAAAGCACACGCATTCCATCAATGTGCAGGCAATTGTCGACCACCGGGGACTCTTCACCAATGTCGTCGCAAACTACCCAGGCAGTGTGCATGATTCATACATCTTCCGACAGTCCATCATCAACCGGCGCTTCCAGGATGGCACCTACGGAAATGCAGTGCTCGTTGGTAAGTACCAAATGAACACACCACACACCTCAAATCCACAATCATGCAACTCACAACCCTGGGAATGCACACGTTACAAACACACATACAACATGCCCACCCACCAGACACGACTGCACAACGTACTGCGGAAACCTGGGCTAGCCATGTACATGAGCTATCACCGGCATGGCACTTCAGCCACACAATAGAAGTATGCGGGGAGAGGTGGGAAGCAGGCATGTGCGAAGGAGGAAAGTGACCCATGAATGAGAATGCACACAATGCCAAGTGTGGCGTGGAAGTGCTGGACAGACTGCAGTATGCACACCACAGACATATCCATGTCAACATATACTGCTGGTGGTGGTAGTGTTGTGGACAGTGGACGCAACCATGTCACCCCAGCCAGTGGGGAAGGTCTCAGAAATGTAGCCTGTGACGTCCCCCCCTGCAAGCGTGTGCGGAGTGGGCTGGCCCGGCGTACGCCAGGCCAGCATAGGGGTGTGAATAAAAAGCACGTAGCTCTGGGCGTGGTTCTCTTCCGGAATGCCCAACGTGTCTGCCAGGGTGGTGCCTCCCACCCCGCCACCAGGCCGACGCCGTCGCCGAGAGCGGTGTGGCCACGAACCTGTGCGTCCACCGCAGCCCGGGCCGCTGGACCCCGAACCAGTCCCGCCCGGCTGTGCGCATCCAGGCCTCACTGCTCACCTGCCGACACCGGCGTGTCCCCAAGAGGGCCCACCACGTGTCTGCACTCGCACCAAGCCAGAGGCCCTCGAGCTTGGCAGCCTCCTCAGACCACCACGGCCTCCGCGGGCAAGGCTCGCAGTACTCCTCTGTCGTTGACATACTCCACCGGCCTACACAGCGGACAAGTAGGCCACACATTTGGAACTGAGTCTTGATTACACAATGGCAGAGTACACATGTTAATGCAGAGTCTAAATCAGTATACTCCCTTCGTGGTGGTGCCACCAACTCTGTGCATAGCATTCCGACCACACGTGTCTGTGGGCCCTTGCTGACCGCTGCCTCCGGCCTACACTGCGGTCGAGTAGGACACACATTTGGAACTGGGTCTTGATTTGTCAATTGCAGACTTCATGTCATTGTACAGGCCTCATCACAGACTGCATCCCCTTCCGGCTCTGGTGCCACTGACTCTGTGTCACGGGAGTCATGGACACTCTCTGGTGGAACTCTGGTGGCGTCAGAGTCTATGGCCTGGGGGTTGTCTCCATCATCATGTAGCTGATACTGACATTGTGGGGAAAAGGAGACTGTAGCATTCAACTCCTCCATATTGCCTGTTTCTGCTTGCTTCTGCCTTCTGCATCATGCCCTGGATGGACACCTTCCACTGTCCCCCGTAACACTCTGCGACACTCTCCTTGGACATCAATGTGCGCCCGCTCAGCTCACCTGGCCCTACCTCAGTGCATCGCAAGTCACCGACCCGTGGCGGTGTGCCTGTGCCGGCCACTGTGCAACCGGGGCCACCAACTCTGTACAGCTCAAGTCCTGGAACCTTGCTGTTTGTACTTTGAACTTCTGATTGTCTGATCACTGTTGTAGTTGTTGCCAGCACCAACCAACCCCTGAGGGGTGGCGTACACTACCCAACTCCCATCCAGCACAGGCGTCACTGGACGTGTGTCCCTGGCAATAAAAGGTGCCGGGCGCACGTGCCCATAGCCAGTTCCACGGATAATCTCAGTGTGTCTGTGTGGTCATTATGTATGCATGTGGGCCCCGGGCCATACCACATTACGTTGTGCCATGTACAGCGGGTGCAACCTAGTCACCTCAGGCAGTGGGGTAGACCTGGGACATGTGGCTGTGTCAAACCACCCTGTGAGCATGAGGGAGTGGACCTGCGTATGGCAGTACGGCGTAGGGGTGTGGTCATTCCACAGGTGGCTCTGGGCATGGTTAAGTTTAGGCCTTGCCAGGGAAGTAACTAATGCGTGTGTCTCAGGTGTAGTGTCGGCGCCACACGTCACGCAATATTCAATGTTGCCATGTAGCATGCGCCCGGAGTATGGGCTCTGCCGAGGGGTAGATGAGGGTGCGCAGGCCCGCTGGGGGTCAGGGATCAGACATGCCAACTGTTATGTGTGTCGCTATTTCCGCAGCATAAGCCAAAGGTCTACCCTCGGCCGCATGGCGTGTTCAGCCAGGCATGAACTCTACATCTGTGTGCGCCCTGTCTTTACCATTGCCCTACACACACATGTCCGTCCACCTTCAGCGCAGGACATCACTGTGTCGTCGTCAGGCTTGTGGACATGCGCAGGCAGGCATGACAATAGTGTGCCGTAGGGGTGCAAGTGATGCAACTGCGCTGCGCACTCTGGTGAATATGCTCGGGGGGAGGGAGAAGTGGCATTGAGGCTACGTAATCCACATTAATGCCGCTCATTTGCAACAAGCAGTACATGTCATGCAGGAATCACAAAGTCACACATATCACACACCAATGAACCAGTGAGCCTGCCAACACATCATGCCGAACCAACTATTGACTCATGTCTCTCTGCACTGTCACAGGTGACCAAGGATATGCACTCTGCGCTTGGATGATGACACCCCTCCGAGCCCCGAACACAGAGGCCCAGAGGCAGTACAATGCGGCCCACAAACGCACCAGGGGCATCATGGAACGCACATTTGGCGTGTTGAAGTCACATTTCAGGTGCCTGGACGTCACAGGTGGAAGGCTCCTGTACAGCCCAGACATCGTGTGCAAGATGATTGTTGCATGTTGTGTGTTGCACAACATATGTGTACGCAGCTGGGCACCATGGATACATGTGCCAGATGCACCGGACGATGATGATGGGGATGAGGCAGGTGGACCACAGCCCACTGCAGCCGCAGCAGGAATAGCCCGTAGGAACACTATCATTGACAATTTCTTCACATGAGCACGTCACATTGTGGCAGTCCTTGGCAGTATTGGGACAGTACATAATGACCACAGGCAAAGCATGTGCAAATAAATGCATTCGTAGAACACTATCCCTGAGTGCATGTCTCTCATCTGTACAGGCACATCACTCAGACAAGTGTGAGTGCGACATGTATTGCTGTCATTTTTGTGATTTGTTCATGTGTGGTGGGTGTGTCACCTCTGTGCAGAGAGGCTGTTTAGGGTGTCACGTGTTCGAACTGCCAGTTCTGTGTGTCGCAGTTAGTAGGGAATCCCACTCTTCGGCGTTTCACATGTGTCCAGATTCATTCCATTTTGGCTGCCATTTGTGTCCTGCAGGTGACAACAGGGCTCCTTTTGGGGTCAGATATGTACCACCATGATGCAGGGATGGCCCCTGTGACTCAGGTCCCACAATATGGGCCACATGTACGTAAGCAGGAGTCACTGCCCCTACATTCGTCCACGCTTTCGTGATTTGTTGGTCATGGTCATGACACGTCTGTGTGCAGGAGGGGTTGCTTGTCACTGTGTGTTACGTGCATGTTTCAGCATTTGCGCAGTTGACATGCAGACTGCATGTCAATGTACATTGTGACTGTGGGGAGATGCCTATTTGATGCGGGACGATGCTCATTTGTTCTACGTCACAGATGTGGGGTTGTGCTCGTACATTGTCATCTCACCGTTTTTTTACTCTGCTTTTATTGTGCATTTACCCGCATGACGCGTGGGTATTGCAGGCCTCTAACTGGTTATCGCTGATTTTTGTATCGCGATTGGCCTCATCGCTACTATTTTCGCGTTCGTGTTTCGCATTTTTTCTGCGTTGCATTAGTTTTAACACGTTCATTTGACGTGTTATCTTGTGTCTATCGCATGTTGCCGCTGTGTTGTGAATACCACGTTAACACGGAGTTGTTTTCCCGCGATAGACTGCGATGTGAAGGGTTGCGTTAAGCTACACTTGCGGTAGTTATCACACGTTCTTGTGAATATGCCCCTAAGTCTTTCTGGATCTTTTCTTTTCCCTTGCCTCTCCTGGTGTCTCCTGGTCTCTGTTAGGGTCCACCCCATGACCCTTTCATCATCATCAGATGTTGTGATGCTTCACAGACAGTCATGGTCCTGGGCTTAGGTTGGGGGGGTGGTGCTGTTGATGCAGGAGTGCTGCTCTCAGCTTGCTCGTCGGAGGCCAGTGCGGCAGGCACAACTTTCCTGAAAAAGGTTGCGGTCGCCACGCCAGTGGTGGAAATCCGCTTCTTCTGCTCCCCACTAGCCACTTTCTTGGCAGCACCTTTCTTTGGGGCCATCTTGAAGCTTTCAGTTGCCAGTGGAACTTAGCTTCACAACAAGCTGAAAAGATGACTGTTTTGCGTAGTCAGTCACACGCCACGTTGTGCAAAACCCTTCTATCTGGCAGTACTGTGGGTGATGTATCTTCTCTTGTGCACCTAAAAGCAAACAAGCAAGAAAAACTTCAGTGAAATGTGGCATTGTTGCCGTTCAAGTACTAGTTCAAACAAACAATATAATTTAGTGTAGTGGCTTAGCAATAATACAGACTAACTATCTATTCGTAAAACCACACCAACAAACGTTCATTGTGTGCAGGAGACTCAGTAACGATCAGAAAGAGCAACAATAACAAACAGATGTAACTTTTTGCTTTATGTACATCACGTTGGGATATGGCAGGTGAAAATGAAATAATCCTTAGAGAATGAATGCTGCTGTGCAGTGCACCTATTTCAGTCATGTGGTTGATACCATAAGTTAGAAAAATTGAAAAAATGATTTAGATCAAAATAAAAATTAAAAAATGAAAATAGCAATTTTTGAAGGACAAACATTTTGAAGATTAAAAAAAAAATAGTAAAACTAAAAAAATGTAAATTTAAATATACATAATTTTTTTAATAAATAAAAAAAGGAAAAATTTAAAACATGCAAATAAAAAAATACAACTACAAAAAATGAACATTGAAACACCGAAAATTCAAAAAATGTAAATGAAAAAATTAAAGATACGTGAAAAATAAATATTTGCAAGCATATTAATGTATTAAACTGCTATCTTTGTCAATCATCCATGTAATCCTATGGCGAAAGGCCACACTGGCTGGACGCACAAAATGGCTGCCAGCCAGTGCAACATGTTCATCAACAACTAACACTGAGCAAGGAGGCATGGTCACAATTTTAGAGAAGACATGCAGTGTGGCAAAAGCACACTGGCTGGCTACACAAAATGGCTCCTAGTCACATGGTCAGAGAACAAGAACAACCAGCAAAGAGGCATGGTTACAAACAGAGAAGACGTGCAGGCCTATAGCATATGCACACTGGCTGACTATACAAAATGGCCGCCAGCCACATGGTCAGAACAACAACAACCAGCAAGGAGGCATGGTCCCAAACAGAGAAGACATGCAGGCCTATGGCAAAATCACACTGGCTGGGTACACAAAATGGCCGCCTGCCACATGGCCACAACAAAAACAAACAGCAAGAAGGCATGGCCACAAACAAAGAAGACATGCAGGCCTCTGAGGAAAGCACACTGGCTGGCTACACAAAAGGGCAACCAGCCACATGGTCACAACAACAAGCAGGAGGCCCGGAAAACAAAGTCCTAGGGTGGACACTGACTATACAAAATGGCACCTTGCCACATTGCATAATGAGCAACAAAGGCAAATGGTGGCCCATGGCAAACACACATACACACACACTTGCCAGACAAAAGAGGCATGGTAACACAGAGAACACAGCATTAATTCAGCAATGCCAAAAATGAAAATTAGCAGGGCTAAAAATGATTACATCAACACACATCCTCCAAAGCCATTGACCCACCTATACACTGTTTGCAGTTACAGTTGTTTCATGCACCCATGAATAGTACAGGGCCTACTGGCTGGAAGGCCCATTGGTGGACTAGGCCACAAAGTGAATTAACCCCTTCGATGCTTATGACGAGCTGGACTCGTCATGGCACACAGTGGTCGTGTGCTCATGACGAGTCCAGCTCGTCATAAGACCACCCACGGGGGAAGCGCTGGCGCTCCCCCCGTGGAAATCCGATCGTTGGGTTTTTTTGGGGGAAGGCAGGGGAAGGGCTTCCCCTGCCTCCCCCCGCCCCCCCCATCAATGACGTCAGCGCGCGAGGCGCGCTGACGTCATTGGGGGTTTCCCTTTGTTCCCCGACGTGCTGGAAGCGATTTGCTTCCAGCGCGTCGGGAATAAGGTTAGTTTTGGCTCCGGGGAGGCGGGATTTCAAACAGAAGAGGTATCGAGGGAAAGGAAAACCCTTTCCTTTCCCTCGATGCCTCTTTTGTGCATTCCTGCTGCACGATCATGCGATTGTGCAGCAGGAATGCCCACTAGACACCAGGGAATTAAAAAAAAAAATGAAAATACTGTTTTGGGGAGCGGCCCCTTGGGCAAGGGTCGCTCCCCTCTCCCCTTTTGGGGGGGCAGTTATTTTTATATAGCGCAGGGCTTTACCCGAAGGTGTCAGAGCGCTTCACAATAGGAACAGTAACATTACATGAGGAGAAGGTTACAAGTGAGCTTAATACAAAAGCAAGCGTTACATTACATGAGGAAAAAGTGACAATTGTGCATGATACATGAGATACAAAATACAAATAGAGGTATAATACTGCAATAAGTGGCAGTCACTCAGAACACACTGGGAAGGCACTTCTATAGGCATGGAGTACAGAATTTCCTATAGTGGAAGAACTTTCTTGAGGGAGTAGAGAGGCGTGAATTAAACAGGAGACTTAAAATGAAGGGTACACAAATCCAGCACAGCACGCAAGGGTGAGGAATGTACAGGAAAAAGTACAAATTTACAATGAAGAGCGAACTTCCTAGAGGGGGCTGAGAGTGAAAGTATTAGTTCTGAAAGTGTCTTTGGAAGAGAAGAGATTTGAGGTCAGCTTTGAAGATCCGGGTAGAGGAGGTGGCACGGAGCAATGGGGGAAGCGAGTTCCAGATTCTCACCGCATTGCCTGAGAAGGATTGCGCCATCGATCTTTCCCTTTTGAAGACGGGGGGGGCTCAAGCAGAAGCTTTTTGCATTGCGAGAAGGGCTAGAGCCACCGGACAATTTCAATTTATTCGCCAGGTAACGAGGGGAGGACGTGTGTAAGGCTTTGTGTGTGATGCAGGCAGTTTTGTAAATAGATCTTGCCTCGATCGGAAGCCATCGAAGAGAGGACAGGATAGGAGTGACGTGGTCACTTCGTTTAGACCCTGAAATGAAGCGAGCTGCTGAATGGAGGATGGATTTGAGAGGGGAGAGGTGGGATTTGGGTAGGCCCGTCAGAAGAGAATTGCAATAATCCAGTCTTGAGAGAACCAGAGATTGTACCAAGGTTTTTAAGTCTTTCTCCGGGAAGAACCGACGGATCCCCCATAGAAGGCGCAACTGGTAACGTGCGTTCTTAGCAATAGAGTTGATGTGGGAGATTAGGTTGAGTCTTTTGTCAAGAATGACACCTAGGGATTTAGCGCTGTCGACATTGATGGGTTTGTTGTTGAGTAGGTTCAGCTGATCCATCCAAGACTGAACAGGAGGAGGTGAGAGAGAGGTAGAGAGGAGGAGGAATTCAGTTTTGGCGGGATTCAGAATGAGTTGGTGAGCTAACATCCAGTTGTGAATAGAGTTGAGAGTATAGTTGAGTAGTGAGAGATCGTGTGCGGAAGATAAAGGTATCTTCCCACTAGTCCACCAGGCATTTATTTGTGGAGAGTGAATCCTTGGGTGTTTTTAGGCCCATCTGCCCCCAAGGAGGGCAGAAGCCACTAGACACCAGTTTTTTTTTAATTTTTGTGTTGGGGAGTGGCCAAAAGGGCAAGGGTTGCTCCCCTTTTACGGGGGTGAATATTTTATTTATACTCTTTGGCCCACCTACCCCTTAGCTTGGCTGGTGGATTGTGTGTGGACTGGTGCATTATTTGCATATGTGATTGCAATGTTTTTTTTCTCCTTTTTATTCTAGTGTAAAGCTTTTGATTCCTGTTTGCGGTTTCGGCAGTGGTTGTTCTGCAGTTTTGCGTAATTGCAATTATTTGGTAAGAAAAATATTTTTGTTGTGTGTACTCCAAATGAGTATTATTGTCATGCATGAATGAATTTTTTTGTAAGTAGTGTCATAATGGCAGCATATTTGTTAGTGTTCAGAGCATGAAATTCTTTGCGATGTTTTGCATTGTCTTATGTGTAATTTTTTTTCTTCTTTTTAGTGGGATATTGTTGATCCTTACTGTGTCTGTGCAGAGTAGGTGGTGGTGAGTCTAGCTGCTTCTGTCACGTGAGTGGTATAGTGTTGGAGTATATAGGTCTTTGTGATAAAGCTAAATTTTGTTTATTTCTTTTTTTTACAAAGGGTTTGTTGTTGTTGACTTGTTTGACAAGTAACCTTTATTAGTAAGCATTATGGCTAGCCGTAGAATGACTGCTCAGCAGGTGGTTGGTTTGCTTCTTGAATCTTCTTCTGAGCAGGATTATGAGACTGACAGTGCGTCTGAGGGAGAGGAGGGAGGGGAAGATTCAGGCAGTGAGTTTTCTCTCCACATGGAATCATCAGATGATGAAGGTACTCTCAGTGCAGATGAAGTGCCTGTTTTAGAGGAGGATACTACTGTGCCGATGGTGCAAGAGGCATCTGGATTGCAGCCTGGGGCTGCTAGGCTTCCTACTGGAAGTGCTGGACTCTGGGTTGATCCAAACATGGTGCAGCCGGTGTTGCCTGCCTTTAGTGGTTATGCAGGGTGTAGAGTGGATTGTGAACATTATTTGCCTATACAGTATTTTCAGTTGTTTATGGATGATGTATTTTTGGGTGAGATTGTTGAGCAGACTAATTTGTATGCTGAACAGTTTTTGAGGGACAACAGTGCCAGACTTAGGCCCCATTCTAGAGCTACCCGGTGGAGTCCCACAAATCTGGAAGAGATGAAGAAGTTTTTGGGTTTGACTTTTTTGATGGGTTTGATAAGGAAGCCGTCCATGGGTTCATATTGGTCTACCAGTCCCTTGATGGCAACGGCCATATTTCCTGCAGTTATGACTCGTGATCGGTATTTACTTTTGCTTCGGATGCTGCATTTTGTTGATAATGGTTTGGCGTTGCCACGAGATCACCCTGAATGTGACCGTCTTTTTAAGATTCGGCCTGTTCTTGATCACTTTGTAGATCGATTTTCAGAGATCTATACTCCAGGGAAATAAATATCTATTGATGAGTCTTTGGTCCTGTTCAAGGGCCGTTTGGTTTTAGGCAGTACATTCCTAGCAAGAGGGCACGCTATGGAATTAAGCTGTATATGTTGTCTGAGAGTAGGACAGGATATGTTTTTAATTTGCGTGTGTACACTGGTAGGGATTCCACTATTGACCCCCCTGGTTGTCCGTCCACTTTTGGAGTTTCAGAGAAAATTGTGTGGGATCTTGCTAGAGGACTGTTTAACAGAGGCCACCATTTGTACCTTGATAACTTCTACACTGCTGTGCAATTGTTTAAGGAATTGTTCAAAGTGGACACTTTTGCTTGTGGCACAATCCGCTCTAACCGTAAAGGTTATCCAAAAGAGCTTGTTTGCAAAAAACTTCAGAGGGGACAGTGCAGTTCCTTGCGTAGTGATGAACTACTAGCTGTGAAATTTGTGGACAGGAGGGATGTGTACATGCTGACTACCATCCATGATGAGAGTACTTCACCTGTGGCTGTTTGGGGTCAGATTGCTGAAGTGCGCACACCTGTGTGCATTTTAGACTACAATAAGCACATGGGTGGTGTTGATAGAGTAGATCAGAGGTTGGAACCTTACACTGCTATTCGTAAGGCTTACATTTGGTATAAGAAGTTGGCCATCCATCTCTTCAATTTAGCAACTTTCAATGCTTTTGTTGTGTTCAAGGAGTGTTCTCCTGCGTCAAAGTAGACTTTTGTTCAGTTTCAGCAGTTTGTCATAGGCAGCCTTGTTGTTGTGGAACAGGCAAGTGTTCCTAGAGTTGGAGTGGTGGAGGATGTGGCTCGATTGAAAGATCGCCACTTTCCTGATCACATTCCTCCTACACCCTCAAAAGACTTTCCCACTAGGAGATGTAGAGTCTGTTGGCGAAGAGGTATGCGGAAGGAGACTCATAAGTACTGCCCTGAGTGTCCTTCTAACCCTGGGCTGTGTGTGCCTGCTTGTTATAGAGCGTACCACAAGCAAAAGAATTATTGGGAGCAACCATGAGTGGTAAAGTGAACTGCCTGGTCTGTAATGTTTAAGAATTGTTGTTCTGTTTCAAGGTTGGCATTAGTGCAATGTATTTAGTTTCTGATTTTGTGTTAGTAGATTTGTATCTATTTGCAATTTGTTTGTGTTTTCTTTTTTGTATAAAAAAATCCTAAATGTGATGGTGGTGTGTGTAGGCTGGTGCTTGGCTGGCGGTGTGCGTGGAGTGGCGCTTGGCTGGCGGTGTGCGTGGAGTGGCGCTTGGCTGGTGGTGTGCGTGGAGTGGCTCTTGGCTGGCGGTGTGCGTGGAGTGGCGCTTGGCTGGCGGTGTGCGTGGAGTGGCGCTTGGCTGGTGGTGTGCGTGGAGTGGCACTTGGCTGGCGGTGTGCGTGGAGTGGCACTTGGCTGGCAGTGTGCGTGGAGTGGCTCTTGGCTGGCGGTGTACGTGGAGTGGCGCTTGGCTGGCGGTGTGCGTGGAGTGGCGCTAGGCTGGCGGTGTGCGTGAAGTGGCGCTTGGCTGGCGGTGTGTGTGGAGTGGCGCTTGGCTGGTGGTGTGCGTGGAGTGGCGCTTGGCTGGCGGTGTGCGTGGAGTCGCGCTTGGCTGGCGGTGTGCGTGGAGTGGCGCTTGGCTGGCGGTGTGCGTGGACTGGCGCTCGGCTGGCGGTGTGTGAGTAGTGACTTGCTGCTGGTCACTACACACACTGCTAGCCGAGCGACACTCCACGCAATCCATCAGCATGTGTGGTTGCTGTGTTAGGAATGTGGGCGTGTGAAAGTGATGGGCCCTTGAATGGCGCTGTCTGCTGGTGTGAGTGTTGTAATGTGATGGGCCCGCGGCTGGTGGTGTGAATGGTTTTGTATGTGTCACACGTATGAAAGGTGTATGAATGGCCTGTAAAGAGGTTGGTGTCTTGTCGTGGCTTTACAGCTCACGAGCTGTGAGTCAATGGTTCAGTTTCTCATCCTTTCAATTATTAACAGTGCATTTCATTTTTGTGAAATCACTTGTTAATACAATTGTATATACTGAACCATCACTCACCCTCGTGCCAAATCCAACCAGTATGTGTGTGTGCTTGAGGATTAGATGGCTGTGCAGTAATATTTTTTTTTGTCTTTCTCAAGCAGGGTGTACCTTGTCCCTTTTTGTGAATGTTGTAATGTGTTTGTTTCGTGCCTGGTGGTGTGAATGGTCTTGTGTGTATCACGTATGAAAGGTGTGTGAATGGCCTGTAAAGCGGTTGGGGCCTTGACGTGGCTTTACAGCTCACGAGCTGCGAGTCACTGGTTCAGTTTTTGTCCTTTCAATTATTGACAGTGCATTTCATTTTTGTGAAATCTCTTGTTAATAAAATTGTATATACTGAACCATCACTTGCCCTCGTGCCAAATCCAACCAGTATGTGTGTGTGCTTGAGGAATAGATGGCTGTGCAGTAATCTTTGTCTTTTTAGTCTGTCTGCCAAGGTGTACATTCCGTCTAAGAATAACCTACCAACTGTAGATATTGTCGTAAACGAAACACCCATGGGAGTACATGGTGATATCTCTCTTGTGGATCCCAACAAGTTATGGTACCCGCAATGTCCTGCAAACCTCAAAATGTCTGTCACATTTTCCTTGCAATATTGTGCCAAAATTTTCACGCTGCAGAAATAAACAACACATTATCTCAAAATGACCTGGTTTTGCAAGGGGGGTCACATGGGTTTTTCTGCCCGGGGCTCGGCGGCCACCTGGGGAAGCCTACCAAAACCCACACATTTCTGAAAAGTAGACACCCGGGGGATTCCAGGGAGGTATGGCTTGCGTGGATCCCCCAACGTTTTCTTACCCAGAATCCCCTGTAAACCTGATATTTTGCTGAAAAAATCACTTTTTTCACACATTGTTGTGTGGTAAAGTTGTGGCATCACAGGGCTGACACAAATTTCCTACCACCCAGCGTCCCCCCAGGTCACCCGATAAAAATGGTGCCTCACTCGGGTGGGAGGCCCAAGTACCCGTGACAGGCAAGGGCCCACAACGTATTGAGGCGACCTCAAAATGGCCTATCACAAAACGACCTGGTTTTGCAAGGGGGGTCCCATGACGTTTTGGCCCGGGGTTCGGCAGCCACCTAGGGAAACCTACCAAACCCACACATTTCTGAAAAGTAGACACCCAGGGGATTCCAGGGAGGTATGGCTTGCGTGGATCCCCTAACGTTTTCTTACTCAGAATCCCTGCAAACCTGACATTTTGCTGACAAAATCCCTTTTTCACACATTTTGTGTGGTAAAGTTGTGGCATCACCGGGCTGACACAAATTTCCTACCACCCAGCGTTCCCCAGGTCTCCCGATAAAAATGGTGCCTCACTCGGGTGGGAGGCCCAAGTACCCGCGACAGGCAAGGGCCCACAACGTATTGAGGCGACCTCAAAATGGCCTATCACAAAACGACCTGGTTTTGCAAGGGGTCCCATGACGTTTTGGCCCGGGGCTCGCGGCCACCTAGGAAACCTACCAAACCCAAACATTTCTGAAAAGTAGACACCCGGGGATTCCAGGGAGGTATGGCTTGCGTGGATCCCTAAGGTTTTCTTACCCAGAATCCTCTGCAAACCTGACATTTTGCTGAAAAAATCCCTTTTTCACACATTTTGTGTGGTAAAGCTGTGGCATCAATTTGCTGACACAAATTTCCTACCACCCAGCGTTCCCCCAGGTCTCCCGATAAAAATGGTGCCTCACTCGGGTGGGAGGCCCAAGTATCCGCGACAGGCAAGGGCCCACAACGTATTGAGGCGACCTCAGAATGGCTCTATCACAAAACGATCTGGTTTTGCAAGGGGGTCCCATGACGTTTTGGCCCGGGGCTCAGCGGCCACCTAGGAAAACCTACCAAACCCACACATTTCTGAAAAGTAGACACCCGGGGATTCCAGGGAGGTATGGCTTGCGTGGATCCCCCAACGTTTTCTACCCAGAAACCCCTGCAAACCTGACATTTTGCTGAAAAAATCCCTTTTTCACACATTTTTGTGTGGTAAAGTTGTGGCATCACCGGGCTGACACAAATGTCCTACCACCCAGCGTTTCCTCAGGTCTCCCGATAAAAATGGTGCCTCACTCGGGTGGGAGGCCCAAGTACCAGCGACAGGCAAGGGCCCACAACGCATTGAGGCAACCTCAAAATGGCCTATCACAAAACGACCTGGTTTTGCAAGGGGGTCCCATGACGTTTTGGACCGGGGCTCGGCGGCCACCTAGGGAAACCTACCAAACCCACACATTTCTGAAAAGTAGACACCCGGGGAGTCCAGGGAGGTATGGCTTGCGTGGATCCCCCAACGTTTTCTTACCCAGAATCCCCTGCAAACCGGACATTTTCCTGAAAAAATCCCTTTTTCACACATTTTTGTGTGGTAAAGTTGTGGCATCACCGGGCTGACACAAATTTCCTACCACCCAGCGTTCCCCCAGGTCTCTCGATAAAAATGGTGCCTCACTCGGTTGTGAGGCCCAAGTACCTGCGACAGGCAAGGTCCCACAACATTTTGTGATAGGCAATTTTAATGTCGCCTCAATACGTTGTGGGCCCTTGCCTGTCGCGGGTACTTGGGCCTCCCACCCGAGTGAGGCACCATTTTTATCGGGAGACCTGGAGGACGCTGGGTGGTAGGAAATTTGTGTCAGCCCGGTGATGCCACAACTTTACCACACAAAAATATGTGAAAAAGGGAGTTTTTCAGCAAAGTGTCAGGTTTGCAGGGGATTCTGGGTAAGAAAACGTTGGGGATCCACGCAAGCCATACCTCCCTGGAATCCCCAGGTGTCTACTTTTCAGAAATGTGTGTGTTTGGTAGGTTTCCCTAGGTGGCCGCCGAGCCCCGGGCCAAAACGTCATGGGACCCCTGCAAAACCAGGTCGTTTTGTGATAGGCCATTTTGAGGTCCCCTCAATACGTTGTGGGCCCTGCCTGTCGCGGGTACTTGGGCCTCCCACCCGAGTGAGGCACCATTTTTATCGGGAGACCTGGGGGATGCTGGGTGGTAGGAAATTTGTGTCAGCCCGGTGATGCCACAACTTTACCACACAAAAATGTATGAAAAGGGATTTTTTTCAGCAAAGTGTCAGGTTTGCAGGGATTCTGGGTAAGAAAACGTTGGGGATCCACTCAAGCCATACCTCCCTGGAATCCCCGGGTGTCTACTTTTCAGAAATGTGTGTGTTTGGTAGGTTTCCCTAGGTGGCCGCCGAGCCCCTGGCCCAAAACTTCATGGGACCCCCTTGCAAAACCAGGTCGTTTTGTGATAGGCCATTTTGAGGTCGCCTCAATACGTTGTGGGCCCTTGCCTGTCGCGGGTACTTGGGCCTCCCACCAGAGTGAGGCACCATTTTTATCGGGAGACCTGGGGGACGCTGGGTGGTAGGAAATTTGTGTCAGCCCAGTGATGCCACAACTTTACCACACAAAAATGTGTGAAAAAGGGATTTTTTCAGCAAAATGTCAGGTTTGCAGGGGATTCTGGGTAAGAAAACGTTGGGGGATCCATGCAAGCCATACCTCCCTGGAATCCCCGGGTGTCTACTTTTCAGAAATGTGTGGGTTTGTAGGTTTCCTAGGTGGCCGCCGAGCCCCGGGCCAAAACGTCATGGGACCCCTTGCAAAACCAGGTCGTTTTGTGATAGGCCATTTTGAGGTCGCCTCAATACGTTGTGGGCCCTTGCCTGTCGCGGGTACTTGGGCCTCCCACCCGAGTGAGGCACCATTTTTATCGGGAGACCTGGGGGACGCTGAGTGGTAGGAAATTTGTGTCAGCCCGGTTATGCCACAACTTTACCACACAAAAATGTGTGAAAAAGGATTTTTCAGCAAAGTGTCAGGTTTGCAGGGGATTCTGGGTAAGAAAACGTTGGGGGATCCATGCAAGCCATACCTCCCTGGAATCCCCTGGTGTCTACTTTTCAGAAAAGTGTGGGTTTGGTAGGTTTCCCTAGGTGCCGGCAGAGCTAGGGTTCAAAAACTACAGCTAGGCACTCTGCAAAAAAGGGTCATTTTTCACTGTGAAAATGTGGTGCGTCCACGTTGCGTTTTGCGCTGCTTCCTGTCGCGGGCACTAGGCCTACCCACACAAGTGAGGTACCATTGTTTTTTAAAGACCTTGGGGAACGCGGGGTGGGTGGAATTTTGTGGATCCACACAGATTCCAGAACTTTCCACCACAGAAAAGTGAGGAAAATGTGTTTTTTTTGCCAATTTTTAAGGTTTGCAAGGGATTCTGGGTAACAGAACCTGGTGAGAACCAGTCAAGTCACCCCATCCTGGATTCCCTGGGTGTCTACTTTTCAAAAATGTATAGGTTTGCTAGGTTTCCCTAAGTGCCGGCAGAGCTAGGGTTCAAAAACTACAGCTAGGTACTTTGCAAAAAAAGGGTCATTTTTCACTGTGAAAATGTGGTACGTCCACGTTGCGTTTTGCGCTGCTTCCTGTCGCGGGAACTAGGCCTACCCACACAAGTGAGGTACCATTTTTTTAGGAAGACCTGGGGGAACGCGGGGTGCATGGAATTTTGTGGATCCACGCAGATTCCAGAACTTTCTACCGCACAAAAGTGAGGAAAAATTGTTTTTTTTGCCAATTTTGTAGGTTTGCAAGGGATTCTGGGTAACAGAACCTGGTGAGAGCCAGTCAAGTCACCCCATCCTGGATTCCCCTGGGTGTCTACTCTTCAAAAATGTATAGGTTTGCTAGGTTTCCCAAAGTGCCGGCAGAGCTAGGGTTCAAAAACTACAGCTAGGCACTTTGCAAAAAAAGGGTCATTTTTCACTGTGAAAATTTGGTGCGTCCACGTTGCGTTTTGCGCTGCTTCCTGTCGCGGGCACTAGGCCTACCCACACAAGTGAGGTCCCATTTTTTCGGAAGACCTTGGGGAACGCGGGGTGGGTGGAATTTTGTGGATCCACGCAGATTCCAGAACTTTCTACCACAGAAAAGTGAGGAAAATGTGTTTTTTGCCAATTTTTAAGGTTTGCAAGGGATTCTGGGTAGCAGAACCTGGTGAGAGCCAGTCAAGTCACCCCATCCTGGATTCCCCTGGGTGTCTACTTTTCAAAAATGTATAGGTTTGCTAGGTTTCCCAAAGTGCCGGCAGAGCTAGGGTTCAAAAACGACAGCTCGGCACTTTGCAAAAAAAGGGTCATTTTTCACTGTGAAAATGTGATGTGTCCACGTTGCGTTTTGCGCTGCTTCCTGTCGCGGGCACTAGGCCTACCCACACAAGTGAGGTACCATTTTTTTGGGAAGACCTTGGGGAACGCGGGGTGGGTGGAATTTTGTGGATCCACGCAGATTCCAGAACTTTCCACCACAGAAAAGTGAGGAAAATGTGTTTTTTTGCCAATTTTTTAGGTTTGCAAGGGATTCTGGGTAACAGAACCTGGTGAGAGCCAGTCAAGTCACCCCATCCTGGATTCCCCTGGGTGTCTACTTTTCAAAAATGTATAGGTTTGCTAGGTTTCCCAAAGTGCCGGCAGAGCTAGGTTTCAAAAACTACAGCTAGGCACTTTGCAAAAAAAGGGTCATTTTTCACTGTGAAAATGTGGTGCATCCACGTTGCGTTTTGCGCTGCTTCCTGTCGCGGGCACTAGGCCTACCCACACAAGTGAGGTACCATTTTTTTCGGAAGACCTTGGGGAACGCGGGGTGGGTGGAATTTTGTGGATCTACTCAGATTCCAGAACTTTCTACCACAGAAAAGTGAGGAAAATGTGTTTTTTTTGCCAATTTGTTAGGTTTGCAAGGGATTCTGGGTAACAGAACCTGGTGAGAGCCAGTCAAGTCACCCCATCCTGGATTCCCCTGGGTGTCTACGTTTCAAAAATGTATAGGTTTGCTAGGTTTCCCAAAGTGCCGGCAGAGCTAGGGTTCAAAAACGACAGCTAGGCACTTTGCAAAAAAAGGGTCATTTTTCACTGTGAAAATGTGGTGTGTCCACGTTGCGTTTTGCGCTGCTTCCTGTCGCGGGCACTAGGCCTACCCACACAAGTGAGGTACCATTTTTTTGGGAAGACCTTGGTAAACGCGGGGTCGGTGGAATTTTGTGGATCCACGCAGATTCCAGAACTTTCCACCACAGAAAAGTGAGGAAAATGTGTTTTTTTTGCCAATTATTTAGGTTTGCAAGGGATTCTGGGTAACAGAACCTGGTGAGAGCCAGTCAAGTCACCCCATCCTGGATTCCCCTGGGTGTCTACTTTTCAAAAATGTATAGGTTTGCTAGGTTTCCCAAAGTGCCGGAAGAGCTAGGGTTAAAAAACTACAGCTAGGAACTTTGCAAAAAAAGGGTCACTTTTCACTGTGAAAATGTGGTGCGTCCACGTTGCGTTTTGCGCTGCTTCCTGTCGCGGGCACTAGGCCTACCCACACAAGTGAGGTACCATTTTTTTTGTAAGACCTTGGGGAACGCGGGGTGGGTGGAATTTTGTGGATCCACGCAAATTCCAGAACTTTCTACCACAGAAAAGTGAGGAAAATTTGTTTTTTTTGCCAATTTTTTAGGTTTGCAAGGGATTCTGCGTAAGAGAACCTGGTGAGAGCCAGTCAAGTCACCCCATCCTGGATTCCCCTGGGTGTCTACTTTTCAAAAATGTATAGGTGTGCTAGGTTTCCCAAAGTGCCGGCAGAGCTAGGGTTAAAAAACGACAGCTAGGCACTTTGCAAAAAAAGGGTCATTTTTCACTGTGAAAATGTGGTGTGTCCACGTTGTGTTTTGCGCTGCTTCCTGTCGAGGGCACTAGGCCTACCCACACAAGTGAGGTACCATTGTTTTTGGAAGACCTTGGGGAATGCGGGATGGGTGGAATTTTGTGGATCCTTGCAGATTCCAGAACTTTCCACCACAGAAAATTGAGGAAAATGTGGGTTTTTTGCCAATTTTTAAGGTTTGCAAGGGATTCTGGGTAACAGAACCTGGTGAGAGCCAGTCAAGTCACCCCATCATGGATTCCCCTGGGTGTCTACTTTTCAAAAATGTATAGGTTTGCTAGGTTTCTCTAAGTGCCGCAGAGCTAGTGTTCAAAAACTACAGCTAGGCACTTTGCAAAAAAAGGGTCATTTTTCACTGTGAAAATGTGGTGCATCCACGTCGCGTTTTGCGCTGCTTCCTGTCGCGGGCACTATGCCTACCCACACAAGTGAGGTCCCATTTTTTTCGGAAGACCTTGGGGAACGCGGGGTGGGTGGAATTTTGTGGATCCACGCAGATTCAGAACTTTCCACCACAGAAAAGTGAGGAAAATGTGTTTTTTTGCCAATTCTTTAGGTTTGCAAAGGATTCTGGGTAACAGAAACTGGTGAGAGCCAGTCAAGTCACCCCATCCTGGATTCCCCTGGGTGTCTACTTTTCAAAAATGTATAGGTTTGCTAGGTTTCCCTAAGTGCCGGCAGAGCTAGGGTTCAAAAACTACAGCTAGGCACTTTGCAAAAAAAGAGTCATTTTTCACTGTGAAAATGTGGTGCGTCCACGTTGCGTTTTGCGCTGCTTCCTGTCGTGGGCACTAGGCCTACCCACACAAGTGAGGTACCATTTTTTTGGGAAGACCTTGGGAAACGCGGGGTGGGTGGAAATTTGTGGATCCACGCAGATTACAGAACTTTCCACCACAGAAAAGTGAGGAAAATGTGGTTTTTTTGCCAATTTTTTAGGTTTGAAAGGGATTCTGGGTAACAGAACCTGGTGAGAGCCAGTCAAGTCACCCCATCCTGAATTCCCCTGGGTGTCTAGTTTTCAAAAATGTATAGGTTTGCTAGGTTTCCCTAAGTGCCCGCAGAGCTAGGGTTCAAAAACTACAGCTAGGCACTTTGCAAAAAAAGGGTAATTTTTCATTGTGAAAATGTGGTACGTCCACGTTGCATTTTGAGCAATTTCCTGTTGTGGGCACAAGGCCTACCCACACAAGTGAGGTACCATTTTTATCAAGAGACTTAGGGTAACACAGAATTGTAGAGCAACTGTTATTACCTATTGACTTTCGATGCATTTCTGCCTTCCAAATGAAAGACAATGTGTAAAAAATAAGTCATTTTGAAAAATGACCTATAATTCTCATGCTAGTTTGGGTACTCCCAATTTCGTAAATGTGCAAATATCTACTGTTTCTAAAATCTACATTTTGTTCCCATTTCAGAAATACATAGGTGTTTTTCATAACAATTTTTCCATGTATACATTTTCCCCAAATAATTGCTATATACCCGGTACATAATAAAAAACCATTGCAAGATGCTGCTCAGTTATTGGCTCTGGGTTCGTCGGGTTCTTGGTGAACCTACAAGTCCTATATAGCCCCACAACCAGAAAGGTCCAGCGGATATAACGGTATATTGCTTTCAAATAGCTGTCATTATTAGAAGAAGTTACAGGTGAAAACGTTGACACAAATGGCTGTTTTTTTCAACTAATTTTCAATTTTTCCTTCATTTAACTGTTAGTTTCTATAAGGAAAACTTTAAGGATCTACACAAATGACCCCTTGCTGAATTCAGAAGTTTGTCTACTTTTCAGAAATGTATGGCTTTCTAGGATCTATTATTGGTTTCATACCCATTTCTACCATTAACTGGAAGGAGGTTGAAAGCACAAAAAATAGCAAAAATAGGCTATGTCCCAGAAAAATGCCAAAACTGTGTAAAAAAAGTTGGTTTTCTGACAAAAGTCTGCTTGTCCCTGAAAGCTGGGAAGATGGTGATTTCAGCTCCACAACCCCTTTTTTGATGCCATTTGCAGGGAAAAAACAAGACGCTTTCATCTGTAGCCCTTTTTTCCGCATTTTTCCCCCAAAAAACAAAATGTTGCTGTATTTTGGCTAATTTCTGGGTCCCTTCCAGGGGAATCCACAAACCCTGGGTACCTTTACAATCCCCATGATGTTAGAAAAAAAGGACGCAAATTTGGCGTGGATACCTTATGTGGTCAAAACGTTAGAGGGGCCTAAGCGCGCACTACCCCAAATAGCCAAAAAAAGGCTTAGCACAGGGGGGGGAAAGGCCTAGCAGCGAAGGGGTTAAATCAATATTGCAAATGTATTTAAAAACGGGGAGAAAATGTGGTAAACTGTGCAACATTTTTCCTTCACAAAAGAAGAAAAATTAAATGCAAAAAAATAACTAGACCCGTACTAAAACTCCAGGCCACCACCACAATACATTTTTAAAATCAAATAAAAGTACAAATAAATCCAGGTGCATTCACCCAAGCAAACAACACCCTTGTATACCAGTTTTTCAACTTACTTTTGATACCTTAAAAACAAAGGGCCATATTATCAAGAACGGCTATAACATTATCGCCGCTTTAGCGGCAGGAAACTGCCGCTAAAGTGGCGATAATAGGCTTGATAATATGCCCTTGTGAATTCCCATAGAAGCCCAGGTTCACACCAGAACCTGGGCTTCTATGGGAATTCACAAGGGCATATTATCAAGCCTATTATCGCCGCTTTAGCGGCAGTTTCCTGCCGCTAAAGCGGCGATAATGTTATCGCCGTTCTTGATAATATGGCCCAAAGTCCTTAAATCCAATGATATATATGCAGCAGGCAAGGAGAGTGATCCTTCCAGCTCCAAATCCCAATGAAAAGTTACCAGGAGAGGGACAAAGCAGTGGGAGGAGCCTGCTGGACAAGAACAGTAAGTTGGAGTCTCTGAGGCACTTCCTTCTGGTTTGAAAAAAAAGTTTTAAAAAATGGCCTCTTGCACAAAAAAACAAACCCAACAACCAGTTTGAGAAAAAAATCCACTCCAAATGCCTCTCATCTGCATTCTCAAGCAAGAAAGCTGCTCGACCTCTCCATTTGCAACTAAGGATGCCAGATTGGTGCTGTTGTGGCCGGAAGCGGTGCGAGTGAGCGTGAAGTCTCGTGGGAGTTCGCTAGTGGTGTGAGAAGTCTTGTGCCCGCTCACAAACAGCCCGAGAATCTTGGTGCTCGCGGTTGAGAGCCAAAAGAAAACTCGAGCCTGCAAACGAAAAAAAGAAATTGTGCTTCGTGCCCAAATGGCGGAATTCAGGAATTCCACATTCCTCCATGGAGCATGGAGTGCATGAATTCCGCAAACTCCGCGAGTAGAGCGGAGTTTACCGCCTGGGCTTTGACATGACCTGTTTGAGGATTATCATCAGATAACTCCAAAAGTGTGCATTAATGTCTTTGTAGTGCTCAGCATGGATCACTGACAGAATATCGACGGACAGAATATCGAGCTACAGGAATATCGAGTCTACAATATCGATGGACAGAATATCGACAGCCTATCTCTACAATGGTAAGTACAAAAATATCGAAACCAAAATATCGCTGTTTAAAATATCGTTGTTTAAAATATCGTTTTTTTTAAATGTCTTAAAAATAATATAAAACTCATTAAATAATAAATATAATTAATAAAAACATAGTTAGAATTATTTAAAAATGTTAAAAACTGATAAATGATAAATGTAATATAAAAAAAATAAACATACATATATTATTTTTTTATATATATTAACTTAATAATACTAATAAATAATTATTTTATTTAATTATAAAATGTTAGAAACATAACAAAAGTTATAAATACATATATATATACATAAATCTGTAATATAAATATTTAAATAAAATATATATATAATAAATTAAAATATTAAAATTAATATTTATTTTAAAAAAAATGTTTACACTACATTAACTATAAAAGTAGGGAAATGTTGGATTACATAGGGGATAAAATTACTATTCTCACTACAGAAAGTGCAACAGTAGGAAAAGTGTTGGATAGCGGAGGGGAATAGTTTACTATTCCCACTCCAGTGAGTGCAACAGTAGGGAAAGTGTTGGATAGCGGAGGGGAATAATTTACTATTCCCACTCCAGTGAGTGCAACAGTAGGGAAAGTGTTGGATAGCGGGTGGGTAAAAATTACTATTCCCACTCCAATGACTGTAACAGTAGGGAAAGTGTTGGATAGCGGGGGGTTAAATTTACTATTCCCACTCCAGTGAGTGCAACAGTAGGGAAAGTGTTGGATAGCGGGTAGATAAAAATTACTATTCCTACTCCAGCGAGTGCAACAGTAGGGAAAGTGTTGGACAGCGGGTATGTAAAAAGTATTATTCCCACTCCAGTGAGTGCAACAGTAGGGAAAGTGTTGGATAGCAGGTGGGTAAAAATTACTATTCCCACTCCAGTGAGTGCAACAGTAAGGAAAGTGTTGGATAGCGGGTGGGTAAAAATTACTATTCCCACTCCAGCGAGTGCAACAGTAGAGAAAGTATTGGATGGCGGGTATGTAAAAATTACTATTCCCACTCCAGTGAGTGCAATAGTAGGGAAAGTGTTGGATAGCGGGTGGGTAAAATTTACTATTCCCACTCCAGCGAGTGCAACAGTAGGGAAAGTGTTGGATAGCAGGTGGGAATAATTTACTATTCCCACTCCACCGAGTGTAACAGTAGAGAAAGTGTTGGATAGCGGAGGGGAATAATTTAGTATTCCTAGTCCTGCAAAATAATTAACATTAATTAACAAATAATTAATTTTTCAAAAATAATTTACCTCCCACTGTATTCCCCTATAAACGTCACCACCAATATTGTAAAATATTACACAACTAACATAATTATTTAACATTAATTAATTAACTAATAACAATTAACAAGCAAATTAAAAACAATCAAAAATAAATTAGTTTACACAATTTACTCTATAAAATAACTTTAAATAAATATGGTATATAAAAATGAAATTAAAATTTTATTAAAATTAAATTACTTCCCACCCTACTCCCCTATTAACCCATAACCAACTCTTAAAAAAATTACACAATTAACATATTTACCAATTAATTATTAATAATTAATATCCAATTAATAACTAATTAATCACATTTTTAACACAATTAACAATATAAAATATTAATTACATAAATATTAAATTAACAAATTGTTAATAATTAATTATAATTAAATTACTTCCCACTCTACTCCCCTATAAAACCACAACCCGCTCCTCAAAAAATTACACAATTAACATATTTACCAATTAATTATTAATGATTAATATCTAATTAATAACTAATTAATATCATTTTTTAACACAGTTAACAATATAAAATATTAATTACATAAATATTAATTAACAAAAATATTAATAATTAATTATAATTAAATTACTTCCCACCCTACTCCGCTATAAAACCACAACCCACTCCTCAAAAAATTACACAATTAACATATTTACCAATTAATTATTAATTACCAATTAATAATTAATAATTAATTAATAACAAATTAATTAACACAATTAACAATATACATAATTAAATACAAAAATATTAATTAATAAAATTATTAGTTAATTAATTTAAATTAATTTACTTCCCACCCTATTCCCCTATATACCCACAAACCCGCTACGGAACTAAAACGCAATATTTATGTTTTTTTAAAATTAATAACTTCTAAAAAATTATTATTAAATATATTAAAATTAAATCACTTCCCACCCTATTCCCCTACAAACCCACAACCCGCTACTGAACTAAAATACGCAAAAATTAATTAACATAAAATTAATTACTTGTCAAAAATTCAAACATACATTACAAAAATAAGCTATACTTTTAACACATATACTAACATACAAAACACTAAAAAGAAACGATATTATTAACAACGATATTTTTACTAATGATATTACTAACATCGATATTAATTAAAACGATATTTCTTACCTGCATGTCGATATTCTGGTCGACGATATTCTTGATGGTCGATATTCTGTCATATCGATATTTAAACATCGATATAATGGTATATCGATATTTATACATCAATATTATGTCTGCATACCCTCAGCATATCAGATCCACACAATTGATTTAGGCTTGTGCGAGATGTAAATAAAATGTGTGTCAACCAAATAGATATTCAAAAACTTGCAGTTATAATCTGTGTATTTCTCTATTGTATCCATACAGTTCAATGCCCATCAGAAGCAATACTTTTTGAAAATCATCGCCCGGAAGGTGCGGACCCAAGAGGTCTATATCGCTGTTACAGCTTCCCTTGCAGGAAGAGATGGGAGGACCTGAGGTGCTGGACCCGGAAGATCGCAGAGGTCCAGCTGGGGATGTCCTCCCAATGTGGACGGGGCGCTCCTAATGGCCCGCATACTGGCAGGGGCCTACCCGGAGCTTGATGGGCAGTTGAGGGCCCAACAGCAGCTACAAGGGGGTGAGTCCTGGCCAGAGTCATACATATTACATTGGCAACTTTGTGTGTTACAGGCAGGAATTTCTCCATCAATATAGGGGGTAGCCCATGTGCGATGCAAAAGAAGAGTTACTGTTTATGTAGGTCTGCTAGTAGGTGCATGTTGATGTGCTGTGCCTATGTCTTTATGACCAGGAACACAGCAGAGTCCAGTCTACAGCCATATGTCTTGAGCAGACATATGGCTGAGTAAACTGATAAATAATCACATATGCTTTCATGTTCTGGGTGACTATTGTACCAAAGAGGCCACCTGTCTTGCTTGCGTAAGGAGTAATGTTTCCTCACTACTGTTGCTCATGTGATGGTGGCCCTATTACTTGTGGCATGGCATACAGTCCACTCTTTATGCATTAATTGGACAATACTTCCCATTGGTAAGCTGGGATGCAACAGCGACATGAGTGTGCAAACATCACCGGTGCTATCAGCATTAGTGCCTACATGTTGCCCAGCATATATTTCCTAGCTGTTAGTTCATCTGGAATAGTGTTTCAAGATTCATTCACTGACTGGAGACATGCACCAGGGAGTGAGATGTAGAAATGTTGAGATAATATGTGAGTGTCTACACTCATCCTTATAAGACAATGTGTGTTTGCTTTGTCAAATAGTGCTGTGCCATCTCATTGGGACCATAGTGATCCCACATCTTAATGTCATAGATATTCACTGACCTACAACAACCTTCAAAGGTGTATTGGCCTGTAGGAATGTAATCAATGAATGGTGTCATCACCTGAACCAAGCAGGTTAATGGATGTTCATATGGCTATAAGAAGTATTATACTTTGTGCATTTGGATATCTATCTCCCAAAACCTTGGCTATCACTGTCTCAAAGGCTACTTTTCTATGCTATGGGCAGCTTTCATTAGTCTTTTATTTCGGAAGTGGATTTATGATAAAGTTTCAAGTCAAAAGACTCTTCAGTGTGCAATGAGCATTTGCAGGTGACATGCTTTCTGCTACGGCACATATTGATGGTACAGTGGTCTTTAACTTGACCTTTATGACATCATGATGTGATGTAAGGTAAATGAACATTTGGTGAAATCTGGACCTTGTGTGAACTTTGTGGAAATTATTATTTTTAGCCATCCTATTTGGCAACATCATTTTACTATGGTATACTACAGGTGCCAAACTATACAAGGTGATCAACTATCCTAGAATTGACATAAGGATGGAGCATAGACAAGTCCATTAATGCATTAAGAGCTAGCTGGGGTTGTGACAAAACTGGGACCAACTGTTTCCAGGTTATGTAGCATGCATGCATGTGCTCATGCTAATGTTGATGCCTATATAGTGAACCATGAAGCTGGTATGATATGTGCACTTAATAAATGTTTTCTGTTGATATGCGATGGTCAGGTGTGGAAATGCAGTTGCAATAAACCAATTTTACATGTCATTTCCGATTAATCCTGGGCAAACAAAGGAAAAGGGACCAATGTCGTTGGGAACACAGCTGGTCACAGTGGGTCTTGACGTTACAGTTCGGACATGGAGGGATCCATTGACAAGGAGGGTGTGGGGAGTGCTATGTAGGACACAAGCTCGAGTTCTTCAGATACAGAGTCATCCTCCGGTGGACACTCCTGAGTGGTGGCAGACTTCACCTTCATCCTTGTCCTGCCACCCCCAGTTCCATCGCCACCCTCCCTGTTGCTCCCCACCCAGTTTGCCGGGCCCATTCCCATAAGAGGGAAGCTGTCTCATTTGCCCCATCACTTTAGCCCCTATCCCCCACTGTGCTGAGTAAGGAGGCTCCTGACCACCTGGGGCACATCTCTGTTGGTCAGACTGCGCTCCTGAATGCCATCAAAGGACAAGGCACCCATCTACAGCAGATGGTGGCCCAACTGGAAGGCATTCACACAGTGCCATGTCTATCTTACAGAGATCTTTTCAGGCTCTCAGTCAGCACAGCCTCCCATCCACCCCAACCTTGTTTTCCTCCCCTGGCATGTTCCCATCCAAATACACTATTACCAAACATGCCCAAAGCACATGCACACATTGGCACCCACCCACCCATACAGACCCAAGCAGTACACACACACACCCACATGCACACACACACACACACACACACACACAAGCACCCCACACAAAAAGAAATTAAATGCATCCAAACGCACATACACCACACCTACCACTGACAACACCACACCCACATATTTACACCACTCCCCCATCACATCTCCACACAGCACAGGAGACAACACACATGCATGCACACACCACACCTCCACCACCACATCTCCACCCAGCACAGACACCTTCACAATCACATGCACCACAACCACCATCACATCCATACACACAAAACAGACATCCACGCCCACAGTTAACACCACATCAGCAGTCACAAAACACACACACTCTGCGCTCCCACTGCAGCAGCATACACAGACATATCACTCACACTATGCACACCTTAGAAACTCAGACATAAACAATCACATACCCAACAGACACCTGAGAAACAAACCACACCCATACTTGCAGGACATACACCTGACAAACATGCACCTGCACCTGCAACAGTCACAAACATATCAGACACTAACACTCCTCTACCTCTAAGACCCCACTCACTACCAAAGCACTTGTTGCTTGGATATGAATTTACCTTAAAGAAATGATAAGACAAGAGGTGTTTGGCAAAACAGGAACAAGCTGGTTTAATTAAATGCAGCGGCCGGGAGAGTCTTGACAGAGTGAGTCTGAAGAAAGACTCTTATTGTACAAAGGTTCAGCCGACAATGTATACATCTCGTGAGGTACAATAAGCCAATTCTTCATTCTTGAAAAAGCATCATAGTCGTAAATTACCAAGTTTGGGCATCTGATAAGGACACAGATGGCTCTCAACCTCATGGAGAGCTAGTGTGGGCCAGTGTGTAGGTGTCCAGATGTCTGGTGTGGGGAGTGTGTGATCACTACGTCTGGTGTGCATGTTATGTCCTGATTGGCTGAGTGTTTCTTTCTACATGTGGCATTTAGCTTTATAGTATTTTGGGGGAACACGTTCCTTTGGCCAAACGTGTTTTATTGGGGCCAACTTTCTTGGACCTGTTTGTGGAGCAACTATCTATCTGTGAGATCAATCAGGGTTTTCCCTGGGTGCGCATTTATCTTTGGGCTAAGTGAGACCCCACTTGTGACCTATCACTCGATAGGCATGGGTTGGGGTCACACACCTGTCTGACCACATATCTCTGACTCTGGATTGATGGGGAGGTCACCTTGGGTGAACCAGACAGCAATGATACAATTTCATTAGAATATCGGAAAATAATGTGGCGGCCATTGATATCATTTTCACAGACATTCTCAACATTGTGCGTACAGTTGTCGTAGCGTACATCCACATTGTCTTTACCTATATTGACATAGTTATGCGTGCCTAGATAATGGCTTACATTGACATTGTTACTACCGGTATCGACATTGTTATGAGTGCATGGATTACGGTATACATTGACATTGTTACTACTAGTATCGACACTGTTGGTCTGGCACAGATTATGGCATACATTGACATTGTATATATGGGTATTGACATTGTTATGCGGGCCAGGTTATGGCATACGTTGACATTGGTATTGCAGTTGTTAGGCCTGCACACATCATGGCATTCATTGACATGGTACTCACCCATTCCAACACCCTTTCCAAGTTCCCCACTGAGGATCCTACCTTTCATCTGGCCCTCTGCCCTCCTAACCCAACTACCACCTTTTCCACAAAGGTTCCAACCCCTGCCACACCCAAACCCACTGCTGCCACCTCCGAATCCACCCTGAGTCCAGACCCATCCACCCCTTACAAGGGTCCTACTTCAAAGCATTGGAGCATCATTCTGACTCCCACCCCCCCTCCTAAACATCAATCCACCCCTTCCTCTTCCAAACCCCCACCTTCCACAGCCAAGGACGTCCCACCCAAACACAAACGTCCCCCTCCCAAGTAACATCTTCGAGGTGCCTGCCATGCCCAATGGATGCCCATTTGTGAGGAGGTTCCCTGGCAGTGTCATGAAGGGTAAGTTTAGTGGCACAGCAGTGTTCTAGACCACACAATGTGAAAATGGTTTGCCATTTGCCTTTGGTTTACTATATCTGATTGTTTTTGAAAAATTCAACATTTACTTTGATTAGAACATATTAGCCCTGCCATTACTTTTCTAACAATTTGATGTTATTGAATACTTTATGATGTGCGGTTATAGTTGTGTTTGTTTCATCCCTGATTGCTCATCCATTTGAAGTGGTTAGTATGATATGACTTTGGAAGCAGTGCTGGAGTTACACAGGACAAGGAGAAGTGTTCAATGGATGGATATGTTTAACAAAATCCAATTAGGGCTGATTTGAGTGGTAAGTATTTCAGCTTGACCAATTTTAACTTGCACTTCTCTCTATGATATAGGTTGTATATGTAGTTGACGTGTGCAAGTTAATTATTTGTCCCTCCTCACATGGAGGGTGTTAAATTCTCATACCTTTTTAGGAAATTTAATTGACATGTGTCCATTTTTGTGTATGTACCTTACAACTACTATATATTAATGAGAGATAAATGCTGTTACTGCTGTGTTTGCTTTCATGCCTTGCATGTACACATTTCCCACAATTGCATGGCACTTGGCTATGCTATTTGTTGTCCCTGAAATACTTCAAGCTGCAGGTCCTGTGTACATAGAGGTTTTGAGGTGCTATTCAGAGAAAATATCGAATTAGAAATGTCGATTTACACAAATATCGAGTTGTAAATATCGTGACACAGAAATATCGACAGAAAGAATATTGTGGGCAAGAATATCAATTTTAAGGTAAGAAATATCGTTTGAAAAAATATTGAAGTCATCAATATCGTTTGCAAAAATATAGTTGTTTAAAATATAGTTTATATATTAAATGTCTGTGATGTATTTTTTTGTATAAGTATTGTTTATGTTTTTTAATATATGTGTTACATTTTCAGTAGTTATCAATTTTCTTTTAATTAAATTTTGTGTTTTTTAGTTCCGTAGCGGGTTGTGAGTTTAAAGGGGAATAGGGTGGGAAGTAATTTAATTATATTAACTTAATTATTATTGTTTATTTATTAATATTTTTTTAATTGAGATTTTATAGTGTTAATTGTGGGAAGTAATTTATAATTAATTAATTATTAATTAGTTGTTAATCAATATTAATTAATTGGTAATTAGTTATGGTAATTGTGTTATCTTTTTAGGTGCGGGTTGTGGGGTTTATAGGGGTAAAAGGTGGGAAGTAATTTATTTTTAATTAATTAATAATTAGTTGTTAATTAATAACTAATTGAAAATTAAATTTGGAAATTGTGTGATTAATTTTAGGTGTGGGCTGTGTCGTTTATAGGGGTAAAGGGTGGGAAGTAATTTATTTTTAATTAATTAATAATTAGTTGTTAATTAGCTAATTAACTAATTAAATATGGAAATTGTGTAATTAATTTTAGGTGCAGGTTGTGGGGTTTATAGAGGTGAAGGGTGGCAAGAAATGTATGTTTAATTAATAATTAATTAGTTAATTAATATTAATTAATTATATTTAAATTAAATATGGAAATTGTGTAATTAATATTAGGTGTGGGTTGTGGAGTTTATAGGGGTAAAGGGTGGGAAGTAATGTATGTTATTTAATAAATAATTAGTTGATCATTAATAATAATTATTTAATTGATAAATAATTAGGGTTATTGTTTATTTTTTGTGTGTGTTTTGGTTTTATAGGGGTAAAGGGTGGGGATTAAATTAATTTTGCTTACTTTCTAATTAGCTGGTAAATACTATTAGTTTTTATAATTGAAAATATATTTTAATTGTGTAATTAATTTTCCACAGTTTAATTTTAGGTGTGGGTTGTGGGGATTATAGGGGTAAAGGGTGGAAAGTTAATTAATTTGTATGTGTTTTAATTTGCTTTTTAATTAATAATATTTCTTTAATTGATAATTGATTATGTTAATTATGGAAGTAATTTTTTTTATTTAGATGTGGGTTGTGAATTGTGTGGTGTTATAGGGTAGGAAATAAAAAAGCAAAATGTATGTAATAATTGATGTTTTTGTTTCTCAATAATTTCTAATAAAAAATATTTATTTGTTTGAAAAATATTTTTTTATTTAATATAGGATTTGTAGGTATTTGTTATATGTATTTAACATGATAAAATGTTTTTATTTTTAATTTTTTAAATATTAAATATATTTGTATTTTAATTTTCAACATATTTATATATTTTTTATTTATTTTGTTTTTTAAATAATTTTTGTTGATATTTTGTTTGTTTTTAATTTAGAACTATCTGGAGTGGCAATACTAATTTTTACCCCTCTGTAATCCGACACTTTCCCTAATGTTGCACTCACTGGAGTAGGAATAGTAAATTTGATCCCTCCACTATCCAGCACTTTCCCTACTGTTGCACTCACTGGAATGGGAATAGTAATTTTTACCCCTCCCCTATCCAACACCTTCCCTACTGTTGCACTCATTGGGGTAGCAATAGTAATTTTTACCCCTCCGCTATCCAACACTTTCCCTACTGTTGCACTCATTGGAGTGGGAATATTAATTTTTACCCCTCCGCTATCCAACACTTTCCCCACTGCTGCAGTGACCGGAGTGGGAATAGTAATTTGTACCACTCCACTATCCAACACTTTCCCTACTGTTGCACTCACTGGAGTGGGAATAGTAATTTTTACCCCTCCACTATCCAACACTTTCCCTACTGCTGCACTGACTGGAGTGGGAATAGTAATTTTTACCACTCCGCTATCCAACACTTTCCCTACTGTTGCACTCACTTGAGTGGGAATAGTAAATTTTATCCCTCCGCTATCCAATACTTTTCCTACTGTTGCACTCACTGGAGTGGGAATAGTAATTTTTACCCCTCCGCTATCCAACACTTTCCCTACTGTTGCACTCATTGGAGTGGGAATAGTAATTCTTACCCCTTGCCTATCCAACACTTTCCCTACTGTTGCACTCACTTGAGTGGAAATAGTAATTTTACCCCTCCACTATCCAACACTTTCCCTACTGTTGCACTCATTGAAGTGGGAATAGTAATTTTTACTAATCGGCTATCCAACACTTTCCCTACTGTTGCACTGACTGGAGTGGGAATAGTAAATTTAATCCCTCCACTATCCAACACTTTTCCTACTGTTGCACTAACTGGAGTGAGAATAGTAAATTTTAAACCTCCACTATCCAACACTTTTCCAACTGTTGCACTGACTGGAGTGAGAATAGTAAATTGTAACTGTCCGCTATTCAACACTTTCCATACTGTTGCACTCACTTGAGTGGAAATAGTAATTTTTACCCCTCTGCTATCCAACACTTTCCCTACTGTTGCACTCATTGCAGTGGGAGTAGTAATTGTTACCCCTCCACTATCCAACACTTTCCCTACTGTTGCACTGACTGGAGTGGGAATAGTACATTTTATCCCTCTGCTATCCAACACTTTCCCTACTGTTACACTTGCAGGAGTGGAAAATGTAAGTTTGAAGATTCTTAAATATTTTAATGTTTTTATTTATAATATAATTTTTTTTATAGATCTAAGGGGCCGATTACGATGGCGGGTGGACAAAGTCCGCCCGCCATTGCATTTGCAAAAGGGACCGCCCGCCATAGGTGCGGCGGTCCCACAATACACATTAGGATGCGCCCACCACATTGGCGGGCGCATCCCGTATATTTTACATTGCGGCGGCGGTGCTGCAAGCAGCACCCGCCACAATGTAAAATAAACACGTTGTGCTTTTACATGCACAACGTGACAGGCACCGCGCGGTGCCTGCCACCTTGTACATGCAAAAGCAGGGGGGTACCATAGGTACCCCCCATGTGCACCCCCCACCCTCCCAACTATATGGGGCCCGCTACGGGCCCCCAACAGCAGGAACCGCCAGCCTTTCCATGGCGGCAATGCAGCCATGGAAAGACCGCCCACACCCGGCATCGTGATATGGATGGCGGTGTCTTCCAGACACCGCCACCATATTCAACACGTTTTCCGCCGGTCGACGAGTCGACCGGCGGAAAATCGGCGGACGGTCTTTCTGCCCGCCGCGGACCCCCCAGCCATCATGATATGGCGGGGGTCTTTGTTGTCTGGATGGCGGGCAGATCGCCCCCACCGGGCCGGCGGTGACAAAAATAAGCTATACTTTTAACACATATACTAACATACAAAACACTAAAAAGAAACGATATTATTAACAACGATATTTTTACTAATGATATTACTAACATCGATATTAATTAAAACGATATTTCTTACCTGCATGTCGATATTCTGGTCGACGATATTCTTGATGGTCGATATTCTGTCATATCGATATTTAAACATCGATATAATGGTATATCGATATTTATACATCAATATTATGTCTGCATACCCTCAGCATATCAGATCCACACAATTGATTTAGGCTTGTGCGAGATGTAAATAAAATGTGTGTCAACCAAATAGATATTCAAAAACTTGCAGTTATAATCTGTGTATTTCTCTATTGTATCCATACAGTTCAATGCCCATCAGAAGCAATACTTTTTGAAAATCATCGCCCGGAAGGTGCGGACCCAAGAGGTCTATATCGCTGTTACAGCTTCCCTTGCAGGAAGAGATGGGAGGACCTGAGGTGCTGGACCCGGAAGATCGCAGAGGTCCAGCTGGGGATGTCCTCCCAATGTGGACGGGGCGCTCCTAATGGCCCGCATACTGGCAGGGGCCTACCCGGAGCTTGATGGGCAGTTGAGGGCCCAACAGCAGCTACAAGGGGGTGAGTCCTGGCCAGAGTCATACATATTACATTGGCAACTTTGTGTGTTACAGGCAGGAATTTCTCCATCAATATAGGGGGTAGCCCATGTGCGATGCAAAAGAAGAGTTACTGTTTATGTAGGTCTGCTAGTAGGTGCATGTTGATGTGCTGTGCCTATGTCTTTATGACCAGGAACACAGCAGAGTCCAGTCTACAGCCATATGTCTTGAGCAGACATATGGCTGAGTAAACTGATAAATAATCACATATGCTTTCATGTTCTGGGTGACTATTGTACCAAAGAGGCCACCTGTCTTGCTTGCGTAAGGAGTAATGTTTCCTCACTACTGTTGCTCATGTGATGGTGGCCCTATTACTTGTGGCATGGCATACAGTCCACTCTTTATGCATTAATTGGACAATACTTCCCATTGGTAAGCTGGGATGCAACAGCGACATGAGTGTGCAAACATCACCGGTGCTATCAGCATTAGTGCCTACATGTTGCCCAGCATATATTTCCTAGCTGTTAGTTCATCTGGAATAGTGTTTCAAGATTCATTCACTGACTGGAGACATGCACCAGGGAGTGAGATGTAGAAATGTTGAGATAATATGTGAGTGTCTACACTCATCCTTATAAGACAATGTGTGTTTGCTTTGTCAAATAGTGCTGTGCCATCTCATTGGGACCATAGTGATCCCACATCTTAATGTCATAGATATTCACTGACCTACAACAACCTTCAAAGGTGTATTGGCCTGTAGGAATGTAATCAATGAATGGTGTCATCACCTGAACCAAGCAGGTTAATGGATGTTCATATGGCTATAAGAAGTATTATACTTTGTGCATTTGGATATCTATCTCCCAAAACCTTGGCTATCACTGTCTCAAATGCTACTTTTCTATGCTATGGGCAGCTTTCATTAGTCTTTTATTTCGGAAGTGGATTTATGATAAAGTTTCAAGTCAAAAGACTCTTCAGTGTGCAATGAGCATTTGCAGGTGACATGCTTTCTGCTACGGCACATATTGATGGTACAGTGGTCTTTAACTTGACCTTTATGACATCATGATGTGATGTAAGGTAAATGAACATTTGGTGAAATCTGGACCTTGTGTGAACTTTGTGGAAATTATTATTTTTTAGCCATCCTATTTGGCAACATCATTTTACTATGGTATACTACAGGTGCCAAACTATACAAGGTGATCAACTATCCTAGAATTGACATAAGGATGGAGCATAGACAAGTCCATTAATGCATTAAGAGCTAGCTGGGGTTGTGACAAAACTGGGACCAACTGTTTCCAGGTTATGTAGCATGCATGCATGTGCTCATGCTAATGTTGATGCCTATATAGTGAACCATGAAGCTGGTATGATATGTGCACTTAATAAATGTTTTCTGTTGATATGCGATGGTCAGGTGTGGAAATGCAGTTGCAATAAACCAATTTTACATGTCATTTCCGATTAATCCTGGGCAAACAAAGGAAAAGGGACCAATGTCGTTGGGAACACAGCTGGTCACAGTGGGTCTTGACGTTACAGTTCGGACATGGAGGGATCCATTGACAAGGAGGGTGTGGGGAGTGCTATGTAGGACACAAGCTCGAGTTCTTCAGATACAGAGTCATCCTCCGGTGGACACTCCTGAGTGGTGGCAGACTTCACCTTCATCCTTGTCCTGCCACCCCCAGTTCCATCGCCACCCTCCCTGTTGCTCCCCACCCAGTTTGCCGGGCCCATTCCCATAAGAGGGAAGCTGTCTCATTTGCCCCATCACTTTAGCCCCTATCCCCCACTGTGCTGAGTAAGGAGGCTCCTGACCACCTGGGGCACATCTCTGTTGGTCAGACTGCGCTCCTGAATGCCATCAAAGGACAAGGCACCCATCTACAGCAGATGGTGGCCCAACTGGAAGGCATTCACACAGTGCCATGTCTATCTTACAGAGATCTTTTCAGGCTCTCAGTCAGCACAGCCTCCCATCCACCCCAACCTTGTTTTCCTCCCCCTGGCATGTTCCCATCCAAATACACTATTACCAAACATGCCCAAAGCACATGCACACATTGGCACCCACCCACCCATACAGACCCAAGCAGTACACACACACACCCACATGCACACACACACACACACACACACACACAAGCACCCCACACAAAAAGAAATTAAATGCATCCAAACGCACATACACCACACCTACCACTGACAACACCACACCCACATATTTACACCACTCCCCATCACATCTCCACACAGCACAGGAGACAACACACATGCATGCACACACCACACCTCCACCACCACATCTCCACCCAGCACAGACACCTTCACAATCACATGCACCACAACCACCATCACATCCATACACACAAAACAGACATCCACGCCCACAGTTAACACCACATCAGCAGTCACAAAACACACACACTCTGCGCTCCCACTGCAGCAGCATACACAGACATATCACTCACACTATGCACACCTTAGAAACTCAGACATAAACAATCACATACCCAACAGACACCTGAGAAACAAACCACACCCATACTTGCAGGACATACACCTGACAAACATGCACCTGCACCTGCAACAGTCACAAACATATCAGACACTAACACTCCTCTACCTCTAAGACCCCACTCACTACCAAAGCACTTGTTGCTTGGATATGAATTTACCTTAAAGAAATGATAAGACAAGAGGTGTTTGGCAAAACAGGAACAAGCTGGTTTAATTAAATGCAGCGGCCGGGAGAGTCTTGACAGAGTGAGTCTGAAGAAAGACTCTTATTGTACAAAGGTTCAGCCGACAATGTATACATCTCGTGAGGTACAATAAGCCAATTCTTCATTCTTGAAAAAGCATCATAGTCGTAAATTACCAAGTTTGGGCATCTGATAAGGACACAGATGGCTCTCAACCTCATGGAGAGCTAGTGTGGGCCAGTGTGTAGGTGTCCAGATGTCTGGTGTGGGGAGTGTGTGATCACTACGTCTGGTGTGCATGTTATGTCCTGATTGGCTGAGTGTTTCTTTCTACATGTGGCATTTAGCTTTATAGTATTTTGGGGGAACACGTTCCTTTGGCCAAACGTGTTTTATTGGGGCCAACTTTCTTGGACCTGTTTGTGGAGCAACTATCTATCTGTGAGATCAATCAGGGTTTTCCCTGGGTGCGCGTTTATCTTTGGGCTAAGTGAGACCCCACTTGTGACCTATCACTCGATAGGCATGGGTTGGGGTCACACACCTGTCTGACCACATATCTCTGACTCTGGATTGATGGGGAGGTCACCTTGGGTGAACCAGACAGCAATGATACAATTTCATTAGAATATCGGAAAATAATGTGGCGGCCATTGATATCATTTTCACAGACATTCTCAACATTGTGCGTACAGTTGTCGTAGCGTACATCCACATTGTCTTTACCTATATTGACATAGTTATGCGTGCCTAGATAATGGCTTACATTGACATTGTTACTACCGGTATCGACATTGTTATGAGTGCATGGATTACGGTATACATTGACATTGTTACTACTAGTATCGACACTGTTGGTCTGGCACAGATTATGGCATACATTGACATTGTATATATGGGTATTGACATTGTTATGCGGGCCAGGTTATGGCATACGTTGACATTGGTATTGCAGTTGTTAGGCCTGCACACATCATGGCATTCATTGACATGGTACTCACCCATTCCAACACCCTTTCCAAGTTCCCCACTGAGGATCCTACCTTTCATCTGGCCCTCTGCCCTCCTAACCCAACTACCACCCTTTCCACAAAGGTTCCAACCCCTGCCACACCCAAACCCACTGCTGCCACCTCCGAATCCACCCTGAGTCCAGACCCATCCACCCCTTACAAGGGTCCTACTTCAAAGCATTGGAGCACCATTCTGACTCCCACCCACCCTCCTAAACATCAATCCACCCCTTCCTCTTCCAAACCCCCACCTTCCACAGCCAAGGACGTCCCACCCAAACACAAACGTCCCCCTCCCAAGTAACATCTTCGAGGTGCCTGCCATGCCCAATGGATGCCCATTTGTGAGGAGGTTCCCTGGCAGTGTCATGAAGGGTAAGTTTAGTGGCACAGCAGTGTTCTAGACCACACAATGTGAAAATGGTTTGCCATTTGCCTTTGGTTTACTATATCTGATTGTTTTTGAAAAATTCAACATTTACTTTGATTAGAACATATTAGCCCTGCCATTACTTTTCTAACAATTTGATGTTATTGAATACTTTATGATGTGCGGTTATAGTTGTGTTTGTTTCATCCCTGATTGCTCATCCATTTGAAGTGGTTAGTATGATATGACTTTGGAAGCAGTGCTGGAGTTACACAGGACAAGGAGAAGTGTTCAATGGATGGATATGTTTAACAAAATCCAATTAGGGCTGATTTGAGTGGTAAGTATTTCAGCTTGACCAATTTTAACTTGCACTTCTCTCTATGATATAGGTTGTATATGTAGTTGACGTGTGCAAGTTAATTATTTGTCCCTCCTCACATGGAGGGTGTTAAATTCTCATACCTTTTTAGGAAATTTAATTGACATGTGTCCATTTTTGTGTATGTACCTTACAACTACTATATATTAATGAGAGATAAATGCTGTTACTGCTGTGTTTGCTTTCATGCCTTGCATGTACACATTTCCCACAATTGCATGGCACTTGGCTATGCTATTTGTTGTCCCTGAAATACTTCAAGCTGCAGGTCCTGTGTACATAGAGGTTTTGAGGTGCTATTCAGAGAAAATATCGAATTAGAAATGTCGATTTACACAAATATCGAGTTGTAAATATCGTGACACAGAAATATCGACAGAAAGAATATTGTGGGCAAGAATATCAATTTTAAGGTAAGAAATATCGTTTGAAAAAATATTGAAGTCATCAATATCGTTTGCAAAAATATAGTTGTTTAAAATATAGTTTATATATTAAATGTCTGTGATGTATTTTTTTGTATAAGTATTGTTTATGTTTTTTAATATATGTGTTACATTTTCAGTAGTTATCAATTTTCTTTTAATTAAATTTTGTGTTTTTTAGTTCCGTAGCGGGTTGTGAGTTTAAAGGGGAATAGGGTGGGAAGTAATTTAATTATATTAACTTAATTATTATTGTTTATTTATTAATATTTTTTTAATTGAGATTTTATAGTGTTAATTGTGGGAAGTAATTTATAATTAATTAATTATTAATTAGTTGTTAATCAATATTAATTAATTGGTAATTAGTTATGGTAATTGTGTTATCTTTTTAGGTGCGGGTTGTGGGGTTTATAGGGGTAAAAGGTGGGAAGTAATTTATTTTTAATTAATTAATAATTAGTTGTTAATTAATAACTAATTGAAAATTAAATTTGGAAATTGTGTGATTAATTTTAGGTGTGGGCTGTGTCGTTTATAGGGGTAAAGGGTGGGAAGTAATTTATTTTTAATTAATTAATAATTAGTTGTTAATTAGCTAATTAACTAATTAAATATGGAAATTGTGTAATTAATTTTAGGTGCAGGTTGTGGGGTTTATAGAGGTGAAGGGTGGCAAGAAATGTATGTTTAATTAATAATTAATTAGTTAATTAATATTAATTAATTATATTTAAATTAAATATGGAAATTGTGTAATTAATATTAGGTGTGGGTTGTGGAGTTTATAGGGGTAAAGGGTGGGAAGTAATGTATGTTATTTAATAAATAATTAGTTGATCATTAATAATAATTATTTAATTGATAAATAATTAGGGTTATTGTTTATTTTTTGTGTGTGTTTTGGTTTTATAGGGGTAAAGGGTGGGGATTAAATTAATTTTGCTTACTTTATAATTAGCTGGTAAATACTATTAGTTTTTATAATTGAAAATATATTTTAATTGTGTAATTAATTTTTCACAGTTTAATTTTAGGTGTGGGTTGTGGGGATTATAGGGGTAAAGGGTGGAAAGTTAATTAATGTGTATGTGTTTTAATTTGCTTTTTAATTAATAATATTTCTTTAATTGATAATTGATTATGTTAATTATGGAAGTAATTTTTTTTATTTAGATGTGGGTTGTGAATTGTGTGGTGTTATAGGGTAGGAAATAAAAAAGCAAAATGTATGTAATAATTGATGTTTTTGTTTCTCAATAATTTCTAATAAAAAATATTTATTTGTTTGAAAAATATTTTTTTATTTAATATAGGATTTGTAGGTATTTGTTATATGTATTTAACATTATAAAATGTTTTTATTTTTAATTTTTTTAAATATTAAATATATTTGTATTTTAATTTTCAACATATTTATATATTTTTTATTTATTTTGTTTTTTAAATAATTTTTGTTGATATTTTGTTTGTTTTTAATTTAGAACTATCTGGAGTGGCAATACTAATTTTTACCCCTCTGTAATCCGACACTTTCCCTAATGTTGCACTCACTGGAGTAGGAATAGTAAATTTGATCCCTCCACTATCCAGCACTTTCCCTACTGTTGCACTCACTGGAATGGGAATAGTAATTTTTACCCCTCCCTATCCAACACCTTCCCTACTGTTGCACTCATTGGGGTAGCAATAGTAATTTTTACCCCTCCGCTATCCAACACTTTCCCTACTGTTGCACTCATTGGAGTGGGAATATTAATTTTTACCCCTCCGCTATCCAACACTTTCCCCACTGCTGCAGTGACCGGAGTGGGAATAGTAATTTGTACCACTCCACTATCCAACACTTTCCCTACTGTTGCACTCACTGGAGTGGGAATAGTAATTTTTACCCCTCCACTATCCAACACTTTCCCTACTGCTGCACTGACTGGAGTGGGAATAGTAATTTTTACCACTCCGCTATCCAACACTTTCCCTACTGTTGCACTCACTTGAGTGGGAATAGTAATTTTTACCCCTCCGCTATCCAACACTTTCCCTACTGTTGCACTCATTGGAGTGGGAATAGTAATTCTTACCCCTTGCCTATCCAACACTTTCCCTACTGTTGCACTCACTTGAGTGGAAATAGTAATTTTACCCCTCCACTATCCAACACTTTCCCTACTGTTGCACTCATTGAAGTGGGAATAGTAATTTTTACTAATCGGCTATCCAACACTTTCCCTACTGTTGCACTGACTGGAGTGGGAATAGTAAATTTAATCCCTCCACTATCCAACACTTTTCCTACTGTTGCACTAACTGGAGTGAGAATAGTAAATTTTAAACCTCCACTATCCAACACTTTTCCAACTGTTGCACTGACTGGAGTGAGAATAGTAAATTGTAACTGTCCGCTATTCAACACTTTCCATACTGTTGCACTCACTTGAGTGGAAATAGTAATTTTACCCCTCTGCTATCCAACACTTTCCCTACTGTTGCACTCATTGCAGTGGGAGTAGTAATTGTTACCCCTCCACTATCCAACACTTTCCCTACTGTTGCACTGACTGGAGTGGGAATAGTACATTTTATCCCTCTGCTATCCAACACTTTCCCTACTGTTACACTTGCAGGAGTGGAAAATGTAAGTTTGAAGATTCTTAAATATTTTAATGTTTTTATTTATAATATAATTTTTTTATAGATCTAAGGGGCCGATTACGATGGCGGGTGGACAAAGTCCGCCCGCCATTGCATTTGCAAAGGGACCGCCCGCCATAGGTGCGGCGGTCCCACAATACACATTAGGATGCGCCCACCACATTGGCGGGCGCATCCCGTATATTTTACATTGCGGCGGCGGTGCTGCAAGCAGCACCCGCCACAATGTAAAATAAACACGTTGTGCTTTTACATGCACAACGTGACAGGCACCGCGCGGTGCCTGCCACCTTGTACATGCAAAAGCAGGGGGTACCATAGGTACCCCCCATGTGCACCCCCACCCTCCCAACTATATGGGGCCCGCTACGGGCCCCAGCAGCAGGAACCGCCAGCCTTTCCATGGCGGCAATGCAGCCATGGAAAGACCGCCCACACCCGGCATCGTGATATGGATGGCGGTGTCTTCCAGACACGCCACCATATTCAACACGTTTTCCGCCGGTCGACGAGTCGACCGGCGGAAAATCGGCGGACGGTCTTTCTGCCCGCCGCGGACCCCCCAGCCATCATGATATGGCGGGGGTCTTTGTTGTCTGGATGGCGGGCAGATCGCCCCCACCGGGCCGGCGGTGACTACCGCCGGCCCGGCGGGGGCGATCCGCCCACCATCATAATCGGCCCCTATGTTATTTGTGTATATATATATATATATATATATATATCTTCGCTCCTCTCCTCTTGGGTAATCGTACCCAGAATAAGGCAAAGCACTCACTGGGATAAGTACCGTAACTTTATTAAACGGTCTCCTGGTCACACAGACGCGTTTCGGCAGACGCCTTCTTCGATGTTCATGAAGAGCGCCTGCGTCACCGTCATTTAAAAGAACAGCTAATCAAAACAAATGAGGGACTGAAGTAGTTTGCTATGACAGGACGGGAGCCTCGCGGCTCCCGTCCTGTCATAGCAAACTTGGTTTGCATTTTGAAAGAGAGAGCAGGTAACCTGCTCTCTCTTTCAAAATGCAAACCCAATTGCTTTCCACATGGGGAGCAGCATGTTAGCTGCTCCCCATGTGGAAAGCAATGCCGGCTCGCGCAGGAGGCGGGGAGCCGGCTGGGACTGTGGGGGATTGGGGACCCCCACAGTCCCCAACCAGAGGCCAGGCCCCGGGGGATGGGGTCCCCGGGGCCATAAGTGGCCAGGGAGGGGCCACGCAGCCCCCTCCCCAAATAAAAAAAAATAATTTAAAAAAGGACAAGGCCGTCCCCGGGAGATGGGGTCCCCGGGGGCCTTAAATGGCCTGAGAAGGGGGGCCACGCAGCCCCCCTCCAAAATAATTTTTACAAAAATCGAGGGCATGCCCCGGGGGATGGGGTCCCCGGGGCCAATACTTCCCGTTTTTTTGGGGGAATTTAAAAAAAAAAAAAATGCACAGGCCCCGGGGGATGGGGTCCCCGGGCCAAAAGTGGCCAAGGGAAGGGGGGCCACGCAGCCCCCCTCCCATAAAAAAAAACAAAACAAAAAAAACGACCGGCATCGTGCCGGAGGCCCCGCCCCCCTCCCTGCAGTACTCTGCAAACGCGCCCCTGGCGCGTTTTAAGAAGGGAAGTAATTCCCCTTGAATACTGGGGGTCCCTAGGGGCCAACTAGCCCACCAGGAACCTCCAGTATGCGCCAGGGGCCTGCGTTGCAGAGAGGTGTACAGAGGCCATGCCCCTTTTACACCTCTCTGCAACGCAGCTCTGTGGCGCTTTTAGAAGTACATGGTGGGCTAGTTGGACTCCAGGGACCCTCAGGATTCAAGGGGACTTAATCCCCAACTTAAAACACGCCACGGGGCGCATTTGCACAGTGGTGAAGGGAGGGGCGGGCTTCAGGTGACATGTGTGCAAACAGGCCCCGTGCCGCGTTTTAAGATGGGGAATTAAATCCCCTTCAATCCTGAGGGTCCCTGGGGGCCAACTAGCCCAACAGGTACGTTCAGAAAGCGCCACAGAGCTGCATTGCAGAGAGGTGCAAAAAGGGGCGTGGCCTCTGAACACCTCTCTGCAACGCAGCTCCCTGGCGCATACTGGAGGTACAGGGTGGGCTAGTTGGACCCCAGGGACCCTCATGATTCAAGGGGACTTAATCCCCAACTTAAAACGCGCCACGGGGCGCGTTTGCACAGATGTCACCTCAGGCCCCGCCCCTCCCTTCACCATTGTGCAAATATTCCTCTAAAATCAGCCGAACTACGAATTCCTATTTACTCACCTGTTATCAGGAGAGACCTCAGTGCTGCATCTTTCAGCCCAGTACTGATCCTGAAAAGTAATTTTAACCGTACTTACCAGTAACTTGAATTTCCTTCCATAGGCTAACATTGACTGGTTTCACTTGGAAATTCTTCTAAGTGTGGAGTTTTGGAACTTTATAATATTCCTCTAAAATCAGCCGAAATACAAATTCCGATTTACTCACCTGTTATCAGGAGAGACCTCAGTGCTGCATCTTTCAGCCCAGTACTGATCCTGAAAAGTAATTTTAACCTTACTTACCAGTAACTTGAATTTCCTTCCATAGGATATCATTGTCTGCTTTTTGCTGAAAAAGTTTCTAAGTGTCGATTTTTGAAACATACAAATATTCCTCTAAAATCAGCCGAACTACGAATTCCGATTTACTCATCTGTTATCAAGAGAGACCTCAGTGCTGCATCTTTCAGCCCAGTACTGATCCTGAAAAGTAATTTTAACCGTACTTACCAGTAACTTGAATTTCCTTCCATAGGATATCATTGACTGGTTTCACTTGGAAATTCTTCTAAGTGTGGAGTTTTGGAACTTTATAATATTCCTCTAAAATCAGCCGAAATACGAATTCCGATTTACTCACCTGTTATCAGGAGAGACCTCAGTGCTGCATCTTTCAGCCCAGAACTGATCCTGAAAAGTAATTTTAACCGTACTTACCAGTAACTTATATTTCCTTCCATAGGAATCCATTGTCTGGTTTTCAGCAGAAAAGTTTCAAAGTGTTGATTTTCACAAACTACAAATATTCCTTAAAAATCGCCTGTATGACTTAAACGCATTCTTTCAACTGTTTACAGGAGATGCACCAGTGCTGGATACAGGATCCACCACTGAGTAAGAAAAAGTAACGATAACACTACTTACCTGCTAAGTGAATTTCCTCCCATATGATAACATTGGTGATTCTATGTGAAAAAGTTTCTAAGTGTCAACTTTTAAAATACAATAATATTCCTTAAAAATCACTACTGTAACCAAAACGCTTTTACTCAACTGTTTACAGGAGATGTCCCAGGACTGAATCTAGGATCCAGTCCTGTGGTTAGAAAAAGTAATCCATAAAGTAACTAATTGCATTTAACTAGAAATTCACATTGAGCTCAATGTTGCATTGTGTTTGAAATTGTGTTGCCCATTGCAACAACTGTAACTACTATACTTAAAAGTCTATTGCCTATTTGCAAAGTATTTAAACTAAAGTAATTCATTCTGAGAAAGTATATTTTGTAATGTAATGTATAATGTAATTACAATGTAATTTAAAAATAAAATATGTAAAAATAAATAGTTTAAAAAAATGTAGTAAATCAGTATCAAAAAATATAAATATAACAATTAATTTAATACATTTAAAAATTGTCATTTACAAAACCTTTGAAATTCACTGAAAAAAACCATAGGTTTCAGACATGTTATAGTTAGGAATTAGCATTTAAAAACCTTTGAAATTCACTGAAAAAACCATAGGTTTCAGACACGTTATAGTTAGAAATTAGCATTTAAAAAACCTTTGAAATTCACTTAAAAACCATAGGTTTTAGGGACAGTTATAGTTAGTTGGACATTTCACTCGTACAAAACCATAGAAATTCCCCGTTATAGTTAGTTCAGCTAACTATAACTCGCGCCCCGCAATACACTGCTGATGACGTCACATATTACATCACTCATGACATGGTCAGTGACATCACTGATGACATCACTGATGACATCTCAAATGACATCACTGATGACATCACTGATGACATCATCCACGTGATAATCTGATGCACCGCCTCACACCCTGATATAACCTTTGATACACCCACTCTAAATTACAGACTGCCATTCGCAAAACCATAGACACTCCAACACCAATAACTACATACCCACTCACTGATTCTTAGGTCTACACACACATCCACTCACTCACCCGTACAGTCACTCATACTTACGGTCACTCAGTACAGGACTATCATATGCACTCATACTCCTATATAGACACTCAAACACCGCCACTCATCCATAGAGGTACTCACACACCTAGTCAGTCATGCAAATAATTAAACACAGTGCCATTTACTCACCTATACAGTTATACACACACCAGCTCACTTACTCATACAAATACTAGCACATTCTTACGCTCTTATACAATCACTGATACAAGCACACACTCATCCATACAGTCACTCTCACAATCACACACTCTTGCTTATAGCTATTTATATACTCCAACACACATATATACTGCCTTTCACATATGTAGTTACTCACACATGTACCACTGGGACATACATTCACTCACAAACACACTCTTACACACACTTACCCACCCATACAGTCTATCACAGATGCACTCTTGAAACCATCCACCCAGTGAATCACCCACTCACACATCTATGCACAGAGTCGCACACACCCCACCCACACAAACACTCAGGCACCCATACAGATACTCAGACAACTAAACAATAACTCATATAGACACTCATGTAGCTATTCACAAACCCATGCAGCCACTTACACAGCAATAGACAGACGGATAGAGACATTCACCCAGTTTAGTCACTAACCCATGCATTCAGTAAGATACGTTTAATCACTCACTTATAGAGTTAGTCACGCACCTACTAAATCATCCATACAGACACTTATACACCCACTCATTCTTCAATACGCCTTTCCCTATATATATTAAACATATTTAAACTTTAAAGAAACGCACAGTCACTGGATGATCTCATCAGTGATGTCGTTTGAGATGTCATCAGTGATGTCATCAGTGATGTCACTGACCATGTCATGAGTGATGTAATATGTGACGTCATCAGCAGTGCATTGCGGGGGCGCGAGTTATAGTTAGCTGAACTAACTATAACGGGGGAATTTCTATGGTTTTGTACGAGTGAAATGTCCAACTAACTATAACTGTCCCTAAAACCAATGGTTTTTTAAGTGAATTTCAAAGGTTTTTTAAATGCTAATTTCTAACTATAACGTGTCTGAAACCTATGGTTTTTTCAGTGAATATATATATATATATATATATATATATATATATATATATATATATATATTTATTTATTTATTTGTTAAATTTTCATATAATTTTTAAATTATAAAATAAATTCAAATTAATAGTTTATTAATCGTTTTAAAGTAAATAAATATATATATATATATATATATTAATTATTATAAATATGTTTTCACTTTTTTAATTACGTTTATTTGTTATATTTGTTAAAATGTATAATAAATCTATTTTCATTAATGTGATCATTTAATATATGTAATATTTATTAATTTATTTTATATATATATATGAAAAACGATATTTCGTACAACTATATTTTTGACATCGATATTTTTTCCCAATATTTTTGTACTTACCATTATAAATATAGGATGCAATATTTTTGACATCGATACTTAAAACTTGATATTGTGGAATGGGGATATTTTAGGTGTCGATATTCTGTCAGTGAACCTTTTGAGGCATGTGCTAAGTGGACTGTGGCCCAAGGCCCCAGCCTTCCAGGGGTCCCCTGGTAGAGGCAAACTTAATCTGCAGAGAGCCTTTACATTGTGACCTTCGAAAGCTTCTCACACTGATCATTTGACATTACCTTTTAATTTGGATGATGTGTGAGAGTCCATTACAGAGATTTAGCCGTAAAGGAGTATTTCAGTTTCATGACACACCCATACAGGTGTATCTTCGATATCACGACAGGAACTAGCATGTGAGCAGTGTGAGGTGATCACAGAGATTAATAGGTGTGATATAGATGAGGAGGTGCTGTTTTGTGGCACAATTTAATGCACACATCACTATCCCTGATTATGAGATGTGAACATGTGTCGACCTTTATAGAGTGTGCCTATACAGTGTCAGTGACCTGGCCAAAGAGGGCATCATAGAGCTGTAGTTGAATCATATATTGAAAACAATTCCGAGCAAGGGCCCACAAAATATGTTTGGCCCAGGAACCCCAAAACCCTTGCCAGGTTTATGGCGGGGCATCTATTTGCTGAGGAGTTGATGGAAATGGGTATGAGTATAGCTTACCGTCGGTTGCGTCCATGACAGTGTCAGTTTTGGATGACATCAAGCAGGAACAGCAGTGGCAGGACATGTAGGATCGGCTCCATAGCGGCACAGGATGTATGAAGCTGAGTAAAAGTGAGGTTCAGCCTTATATACGTCCCTTTCCACCAGCTCAGATGTGGTGGTCGGACCACCACAGTCACGCTGGCGGGAAGGCATATTTTAATTTGGCCAGTGGTAACAGTGGTGGTCCGCACTCTGACAGACTCATTGGCCTATTCCGCTGCCTCCACGATCTGATTTCCTATCAGCGGTGGCAGGACAGCAGCGATTTTTTTGTCTATGTAACCGCATGCATCGTAATAGGGCAGTCAGACTGCCAACAGTGCGGCGGTGATACCAACGCTGTTTCAACGCCAGTACAATGACTGCCAAACTTGTAATTAGGCACTTTGTTGTTGTTTTTTTTAATAAAAAAAAACCAAATAAACTAAAACAGGATGAAAACAAAAAAGTTAGTAACACACTGGAAGAAATTAGGTTATGCGTCTCTTGCTGGTGGTGGGGAAGGACTTGCCATCCTCTCCTGGTGGTCAGAATGAATATTCCTCCTAAGGGGGACTGGTGAATCCACAGCTGCAGAGACTGAGGTGTATGCAGGTGTTTCATTTTGTGGCGGGGCCTCCATTTCAGTGGCTGAGTCATGATTCTCAAGGACATCATGGAACCTATATCTGCTGTACTCTCCTCGGAGGCATCAGCTGAATGTAGCAACAACTTGGCTTCCTTCTTTCATAATAAGATGCTTAACATCTACACTCTGCTTCCTGCTGGTTCTATTGCTGAGGAATCTTTAGGCAGTGAGCAACTCCTATTGCAGTTCTAAAGGCAGTTAAATCAGGTTCCCTGCTTGACCTCGCCCATTGCATATCCTGCGCCAGGGGCTGGATAGCATTGCCCCTACTTTAGTGGAACCACTGACCTTTTCCATTTCCAAATGGCAAGTTCCCCTACAATGGAAGTACATGGTGTTTAAGCCTCTCCTAAAAAAACTGGTCTTCGTCCCCCTTGCTCCAGCAACTTCAGGCAAATCTCTCTGTTACTAGGCTACTCAAAGGCTCTGGAAAAACAAACATATGTCCACCTACCTTGATTCCAATGAAAGCCTCCATCCCACACAAATGGGATTTAGATTTCTGCATAGCACAGAAGCAGCTTTGTTGGGGTGGGCGGTGAACTCTGCTCCGCAAGCGGAGTTTGCAGAGTTTTGCCATCCTGCTGCATGGCAGAGTTTGCCCCTGCCTCCCACCCCTAGCTTTAACCTCCTCGGTTGACAACAAATGCAGCTCGTTAGTGACCAAATAAGTAAGCCACACTAGCACAATCTCCTTGTTGCCAATTTCGTTCATGCCCAAGTATGTAAAAAGAATGCACAAGTTGACTGCCATTGACCTCACCCCTTTTAATCACTGCTTCAAGCCTCAGTTTGTCATGTCCACCATTGCAAACAGCTCAATGTATATTGTTCTCCAACATAGGAGTTTACAAATAATCTAAAAAAACATACAGCTTTTCCCAACTATATGAGATCACATTACAGGTGGCAAATTAATTAGGAGTCAGAGTTGCTGAAACTCAAACCTGTAATCTATAGAACAAGCACAGATCTCACCTGAGGCACCTTAACCCACTAAACTATATACGTGTGCCCTTTCAATCAGAAACATCCTGGCTGTCAAGACGCACCAACCCTACCTTGAGAACAGCACACTCTCTTCCTCCAGTGTCACAGTTACACACCTGTCCCCCGTTTCCTGTCACCCTACTGCTGCTTCTAGGTACACTTCTGCTGACCTGGGTGCTTATGACAAGCAGGGCCAGTGTGAGTGCCTCGAGTGCTCACAACCAATCAAGCAGTACAAAACATATTCGATTGGGCATTAGTAAAGTGTAGTGGTCTTGCATTCATCAGAAGAACTCTTATCACAGGGCGACTGATGGAGTTCTTATTATTTGTTTTCCCGTAGGTTTTAGAACATCAGAGATCGTGGTGTGACTTTCAATTGGCTGAAGCTACGTTTTCTAGTTGTTCCTTGGCTGTGGAGGTTTTCTGGGAAGTAGCTTAGAAATTGTACCTCCTGCACATGTGAGCTTCCATGTGAATAGAGCAGGCAGCTGCCTGACTGTTGAATTAGTGATTTTTGAGGCAGCATCATAGTGATTCGAAGGCCCCGCTGGTGCACATTAGCTGAATATACCAGACGACATCCATTGAAGTTAGTCTGCCCTGATGAACATCCCCCTCCTGTGGGAGGCACTGCGCCCTGAGAACTAGGCATGTGCGCTATAGCCCCAGGCACATGTTTATAGGAGCGTGCACCTACATAGGCTGCACGTGCCCGGTAGCCTGGAAGGGCAGTGTGCAGGGTCGGCCCGACTCAGATAAGCTGCACAAAGATCAGCGCACTCCCCAAACACTGAGTCAGCAGCTGTCACCACTGTGGTGGCAGGCGCTTTGAGAAGAGGTGGCGGGCAAGCCCTGGGGCAAGCAGAGGGTCAGGCATCCTTCTGCAAAGCGTTGAAGCAAGAGCACGCTGCATCTCCAGAGCAAGAAGGCTGTGAACATCAACTTGACACAGTGAGTAGTACACAGTGCTTTTGGTGAACGTCGGCTATCGGCGCTTCTCTGCTGGAGATTGTGCACCCACTACTGTTACGGTCCCCGTCTCCCTTGTGCATGTTCTCATCTGCGATAGCATCCCTGAGAAAGACACATCCTCTCTGCAGCAGTCGGGCACAGGTGTGTGAGGGGAGCAGGTAGGCGGGTGATCTCCATCCCTAGGACCAAGATGTAGCTCCCAGCTCATTTGCCTCTTATTCATGCACCTATCGGAGAGTAATATGGAATCTCTCGTCACTCTTGACCATAAGTTCTTGCACTTCAGCAGTATGCCTACGTTGCCGGGAGTGCCCCTGATATTTGCTTGGTGGTATTCCCGGGTCCTGCCATGGTTCCAGTTTAGCATACTGTTACGGGAATGCAAGGGTGGACCTGCAAGGAACTCTGGCATTCCATAGAGTTTTTTAATGCAACTCCGCAGAATCCGCATAGTGCAACTCCGTGAACTCCTCCCACCCCTACAACTTTGCTGGGTATAGTTGAGGAACTCAAATCTCGGTTGGACAAAGGAGGTTCAGCAGCCATTATTCTCTTAGATCCCAGCACGGCCTTCAACAGAGTAGACCATGCAATACTCATCCACAGGATATCTAGAGTAGGTGTCGTCAGCCATGCCCTGAACTGGTTTTCCTCTTTTCTGTGAAGGACAAAACCTTCATGGTGCTAGACCAATCCTGGTACTCCCACACTCTTCCCCTGTGCTGTGGGGTGCCTCAGGGGTCTTCCCTTAGTCCTACCCTTTTTAATCTTTACATGTATCCCCTGGATGAAATCCTCCATTCATTTGGGTTGTCATTGGTTTCTTATGCCGATGACATCCAGTTGGTGATGTCTATCTCCCCTGATCCCATTTCTACTCGCATTAGTCTTGTCCCATGTCTTTTGGAAGAGGCCAGACAATGGCTAACTACAAATTGAAGCTGAACAAAGACAAGACTGAGGTTATGTTACTGGGTAACAACTTTAACAAAACCTTAACAAAAGGGTCCTCTCCTCTGTGCCCGACTGTTTAGATCAGTTGCCTAGTCCAAAAACTGTGATAAAGAGCCGAGGAATGTGGCTAGACTCCAGTCTAACGATGGAGCACCAAGTCAAAACACTTGCAGCTAACTGCTTTGGTGTCTTCAGACTACTAGGAAAGGTCTTAAACCTTTGTCCTTTCCTGGCCAGAGACTAATTGTTCAGGCTCTCATCATTTTCCAGCTTGATTATGGCAACGTCCTTTACTTGGGCTCCCCTCACTATGGAACAAAGAGGCCCTCAGACTATCCAGATTGCAGCTGCCCAGCTCCTGATGAATCATCCTCGACATCAATCTGCAAAAGCGGCCTTGAGGGACCTCCATTGGCTCCCAGTTGAGAAGCGGGTTCAATTGAAAGCCTTATGCATTTTGAATAGATCTCTACACAAGAAAGGCCCTGCTCTTTTGAGATAAGTAGCTACTCCTTACATCCCTGGAAGGTCCTTGAGATCTTCCTGAGCCCATCTGATGCAGGTCCCCTAATGCAGGTGATCCCGCTAGGGTGGCTGCTCCTTTTCCCACAAGGCCCCTAGGCTGTAGATTTCTCTCCCCTTTGACCATCACCAGCTACCATGAAAGCTTTCTTTTTACAAGTCATTGACAACCTGGCTCTTTGGCAACTAACCTTCTGATGATCACATCCACATGATGACTGTTCCAGCACTGGAAGGCCTTCTGGTAGCCGTGTGCTCTACAAGACCATCAGAATAGAATAGAATAGATGTAGTATGCCCAGATGTTGTTGGACCACAGAAAGAAGAATATGTTGCTGGAAAAGCTCTGCACATAAGGGAAATACAATCATGCAGAACCCCAGTCAGGGAGCCCAAATATAAGTCTAGATTTTCCATCTGAACATTGTGCTCCCTCTGCAACTGATTGAGGGATCCCAAGACTTTGTCAGTGGTGGCATGGCTGACAATAAACCCAATGGCTTCACTTTGCTGGCCCACAGATTCCCGCCCACGATCCCTACCCCCACTACCATGTGCCCTTGACCCAGTGTGTGCCATCCAACCAGCTCCTGGCTGAACTGGAGGTGGTGTTGGTGTTAGTCTATATCACAAGCAGCCAATACTGTCTGACACAAGATTGGGGTAATGTTCCTTTAGACACAGGAAGTGGAAGAATCCACAGGCTGAGGTGTGGTAACAGCTGGGGTGGGAGGTGTAGTTGTAGGCCGAGTGATACTCACTGTAGCTGTCTGCCCAGGCAGAGCAGATGGAGCAGGCTGCTCCTCATCAGCCAGACTTTCAGAAGTGAATTCCTCACTGAGGGCTTGTTCCTGATCTGGAGTTGAGGTATCGTCAGCAGAAGTGGTAGATTGTTGTCTATGTACTCTGGGTGTTGGACCTATTATAAATAACAATAAAAATTAATTTAATAATCTGGTTGATACATCAAATGAGTTTGTAGGAACAAAATGAAGCAACCTAATAGGAAAAACTGATTTAATATGATGACTATACCTTTCAGTAGCATTATGATAAATTACAAAATGTTTAAATTATAGGCAAATCTACTTCCTTAAAAGCAGGTAAAATGATATCCTGAAATGAAAAAAATGTAGAAAGTATACATAACATTTTGCAAACATTCAACACATCGAAGTAGAGAGGAGAAATGCAAAATAAACCATGCCAAGGCCTAGCAAGGTAAACATCTCTAAATTAAACAACTTAGAAGGATAAATAGCATGAGGGCCTGATTTAGATCTTGGCAGGACTACCGTCGTTACTCCGCAGAGGAGTTTCCAAGTCCTCCGTCAAGCTGACGGAATCCCACCCACACTATTTAGATGTATGCAGGCTGAATATCCGTCCTCATCGAGAAAGTGTTTACCTTTGAAAAAGCGGTTCACCTCTGTCAACACGGTGGAGGCCTATGCCAGTGAATAGTACTGTCGCCATCAGGGAGGCAGGATTGCTCCGAGCCTATTTAGATTACACAGCTGTGCTGGTGGTGTCCTAGTTGTGGGTTCCCGATGGAGGGATTACATAGCAGGACACTGTCAACAATGTACCATTCCTGTGGCTGTTGGATGGATGCTAGCACCACACACCTAATGCATTTTGGCTAATTGTTCACACCTGCATACCACACTATACAACACAGTCAATTTCAGACCATGATACTTTGCCATTCCACTGCAGCAGAACATTTAGAAGCTGAACTTTTGTCATTTAAGTCAGGAGTCTTGTTTTGTTTTCTCTGTTTCTTTTTCCTTTTAACTTTTTTCATTTATTTTCTTGTGGGTTATATAATTTATTTCAATTCTGTAAATTTAGATAATGTCATGGAAGAGAAATCCCCATTTTACAAAGGGAGAACTAAAGTCATGGGGGATGAAATTATTAGAGTAGAGCCACAGAATACTTGACACAGTGAATGTGATTGCGCACGCAGGAGGACATTAGGAAGAGGTGGAATAACCTGCGGAGGAGAGTGCGTTCCTTGGCCTCAAAACATCAGCTGGAGGCCTAGAGGATTGGTGGTGGCTTTCTCGCCCCCCTTACAACTTTTGCCCTGGGAGGAGAAGGTCTTGCAGATCCTACGTCCTGAAAGCTTGACAGGAATCCCTGGTGGAGTAGAGTAAGTTATACTGTTGAAAGTGTCACTAAACCTAAAATGTCCTCATAACTTTCCATTTAGCTGTTGTTAATGCGTTTTGCACCTTTTGGAAACACAGAAACCTATATATATATTTTGTTTCAATCTGTTTTTTGTCTTGTTCGTATGTTTCAATGTATTATCTTTTATTTAAGATTATAGGTTTCAACCTGTATTACATTCCCCATGATGTAATGGTCCTTGTAGGTGTTTTTACACCAAATAACATATTTCATATATGTGTCTTGTATAGTAAATGCCTGTTGTCTTGAACTGCATATTTTCACTAGCTATCTGTAACTTTCTATTTTGCAAGTGTTGTTAATATATAATTGAAATGACTACAACTACCATGACGCCTCGTTTTGGTGTTATGAAAATAAGATTGCTGTGTTATCTTGCTCATTCTCTCTTTTCGACACAATTTTTACCTATGTTTAAGTATAATGTAGTTATCAATCAATAGTCCATGCAAAATTTTGAAATGTTGTAAGGTTTACATTTCTATATTGTCCTAACCTTGTTATGCTATAGAACTGATGTCATGTGTTTCACCAAGCAAAGTTTGTTGACTTAAAAATTGTAGGATATGTAAATTTGTATGCTGAATATAATTGGTGCTTTTTTAAAATTTACTTTGCAATATTTATATGATGACTAATGCTATATATCATTCTACATTGTGTAATAGTCAGATTTTTAGCATGTTAGGCTTTGGAATGGTTCATTTAACATTTCTCCTCTCTACTGTGTTGTTTTGAATGTTTGGTATATTTAATGTGCACTTTCTAATTAATTTCTTTTGTCATTTCAGGATATCTTTTTACCTGCTTATCTGATTTACTTCTGTGTTGTATTTAAACTGTTTCTGTTATTGATTATAATACCACTAAGACGTACAATCATTATGTTAAATTTCTTTTTCATTTTAGGTTGCTACTTTTTTAGCTTCAAACACGTTTGATCTGTAGTGTAATCCTGACTTTTAATAATTTATATTTTTCATTCATAATAAGTCCAACACCGAGAGTACATGGGAAAAGACCTGCTACTGAGGAGTCCTCGATTCCACACCAGGAACCTCTTTGTCACATAGCGAGGGGAGCCCAGATAAAGGACATTGCCATAATCAGGCTGGGAAATGATGAGAGGATGAACAATTAGTCTACTGGCCAAGAAAGGAAAAAGGTTCAAGACCTTTCTTAGTAGTCTCAAGACACCAAAGCAGTTAGCTGCAAGTGTTTTGACTTGGTGCTCTATCGTGAGGAATCCACTTCTGCAAGTCTGGATGATGAGGAGCTGGTTGGCCCATCAGGTCTACCTGGGCAGATGGCTCCAGGGAGTCTCACTCGGCCCACACCTACACCTACCACCCCAGCTGTTATCACATCTCAGGCCATGGATACCTCCACTTCCTGTATCCAAAGCAATATCACCCCAATCTTGGGCTCCACAGTCCTGGCTGCTGGCCATCCAACACCATCACCACCACCAACTCAAGTTCAGCCAGCAACCAGTGGGATGGGGCACACTGGGTCATGGTCACAGGGTAGGGGGTGTAGGGGTTGTGTGAGGGAAACTGTGGGCTAGCAAAGTGATGTCACTGGGTTAACTGTCACCCAGGCCATCATCAACCAAGTCTTGGGATCACTCCATCAGTCCCGATACAGGATGGGCCAGGTTCTTACTGAGGTCTTGGAGATGAAGCAGTTGCAGAGGGAGCTCAATGTTCAGATGGGTAATCACAACTTCAATATGGGCTCCCGGATTAGGGTGCTGCATGACATATTCAATAGTAGCGGCCCGTGGTGGGCATCCAGCCGGGCGGTGACATGGGGGGGAGGGGCAGGGTGGGGGGTAGTAAACTACGGAATACGGCGCACAGAGATAAGTACACAAACAAAGAAATAAAACGAATTTCGTTGCGCGCACTGCCTCGCAAAATGCGATGCAGCGCGCGCAAAGAACTATTACTATCTTGAAACTTTAAATTAACCAAACAATATGTCTTGACAGATTGTACTTACCAACAACCCAGGCCGTCTCAGATCCAAGTTGTGACATTTGCAGGGCTATATAGCTGTTTTGTAGCACACAGGAGTCATGGGCGGATCCGAAGAAATGCGCACAGACACATGGGTGAATGTATGAAATTGTTCAGCATTCTGTCCATCAATTGTTTTTTTTGCATTTGTCACCCGAGTGGGATGGGTATGCCCAGACGTGGGTCCTGTGCTCTCCATGCCACTGGAGTCAAGCTAGCCTGGCTGATGAAGGGTGATACCCCAAAAATGGTCCTAGGATGCTTGTTTCCAGTCTAGGGAGGACCTGACCTGGCAGTTCAGGCCGGACTGTTCCCATGAGGAACAGGGTCAAGACTGATCTGTATATGGCTGGGTCTAAACTGGAATGGCATGGGGAGCAAAAAATGATGGATTTAGGCCCAGATCTATGTACTGGGGTGAATGTACAACATTGTTCAGCATTCTGTCCATCAATTCTACTTTTTGCATTTGTCACCCCGAGTGGGACGGGTATGCCCAGTCGTGGGTCAGGTGCTACATGCCACTGGAGTCAAGCTAGCCTGGCTGATTAGGGGGTGATACCCCGAAACTGGTCCTAGGATGCTTGTTCCCAGTCCAGGTAGGGCCTGGCAGTTCGGGCTGGACTATTCCCATGGGGAACAGAGTCAAAGCTGATTTGCATATGGATGGGTATAAACTGGAATGGCATGGGGAGTAAAAACAATGATGGATTTAGACCCAGATTTCTGTACTGGGGTGAATGTATGACATTGTTTAGCATTCTGTCCATCTATTGTTCTGTTTGCATTTGGCATCCTGAGTGGGACGGGTATGCCCAGACATGGGTCCCATGCTCTCCATGCCAATGGAGTTAAGCTAGCCTGGCTGATGAGGGGTGATACCCCAAAACCGGTCCTAGGATGCTTGTTTCCAGTCTAGGGAGGATCTGTCCTGGCAGTTCGGGCTGGATTGTTCCCATTGGGAACATGTCAAAACTGATTTGCATATGCCATCTTGGCGAGAGTAACAGATGTTTATTGTTACCCAACTTGACCTCAGAAGGATGAAAGGCTGAGTGGAACCGCTGGGATTTGCACCTGTGACCATGAGGATAGTAAACCATTCTTCCATGGTGGCAAGGTCTGGAAATGGTCGGAACACTTGAGGCTGTCATCTCTTCACTCTCCCTTGGTTCATATGTCTGGGATAAAAAAATTGTCAACATTTTTAAACATTTACAAACTTTTTGTTTAAAAGAACATGCATTTAATGTTTTGCTAAATGTATATATGGTTTATTAACATAATTTAACACAACATGTAATATCAACATTTATTTAAAAAAACTATTTTACCTATTGATTAAAAAATAATAATGTGTAAATGATACATTTTAATTGCATTATTTACACAATCTATTTTTAGATTTTTTCTAACCAAAATACCGTCAACAGAAGTGTAAACACCACCGTGCAACTTTCGCATTTAACCACAATAACTCACTATATGTAAATTAACCCTATGCACATCATATCCATGACTGAAAGCCTATCCCATCTCCATAGCCAAATCAATATCATCACTCAGGGCATAAACAAAATCCTTTTCAACACCAAAGCCCCCCTTTTCCCCACCCAACACTCACAACTCCCCTCCCTCATAAACATCAGTGTGCCCTCCCAATTGCTCAATTCCCAAATGGATAACGAGGGCTCCACCCCTCTCAACAACCAATATCACAGACCGAAAAGAGCGAAACCTGAGATGTCCTTGAGAGAGGCAATGAATCTTGTTAAAAATCTATGACCCCAGAACAACCCAAACGCCCCTCCAACATCCAGGTAATCACCGTAATTGGCAGCGTCAACAACCAACTTAGGACTACAAGACTTCCCTCTCAACACACAGCCATACCCCAGGCTCCCCCCGCCTCCCAAAACCACTCCATCGGCTGCAAGGTTAACTGCATGCTTGTTAACGGCAGATCTGCAGTCAAGCACACAATGGAGTTATCTGATGTCATACTGAATTACGACATTGACATCGTGTTCATCACCGAAACCTGGCTCAATGAAACATCCTACCTGATACTTGACCTTCTAGTCTCCCCTGGTTTCTCCATCATTAAAAATGACAGAATAGCCCACCACGGCAGCGGCATTGCCATCATTCATATGAAAAACATCAAAATAGATGAAACCAAAACCCACTCCTTCTCTACATTTGAATACCTCAACACCAACCTAACACGACAAGACAACAAAGTAACTAAATGCCATCTCATCTACCACCCTCCAGGAAACACTCTGACCTATTTACACAATGCTCCCTATCCAACTCCGACAACATTATCGTAGGTGACTTCAACCTCCAGTGGAACAACGAAAAGGGCACTAAATGAACTCCTTCTCACCAATGAGCTCACCCAACACTGCAAGGGACAAACCCACAACAAAGGTTCTAGCCAAAAATGAAATAATAAGCATCAATAACATTCTCCCAATCGACAGGTCAGACCACCACATCATTCTATTTAACATCAACCAAACTGCAGCGCCACCAGTCAAAACCCAGATTACCCATCAATGGAGCAGAAAACTCAATCCCATCCCCTTCTCTGACCTCGAAGATAAAATATCATCACTTCTCCCGCCCTCCACAGACAACCTTAACACAGACGAGCTAACTACACTTTACAACATGACAAGGAAAACTGCACTTGACCAACTAGCCCCCATGAAACACAAAAGTATTAGAGACATCCCATCCAGAGCCTGGTACAACAAAGACCTCAACTCCAAAAGAAGACAAGTAAGAACCGCTGAGAGACTCTGGAGAGCAAACCCATCCACAACCAACCTCTTCCAGCTCAGAAGAGCATGCAGGATTACAAAAAAACACATCACCAAGGAGAAAGCCAGGAGTGTACTAGACAAAGCAAATAAACGCCCCAAAGAACTCTTCAACATCATCCATAAACAGACCTCCATGCCCACCAAGGAAACCCCCCCTGCCTCAAAACTAAAGTGTGACAACCTGGCCAAATTCTTCAATGACAAAATCATCAAAATTGAGCTCTCCCGAGACCACCACCCTCAACCCCAACCCAGCAAGGCATCGCCCAAAACGAAGCTAATCCCAACCCCAGTTCACTCCATGATCCCCAAAGCTGAGACCTCTCTCCTATCAGCCACCAAAATAAGCCTAAGCCCAAGACCCTCCTCTTCTCCCAAGAGTTGGAAGGACTTCAAACCTCTCTCTGAAGAGGACATCTCCAGGGTGATTGTGAAACTCCAAACCCTCCTCCCACTACGTAGACCCACTACCTGCTTTTCTGGCTAAGAACCTCAACCTCACCTTAACTCCACTGTGCACGAAGATTATCAACAGTTCCTTAAACAACGGGCGAATGCCCAACTGCCTTAAACAAGGCCAAATCACCCCCTACTAAAAAAACCTGATGCTGACCAGAACAATCTCAAAAACTTTAGGCCCATCACCAACCTCCCTTTCCTAGCTAAAATCCTCCAGAAATGTGTTCTCTCCCAACTCAACCAACACCTGGAATCAAACAACCTACTTGACTCACACCAATCTGGTTTCAGGAAGGGATGAAGCACAGAAACCGCTATACTGGGTATAACTGATGACATTCACAACTCCTTTGACTCAAACAGATGCTGCCTGCTTGTCCTCCTCGACCTATCAGCGGCTTTTGACACAGTAGATCACAAGCTACTTTTAGATGCCCTACAAAAGCGTATCGGAGCAGATGCCACTGTCTTAAAATGGCTCTCCTCATTTCTGCATAACCGATCTCAACTCATAAAAATCAAAAACTCGATGTCTGACATCTCACCCTCAACCTGAGGTGTCTCTCAAGGCTCCGTCCTCTCCCCCACAATCTTCAACATCTACATGGAACCCCTCACTACCATTCTAAAACAAGCAATTATCTCCTATCATCTCTATGCCGAAGACACCCAGCTTTACCTCAAAATATCCTCCCTAAAGACATCCTCTAACTCAACTCCACACTTTTAAAAGTAGAAAATTGGTGATCCTTCAACCGCCTCAAACTTAACCAAGAAAAAAACAAAACTCTTCTCTTCTCCAATCACGACCAACCCCCTCAGATCCAAGAATAGATAAACAACCTAGACTCCCTAAACTGCAAGCTTACCCCAGCAATCTCAGCTAAATCTCTAAGGATCTCTCTGGACACAAGTCTAAATATGAGCTCTCACGTAAGCTCCACTGCAAAGGGCGTCCTCTACAGCCTAAAACTCCTCAACAAAATCAAGCCTTTCATACCCCCCAATGACCTAAAAACTGCTACTCAAGCTCTAGTTCTGTCTAGACTTGACTATGGAAACACAAGACTAACTGGGGCAGCTAAAACACACATAGCCCCCCTGAGAGCCACACTAAACGCAGCAACAAGAATGGTCATAGCATCCATGAAACACGACCACATCACCCCTGCATTGCAGAACCTAAAATGGCTACCTATCGAAGCAGGCTGCTGTTTCAAAACAGCCTATCTCACCCATAAAGCCCTATACACTGGCAAACCGGATTACGTCACAGCCAAACTCACTGAAGCAGGATAATTGAGAAACCTAAGAAGCTCCAACACGCTCCTTCAAATCCTTCCCAAAAGACATAAACAAAAAGCCCTCTCCTGCTCCTTCTCAGGCAACGGCCCCAAAATCTGGAACTCTCTCCCTATTCATATCAGAACCAACCCCTCCTTCACGAGTTTCAAGACACAGCTAAAAGAATTTCTCCTCACCCATCATCTCTATGCCTCTGGACAATAACCACCCAACTTTTTTTTCTTCATTATTGAACTGTGTAACTTCCTAACACAGGCTAGAATGTCCCTTTGACTTTCTGAGTGAAGTGTAGTGATTGAAGTGAAGTGTTTTGTATTTTTCACATTATATAGCACAATGATGCCGTGAATGTTTAAGCACTTTAGAATTCGAGAAAACAACATTTGTGTGTGTTGTGTGTTTTAAGCCCTTAAATGTGGTGTGTATTTAAAGATATATCTAGGTATATGTATGAATCTCATGTGAAATATAGAAATTTCACATCATGTAAACTTAGAATACACATTATATTGTCTTTACAACTGAACAGAAATATATATTTTTTGCAAACCAAATACAAATGATGCTAGCTATGTGTATTATCCCACAAATCACTTAGCCTAGATCAGCTGTCTCCAACCAGTTGATTAGGAGATACCAGTAGCTCTCAGACACATTCAGAGCAGCTCTCAGCCTTGAGTTCAACTTGAAATGAGCACAAGGTCATACTTTCATTTGAAATTTAAGGGAGGGCTGTGTTCATTTGACATCATGATCATCAGGCTGCAGATAGCAGGGCCTGAAACTGAGCTGTGCTCAGTCAGATTTATGGCCCAGGCTGGGGCTAAGTCACAGAGGTGAACAACTGAAGCACTAAAGTATGCGACTCTTAATAATAATTCTTGTCATCTCAAAATAGGAGTTGTGAACCAAATTATGCTTCAGAGATACTTTTAAATGGACGAAAAATAAAATGGAAAAATACCTTAATTATTGAGTTAACACTTAGGGGCCGATTCTGATCTCGGTCGGAGGCGCACCCAATACCATTCGGTCGGGAAAAAAGCCATGCGAAAGCCTGTTTCCCGACCGATCCGTACAGCACACCGAACGAGTAAGTACGATGCGCACATCAGCACAGAATCCGGCCGAGCCGTACTCACCCAAACCAGGTCCTGTTCCCCGACCGAGGCGAATCCGGAAACGCCGAATCGAGTCGCACGGAAGGGAAAATGCAGCTCCGTCCGGCCGAACAAGTACGATGCGCTTTCCGTACGCGCCGAACCCGTCGCTACGCACGGCACGTCAAAGCATCCGGGAGAGGCGCACATAAGCTCCGATTCGCGCCACAACACGATCCACGGCTACGAGACGAACACGCCAGCGACGAGGACGACGCAAAGCGACGAGGACGACGCGAAGCAACGAGAAGGACGAACGACACAAACCAACCATGAATCCCTTCGTCCCGATCATACCAATATTCTACATTTACTACCGGAACAGGCACGGACGCGTACAGCGCAGAAGGTAAGTCAGACACCAACCACAAAACACATACAACACGTACACGACACATCACACACACACAGAGGGATGCAGAATATACTTACACCAGCAACAGCAGCACCATAGGGGCGGGATGCCCATCACCAATGCCACATATGCACACAGGGGCCTGAATGCGCACCACCACCCCTACCCAGGGGGGCAGGATGCCTACTACCACCCTCACCCAGGGGGCTGGATGCCTACCACTACTACCACCCTCAGCCAGGGGGGCTGGATGCCTACCACCACCCTTAGCCAGGGGGCTGGATGCCTACCACTACTACCACCCTCCCCCAGGGGGCTGGATGCCTACCACTACTACCACCCTCACCCAGGGGGGCTGGATGCCTAACACTACTACCACCCTCACCCAGGGGGCTGGATGCCTACCACCACCCTTAGCCAGGGGGGCTGGATGCCTACCACTACTACCACCCTCACCCAGGGGGCTGGATGCCTACCACTACTACCACCCTCAGCCAGGGGGCTGGATGCCTACCACCACCCTTAGCCAGGGGGGCTGGATGCCTACCACTACTACCACCCTCACCCAGGGGGGCTGGATGCCTACCACCACCCTTAGCCAGGGGGGCTGGATGCCTACCACTACTACCACCCTCAGCCAGGGGGGCTGGATGCCTACCACCACCCTTAGCCAGGGGGGCTGGATGCCTATCACTACTATCACCCTCAGCCAGGGGGCTGGATGCCTACCACCACCCTTAGCCAGGGGGCTGGATGCCTACCACTACTACCACCCTCAGCCAGGGGGGCTAGATGCCTACCACCACCCTTAGCCAGGGGGGCTGGATGCCTACCACTACTACCACCCTCAGCCAGGGGGCTGGATGCCTACCACCACCCTTAGCCAGGGGGGCTGGATGCCTACCACTACTACCACCCACACCCAGGGGGGCTGGATGCCTACCACTACTACCACCCTCACCCAGGGGGGCTGGATGCCTACCACTACTACCACCCTCACCCAGGGGGGCTGGATGCCTACCACCACCCTTAGCCAGGGGGGCTGGATGCCTACCACAACTACCACCCTCACCCAGGGGGGCTGGATGCCTACCACTACTACCACCCTCAGCCAGGGGGCTGGATGCCTACCACTACTACCACCCTCAGCCAGGGGGGCTGGATGCCTACCACCACCCTTAGCCAGGGGGGCTGGATGCCTACCACTACTACCACCCTCACCGAGGGGGGCTGGATGCCTACCACCACCCTTAGCCAGGGGGGCTGGATGCCTACCACTACTACCACCCTCAGCCAGGGGGGCTGGATGCCTACCACCACCCTTAGCCAGGGGGCTGGATGCCTACCACTACTATCACCCTCAGCCAGGGGGGCTGGATGCCTACCACCACCCTTAGCCAGGGGGCTGGATGCCTACCACTACTACCACCCTCAGCCAGGGGGGCTGGATGCCCACCACCACCCTTAGCCAGGGGGGCTGGATGCCTACCACTACTACCACCCACACCCAGGGGGGCTGGATGCCTACCACTACTACCACCCTCACCCAGGGGGGCTGGATGCCTACCACCACCCTTAGCCAGGGGGGCTGGATGCCTACCACTACTACCACCCTCAGCCAGGGGGGCTGGATGCCTACCACCACCCTTAGCCAGGGGGGCTGGATGCCTACCACTACTATCACCCTCAGCCAGGGGGCTGGATGCCTACCACCACCCTTAGCCAGGGGGCTGGATGCCTACCACTACTACCACCCTCAGCCAGGGGGGCTAGATGCCTACCACCACCCTTAGCCAGGGGGCTGGATGCCTACCACTACTACCACCCTCAGCCAGGGGGGCTGGATGCCTACCACCACCCTTAGCCAGGGGGGCTGGATGCCTACCACTACTACCACCCACACCCAGGGGGGCTGGATGCCTACCACTACTACCACCCTCACCCAGGGGGGCTGGATGCCTACCACTACTACCACCCTCACCCAGGGGGACTGGATGCCTACCACCACCCTTAGCCAGGGGGGCTGGATGCCTACCACAACTACCACCCTCACCCAGGGGGCTGGATGCCTACCACTACTACCACCCTCAGCCAGGGGGCTGGATGCCTACCACTACTACCACCCTCAGCCAGGGGGCTGGATGCCTACCACCACCCTTAGCCAGGGGGCTGGATGCCTACCACTACTACCACCCTCACCCAGGGGGCTGGATGCCTACCACCACCCTTAGCCAGGGGGGCTGGATGCCTACCACTACTACCACCCTCAGCCAGGGGGGCTGGATGCCTACCACCACCCTTAGCCAGGGGGGCTGGATGCCTACCACTACTATCACCCTCAGCCAGGGGGGCTGGATGCCTACCACCACCCTTAGCCAGGGGGCTGGATGCCTACCACTACTACCACCCTCAGCCAGGGGGGCTGGATGCCCACCACCACCCTTAGCCAGGGGGCTGGATGCCTACCACTACTACCACCCACACCCAGGGGGGCTGGATGCCTACCACTACTACCACCCTCACCCAGGGGGGCTGGATGCCTACCACTACTACCACCCTCACCCAGGGGGGCTGGATGCCTACCACCACCCTTAGCCAGGGGGCTGGATGCCTACCACTACTACCACCCTCACCCAGGGGGGGCTGGATGCCTACCACTACTACCACCCTCAGCCAGGGGGGGCTGGATGCCTACCACTACTACCACCCTCAGCCAGGGGGGGCTGGATGCCTACCACCACCCTTAGCCAGGGGGGGCTGGATGCCTACCACTACTACCACCCTCAGCCAGGGCAGGCTGGATGCCTACCACCACCCTTAGCCAGGGGGGCTGGATGCCTACCACTACTACCACCCTCAGCCAGGGGGGCTGGATGCCTACCACCACCCTTAGCCAGGGGGGCTGGATGCCTACCACTACTACCACCTACACCCAGGGGGGCTGGATGCCTACCACTACTACCACCCTCACCCAGGGGGGCTGGATGCCTACCACTACTACCACCTTCACCCAGGGGGGCTGGATGCCTACCACCACCCTTAGCCAGGGGGGCTGGATGCCTACCACTACTACCACCCTCACCCAGGGGGGCTGGATGCCTACCACTACTACCACCCTCAGCCAGGGGGCTGGATGCCTACCACTACTACCACCCTCAGCCAGGGGGGCTAGATGCCTACCACCACCCTTAGCCAGGGGGGCTGGATGCCTACCACTACTACCACCCTCAGCCAGGGGGGCTGGATGCCTACCACCACCCTTAGCCAGGGGGGCTGGATGCCTACCACTACTACCACCCACACCCAGGGGGGCTGGATGCCTACCACTACTACCACCCTCACCCAGGGGGGCTGGATGCCTACCACTACTACCACCCTCACCCAGGGGGGCTGGATGCCTACCACCACCCTTAGCCAGGGGGGCTGGATGCCTACCACAACTACCACCCTCACCCAAGGGGGCTGGATGCCTACCACTACTACCACCCTCACCCAGGGGGCTGGATGCCTACCACTACTACCACCCTCAGCCAGGGGGGCTGGATGCCAACCACTACTACCACCCCCACTCATAGGATGGACAATGCATGACACAACCAGCACACCACAACCTAGGGAATGCAAGAAGAAGACATCCCCCAACACCATGACAAGCGTGTGTAGACTGTGTCAAATGCCTACAACACCGAACATGACTTTGAACATACAATGTGACCCCCTAGCACATGTGCCACACATATATGTGTGTGGCACCCACAATGCAAGCAGGCCATGACCATTGTGGCAATGGGGTCCAAACCCCCATCATCACAGTGACCAAAATGTAAGTGTGGGGTCCATAGCTGAAGCACATTTTGAACATTGTGGCAATGGGGTCCAAACCCCCATCATCACAGTGACCAAAAGGTAAGTGTGGGGTCCATAGCTGAAGCACATTTTGAACATTGTGGCAATGGGGTCCAAACCCCCATCATCACAGTGACCAAAATGTAAGTGTGGGGTCCATAGCTGAAGCACATTTTGAACATTGTGGCAATGGGGTCTAAACCCCCATCACCACAGTGACCAAAAGGTAAGTGTGGGGTCCATAGCTGAAGCACATTTTGAACATTGTGGCAATGGGGTCCAAACCCCCATCACCACAGTGACCAAAAGGTAAGTGTGGGGTCCATAGCTGAAGCACATTTTGAACATTGTGGCAATGGGGTCCAAACCCCCATCATCACAGTGTCCAAAATGTAAGTGTGGGGTCCATAGCTGAAGCACATTTTGAACATTGTGGCAATGGGGTCCAAACCCCCATCATCACAGTGACCAAAATGTAAGTGTGGGGTCCATAGCTGAAGCACATTTTGAACATTGTGGCAATGGGGTCTAAACCCCCATCACCACAGTGACCAAAAGGTAAGTGTGGGGTCCATAGCTGAAGCACATTTTGAACATTGTGGCAATGGGGTCCAAACCCCATCATCACAGTGACCAAAATGTAAGTGTGGGGTCCATAGCTGAAGCACATTTTGAACATTGTGGCAATGGGGTCTAAACCCCCATCACCACAGTGACCAAAAGGTAAGTGTTGACAAAGAAAGAGGTGCAACTGCCAAACTGCATGGATGATTCCTGGTCACAGAACAAAAAACACATCAGTGGCAAAGTAGTGTATGTGTCCCATTGCAACATAAATTGGGGGAGCCAAATACTGCAGTGCAAATAAGACATACCTTTGGCCATGTGCAGACAAACAACACCCATGGGGGCTGACACCGTCAACAATCATCAATGACACAATGACATAAGTGACCATCAGAATGCAGACCCACATATTTGCACCAATGGGCACACAAATGCAGATACCCTGTGGAGACTGCAGATGTGAGGTGAACAGATACCATACCATGGCAGCAATGGGACACACAAACCATGATCATTGTGCTGACCGATGACCTAGGAGTCCCAGGGACAGCAGGGGAAACCCACAAAACTACATACAGCCAATGGCACACCCAAGATATGCCAATGCAGTGGTGCAGATGCACAAACACAAACAGGCAGACCCACACTGCACATCATACACAACAGGTGAGGGGGGTGCCAGTGTCCCCAGGCAACCACACAACACATGAGGAGACCTGAATACCAATCATACAGATGTGTATACAGTGCCACACAAAGGTAACTCATGGATCCAAATCCCCTATGTGGGCAAGCAGGCATTGTCAGATGAGAGGGAGCACAAATCACACATGTCACACAGGCACGTAGGGACAGCAACTGACACAGCAAGACACAGACACACCACAGCACCACCCCCAGGGCCCCCACAATGTGGTGACCCTGGGCTGCATTACAATCACACTGTGATGACAAAGCTAAATGTGGTTCACACTGTGAACCACAGTCATGTGTCCTGAGCAACTAACTACCATCACACCTACACAAGCACAAATCAATCAGCATGGCCAGTAAGCCAAGGCCAACATGGAGGCAGGGGCCTAGCCGGGCAACAACTCACATCTGCACACACTCAATACCACACCCCTCGACCTCCAACAATGTGCAGCAGTGAAGTACACATGCACTGGTGACATTGCACATGCACCCATGACTATTCCAGGGTGGTGGGTGGGAACCAAGGTGCAGAAACACATCACACATGGCCACTCAACAAGACTCCTGAATGTCTGACACACTGCACACTACGCTGTACATGGACATGACGGCAATACCACACCAACCAATGGGATCCCATCCACAGTCACACACCAATGAAGAAGCCAAGGTCACCCACAAAGAACACACATAGACAACAACCAACATTGCAGCCCGGACCCTTAGGAGTGCCAGCAGTCACACACACAATGTGTCACAATCACTGAAAGATAACACAAACTGGAAATCACATAACAGGGGCAAACAACAAGAGCCAAGGGGAAACCTGACTGTGACCCATCTGCGTCTGCACACAAACTCAGCCCTGACAGCAAACACACCTATGGGTGACACCCTGATGACCAGTAATGTGCCATGCACCCACATCACAGAGAACCCAGGGAGAAGACTTTGGGGGAACATAGGTCAACTCAGCTAGCATCACAAACAGGTACAACACTAGGGATCACAGCATGCACAGCTAAACGGAAGTGAACACACAGACATGCACATACAACACACACCTTGGGCGCAGGCAATGTCACAGGAGTACACACTGCCATGAGGGGACTCCACTCCTGTGTGAGGAAAGCTGTGCCATATGTTGCCTCAGTAGGGCCCCATCATGTCAGCTGAGCACTTGGTCACACAATCAACAATTAGCACCAAATGAGGGCTCCCGTAACATCAGCCTGGTCATGGAAGTGCCAACGGAATCATCAGCACAGATCCAACACACTTGTATAGCAATGTTGCACTGACAACACAGATGAGTCCTTCCCCATTGATGCCCAAACCTGCATGTCCACTGGAGATGGCCACACGGTCAGGGAAGTAGACGAATTGAACAATGGCAGGCACAACAGATGTGCAGGGGTGGAAGCCACAGATGTGAAATAGCCAATCTAAGTAGGAAATCCCATTGCCAAATACTGAACACATGACACCCTCAGATGCTGCTATGGATGACATGGATACACCACAGGATAGGACACATTCCCCCTGGACCACATGGGTTCCTGCACAGTAACACTTCATTATCATGAGACCAAATATCACCATCACTGCAGCAAGGGCATGGTTAGCATCCTCAACAACATGTACATCAGAAGCATAAGCACTAGAGGACAGAAAGTTGCTTTATTCAGCATATGTGTGGAATGAAAACAAAGTCCAGAAAAAACACAAAGGCCAATGGCCAGTCCATTGTAAAAGTCCAAACAGGGTGACAGTGGCAGATGTCACCCTACGCATGCCTGCACAAAACCAGGGACAATCCACTAGGAGGGGCAACCGGGGGGGGTAGGCCAGGCACCGCAGGGACAGGATCAGGGCTCACCAGGAGGAAGCAGGGAAGGGGTGGTGGGTGCTGGAGAGCCACTGACAACTGCAGTGGAGGTGTCTGACATGGTGTGTGCCGGCACAACTGGGGGGCATGACTCAGATGTTGTGGGTGCCGGCACGACTGCAGTGGACCCTGCAGATGCAGTGGACAGGTCCGCCACTGCAGTGCCCAAGTCAGACAGGGTGGTAGTGGACTCCACTGCAGTGCCTACCACCAGGGGAGGAGAATGGGGAACAGGCAAGGTGGGCTGGACAGAGGGGGAGGACACCCTCACCACATCAGTGGCACAGACAAGCGCATCGGGGGGTGTAGTGCCGGGAGAGCAAGTGCCAGGGGGAGAAGGCCGGATCCTCTTGGGGTTGGTATATCTGTGGGTGGGGGAACCTGGGGCAGGGTGTGGTGGGGGCACCTGTGGAGTGGGGGCCTGAGGGATGGAGGAAGGAGACCTGGTGCTTGAGCTGCCGGGCGGCGGCGGGGTCTTGCTCTTACCACTCCGGGGGACTTGCGGGTGGGGGCCTCAGTCTGTCTGCACCTGGGGGAGGGTGTCCGGGGGCGAGGGGCACTCTGCTCCGTGTGGGGGGGCTTCCTCTTCCCCCTGGATGCTGGAGCAGCTGGATCGTAGGGGAAGAGGCCGAGGTCACTGAGGAAAAGGCGCTGGGTCTTTGGGGTTGCAGGTGAGGCAAGGGAGGGTGTTTTGGAGGGAGAGGCAACTGAGGACTGCGCCGTGCCCGTGGATGCGTGTGTGTGTACCAGGGCCCCATCCCCTGTGAGTCTGGTGTCAGTCCCCTGACTGTGCGTGCGTGTGCATTTTGTTTGTGGCGTGTGTGTCTGTGTGCTGGACGTGTGTGTGCTGGTGTGTGCCTTTGCCGGTGTGTGTGTGCTTGGGACGGGTAAGGTGCTGGGGAGTGTGGATGGAGCAGAGGCAGGAGGGGTGAGGGACTGTCTGAGGAGGGACACTGCTGCCATCAGGGAGGAGTCCATGGACCTATTGCCCCTCTGTAGGTCAGACATGCCCGATGAGATGCCCTCCATGAACGACACCAGCTGAGTCAACAGAGCGGTGTGCGCATGGAGGACACTCAGCATGGCTGTCTGCCCTACATGGAGCTGGCGAAGGAGGTACACAGACTCCTCACTCAGGGCAGCAGGGGACACAGGGGCAGGGGGTGCGGTGCCTGGCCCAAAGGAGACATGCTCCCGAACATGGGAGCCTCCACGGACCTGGGGAATGGGAGCCGATGGGAGGGCGGTGGTGGTGCTGGTGGTGGCGGGGACAGCAACACTAGCTGGGGTGTGGTGGCTGCTGACACCCGCCTCCATAAGGGAGTCATCCTCCGAGTTGCTCTGGTCCTCAGCTGAGGTGGATGGTGCTGAGGACTCCTCGGTGTGGCTCCCCTCGCCCTCCATGCCACTGGGTCCCTCTGACCACTCCTCGGCTGCTGACCCAGTCTGGCTCTCTGGCTCCTCCTGGTCCGTGGAGCTGTCCCCTTCCGTGGCCGTGGATGTATCTGCAAACAATGGGGAAACAGACAGACATCAGTCACCTGCACCAAACGCACACACCACTGTGAGCACAGCACATTACAGAGCAAGCCCTGGCATCATTAGTTGTACATTGCTAAAAGTGCCCTAACTGAACAGGAGAAGCCAATTGTCAGTCTGATGCCAAGCATGGCACTCACATCCCACATGGCCTTGCACCCATCTGTCTGGTGTCTGTTGGATTGCAACACCCCAGTGTGGACACATGCACCAAGTACACAGTAGTTGGACAGTGCAGAGGACACGGTGTGGCATGTGGACATGCACACATCACAGCTCTTGCCACTGAGTCAGTACAGGTTTCCGGATGAAAGGGATGCCCAGAGTCAAATAGGAAATGCATGTGATGCATACCAGCGACAGACACCATGATGCACCCATGTCCTGATAGCCATCGCCACAATGGTGTGCATGTAGCACATGTCACTCCCCTGCAGGATCACCAATAAGTAGACACATGCCATGGCAGAGGCATGACTGCTAAGTCATACATCACTGTCTCAGTGATGTATGACTTGGCAGCCAGACAACAACACTATGCACTGTGTCACAATAGTAGGTCATGGGGAATGCAAGTCCTGGAGCTGCACAAGTGCACATGTACATCCCCCACACAACACATCATCTTAACCCTCATCTGTCCAGGTCATACCTATTGGACATATGGGAGACCTGTGACACTACCCTCTGAACCTGAGCCCCTCACAATCTGCTGTGAATGGGGAACAGCTGCCTGAACTTCACATTCGCATACCCCAGTCTGCACAGGCAGCTGATCAAACACCTATGTGACACACAAGTATCGTCTCCTATGGTCACATCTCCAGGGGCATGCTGAGCCCCTACCAAGAAACACCCCAGCAGTCCTGGCAACTAATCCACAGCACACTGACACAGAGGCAGACACCTGAGGGGTCAAATCACTGCGCACAATGTGTCAGCTGATACACGGGAGTGGGAGTACAGAGTGCATTGCATGGCCTGGAGTAGGCATGACTGTCCTGCTCCACATGAATGAGGGATGAGCCCTGGACAGTGGATAGCTGGCTATGTATGTGTGACACACGTAATCTGCACACTCCTGGGGCCCAAACATTGTTCCCACCCGCTGCATGGGCGTGTGCCACATACCCCAGGCACATGTGGTGGCTCAGCACAGCAAGTGGACCGCATATCAAAGCAACACGCAGATTACATGTCCGAACACAGGCGTAGTGTGAACAATGGACCCAACCATGATGCCCACAACAGAGTTAGGGAAACAGATGCTGTCCCCCACCTTTAGTGAAGCAAACTGCAAGGACACAGTCCCAAGTGACACAATTCCCTGAATGTAAGGGCCACACCTGGGTATCAGATGAGCAGTGGGCAGTGCACAATAGAGGGACATGGCTCCTGGACAACATGACTGCTGCACTGTGGCAGTTGAACCAGGCCAGAGGAGGGCACACAGCATGTAATACAGAGTTCACAGTGCAGTCTTTGACTCACCCCCTCCTTGCTGCTGTCTGGCCTTCAGCTGCCCATCCAGGTCTGGAAACACCACCGCCAGGATCTGGAGCATGTGGGGGGTCAGGGTCCATGTTCCGCCCCTCCTGCGAGGAGGCGACAGCTTCAGCTGGACCCGTGCAATCCTCCGGGTCCAGCCCCGAAGGTCCTGCCACCTCTTCTGGCAGTTGCGGATCCGGCTTTTGTAGGCCCCCACGGACCGGACAGCCCGGACGATGTCCTTCCAGATCTCCTGCTTCTGATGGGCATTAACCTGTCAGGATGACAAAGTGAAAAGGCCATTACTACACATGCAACATATCCGTGCATGACACAGTTGTATATACATGTCTCAATCACAGGGGCACATGATGTACACAGGCAGTGCAAAGCTGCCCATGGACAGTTTGCCAGACCTCACTACATGGTATCATTGCATGGGAAGTAAAACCTTGTTCAAATGCACTGTCACTGCACCATACCTGTCCAGTGCATGTCACTACACACTATGGGGGTGACAACTACTCAGTGAGCCTGCTAGCCAGTGGCGTGCAGACTTTCAGCCTTGCTAGTCAGACAATATGCACATTCAGAAAGACAGTGCACAGAACACTCACCTGCTCCCCTGGTGTCCCATACAGCTTGCTGTACTGTGGAAGTAGGCTGTCCAGCAGGGCCTGGTTCTCCTCAAGGCTGAAGGCTGGGGCTCTCTCCACAGTACGTGCCATTGCAGGGTCCAGAGGGGCAGAGACAGCAGCAGTGCAGTGGCAGATGTCGTCCTGGAGCATGTAGTGCAGGCAAGTGGGGAACAGCCAGCAATATATATGTGCTGGAGAGGCAGATACTGTCCCTTGTGTCCAAAGTGATAGGTCCAAGTCGTTTGCATCTTCTGAATCTGGCCAATCCATGGAATAGCAGCACCAAAACACGCCCACAGCATCCTTCAAATCTTCAACTTCATGACATACATGATTTTGCAACATTGTTGTGGGTGACCAACTGATTTTCCAGCAACCGACTCGTTCGAAATTCGAAAACGCGTCCGTTGCCAGGCAAGCCCATTGTCAATGGGTGCGCACTGATCGGTCCATTGCGGTACAACGCGTACAGGGGTACAACGCGTACCCGCACACATTGAATGCAATGGGCCAGCTGGGGGCACCGATCGGTCCATTGCGGTACAACGCGTACAGGGGTACAACGCGTACCCGCTCACATTGCATGCAATGGGCCGGCCGGGGGCACCGATCGGTCCATTGCAGTACAACGCGTACAGGGGTACAATGCGTACAGGGGTACAACGCGTACCCGCACACATTGAATGCAATGGGCCGGCCGGGGGCACCGATCGGTCCATTGCGGTACAACGCGTACAGGGGTACAACGCGTACCCGCACACATTGCATGCAATGGGCTGGCCGGGGCACCGATCGGTCCATTGCAGTACAACGCGTACAGGGGTACAACGCGTACAGGGGTACAACGCGTACCCGCACACATTGAATGCAATGGGCCGGCCGGGGCACCGATCGGTCCATTGCGGTACAACGCGTACAGGGGTACAACGCGTACCCGCACACATTGCATGCAATGGGCCGGCCGGGGCACCGATCGGTCCATTGCAGTACAACGCGTACAGGGTACAACTCGTACAGGGGTACAACGCGTACCCGCACACATTGAATGCAATGGGCCGGCCGGGGGCACCGATCGGTCCATTGCGGTACAACGCGTACAGGGGTACAACGCGTACCCGCACACATTGCATGCAATGGGCCGGCCGGGGCACCGATCGGTCCATTGCGGTACAACGCATCACTGTACATGTGACTGGCATATGTCAGCATGCCTGTCTCAGATGGACATATGCCAGCCACAGATAGCTCCCAGGGAGTGAGGGGCACACCTACATCACGACAGCCTGCCCAAACTTTATCATAAGGCATGTAAGGCTGCATTTCCTATTGTGTGTATGTTGGTGTACATGTTGTCCTGTGGGTGTCACCTGTGGGCATCCACCCCAGGCTGTGCACGTGTTCATGGGGACAGGATCCTGGGTGTTACGTGTACATGACCACTGTGATGTGCAACTGTTCATATCTGTGCATGTGCCATGGTCACATTTCACGGTGGTGTATGTGTATGTCATGTCACATACCCCGTGAGTCCCATGTGGGATGGTATGTTTGAGCCAGGGTGTCCCAGTGGCACAATTGTGAAGGGCCTCCACAGTCTTTGTGCATGTAGTGTTTACAATGTCTCTGATTTCATGTGCACAATGGGAGACAGTCTCCACATCCACAGTGTGTGTGCATGGACTTTGAAGTTGTGCGTGTGTGTGTCACAGACGTCCATGTCTGTCCTGCCGTGGCAAGTGGGACCACTACCTGTGGGGGTCATGGTTGTTTTGCTGTGGTGTATACATGATACTCCATGTAATGCCAGTGTCCATGTGGCAATACAGGGTCCCTGGGAATGTACCTGTCGTTGAGCTGTGGTGCCTGAGGCACATCTGTCCTCACATGTCACTGTGGGGGGTGATTGTGACACGGCAGCAGGAGATGGGAACTGTGACACGGCCTCATGATATCCAATGGGCCAACCTGGGACTAATTGATGCCACCTGTTGGACCGTGTTGACAGATGTTGGCCATGTATGTACCATACATGTCCTTACGGAACTGCACACTTCATGTAGTTGTGCCTCATAATGATGTATGTTGGGATATTGAGTGTGTTCAATGCCGCATATGTGGGGTGACTGTCAATCTTGCTTACTTCTCCTCTGCACTGCAGGGCTCCTGCTGTCCATCGACCATTCCCAGACCTGGCAATGATGGTGGAACGGGACAGCATCCGACGGTACCGCTTCACCAGGCAGCTGATTGAGGATTTGGCAGTGCAGTTGTCCCCACATTTGCAGCCTGGCCGGCCGTATCCTACAGCGCTGACCCCCAAGGTGAAGGTGATGGCAGCCCTACACTTCTTTGCCACCGGTACCTTCCAACATACTGTGGCGACTGCTGGTGGGATGTCACAGACCATGTTGAGCCGTGTGCTCCGCGATGTTTTGGCGGCAATGTTGCTATTCCTGAACCGGTACATCTATTTCCCTAGACTGCGACGACTCACTGACGTGAAGAGTGACTTTTATGCCCTGGGGAGGATGCCGCATGTCATTGGCTCCATTGATGGGACACATGTGGCTTTGGTACCACCACAGGCCCAGGTGCAGGCCTACAGGAACCGCAAGCACTACCACTCGGTCAATGCACTGGTGGTGTGTCTTGCAGACATGACCATCACACACGTGTGTGCCCGTTTCCCTGGTTCAGCACACGATGCCTTTGTGATGAGGAGTAGTCGCATCCCCAGGATGATGGCACAGATGCAGAACCAGCGTGCCTGGCTTGTCAGTGTGTACTGACTTTGTGCCATTGTGTGTGATCTGATCTGTAGTATTCCGCCCACTTTTCCAAGTCAGCTAATGTGCACTTGTCTGTCCGTATGTGACTCGGGATACCCCAACATGCCGTGGTTGCTGACACCCCTCAGGAACCCTGTGACACCAGCCCAGATGCGCTACAATGAGGCACATGGTCGGACCAGGAGAGTTATTGAGCGGACATTTGGTCTCCTGAAGAGCCGCTTCCGCTGCCTGGACAAGACCGGAGGGTCCCTCCCATATGCCCCTGAGAAAGTGTGCAGGATTATCATCGTCTGCTGCATGCTCCACAACCTGGCAGTGCGGAAGGAGTTGCCTCTCATCCAGGATGACAATGACCAACATCCGCCACCTGTGGAGGATCCTGGCCTGGACCACGATGCCACTGACGATGATGATGATGATGATGAGGGTGATGTCCGCACACAGCTCATCACCAACTTCTTTAGCTGAATGTGAGTATCCTGAGGTGTCATGTCAATGTGAGTTGGCATGATATGTGTAGGTGGTGCTCTGGTGCTGTTGGAGTGTGTCCATGGGCTACTTGACTGGATGTGTGTTGCGATGTGTGCTTACAGGTGGGCTGTACTCCCCAACAGTGTTGACATGCTAACTTGGTTCTGGGTGGGTATCTTGTAACATGTATTGTGCATGAGTTTTGCTGTTCTGTCCTGTACTCCATTGCTTTTGACTGTGTGTCATTTCTGTCCTTCACAGGGTACTTCCAGATTCGTTTGGTCAACTGTGTCCACCAACAACGTGATTGCACTTCCAGGCTGGTAGCTGTTGTGTCCCTACAGGTGATGTGCGCCACACCCATGGACTCCCTTCCGTCTACAGTTGTTGACTGTGTGCCCGCTGCCAGGTGGGATTACCTTGCATCTGTAGTGGTTACGACATGTTGCAACTGTGTAATAAACCTGTGCTTCACTTTGTGATGTGCGTTGTCTGTGGTCACACATTTGACTGCCATTTGCTTACTGCACCTGTGGGCTACTTGACTACAACTGGGAATGGGTGTGGTGTCTGTGCAATGCACCGTCTTCCCTGGCAACATCAGTGTAGGCAATGAGTCAGATGGCCTAGGTGTGTATGTGTTGTGTAGCCCTGGTGGTGTGTCTCCCTCATATGTGTCACGTTGCCTTTACTCACATGCCTGTGTTGTACTTGCTGTTGCAGTTCGCATACACAGTGTAATTTTGCAGTTCATCATCCCCATAACAGCACCCACGTTGGAATCACAACAGAGGCAAGTATGGTGTATTAGTGTGTTTATTGTGATACATTTGTGTGAATAGTGCATAGGATGGGTGGTGCTGTACATAAATCTTGTAATCAGAAGTTCCTAGGTGAATTGAAAGTCCTGGTAGACAGAATCCCCAGTATCGGGGCCACAGTTGTCTGACACATTGGTCCAACTTGTACTCCCCATGCAATGTGTGGGAGTAGTGTTGCCGTCAACAGGGTGAACAGTCTGTGCACAAAGGTGAACATCCAGAACAGGTTCAGGCTTCCTGGGGGTTGCACTTGGCCATCGGCCTCTCACTTGCCCCTCCTCGGACGACCCCTCTTCTTTGGGGGGCCCCTCAAGTACAGGCTGCTGCGGTGCAGGGGACTCTCCGCCAGAGTCATCCTCCCTCCCTGTGGCAGTTGCAGTTTGTTCAGCACCAGATGTTGTTGGCACACAGGGAGGTGTGGACTCGTTGCTGTTCATCTGGCGGAGGCATTGTAAAATGTCCCTGTGCACCGCCGTCATCTCATGCAGTGCATCCCACTTGGACTCCACGCGGGACATGTGTGAGTCCACGCGAGACATGTGTGACTCCACGTGGGACATGTGAGAGTCCAAGCGGGCATGATGGGCAGCCTGCTGCTGTTTCATGTCTCTGAGGAGCCCCACTACCTGGCTGAGGTCTCCGGTGCTGGACTGGTACGCATCAGCTATGCGTACCAGTTGTGGGTCATCATGCACACCAGCAACCTCTGCAAGCAGCGACCTCTGTCTCCCACCCCTCCCACCACCCCTGCTGACATGTGCAGTGCATGCAGTGGCACGCACAGATGACCCTGGTCCACCTTGGGGGTTGGTGGTGGTGGTGGTGTCCATGGCCCCAGGTTGGTCCAGGGTCCCTGTGCTGGTGTTGCTCCTTGTTCTGTCCATGTCGGCAGGGATGGTATTTGTGGTGACAGTCGTTGGAGGGGTGGGTGCAGGGGGTGCAGCTGGTGGTCCTGCTGGTGCTGCAGCTGGTGGTCCTGCTGGTGCCGCATGTAGACTTGCACCGGATGTGCCAGGTTGGTCTTCTTCGTCCGAGGAGGGCAGAGGCTGTACGACGCCAGTGAGCTCCGCATCCTCTTGAGCCTGGGACTGGGACTCCTCAGCATCTGCTGCTGTGTCCCCATCATCACCTGTTTTTGGGAGACACACACAATGTATGTTATGTTTCTGCAGGCATCAATGGTTGACACACATGACAGTTGTGACTGTGCCTCTGGGTGCGGGCCTGTACATTGCATTGTCCTAAGTCGTCACAGTCAGGGGTTGATATTGGTGTGGCACATTGTCCTGCATTATTTGGGCATTTCTATGTATTTGTTGGGGTGTGAACATGGTCTGCATTGGTTGTATTTGGTTGACAGCTGGCCCTCCTTCCCACCCAGCCAGTCAGTTATCCCACCATGGACTGTGCTTGCATTGCAGGGAGTGGAAGTTGTCTCTCAGGATGTCAGTCAGTGGTGTCCTGCTGTTTGTTGGTGCACAGTTGCCAGCAGGGCCTTGTGCTCCCCACAGCAGTAGCCAGTGTCAGCCATCTTGTGAGTCCTTCTCCACTTCCTGTGATGTGAGCATGGTTCAGGGTGGTGTTGATGGGACAGTTGTGGGGGTGACCAATATCAGTGACTACGACTCCCATCATGCTATTGCCTCCACCCCCCTTCCCAGCATGCCCATGCTTCCTTCCTTTTGACTCTGCTTCCCTGTGGGGTGGGCTGACTGTGCTGACAGGATGGCTGGGAGTGTTGTCCTGGCAGTTGTTTGGCTAACAGTCCCAAGAGTGTCCCTGTGCTTCACACAACATAACCCAGGGTGGTGGTTCTTTGTGGGATCTTGTGTTAGGATGGGGGGCATTGCATTCTACCAGGTGGGTTCTGTGGAGTTTGTGTTGAGGGGGGGTGTGAGGGGAGGTGCTTGTGACTATGGTCAGTGCTGCAAGTCCTCCTTCCCACCCAGCCAGCCAGATATCCCACCATGGTACGTGCTTGCATTGCAGAGAGTGGAAGTTGTCTCTCGGGATGTCAGTCAGTGGTGTCCTGCTGTTTGTTGGTGCACAGTTGCCAGCAGGGCCTTGTGCTCCCCACAGCAGTAGCCAGTGTCTGCCATCTTGTGAGTCCTTCTCCACTCCCTGTGATGTGAGCATGGTTCAGGGTGGTGTTGATGGGCCAGTTGTGAGGGTGACCAATATCTGTGACTGCCACTCCCATCATGCTATTGCCTCCACCCCACTTGCCAGCATTCCCAAACTTACTTGCTTTTGTGGGGAGTTCAGTATGTGTGGGTGTGTGTGCAATGGCAAGATGGCTGACAGTGGTGTCCTGCTGTTGGTTGGTGTGCAGTTCCCAGCATGCCCTTGTGCTCCCCACGACACAGCAACAGTGTCAGACATCTTTGATGGGCCTTTCCACTCTCTGTGGGATGTGCATGCGTGAGTGTGAGCTTGCTGGGCCATGTGGTGGTGGATGTAGAGCTGTGACTACGACTCCCATCATGCTATTGCCTCCACCCCCTTCCCAGCATGCCCATGCTTCCTTCCTTTTGACTCTGCTTCCCTGTGGGGTGGGCTGGCTGTGCTGACAGGATGGATGGGAGTGTTGTCCTGGCAGTTGTTTGGCTAAAAGTCCCATGAGTGTCCCTGTGCTTCACACAACATAACCCAGGCTGGTAGTTCTTTGTGGGATCTTGTGTTAGGATGGGGGGCATTGCATTCTACCAGGTGGGTTCTGTGGAGTTTGTGTTGGGGGGTGTGTGAGGGGAGGTGCTTGTGACTATGGTCAGTGCTGCAAGTCCTCCTTCCCACCCAGCCACCCAGATATCCCACCATGGAACGTGCTTGCATTGCAGGGAGTGGAAGTTGTCTCTCAGGATGTCAGTCAGTGGTGTCCTGCTGTTTGTTGGTGCACAGTTGTCAGCAGGGCCTTGTGCTCCCCACAGCAGTAGCCAGTGTCAGCCATCTTGTGAGTCCTTCTCCACTCCCTGTGATGTGAGCATGGTTCAGGGTGGTGTTGATGGGACAGTTGTGGGGGTGACCAATATCAGTGACTGCCACTCCCATCATGCTATTGCCTCCACCCCACTTGCCAGCATTCCCAAACTTACTTGCTTTTGTGGGGAGTTCAGTATGTGTGGGTGTGTGTGCAATGGCAAGATGGCTGACAGTGGTGTCCTGCTGTTGGTTGGTGTGCAGTTCCCAGCATGCCCTTGTGCTCCCCATGACACAGCAACAGTGTCAGACATCTTTGATGGGCCTTTCCACTCTCTGTGGGATGTGCATGCGTGAGTTTGAGCTTGCTTGGCCATGTGGTGGGGGATGTAGAGCTGTGACTACGACTCCCATCATGCTATTGCCTACACCCCCCTTCCCAGCATGCCCATGCTTCCTTCCTTTTGACTCTGCTTCCCTGTGGGGTGGGCTGGCTGTGCTGACAGGATGGATGGGAGTGTTGTCCTGGCAGTTGTTTGGCTAAAAGTCCCATGAGTGTCCCTGTGCTTCACACAACATAACCCAGGGTGGTAGTTCTTTGTGGGATCTTGTGTTAGGATGGGGGGCATTGCATTCTACCAGGTGGGTTCTGTGGAGTTTGTGTTGGGGGGTGTGTGAGGGGAGGTGCTTGTGACTATGGTCAGTGCTGCAAGTCCTCCTTCCCACCCAGCCAGCCAGATATCCCACCATGGAACGTGCTTGCATTGCAGGGAGTGGAAGTTGTCTCTCAGGATGTCAGTCAGTGGTGTCCTGATGTTTGTTGGTGCACAGTTGCCAGCAGGGCCTTGTGCTCCCCACAGCAGTAGCCAGTGTCAGCCATCTTGTGAGTCCTTCTCCACTCCCTGTGATGTGAGCATGGTTCAGGGTGGTGTTGATGGGACAGTTGTGGGGGTGACCAATATCAGTGACTGCCACTCCCATCATGCTATTGCCTCCACCCCACTTGCCAGCATTCCCAAACTTACTTGCTTTTGTGGGGAGTTCAGTATGTGTGGGTGTGTGTGCAATGGCAAGATGGCTGACAGTGGTGTCCTGCTGTTGGTTGGTGTGCAGTTCCCAGCATGCCCTTGTGCTCCCCACGACACAGCAACAGTGTCAGACATCTTTGATGGGCCTTTCCACTCTCTGTGGGATGTGCATGCGTGAGTGTGAGCTTGCTGGGCCATGTGGTGGGGGATGTAGAGCTGTGACTACGACTCCCATCATGCTATTGCCTCCACCCCCTTCCCAGCATGCCCATGCTTCCTTCCTTTTGACTCTGCTTCCCTGTGGGGTGGGCTGGCTGTGCTGACAGGATGGATGGGAGTGTTGTCCTGGCAGTTGTTTGGCTAAAAGTCCCATGAGTGTCCCTGTGCTTCACACAACATAACCCAGGGTGGTAGTTCTTTGTGGGATCTTGTGTTAGGATGGGGGCATTGCATTCTACCAGGTGGGTTCTGTGGAGTTTGTGTTGGGGGGTGTGTGAGGGGAGGTGCTTGTGACTATGGTCAGTGCTGCAAGTCCTCCTTCCCACCCAGCCAGCCAGATATCCCACCATGGAACGTGCTTGCATTGCAGGGAGTGGAAGTTGTCTCTCAGGATGTCAGTCAGTGGTGTCCTGCTGTTTGTTGGTGCACAGTTGCCAGCAGGGCCTTGTGCTCCCCACAGCAGTAGCCAGTGTCAGCCATCTTGTGAGTCCTTCTCCACTCCCTGTGATGTGCGCATGGTTCATGGTGGTGTTGATGGGACAGTTGTGGGGGGCAATATGTGTGACTGCGACTCCCATGATGCTATTGGCTACACTGACTTGGCCAGCATACACAGAATTCCTTCCTTTGAGTGGTCTTCACTGTGTGTTGGTGTTGTTGTGGTGGCTACATGTCTGGATGTGTTTGTTAGTTCTATTTGTGCCACTGCCTAGCTGTAGTTGTAGTTGTGTTTGTACATGTGATGGCACAGTTGGATGTGACTTTTTTGATGGCATGTGTTGTGTTTATCTGACTGACATACTCATTTTGGGAAGATTCTGTTCTGGTTGCTGTGTAATTGCTATGAGTGCATGGTTTGACTCTCCCCTTGACAGTGATGTGTGTGTGTTTTGTGGCAGTATATTGTGTACATGTGTTGTGTACTCACCAGGCTCTGGGATGTCCTCTAGTCCATATACGCTCACTGGCGGAAGGATGGCCCGCACCTTCTCCTCCCAGGACCTGAGGTATATTGGCTTGGCAGGAGGGCCACTGCCGGTGTATTGGCTGTTGATGTAGTCTTTCTTGAGCAGATCCCGTACCCTCCTGCGCACGTCATACCACCTGTTCTGGATGTCGCTCTTTGTGCGCCGACATGGTGATTGTGCGTTCACCCTGTTGATGATCCTCTCCCACATCTTGGTTTTCTGGGAAATGGGGGTCTGTTGGACCAGTGTGCCAAACAGCTGTGGCTCTACCCTGAGGATCTCGTCTACCATGACTTCCAATTCACAATCTAGGAACTTGTGATTCTTCTTGGGGGGCATGGTGATGGGTGGTGATGGTGAGTGATGTGTGTGTTGGTGTGCAGGTGAGTGTGTGAGTGTGTGTTTTGCTGGGTGTATGTGAGGTAGGTATTTGTTGGTGTGCTGATGGTGTGTGGCTTGTGTGAGGGATGAGCTGTGGGTGTGTGGTTGCTTTCTCTTGGGTGCTGGAAGTGGAATGGCATTTGCAAAGGATCATGGTTGTGATTTGTGTCCTTTATATGGGTGGAGTTGTGGGTGTGTCTTTGTTCTCTGTCCCCACCCCCCCCCAGTATTTATTGGCTTAGTAATTGCTTGTGTGGCCTTTTTTTGTGTGATTTTTCCTTTGTACTGTCTGTGCATGTTGGAAACGTTCTTGTGACCGAGTCGGACCCTGCATTTGTCTCGTACGGTATTCTCCGTTTCGTTCACGCTGTGTTTGTGCAGTTTTCTATGCTGCGTACGCGTCGGTCGCGGTGTTTTGTGTTACTTCGGCTCGGTTTTGTATGCGTGTCGGTCGTACGGCTTGTCCTCCGTCCGACTCGCTCGTGGTTTCGCGCCTTGCATCGTACTTTGCGGTTTGGAGTTCGCGTGTACGTTTCGGTCGGATTTGTTCCGGGTGCGTGTCGGTCGGTTGGATTTGCGTGTTTTTCCGACCGAATTGCTGTTTTCCGTGCGGCTCGGTCGTTCGACTTGGGTTCGGTACGTGTCGGTCGGATTTTGCACGCCTTGCATCGTACTTGGCGTGTCGGGCGCCACAGGTACGTGTCGGTCGGTATAATTTCCGGATCCGAGTCGGTCGGTGCTTTTTCCGGCCCGAATCGGAATCGACCCCTTAATTTCAATTTTATCCCATTTCAAAACGTTGCATGTACAAACTGCAGGCCCCTTACTCACAGTGGGCAGTATACACTGTGCCATAAGTATATAGGTAAAAATAGCCCTTTTTTAACTTAAGAGAAATTTGAAGTGCAGAAAAATATTCCATGATATGAAGTGTTTTGTAGAATATTTACCTGCACTTTTACTTTCTCAAAATTAGGAAGAACATACAATATGTTTGTATGTATGTGGCATTCATGTAACGTGCCACTTATGGTGAAAGGTATGTTGTGTGCTGCAAGTTCATATGACACAGGCTCTCAGTAACTCGTAGAACTATATCTCCTTCATTTGCACACATGTTCATACATTCCCAAAGACCACGGTCTAACCGACACACATGGCAGTCCTTTCATAGTGCCCTTAGTCATAATATTTACTTCAAACCATAGTATCTGACTCTATGGACATTAGGCATCAAGCCAATGTAGGTGGGCATGGGGGTGTCTGGTTACAATGCACAAGTTGTTTAGCCTTCAGTAGTTCATATTGATTTTGACTGAACAGAAATAGCTCTCACTGCAGAAGATGTTGAAGACCCCTGGCCTAGATGATGTGACTGGCCTGGCTCAGTTAAGTTAGGACATGAGAAGGGATAAGGATACCGAACAGGTTACTACAAATGTTTTTTTCATTTATTTTCTCAGAATGAGAAAACAAAATATTGTGTTCTAACTTTGACCAATGTTTGTGATTGTTTTCTGAAAAGTGTGTTACATCAATACAGACAAACAAATGTCACAAAACAGATTTTCTTCTTTTATTTCTTGTATTCATACAGGTCAACGCCCATCAGAAGAAGACGACATGGAAGGCCATCATCAAGAAGGTGCGGACCCTATAAGCGCTCAGCCTACATTGCTGCAAGAGGTTGGAGGACCTACAACGCTGGACCAAAAAGTAATCTGAAGTCCAGTTTGGGTAGTCCTACCAAAATGAGAAGGGCGTTTGCGCACCCTTACCCCCCTAATGGCCCGCATACTTGTGGTGGCCTATCCAGAGCTTGATGGGCAGTTGAGAGCCCAACAGAAGCATCAAGGGGGTAAGTTCTTACTTGAGTTTCACATGTTAAATAACTATTGTTTGTTATAGCAGCAAAATATGGCAAAAGGTGGACACATGCCAAACACACAAGAAGAGTTCTTGAAGGTGTAAGTTTTAAACAAGGTGTATGATCATGTGATGATGATGTGTTTTGTATATTCACTTGTGGGGAAAGATAACAGCTGATTTCTGATAACTATCAAAGGACTGTTTTGATCACACATGCATGCCTAAACAAGAAATATAGTTGAGTTTAATTGATGTGATAAGGGACAGTTGTACCAAACAGGACACAAGTTATTTTTGTGTTAGGTGTGAAGCTCCTTCGCTATTGTGAATGATGTTATGTTAGCCCTATTACAGGCGGCATAGCATAAAATTCACTTATGCTACAATGGATGTCCAGTGGATGTCCTCAACATCATAGTGGTGAGATGGTATTATTACCAGACAAGAGTGAGCATGTGAGCCCAAATGACTAGAAACATCTGAATTAATGTCTACATTTTTTTATTTCAAACATATGCCACATGTGTTTGAAATCAGCAATACAATTGAATTCATGCTAAAAGTGATAGATTTGCATGATGTCTTAGTCCTTTACAAATGTGCATGAAAGCCACCCTATTTATTGATAAAATATTTTGATAGGCAACATATATTTTTTTAAAAAGACAGATATGTATACACATTGGTGACAGAATAACACATACCCACAAACATTTTTCAAGTGTCCTTTGTTATGTCCAGATGATTAATCAATGATGTAGAAAAATTGGATACTTAAAGGGACTTTAGCAGATGAAATGTTACGTCACTTATATGTTGCAGTATCCTATCTGGATAACTCACAATCAGCCACAACTCATGACACATTAGGAAATTGTAGAAATGCAGTAAGGAATAATCTGTTGCATATTGTGCTTTGCATTTTTATTTTTGAAGTAAAATTATATATGAATCAGTGTATGAAATATTTACTGTGATGTTGTTCTAATTTTGGCCTAGAGTGAAGGCCAGCATAGCTTTTTCACAGTGGTAAAACAAACTGGAATAACTTGAGATATAATGGAGTCAGATGTACACATGATTTTGCTCTGTACTAAAGTGGATTAGAAATGTATCAAGCCCTGTGTATTTATTTATGCTGTAGAAGTCTTTTGTCAATCGCCCCAAAAACTATTTCTCCATGTCTTCAACAGCATAGGTATGTACATAGTGCAGTATACGTTGATAAGCAACTTCAGTACTGAATCCATGTAATATTTTGACCCCTTGAAATATAGTTAGGTTACCTGAAGTAAGTGCTATCATTGTGAAATGTCCAAACAAAGAATATAGGCTTTCAGTTTATACATATATGTGTACAACATTGCAGTATTTGTAGACACACTTAGATTCATAGTTTCAGCTCTTTTCTGCCTTGTACACACACTGTACAAAGGTATTTTTGCTTGGTATATTTTTTGTGTGATATAAGTTCACTATTTTAAACAATAAATCAGAAGCTTTCAAAGGTGTTAAACAGTTCCTGGAGAGAGTTGACAATGGTTTAAGCGAAAAGATCATAAATGATACAGGAGCAATAATGGTAAATGACATAACTGTGACCAAATGTTTTCTGAAAAAGTTCCCCAAATGCATGAAATAATGAGAATGAAGACCAAAGTATGTAAGCCTTGAAGCAGGTGAAATCTAAAAAAAAATGGAAACTGTTTAGAGGAAAAACTTCATGATCACTTCTATTCACACAGATGCAATAAAACTATTGTATATGTCTTTACAACATCTTCAGCAGCAAAGGGGACATTGGCCATGTAGGTTGGGAAGCAACTGGTAACTTCAGTTGGGGTGCTGAGACCACTGACACTGAGGGACGGAGGCCTCCACAAGCAAGCTGTTCCTATTGGTGGTGGACCCTACAGGAACTGTAACAACTGGGTCCTTGCCCGCCACCCAGAAAACCATCTCCACCTTTCCCCTTGCTCTCCCCAGTTGTCCAAACCCACCCCCCTTAAAGGGGTGGCATCTCCTTTGCTGCATGCACCTCACCCCCTGCCCCTCCTGGCTGCGCTGAGTGAAGAGGCTATTGACGTCCTACGCAGCATCTCTGTAGACCAGACTGCATTCCTGAATGCCTTCCATGGCTTTCGTTGCCATATGCAACAAATGGTAGCTTACCTGGAAGGCATTCATAGTGCTTTGTCTGGCCTGCAGTGATCATGTGCGGGCCTAGCCTCCCCTCTGACCGCAGCCTCCCAAGCAGCCCAACCTTGTACCCCAACTCAGGCTCTTCCCAATCCCAATTCCCAGCCCTGTCTCAAGCACATGCAGTCCTTTGCATGCACCCACTAAAACAAACACAAGCAGCACACACACACACATAAACACAAACACAGCAAGAAACACAAGCACAACCAAACAACATACAGTCACCACACTCACAACCACCACAACCACCACCATACCTACAATCACCACACATACTACCACACCCACCACCACCACAGCCACCTCCATCACAGCAACCACCACACCTACAACCACCACCACAAGCACGTCTATCACCACACTGACCACTACCACCGCCACACCTACAACCACTTCCACACTTACCAACACCCCCATCACCACACCCACTACCACCACCACCACCACTCCCACAAGCACAACATCCACCACCACACCCACAACCACAACCACATCCACAAGTCCGCCCTCAATCACCACACCCACAACCACCACCACATACACAAGAATCACAACCACACCAACCACTTCAACAGCACACTCTTCCAAACACACAACTACATGCAAAACAACATCCACCAAACACAAACGCTCATACTCACCCAACCAACATACACCTGCCAAGAAATACACACCCAATCATACAAAACATACACCAGAACCATATGCAACTGCACAACAGACAGACACATACACATCACCCACTCCAGCTCCTCTACCTCTAAAACCCAGTCCTCTCCCACCCCTCTTACCCTTTATCCTAGTTCTGCTTTTATTTCTTCTCTGACCTTAACCCCTTCCAACTGCAAAACCACCCCTCCCAAATACAAACCCACCTCTCCAAAATACAAATCCCGCCCGTCCCAGCCCTCCCAAACCCACCCTTCCAAAACCCACCCATCCCAAGGGAGTTCCTTGAGGTAGCTGCTCTGTGCCCCTTCTTGAGGAGGTTCCAATTGGCAGTTTCCTAGAAGGCTAGTTTGGTGCTACAGCACAACAGTGCAGTTCATGAACTTCATGTTCATTATATTAAAGATTGTCCTAACATTAATTTTCATTGCAATTGTGTGAATCCTAGAAATGTTTATGACTAAAATGAAAAGTGTATATTTTTATTTACCATCATGGAAGGAAATACAAAAGATATTTTATTGTCTTCTTTGTTAAGTGCATACACTGGTTAAACTTGTATGCAATGGTCATTTGAACTTAGGTGCAAGGGTTCATAATGATAATGGACACTTGCATCAACAAATAGATGTTTTTTAAGTGTTAATACAGGTGTGTTTATTTCAACTTGATAAGTAATAAGAATAAACACATATGCATTACACCTTAAAAAATTATGTGACAATTGAAATTTGGTAAAATACAGGAATTGCACCAGACAAGGGCAAATTTTACATGGATTGATATAACTGATTGAAGTTTGGGCTGAATTTGATTTTACAGATATTTAAAAAGTAAACGTTACACCTTGTCTAGTGCAATTTGAGGTGAGAGTGGAGGCGGTGTGGTGCAGCGGCCAGGGCAGCTGACTTCGGAACACAGGGTTCACAGTTCGATCCCCGGCTCTGGCGGCAGCTCAGCTCAGCACTGTGTGACTCTGGGCAATAGCTCACTTAATTTCCACTACAGCCCCCAGCGCCTTGAGACCCGTAATGGTGAGTAGCTGCGCTATATAAAAACGTACTTACTTACAATTTGTACATTATTTTACATTTCACTTATCCCAATGATGTGCAATGTATATGGTTTTAATTTGACAATTTACGAAATGTATTTAAAAACACCTGTATGGTCACTTTTAGATTTTTGGATTGGTGTCCTTTTTTGTGTAAATGTCCATTTTTTAGGTTTCGCCTAGGCAGCGCATGCGCTGTCTCGGCGAGAGATGCTGTATACACTATAGCGGGGAAAGCTCCGCCCACTTTCCGGCCATCAATTTGATTGGTTACAATGCAAAATCCTGTATTTCGATTGGTTTATGCCGTCTTAGTCCCACCTCCTGACTGGCATGGCGTCATTTTTCCTCTTCCGAGGCTATCAGCCCCTTTACTTCACAAACAGTTTTGCTGCCCTGCCTCTCCCCGTTCCCTCCCATACTCCGTGACTTCTTCCACCACCAACACCTTCCCACCCCCTCCTATTGGTACCTTCTTTTACATCTGCACTTCCGTTAAAAATGCAATATGACTCGCGTAAATACGCGTCTTATTGCATTTTCAGTGCTTGTTTGCAATTTCATTGGTGGGTGCATTCGCACTATTTGTCTCGCATGCGCGCGATGCTTTACATCGTACGCATGCGCGACAAAACACCACACACATGTCCGGCTTGCCGCTGCATAGTAATGGAACTAATGTTGGTGCATTTTTTAAAAAAAATTGTAATTGTACCGAACGCTTCCACATTAATTCTGCAATATAAACACCAAGGAAAGTACACCAGTTACAGTACCGACCAGAGCGGGCGGGCGGGAACAGCCCGGGTGACTCAGGTATTCCCTTCTCCTACGTACGCTTTCGAAATAGAAACAGAGATAAACGAAACTAAAAGTGCTGACAGCGCTACTACATAAGAGCGGAGTTCAACCTTACCCGACCGGTGAGCAGCTGTGACCTCAGCTACCACTGCAGCATGAAACTTCACACATTACTCCGACTGCATACGGGATAAAATACCCTAAAACTCCGTCCAAGCGCAGGGGACAGAGTAGCCCAAACTCTAAGGGCCAATGAAGTGGCGCCTTGAACTTTGCAGCAGAAACCCTTGCAGCTAGCTGCAGCTCCGGACTCAGCATTGGACGGGAAGAAGGACGCCCTTTTCCCTGTAGACGGAGCCATGGTGAGTAGGATATGCCGTGGTTGAGCTTTAAAATGCGCTTTTAATCTATCTTCATACTGTCCTTGGAGCGCCGCTGCTTGTCTTTTGACCGGCCGGGGCTCACAAATAACCCTTTCCCGAAATGAAGTCTGTTGCATGGCTTTATGTTGTTGCTTTTGTTATTTGCATACTGTAAAAATGCTGTGCTTAATGTTTCCGACTCGAGCTTTTCTTATTAAAGATCCTTTAAAGACAGCGCCGTAACATGCACACACTGTGCACACCAAAACATCCCACAGGCCCCCCACCCTGCACACTTGTGTATGCACACACCCCGTCTTTTAATTTATTTATTCTTGCTCTTTTTGGTGCCCCCCCAGTGCCTCTCTGCAAACATGCACAGACCTCCGGAGTGAGTAATATTTATTTATTAAAGGTGCCGTTTCCCTGGATTAGCTAATCTTTATCTCTATTCGCTGCTTCATATCCCTTTTCCCGCCCCTCCCCCAACCAGTCCACGCCGGCCGTTGGCAGCAGGAGGTGGACGGTAGGCGCACTTAGTGCTGCTTGTTTTGGTTCTAATCCCTATTGTTCTATCTGAGCTCACGGAGGGCATTGCCGTGCTAGTGGAAAGCAACCCCAAAATCCAAGCCATCATAAGCCAGCTGGAGGAAACCTGCAAGTCCGTGGAGGTGACTGAAGCTGTGTGTGTTAACATTGAAAGAGTGAAAGTCTTAAAAGAGTGAATAAAGCATGCACATGTTTGAACTTATTTCACTAATAATCACAAAAACTGTCATACTAACATATTGAGAGCGCTGCAATGGTTTGAGGGGTAGATATTTTACTGAAATGCTAAATGCATGTTTTGGGTTCAGTGACTGAGGCATCCTTCTGTGTGCTAGTTAAAGAATGTTGAACGTCTTTCTCACTGATACAAGCCCGACCCCACCTAAAGCTGCCATACACTCTGCTCCCCACATTGTCTTAAGTACCCAAAAAGCAGTGGCTAAGCAAATGGGTCTACCTTGGAATCTGAGTTCGACTAAATTATATTTAAATAAGGCTTTCACATAAAAAGCACGTTTGATTTATTTACACAATGCATCTGTTAGATAAATAATTTAATGCATAGTTATTTGATTTACTTTTGAAAAGTAAAACAGTCTGTAATGCAGTACAATTATACCATAGGAGGTGTAATAATATACCCAATAGCCAATCGTATGAGGTGAGAAAGCAACACTTCCATGGGGAGAGTCAAAGCGCACCCAACTCACACTAAGCTGTATATTCTGGCAGAGCCTCATTGAAACCGCACATGCCAAGATCGAGCTAATTTGACATAAAGGCGAGAACTTACACTTAATGCCCGAGTCACATATTCGGTTGCAATGTAATCTGCTTTATATTTATCTGTTGATGTGCTCAAACGCTTGTAAATGCGAAACCCATTGCATTGCAAATGCTTGTTTGAAGGCAGTTTCCACCAAAGTTTGAAATACAATGTAATCATACAGATGTGTTTCTTTAGAGTTCTTAAACATCACCATTACACACACATATGCATTGTACGTTGGTATTATATTTCTTGTAAGAGAGATTTATAAATGCATAAGTCCAGTGCAAATGTTAGCAGACAAGTCAAAAGGTAACAGAGGAAGGGGGCGTGGCTAGCTGCAGAGAGAAATGTCCGCTTGCTAGGGCGGATCCGCCGGACTGCCCTTAAAAGCCCCTAAATATCCGACCCAGCCAGCTGTAATGGGCCCGAGTGGGGTCTGAGTGCACCTGCTTGGCGCCTAGGTGCAAGAAATGCCTGAGTGAGCCATAACTGGCCAGTATTGTGGAGACAGCCTGGAGAGTCTCGCTAATGGTTTACGATCCCCGGCCTGGAGTTCCGAGGTGGGTCGACGGATGACAAATGCAGTGGGCAGAGTTGGCAGCACCGCTAGGCAGGAAGAAATGGTGGGCCTGGTGTTGGTTTGCTCTGTCGGTCAGTGTGCTGTGGCTGGGACCTGATTGAGACAAGATGAGGTTCCGGCCACACCATGTAAGCAGTGGGAGCAAGATGACCTGGCTGAGAGGCAGACACACTCTGGGGCCAGTGGCATCGAGGCCGTGAGGAGAGCAGAGCCTGGCCGGAGTTAGTGGAAGTAGGGGGTCGGATTAATGTGGGGGGAAGAGACCCCACTTTCCCCCCCAAAAAAATCCCCAACCCCCCTTGAAGTGAAGACTGCCTCTCCGGATCTTCCTCCTGAAGCCCCTTCCCCCACTCGGACAGGGAGCCTCTACGTCTTCACCCCCCATCACTGGATTTCCTATACAGCGCCCCTGCTCCAGTGAATGGGGTTGAGTCCTACAGTGCTGAGAGAAGACTCCCTGGGGCAGCAGTCCAGCCGAATCTCAATACTGTGGGCCACAGCGATAACCGCAGTAAACTGCCTACAGGTGGAGTAGCCATTTGACCCAGCAGGTGAGACTGATCAGCACAGAAGCCCGGCAGACAGGCCCGCAGCAGAAGGGCAGGATTCAAACAGCTGCTAGTGGTCCGGGACGCGTCTGGACTAACACGGGGGAGCGGCAGGGAGAATCTCTCTTTGGCACTGGCGTTGTCCTTGGCGTTGGACTTCTCGGGCAGCGAGGCCTCTATGATGATGGGGAGGGGACCACGTGACTCCCAGCAAACTGGCCTAGGGGTCTGCCGCCTGGCCCGGACACGGCGGAGGCGAGTTCGTCTCCGGAGGACGCGGCCAGTGGTATGGCCACAGAACCCACACTGAAAGACCTCATGTTGGCTATCCAGGGATCAGGATGGACCTTGCTGGGAGGATCGACTCAGTGGCCATGGAGGTCTCCCTGTTGAGGGTGGAACTGCAGAATCTGGGTGCCTGTGTGTAGGAGGTGGAGGGGATCATGACTGGCCTAGCGGCAGACACAAAAGCTCTGAAGAAGCAGGTCAGTGAGCTAACAATTGCAGCCAGGACTCTGGAAGCCAGGCTGGAGAACCAGGAGACGTGCTCTCACAGCAATAATGTACACATAATTGGGGTGCCAGAGAATGCGGTGGGTCTGATGATGGATCAATTTGTGGAGGACCTTGTAACTACGGTACTGTAGCCCAGGGGATTCTCGAAATATTTCTCAGTGGAGTGAGCACATCAAGTCCCCGGCACTCCACAAAGGCAGGGGGCCCCACCATGCCCCATAATGGCGAGGATGTTTAATTATCAAGACCAGGAGGTGATCCTACAGGCTGCCTGGAATGCATCACCACTCAAGTACAAGAACGCGCTCATCACCTTCTTCCCGGATGCATTGGCATTTTCTGGAGGTAAAGAAGGCTCTCTGAGTGAAGGATATCAAATATTCTATTCTATATCCTGCGATGCTCAGAATAGAGGCTGACGGCAAGGTCTGTAATTTCTCTACTCCAGAGGAGGTTTTGGATTGGCTTGATGGGTGGAGGATGGCCGGGAGAACTTGGCAGACAAACAGGGACATTGCAATAACGGATGGAGGCAAGGCAGGTCCAGCATCTGGACATGCAGTCGAACCCCCCACTGCTATAGAATAGTCCGCAGCCGGGAAGGAATGACAGTTCGACTGTGATGCTACAGGATGAGTGATTGGCAACTGCATTGTCGAGTCTGCCATAAAGGATCCGGAAAGCGGGAGTTCAAGGGTCTGGTGGATTTGTAGACTGGGGCCAGTATACAGCTAAGATCTAATTTTTACTGTTTCTGAATCTGCATTAGCTGTATGCTAGATCATTGCATGTGTTAAGTTGCTATTGCTTCTAAGATATGCAACGTGGGGGCTGAGGAGTGGGTGACCAGTGGGTCTAAACGCGGCCACATCCCACCCACACACAGTGTTGTTCTTATGGAGCGACAGGTACTCTGCAAATTGGAGTGGTGGGTGGTTTTGAACCCACAGTGCAGGGCAGCAGGGAGGGGGGAGTTGCGCTGTTGGGGGTTGAGTTGCCACTTTCATGTTGGCTTGGTTCTGTACAACATTTAGCTTGGCAGAGAAAGGGCATTGGAGAGCTTCAATGGGGTGTGGGTGGATGTCCCCAACATTTTGAAGATGAATGGGTACCGAGTGAGTCTATACTGCGACACATCCAGTTAGTAGGACGGACGCCCTAGACGTGCCACTGTGGCGCGCACCGACAGACACCGCCCTGAAAATCAATGCCTGGAATGTTAATGGACTAGGCTATAAGATCAAATGCACGATGGTGCTCTAATACTAAGAGTGGGCGGAGAACTCCGCTCCGCCGGCGGAATTTGCAAAGTTTTTGTCGCTCTGCTTAAAGCGCGAAGTTCGTCAAAACCTCCGCCCCCCGACACGAAGCGTAGTTTACTGGTTTTCACCCCTATAAATATTCAGAGAAATAGCTGACAGCTGAAAATCAGAGGGTCTCCGTACAACAGCTCAGGATTTTTGAAATCCGGTACTCACACTGCCGGTTGATTGCTTCCAAATCACCAGAGCTGGATGATTCCTGGAGAGTGGGGTGGTCTCTTCCGGAGCAGACACTCTGTTTATTCCGGGGCAGGCGCTTTTTCAGGTAAGGGGCCAATGGCAGCATATTATGGAACAGTATAGCCACATTGCCCCTCCCCCCTACCGCCATCACCAAGCCTGCCAGCAATCAGCACAAACTGGCTTTCCATTCTGTTCCCCTGAGCCGAAGCAGATTGCTGCAGGGTTTACCGGCAGCTTAGGTAAGAAGAAGCCATATACTACTGGGCGGCCCAACTGGTGACAATTAATGCGGCACTCTATCGACAGCGAGTTGAACGTCAGTTGTCAATGCACACGCAAGCGACAGTACGTATATGGAGGGAGATGACAAAACTTATGGGCTGGGAAGGGAAATTAAGCGGAAGGACTCCATTGTGGGATAGTGACCTACTTTGGGAAGTGGGTGGACTGCAAGGTTTGTGTTAGACCTGGCATCATTGGCGTGGGTTTCCCCTGTATTTTTTGCCTTTGCCTCCTGTTATTTTGCTGTGTGTTGGACTTCGGTTTTGCTGGCCTAGATTCTTTGGGCACTTTGCCACTGCTGTTCTGTGCCAAAGTGCAAGTGTTCCCTGTAAATTGTTGTTATGGATTGGTGATTTCATGATTGCCATATTGGATTTACTAGTCAGTCCCTAGTACAGTGCAGTGTGTGTGCCCAGGGCCTGTAAATAAAATGCTACTAGTGGGCCTGCAGCACTGATTGTGCCACCCACATAAGCAGCCTGTAAATGTAACTCAAACCTGCCACTGCAGCGCCTGTGCACAGTTTGGTACTGCAAAGGCGACCTGGCAAGTGCACCCACTTGCCGGGCTGTAACCTTCCCTTTCCTTACATGTGGGTCTCCCATAAGGTAAGCCCAAGGTACCCTTGCGGGCAGGGTGCAGTGTATGTGAAAGGTAGGACATTTTTTCTATTGAAAGGCTATCCATCCCATAGGACAGAATGGGAGTTCATTTATAACATCTTATAAATATGACTTCCCATTGGGACAAAATGGGAAGATGAAGTTTAGTATGCCTGAACTCAGAATGTAAAGATCCATCTTTTAGTGAAGATGATTTTACATTCTGTGTTTGAAAATACCACTTTTAGAAAGTAGGTATTTTTTTGCTTAGCCATCCTGTGTGCCTCTGCTAGGTTTGTGCATTGACTGTCTGCCTTTGGAGTGACAGGGGCTGGGGATGTACATTCTGTTCAGACAGCCACTTGGGGGGTTGAGGTGTGTTCTGCCTTTCCAGGGTGAGTACACCTAGGCTGAATAGACTTGGGCTGCATTCAGGGTAGGGTCAGAAGATTTTTTTCACACCTGAATGGGCCTGGTCTGCCTTTAACAATGCTGTCTCCACCTCCTGCCAGGAAGCTGCATCAGAGAGGACAGAACTGGTTTTGAATAGCAGAGGGACTCTCTACCATCAGAGAACAAAGATAATTGCTGTATAAAAGATTTGGGCCCAGACCCCAGAACTTTAGATCACTTCTGGAAATCAAGAGGAAACTCTGCCAAGGAGAAGAGCTTGCGAAACTGAGGAGAAGTACTGCCCATTTGCTGTGTGCTGTTTGGGGTTGGCCTGCAGTGGCTATTTCTGCCAAGGAAAGGACAAGGACTTTGCTGTGTGCTGTATCCCCTGCTTGAGGAAGATCTCCAAGGGCTTGAAGTAGAGCTTGCCTCCTGTTCGGAAGTCTCAGGGACACATAGGGCCAGATGTACGATTATGCTAAATTGCGACTCGCAATTTGCGCTCGTTTGCGAGTCGCAAATTGTGAGTCGCAATTTAGTATGTACAACAGTGTCAGAGACACTGATTGCAATTCCCAATGGGGTCGCAAAATGCGAGGCTCATTAATATAAATGAGGCACTCGCATTTTGCGACCCCATTAGGAATGGCTGGCCCTCCCAGGGATGGTGGCCTGCTGGGCTCAGCAGACCACCATGTCTGGGACTGCTTTTAAATAAAGCAGCTTTTTTTTGTAAATGCAGCCTGTTTTCCTTAAAGGAAGACGGGATGCATTTAAAAACATAACAATGAAACGTTTTTGTTTCATTTTTTAAGGGCAGGCAGTGGTCCCTCGGACCACTGCCTCCCCTTAAAAATATTTTTGCATGCATTTGCAAAGGGGAAGGGGTCCCCTGGGGACCCCTCCCCATTTGCGAATGTATTACCACCTACTTGAAGTAGGTGGTAATTGCGAGCATTTTGCAACCGCAATTGGTACATGAGTTAGAGAGTCGCTGTTTGGAAGGGGACGCCCTTTCCAAATAGCGAGTCTCTAAACACTTTTTTGCGAGTCGCAATTCATTTGCAACTTGCAAAATTGTGTTAGTACATGGCCATACCAATTTTAGCATGCACAAACGGGTTGCTAACCCGTTTGCGCATGCTAAAATTGGTCGTACGTCTGGCCCAAAGTCTTCACCCCCAGCTCCCCTGAACTTCCTTGCTGGGAGTTCTGACCTGTCAAGAGGCGCCTTTAGCTGTTCTGGGCCTCTGGAGGTTGTTCTGGTGACCCAGAGCTGGAAAAGTCACGCAATAACGAGAAGCGCAATGCATCCGTACCTGTTTCCGATGCATCACCGAAGAAACCGACGCAGTGCCTGCCCACGGCTTCAAAAATTACTGCACGCTACATCGAGTGAACCAATCCCCGAAGTCCGAGATCACTGCACTGATTCTGATGCAAACCCTGATGTGCAGCTGCAAGAATCCACGCATTGTCCCGGAATATCACGCATCGCATCGAGGCGCCAGGTCTGTCGCATCATTGGGGGATGTAGTAAGAAACTGACACATAACCTCCCCTCACAGTAGGAAACCGACGCATCACCCCCCCTGCGCAGCAGTAAGGAACCAACGCATCACCTCCCCCAGAGCAAGGAACCGACACATCACCTTTCCTGCATGTAAGGAATCAACGCATCACCTTCACTGCGACCCTTTTTGCTTGTGTTTGTGACGCATCCAAGGTACTTTGTGTGAAAAGTGTTGCATCTGCAATTTGCTTTGAACAGAACTGTTTCTACATTTTGAAAGTCATATTTTTATTACTGTATTGTAGATTTTTGTCATTTTGGTCTTGTTTGGTTTAGATAAAGATTACTTACTTTTCTAAACTGGTGTGTTGTCCATTTGTAGTGCTTTCACTGTGTTACTGTATGCATGCACAAATGCTTTACACACTGCCTCTGAGATAAGCCTGCCTGCTTGTGACAAGCTACCAAGGGGGTGAGCAGGGGTTATTTTGGAAGTGTATCCCCCTTACCCTGACGAGGAAGAAGGGTCCCTACTTGGATAAAGGTGCCGACTAGAGACCCCCATTTGTAACAGTTTCCATAAGTGGGAAGTGCTGGGGATTTTACTTTGGGGACGTATGAAGGGGGCATAAGATGATTGATTTTGGAGAATTGAAGAAAGAATATCAGATGACTGACTACGAACAGTTCAGATACATTCAGCTAAAACATGCAGTTCAATGCCACATCTCTGAAGTGGAAAAGTTGGCAGAATACATTCCACTAGAAGATAGGATCCTACTAGATCCTATGATTGACAAGGCCATGTCCCTGGTATATAAGAAAATAATGAATAATACGCCTGACCCATTGAGGGCTCTTCGGAAGACGTGGGAGATATCTTGAAGTTGACAACTGGGCAGAGGCGATAGAGAGCCCTAGGAAGGTTGCAGTTCGGGCACGGTTTCGTCTTATACAATTACGTATTCTACACAGGTCATACACCTCAAGGGCACTGTTACATCGAATAGGCTGCATCGACACTGACCTCAGAGCAAGGGGGTGTGGTGAGGTTGGCACCTTTTTCCACATATTATGGACATGCCCCCAAATTCAGCAGTATTGGAGGGAGGTAACACAAAAAATGCCTGAAGTGGTGGAACAGGAGGTCTCACTAGAGGCTAGATGGCACATACTGTGTGTGACGGATGAAGACTGATGGCCCAAGTACTCTAGGATATGGCTTATGCTAGCAGATATAGTGGCAAAGAGAAATGTAGCGAGGGTGTAAGGGGCACACCAGCTTCCAGGAGTTGCAGATTGGATGAAGGCTTTGGACTGGTGCTGCACAGCAGAAAAAGTGGTGTTCCAAAGCAGGGGGTGCCTGAGGAAATGGGGAAGATCTGGGGCAAGTGGGAGGAATATAGAGGCTTTCGAAGTCAGTGCAGCTACCGATAACTGGCTGGGGGGATAGGTGCCCAGGACCTCCAGATGTAAGAGATGGTCATTCATGATTAAATGTCTATTGTTGTATTGAATTGGGAAATAGTACTGTACATGGAAAAAGTCCCAACCACCCTCGTGGAGAATGAACAACAGTACTGTATAAGTGATTGTACTGCCAAGCTTTTGTTTAATAAAAAGGATTTTTTTTTTAAAACAGAAGCTTACCATCGATTTCGGCAACAATAGGGTTGGTTTGTTTAATGGTCCAGCAGCAGAAGCAGGCTTGTACGATGAGATCCATGATGGTAAAGGAAGTGTGAAACAGAAAGAAGGTAAGTTTCGGCTTTATATCCATTCCAATCCGCCAACTCAGGTGTGTAGGTTTCCCCACCACAGTCACATTGGCGGGAAGGCAAATCACGCTTGGCCAGGTGGATCAACTGGCTGTCCTCCCTCCGATAGTCACTTTTGCCTATGGCGCCATCGACGCGGAGGAACATAATTAGCAGAGTAGGCGGCACTCTGACGGTCTTTTGTCCAAGGACCCATCAGCATCTAAATAGAGTGGGTGGACCACCTAGTAGGCAGACGGGGAATCTGATGGAAAAGCAATGGCGGAAACATTACCGCCAAGATCTAAATGAGGCCCTAAGTCATCATATAAACATTGCAAAGTATATTTATTTTTAAAATAACTTATATTCAGCATACAACAAGACAAACATTAAAATGTTTGATTCAACATACTTTTATTTGTGAAATTAAATGAAAATAAAATTTCTAAAGCGCGGCAATTACCCAGAGGTATCTAGGCGCTAAGTCGAAAAGGACGAGCTGGAACAGATCTAGAAGATGCTAGGACTATTTGCTAAAAAGCCAGGTTTTTAAATTCTTCCTAAATTCTAGTAGATTTGCCTTTAGTTTTAGTTCTTTCAGAAGTGAGTTCCACAGGCTTGATGTACATGAAATAAATCCCTTCCCACCCCAGTTAGTTTTCTTAAATCTGGGGATTACAAGATTTCCACTGGTGGAGAAGCGCAAAGAACGTGCTGGGGTATAACATTGAAAACGCTGTTTCAAATAGTCAGGGCCAACACCTTGTTGTTCCCTGAAGGCAATACAAAGGGGCATATTCACAAGGAGCTATCGCCGAATTAACGGCACTTTATCGTAGCCAAAGTCGTGATAAATTTACCTCCCCATTCACAAGCTGGTGTTAACAGCCCACAGCACCAGTTTACCCGCGATAGCAGCCGCAAAAAACATCGCCACAGAGGACCCCCGTAAATATCGCTAATGAGATGCAGAGTAGGCGTTCCCGTGCCAAAAGCCGAGACAACATCACACCTCAACATTCACAACGACCAGCCACATCGGCGATAAGAACACAAAACAGACGATAAGGCGCGTTAGCACCAGGAAATTTACACCTGCTCTGACCTGGTGTAAAGTCGGATGGCAGCCAGCACCACAAAAGGGAGCACAGCCCAGGGCCACATCCGAAGGGCAACAGATGCCATGGAGCCACTCATCATGCGGCCCAGACACCCAAGAGGGCCACAACACCCACCGCCACCACCCCAGGACCCCAACCCACACCTGGAACACCCCCCCCCAGACCACCACAGACGCAGCGCAGACAAAGACAGCAGAACCCCAGGAAACGCACCAGCCGCACAGACCCAACATCTGACAATGTCACCGTCCACTACAGGCTGAAAGGGACAACCATCCTACGCATCCTGACCATCATCGCCTAACAGGCCTACGGCACCAACAAAGCGGACAACCAACATCCCACCCCACACAAAGCTGCTGGCTTGGCTGTACCTGTTGGCCCCTGTTACCCCCAAACAACACCCGCCAGAGTCGGAGGAGTCACACAGCCAGCCACATCCAAGTCCCCCACACCTGTCCTGGACATCACCATCACCCTGGTACCCCAGTCCCCATACGTACAACACAATGCGCAGGATCCGCTGGAGACCAAGCAAGGACCATACGCCATAGCAGGATGCACGCACGTGTTGGGGGCAATACACAGCACACATGTACTACCTGTGCCCCCTGGTGACACAGCACACAATCACCTCAACAGGAAGCACACGTCTCATATCAATGTGCAGGCAACAACAGAACACCGTGGAACCTCCAACAATGTCGCCTTCAAATACACAGCCAGTGTGCATGATACCTTCATCCTCCGACAGTCCATCATCAACCAGCATTCCCAGGATGGCAACAAGGGAAATGCACACCCCCTTGGCAAGTCCGAAATGAACACCCCACACACCTCAACTCCACAACCGTGCAACTCACAACTCTGGCAATGCACACGTCACAAAATCACAACCAACATGCACAACAACATGACCACCCACCAGACACGACAGAACAACTTACAATGGTAACCTGGGCAAGCCCTAAACATGAGCCATCAACGGCATGGCACCTCAGCCACATAATAGCCAAATGTGGGGAGAGGTGGCAACCAGGCATGTGTGAAGCATACAGTAGAACCATGATCGGGAAAGCACACAATGCCAAGAGTGGCGGAGATGTGCTGGACAGACCGCAGTATGCAGAACACACCCATATCCATGGCGACATACACCTCTGGTGTATGGAGTGCAGTGGACAGTGGACGCAACCATGTCACCCCAGCCAGTGGGGGAACTCGCGGAAATGTTGCCTGTGACGCCACCCCCTAAGAGTCACCGGAGTGGGATGGCCCGGCGTAGGCCACGCCAGCGTAGGGGTGTGAATAAAAAGCACATAGGCTTGGGCGTAGTCCTCTCCCGGAAAGCCCCACGTCTCTGCCAGGGCGGCGCCTCCCACCCCTCCACGAGGCCGCGCCGTCCTCATGAGCGTAGTTGCCTGCGATGCTGTGCGCCTGCCGGACCCCGGCATGCTGGACCATGAACCCGTCAGGCCCGCCCCTGCGCAGCCAGGCCACACTGATCACTTACCGACACCGACGTGTGTTAAGGAGGGCCCACCATGTGCCGGCGCAAGCTCCAAGCCCAAGTTCCACGACCTTGGCAGCCACCTCAGACCATCACGGCCTCCACGACACAGGCCCGCTTTATTCCCTTTTCGTTGACGTACTCCACTGCCGCCTTCGGCCTACTCTTTGGAGCAGTAGGTCCCATATGTGAAACTGTGTCCTGAGTCATGAATGGCAGTTACCCCAAATCCGGGCCAGCGGCCATAGCACCAGACCCCCCGATCAGTGAGGCATAGTTCCATATGGGCATCTTGCGACACGTGGTACCACTAACCCTGTTCAACGCCAGCCGGCTACACGTGGTGCCACTAACCCTGTTCAACGCCAGCCGGCGACACGTGGATGAGGGACCAGGACTACCCTGCGGACCAGTAGGTCCCACATCCAGCACCTAGTCGCAAATCACGAATGGCAGAGTCCACGCCAGTGGTCGCATGGAGAGGAGTAAGAGGAAGATGCGGCTCAGCCCGGATGAAAGCCGGGTCACATACACGGAGGTGACCGAACACGTGGTGCCACTGAACCTGAGCTTCGCAGGCCGGTGGGGCCATCCAACCTATGCCGGCGACACTCGGTGAATGGGCCGTGCTGACCACTGCCTCAGGCCTACACCACGGTCAGGTAGGTCACACATTTGGAACTGAGTCTTGATTACACCATGGCAGTGAACATCATTTAAGGCAGAGAACAATTCACTATACTCCCTTCGATGTGGTGCCAACAAGTCTGTGCATGGCATCACAACCACACGTGTCTGTGGGCCTACGCAGACAACTGACCTTGGCCTACGCTGTGCACGAGTGGGATCACAGATTTGGAACTGAACATCGGTAATTCAAAAGGCAGAATACATATAATCGCACGCACAGAGAGGCGTAAGAGGATGACGCGTTGCAGTCCGGAGGGAACAGGATCATCGTTACGGAGGTGATCGAACACTACCGACAACTGCGCTTGTGTCACTAACTCTGTGCCTCGCGAGCCAACGACACGTGGCTGTGGGCCACTGCTGACCGCTGCCTCCGGCCTACACTGCGGTCCAGTAGGTCACAGAGTCTTGATTTGGCAATGCTGGAGTTCATATTAGTGTACCAGCATCATCGCAGACTGCATCCCCTCTCAGCACCTGTGCCACTAAGTGTGTTCCCCGACATTCATGGACACTCACTGGTCGTACATTGGTGGTGTTTGAGTCTATGGAATAGGGGCTAGTTTTCATCCTCATGTAGCTGATCCCGAATTGTTGGTGAAAACGAGGGTTGCGCTTTCCACTCCTCCATTTGCTGCTTCCAGATAACATCAGACCTTCCGCATCATGCCCTGGAGGACACCTTCCACTGTCCCCCACAAACCCTCCGCAACATACACCTCGGACATTGATGGGGACCCGCTCAGGTCGCATTGCCCATCTGACTGCACCGCAAGTCACCGTCCCGTGGCTGGGTGCCAGTGCCGGCTGCAGTGCATCCGGGGCCACTAACTCTGTGCAGGCCTGGGACCCCTTCTTCTGAGACATTGAATGGCCTCTGTAGCGATGGTCTTGGGGTCATCAACGCCATGTGTCTGTGGCCCTGCGCTGTCTGCATCCTCCGGCCTCAACTGCGGGCCACCAGGGCCCACACATAGCATCGAGTCTTGACCGGCCCGGACGTCGCATCACCACAGGAGGCACACGCCACCACCGCAAGGACCACCTCCAAACGCCATCTGCCAGAGTCGAAACGGTGGTCCTGACAGACCTACGGAGTTGCTCAGACCTGTCGTGCATGCCATCATCGGCCTGATACCCTGCTCAGCACTCCAGGTGCCAGTGACTCAGTGCACCGCAAGCCATTGTCCGTTACTGATTGAGTTTAGTGCTGTTGTGAGGTTGCGCAGCAATGTCACCTCATGCAATAAGGAAGACCTGCGACTATGATGAGGAAGATGTGTCAAGTGTGCGGACGGGAGAAGGCACAGACAATGGGAGGGCAGGAGGCAACAGCCCCAAGGCAGGAATGCAGACTGGTGGTGGTAGTCAAGCTACACACCCGGATCTATTACTGGGTATTGCGCTGTGGACTGCGGATGCAACTGTCACCTCAGGCAGTGTGGGAGACCTGGGACGTTGATGAGGAAGTTGATGCAGGTGTAACACACCCCACTGCATCTGCATCAGGACTAACCCGAAGTGACACAATCCTAGCAATTTCTTCACATGAGCGCGCTCTTCTCTAGTGCCCCTACCTCAGTGCACTGCAACTCACAGAACCTCCTGACTGAATATTGGGTGGCCTCTGTCCTTACTCCGGATCCCTCCATGGTGCTCTGCAGTTGACTCTGTTATGCTGGTGTTTTCTGTTTCCATTACACTGGTGTCCACTGTTCAGGTTGTTGCCAGCACCAAGCACTCCGTGTGGGCTGGCTTATACTCAACCCACACACATCCAGCACAGATGTCACTGTACATGTGGCCCTGCCAATAAAGGGGCCGGGCGCACGTGCCCGTAGCCAGTTCAACATGATATGTGCATGTGTCCCTGTGGTCTTGTTGTATGCATGAGGGCCCTGGGCCCTACGACATTATATTGTGCTGTGTACAGCGGACGCAGACATGTCACCGCAGGCAGCGGGCTAGAACCTGGACATGTAGCTTTGTTGTCACCCACTCAATTCGTAAGGGGAGTGGACTGTGCCATCGTATGCAGAGCCAACGTGGGTGTGTGACTGATATGTGCGTGCCCCTGGGCGTGGTTCTGTACTGGGTATGTGCATCTGCATGTGTCTCTATGGCAGTGTGGGTCTCCTTTGTGGGGTGTAGGTGGTCCCTGAAGGGTATTGGACACCCACGTATGTGTTCTAGTTCGCATTCCATGGGTTAGGCAACATCCGCACCTGTTGGGCCACCTCCTTTTGGCGTTCTGACACCTGGCATTGGGGTGCCATGTGTGGGTCGGTGCAGTGTTGTGAGCCAGCCGTGATTGCGGGTGCTTCATGCTGTGTGGTCTATTGCAGGGGCTGGGTTCTCCTCTGAGTAGCTTGTCTGCCCTGGTTCTGGTGGTGGGTTGTGTGGGATGTCCATGGGCTGTTGTAGGGCATCAGTGTCGAAGGTGTGGTGTTTGTCTCCGGCATCACTGATGGGTTGTCTGTTCTGACCTGCTGGAGGTGTTGTTTGTCCCTCTGCATTGTGAAGGGGAGATGCATGTTGGCATTGTGTTGGTGCCTTGTTCTTGTGGACATGCAGACTGTGTGACAATGTACATTGTGACTGTTTGGGCGGTGGTGGCTATTTGAGTTGGGACAGTGGACATTTGGGCTACATGGCTGATGTGGGGTTGTAGCCGTAGATATGCATCTCACAGTTCCCTGCTCTGTCCAATGTGATTGTTCTGTTTCTGCGCCTGGGCGGACCCAGTTGTGTCCCCTGTTCTGCAGTGTGGGTGTTGCACTTTGTGCCACTCATGGTATGTGCTGTGATTGCTATGTGTGTGTGCTGCAGTGTGCCACGGGGATGGGGGACATGTCCCTGGGTAATTGTGGGTGTGCAGTGTGCTACACCTCGTTGTGCATGTGTGCCATTGTGCCCATCACCCTCGTCCCCCCAATCCCTGTTGGATCCTCACCCTGTTGTTGTTGTGTCGGGTTCTGTCGAGCTGTGTCCGTACTCCCACCTCCTTGCACCGTCTCCACACTGATGACTGTGGCCTGGGTTTCCTCCAGCTCCTCCTGTGGCGCTGGACTGCCACCTCCTGTCACCGTTGCTGCCTTCCTGTTGGCAGCGTGTTTGTGCCTGGTTTAGGTTGTCACATCCTGGCGGCGCCTCTTGGCCTCCTGGATTGGCCACCTGGGCACTCCGACTGCATTCCAGGTGGTCTGCTTGTGGGTCAGTTGCTGGTGGTGTTCTGTGACTCCGTGGCACTGGTCTTGTTTTCCTGCGGTCTGCACCCCGTCTTCCTCTCCCTTTTCTCCTTTGCCTTCCCCGACCCCGTTGTTCCTTGCTGGTGGTCTGTGGGGGTTGTGGGGTTCGCGTTGACCTATGCGCTGGGTCAGGGTGCAACCATGTTGCTACGTGCTTTGGCTTGTTTCTGGTGTGTTGTTTCTGTGGTTTTTATGGTGCAATTTCTCGCCAGACGCGTGGGATTTGCAGGCCTGAGGCTGCTTTTCGCTACTTTTTGTACCGCGATTGGCCTCATCGCATGATTTCTCGCGTTCGCATTTTTTCGGCATGGCGTTGGTTTTCTCGCTGACATTTGACGCGTTATCTGGTGACTATCGCATGCTACCGCCTTGTTGTGAATTCCACGTTGACACAGGGTTATTTTCCCGCGATAGACTGCGATATTAAAAGTTGCGTTATTCTACTCTTGCGGTAGTTATCACACGTTCTTGTGACTATACCCCAAAGTGCCTTAATTTGAATGTGTTTGCCTATGGGGAGCCAATGTAGTTGGACCAATGCTTGAGATATGGATTTGTATTTTGGGATGCCTAGCAGGAGCCGCGCTGCAGCATTCTGTAGCGTCTGTAACTTGTGTAAAAAACGCTTTGGAATATTAATAAAAAGTGAGTTACAATAATCCACTTTGGAAAAGATAAGGGTCATACCTCCAATCTTCTGCAGGCTCAGTGGAACAAGAGGCAGACCTTTCCTTAGAATTTTCAAAATATAAAAACACGAGGAGGTGATATGATTTATTTGTCCTTCAAAGGATAACTTGGTGTCTATAATTACTCTCAGGTTTTTAGCTCTGCTACTAGGGGTAGGCAGAGTCCCCAGTTCCTGGGGCCACCAGTTAGGGGGCCAAAAAGAAGGATTGCTGCCGAACAGCAGGGCCTTGGTCTTTGAGGAGTTTAGCTTCAAGCAGGTAGCTCATCCACTTCCCGATATGAAGCATACAGTCATGAAACTGGGCTGCTATGACTCCAGGATTGTCAGTAACAGACACAACAATCTGCGAGTCATCAGCATACGAAACCTGTGAGAAGCCGAAAGATCTGATTAAAGCTGCAAGTGAGGTAATATAAAGATTGAATAGAGTGGGGCTTAAAGATGAGCCTTGAGGTACCCCACAAGCAGCGAGAAGGCAGGTGAGATAAAATCGCCATGGGAGTTGTCTGAATTCGGTCAGCCAGAAAAGAGGTGATGAACTTAAGTGCGTTGTCTTTGATCCCAATTAATTCAAGTCGGTCAATTAGAAAAGCATGATTGACCGTATCAAACACGGTTGATAGATCCAAAAGGGTCAAGGCCTTGTTTCCCATACTATCTATCGTCTGTCTGATTTCTTCCGTAGTTGTGATCAACGCCAGCTCGGTATTGTGGTGACTACAAAATCCAAACTGCATAGAATCAATTCTCTAAGAAGGTTGTCAATTCCTGGTTGACGACTTTTTCTACCAGTTCAGCAGGAAATGGTAATCGAGTGATTGGCCGATAGTTATTAGGGCCACCAGTGTCTAAGTTGGTCTTTTTTAATAATGGGAGAATTGACCCTATCTTCCAGGTTATTGGAAAATGTCCTACTTCAAATAGATGGTTAAAAATGGATGTGAGGTGTATGGCTATCACCTCTGGAACCAAATGAATTTTTGTAGCTGGACATGGGTCCGGTAGTGAACTGATTTGATCTGGATTAATATCTTTTGCATCTGATCCAGAGTCAGAGGCCCGAAGTGGGATAGAGTGCTAACATTATGAGTGCCATTAGGTGATCTACTGTTTAAATCAACAGTTTGAGTAGCATCTAAGAAGAAATCATAGACTGACTTGACTTTGTCTTGGAAATGGAGTGCTAACTTGTTCGGTAAGTTTTGACTATTGCGCATAATTCCTTGGAGGAATTCATAGCTCATTCTATCTTTGCCGCAAAATAGTTCTTTTTCTCAGCTTGAATCATTTTTTTTGTAGGTCTTCAGATTGATTTTGTATGTCTCTTTGTCTACTGATTTATACTCGAGTCTCCATTTGCATTCTAATCTCCTACATTCCTGTTTTTTCCATCTGGCATCATCATTGAACCAAGGTTCAGAAGGGTTAATCTTACGACTATGAGAGATTTTTGCTGGAGCTAACTGACTTAGCAATGCGTCCAGCCATTGATGATAATTACGAGCAGCTGTGTCCAAATCTGGACAAACCGACGGAGTTGATTGAATAAGGGACGAACTGAGCTGACCTGCATCAATAGTGCTCCACAGGCATCTGGTGATACTTCCAATTTGTGGGCAGGATTTTTCTACCCCGGATAACACATTTATCTCGAACATGATCGCTTTATGGTCAGACCATGTGAAGGGGAGAGAGGATGTCCAATTAAGCTGTAAATTGCCTGTAAAAATTCCATCAAGAAGATGACCAGCTTCGTGTGTGGGGCCCTGAACGATCTGTGTTAAACCTGCACTTGCCATAAGATCCAGTAAATTCATATAGTCTGGATCAATCGAATTTTCCATATGAAAGTTAAAGTCACCTAGAAAAGTGAAATCTACTGAGTAGACTTTTAGTTCTATAAGACTACCAATGATTTGTATAAAAGCTGCTCTAGACCTGGGCGGTCGGTAAATGAGAAGTCCATTGAAAGAATAGTGACTGTTGAGTTCACTTTTAAAATTTATGGACTCACAGGAGAGCAAGTTAGGAAGAATGTTAAAAACAGTTTATAAGCGATCTCAGAATATAATTGCGAGGCCTCTGCCTTTTTTAGTGGGTGGTCGTGTCTAAGTATCCTGAAACCTGCAGGTAATGCTGAAAGTAGGTCTGGGTCGGATGTTGAATCTGCTGAGGTTTCAGTGATAATGGTCAGGTCAATATTCTGGCTCTCCATAAAGACCACAAACTCTAACGCATTCTTAACAAGTGATTTGGCATTGATAAGTGTACGGCTACATATAATTCTTAATTTTTTAAAGGGTACACGTATTGATGCAGTGGCAATGAGTAACTTACAGTGAAAATTAGTAAGAGAGATATTACAAGCCGGGCATTTTGAACCTTCGTCACAGCAATGAGAGTCTAACTGAGGATCCATACAGGGCTTACCTGAAGAGTTGATTAGAAGCAAGGTGTCCCTTAAGTAAGTGATGGATCCCTTGGTTTCTGAGGCCAAACTAGCAGGGGGGGCTGGCACTGAGTGCAGACCGAGCGCGGACGGGCGCAGATGGGCTTGCCTTTGCCGCGCCCGCTGCGCAGGCACGCTGACAGGCCAGCCTATTTTAATATCCGGGCATAAGATGCCTAAGGGGGGCGTGGTCTAAAGCGCTCCTCAGCACAAGTTTAAAATTATAAAAGTGAGGGCAAGGTAAAGATAAACTGAGGTCCAGCAACGCCTACTGAGTCTCACAGGCTCCCCTGTGAAGACCGGCTACTGGTAACTAATAACAAACTAAAGCAAATGGGGGAACAGTAAATCATACACATAAAGAAACACCCTTCCAAGATGACAGTGATAAAATCGAGCATTGTGGGAGCCAGGTACCTCCCGATGAACTATAGTGCTGAAAGGAAATGAAATCCAGTTTTGTCCTCAAGCGGCTGCGCCGACGCACTGACAGGCCAGCTTTATAGCCCGGCATCAGGTGCCTAAGGGGGGCATGGTCTAAAGCGCTCCTCGGCACGAGTTTAAAATTATAAAAGTGAGGGCAAAGTAATAATAAACTGAGGTCCAGCAACCCCTGCTGAGTCTTACAGGCTCCCCTGTAGAGACCAGCTACTGTGAAATAACATCAATTCAATAAAATTACAAGAAAGTGACAAGATACAAAATTAAACAAAAAAATACGTTTTAAAACATAGCTTAAATATTAACAACACATGCAACATTGAAATTTACACATAACTAGTGAAAATATGCAGTAAAAAAAGACATTTACTAAATAAGACAGCCCTTTTGGGGCCGAAACGCGTCATGGCGGTGCATGGTGCTAATATGGAATAAAATAAATACCTCTTTGCACGCAGCTATCTGGGTCCGTGTTCGTCTTTCCTGACAGTCTGCATGTTTCTGGACGGAGTTCTTTGCATATATATATATATATATATATATATATATATATATATATATATATATACAATACCTACTGGCGGTCGCTAGTAGGTAGTTATAGTTAGGACCTATTATCCATAGGAAAAGTGTTTTTTGATTTGCCAATATCTTTAGCGCCGTTTGACGAATCTTCGCGAAATTTTCAAAACTAATGGTTCACTCAGGTCAGCTCCGGTCTTAAAAGTTTGAGGGCGATTTGTCAAGCGGGGGCCGAGAAAAAAGGGGGGTCCCAAAACGCGTTTTCTCCATGTTAATTTCCATAGGAATTTTGAAAGAGTCTACAGCTCGAACTGCTAAACGGAATTACACCAAATTTGGCAAAAAGGTAGGTCTTGGTTTAGAAAGCGTGCTTTTTTTTTAAATGGTGTAAATCCATTCAGTAGTTGCTGAGAAATTCAAAAAATAAAAATATCGATATCTGAGCACCGAGGAGGGTTCGCGAACCCTTCCGGGCACGAGCTTCACTCTGATTGGCTGCCAACACTCTAAACGAGAATGTGTTGGCAGCCATCTTGTGACTTGGTAACCAAGTCACAAGAAAAAGGTAAAAAACAAGAGAAGGGGGCAGGGTAGAAACACCCTGACCCCCTGGGCCTGCTCAGGGGGTCCCACGAGGACCCCCAGGCCCAAAAAGAGCATTTTTGAAAATAATTTCGGACGAATTCACGCTGGGTGCCCGAATCCAGCCGAAATTATTTTTTAAAAAACCCCGGGGACCGCCACCTCCCTGGGGCTTTATAATTTATGCACGGGGAGGCATGTGGCCCCACCGCAGCCCCGGGGACTGCCACCTCCGCAGGGCTTTATTTAAATAAGTGCGGGGGGCCTCAAGAGCCCCCCCCAAGCCCCGGGGACTTCCACCTCCCTGGGGCTTTATTTAAATGAGGGCGGGGGAGCCTCGCGGGTGCCCCCAAGCCCCGGGGACCGCCACCTCCACTGGGCTTTATTAAAATTGGGTGGGGGCCTCACGGGCCCCCCTAAGGCCAGGGAACCACGACCTCCCCAGGGCTGTAACTAATAATTAGTGGGGGGGGCTCGAACCCCCCCCATACTGCCCCGGGGACCACCACCTCCGCGGGGAATCGAATATGTAAATACGGGGGTCTGTTGCGGACCCCCAACACCGGGGACCTCAGCAGCTCCTCTTGTCCAAAAGCAATGCCGGCTTCCGCAGGAGGTGGGGAGCCGGCTGGGACAGTGGGGGCATTGGGGCTCCCCCTACAGTCCCCAATGCTGAGAGCTGGCCCCGGGGGATGGGGTCCCCAGGGCCAGAAGTATCCCGGGAGGGGGGCCACTCGGCCCCCTCCCCTGTAATTTTTTTTTTTTTTAAAAGAGGCCATGCCCTGGGGGATGGGGTCCCCCGGGGTCAATAGTGGCCCGGGAGGGGGGCCACTCGGTCCCCCTCCATTTAAATTATTTTTTTAAATAGAGGCCAGCCCCGGGGGATGGGGTCCCCGGGGCCAAAAGTGGCCCAGGGAATGGGGCCCCCCTTCCCTATTAATATATTTTAAAAAAGGAGGCCATGCCCCGGGGGATGGAGTCCCCGGGGCCGAAATTGGCCTCGGGAGGGGGGCCTTGCGGCCCCCTTCCTGTTTTAAAAAAAAAAGAATAAAAAAAAAGGTTAGGCCCTGGGGGATGGGGTCCCCAGGGCCCCAAAAATTTAAAAGAAGGGCGGACACACAGCCCCCCTTCTAAAAATATAAATAAAAAGAAAGCCGGCATCTCGCCGGAGGCCCCGCCCCCTCCCTGCACCACTCTGCAAATGCAACCCTGGTGCGTTCTAAATTGGGGAATTAAGTCGACTTGAATTCTGAGGGTCCCTGGGGGCCAACTAGCCCACCAGGTACCTCCAGTAAGTGCCACACAGCTGAATTGCAGAGAGGTGGTCTGAGGCCACGCCCCTTTTTACACCACTCGGCAAACGTGCCTTTTGGCGCACTGCTGGTGGGGCGATGAGGTCCTCTTGTGTCCTGAGGACCTCAGGACACAAGTGGACTTCATCCCCCGAGCAGCAGTGCACCAGGAGCCGCGTTTGCAGAGTGATGTAAAAAGGGGGCGTGGCCTCAGACCACTCCCAGCAATCCAGCTGTGTGGGGCATACTGGAGGTACCTGGTGGGCTAGTTGGCCCCCAGGGACCCTCATGAGGAAAGGGGACTTCATCCCCCAATCAAGAGCGCGCCGGGAGGCGTGTTTGCAGAGTGGTGGAGAAAGGGGGTGTGGCCTGTGTCCACCTCTCAGCAATCCCACTGTGTGGGGCTTACTGGAGGTAAGAGGTAGGCTGGTTGGCCCCTAAGGACCCCCAGCAGTGAAGGGGACTTCAATCCCCATCGAAGAGCGCGCCAGGGAGCGCGTTTGCAGAGTGGTGGGCAAAGGGGGCGTGGCCTGTTATAAGAACTTAGCAATCCTGCTGTGTGGTACTTACTCGAGGTAAAGGAGGGGTAGTTGGCCCCCAAGGATGTCCTTGGGGGCCAAGTGCCCCTCTTGTTACCTCCAGTAAGTCCCACACAGTAGGATTGCTAAGTCATCTTCAGAGGCCATGCCCCCTTTCTCCACCACTCTGCAAACACGCCTCTTGGCAGACTACGGGATGGGGGATGAAGTCCACTTTACTCCTGAGGGACGTTGGGGGCCAAGAAGCCCTTCTGGTACCTCCTGTAAATCCTATGCAGTGGAATTCCTGAGCGCTGTTCGGAAGCCCAGCACCCTTTCTCCAACACTCTGCAAACGCGACAAGTAGTTAAAGAAGTGTTTGCAATGTAATTGGTTTCGCATTTGCGAGAGTTAGAGCTATTGGCGTTGTAAATGTAAAAAGTTTTTTACTAATGTTTTTGGGAGTGGAGTGGATGTACGTTGTGTGTAGTGGAATTATGTGGTATGTTGTGCAGTGAAATTATGTGGATAGAAAGTATGTGGTATTTAGTGTATACGAATTATGTAGAGTGGGATTATGTGTTATGGAGAGTAATTATGTGGTATGGTAGTCTGTGTTGTGAAGTGGTAACCTCAGGCTTAGTCTTCCTTGTTTCCATAGAAGCTCATCTATGAACTCAGTGAGACAAAAAAAAAGAAGGAATCACTGAGGGGCACTTTTGTACCTAGTCAGAGGTATGAGCAGGGCCACTGGAATTATGCGCCTGTTTGGCTGCACCGACTTTTGCACAATTATACATTTTCTGCATTAGCCACTTAATTCATCATCTGCTCCCTAATCTGCAGATTTGAACAAAAAAAGCCTTGTTTCTAGCTCAAACGGCTCAAGCGTTAACAAAAATGCAGCGACAAGTGTTACACCGTGGTGGAAGGCCCTTTGCAAACCTAGAATGGTCACCTGTTACTTATTGCTAAATGTGGGTGTTAAATTGGTACTAATGGTGTGCAAGCCACTCTTGCTTCCTTCTGCGCCTCTCTTGCCTCTTTCTGCATTTCTGTTGCTTCTTTCTGCACATTTCTTTTTCTGCACCTCTCTTCCTTCTTTCTGCACGTCTGTTGCCTCTTTCTGCTCCCCATTTGCTTCTTTCTGTACCCCTCTTGCCTCTTTCTGCACCCTTCTTCCCTCTTTCTGTACCTCTCTTGCCTTTTTCTGTACCCTTCTTACGTCTTTCTGCACCATTTTTGCCACTTTCTGCACCTCTGTTACTTCTTTCTGCACTTCTCTTCCTTCTTTCTGCACCTCTCTTGCTTCTTTCTGTACCTCACTTGCCTCTTTCAGCACCTCTGTTGCTTTTTTCTGAAGATCTCTTGCCTCTTTCTGCACCTCACTTGCCTCTTTCAGCATCTCTGTTGGTTCTTTCTGCACTGCTCTTGCTTCTTTCTGCATCTCACTTGCCTATTTCTGCACTTCTCTTGCTTCTTTCTACACCTCTGTTGCTTCTTTCAGCAATTTTCTTGCCTCTTTCTGCACTTTTTTTCCTTCTTTCTGCACCCTCCTGACTCTTTCTGTACCTCTCTTGCCTCTTTGTGCATCGCTCCTACCTTTTTCTGCAACCCTCTTGCCTCTTTTTGCACCTCTGTTGGTTCTTTCTGCACTGCTCTTGCTTCTTTCTGCACCTCACTTGCCTCTTTCTGCACTTTTCTTGCTTCTTTCTACACCTCTGTTGCTTCTTTAAGCAATTCTCTTGCCCCTTTCTGCACTTCTCTTGCTTCTATTTGTACCACTCCTGCCTCTTTCTGTACCTCACTTGCCTCTTTGTGCACCTCTCCTACCTCTTTCTGCACCCCTCTTGCCTCTTTCAGCACCTCTGTTCGTTCTTTCTGCACTGCTCTTGTTTCTTTCTGCACCTCACTTGCCTCTTTCTGCACTTCTCTTGCTTCTTTCTAAACCTCTGTTGCTTATTTCAGCAATTCTCTTGCCCCTTTCTGCACTTCTCTTGCTTGTTTCTGCACCTCTCTTGCATGTTTCTGCACCTCTGTTGCCTCTTTCTGCCCTTCACTTGCTTCTTTCTGCCCCTCTCTTGCCTCTTTCGGCACCTGTGTTGCTTCTTTCTGTACCCCTCTTGCCTCTTTCTGCACCCCTCTTCCCTATTTGTCCAACTCTCTTGCCTCTTTCTACACCTCTCTTCCTTCTTTCTGTACCACTCTTGCCTATTTCTGTACCTCTTTTGCTTCTTTCTGCACTTCTCTTGCCTCTTTCTGCACCCTTTGTGCCTCTTTCAGCACCTCTGTTGCTTCTTTCTGCACTTCTCTTCCTTCTTTCTGCACCCCTCATGCCTACTTCTGCACCTCTGTTGCTTCTTTCTGCACTTCTCTTGGTTCTTTCTGCACTTCTCTTGCCTCTTCCTGCACCCTTCGTGCCTCTTTCAGCACCTCTATTGCTTCTTTCTGCACTTCTCTTCCTTCTTTCTGCACCCCTCTTGCCTCTTTCTGCACCTCTGTTGCTTCTTTCTACAACTCACTTGCCTCTTTCTGCACCTCTGTTGCTTTTTTCTCCAGATCTCTTGCCTCTTTCTGCAACTCACTTGCCTTTTTCAGCACCTCTGTTGCTTTTTTCTGCAGATCTCTTGCCTCTTTCTGCACCTCACTTGCCTCTTTCAGCACTCTGTTGCTTTTTTCTGCAGATCTCTTGCCTTTTTCTGCACCCCTCTTTTCTCTTTCTGCACCTCTGTTGCTTCTTTCTGCAATTCTCTTGCCTCTTTCTGCACTTCTCTTCCTTCTTTTTGCACCCCTCCTGCCTCTTTCTGTACCTCTCTTGCCTCTTTGTTCACCTCTCCTACCTCTTTCTGCACCCCTCTTGCCTCTTTTTGCACCCATGTTGGTTCTTTCTGCACTGCTCTTGCTTCTTTCTGCATCTCACTTGCCTATTTCTGCACTTCTCTTGCTTCTTTCTCCACCTCTGTTGCTTCTTTCAGCAATTTTCTTGCCTCTTTCTGCACTTTTTTTCCTTCTTTCTGCACCCTCCTGAATCTTTCTGTACCTCTCTTGCCTCTTTGTGCATCGCTCCTACCTTTTTCTGCACCCCTCTTGCCTCTTTTTGCACCTCTGTTGGTTCTTTCTGCACTGCTCTTGCTTCTTTCTGCACCTCACTTGCCTCTTTCTGCACTTCTCTTGCTTCTTTCTACACCTCTGTTGCTTCTTTAAGCAATTCTCTTGCCTCTTTCTGCACTTCTCTTCCTTCTATTTGTACCACTCCTGCCTCTTTCTGTACCTCTCTTGCCTCTTTGTGCACCTCTCCTACCTCTTTCTGCACCCCTCTTGCCTCTTTCAGCACCTCTGTTCGTTCTTTCTGCACTGCTCTTGTTTCTTTCTGCACCTCACTTGCCTCTTTCTGCACTTCTCTTGCTTCTTTCTAAACCTCTGTTGCTTATTTCAGCAATTTTCTTGCCTCTTTCTGCACTTTTCTTGCTTGTTTCTGCACCTCTCTTGCATGTTTCTGCACCTCTGTTGCCTCTTTCTGCCCTTCACTTGCTTCTTTCTGCCCCTCTCTTGCCTCTTTCGGCACCTGTGTTGCTTCTTTCTGTACCCCTCCTGCCTCTTTCTGCACCCCTCTTCCCTATTTGTCCAACTCTCTTGCCTCTTTCTACACCTCTCTTCCTTCTTTCTGTACCACTCTTGCCTATTTCTGTACCTCTTTTGCTTCTTTCTGCACTTCTCTTGCCTCTTTCTGCACCCTTTGTGCCTCTTTCAGCACCTCTGTTGCTTCTTTCTGCACTTCTCTTCCTTCTTTCTGCACCCCTCGTGCCTACTTCTGCACCTCTGTTGCTTCTTTCTGCACTTCTCTTGGTTCTTTCTGCACTTCTCTTGCCTCTTCCTGCACCCTTCGTGCCTCTTTCAGCACCTCTATTGCTTCTTTCTGCACTTCTCTTCCTTCTTTCTGCACCCCTCTTGCCTCTTTCTGCACCTCTGTTGCTTCTTTCTACACCTCACTTGCCTCTTTCAGAACCTCTGTTGCTTTTTTCTCCAGATCTCTTGCCTCTTTCTGCACCTCACTTGCCTTTTTCAGCACCTCTGTTGCTTTTTTCTGCAGATCTCTTGCCTCTTTCTGCACCCCTGTTCCCTGTTTCTGCACCTTTCCTGCCTCTTTCTACACTTCTCTTCCCTCTTTCTGCACCACTCTTGCCTCTTTCTGTACCTCTGTTGCTACTTTCTGCACTTTTCTTGCCTCTTTCTGCACCCTTCGTGCCTTTTTCAGCACCTCTGTTGCTTCTTTCCACACTTCTCTTCCTTCTTTCTGCACCCATCGTGCCTCTTTCTGCACCTCTGTTGCTTCTTTCTGCACTCCTCTTCCTTCTTTCTGCACCCCCGCGTGCCTCCTTCTGCACCTTTGTTGCCTCTTTCAGCACCTCTGCTGGTTCTTTCTGCACTGCTCTTGTTTCTTTCTGCACCTCACTTGCCTCTTTCAACACTTCTCTTGCTTCTTTCTAAACCTCTGTTGCTTCTTTCAGCAATTCTCTTGCCTCTTTCTGCACTTCTCTTGCTTTTTCTGCACCTCTCTTGCATCTTTCTGCACCTCTATTGCCTCTTTCTGCCCTTCACTTGCTTCTTTCTGCCCCTCTCTTGCCTCTTTCTGTACCTCTGTTGCTTCTTTCTGCACTTATCATGCCTCTTTCTGCACCCTTTGTGCCTCTTTCAGCACCTCTGTTGCTTCTTTCTGCACTTCTCTTCCTTCTTTCTGCACCCCTCGTGCCTACTTCTGCACCTCTGTTGCTTCTTTCTGCACTTCTCTTGGTTCTTTCTGCACTTCTCTTGCCTCTTCCTGCACCCTTCGTGCCTCTTTCAGCACCTCTGTTGCTTCTTTCTGCACTTCTCTTCCTTCTTTCTGCACCCCTCTTGCCTCTTTCTGCACCTCTGGTGTTTCTTTCTGCACCTCACTTGCCTCTTTCAGCACCTCTGTTGCTTTTTTCTGCAGATCTCTTGCCTCTTTCTGCACCTCACTTGCCTCTTTCAGCAGCTCTGTTGCTTTTTTCTGCAGATCTCTTGCCTCTTTCTGCACTTCTCTTGCTTCTTTCTAAACCTCTGTTGCTTATTTCAGCAATTTTCTTGCCTCTTTCTGCACTTCTCTTGCTTGTTTCTGCACCTCTCTTGCATGTTTCTGCACCTCTGTTGCCTCTTTCTGCCCTTCACTTGCTTCTTTCTGCCCCTCTCTTGCCTCTTTCGGCACCTGTGTTGCTTCTTTCTGTACCCCTCCTGCCTCTTTCTGCACCCCTCTTCCCTATTTGTCCAACTCTCTTGCCTCTTTCTACACCTCTCTTCCTTCTTTCTGTGACCACTCTTGCCTATTTCTGTACCTCTTTTGCTTCTTTCTGCACTTCTCTTGCCTCTTTCTGCACCCTTTGTGCCTCTTTCAGCACCTCTGTTGCTTCTTTCTGCACTTCTCTTCCTTCTTTCTGCACCCTCGTGCCTACTTCTGCACCTCTGTTGCTTCTTTCTGCACTTCTCTTGGTTCTTTCTGCACTTCTCTTGCCTCTTCCTGCACCCTTCGTGCCTCTTTCAGCACCTCTATTGCTTCTTTCTGCACTTCTCTTCCTTCTTTCTGCACCCCTCTTGCCTCTTTCTGCACCTCTGTTGCTTCTTTCTACACCTCACTTGCCTCTTTCAGAACCTCTGTTGCTTTTTTCTCCAGATCTCTTGCCTCTTTCTGCACCTCACTTGCCTTTTTCAGCACCTCTGTTGCTTTTTTCTGCAGATCTCTTGCCTCTTTCTGCACCTCTCTTGCCTCTTTCTGCACCCCTGTTCCCTGTTTCTGCACCTTTCCTGCCTGTTTCTGTACCTCTGTTGCCTCTTTCTGCACTTCTCTTGCTCTTTCTGCACCCTTCATGCCTCTTTCAGCACCTCTGTTGGTTCTTTCTGCTGTGCTCTTGCTTTTTTCCGCACCTCACTTGCCTCTTTCGGCACTTCTCTTGCTTCTTTCTACACTTCTCTTCCTTCTTTTTGCACCCCTCCTGCCTCTTTCTGTACCTCTCTTGCCTCTTTGTTCACCTCTCCTACCTCTTTCTGCACCCCTCTTGCCTCTTTTTGCACCTCTGTTGGTTCTTTCTGCACTGCTCTTGCTTCTTTCTGCACCTCACTTGCCTCTTTCTGCATTTCTCTTGCTTCTTTCTAAACCTCTGTTGCTTCTTTCAGCAATTCGCTTAGCTCTTTCTGCACTTCTCATGCTTGTTTCTGCACCTCTCTTGCGTCTTTCTGCACCTCTGTTGCCTCTTTCTGCACTTCACTTGCTTCTTTCTGCACCTCTCTTGCCTCTTTCGGCACCTCTGTTAATTCTTTCTGTACCCCTCCTGCCTCTTTCTGCACCCATCTTCCCTATTTCTGCAACTCTCTTGCCTCTTTCTACACTTCTCTTCCCTCTTTCTGCACCACTCTTGCCTCTTTCTGTACCTCTGTTGCTACTTTCTGCACTTTTCTTGCCTCTTTCTGCACCCTTCGTGCCTTTTTCAGCACCTCTGTTGCTTCTTTCCACACTTCTCTTCCTTCTTTCTGCACCCATCGTGCCTCTTTCTGCACCTCTGTTGCTTCTTTCTGCACTCCTCTTCCTTCTTTCTGCACCCCGCGTGCCTCCTTCTGCACCTCTGTTGCCTCTTTCAGCACCTCTGCTGGTTCTTTCTGCACTGCTCTTGTTTCTTTCTGCACCTCACTTGCCTCTTTCAACACTTCTCTTGCTTCTTTCTAAACCTCTGTTGCTTCTTTCAGCAATTCTCTTGCCTCTTTCTGCACTTCTCTTGCTTTTTTCTGCACCTCTCTTGCATCTTTCTGCACCTCTATTGCCTCTTTCTGCCCTTCACTTGCTTCTTTCTGCCCCTCTCTTGCCTCTTTCTGTACCTCTGTTGCTTCTTTCTGCACTTATCATGCCTCTTTCTGCACCCTTTGTGCCTCTTTCAGCACCTCTGTTGCTTCTTTCTGCACTTCTCTTCCTTCTTTCTGCACCCCTCGTGCCTACTTCTGCACCTCTGTTGCTTCTTTCTGCACTTCTCTTGGTTCTTTCTGCACTTCTCTTGCCTCTTCCTGCACCCTTCGTGCCTCTTTCAGCACCTCTGTTGCTTCTTTCTGCACTTCTCTTCCTTCTTTCTGCACCCCTCTTGCCTCTTTCTGCACCTCTGGTGTTTCTTTCTGCACCTCACTTGCCTCTTTCAGCACCTATGTTGCTTTTTTCTGCAGATCTCTTGCCTCTTTCTGCACCTCACTTGCCTCTTTCAGCAGCTCTGTTGCTTTTTTCTGCAGATCTCTTGCCTCTTTCTGCACCTCACTTGCCTCTTTCTGCACCTCTCTTGCTTCTTTCTGCACCCCACTTGCCTCTTTCAGCTCCTCTATGCTTTTTTATGCAGATCTCTTGCCTCTTTCTGCACCTCACTTGCCTCTTTCAGCACCTCTGTTGCTTTTTTCTACAGATCTCTTGTCTCTTTCTGCACCCTTCTTTTCTCTTTCTGCACCTCTCTTGCCTCTTTCTGCACCCTTCACGCCTCTTTCAGCACCTCTGTTGGTTCTTTCTGCTCTGCTCTTGCTTTTTTCCGCACCTCACTTGCCTCTTTCTGCACTTCTCTTGCTTCTTTCAACACCTCTGTTGCTTCTTTCAGCAATTCTCTTGCCTCTTTCTGCACTTATATTCCTTCTTTTTGCACCCCTCCTGCCTCTTTCTGTACCTCTCTTGCCTCTTTGTTCACCTCTCCTACCTGTTTCTGCACCCCTCTTGCCTCTTTTTGCACCTCTGTTGGTTCTTTCTGCACTGCTCTTGCTTCTTTCTGCTCCTCACTTACCTCTTTCTGCATTTATCTTGCTTCTTTCTAAACCTCTGTTGCTTCTTTCAGCAATTCTCTTAGCTCTTTCTGCACTTCTCTTGCTTGTTTCTGCACCTCTCTTGTGTCTTTCTGCACCTCTTTTGCCTCTTTCTGCACTTCACTTGCTTCTTTCTGCACCTCTCTTGCCTCTTTCGGCACCTCTGTTAATTCTTTCTGTACCCCTCCTGCCTCTTTCTGCATCCCTCTTCCCTATTTGTGCAACTCTCTTGTCTCTTTCTGCACCTCTCTTCCCTCTTTCTGCACCACTCTTGCCTCTTTCTGTACCTCTGTTGCTTCTTTCTGCACTTCTCTTCCTTCTTTCTACACCCTCGTGCCTCTTTCTGCACCTCTGTTGTTTCTTTCTGCACTCCTCTTCCTTCTTTCTGCACCCCTCGTGCCTCCTTCTGCACCTCTGTTGCCTCTTTCAGCACCTCTGTTGGTTCTTTCTGCACTGCTCTTGTTTCTTTCTGCACCTCACTTGCCTCTTTCTGCACTTCTCTTGCTTCTTCCTAAACCTCTGTTGCTTCTTTCAGCAATTCTCCTGCCTCTTTCTGCACTTCTCTTGCTTTTTTCTGCACCTCTCTTGCCTCTTTCGGCACCTCTGTTGCTTCTTTCTGCAACCCTCCTGCCTCTTTCTGCATCCCTCTTCCCTATTTGTGCAACTCTCTTCCCTCTTTCTGCACCACTCTTGCCTCTTTCTGTACCTCTGTTGCTTCTTTCTGCACTTCTCTTGCCTCTTTCTGCACCCTTCGTGCCTCTTTCAGCACCTCTGTTGCTTCTTTCTGCACTTCTCTTCCTTCTGCACCTCTGTTGCTTCTTTCTGCACTTCTCTTGGTTCTTTCTGCACTTCTCTTGCCTCTTTCTGCACCCTTCATGTCTCTTTCAGCCCCTCTGTTGCTTCTTTCTGCACTTCTCTTCCTTCTTCCTGCACCCCTCTTGCCTCTTTCTGCACCTCTGTTGCTTCTTTCTGCACCTCACTTGCCTCTCTCAGCACCTCTGTTGCTTTTTTCTGCAGATCTCTTGCCTCTTTCTGCACTTCAATTGCCTCTTTCTGCACTTCAATTGCCTCTTTCTGCACCTCTCTTGCTTCTTTCTGCACCTCACTTGCCTCTTTCAGCACCTCTGTTGCTTTTTTCTGCAGATCTCTTGCCTCTTTCTGCACCCCTCTTTTCTCTTTCTGCACCTCTCTTGCCTCTTTCTGCACCCCTGTTCCCTGTTTCTGCACCTTTCCTGCCTGTTTCTGTACCTCTGTTGCCTCTTTCTGCACTTCTCTTGCTCTTTCTGCACCCTTCATGCCTCTTTCAGCACCTCTGTTGGTTCTTTCTGCTCTGCTCTTGCTTTTTTCTGCACCTCACTTGCCTCTTTCTGCACTTCTCTTGCTTCTTTCTACACCTCTGTTGCTTCTTTTAGCAATTCTCTTGCCTCTTTCTGCACTTCTCTTCCTTATTTTTGCACCCCTCCTGCCTCTTTCTGTACCTCTCTTGCCTCTTTGTTCACCTCTCCTATCTCTTTCTGCAACCTCTTGCCTCTTTTTGCACCCCTGTTGGTTCTTTCTGCACTGCTCTTGCTTCTTTCTGCACCTCACTTGCCTCTTTCTGCATTTCTCTTGCTTCTTTCTAAACCTCTGCTGCTTCTTTCACCAATTCGCTTAGCTCTTTCTGCACTTCTCTTGCTTGTTTCTGCACCTCTCTTGTGTCTTTCAGCACCTCTGTTGCCTCTTTCTGCACTTCACTTGCTTCTTTATGCACCTCTCTTGCCTCTTTCGGCACCTCTGTTAATTCTTTCTGTACCCCTCCTGCCTCTTTCTGCACCCCTCTTCCCTATTTGTGCAACTCTCTTGCCTCTTTCTACACCTCTCTTCCCTCTTTCTGCACCACGCTTGCCTCTTTCTGTACCTCTGTTGCTTTTTTCTGCACTTTTCTTGCCTCTTTCTGCACCCTTTGTGCATCTTTCAGCACCTCTGTTGCTTCTTTCTGCACCTCACTTGCCTCTTTCAGCACATCTGTTGCTTTTTTCTGCAGATCTCTTGCCTCTTTCTGTACCTCACTTGCCTCTTTCAGCACCTCTGTTGCTTTTTTCTGCAGATCTCTTGCCTCTTTCTGCACTTCAATTGCCTCTTTCTGCACCTCTCTTGCTTCTTTCTGCACCTCACTTGCCTCTTTCAGCACCTCTGTTGCCTTTTTCTGTAGATCTCTTGCTTCTTTCTGCACCTCACTTGCCTCTTTCAGCACCTCTGTTGCTTTTTTCTGCAGATCTCTTGCCTCTTTCTGCACCCCTCTTTCTCTTTCTGCACCTCTCTTGCCTCTTTCTGCACCCCTGTTCCCTTTTTCTGCACCTTTCCTGCCTGTTTCTGTACCTATGTTGCCTCTTTCTGCACTTCTCTTGCTCTTTCTGCACCCTTCATGCCTCTTTCAGCACCTCTGTTGGTTCTTTCTGCTCTGCTTTTGCTTTTTTCTGCACCTCACTTGCCTCTTTCTGCACTTCTCTTGCTTCTTTCTACACCTCTGTTGCTTCTTTCAGCAATTATCTTGCCTCTTTCTGCACTTCTCTTCCTTCTTTTTGCACCCCTCCTGCCTCTTTCTGTACCTCTCTTGCCTCTTTGTTCACCTCTCCTACCTCTTTCTGCACCCCTCTTGCCTCTTTTTGCACCCCTGTTGGTTCTTTCTGCACTGCTCTTGCTTCTTTCTGCACCTCACTTGCCTCTTTCTGCATTTCTCTTGCTTCTTTCTAAACCTCTGCTGCTTCTTTCACCAATTCTCTTAGCTCTTTCTGCACTTCTCTTGCTTGTTTCTGCACCTTTCTTGTGTCTTTCAGCACCTCTGTTGCCTCTTTCTGCACTTCACTTGCTTCTTTATGCACCTCTCTTGCCTCTTTCGGCACCTCTGTTAATTCTTTCTGTACCCCTCCTGTCTCTTTCTGCACCCCTCTTCCCTATTTGTGCAACTTTCTTGCCTCTTTCTACACCTCTCTTCCCTCTTTCTGCACCACTCTTGCCTCTTTCTGTACCTCTGTTGCTTTTTTCTGCACTTTTCTTGCCTCTTTCTGCACCCTTTGTGCTTCTTTCAGCACCTCTGTTGCTTCTTTCTGCACTTCTCTTCCTTCTTTTGGCACCCCTCGTGCCTCTTTCTGCACCTCTGTTGCTTCTTTCTGCACTCCTCTTCCTTCTTTCTGCACCCCTCGTGCCTCCTTCTGCACCTCTTTCAGCACCTCTGTTGGTTCTTTCTGCACTCCTCTTGTTTCTTTCTGCACCTCACTTGCCTCTTTCTGCATTTCTCTTGCTTCTTTCTAAACCTCTGTTGCTTCTTTCAGCATTTCTCTTGCCTCTTTCTGCACTTCTCTTGCTTTTTTGTGCACCTCTCGCATCTTTCTGCACCTCTATTGCCTCTTTCTGCCCTTCACTTGCTTCTTTCTGCCCCTCTCTTGCCTCTTTCGGCACCTCTGTTGCTTCTTTCTGCACCCCTCCTGCCTCTTTCTGCACCCCTCTTCCCTATTTGTCCAACTCTCTTGCCTCTTTCTACACATCTCTTCCCTCTTTCTGCACCACCCTTGCCTCTTTCTGTACCTCTGTTGCTTCTTTCTGCACTTCTCTTGCCTCTTTCTGCACCCTTCGTGCCTCTTTCAGCACCTCTGTTGCTTCTTTATGCACTTCTCTTTCTTCTTTCTGCACCCCTCGTGCCTCCTTCTGCACCTCTGTTGCTTCTCTCTTCACTTCTCTTGGTTCTTTCTGCACTTCTCTTGCCTCTTTCTGCACCCTTCGTGCCTCTTTCAGCACCTCTGTTGCTTCTTTCTGCACTTCTCTTCCTTCCTTCTGCACCCCTCTTGCCTCTTTCTGCACCTCTGTTGCTTCTTTCTGCACCTCACTTGCCTCTTTCAGCACCTCTGTTGCTTTTTTCTGCAGATCTCATGCCTCTTTCTGCACCTCACTTGCCTCTTTCAGCACCTCTGTTGCTTTTTTCTGCAGATCTCTTGCCTCTTTCTGCACTTCTATTGCCTCTTTCTGCACCTTTCTTGCTTCTTTCTGCACCTCACTTGCCTCTTTCAGCACATCTATTGCTTTTTTCTTTAGATCTCTTGCCTCTTTCTGCACCTCACTTGCCTCTTTCAGCACCTCTGTTGCTTTTTTCTGCAGATCTCTTCCCTATTTCTGCACCCTTCTTTTCTCTTTATGCACCTCTCTTGCCTCTTTCTGCACCCCTGTTCCCTGTTTCTGCACCTTTCCTGCCTGTTTCTGTACCTCTGTTGCCTCTTTCTGCACTTCTCTTGCTCTTTCTGTACCCTTCATGCCTCTTTCAGCACCTCTGTTGGTTCTTTCTGCTCTGTTCTTGCTTTTTTCTATACCTCACTTGCCTCTTTCTGCACTTCTCTTGCTTCTTTCTACACCTCTGTTGCTTCTTTCAGCAATTCTCTTGCCTCTTTCTGCACTTCTCTTCCTTCTTTTTGCACCCCTCCTGCCTCTTTCTGTACCTCTCTTGCCTCTTTGTTCACCTCTCCTACCTCTTTCTGCACCCCTCTTGCCTCTTTTTGCACCCCTGTTGGTTCTTTCTGCACTGCTCTTGCTAATTTCTGCACCTCACTTGCCTCTTTCTGCATTTCTCTTGCTTCTTTCTAAACCTCTGATGCTTCTTTCACCAATTCTCTTAGCTCTTTCTGCACTTCTCTTGCTTGTTACTGCACCTCTCGTGTCTTTCTGCACCTCTGTTGCCTCTTTCTGCACTTCACTTGCTTCTTTATGCACCTCTCTTGCCTCTTTCGGCACCTCTGTTAATTCTTTCTGTACCCCTCCTGCCTCTTTCTGCACCCCTCTTCCCAATTTGTGCAACTCTCTTGCCTCTTTCTACACCTCTCTTCCCTCTTTCTGCACCACTCTTGCCTCTTTCTGTACCTCTGTTGCTTTTTTCTGCACTTTTCTTGCCTCTTTCTGCACCCTTTGTGCCTCTTTCAGCACCTCTGTTGCTTCTTTCTGCACTTCTCTTCCTTCTTTCTGCACCCCTTGTGCCTCTTTCTGCACCTCTGTTGCTTCTTTCTGCACTCCTCTTCCTTCTTTCTGCACCCCTCGTGCCTCCTTCTGCACCTCTGTTGCCTCTTTCAGCACCTCTGTTGGTTCTTTCTGCACTGGTCTTGTTTCTTTCTGCACCTCACTTGCCTCTTTCTGCACTTCTCTTGCCTCTTTCTAAACCTCTGTGGCTTCTTTCAGCATTTCTCTTGCCTCTTTCTGCACTTCTCTTGCTTTTTTCTGCACCTCTCTTGCATCTTTCTGCAACTCTATTGCCTCTTTCTGCCCTTCACTTGCTTCTTTTTGCCCCTCTCTTGCCTCTTTCGGCACCTCTGTTGCTTCTTTCTGCACCCCTCCTGCCTCTTTCTGCACCCCTCTTCCCTATTTGTCCAACTCTCTTGCCTCTTTCTACACCTCTCTTCCCTTTTTCTGCACCACCCTTGCCTCTTTCTGTACCTCTGTTGCTTCTTTCTGCACTTCTGTTGCTTCTTTCTGCACTTCTCTTGCCTCTTTCTGCACCCTTCGTGCCTCTTTCAGCACCTCTGTTGCTTCTTTTTGCAATTCTCTTCCTTCCTTCTGCACCCCTCGTGCCTCCTTCTGCACCTCTGTTGCTTCTCTCTGCACTTCTCTTTGTTCTTTCTGCACCTCTCTTGCCTCTTTCTGCACCCTTCGTGCCTCTTTCAGCACCTCTGTTGCTTCTTTCTGAACTTCTCTTCCTTCCTTCTGCACCCCTCTTGCCTCTTTCTGCACCTCTGTTGCTTCTTTCTGCACCTCACTTGCCTCTTTCAGCACCTCTGTTGCTTTTTTCTGCAGATCTCTTGCCTCTTTCTGAACCTCACTTGCCTCTTTCAGCACCTCTGTTGCTTTTTTCTGCAGATCTCTTGCCTCTTTCTGCACTTCTATTGCCTCTTTCTGCACCTCTCTTGCTTCTTTCTGTACCTCACTTGCCTCTTTCAGCATCTCTATTGCTTTTTTCTGCAGATCTCTTGCCTCTTTCTGCACCTCACTTGCCTCTTTCAGCACCTCTGTTGCTTTTTTCTGCAGATCTCTTGCCTCTTTCTGCACCCCTATTTTCTCTTTCTGCACCTCTCTTGCCTCTTTCTGCACACCTGTTCCCTGTTTCTGCACCTTTCCTGCCTGTTTCTGTACCTCTGTTGCCTCTTTCTGCACTTCTCTTGTTCTTTCTGCACCCTTCACGCCTCTTTCAGCACCTCTGTTGGTTCTTTCTGCTCTTGCTTTTTTCTGCACCTCACTTTCCTCTTTCTGCACTTCTCTTGCTTCTTACTACACCTCTGTTGCTTCTTTCAGCAATTCTCTTGCCTCTTTCTGCACTTCTCTTCCTTCTTTCTGCACCCCTCATGCCTCTTTCTTTACCTCTCTTGCCTCTTTGTGCACCCCTCCTACCCTTTTCTGCACCCCTCTTGCCTATTTTTGCACCTCTGTTGGTTCTTTCTGCACTGCTCTTACTTCTTTCTGCACCTCACTTGCCTCATTCTGTACCCCTGTTCCCTGTTTCTGCACCTTTCCTGCCTGTTTATGCACCTCTCTTGCCTCTTTCTGCACCTCTGAGTTAGAGGTAGTTTTAATCCCCCTGCCCTATTATGTACTAGGGCCTTACAGGGGAGGTCATGCCAATCACAGGGGTACACCAACCCATAGGGTACCCTAGTGATGTAGGTGTTTTCACTGTATTCTAAGTGTCTTTCAGCATAGCACTGGCTCTGGGCCTGGTTAGTCAGAGTCAGTTACCACCAGTACCAGTCAGTAAAAAGTTGGGGACACAGGATGACTTTGCAACAAGGCCTTTTTCTGCACCTCTGTTGGTTCTTTCTGCATATCTCTTGCTTCTTTCTGCACTTTTCTTCATCTTTCTGGACTTCTGTTGCCTCTTTCTGCATTTCTCTTACTTCTGTCTGCCCCTTTCTTCCTCTTTCTTCACATGTCCTACCTCTGTAGGCATAGTTAGAAATTAGCATTTAAAAAACCTTAGAAATTCACTGAAAAAAACATAGGTTTCAGGGACGTTATAGTTAGAAATTATCATTAAAAAAACCTTTGACATTCACTGAAAAATCCATAGGTTTCAGGGACTTTATAGTTAGAAATTATCATTTAAAAAACCTTTGAAATTCACTAAAAAAATCATAGGTTTCAGGGACGTTATAGTTAGAAATGATCATTTAAAAAACCATAGAAATTCACTGAAAAAACCATAGGTTTCAGGGACGTTATAGTTAGTTGGACATTTCACTTGTACAAAACCAGAGAAATTCGGCCATTATAGTTAATTGAGCTAACTATAACTCGTGCCCCCGCAATGCACTGCTGATGACGTCACATATTACATCATTCATGACATGGTCAGTGACATCACTGATGACATCTCAAATGACATCACTGATGACATCACTGATGACATCATCCAAGTGATAATCTGATGCACCTCCTCACACCCTAATATCACCTTTGATACACCCACTCTAAAATACAGACTACCATTTTCGAAACCATAGACACACCAATACCAGTTACTACATACCCACTCACTGATTCCTAGGTCTACACACACATCCTCTCATTCACCCATACAGTCACTCATACATGCAGTCACTTATAAATACAGCACTATCATTTGCACTCATACACCTATACAGACACTCACACATCACCACTCATCCATAGAGTTCCTCACACACCTAGTCAATCATGCAAAGAATCATTCACACTCCCATTTACTCACCTATACAGTTATACACACACCACCTCACTTATTCATACAGATACTAACACATACTTACTCTCTTATACAATCACTGATACAAGCACACACTCATCCACACAGCCACTCTCACAATCACTCACTCTCACATATAGTGATTTATATACTCCAACACTCACATATACTGCCTTTCACATATGTAGTTACTCACACATTTACCACTGAGGCATCCATTCACTCACCAACACACCCATACACACACTCACCCACCCATACAGCCCTTCACAGATGTACTCTTGAACCCATACACCCAGTGAATTACCCACTCACACATCTATGCACAGAGTCACACACCCCCCACCCACCCACACAGATACTAAGGCACCCATACAGATACTCAGACAACCAATCAATAACCCATATAGACACTCATGTAGCTACTCACCAACACATGCAGCCGCATACACACCAACTGACAGACTGATACAGACATTTACACAGTTTACTCACTAACCCATGCATTCAGTAACACACGTTTAATCACTCACTCATACAGTCAGTCACACACCTACTGAATCATCTATTCAGACACTCATACACCAACTCATACTTCAATACACCTTGGCACATATATATATAAAACATATTTGAACTTTACAGAAACACACAGTCACTGGATAATGTCATCAGTGATGTCATCAGTGATGTAATTTGAGATGTCATCAGTGATGTCAACAGTGATGTCACTGACCATGTCATGAATGATGTAATATGTGACGTCATCAGCAGTGCATTGCGGGCGCGCGAGTTATAGTTAGCTCAACTAACTATAGCGGCCGAATTTCTCTGAGTGAAATGTCCAACTAACTATAACGTCCCTGAAACCTATGTTTTTTTCAGTGAATATATATATATGTACATATATATATATATATATATATGACATTTGTTATTTGGTGTGAAACCACATACAAGGACCAATATATCATGGGAAATGTAATGGAGGTTGAAACATGTAATCTTAAATAAAAGATAATACTTGAAATACATAAACAAGACAAAAATAGATATAGGTTACTATGTTTGCAGAAGGTGCAAAACACATTCGCAAAAGCAAAATGAAAAGTTATAAGGACATTTATGTTTAGTGACGCATTCAACAGTATAACTTACCAGTCTCCACTTCACCAGAGAATCCTGTCAAGCCTTCAGGATTTAGGATCTGTGAGACCTTATTCTCCCAGGGTGAAAGTTGTAGGAGGGGAGCTGGGAGAACCACCACCAGTCCTCTGGGCCTCCATTTGATGCTTGGAGGCAAGGGAACGCACTCTCCACAATAGGTCGTTCACCCTCTTCCTTATTTCCCCCTGTGCGCTCAGGTTGTTTGCTCCAGCATTCACTCTGTCAGCTACTCTGTGTCACATTGCATTTTCGGAGCTATGGTTGTATTTTGAACTTGGGCTCCAAACAATTGTGGATCAACTCTAAAAATTTCATCCACCATGACTGACAATTCTCCCTCAGTAAAACGTGGATCTCTCCTCCCTGCCATTATGAGATGATAAACTCAAATAATTTTAATAACCCACAAGATAATAAATAAAAAAATAAAAATTGAACAAGAAACACACCTGACTTAACTGAAAAAGGGCTCAGGAACAATGTTTTGCTGCAGTGGAACTTCAAAGTATCATGATCTGAAAAGAGTGTGTTTTATAGTGTATTATGCAGATGAATTTATTTGCCAAAACACATCAGGTGTGTGAAGCTAGCATCTGTCCAAAGTAACACTGTGTTTTTTTTATAATTGCCAGTTACTTTTTATTAATTAAAAGAAGAGTTTAAAAGGAAAGCAAGTGGTTTTATCATGGGGAGAGCCATCCCTTGTATAACACTAGGAGGACAACTGTCAAGGGAGTACCCAACTTTATGTTAGTTAGCAAGTGCTGCAATGATTCCTGGTATAATAATCCAAGAGTAGCTAGATTTGTTTTGTTTTGCTCCTCTTCCAGCATCCAACCTTAGGGCTATTTGTCATTGCCTCCTTAATTAACTATATTTTCTCATATTCAGTTAAGGGCACAATTCTTGGGAATGTTTCATATGCTGACTGATTTTATCCATGGTTGAAAGATTAAGCATAATCTTAAAAATTTCCCTCTGGAGATTTTTGGTCTCACAGATTTTGTTAGAGTAATTGGTAGGTTGCTTGGGTGAGCAGGTTCTTGTAATTTGTCTCCTACTTAAAAATAGATTTTCTTAGTTCATAGTATTTATTTCGCTGTTGACGTTCAAGGCCTGTAAGATATAAATGTATCTTCTACTAGTTCTTTTGAGAACCATGGGACTGATATCCTTCCTTTAGTTGCACGACTGCTTAGTGGTGGTACAAATTCATTCCTCACTTTATTGAGCTAATTGTTAAATTCTCAGCCAGCTTCATCCGGGTTATTGCTTAATGTAGGTTTAGTTAATTCCAATGGGCCTGATGCACAGAACTAACTTACGTCAAAATCCTAAACTTACAACAATTTTGGTATTCACAGAATGAACTTACACATTTGGGTATTCACAGAATGAACTTACACATTTGGGTATTCACAGAATGAACTTACAACAATTTTGGTATTCACAGAATGAACTTACACATTTGGGTATTCACAGAATGAACTTACAACAATTTTGGTATTCACAGAATGAACTTAAACATTTGGGTATTCACAGAATGAACTTACAACAATTTTGGTATTCACAGAATTAACTTACTCATTTTGGTATTCACAGAAGGCACTTACTCATCAATGAGTAAGTGCCTTCTGTGAATACCAAAATGTGTAAGTTACACAAAATGTGTAAGTTACACAAAATGTGTAAGTTACACAAAATGAGTAAGTTACACAAAATGTGTATTTTGTGTAAGTGTCTTCTGTGAATACCAAAATGAGTAAGTTTATTCTGTGAATACCAAAATGAGTAAGTTCATTCTGTGAATACCAAAATGGTAGTAAGTTTAGGATTTTGTCGTAAGTTAGTTCTGTGAATCGGGCCCAATGTCTCTAATGTCTTCTCGTTATCAATCTTCTCCAACTTCGAATGAGTTTGCTTTTGTTCTGGGGTATTACCAAATCTATCTGCATAGAGTAGTACTGATGGATTTTGATGCTGCTCAAAACCACTAATGCTACATAAGTACACCTATATGAAAACTTGAGCATTGTAGCTAACACAAGTTTATATCTGAAGCTGCTTAGAAAATGTTCTTCTTTTTTAACTCCCGAGCTGGACAGGTATTGGACACCTATTATCTCTGCAATATTGATTGACAACACTGAGAATCATTAATGTTTTTTCTGTTTTATTTGAAATAATTACAGACAGGTAACTGGATGTTTTTCTATAAAAAGCAGTAAAAATAGAAAGCTGGGAGCCTTAATTATGAATAATCAGGGAAGAACACAACATAGTAAAATAATGTGGGGAAATGTTATGGGATTTATACTCATATAGTATGAAGGTCTATAAACAAAAAGGAAAGGATAGGCCATATTGCCATATTCTAAGTTGAGCAGAAGAAGATTTTAACCTTAGTTACAACTAGAGGATGTCTTACAATTGCTGCAAGGGACACCTTCCTGCACAAAAACAATCCTGAAAGGCTTGTTCCTCTTTCTATGTGTGCTGCAGAATACAGGATGTAAGTAAGAAAGAGGAAATAATGAGGAGAAATAAAGATATTTTTCCTTGTTACACCTCACCTGAGCAGGCGTATCTTTTTGGTGCATTCCCAGGTCTACCAGTTCTGGAAATGATGGGAATGCAGCACAAACCATGGAAGTTGTGTGGAAACACCCACACAATGCCCATGGAACTCCTTCTCAGGGCAGAGTAAGGTATGCATCGATTTGCGCTGCTTTGCCTTACTCCAGATTTATGGAGTCACTCAGGGCCATGCAAAGTCGCCTTTTGTGGCTTCATAAATCACATGTAAGGCTTGGGTTGCTCTTTCACCACGTTGCCTGGTGCAAGAGTGATGCAAACCGGCAGGTAAACTTCCGACAGGATCGATCCTGATTTCTGTATTTGACCCACTCTCCACTGTTGTTGGCCTTAACTTGTCCCTATGTACTGAACACATTCAACCTGATGACCGCGGTTGGCGCTTAATGCTTTCTGGCACTATTTTGAACCTTAGGCTTTACAAATTCATATCCCTGGTACACCCTGTTGGATTTTTGTTGTGTTGATGTCATTTTATTTATTAAAATGTACTCTATTTATCTAAATTAGTTTGGGATTTTTCTCACATTGCTTATTTTTACTTTATTACTGTTTTGTTACTGAATAAATACTTTGCACCTTGCTGCTAAGTTACGTCTATGTGCTCTGGGCCAGAGCTATCAGGGTGTTGAGCTGAGGTTAAATTAGTGAGTTTAGCGATTCACCCTAACAAGGATCATGGCTTTTACTTAAGATGGGTCACCAACTCTCTTAACTAATTCCTCAACCTTCCTACAATTGATTAGCAGGCTTGTGGGGAGGGTTATTATTTTACTACTGGTGGGGGCTGCTCCTGCAGTTGTGACATGTTTCTGGCCACCACCATGCTTTCAAGAAGCGGGTGAAGAGAGCACTTCAGTTCTTCGTTGCCCTCGAAGTTTTAATAGGTCATCTTCAAATTCAATTGCTTTCTTAACAATCGAGTTCTTATAAATGGAGACATCCAATGCTGAATGAAGGAATGAAAGTAAATGGCCCTCCTTTGCACCATGAATCCAATCTAGCGACACAGATGTACTCTTCAGAGGACAAAATCTCTTGTTGCAGCCTGAGATTTTTATCCAGAAGGATTAAGCTGTTGACCAAACCAGCTGCTCCTTCATTGAGATTACTATATGTTTCTTCCACCTTTTGCATATGCACCTACAGCAAGTGTAACAATGGGGTGGTTTGGCTCATGGTACAATCCTACTCTCTGTCTTCCTATGTTAAAATCTCAAAAGGCGCTGTGGCTTCTACTTATGTAGTAACTTACGGCCTGATTATGAGAACGGTGGTCCTGGGACTGCGGTAACTGCGTTGGTGGTCTAACCACCACCACCGCGGCAGTCCGTCCGATCAAACACAAGTTTTGCAGTGGGACCACCGCAATACCGCCTACAGGCCGTTTCCTCTCCCAAGAACTGAGCTCCTGCGGCAGTGAGGATAGCAACGGGCAATGGAGGTGGACCTGCCTTTCTGCAGAGCTTTTCATGGCAGGGACACCGTCATAAAAAGGTTGGAAGAAAGGCAGGGAAGGGGCCCTAAACAGGGCCCCAGGGCATTTTAGCCCATTGGGAATTGTGGTTGGTGGCACATGTTGTGCCTCACCTATGCCAGCACTGTTGTGCGCACACTGTGCCCCATGCACGACATGGTGCATGTCAACAGTGCGCCTAACATGCAAGTGGTGCTGCACTGGGGGGGGGCATGTGCTTCAGGCTCTCTTTATGAGCCGAAGCATGCTGCGGCCCTGCCACCGCCGCTGTAGTGTCCTAATACGGCGGTCGGGATGCTGCCGTTTTGGCTGCATTCTCCTGAGCACCACAGTGGAGGTCGGACAGCTAAAACTCACAACCAGGGCCTTAGTAACTTTATTAGTGCAGTTTGCGAATAGCAATGGGCTTACTCTTTTGTGGTTGGGTGCATATCCCTCACTAAACCCCTCCTCAGAACTTCCTAAATCCCTGCTTACTCCTCACCAAACCCCTCCCATTTTGTAGTAAGTATGCCACTTTTTCCAGCAACTTCCATGGATCACAATACTTTTTTCTCAGGAAGACCGGGATGCTTATGCCAAGCTATTGCAGTTGAGCAAGGGATTTCTCATAGAAATGCTTACTTAGTGAGTATTAAATTCTTTTGACTTTGTAGGAGATCAGGCACAACTCATGTCAAGACTAATAATAATAATAAACTAAGGACTCTCTCTCCCATAGTTTATGCATTGAGTTCCACCACTGCGGCTTCTAAATTAAATGCATGGAAAATGATTTTCTATTCTAAGGAAGAAACTAAAAAGATTTTAAGCAAACTTGACATTGAAGGTCAAGAATTTTTGCATTGGCAAGATGCCATTCATTTCCAGTAAAATAATTCTGATATTAAAGAAAACACAGTACAATATCTCATCATACCAGCTCAACTGAAGAAAAACCTCACCATTTTTTCCATGTTGCCTAAAATAAAATTATTTTAGGGAATGAAAACTCGTAAGCATATTTAGAGCCACCTAATAGAGGGATATTTTATTATGATTTTCTGTTGTACACTCACTTTGATGAGAAGCACAACCAGTTCAATCTACATAAGATGGTCCTAATCAAAACTTTGCAGAAATCAGAAAGTACAGTTTATCTTGAAATCTTACTCTGTGGATACTAATTCCATGGCCAACTTCTCATTCATAATAGTGAAAACAACAAACAAAAAAGCACACATGCATGAAAAAGTTAAAGTCGACTGTGAACCATGAGATGTTCCCTAGACCATACAAAAGAAAAAGCACGAAATTAAGTTATTCCTGCACAGCCTTCCGCCTAGAAGCACAGAAATACCTTAGATGGCTTACCTCTCTGGTGTGCTTTAGAATTTAAACAGGATTTCATATGCCATACTTGAGGGTGGTATTCCTTATTAACCTTTTTTGAGGCACAGCTTGCCCATCTCTTCTATGCCCAGGTGAAATTTTGTTTACACTGGTAGAATCTCACATAATTTCCAGCATTTCACATTATGCTTTTTATGCGAGATACCAGAGATCATGCCATAATGCCACATCGTCTAATTGAGATGTCATTCAGGTAAAACTGCTACTGCAGAAGCACAGGAACAACAAACATAACACAAGCAGCTGATGGTCACATTGCTCACATCACACTCCTTTTTGCACAATTTTTTTGTGAAATATGAGACACTGGGGGATATTCTCAAGAACGCGTGTTAACCATCGCCAAGATCGCTTAACGCAACTTCTCTCATCGCAGTCCATTGCGGGAAAATAACACTGTTTTAATGCAGCATTCACAACCCGGCGGCACCATGCGATAGCCTCACGATAACGCGACAAATGCCCGCGTTAAAATCAACGCGACGCCGAAAAAATGCGAAACCCCAACGCGAAAAAAGGTGCGATGACCCCAATGGCGATACAAAAATCAGCAAAAAGCAGAGACAGGCCTGCAATTCCCACGCGCCATGCGTGAGAATGCACTATAAAAGCAGAGAAAAAAAAAGACAAACAAATGCAACTGCGTACCACCATGGACGCACCCGGACCGAATGCACAGGACAACGCGAACCCCACAAGCCCCACAGACGACCAGCCAGGAACCCCGGGGCCGGGGAAGGGCAAGGAGAAGAGGAAGAGGGAGACGGGGTTCAGTCCGCAGGAAAACCAGATCATCGTCACGGAGGAGACAGAACACAACCAACAACTGTACGTCACCTCCACTGTGTCACCGGCAACACAAACGGAAACATGACAGTACATCGTGAACAACGTGAATGCAGTCGGAGTGTCGAGGAGGACAATGGAAGAGGTCAAGAGGCGCGGGAATGATGTGAAGGGCAAAACCAAGAAGAAACACTATGCCAACATGAAAGCAGCAACGCAGATGGCAGGTGGGGGACCAGCGGCACACCAGGAGCTGGATGACAGTGAGAAAATGGTGGCCACAGTCATCAGTCGGGATACGGTGCCAGGAGTTGGGGATCGGGACACTGCTCAACATGACCTGACACAACATCAACAGGGTGACTACCGACCAGGGACTGGGGGGACGGGGGGAAATGGGCACAATGGCACACATGCACAATTAAGTACAGCACACTGCACACCCACAATGACTCTGGAACATGTCCCTGATCCCCGTGTCACACAGCAGCACACATACAGAAACCCAGGGAATGTGTGTTGCAATGAATTTATTTGCACATGCTGTGCCTGTGGTCATTTTGCACTGTCTCATGATTGCCAAGCACTGACACAATGTGACGTCTTCATGTGAAGAAATTGTCAATGATGTTGTTCCTACGGGCTATTCCTGCTGCAGCTGCAGTGGGGTGTGGTCCACCTGCCTCATGTTCCTCATCATCGTCCGGTGCATCTGGCACTCGTAACCATGGGGCATTGGTGCGTACACATATGTTGTGCAACACACAACATGCAACGATCATCTTGCACACAATGACTGGGCTGTACAGGAGCCTCCCACCTGTTATGTCCAGGCACCTGAAACGTGACTTCAACACGCCAAATGTGCGTTCCACGATGCCCCTGGTGCGTTTGTGTGCCGCATTGTACTGCCTCTGTGCCTGTGTGTTCGGGGCTCGGAGGGGTGTCATCATCCAAAGGCAGAGTGCATATCCCTGATCACCTGTGACAGTGCAGAGAGACATGAGTCAATAGTTGGTTCTGCATGATGTGTTGGCAGGATCACTAGTTTATTGGCATGTGATATGTGTGTCATAGTGATTCCGGTCTGACATGTACTGCTAGTAGCAAATGAGCGCCATCAATGTGTATCACGTAGCCTCACTGCTGCTCCTCCCTCCTCCGAGCCTATTTCCTCGTGTGCGCTGCGCGCTTGCATCACCTGCACTCCTACGGCAACCATTGTCATGCCTGTCTGCGCATGTCCACAAGCCTGACAACGACACTGTGATGTTGTGCGTTGAAGGTGGGCGGCCACGTGTGTGTGGGCCTATGGCAAGGATAGGGCGGACACAGATGTGGAGTACATGGCTGGCCAAAGTCGCGATGCGGTCGAGGCAAGACCTTTGGCACATGCTGCGGCAATAGCGAGACACACACAACAGTTGGCATGTATGATCCGGGAACCCCAGCGGGCTTGCGCTCATTCATTAATCCCTTCGTCCGAGCCCGCACTCAGGGGCATGTTACATTGCAACTTTGTCTATTGCGGGACGGGTGGCGCCGACACCACAACAAAGACACACGCATTAGGTACTAAATTGGCAAGCCCAACACTTAACCACGCCCAGAGCCCCGGGGTGATCATCCACACCCCTACGCTGGACTGCCGTACGCCAGCCCACTCCAGCAACACCTACAGGGGGGTACGACACAGCTACATGTCCCAGGTCTACCCCACTGCCTGAGGTGACATGGTTGCATCCGCTGTACACAGCACAATGCAATGTGGTAGGGCCCGGGGCCCTCATGCACACACAATGACCACACGGACACACTTAGATAGTCTGTGGAACTGGCGACGGGCACGTGCGCCCGGACCCTTTATTGCCAGGGTCACATGTCCAGTGATGCCTGTGCTGGTTGAGTGTGGGGTGAGTGTAAGCCAGCCCTCGGGGAGTTGTTGGTGCTGGCAACAACTACAACAGTGATCAGACAATCAGAAGTTCACTGTTCAAACAGCAATGGTCCACGACTTGAGCTGCACAGAGTTAGTGGTCACGGATGCACTACGGCCGGCACAGGCACACTGCCATGGGACGGTGACTACCGGTGCACTGAGGTAGGGCCACGAGAGCTGAGCGGGTTCTCGTCGATGTCCAAGGTGAATGTCGCAGAGGGTTTCGGGGGACAGTGGAAGGTGTTCTTCCAGGGCATGATACAGAGGGCAATTACCAAGCAGACACATGTAATATGGAGGGGATGAATGCTACAGACTCATGTTTAACACCAAGTCATTACCAGCCACATGATGATGAAGACAACCCCCAGGCCATTGACTGAGACGTCACCAAAGTTCAACCAGAGGGTGTCCATGAATTTCAGGGCACAGAGTTAGTGGCACCAGAGCTGAAAGGGGATGCAGTCTGCGATGAGGCCTGTACAATGGTATAAACTCGGCCATAAATAAATCAAGGCTCAGTTCCAAATGTGTAACCTACTTGACCGTAGTGTGGGCCGGAGGCAGCGGTCAGCAGGGGCCCCCAGCCACGTGTCCTTGGCTTGCGATGCACAGAGTCAGTGGCACCAGGGCAGTTGTTGGTGGTGTTCGGTCACCTCCGTAACGAGGATCCTGTTTGTCATCCGGACTGAATCGCAAATTCCTCTTACTCCTCTCCTAGCGTGCAATGATACGGACTCTGCCATTATAAAATCAAGACTCGGTTCCAAATGTGTGACCTACTTGACCGCAGTGTAGGCCTGAGGCAGCGGTCAGTGCGGGTCAATGGCTGTTCAGGCAGCTCCTCCTGGTACTCTCACACACGACATTGGAATGCCATGTTGCGATGATTTGTAGTTGACGGAGGTAGATGCACCAGAGCTGAGCGTGTGTGCAGCCTGCGACGATGCTGTGCCCTGCCTGGTCCAGACTTGATTGGATTTGTGTGAGGCCTGCTGGACCGCAGTGTAGGTGGTACACAGGTGACCCCGCGGTGCAGGGCCACAGTGTAGGGCGAAGGCAGTAGTCAGCATGGGCCCACAGGCACGTGTCGTTGGAATGCTATGCACAGAGTCGGTGGCACCACATCGTAGGGAGTACGGTGATATAAACCCTGCAATAAACGTATGTACTCTGCCATTGAATAATCAAGACTCAGTTCCAAATGTGTGACCTACTGTGTAGGCCGGAGGCAGCGGTGGAGTACGTAAATGAGAAAGGAGTAATGGCGGGCCTGTGTCGCGGAGGCCGTAATGGTCTGAGGAGGCTGACATGGTCGCGGGCCTTGGGCCTCGGGCTTGGAGCTTGCACCGGCACGTGGTGGGCCCTCTTTGACACACGCCGGTGTCGGCAGGTGAGCAGTGCGGCCTGGCTGCGCTGGGGCAGGCATGACGCGTTTTGGGACCAGCGGCCTGGAGTGCAGCAGGCGCACAGGATCGCAGGCACCGCCGCTCACGGCGTCGGCCTCGTGGCGGGGTGAGAGGTGCAGCCCTGGCAGACACGTTGGCCATTCCGGAAGAGAACCACGCCCAGAGTAACTGGCTTTTTATTCACACCCCTACGCTGGCCTGGCGTACGCCGGGCCAGCCCACTCCGCGCGGGCTTACAGGGGGGGACGTAACAAGCTACATTTCCGCATTGTTCCCCACTGGCTGCGGTAACATGGTTGCATCCACTGTCCAGTACACTCCAGACACCAGCAGTGTATGTCTACATGGAAGTGTCTGTGGTCTGCATACTGGGGGTCCTGGGGTTGGTGGCGGTGGGTGTTGTGGCCCTCTTGGGGCTCCGAGCTGCATGATCAGTAGCTCCATGGCATCTGTTGTTCTTCTGGTGTGGCTGTGGGCTGGGCTCCCTTTTATGGTGCAGATTGTCGTCCGACTTTACACCAGGTAGGAGCAGGTGTTAGATCTCTGCTGCTAACGCGCCTTATCGCATGTTTTGTGGTCTTATCGCCGATCTGGCTGGTCGTTGTGAATGTTGCGAAGTGGTGTTTCCGCGGCTTTTTGCACAGGAACGCCTACTCTGCATCTCATTAGCGTTAGTTGCCGGTGTCATCCGTGGCGATGTTTTTTGCGGCTGCTATCGCAGGAATACTGGTGATGTCGGCTGTTGGCACCAGCTTGTGAATGGTGCAGTGAATTTATCACGACTTTGGCTGCGATAAAGTGCCGCTAACTCGGCGATGAGTCCTTGAGAATATGCCCCACTGAGTCCAAATTGGACGAGAGGTTTCATTTTGCAATATAAAACGTGTGAAGACGCATTTTGTTTGAGAAAATAGTGCTAAAAGCTGGATTGGCATTGTGTGTTATGTTGCCTACTTTTTTGGGCACTTGCGTAAATTTCAGATATTTAGCTGAGGTCTAATCTCTGCAATTTAAAGTAGATGAAAAGGTTTGTTACTGATGTGCTCAAACATGGCATCAAAACAGTTACTTTGCCAGCCAACTCAAGGCTGCCTTTAAACTCCTTAGCCCATTTGTTCCTGATGAAATTTCTAGTATTCCCACTTGCCCATCTGAAGTTGTGCAGAAGGCCTAAGGGGAATCTGATGCATTACCAGGTGGCCTTATGTGACTGAATCTCTTTGCACTTGCTCAGCCTTGCTGAAATGTATGTATACATATGTATTGGTTTTTGCTTTGCACAAACCAAGCTGCTGACTAAGATTGCATTGCACTGTAATGGACTGTGTTAGGAGACAACGCAACAACAAGTCCATAAAGCGCAGATTTAATTCATCTTCAGGGGCGTAGCTTCAGAGGAGGTGATTAGGGTTTGACACCTCCTAACCAAATGCATTGGCTTACGAGCTGGGTCTGAGCGCACTTTTAAATACTTTAGTTCAGGATGTGCGCTGTACAAGAACCTCATGATTTAATACACTGTAAAATTGCTCCAACTATAGTAAGACTCTAGGCCATGTGTAGGGTTTAAATGACTACTGACTTGCCTTAGTTCACTAATGGCATTGTTGGTGAGCGAGCCATGAATGTTTCTAAAAACTATCACTTTTAATAAATGTCTGTCTGTGTAGTGATATAATCTTACATACTAAGGTGAAATGCGTCCACATGTTAAAGAAATACAATCCTTTCAAAATTCATTATGTTTGTTGCACTATATACAAGCCAAATGTTTTCAAGGTGCACACAGCTCGTGCTTGGACTCTTAGAGCCAAGCCAGCCCCATGGCTCAGCTCTGGTTCAGCCTACCCTGTTAATTTGCCTACCCACCTTCCTCTATTTGTGACTCAGGTTTGGTACATGCTGCTGTCGGTCACTTGATAAAATGATTTGTATAAGGTGAGGACTTAAAACACAGAGTCCTGCCTACATGCACTGATTTGATAATTCTACCATCAAGGCTTCTTGTAGCAGAGACATAAAAACTAATACATGCAGTGACAATACATTAAAAATAAGTCATCCCAGAGCAGGACTCCAGGCCGTTATGTTGCACATGACCTTACTCGTAAGTTCCTAGGTAGAACTGCGAGGCCCAAGTGCGATGGGCATCAGAGGAAGTATTCTGTTTGTTGAGAAGCCATAATTAAAGAAATGGAACTGTAATTAATTGAACTGAATGCCATTGGAATATGAATGAATGTTCCCATTAAATCAGAGAATGACATATAGGCATCAAAGACACTGAAGAAAAGAAACTCACAGAGATTTGTATTCACTGACTTTATTACAAATATTGTATGAAATAAGACACTGAATGAACAGAGACATTTTGTTACTTCCATTCTTGTGACCTACTGTTGGACTTGGCCCTTTTTGGCAGGTTCACCCCTGAACTTTTTGCCTTAAGCTCTGACATAGTGGTAGTGATTTTTGGCCTCTGCGCACTTTCGCACTGTGGTCCAGTGGAAAGTGCGTGCGCTCTCTGTGCACGTGTGGTGAGACTGGCCTGCCCTGTGCCTGGTATGTTGTTGCTGTGTGCGTGCGCAAACGCTTTACACATTGCCTCCGGGATAAGCCTGACTGCTCGTGCCAAGCTACCAAGGGGGTGAGCAGGGGTTATCTTTGGCGTGTAACTCCCTCGCCCTGACTAGAGTGGTGGTCTCTGCCTGGCTTTGGCGCAAGCCTTAGCCAACCAGAGATCCCATTTCTAACACCTACTGACCGATCTTTTCACAGTTCCACTTTAATACTCATTTTCCAGACGGGGGTGTGGATCCACTATTGAGGTATCAGAATTGATTTGGGGTGTTTTTCTTTCAAAAATCATTTTCTGGGTGTCGCTCAAACACAGCCTTTGTGCTAGGTGATAGCTCACACAGCAGTAGCAATAGTGCTGGCTCCAAGCAGAAGTATCCAAAACAAGGACACAATTAAGCATGAGATCTCAGTACCTGGCTGTCATCAGCCTTTCTGAGTAGTCATCAGGCACAGTCAAAAGGGCACCCCTACTTAGAACTTTGACACCTTTAACAAGAGAAACCTATGACCTACCCCTTATTTCTACCATCTACCTTATTTTGTCACTCATAAAGAACTAATCAGCAGAGGTTTGTTAAAAAGGACCACACAGAATTTTTTTGGGTAGCCTTTTCTTCATTCTACCTCACTTCAGTTATGGGTCTCCACCCTCTATCCACAGGGATGCAATAAATACATCCCCACTGTGTAGGAAAGTATTAACTACTCTCCATCATGTCATGCGAAATGCATCCCACTCGTCCATGCACTGAGACTTTTATCACACAAGCAGTCTTACAACAAACGCACTTAGGGACAGATTTACTAAAGGCTTGTGTTGCCCTTGCATCAAGCAAAGCACACAATGTAACACAAGCCCTTAAATAGGATTTAATAAGCCACGCAGAGCCACCTTGCATGGCTTAGTAAATCCAGAGTAACGCAAGACAGGTAAATGACTCCTTTGTGTTACCCTGTGTTGAGAAGACGTTCCATGGGTGGAGCAAGGGCATTCTCATACATCCACCCTTGGATTTTGACGCAATCCCAGATTTACTAAGGTGAGTAAATCTGGGATTTCATCAAAATGGTACGCCTTCCCAAGTGAAGCGTAACAAGGAGAAATATCTGTATTGCTCCTCGTTACGTCCTCTTTCTATGTGTGCTGCATTGTGCAGCACACATAGAAAGAGGAAAATGCCTCAAAGCATTGTTTTTGGGTGCGAAGGTGCCCCTTCCTGCACAAAAATAATCCTACTTTTAATGCGGGAACCTTGCACCATGGCCCAAGGGTGACTGTGCTGGCGCTAGGCAGCACAAAATGTGCCAGCACAGGGAGAGAGCAGCTATATGTCATAACTTAGTCGATATGGCACATTTCTGCCCTCTCCCTGTCACACAACGCTGCACAGCAAGTTGTCTTGCTGCCTTGCATTGCAGGGCTTCTTAGCAAAGCTGCCCCTTACTTCATACCCACCTCACATACACACACATGGAATGTCAGCCCAAACATTTGGGAAGGAGACATAATCTCTCTTTTAGCCATCTGAGACAATCTATCTGGAGCCATCATCACCCCCTCTTCTGCTATTCAGAGCCTTCTTATGATCAAGCTTCCCTTTGCTGATTGCATATCCTTTGACTCCTTTGATAGCCATTAACCATTTTTCCTGACTTCAGCCATCTGAGTTTCCCAAACCCTTTCTGCCATCCTTCAAAGATCACAATCCTTTTCACCCATCAACCTTTAAACTCCTCTGCCAAGTTTCAGTCCCTATGCCCTCAGATTTACCCTCAAACTTTTGTGCCAGCAACAGACCATGGCTTCTACACTCAGAGGTCAGTGTGTAACAGTCCCGGCATTTTATTCACTTTGCATGCTCTGATTTTTTTAGCAAAATGATTACCAGTTCTAAATGTGGACAGAAGAGGTGGGGATTTCTAGGGGTTGGCAGTATAAGATGCATGAATGACAACCATTTACAAAAAGGATATCCTAATACATGTGGCCTAGACTCACATACGTTTCCTCCTCCTCCTGGTCTTCTTCCTTCCCTTTCAGATCATTCTGTGCCTTTCGGCATTGGTCCTCCTCCTAGTCATGCTCCAAGTCCTCCTTTTCTGGGTTGTTTTGGTTTTTCAGATACTCATCTTGGCTCTGATCTAACTGGTCCTGGCCCCCCTGGTACTGGTTTCCTGATTCTGTGAGTCCTTGTTGTTGTCCTTTGAGACCCTGGTCTTCCTGGCTCTGCTCCTGGCTCATCCTTGTTTTACCCTTCCTGTTACTACTGCTCCAAATCCTGATCCTGCTGGTCTGCTGGGTCTTTATCCACCTAGTCCTTTCGTCCTGGTTCTCTAAGGGCTGACACTCCTAGTCTTCCTGGTTTGGATCATCCTTAATCTCCTTGTAGTGGTCCTTGTGGTCCACCTGGTACTGCCTCCAATGGTTCTGATCCTCCTTACTAGGTCTTCTTGGGCTGGGCCTTGTCATTTTGGTCCTGGTCTGGTCTCATGGGTCTTCGTGGCTCTGGTTGTCCTGGTTCTCCTGATCCTCGCAAGTCTGGTCTTAATACCCCAATTCCTAGTCCTCCTGCTCCAGTTGGAACTTCAGGTTCTAGTTTGGTTCTGGCTTCTCTGGTCCTCCTAGCGCTGTTCCTGGTCCTGCTTATTCTGATCCTTTTAGTCCAACTAATCCTCCCACATCTGGTCCCTGGTCTTAATGGCCCTAGTTCTCCTACTATTGACCTGACTAGTTCTCTGGGTCCTTCTCAAACATGTCATGATACCCTTTGCCCTGGTCCTCCTGCACATTGTCATCTTGGACTAACTTGTCCACTTTATCATGATCCTACTTGTTTAGGTCATCCTCTTCTTAGGTGTTCCTAGCCACCCAACTTGATCATCATGTCTCCCGCCATCCTGGCCTTCCTTGTACTGATCCTCCTTTTCCCCCTCATCCTGGTCTTGCTTGTCCTGGTATGCCAGGTCCTGATACTCAGGCCTCTGTGAATTACTCTTCCTTTTCCCATTGGTTGTGGTCCCACTGATCCTCATTGCCAAGTTCCTCTTAGCTCTTGTCCTGTTGGCTCTGGTTGCCTGGCCATGTCTGCTTTATTCTTCAGGGCCTGTTCTCTTAGTCTTCCTCACTCTCATTCTGGTTTGCCTAACAATGGGCTTCCTATTTCTGGCCCTCACAGTCCGTGTTCTCTTCCTGGTTTTATGCCCACTAGACATGATTCTTTTGTTTCTGTCCTCCTTGTTAGCCAAATTCTCTTCGTTCTCATCCTTCTAGCCATCCTGGTCCTTTCAGGTCCCCTTCCCCATCTCTTTCTTTTCTTTCCTGATCCTCTTGTCCATTTAACCTGGTCCTTCTGAACCTTCTCACCCTGCTCATCTGATTCCCATGGAACATCAGTTCCTTGTCCTGCTGGTCCTGCTGGTCCCCTCAGTCTACCTGGCCTCTTATATCCCTGGCCCTTGTAAGCCTTGCCCACTTAGCTCTTGTCCGCCTGCTTTGGATCATCCTTGTCTTCCTGGCCCTATGCCTTGTCCTCATGGTCCTTCTGGCACTGCACCTAATGTTCTGGGCTCTTTTGGTCCTGGTTCTCTTTGTTTGGGTCCCTCTGAGCCTTGTTGTTTTGGCCCTGGTCCCCCTAGTCATCCAGGTCCAGTCCCCTTAGTCTTCCTGATTCTGGCTGTTCTGGTCCTCCTGATCTTCCTCACACTGGTCCTGTTACCCCCAGGTCCTGGTCTTTCTGCTCCACTTGGTACTCTGAGCCCTGGTCCTATAGTCCTGGTCCATGTGGCATTCTTAGGCCTGTGCCTGGTCCTATGGGTATTGATTCTTCTAATCCTCCTTGCTCTGGTGATATTATAAACTATACCTTTTGGCCACCATAGCCCTTCCTGGTTCCACCAGTCTTGGCCCATCTGGCCCTGTTCCCTTTTGGTCCTCTGGCCCAAGTCACCTTGTTCTGGTTCTCCTCACCATCAACCTCTTAGCCCCGGTACTGCAGGCCCTGATTCATCTCATGTCCTGGCACTCAGTCTTTCTCCTCCTGGTTTGGGTTGTTCTTGTTCTCCTGTATCTGTTCCTTGTCCATTTAGTTCTACTGGTACTGTAGCCATTGATCCAGGCCCTCTTGATTCAGGTTCTCCTTCTTTGGGTCCTTCTGAGCCTGGTCATTTTGGCCCTAGTCCTCCTGCCCACCCCTGCCCATTCCACGTGTTCTGCTGGCTGGCCTTTTTACCTGAGATCCTTCTCATCCTGGTCCTGCTACTTGTAATGTTTGCTCTGCCCCACTTAGTAATCCAAGCCTGGTCCATGTTCTGATCTTCATGACACTTTTAACTATGTTTCTTGTCCTCCTGGTCATAATACTTATAGTTTGGGTTGTCTTCTTGCTCTGGTCTTCTAGATGCACTTGGTACTGCCCGCCTCGATCTTCTTATTCCTGTACTGCTTATACTAGTGTCCGGGACATACTGGCCATTGCCCTTCAGATCATGATCTTCTTAGTCTTCTTCAATCTGGTCCTGAACCTCCTGGCCCTTGTCTTCCTAGTCCTTGCCCGCATTGCTCTGCATTAACTTGTTCCGTCATAGCTCACCCTAGCCTTTCTTAGACTAGTATGAACCTTGGGTTCATACTAGTCTAAAACTTCCTGGCCCTGTAGTTTCTGGTCCTGTTTTGACTGGTCTTCATTCTCATATACTACTTGCCTAGTCATTTGGATCCTGGGTCTCCTGTTTCACTGGCTCTGGTCTAGGGCCTTTTCATTCTCCTCACCCTAATTCTTGTCCATCAATCTTCCTGGTCCTGCTCCCTTGGTTTATATAGTCCCCTCGTTTGCCTGTTTCTTATCCTTCTGATCTAGGACACCTTGCTCCATGTAGTCCTGGTCATAGTTATGGTACTCCTTTGTCTGGCCCTCATGTATCAGGTCTTCTGATGCTTGCTCCACAGGTCTTGGTTCATCTAGCCCTCCTAGTCCCCGGTCCTCCTGCCCCATTCTGCTCCTATTAGTTCTCCTGGTCTCCTGGCTTGCCTATTCTACCTTTTTCTTGTCTATCTGACCATGGGCCCCTCTATCATTGGCCTCCTAGTAATGGTTGTTTTAGGTCTGGTCTTCCTCATGCCTCTGGCCCTCCTAGATTCATTTGTTGTGGGTCACCCAGGTGTATGTAGTTCTTGTCACCCTTGTTTAGGATCCCCAGATTCTGACACTCCTGAACCATCTGATCCTGGTTCCTAGATATTCTTGTCCTTTAATACCTTCTAGTCATTAAGCTCCTGCTAGCCCTGGTCCTCTCTGGTTGTGGTCTTCCTGGTCCTGGTACTTTTGCTTCTGTCCCCTTGGTCCTCCTTCATCTGATGTCTGTGGTCTTGGGCCTCCAGACTCTGGACGTTCTCTCCAATGGACTCCTGGTGCTGGTCCTCTTTGGTCTGTCTACTTGGGTTTGCTACTCCTGGCTCTGGTCGTCCTTGTGCCTCTGTTTCTGGCCAGTGCACACACGGTCTCATAGCCCACCTTGTTGTTATGGTCCAGGGCCTTCTATTCCTTCAGACCCTTGTCCACTGGGTCCAGATCCCCCTCTTCCACATCTCCACATCCTCCTTGCCCTTCTGTTTCTTCTCATTCTGGTCCCGGTACCCCAGTGCTGTTTTTCATTGTCCTGTTGCTAATTGCCTATTTGTTCCTGGTCCCTCTTGCATTGGTAACCCTGGTCCTCATAGATTAGGTGTCCCTGGGCCTAATTCTTCTAGTACTGGTCTTTGAGACTCTGGTCATCCTAGCACTCCTAGTCACCCAGCTCTTGGCCCTTATTCTCCTACTTTTCATCTTCCTCCTACTACTACTTCCTTCCCCAGCGCCCCCCTCCACAATGAATTTAGTCGGGTACAGCCTCCAAGTCTGTCTTCCAGATTTCTTTGACTGAGACAGCACTGTCAAGTACAGAAATGAGGGCCCAGTAGAGACAAGACCTTGCCCACTGAAAACACTGATTAACGTATTAAAAATCGAAACTACCATCCCAAGATGCATTATGCAGATAACTTAAATGTCAGTGTGGCTGAAGGGGCTGCTCATGACATGGGACTGGAGAAGCGTTTAATAATATCGAAAAAATAAAACGCTTTATGAAAATGTGCAGAATTAACGTGTGGGCTTTAATGAAACATAAAATGCATTTAAATGCTATATTGTACTAGGCAACCATATTTACTCTTATCTCCCCTCAAATGACTAAAGCAACATTGTCTGACAAGCTGGACTGACAAAAAGAAATGCTTAAGTCATAATTTTTTTTTATTTCCTGACCTTTCCATGATCATGTTTTTTCATAATGAAAAATAGTTGCATAAATGTTTTCATCTAATTCTGCAAATGTTCCAACTTGCACAATGTTCGCTGCTAACAAATAAATAAGTTGTCATTTAGAAAGATAGATATAAAGATTCCCCTCATGGGAAATTAGTTTTGAACTAGAAAAATAAATTTCAAATAGACCAGATGAAACTGCTAGATGATAAGAAATAAGCAACATTGAAAGCTACTATGTAGAGCCATTGTGTTTGCTGAGAGAAGATGAGGAGCGATCCTGTTCCCATGAGAGCATTGCGAGATGATTGTCTGGCTAAAGGCAGAAAAACATGCAAGCTGTAACATTGATAAAATGCGTTGTCTATGATAGTGTGTGTTCCTAGAGTAGGCTACACACTTTCCATTATCCATTTACTAGATCCAGACCTTATGCGACATTGCTCTGAGACTCTACTGAGTTTCTTGAACCTCTCTTTATGATAAGTTCTGCTTTGATTGGTATTCTGTTTTATTTACCTGACTTTGAGCTTATATTCTCACACTCTCTCTCAAACTGGAAATCTTTATGGGTTCTGACTGACACCACTTGCTCCTCATTCCTAGAATGGAGATTCTTTCCTTGATTGTCTAATACTTATTATTGATTTCTGTTGATATTGATGATCTAGATTTTTAAGAATTAGCTTGTAATTTATAATAAAGATGAATTACAAAAAAAATGGATTAATAAAACCCTTTAACTCATAACAACCTCCCATTATTGACTGAAAATAGATTAGTGATTGTGATTATAATTTTATGTGGTGGACAGCTCTCAATCTTATCTAAAACAATGGCAAAAATTCATTGGACCTGGAGAGACCCAAAGCAGGGAACAGCCCGAATGATTGTAAACAAAGATTTTAATTTAAACTAAATCCCCGCTTCAGCAGGACCAATAAGCATCAATTCACTACACCTACGCTGCTGGGTGAATAATATGGAAAAGTGTGTTTATTGACAAACAATATTTGACAGACAGCAGCAGAGTGAACTCCTCCTATGAATTACCCAGATGCATTACTTACATGTCTCCTGCTTTCTCTTCCCTATTACACAGAAGCCCCATTACAGTGTCTCACTCAATTTACCTCCTTCAAGTGCCCCAAAACACTATGCCCCCAAACACCATTTACCTACTGTACATGTCCCCTCCTCTGGAACCCAGCTACCACCTATCTGTCTGCATTCCTTGTCTGGTGCTGTTTGTTAACTGCTACTGTATTTCGAGGTTTGAAATTTTAAATAAGCACAATCCCCATTAAAAAGAAGCCTAAAGCTAGCTAGCCTTCCGTAAGAAGCCCAAAAAGAGCCCAGCCCTCAAAGTATCATCAAAAGGAGCATCATGAACATGAAAAAACAAATGCTGTCTCAAGAGTGAATAAAACATTTGTGCAACATGCTTAAAGCCATACTTAGTATTCTTTGCTGACAGCCAAATACACCCTGAGAGAAGTGCAAAAAGTATTTGTGCCATATCCTGAAGCTTCTGTTTGATTTGTACATGCCTTATTTCAATATTGAAATAATATAAATGTTTTTATTCAAAATTAATTTTACGTTATTACCATCTGAAACAGTTTACCTTAATCCATGCACTTACCTTTGTACAAACTATTGTACATTTGTATATGCACGTACTTTCAAATGTTTCACACATGTTGCATCCCTATTACAAGATAGTCACCACACTTCCATTGCCTGGAGTCCCTTTTTTCTTTATGGCCGGCCAAATAAAAACCTCCTTCACACTTTTCACTCGGCCGCTGATCAAATTGTACATCATCTCTACTATTTAGGGGCCGATTCCGATTCGGGCCGGAATTCTCTCCGACCGAGCCGGACCCGGAGAGAATTCCGACCGAATCGGACCCTAGCAGTCCGACCGAACGAGTACGATGCGTTCGCATGCCATCGGACTCGATTCGGTCGGACTCCCATTGAAGTCAATGGGAGCCGGTCGTATGACGCGTACGCGGGCTCCCATTGACCCAATGGGTGCGAGGTGGTCAAGGGCGCCCCCTACAGCGTGTACGCGTCCATCCGCATCGTGGCATACATGCACAGGTAGGGGGGACCCATGGGTCCCCCCTGTGTGCGACTCGCGCACCTACGCGTACAGGGGGGTCCGACGCGGACCCCCAAAGTCCGGCTCCGACAGCTTTTTCGAGCCGGACGGCGCGAGTCGATCGGAGTGGTAGCGGCGCGCATCGTACTTACCCGGCCTGGAAACGTCTCCATAGCGCGGTGCGAGTCGTGTCCATGCGAGTCGGTCGGAGCGTGTTGGAGCCGCGTTCGAGTCGGTCGGAGATTTCGCGGGTGCCTGCATCGTACTCGCTCGGCCGGACCCACGTACGATTCGGTCGGGAAACAGGGCTCCGAATCGGATCCGGTAAATCCGAATCCGATTCGGAGCACTACCGGCCGAGATCGGAATCGGCCCCTTAGTCTATGGCCGGCTAAACAGCAGAGATTATGTACTTTTTTTTGGCTGCTAGGTAAATAGCAGAGATTTTGAACTATTTGCAAAGCGGCTGGGTAAATAGACACTTCCTAAATATATATAGTGAACAGTTTACCCTAGAAAGTAGTAAATTTGCACCATTAGAAGTACTCATTGAATGGGTGCAAATGTACTACTTTCTGGAATTCGCAAACATTGGTAGTAGCATGCTTGGCAAGCTGTCAGTCTCAACTTTTGAGGAAAAACCACTGGCAATCTAATACCCTAAAGTGATGGGATGAATGCTTGCACATAATCTTCCAGTGGCAATCACTCGAGGTAGCATATGAGCCTATTGTTTTTTGCACACTGTGCTGCTCTAGATAAAGGCCCACCTAATGCAAATCATTACTACCCTGTTCCTCATCTTGAACCCTGGTCATCTCACACCCCCACCCGGCAACCCACTCCTTTTTTAGTTGGTAAATTTGAGATTCACAGCACCCAAATCTCACTGTCTAAGCTACACCTCTGATCCCCTTCAAATACATGCCAGTTTAAGCAAATTGAAATTCAATACATTGGTCATGAACATGTCTTTTTCGCACTCATATTTTTGGGCTTGATTAGCTTAGTTTTATTAGGAGCTCTCCTCTGTCCATCAGCCACTAAGAATGAGAACTCTTATTCCAGTGTCCTGGAAAGCTTTATTTCTTGACAGCTTATTCTCAGTCCCCCTTAAAGGCAGGGGCGGTCCCTTTTCGAGGGCGTTAGGGCATTGACCCACAACTCAGCCAGTGTGAGGCACCACTGCATAATAATTGTATAAATTAAATCCTGCTCGTGCTTGCTCTGATGCTGTAGAAGCAGTATAACAGGGCAGAGAGGGAGGACCAAACCGGGTGATTGGAATGATTGGCATGTACCATCAACTGAAGTCCAGTGCGCATGTTGGGCTGGACAGGTCTCTGATTGCGGCCAACTCGACATGCGTACTTCAGGACTCATTACAGTTCTCTATTGGGGAGTTAGGGGGAACTCAGCACAGCCCCATGGCCTCCTTTGGAGCGCTGGATTTACCTGACCCAGCCAATCCTTGCTTTGCTCGCATGCAGTTGTAAGCATAAAAAGCATGAGGGCAAAGCCTTGAAGGAAATGGCCCGATTCGGGTCACTCGGGTCACCAATGACCACCTCTTTGCCTTCTACGAAATGAAGAGTCGGTCAGACAGTAGAGAATACAAACCAATAACAGTTTATTCAAAGTTCGCTCAGAGCGGAGCCCTGTCTGCCCAGTCGCTAAGAGTGCTGCAGAGAGAGTCTGACTTCAGCAAGCATAACGATACATTATGTACATTTCAGAATCAATGAAAACCCGCCCATCATGGAATTTTCCAGAGGGACGCAGCTGGACAGTAAATTACAAAGGAGTAAGTTTCAGTTCTGAGGCCGGGCACACATTATCTATCTCTCAAGGTTACTCTGCCTGTGCCCGCCACTAGACAAGTGGGAGAAGGCTTACATCTCAGAAGAAAGGTATGCGCTAATAAGAGCAATGCATTTCATTAGTGTGGCAAAACCCAACTCCGAAGAAACATAACCTAGAGCAGTCCGTTTCTGGGAAATAGAGAAGAATTAGTTTCAATTGTGATACAAAATGGCGCCCGTACACAAAATGGCGCTGCGAATGCTAACTCACGTCAAAGCAATACAAAAGCATAATTTTTGTTCTAACAGACCCTCCTTTTAGCATGAGCTAAGCAATATATATATATATATGGTAACAAAAGACATATCATTCAATAAAACATGGTAAATTAATTTAGGAGCATTCCATATCCTCAGCTTCAGGGAGAGAAACAGTAAGGAGGGAAGAAGTCTCAAAAATACCCTCATCGATCTGCATCAGATCGCTCACTTCTTTTTGGATCATAATTGTCGCATTGGTATCATGGATTGATATTTACTTGGGAGCGAAAAGAGTGGTGCAGTAAGAGCAACATAAGGGGAGACACTGCACCAGAACAGAGCAAGCAATCAAAATCACAATAAAATAGATCACCCTTTCAAGGATCCAACCCCATCCACCAAAGAGAGACCAACTCCAATATCCGCTCTCCATTCCTTTAACATTTTCCAAAATATCTAAAATGTGTTTGGTAATATTGTTTTCCATATTAGTGATCCCAACTACACACTGGTCTCCTACTACTGCGCACACACCACCACTCTTAGCTAGGATGAAATCAATTGCATATCTGGTTTGCTCGGAATATATTTGCATACTTTCCAATTGGGTGGTGATGTCACGCAAAGCTGCTACTGTGGAATTAGACAGTATCTGTAGCTTGCATGCAAAATATTCCCTAGCCCTTTCACCCCTAGCCATAGCGGTACCACCAAATGTAATAATGGAGGAAAGAATGTACCCGAAGGTGATACCATTGCTATAGTTATTGACTTCCAGGTCTGTCACCCCTTCGCAAAATTCGCTTGTCAGTGTTATTTTCACCCATCTGACTTTAGGCTTCGCATGTTTGCAGTACTAATGCGGTTACCCAAAAAAACAAACTACCCGACTTGGGTCAAAATTACAGTACAATAAACAAATGGTCACAATAGTAACAATCTCACGGAGCATAAACAAATGACCGCATTCACAAGACCACATTTTTCATAAACTGCAATGGATGCGATTTATTGTCAAAGTAATCTGCAATTAATGCAATTAATTTTCAAAGCATTGATCACTTTAGGCAACGCAGTTGCTCGTATATCTAGAGCCATAAGTATATTTACAATGCGAGTGCTCTTGGTGTAGGAAAGGTAGGTAGGATTTGTGTTCAGGTGGGTGAGTGAGGGTGATGGACAGCGAAGAGGTGATGTGACATATAAACATCAATTTCACATAGTGAGACCTTTCCGGCCTATCACAGGTCAACTGTTCCAGAATAGACACATAGCAATAAAGGACGCCAAATAAAGATTCAGTCGTCAGGGCTTGTGTGATAGTGTTTGGTCAACGTTTCGACCCCTGAAGAAGTATAGGGTGAGTTCAGTCCTCAAGTTGGGGTCTTCATCAGGACATACCAGAAAAGAGCATCTGAAAGCAATTGAACATTACGTATTAAGGCTAAGTCAGACTGAAGTGATGTGAATGCTCAAAGTCAAAGGGTGAGAATTACCTACTTCATGCAACAGCGCGTAGACTCGGGCTGTACAATCAAGGATGTTGGGCCCAACAGAGCTCCTAAAAGTCAGAGATAACACAAGATAAGAATGTGAAATGCTAAATCAATCAGTCACCTACAAGTGTCTAATGATAGTACAACTCAAACACTTACTAAATTCCGGGAACCAATGCGGCCAAAAAGTGCGCGCATAACCATCCGTATATATAGACTGTGGGTAGCCACGTCCCTCGCAGTCATAAGACAAATCTGACAAGGAAGAGAGTTGTAAAGAGTGAGGTCTGGGTGAAGCAAAGAGAAAACCAGCGTTCTAAAATCAAACTGTTGGTGTCACAATACGCCATGAGAATTGACTCCATAGGCTCCATGCTCGGATGAGGGCGACCAGCTCGGCAGCTTGGGCCGACTGATAGGGAACTTGTGATGTCTCAACTACCGTACGCAAAGTAGTGACAGCATATGCAGCAGTTGTAGTGCCATCTGGTAATTCAAAACAAGAGCCATCGACATATAGTTCCCCCTGGGGGTCAGATAAGGGAACATCAGTCAGGTCTACCCGTCCTTTGGTCTCTTCTTCCGTCCGGAAGATACAATCATGTTTATCAATCTCATCATTCTTAGAAGGGAGGGGCAGTAACATGGCTGGGTTCAGAATGGCACATCTTTTGATCGTGATGTGTTTGGTAAACAAAGTTAATTCATAGCCAGTCAGACGTGCACTGGTGAGGTGCTGTGTCTTAGTCTTATTCAAAAGTGTATCCACAGCATGGGGTACCATAACTGTGAGGTCAGTATCAAGTACGAGTCAAGCCGATTGTCTGATAGATACGGCCACAGCCGCTCTTAGACAGCTCAGGAGGGCTCGTGCGACTGGATTAAGAACGGCCGAGAAATAAGCACACTGCTGTTGCTTATCTCCAAATTTTTGTGTTAAAACAGAAAGCGCGCAACCAGCCATCTCATGAATGTACAGCACAAATAGTTTAGTATAGTCTGGAGTGCCGAGTACCGGAGCCGAACAAAGTGCAAATTTCAATTGCTCAAAAGACTGCTGACAGTCAGGCGTTCAAGGCAGGGGCTCATGCACATCTTTTAGCGTTAGTGCAAGCAAGGGTTTAATTAATAGCGACTAGCCAGGTATCCACTGCCGACAGTAGGAAGTGATACCTATAAAAGCGCGCACATCTTTCTGAGTTTGTGGAATGGGCATTTTAACAATGGTACTGATGGGTCTGTTGTGTAGTTCCTATATAAACTATACAGGATCTGCGTGTTTGGATAACATAAACTGTGGGACTGGTGGCAGACCGATTCCATGCACCCCCACCGGATACGTTAGCCTGTCTGTATTAGCTAGCTCACAGTGCCACTAGAGTCTCCTCTTATCGGGGAGAGAATAGTTCTTGGCAACCTCAGAACATGACAACCCTGATCCCCTAGGATTGTGGAAACAATATACTACCTTTCGCTCAGTCACTCGTGCTCACTTAGTTTGTCTCAGAGAGATACACAGAATAAACAGGCTGGTCGTTTTCAATAAGAATGTATTGAACAGTTGTTATTCTAGTGTAGAATATATGAGCTGCAATAACCATTAGACAGTAGCAGAGATATATGATTAGCAATACTACAAAAGTAAAGGGATGGTATAGTTCTACCATCTTGCAGAAATCATGAATATATACGAGTACATAAAACACATGATAAAAAGTGCTTACTCCTACGATGCCTCCCTAACTAGATGTACTTAAATGTACCTAGCATCTGTGTAGGTGTTATGCCAAGAATTCCTCTAGGATCTAGTCTACCCCATTACCTGAGAGTTTAGAGAATGTGGGACCCCGTCCTGGTCTCGAGTTGGACATCCCGCGAGGGATGTTAGACCACTGCTAGCTGGAGCGTCTGCATGCAGGAACCTCAGCGTCTCTGGTCAGTGTGTCAGCCGGGAAGTCACGGTCTCCTCTCTCTTCCTAAGCAAGATGTGCTGTATATATACCCATAGGTCTCCCCAGGGGTCCTACCTTGCTGTGTTACTGTGTCTTTATAAAGAGATATTATACAGGAGATGGTAATCCTACTGTTAGTCCTGCTGTGCTTCCAAGAAGCCTCATGCATAATATATGAGAATCGAACCAGGGAAAAACCTGTGTTCTGAATGCAGTGTCATATCTAGGTAAAAGGTCAGTGCCTAAGAACCGTTATGTATGTAATGTAGGGAAGAATATAGGTGAAAGGTTGCAATGTTACCTGCACCTATATAGGGTACCTATATGGAATATAACACCCACTCCTCTTCTAACTGGACGACATATGTAACCTATTACTGTACTACTAGCATAACTAGATAGCGGTACTCACAAAGTTTATAAAAACATCTCTTTAGCTAAAAATGTTTGAAAACTTCTAAAACATTTCTAAAAACTTAAAAAATGTAAAAAGCTCTAAAAGTGTCCGTAATTATAGTCCGAACCACTATAAGCATTAAAAAGCCATGTATGCCCAAAAAATGAAAGGAATGTCAATTTAGTTTCATTGTTCCAAATTTGAGCTAGTGCAAAGCGGAAACCAAATATCTGGGTATATATCTACATAGAAACCGAGAGCAGGTATTACGTTTGAATTATGGCCCGGCTCTGAATCGCTTACAGATTCAAGTGGAACAGTGGATCAAACTACCGCTATCAATGGCAGGGCGCATATCCATCATAAAAATGGTGATATTACCTCGCTTCCTCTATCTATTCACCAGCATTCCCATCCCATTGACCAATCTATTTTTTACACAACTACGCACACACCTTATAAGATTGGTACGGGAAGGGAGACAGCCTAAAGTCCATTGGGACACCCTAACAGTCCCGTACGATAGAGGGGGATTCGGAGTCCCAGATATGCAACTTTATTATTTAGTAGCGCAGTGTGGATACGCATATCATTGGTTTCACCCTGACGCACGCATCCCTTACGCCAAGCCGGAGAGAGACTTAGCCGATCCCACTCCACTAAATGCAATACTGCCTGTGGGGATCCCACGAGACCCCCACGACATTCAACCATAGTCTACCACGTGCTGGGCATGGAAAAAACTGCTCATGAAAACAGGAGGGTCAATATTGTACTCTCCAGCACTGCCAATATCTAAGAACCCCTGGATCCCCCCCATAGTAGAAGCTGGGACCAAACGCACCCTTTCCCGACTAGGACTAAACACTATCGGGAATTTATTCCCGGGAGGCCACGCCTTCACTCGCACCGAAGACCCGCGTTTCACGGCATCCACATTTATGGACCATTTCGTACTGACCAGGCTACAGAGCGCTATCAGAGGCAAGATTTCCACTTACCCACTAGAACCTGCAGAATTTAGCCCACTCACGTTAGTAATAACAGACAATAGTGGAGAACACATCACTTCCAGACTTTACAAAGCCAACCTCGCGTTGCTGCCACAGCAAGATCTAAGGTCAGAGATGCATGGGCTGCCGATATAGAACAACCACTTACAGATGAAATTTGGAAAAGGTGTTGCAAACAAATCAAACTAGTATCATGCAACCACAGACACAAGTTCTACAATTTAAGATCCTCAGGAGGGCCTACGTTACACCTTAGCAGATGGTCTGGATAAAGAGCACCACCTTCACACACTGCCCCAAATGTAATTTACAGACTGCACCCTTCCTCCACATGACCTGGTCCTGCACTATAATACAGGCTTACTGGCAGGAAATATATGGCCTAATACAACAGATGGTAGGGATACAAATACCAGCAAATCCCTTAATTGCATTGATGGGCTATGTAGAGCCGTTACCCAAGAGCGCACGCAGATTTACGGCGATCGCCATGTTACTGGCGAAGCGAGAAATAGTTCTCTGCTGGGGTACCAGGCAGAAACCTACTGTTAAGAGCTGGCTTAAGAGCATGACATACTGAGACACCACGAGCGAACTATATGCAGAACTGCAACCGCCCACATCGCGACCCAAGGATCACAAGTCACACAGGATACACCAGCCAGTCAAACGGGACAGGGAGACAGTCAGAGCCTACAGGACATGGGGTGACGCAGCCACGCTTAGAGCAATCGCGGCTGAATTTACAAGCCCATGTAGGCGCTAAACGGGCACACGGGATGTAGGAACAGGGAAGTGGGGAAATAACGGAACACGCTCCAAATAATAGCCATCCAAGTCGGATGAGGGAATGTGCCTATTTATACTACTCTGTGTTATTATGTCTGTATTCTTTGTCTTGATTTTGCGAGAAATGTACCTGCAAATGTACGCATCGTGAACCTATGTATGTTGTTACTAAAATGATAATTAAAGTTAAAAAAAAAAAATAATTGAGCTTGTTTAGAAAAGGGCGAATTTCTCCCAGCACACGACGAGCCAAATGAGTCAAATGTTTATGTGTCCTGGCTGGTAAACGCAACATTTCCGTTGCTTGCTTCCACAGTAGACGGGCCCTGTAACACCTCGCAGAGTATGTCAATTGAGCACAGATGATGTTCCATGCTGTCCGCAGCCGGTGCTGGGGCAGCCTGTGCGATGTCCAAAGCCTGGGTGTCAGTGGAGGAGCTGTTGTTCATACCAACAGGTGCAGTTACTACCTGCGGTGGCTCAAGGAATGCCGCCATCAACATTGGAATACGCTGAGGACATTGCAGAACATGGGCCGTTATCGGGTCCAGTAACGCATTCACATCCGGTTGCGCACATGATGGGAGTGTCAAACACTGGTCTAACACGCATTCTTCTCCGCAAAACAGGCATCGGAGGACAGGTAAGATGCAGTCCATCCAGACTGGTCGAAATGACAAGAACCAAGATGCACTTAGTTGTCTTAGGCGAGGCGTGCCTAGATGTTGTACCATGCGATCACTGTATTTTCGCTCCAGGAGAGCTTTTTCCATCTCCTTGGTGACTGGGACGTCCATTGCGTAGCAAATATGAAACAATCAGGATACCTGCTGCTAGGAACAGGATGAGCGGAAGTCCACCAAAGATGCTTCCAAATACGGAGTGTATGAAGTTTGGGATAACTCCAAGTACCGTCTGAAAGGTGCTCAGAAGTCCTGAACCTATGGTCTTAAATAGGTGGACAATGCCTGTCGTATCAGACATGTTAAAGATACGATTTACCATTTCTGCTAAATGGAAAGTGTAGTCTGTATGAATGAGCGCTTGTTTCTCTGCCGAAGACCTTGCGATCTGGAGATCAAAAGTCTCTCGAGTGGAGGTTAAGGGCATAGACTTTTGTAAAAGCATGGCTTTCATTCTGCTTAGAGTATCAAACCATATTAAAGAAACATTCAGTGGAGGCCATAACGGCGCCTCCCTGACTGTATGGGTCGGTGGAAACAATACTTGCATACAACAAGTAACCCTGGAGCTCACGGTTACCAGATATGCAATGCCCGGGAGCATTCCACAGCAGCCTTAACTGTTCAGCATCAAGTAACTTCCATTCGAAAGTAGCCCAAATGCTGGAGTAATCACTGCAGCTGGGGCACCCCTCAGATGACAGGACAAGTTCGCTACAGAACCATTACAAGCCCCGTGCAGCATTATATCCTGACATATGAGTGATCCACTTAAAGTGTTCTCACAGTTTGTACCGCTTAGAAACACTTCTCGATCCCCACTCCGGCATCGAAATTTGTATGGCAATTCCCACGATTCCTTAATGTATTCCTTACCCATTTTTTCATATCTGCCTGCCTGCATTTGTTCAAGGCAATACTGAAACTGAAAAGTAGTGACCGGTAGAGTTATGTGGCCATGGATTAGTCATTCCGTGGACAGTGATTCTGCCACTGTGAAAGGTAATCTATCCAATTTTTCGATACGCAGCATTGTATATTTTGCTCCCCTTTGTGCCATTTCTATCTGTTTATCTGTTAGATTGTATTCAGAAAACAGAGACGTGCTGTTGATAAAACGCCAAGGCACATAGCCTGCATGCAAAGATTGCAGCGTCCATCTTAACAACATAATAGAACGTAATTGAGATTGCCCGTGTTGTAATATGGCCAAATCTTGTTCTAGTATGTCTATCGCAGAAGATACAATGTTGCCTAAGGAATATATCCTGGAGGTCAATGTAGTAAACCCATTGTCTACCACTGTTAGAGATTTTTCTAGATTTATACGGTCTATCTCTCGTAGTCTCTCTGCGGCCACTTGTTGTGATATTTTCCATATTTCATTATAGACAGCATAATAGAAACGTTTCTGACGTGGTTTCCTGGGACCCATTAAAAAATCCCTAAGATCCACATCCTGTGACAGTAAGGACAAGTGTTGTTTCACCTGTGTGAGTGTTGAGGTTTTTAGCCATTCGAGGCACAACTTCCCAACACTGTAGGATGTCACAACCCCTGGATGTTGTCTCTGTACATAACGTGGATCTGGCCTATAGATACTAAACCCTTTGGCATTACCCATGAATCTTGCCTGACAACTATTAGTGTCTGTGGGCCAAATCAACCATTTTTTCCAATCGGGGTCTGATCTGTTGTATTGTATGATGCCATCAACTGTAATCTCTTCCTGTGATGTTATGTTATCCTCGGTGTGTGATGGAGTCGGCAGCCGAGGTGTGTTCAAGTCTTTGGTCTTGGCTAGTCCAAGGCAAGACGTCTGTTGCACTGTCTCGTGCAAAAACATGATTTGTTGAGGGATGAGGCATGCTCTAAACAAAGCTTCTGTTCCCTGTACCTGCCATTCCCTAGTACCCCAGACTGTTTTTAGGTCTATGCTGTCTTTCCACAAGTCGAAACCTTGTTCGGACAACTGGGCAATAAAGGAAGCAGAGTAAATCTGTTTGGTGTTTGTCAATATATTTTTCTGTGCTGATGTTGGTGCAACCTTATAATAATATGAGGCTGGGTCAGACATATTGAACCCTGAAAAATATGGAAATGTCTGTGTAAATGTTTTTGAACTACCTTTCAGTGGTGTTGGACAATGTTCCCCCTGGTGGTATTGTGAACACATTTCTAGGATTTGCAGATATATGCAGAAAATGATGACCAAAATGTTGATAACAATACATAGTCTCGAAATCTCATGTGCCTTCCAATGTTTCACTATTAGAAAACACAGCAGATTTTTCCAAATCAGATAACATGTTATTAACAGTTTCAAAATCCCAATCATTGGAAAATGTACTTGAGGTAATGATATCACTCAACAATATTTTAAATAAATGAGGAATTCTTAAAATTTCATTCGGACCAAATAAATTGAAATCAACCTTGTCCCAAACTATACCATCCGGTATAGGAACTTCTGTAATGTTCACTGATGACAAGTCTCTTTCTTCTCGATGAGATGATAGGTGTGGTTTTAAAAGTAAGTTCACCTTTTGGGCTGTAGAGCTTTGTCGAAGGTATCTTCCATTAACAAGCATACTAAAAACTATTACTAAGCCTAGCCAGAATAGAAAGAAAAGTATCCCAGCGATTATCCATAGTTCTACCCAAGGTGACACCAGGTAAGTCTTTTTAAGTTCAGAAAGTCTTTAACTTGCTGCTTGCGGGATTTTTAGGCTGGCATTGTTTCAGGTTCACTTGGATCCAAAGAAAACGTATCAAAGTTTATGAAGTAGCCAGAAGCAGTTCGATCAATTGTTGGAATTGCATCAGGATTTGTTGAAATAGTACTTTGCTCTTGTCGAGGCACGTTGACGTAGACATCTGTATTTGGTCTAATAGCAATTTGTCTGTCATTTTGAGTATGATTTTGAAGTTGAACTTCAGGTTCCAGAGGAACGAGTTCCATAGCATTGTTGCATAGTCCTTCATTCCATGCAAGGGACTCTTCGAACGTGATGAGTCTTACCGTTTTAACTTCTTGGATTGTAGCGAGAGGAGGGCGTCTGCTACTTTGGAGTCCCCGTGGCCTACTACTCAGTATCGGCCACATAATGTGGTTTGATTAGGTCGATTGAGACAAATCTTTTCTCCTTTTTTCCGGCAAGAGGCGGTAGAAGTACAGTTCTTGTTCCTTCAATTGCTAGGACCGGTACAGGTTTTCTGTATGATGGGTGTAGGAGAGTAGGATCTGCTTCACATGGGTACCCCCACTTTTTGCTGATGCTTCACTGTTTTTCGACTTTAGTCTGGCTGGGGCCCTGCTAATCAGAACCCCAGCCTAGCTGCTTCCTCTCTAAAATGGTTTCCATGTGCCTTAGGCACATCTCTGATTGGAATCTGGAGTGCCCTTATAAGTCCCTAGTATATGGTATACTATGTACCCAGGGCATAGGTACCTCAGAGACCTACCAGGGGCTGCAGCATGTATTGTGCCACCCTGGAAGGCCATCCAAAATGACACCACAGGTCTGCTACTGCAGCCTGGGTAAGATGGTGCATGCACCCCTTACTGTGATTTAGGTTACCTATATCACTACATATGTACACACATATAAACCTATAAGTCACTCCTATGGCAGGCCTTATCAATCCTGAAGGCAGAGTGCTTGGTTCTTATGTGAGAGGGTGCCCCTGCATGAGCAGAGCCACTCTGCAGCGGTCAAAGACCCTTCTCTGATGCTGTTTGTAGTGCAGCCTGACCATATACTCTTAAGTGCATTATATCCTCGCGGTAGAATGCTAACTTTGGACTGGCTGCACCAAAACCTGTCGTGTTTGGTGTCAAACATCTTGGAATACTACCCCCCCCCCGCCAGTTCTGGCGGCGGGGGTAGCATTCCACCCTTCTAGAGGGAGAGACATGTACCCACCGGCATACCCGGTAACTTCTTTCCAGAGCCCTGGCATCACAAAATGGATGCCGCTGCCACAGACACGGGTCTGGCCTCCTGCTGCTGACTGAAACTCCGGCAGGGGAGGCCTGGACAATAGGTTTCCTGTCCCAGGGAGGTGTAACCACCTCCCCAGACAGGATAATGTGTATTGGGGCTGGGCGGGAGCACTCTCTGGTGCTTTGAAGTCCTGCCCTGGGGGCACATTTGGTGTCCCTGTGCATACCCCAGTTCAAACCGGCTCAGGGGCTTCCATCCCCTGCTCTGGCGTGAAACTGGACAAAGGGAAAGGGGTGTAACCACCCCTCTGCCCTGACCCTCCCATAGGTGGGTCCCCAGAGTATGTCCAACCCCCTAACTTGGTATAAGTATGGGACCCCAGTCCTTAGGACTTTAGATTTACCTGGACGAAACTCTGATACAGAATCCTGGACCTTCGACGCTCTACTTTAAGATTAGAGGACTGAAGAATCTCCCTTGGGGTCAAGGAGTGACTCCCCTGCTTGGCAGGCACCTAAGAAGCAATTGTCTGGTCTGCATCGCTGAAGCTCCCACCGGATGCCGAAGTCTTTGCAACATCAGAGGTGGATTTCCAGACTTCCTCGAGGCTGCCCTGAGTCCCCAGCAAAGCTGAGGCCCGTAGCTGTCGTGGGTAATGTGGAACCGTGACCCCTGGACACTGAGTACTTTTGCAAGTGCATCCTCTTTTAGGTCTCCCCCGAAGTTGTGCTTTGGGCTCCGAGTAGCCCTCGCCTCCAGCACCGACTGCACCGAAGATCACTGGCCTCCACTCCACGAGTGTCCTGTGAGCCAGCTCCAAGTGCGTCCACTCGAGGCTCCTTTGCGGTCGCTAGTTTGTTGGCTAGTGGGCCCTCCCGAAGGCAACTCTTCTTCTGCTTGGGCTTCCCTGGTTGCTCCAGGCGTGCCCTGACTTACCCTTGCTGGGTGAGTCCCTCAGATCTTGCGGGTCTGCACCACCGTCCTTCTTCTATTTCCACAAGACTTGCCGTTGCCAAGGCTTGTTGGGTCCAATCTGGTCGCCGACAATGATGCAATCGACAAACTTTGTGGGACAGCTCGAATCCAGCTCCTGGTTGTCGTCAACGCCTCCTGGACCTCGTGGCTGAAGAGTCAAGACGACCGTCAACCTACCTGAAGCACCCAACATCGGTGGGCATCCGCTCATCGCCTTCCTGGTCACTGGCTAGTGACCCAGACTCTGTCCCCTCTGCTTTAAGGTTCTTCAGATCTTCGATCCACCTTTGGATCCACCCGAACACTTTCGACTTGGCCGCCAGCAGCACTTTGCAGCAAATCGCCATTGAAAACGACGACGAAACCCGACCCCAAAAGACACCTATGCACCCGGCTTCCCTGGGTGAGGTAACTCGAGTACTCCGGTGCTCCCATGGGTATAGACTCTAGAACAACCTAGTTCTAAAGGGGTTTGCTCCAAGTCCTCCTCTAAGTGTCCCTTTTCTTTAAAACTCCAACCGCGACATTCCCCATAGAAGTCAACGGCGGCTCGCGGCTGTGTTCTCACACTGCACGCGTCCCCCGTGGGTCCTCTGTGTCACTACCTTGGGTGGTTCCTTGAGGGCCAAGCACTTCTACAGGCTCTAGGCCTTGTGTCTAGCTCAGTCGTGGTTCTTATACCACTTTATTGGTATATGGTTTGGTACGCCCCTAGGGCTCAAACGTGTATTTGTGCTATTACTGTTGATAACTAACTTATAACTTATGTACTTCGAACTCTAGCCTCATAAAGAGACTAGAGGGGTGTGTTTAGCAATAAATACATATATTTTGAATATATACCTGGTGTGGTCCTCTTTCATCTGGTCACTCAAGAGATTATAGACTGGTAAAACAAGCTGCTTTACATTCCTTCAAGACTTAGCCTGAAGGCTGCTCTCCATAGCTACCACTAGGATAGCTTTCAATAAAGGTTGTCTTTAACCTATCTCCAATAAGGGGTTGTTTGGACTGGTGCAAGGTGCCCACTATAATTAGTGGACAGCATATACCAGGCCAACTTCTCACAATGGGCCAAATTCTTTTTTGTCCGTTATATTTTCTCTAATCAGATCCCAACTTCTGGGATCCAAACAGGTCTTGCCGTGACTGATTTGACTTCCCCAGTGGCGGTCGTCTTCAGGTGGACATTACTTTTTTGTGTCCTAGATTCATTTAGATCCTGTAAACCAGCCAAACGATCATGGATGTCAAAAGGTTTTTCATCCGCCACTGTGCCTTCACAATGAAGATCAGGTACCTACATTCTTGTCCCAAATAGGACCTCATGTGGAGTGACCCCCCCCCTAGAGAACTTCTTGGCATGTTGTTCAAATCTCGCTGGACTCCATACAGATGTTTTACCCAACTTTCACCCGTGCCTAATACTCTAGCTGTTAAAGATTGCTTTAAGTCCCGGTTTTTTCTCTCCACAACCGAATTTCCCTCGGGATGGTATGGAGATGAGTACCGCAATGCTACACCCAATCCTTGCATGGCCTCCTTGTAAGCCCAAGAGCTAAACGCAGGGCCCTGGTCAGAAAGTAATGTGCCAACTGTGTATGTCCCTATGAAGACTCGCAAATCTTTTATAACAGTTCGAGCGTCAGCTGAGCGCTGGGGCCACACCCATAGGAATCTTGAGCAGGAATCCACTGCAACCATGATATACCTGTAAGCCCCATCTCTTTGTAAGGGGCCGCAGTGGTCCAAGTAAACACACACTAGTGGTTTGTCAGATATTAATAATGGTGTCTGTGCTGGACGTGTTACGGTGGAACCTTTCATCTGCTGGCAGATGTCACATTTCAAGACATAGTCTTTAGTCTGCTTTGTTAATCCAGGCCACCAATAGCGTTGTTTCAATAAAGAAACAGTCGCCGTAACTCCTGCATGTGCAGAACCTATCCCTTCGTGTGCTGGTAGAATTAAACCTAACCTACGATCCATGTTTGGAATTACTCTATCCCCCACTCCAGGAATCTGAGCAAATGGAATGTTATTGGCATCTAACTTGTAGGAGTACTTGAGTGGAAAGCTTTTTGGAACTGCTCCGCTGTTTTTGCGACAAGCATTGATAGCTACCATAATCTCACCGTCTATTCTCATTTTAGAAGGAGTGATTGCAGCTACGGAAGCCGTGCGTACAGCCGCCTTTGCGGCTTCATCAGCCAATGAATTCCCTTCAACGTGAACGCCATCACGCTGATGACTCAGTGTATGTATCATGTGAGCCCTTGGTAGTTCGGTTTTCACCTCCACTGCCTGTTCCCATAGCATTTTATGCTTAATTGTGCCACCTTTTGCATCTTTGAACCCATTTTGAACCCAATGCTGCAAATATTCATTATATGACTGCACACAGTAAAAGGAATCGCACACAATTAGTGTGGGGAATTCTCGATCCGTATTTACCAGTGCCAGTACCAGTGCTTTTAACTCTGCCAGTTGTGCCGTGCAGTCTCCTAGAGAATGCGTTTTTGTGCAACTTGGGTGGAACTTTCCATCCCGCATGCGACCTTTAATGATTGCACATGCTGCGCAATATTGTTGCTTACTTCCTTTGGCCGGTTGAGCAGATCCGTCAGTGTAAATTATATATTCATACTGATCTAGAGGCATTATTTCGTTTGGTAGAGGATATTCTTGTTCGTATTGCAGGAATGCTTGTGTCTTTAAATTTGCGTTGTACCTGTATTCTACATCTGTTGCAGTGAGGGAATTAGCCCATTGTATCCATCTCGGATGTAAAGCTTTAGCATTAGGAACACTTGCCTTTGTCTCAGCCTTCAAGGCTGGAACCGGAGTTACTACTATTATTTGTTTCCCCTGAGCCAGTGCTCTTTCTCTCACTACAGCAGTCTGTACTGCTGTCAGAATCTTTTCTGTAGATGCAAAGCGCATCTCAGCATTTGTGTACAAATGTGATTTGTATGCAATTGGTACTGTTTCACCTTCATTATATGTCAGATAGGTGTACCCAGATTGACCGCAACTATACGGATCACCAGGTTGCGTTGGTTTACGCGTGTCTGTAAGTGTTTGGAAGCTATCATGTCAGCTTGTAAGAAACAAAGAGTATCTGTATGTTCCTGTGTCCATTGTTTTACTGAAAAATCAGGTTTTATTAAGTCGTAGAAAGGTTTCACTCTTTCTGAGAAATCCAAAATGTATGTTCTACCAAAATTTAGGAATCCCAGAATTGACTGCAAATTTTTCAATGATTTTGGAGGTTAGAGCAGCGCGCATTTTTCAAAAAAATTGGCTGCCAGGCTTTTTTCTTCACTTGAAAGCTCATATCCTAAAAACAGGACACTGAGGTGGGCAATTTTTGATTTTTTAAAGTTACATTTGTAGCCCTCAGATGCAAATCCCGAAATTATGGTATTCACTCTCTTCAAGTGCTCCTCTAGGTCATCGTCCATTAGACAAATATCATCCACATAGGACAATGCCTCTTCATCCAATTTTTTAAGTAACTCAGTTACTCTAGCCGAAAACAACCCTGGGCTGTTCTTATACCCTTGGGGGAGTCGACGAAATTGCCGTTGGGTCCCTAGAGCTGAGAAGGCTGTCAGATACCTGATTTCAGGCGCTATATTTTGGCAGAAAAATCCATTTGAGATATCAAGTGTTGTTTTATGTTTTTTTCGCACAATGTTATTCATTAATGCGGCACTATGTGCATTTTGGACTGCAAATGTCTTAGTACAAGTGTTTAAATGTCTATAATCTAAAACTAGACGATATGAATTGTCGGGTTTCATGACAGGAAACAAAGGATTATTCATTGGTGAGGTGCAAGTTTCAATCACCCCTTGGTATTCAAGTTGATCTAAGATCTCCCTGACCTGTTTTTTAGCTTCTTGCTTTATTGGATACTGCCTCCGTGCAGTTGGAGTATTTTTCAAAGGAATTATGTGGTGGGTTGAATCCTCATCCCATCCAACATGGTTTTTGTATAATGCCGGAGCCTGGGCTACCGCCCACTCCTGCGCATATGTATGTTGTAAGTGCCTGAGAATATGGTCTGAGAAGGCCGGAAGAATTACTGTTTCTCCTTTAGGGCAATCCATGACGAATGCTGGTGGACAATCTTGTTCAGCTAATAAAATATCATAGCCAAATGTCAGGTTCTCCCAAAAGAGACCCCTTACTGTTCTACATTTGTTCCCCTCCATTTGGAGCGTTATTTCATATACTTTATGTGGGACACTTACCCTAGTATTGGGTGTTTCTACCGTGATATAATCATTCAAGTCTGCTGTCACCAGAAATTCCATCAGGTTCTGGCGAGCTATTGTTATTTCTGCCTCACTGTCTAGCATCGTCAGGCCCATTCCCCGTTCAGTAGTCGAGTCCTCAGAATTCTGTGCATGTCTGATCTTTAGACCTGCAACCTTCTTGTTTTTGAACTGTGGCTTTTGCTTTGGCTTCTCTTCTTTTTTAGAAGTGTAATCTTGAGCGTGCTGCTTGTCTCTGGACTTTGTACGCTCTTCTTGTCTGTCTGACCGTCCTTCCCTCTCGGATTTTTTCGATGAACCCTGAAAAGAACGAGAGGAACGTGTATCAGTATCCTGATACCTGTCAGGTTTCCTAATATTTTCCCTATTCCTAAGGTTATACCTGTTTTCGGAGGGCTCCTGTGGAGGAGATCTACCTCGGGATTGAGATCTATTTCCTTTAAAGTTTTGTTGTTTTTTATTGTCCCACTTCTTCTTAGTTGAAGCAGGTGTCTGTTTGGAAGTGTCCTTTCCAGGACTGACCATCAGTTGTATTTTTAAAGCTTTCCCACCCAAACTGTCTCTGCCTAATTCTGCATATGCAGTTACAATTATTTTTGGTAGTTCGTGTTCCTGTTCTAAAGGACTGAACTCCCTTAGGCGTTGGCGGATAGCCACTGAACCTGCTTTCCCCTTATTGTTAGCTAGTATTATGGCTGATACCTGGGATAGTTACCTAGTAACTTCATCCCTAAGTTTAGGGCAGGCTCTGCTCCATACTCATTTTGTATTTGTCTCAATACATCAAGTACTACTGCTAATGATGGAATACCATGAGTTCTGGTATAAATGGCAGCGAAGAGTGTACCCCAAGTGGTACAATCCTCTAATTTTGGTGTTATCCCAATGGGCAAGCAGGTTATTAGCATTCTGTGTTTTTCATACGGGGTAGTATTTGGGAATACTGCCTCTAGCTGCGTTATTTTCTGAGCTACCCAGAATGGTATATGTTCACGATTTGTGGGCATTTTACCTATTACCGCGTGTAATGTTTGTGGTGTAATTTTAGTTGCTGTACCCTGAATTTGAGTTCCATTTGTTGCAACTATTGCTGGTTGGACTGTAAATGTCCTCATGACGAATTGCGTCAAGTTCCTATAGATTTTAATTAAACCTTTATGTTGTATGAGTAAGTCTCCTGGTGGCATTGTGTCAATGTCAGGATGTGGTGTGTAGGCTGCTAATATCGGCCATGTTGCCCCTTCTCCTCTGAGCGGGCCAAGTCTTACTCTTCTTCTTGTATGGGGTAGGGGGCCTTTAAACTAGTATAAATGTTCCTGGTATGTGAGCGGAACCTCTATGTCCTCAAACGGACAGTATTCTGCTAGTGCTTCTCCTTCTGTGTAGGAGTGAAATGTTTTTGTTCTTGCATTTGCTGCTGGGAATGTAACCCACAAATAAAATACCTCTGTTCTGTTTGATTCGTGTGCTTCAATCATGAAAACTACTATGCCACCCCTAGATGATAAACCATTATCTAGTAGTCTCAGGGTGACTGTATTTCTAAACTTTTCTGCAATTTGTTTTGCGTCTGCATCTTCATCTCCGGCTGAGAGATGTAGATCTACTCTTGCGTTATCTCTGTCCTCAGTCATTTTGTAAAGAAGAAGTTTTTCAAGGGAACTAAGATAAGGTGTTTTTCCACAATTTAGGAACAATGTGTCCTTCAAGCTTGATTAACCAACAGCCAATAAATAGGATTTTTTAGCCTACTCAGCTGTGGCGGAGTTTGTGCCCACCGACTCCAGACGTCTCTGGTGTTTTGTGAGTAGAGGTCTCTGAGAATAGCACGACTGAATACTCAGATTCTACTGTTAAATAAGTACCCAACCAATGTTGGCGCCATGTCGTGTAGTTCCTATATAACCTATACAGGATCTGCGCGTTTGGATAACATAAACTGTGGGACTGGTGGCAGACTGATTCCGTGCACCCCCACCGGATACGTTAGCCTGTCTGTATTAGCTAGCTCACAGTGCCACTAGAGTCTCCTCTTATCGGGGAGAGAATAGTTCTTGGCAACCTCAGAACATGACAGCCCTGATCCCCCAGGATCGTAGAAACAATATACTACCTTTCGCTCAGTCACTCGTGCTCACTTAGTTTGTCTCAGAGAGATACACAGAATAAACAGGCTGGTCATTTTCAAAAAGAATTTATTGAACAGTTGTTATTCTAGTGTAGAATATATGAGCTTCAACAACCATTAGACAGTAGCAGAGATATATGATTAGCAATATTACAGAAGTAAAGGGATGGTATAGTTCTACCTTCTTGCATAAATCATGAATATATACGAGTACATAAAACACATGATAAAAAGTACGTACTCCTACGATGCCTCCCTAACTAGATGTACCGAAATGTACCTAGCATCTGTGTAGGTGTTATGCCAAGAATCCCTCTAAGATCTAGTCCACCCCATTACCTGAGAGTTTAGAGAATGTGGGACCCCGTCCTGGTCTCGAGTTGGACACCCCGCGAAGGATGTTAGACCACTGCTAGCTGGAGCGTTTGCATGCAGGAACCTCAGCGTCTCTGGTCAGTGTGTCAGCCGGGAAGTCACAGTCTCCTCTCTCTTCCTAAGCAAGATGTGCTGTATATATACCCATAGGTCTCCCCAGGGGTCCTACCTTGCTGTGTTACTGCGTCGGCCTAAAGGATGACGTTGGGCCTGAACTTTGTACAGAGATATTATACAGGAGATGGTAATCCTACTGTTAGTCCTGCTGTGCTTCCAAGAAGCCTCATGCATAATGTATGAGAATCGAACCAGGGAAAAACCCGCGTTCTGAATGCAGTGTCATATCTAGGTAAAAGGTCAGTGCCTAAGAACCATTATGTATGTAATGTAGGGAAGAATATAGGTGAAAGGTTGCAATGTTACCTGCGCCTATATAGGGTACCTATATGGAATATAACTTGTCAATCTCCTACCCTCCTTTGACAGTAGGTGACCTAAATAGGTAACCTCCTGTCGACAATATTGAAATTTAGAAAGGGACACCTTATGTCCATGTTGAGCCAAATGCAACAACAATTTAACTGTACTATCTTTGCAACCTTGTTCTGTGTCTGAAGCGATGAGCAAATCATCGACATACTGCACCAATACATCACCTGATGGAAGCAATAGAGAATCCAGCTGACTTTTTAAAGCTTGACTATAAATACTTGGACTTTTTGTATAGCCCTGAGGAACTCGACAGAATCTAAAGCTCCTTCCAGCTAGGGTAAAACCAAACAAGTACCTGCTATCTGGATGAATAGGAACACTAAAGAAAGCATTTTTCAAATCAATGACAGAGAAACATTTAGAAGTAGAGGAGATCATGGTCAAAAGAGTGGTAATATCAGGAACCACTGGAAACTGTGGGACCACTATTTTATTAACCTTGCGCAAATCAATCACAAAACGATAAACATTTTCATGGTCATCAGAAGAACCTGAGGGCGTCTTTTTAAGAATAGGCAGAATAGGGCTATTAAAATATTAGCAGTTGTCTCTTCAACCACTCCCTTTTAATCAAATCCTGTTTAATTTGCAATAAGGCTCGCTCACCTGCCTGCAGTATTTTATACTGAGGGATACCAGGCAAAATAGCACCATCCTTAACCTGTATCGAAACCAGCGATATCTGCAACAATCCCACGTCTGTGTCGCCTGTCGCCCACAGAGTGGGTGGCACATCTTTTAATTCAACAGGAAGGGGCGCATCTTTGGACAAGCACTGCTTAGCGCGTGCTACATCTGGACCCATTGTCATATACACACCCGCCGGAGAACAATAGCTAGTGTCTTGCAATTTCTTCAGCAAATCCAAACCCATCAAATTCTCACCGCAATTAGATGTCAACAAGAATGGCGAATCCACAGTGAAAGGACCTATAGTCAACGCAAGAGGTTTTGAAATGGGGCTTACAACCGGTACACCAGGGAAACCAACCAACACATTATTTTGGCCAGACAGAGCCGCCCCAGGGACCACATTTCGAAACAGAATTTTTCATCGCACCTGTGTCCACCAAAAATTCCTTAGTCGAACCTTGCAGTTCTGCTGTTACATAGGGACCACGTTGGTCTACAGGTAACGGAACTGGTCCCCACTCTGTCCCTGGCTGTCCTAGCTATAGGACATCCCTGACACTTCCTCCACATCATAATCATCATGATAGTACTGTCCTTCACGAGGGTCATCAAAATAATTATTATCAGAATGACCCCGTGAGGCTGCAGCACTCTGTGCCCTATCAGCCCCACCAGCTCCATGCCTCAACCCCGAGAACCTTGTCCTCTAGGGGCTGCCACCTTCTGCAAAAGCACAGGACACTCGCTATGCCAGTGTCCCTCCTCTTCACAATACGCACACTGATTCAGACCCAAAGGCGTAGTTATTGGCTGCCTATTAATGCCTGGAAGATGTCGGGCAGGACCACCACGTCCTCTCCCATTCCCTCTAAAATCCAGCTGTAGCCAGATTTTCGTCTTTAAATCCTTATGTCTCTTCTCTGTCCTCTCCTTTTACCCATTATCCCTATGCTCATAATATTGTGCCATGTTCAAAATAACAGAGGGAGAAGAGGTGGACCAGATACTCTCAGAAGCTTGCAATCGAGTCGCAATTTCAGGAAGCAAGTTAGAAACAAATCTATTAACAAACAACCGAACACCCTACTCGACAAACAAATCTTGTCCGCTATAATCCAAAAATGTACCTTCGAATCGGGTAAAGAAATCAGACACACTCTCATCTTTCTTCTGTCGACAGGCTGACAATTTATCCCAATCCACCTTGTGTGGCGGAATAAGAGAATGCATGTATGTAATTATGTGACCTGGCAAAGCAAGTATCTCTGCCCGAGGTTTATCACCTGGCTTTCGTTCCTGGTCCCATGCCTTAATCTGATCCCAAGTACCACCCAACTCCGGAACATGATCTTGAGTATGGACCTGTCTCCAGATATCAATCGGAACAAGAAGACCAAAAAACATTTCAATGTCAGCAAGAGTCATTACCGTCGAAGAAGCAGCTTCAGTCAACTCTTTATAATAAGCAGTAGGATTCTTTCTGGGGTCAGGCAATTGAGTTTTAAGGGATAAAACCTTGCTTCTTTTCCATGGAGTATAAACCCATTGTTCTTGAAACCGGGCCACTACACCCGCTCAAGTGACATTACCATGCTGATCAGTTAACTCTGGTATCTCTGGGTGATATATAGGATGAACCTCTCTCAACGGAAACTGAGACACTGACCTGGGACTTTTCTCATGCAATCTTCCCCTGTATGTAACTATTGTCGTAACATTAGCAAAAACCTGTTCTGGCCCCAATTCAGTAACATACACTCGATCCCTTATATCATATAAAATTTGAGGTGCTTCCGCTTCAAAGTGCTGTTGCCAAAGTCCAATCAAAGTAGCAGACATATGTTTAAGGGCATGTTGCTGTATAAAGGGCTCAAAATCTTTCACAGTCACCCAGACATCCTCTACACTATAAATAGGATTACGGGCCCACTGTGCAGCCTGATTAGCTATTACCTGTTTCTGTTCATCTCCCACATCAGACCTCACTAACGGTCCCATGCGTTCCCTAAACTTTGTCCAATCCCTATCCTCAAATCCACGCATCGGCGTCCCCCTACTCACTAAGGCTGAAAGGATGAAAAACTACAGCGGGAAAGGCAACAATAGTAACAGGTACTATTTTCGCTGGTGGTAGTGTCGCGAGGGAAAGAGTTGGTGAAAGGGGCCCTGAGACAATAGGTGCAGCCGGAGCACTAACAGTCACAGTTGCCACAGATGGCAAAGAAACAGAAGAAAGAGGAGGAGGAGGAGCCGAAGCTACAGCCATTGACGTAACAACAGTGGACACAGGGATAGAGACAGCAGACGCAACTGTAACGGGCGGCTGTGAGGGCACCAGAACAGTAGGATATATTCTCTTCGGGGCATATGGAGGCGAGGGGTCGGGCATACAACAATTCTTCCACAAAAGTATAATGGGCCCGATTCACAAACGTAATCTGAGACAAAATCCTAACTTTACGACTTTCGGTATTTACAAAAGGGATTTAGGAGTAGTAAAGTTAGGATTTTGTCTTAAGTTTGTCTTAAGTTTTGGTCTTAAGACAAAATCCTAACTTAAGTTAAACTTAAGTTAGGATTTTGTCTTAAGAACAAAACTTAAGACAAACTTAAGACAAAATCCTAACTTAAGTTTAACACACAAAACAAGCACAAGTTGTCTTCATTCCACACAGAGTATATCATGCTCTGTCTAAAGATAACACATTGGGCCTCATTTATGAAAAGTGACGCATCACTGTGTGAAAACAGCGATGCGCCACTTTTCATTGCGCCCTCCTTGCGACATGCTGGATGCGTCATATTTACAGTATGACGCATCATGTCGCAAGGAGTTACAGATACATCAGTATTTCTGACGTATCTGTGGGCGCAAAAATGACGCATTGCTGGAGTGTGTCACAAAAGTGACGCAACTCCAGCAATCGGTCATTTCACATGGGCAAGTCCCATTTCAAATGTACCTGCGTCAGTCTTACGCCTGCTGTGAGGCAGGCAAAAGATATTGACGCATTTGCGTCCTAGAAGTGGCGCAGTGAAATCTCATAGATTTTACTGCGTCACTTCTACGAGGCTTACTTGCGTCGGAACGCCCACCCTGCATATATTATACCTGGCGCAGGTATAATGTGGCGCAGGGGTTTACAAAGTGACGCATCTACCTAGATGCATCACTTTGTAAATATGACGCAACATGGTGCATTTTTTACGCCGCTGGTGCGTCACATAAAGTGACGCACCTGCGGCGCAAAAGTGACGCAAGGGCTCATAAATAAGCCCCATTGTTTCTCCCTCTTTCCTGTCCTTTCTCATTTTGAAAATGAATACAGCTGTCAATGGTCAGTCACTGATAACGTATAATAATGTATATAAATAGTAATAATAATAATCAGATGACTGAATCGTATGGTGATGAGAAGAAAAGAGTCAGTGGGAAATGGAGACGAAATATTTAAAATTGACAAAGATGAGACTGGCCCCAAGAAAAAGCGCAGTGCACCAGAGAGTAAGATTGAACTGCCTTCCCTCTTAATTTGCAACAATATTTATTTTGTAAAATCAAACCACTTCGCTATTCTGGGAGGTTTTGACTGCCACAGAGTTGTGTTCATAGTAAACTTGACAGTATGCCATGAGGACAAGAAATCACTGCCCCATTATTAGGAAAAACTTACAAGACTACACTTTTACACATGCTTTATATTCCTTCTTCCTTTCTCCTTAAATTCTTTATTTGATTTTGCTTTAAAATGCAGCATTTGCCACTTTTTTCCAACATTTCCTCGGGGGAGAATTTGTTTGCTACTCATCCCCAGCTTTTACGCCGCACCACTTTGAAATGTCACCAGCCGCCACTGCTCAAAGGGTTAAATATCATGCATGGAGAGAAGCGTCAGGAGCGAACTTAAAACGCGTCGGCTAAGTTAGTGGAGATATGGTAAGTTAAAAGCCAGAGGGGCATATTATCAAGGGCAGTATCGCCACTTTAGCGGCACTTTTTGCCGCTAAAGCGGCGATATTTTTATCGCCCTATTAGCAAGCTGTCGCTAACAGCAGTTAGCGACAGCTTTATGGCGAAAGCCGCCGTTTCCTTGCCGCTTTGCATGTCAGTGATAATTATCGCTAATGACATGCAAAGTAGGCGTTCCCATCTAAAAGGGACTGAAAACAGTCGCAAACACAGCTACCCCCTATTAGCAATGCCCACGAAGCGATAAAATAATTCGCGCTAACCGCGATTATCGCTGGAATCTAACACCTCTTTAAAACTTGACTTAACCATTCTAGTCAATGGGAGGTGGATTGTAAGGTTAAGTCCTCACCTGCCTATTAGCAAGCTTTTCATTAGCGCGTGGAATTTATCGCTGGATTTGGCGCGCTATTGCTGGCTTTCGTCGCTATCGCTGGATTTTCTATCGCCTGGAGATAAGCGTTGATAATAACGCGTTATCGCCGCAATGTAATGCAGCTATAGCCGGCGATAAAAAAAACAGCGCTAAGTGCGCTTTGCGATAATTATCGCACATCCTTGGTAATATGCCCCACATAGTGATAACTGATAAAGTATACATTTTAGAAGTGTAACTAGAATATACATTTAGTAATTAAGGGCATCGGTTGTTTATGTACAGGAAAGCTTTCCTTCTGTAACTAGTAGGATTTTGCTACTACAGGCGAATCTCGATGGATGTTTGTATCAGAAACAGGATGGATGTGGAGTTGTATTTGTCTGATAATACGTTATTCATTTGAATCAAATAAATAGAAGTTACTGTGTTTATATATTCAGGAAAAGGGGCTCTGAAGAAGGAGGTCAGCTCCGAAATGCATTGGTCTAGAACAAATGCAATTATGTTTGAAAAAACAATTCGAAAGCTCACAATGGAAATTAACATGAAGAATATAAACATAATGTTGAGTATTATGAAATAGAAAATTAAATAAATCAAGAATCATAAATTGTAAAAAAAAAAAATGCATTCGAGAAGAGCTGAATGACTTCTAAAAGAAATATGAGTTATATTTGAATATGCATGGCGGACTAAGAAAGGGCCCCGAAGAAACGAATCCTACCGAGGAACTGGAATGGAACCAATGAGTTGCCCAGGATCACATGATTTTAAAGTGAAATGCTGGGATTAGAACCTAGGTCTTCGGGTTCGAAAGTGAATAGGTTTAGACCTTAAACCGTATCCCCTGTCTCCAGGTGCACGCCCCAACTGGGTTACAGATTCATGTCTGACAGCGGTGTCCCACCACTTGAATGGAGAAGTGGTCTGTTAGATAGAGTAGAGGACTGCACAAGGAGACAATTCCAGCAGACTGAAAATCAAGATTAATGACACTTGATTCTGTGTAGGACAGGGAGAAGAGAGGTTCATTAAGTGGCTTTAAGAGTGTGTGCTCTATGGGGATACACTTTTTTTTATAGGTAGATGAAATGCTGCACCAACAAATGCGTGGAAATTCAAGCTAGGATACTGCACACATTTGCATACATTCTTCTATTCGCTGGTGTAACATTGTGTCTATTTCTCTACTGTGCAAAAACAACTGCAATGAGCTCTTTGCAATTAGAAATAAGAAAAAGACATTAGCCAGGTCATACATAGCTAAGGACACCTACAACTTGTGGAGGAATGATGCTCAGTGTATAGACAGGTTGAGTCAATAGGGCATCAGGCCGTTATATCTACCTAATTTATTTCACACTTAGCTTCCCCCACTTCTGTGAAATTAATTCATGTATAATTCGCAACTTTCAAAATGAATCACTTCAACCTGTATTAACGATTTAATTAGAGGAAACATGGGTTCTCAGAAGAGTTGGAGTTGATTTTTATTTTTTTAAAGCAGCGGCTGTTTGTATTGACTTGTATCTTGCTTCATGTCAATATGTGCTCACGTAACTCCTTTAGGAATTCGCTTGGTTTGAGCGTTAATTTGGTCATTATTTCTTTTAAATATGATTTTATATATTGCCGTTCCTGGGCTTCAGACTATACATGACTCGACCCTAATATTTAGATCTCGACCACGCGCACGCCCAGGTACAGTGCGCGTGGCCGGGTACCGTAAGGTCCTGTGGTTTGTATTGAGGTATATTTTCTCTGAAAAAAACATGAATGCAGTACCTGTGGATGAAGGCAGAACATCAGACGCTCAGGTCAGTCACTGATCAGTATTTAAAATAGAACAATAAAGCAATAGTGAATTGTTGTCCATTTTTCTCCACCTGCCTTTTGTGATGGGCTTGTCACAACAAAGAAATGTAAGTTTTCTAAATTCTAAAAATACATTAAAGAACATTTATTTTCATTATTTCATGTCTGGAAAACCAGTAACAGACACTGGCTCAAGGCACCTGCCACCTAACCAACAGATCACCCTGCCTTTTAGCTTCAATTGAACTACTGAGCATAGATTAGCATTCCTAAACCAAATCCCTTGAGATTCGAATATGCCACACAGCTGCAAATGCCAAGCAGCCAGTTTAGAAAAAGTCAAATTTTAGTGTCTTAAAATGCTTCGGAATTGCATCGAATAATAGACGAACAGAGATGGCAAGATCTCTATCGGGCCAGTATAGGAAAATACCTCCACCTTTCTGGCAGCTGGTAAAATGGGGCAGAGGTGGGAAGTACCATCCCCACAAAATCATGTAGCCCCAGAAACATGGGTTGCACACTCAAAACAATTTGCAGCAGAAGAAGAGGGGGAAGCTGAAGAGCCTTTCCAAATCCCACATATCTGTTGTTGAAGCAGCGCTGGGGACAGTAATGGGTGGCAGACCCCCGGGTATAGATAGCATCCCGGCAGACCTATTTTTGTACGACAGGGATATCTGGCAAAGATATATATAGATGCTAGCAAACGCAATAGTTAGTGGAGCTCCTATTCCCGAATCCTGCTGAGGTGTTGAGATTTTAACAATTTATAAAAAAGGTGACTGATCTAGTCCTAGTAACTATGCCAATACGCCTAATCGATTCAATACAAAAGGTGTTGGCAAGATTAGTGCTGGCAAGAACAGGATTGGATCTCAGATAATAACGTACTAACACCTTTACAGGCAGATTTTCATGCCAACGTTAGCACCATCGACCAGGTATTTAGGGGCATATTATCAAGGGCTTTATCGCCGCTTTAGCAGCACTTTTTGCCGCTAAAGCGGCGATAATTTTATCGCCCTATTAGCAAGCTGTCGCTAACAGGCGTTAGCGACAGCTTTCAGGCGTTCGAGGCCGCGTATTCCATCGCCTTGCATGTCAGCGATAATTATCGCTAATGACATGCAAGGAAGGCGTTCCCTACTAAAAGCGACTGAAAACAGTCGCTAATCCCACTACCCCCTATTAGCAAGGCAGGCGAAGCGATAAAATAATTCGCGCTAAGCGCGTTTATCGCTATATTTTATCACCTGCTAGTGAGGATGACTTACCTGTTTAAAGTATAGGAGGTGGATTCTAATGCTGAATCCACCTTAGCGCTAATGCGAGAATATCGCTGTTTTTCCAGCGATATTCTCACGTTTTGCCGCTATCGCTGGAAATTTTATCGCTATGGAGATAAACCTTGTTCATAGGGTGTTTTCTCAGCGATTTTTTCCAGTGATAGGCGGCGTTAACCAAAGTCGCGCTAAGCGCAGTTAGCGATATTTATCGCTATTCCTTGGTAATATGCCCCTTAGTTTTATATTAATATATTTGCGCACTGTAGTGATCACGGAAGGCACACTTTACGCTGCCTTTGTGGATTTAAAATACGCATTTTATTTGGTCTCCCGAAAAAACCTCTGGTTGGTTCTAATGGACCTAGGGATGCCATTATACCTATTATCTATAGTCGTGAGACTATATGGATGCAACTTTGCACAGGCGCGATGGGGCGCACAGGGTAACATCACAAACCGTTTTCCTGTATCTAAAGGGGTCTGCCAAGGGTGTTTTATGGCCCCAACATTATTTTCTGAATGGGGTTGTTAATTTCTTCTCCTCTCACCCAACTGATGCACCGACACTTGCAGGCATCAAAATACCCATACTTATGTTCGCAGATGACACGCTTGTCATCTCGAAAACACAAAGCGGTTTACAGCGAGCACTCACGCGCTTTGATAATTTTTGCAAGGCCTGTGGTCTTGTAACAAAAGCGAGCAAAACTAAATTTATGGTCCTACACAAGCATCGGGCAATCAAGGACAGCATATTTTTAAACAATGAGTCCCTTGAACAGACTGATTTGAATTATTCAGGTATCACCCTTTGTAAGAAAGTGCCCTCTTTTTGCATGGCTGCCCCCACTTTTTTGCTAAACTGCTGATGCGCTTTGACTGAGTGTGCCCTGGGTTCGTGCCAAACAGGTACCCAGAGCCTATGTTCTTTCCCTAAACTGCATTAAAAACAAAACCCAATTGGCACTCTTTGGCCTCAGGTCAGTCTTTTGTAAATGGTACCACAGGTACCAAGGGCACTGTGTCCAGGAAGGCCTCTAAGGGCTACAGCACTTATTGTGCCACCCTTAGAGGCCCTGTACCTTTACACACACACACTGTCATTGCAGGCTGCGTGTTTTGGTGCAGAACAAAGTGAAGAGTCGACATGGCACACATCCCTGTGTGCCATGCCTACAACCCACTGCCCTGGCATAGGTTAGCCACCCCTCTAGCTGGGTGCACTATACCAGTGGTGAGGGTACAGGTGCATGAGCCCCGTACCCCTACAGTGTCTAAGTCAATTCTTAGACATTGTAAGTGCAGTAATGCCATTAGGAGTATATGGTGCTGGGAGTTTGTCATTACAAACTCCACAGTACCATAATAGCTTTACTGAAAACTAGGAAGTTTGGTATCAAACTTCTCAGCACATTAAATCCACACCGATGCCAGTGTGGGATTTAATGAAAAATGCACTCAGAGGGCATCTTAGAGATGCCCCCTGAAAAATGACATAACACTAGTGTCCAGGCTGAGAGGCTGCTCGCCAGCTACCACCACCAGACATGTTTCTGGACCCCTGGGTCGAGAGCCTGCTGCTCTCAGTGGTCTGAAACAATGCACATGCTGGGACAAGGTGCCAAGCCTCCTCCCCCAGGATGGGCAGGGTCCACGAAGGGGAAGCTTCAAAGGCTTGCCGCCTTAGTGAGCTACCCCAGGCCTTTGCTGCTTCCAGCAACTGGCCCCCACCGGTTCTGACCCCCACTTTGGGTGGGAGAATCGGCTGGAAAACCAAGTGAGGAAGAGAGGTGTGCCCACCTTTGCCAACCCCACCCTTCAGGTTGGGGAGGCGAGGTGAAGCACAACTCTCAGTCCCCGCCATCTTGTAGATGGGGGGATCCAGCCAACCAGAGTGAGGCATATGCCCCCCTTCCACTGTAGGATGGCATAATAGGGGGTGTATCCACCCCATGGAAGGGACCCATTGGTCCCAACCTTTACTTACCTGTAATGCCCCTAAATGTAGTATTTAGGGGCAACTCTGAACCTTTCCTCCTCAGACAAGAACCGACCAAGAAGAAAAGAAGAAGAAGGACCGAAGAAGCTGTGCTGAAACTAAGAAGAGGAGAACGCCCACTGACTTGGCCCCAGCCCTACCGGCCTGCTCCCACCTCGAACCTGCTCCAGCAAAATCCTGGTATGTCCTGCAGCCAGCACCCTCATGAACCCGAGGGACCTGGCCTGCCTTCCAAACCCAAGACTTTGTCTCCCGTGAGCACCGGATTTGCTCACCAACAGACTCTGGCCCCAGCCAAAACCGTGAGCCTGCACCACTCTGCACCCGACGCCTACAGCCTGAGTTCGAGTGGCCCAACACCACGAGGAGGTCTCCTCGGTGATCCTGACCTGGGATCTGGTGATCTCTGACCTGCCTCGACACTCCAAACGACGCCTGCAATCTCTTTCTGGAGGACCCCCACAACCGCAACCGGAGCTGGTAAGAAAACCTGATGTCTAAAGACACCACTGCACCCAACGACCCACGGCCTTGCGTCGCCCAACCAACGGTGTCCCAGCATCCCCAGGCATCCCAACTTACCTCTCCAACTGGTGGTCACGTCCAGAAGATCTCCGTCTCCGAGCCTGCAGTCTTTTTTGCAACCGGAGAATCCCCATTGAAAACAACAGGATACCTGATGCCAAAACAGCACCCTGCACCCAGCCGCTCCTGCGCCGCTGCTTGTGTACTTTGAGTGCTAACTTGGATCCCCATTCACCCTGAGCCAAACACCAGGAGTTTTGCTCCCACAACCCTGTGGCCTGCTCCTTTCCCCATTGGATAACATTCGGCCTCAGCATTCTGCACCCGGCTGCCCTAGTGCCACTGAGGGTGCTTTGAGAGTGCCTCCTTGACCCTGGGGGAACCCTGGTTCTAACCCCAGAATACCAACTCCCACAAACAAATTCTCACCTGCAAACCATTAACTTCATTTTTCTCCATAGGAATACATTGACTGTTTTTCCTTGAAAATTGTTCTGTGTGGAGTTGGTTTTGTATGAGAACTTGAAAAACTGTAGATAGCTAAAAACTGCTTTACATACCTTTTCTCTGGGAAATGTCCCAGTGTGATATCTAGGCATATCACACTGAGTAGAACAAGTAATCCATAAAGTAATCTGAAAAGTAATCAAAAGTAATCTAACAGTAATTTCCACTATATTGAAAAGATCTACAAACCTGTAACAAAGACATTTTCATTCAGCTTGTTTGTATTGTTCAACCTGCCTTGAAAAGTACCATTTACACTTACCTGTACCAGGCTTGCTTGGTTCTAGAAAATAAATATAACTAAATAATATTTTTATACAAACAAATTGGTCTGAGTTCAGTCTTTGAGTGTATGACATCATTTGCTTCCTGAGTGTGTTCAACAAATGCTTAACACTACCCTGTGATAAAGCCTTATTGCTCTCCCACACTAACACAAATAGAGAGTAAGGTGCGATCTACTTTTACCTCTGCCTACCTTGGGGTTCCACTGGACTCTGTGCACACTATACCTAATTTTGGTATAGTAGATACAAAGCCAGCTTCCTACACCCTTGCAAAAAAACTAAACTGGAAACCTCGGATTGATAGCATGGCCTTAAAACATCGCCAACTGGCAGCTGCATTGGCGAGAGAGCATAAAACATCATTAACCAAGCCCATAAGCCTTGCCCTGAAGAACTATAACACCAAAGTTATGGCCTCAATACTCTATGACTCAGAACTATGGGGTTTTGAAAATATGACACCATTAGTTTTAGCCCAAAATATATTTTTAAGAGGCATCACTGGTCTCCCGCAAAATACCCCTTTAAGGCCCCTATTCCATGATTTAGGATGTAGTCCATTGAATGAGGTTGCAAGGTTCCGCCCGATAACACACTGGCATGGACTGTGGACCACCTCCGAGCTAACACATTATGCTGCAGCACTCAAGGATGTCTGGGAAGCTGACACCACACGTAAGATCAGTTGGTTACAAAAAGTTAAGAGCACATTGGTCAATATAGGGTTGGGACACCTATGGAAAGACCCTATGGGCCAACAGTTTCCCTCTAAAAGGGAAATGAAAGAGATTTACTGGTCCATGACTTTAACCAACACCACAAGAACCACTGAGCAGTTATCACTAACAGGCAGATTCCTAGAGTTCAAGCCTTGCCCCCTGTATGAACCATATTGGGATTTTATCTCCAAGCCTATAGACAGAAGACTATACTTTCAATTTTGGGTGGCTCTCTACCACTGAAATCCTTTACCCATAAATGGTACAATACAGATGACAGTAGATGCCACCTGTGTGTAGAACAAGTAGAGACCTACTCACATATCCTTTTTGTCTGCCCTGCCTACGAGGCCCCTCGGAAAAAATGGCTAAAACCTCAATGTAAAAAATTGGGCAGCAGGAGCAGCACTACTGCTTTAAGAATACTGCATTGAAACACAAGTGAGTTGTGTGTAATATTAATTGCAAAATTTTTGAGCTGGATGTGGATAATACGCAGCAAAATGCAAATCATGCCCGTGGCCACAAAAACTATTAGCCAAAAAAGCAACCAGGATGGCGCTCAACCAGTTGGGTTATTATTGTCTGGTTAGTAATAATTAACACCTCTCCAGTTTTCTTTTACAATCACGTGCGGATGTAATGGATGTACATAGATAATCTACACAGTAACGCACATTAGTGCTATTTGGTAGCCTACAACTAGCAAGAATCACACCATGTAGCCCACTCTGCGCCTTATTGGGCAAATCATAACCCATCATCAGTCAATCCATTGGACTAATATATGATATTCCTTTAACTAGACATGTTCTAATTTTAAAAAAAAATGTTTAATCGAGCAAAGACACAGTTCAATAGTTTTTTTTTAACACTTTTGTCAAATAACACTGATCCTGGAATAGTCGATCATCATATTGTATATATGTACATACGCTTAGTTTTATGGTCAAAAATTGGATCTTTTCTTTTTAACAAAATGTCTTATGTATTTATGCTCTTTTATGATCTTGTTGATCAACATAAAGATTATGAACTGCGTGTGCATTAGCACTTGCCCTTCTGAAATTCCAAGGTATGTCCTCATTCTATAAAGTGGGTTTACAAAAGAAGAAGGATCAATTGTTACTTCATCTGAGCATGCCAGCTTCCTGATTTACCACACGTACTTTTAGATTTTCAGCCTGCTGTTGGTGCTTTGACCCACAGGACATGAACTACATTTGGGATTGGAGTCCAGGAGAGCAGAAAGTACCTGGCAGAGTGGAATGGTTGCTCCTTGAAGCCAAGATCTGTCTTCTCAAAACCTGTGACTAGCTGAATACACAACTGATTGATCAGGTAGATTTTCCACACTGGCCATATTCTGTGCTGCTGGTCTTATAGAGTGATGAACCCAAAGATTTCAGGAGTGAGGGGACCCCATATATTGCTGAACCTGATCTGTGGGATTGAAAGTGTCCAAGTGTAGTACTGGGACGAAACAGTGTCACTAGTTTTAGACAAACACAGTATACTGAGCCTTCAAAATCCTTTCATCCTGCTCAGATATTTCCCATGACTGCAAACACTTTCCACAACAAACCAGTCCTGTGGCAATGAAAGTTTATTAGGCCTCAGCTTATGACCATTGTCTGCTGGAGAGATCTAAGTTCCCAGAAGCCTGCAGAGGAAGAGTCAACAATTAAATTCATCAAACCCATCTTTAAGAAATTGGATTGTTGGTTGACTGGGGTATGAGCCCGGGTCAAGCAACAGCCACAATCCCTTGTAGGGTGAGCCACAAAAAGTCACTAAATTAACTTGTGCTTAGCCCTAGGTAGCTTGGCACAAAAAGTACTCAGGCTTAACTTAGAGGCAATGTGTAAAGTATTTATGCAGCATACAAACAGGAATTAACTGAAAACACAACACAAGAAAAATCCCATATCAATTTAGAAAAATAGAGTACATTTTAATAAAGTATTTAATACCAAAACAACAAAAATCCAATCATTAGAACAGGAGATGTGAATTTCCAATTTTTTTAGTAAAAACTAGCTCCTAAAAGATCAAAGTGCCAACTGCCGACATCCAGTCAAGCGAGACCAGGACAAAGTTGACAAATATGTCAGAGCGCGATGGAGTGCGGTTCGGATACAAGAAGTGGATTGGGCCTTGTCAGCGCTTACCTTCGGACTTAGTAGAAATTTTGAGAAAATGCTCTGAGAAGGTAAAGTTCAGTGGGGCAAGCCTGCAGGAGGTGTCTGAGGAGGGAGTGTCATCGTCGGATAGCTTTGGATCGAAGCTGTGGTGAAGATTGCTACGTTCAGACTTAGTCTCTTTTTTGGAAGTCGAAGACAGTTCTGCGAAATCAAATACTCCTTTGGGGAAGAGCCGCTGAACAGGATTTGCTGCTGTGGAGGGGAACATAGGAGAAATTTCAAAGTCAATCTGACCTGAGATGCACATAGGCCAACAGGTGAGCAGGTTGGTCCCGGTCTCCTCCTGGTTCTCAGAGCAGGTTTTGCCCCAAAATTTTCTAAGTCCTCAGTTTTAGGATCTTCCCACTTGGCCACTATAGCACCACAATCAAGAGTCCAAGACTGTTGGGACACCATGTGGGGGTTCAGGACTCACTCAGGCTGGGTCCATGTGTGAGTTGAAGATGGTGGGAGCATTTTGTGTCCCTTTGACTCTGACCAGGAGGCTAGCAAACTAGCCCTTGGAATCATTCTGGTAGTCCTGGGTTCAGGCGAAGATGCAGGGCTCAACAGCAGGGCTGGCCTCTGAAGGTTCAAGGCAGGCTGTAGTCAGAAAATCAATCCTTCCAGATACAAAAAAGCAGCCTTGCAGAATGCAAAGCAGGTCACAGCAGCAGGCAGTCCTCTGTGAGTCCTTATGCAGGTCCAAGAGTGAACTGTAGAGACGGTGTCTGAGGCCCTATTTGTATAGCTTGGTGCCCTCCTTCTGGAAGACGGGAGAAGCTTCTAGACAGTGGCTTTGAAGTGTATAACATTTCTTGGCTCCCCTGACCTGGCTCCAAGCTGGCTGCAGTGACAATATGGGGTTGATAGGTCCTTTGTGTGAAAGCAGAGGACTCCCTATTCAGTTGCAAATGGGGCTGTGCTTAGCTCCACACCCCATCCTGCCAGCAGATGGCCCATTCAGGCACACATGATCCCTCAATTGTGTGACTGTCTGGGAGGAATTTGCAAAGTCTAACTGTCAGTTACAACCAGTCATGTGACCCAAGACAGCCTGCAGGCACAAAAGGGCAGAAAAATGCCAATGTTCTAAAAGTGGCATTTTAAAAATTGTAATATAAAATCAACTTTACCATTAAATATGGTTTTTGATTACAATTCCAAAGACACCAAACATGACATAACTGCCTGCTCCAAATTGGAAATTGCAGCTTATTAAATGTAATAAGGAATCACCAATGTTTTCTTAAGGAAGGGGTAGGCTTCACAAAAGTGAAAAATGAATTTAGGAGCTTATCACTACCAAGACATGTAAAACTGAAAATTACATCTCCAACTGTTCAATTACAATGCACCCTTCCCTACGGGCTAACAAGGGCCTACCTTAGGGGTGGCTTATATGTAATAAAACTGAAGATAGGACTTGGCAAGGTGGTTTTATTGCCAGGTCAGCATGGCAGTTTAAAACTGCCTTCAGGTTACAGTGGCAGGCCTCAGGCATGTTGTAAGGGGCTACTTAAGTGTGTGACACTATAAGGGCTGCAGACCCATTAGTAGCATTTAATTACAGGCCCTGGGTATATGGTATACCACTCTACAAGGGACTTAAAAGTAAATTAAATATGCAGGTGTAAGCCAATCAAACTATGTTTAGGGGCGTAAGCACAGACACTTTAGCACTGGTTAACAGAAATAGGTTCAGCAAAATGGCAAAAAGTTTGAAGACCACCCTAAGGCTGACATGTTTAACACCATCTAATGACTTTGCTCCCATTGTTGACTGCTTAGAGGCACCTAACCACACCTCAAAGTTTTGTCAATGATCAAACCCTCTTTTCCATTATTTCTCTATAAGTCTCTACAACCCTGTAAAACTCTCATCAAAGACCGATTCACAGACCTCTACCTGCAATTTGCACGTCTGCTAGTTTGTGAACACATATGCAGTTTGAAATTCAATCGATAAATTAATATGTTGCATTGTAAATTGTACACTTAGAGGGTGTCGCAAGATGAACTGTATACTATTTGGGCTGGTCGCAATTTGCATCTGCACATTGTCAGAAAATAGTTTCCACTAACCCGAAATTCTGTAAGTCTGCCAAGCAGTCCTCTGGGGCTAAGCCTCACTGCTGGAGTGATACACCAAGCACCGGCAAAAGTCATTGAAGGGAAAGTGTGTTGGACTGACAAGAGAAAGAGAAGACACTACGTCGGGATCGCCAACTCACAGGAGGCAGGATGAATGTTGGTTTTCTAGTCCAAATTTGTGACGAGTTGAGGTAGACATATGCAGGAAGGAGTCTACAGGGGAAAACATGGAGATTTTCTATAATATACTACCTAAGGGTCCTTTTCAGTTGTCATTAATTAGTGTGTGCACTGGTTTCTGCATTGTGCCTTACCTTTATCACTTGTAATGTGCTAACTATCGTTCTTGTCTGGGTGCTTTCGGGAAGGTTATCCACAGTCTTCTAGGAATTTGGTAAGTGTTGGTGTTCATGATCCTGCAAATCTATGGACTAGATAGTTAGAACAGGTGCATATGAAACAAAAACATTCCTTCCCTTTTTCATCCCCCTCCCCCAACTCTTAATCTATATTGATTAGCACTGGAGTTCACCAAATAACTGTCTCTCTCTCTCTGGGTGCACTTGGAGAAAGGCGCTTGACACCTGTAATTCTCTTCCCACAGTCTTGGTAACACACTTCAAAAACTAAGTCTAAAGTCTTTGAGATAAAGCCTTGTCATCAAATATCATCTTTGATTTCAGACTGTATACCCAATACCTTTCATCGAATATTGTTCTTGCTTTCGGTAATGTTCATTAACTTTTTTCTTTTGCTCCTTACTCCGGGAGCACTGCAGTCGCGATGCATCACAAGCGACAGAAAGCCTTACCTGACTAGACTTTTTTTGTGCGCCCCTTCTTTTTTTTGTCTTTAGAGTGTATAGGTGTTGATAGTGGGAGAAAGGGAGTTGAAAAGGAGGTCTTCTGGGGATCCAAATTGGGAAGAGGTAAGTAGTGATTTCAGCGAGATTCCAACTGCTGCGCTCCAGGTGGAGGAGCATGTTTTCACTCTGGGAGCATCAAAGCCAACCAAGGCACAGGAGCATTGGCGTAGTCTTTATAGGGCCACACCAAAGATGGCCACCTTACTTGCCAAGTCTCGCAAGGCTCCATGAAACCTTCTAAAACCTTCTTGCCCTGGAGGAAAAGGGTGCCTACTGGGTCAAGTAGGTCTGGATATTTTGTAATCCAGGGGAAGGGGAATCAAGGAGCGTTCGGTGGAGGGAAGGAAGGTCCTGCGGTCACAAGTAAAAACCCTCCCGGGGGGGCGAGTTCACCCCTCTCCTCCCCGTCTTTACCTGCATGCGACCCTCTCCCATAAAGTCATTCCTGTGACAACAAGATATGGTATATAAAAGGCCGCAGTTTACTCAACACATGGATTACACATTTCACAACTTATTGGTTGGTCATTCATAAACATCCATGTCAATTTATGCCCCACATTACTTCCATGCTTGACGTTGTCATTTTGTCAGCACAGCTTTTGTTCGAGGTGCCCCCTATGCAAGGCCTCAGTGTTCACGGTTCCAGGCTTCCCTTGCTACCGATTTGTGACTGTCCGTTAGGACCGGCCTGGGCTGCAAGTGCTGTTCCGTTTCCCATGAACCCTTGCTGGCCACTTCGCCTGCTCCCCAGTGTCCCTGCCGTGTGTCATCCCAAGGACACTGTTCGAGCCTTTCTTCTACTCTACCTGTGCTGTGTGTTGTCAATTGCTCACCCCGTGTCCCTGCCGTGAGGCATCCCAAGGGCACTGTGTGAGCGGCTCTTCTACCTATGGTACCTTCCCCTTTGGATCTTTGTCCGGGTTTTTTCTGCCATGCTGCTGACGGTTGCACGATCAGCGGCAGCTCCCCCTTTGCCCCTCCTGTGCCCTCACCCATGAGAAACCCAGTTTCTCCAGGACCCCTACTATGTTGAGTATGAACATGTCCATGCCTACTCTAGTCAGGTGCACCCCATCTTCCAAGTGGTATCCCGGGGACCTCAGGTTGATCAGACCATGTCTTAAAAAACCCCAGCTGTTGGTCCTGCATATTTTTGCCATAGTGATGTTTAGTTTGTGTCTGGATTTTTCCACCACCCCCTGGTCTATAGCCCCCATCCATGCCCTGCGTGCTATCAATTCAGACCATACTATGTCCGCCGGGCGGGTTAACCTGGCAACTGCTGCTAGGTTGTTAACCATTTTCTCCAGTAAGCTTCTCTGTCCCCGGGCCGCCAGGTCATTACCCCCTAGGTGCACCACTATTGCGTCTGGCCCCTCGCCTTGCCGGAGTGCCCTCTGCACCACGGGGAGCATCTGGTCCCACTTCATCCCGGATTGGCCCAGCCAGGTCACCTCCGTATTACGGAGCCATATCTCTCTGAATTCTTGCTGTGTTGCCGCCCACCGTTGTGCCCGGGTTATGTACGAGTGCCCCACGATCCACACCTTCCTGTGACCCACCCACGGACCTAGAAAGGAGGGGGGGTGAGGTAAAGCCAAGACTTAGTAAATGGGAGTGCGTATGTATCTTTTGTATGCGCACGATGCCCATCGCCCCACCTTCTTGATTTGCGCCACCCCAAACCTCGGGCCTGCGGCCGTGGTTGCAGCCCCTATTCGGAAAGAGTGCGACCCGAATTCTCTTGGTGGGAGACCCGCCTGCTCTAGGGCCCTCCACATGAGCGCTTTGAACTGAAACTGGCTCAGATAGGAGCCATCCCTGTGCATAAAAAGCGGCCCCTTCGAAGACCCCCCTTGCCCCATGTAGTCCCGGATCAGGTATACTGGGCAGCATGACTCATCTCTGATACACTCAATCCTGGTGTACTTCCCTTTGCCCGATTGGTCTGTTTTTGATCGGCGCAAATGAATTACCATGTGCCCCACCCCTAACTGTAGGTCCGCTTTGTGTATGCATGCTGTTCCCGGGTCTCCTTCGGCTGGGGCGACTAGCTCACTGATACTGTAAGCCCTAAAGAAAGCCAGTACAAATGCTGCCCTATTTAACTTCAGCTCATGGTCCCCGTTGCATACCTCTGCCAATGCGCCCATCACCCGTTTTAGGACTGCAAAGTTGATGGGCTGCCTCTTATCTCTACCCTTAGGCTGTAGTCTACCCCAGCCCTTCAGTGCCATCCTACTGAGGAAAGACCGAGTTGGATCTCCCCCTGTTACTAGCTTTGCGTGTTGGTCTACCGCGCTCAGGCGTGCCTGTGCCCACGACACGCCCTGATTGGCCACCATTCCTCGTTTCTGGGGCGCCCAACCCGGCGCGCCCCAGCTTTTTGCGGGCTTGGAGGTTGGTTCCCGCTCCCGGGGGTGTTTCTTATGGGCCCCTATTGGGTCCAGCTTCGCCTTCCCGGCCCGTGTCCCATAGTCTTGACACGTTTACCAATAGAAGTGCCAAGGAACAAAAGGCACATGTGGAGCTGGGCATGACACCCATGAATCGCTGCGAGCGCAGGTAAGGTGGCCTGCAAGGGACAGCAGTACACCAATCATTATTTGCTTTCTGAAATCGAAAACGTTTCTAAAGCATTCTAATTTGGGAACACACTGTAGGGCTGTAGCCAGTGGCACCCTGAATCACAGCCTGGTGTCCCGAGGCTGCTCAACATGATTAACAAAAGGGAAGATTCGCCTTTGCGAGTCAGGTGTCACCACCTTTGAAGTATCTGTATCTCATCAATGTTTAACAGTTGCATTTGCAAAGCATGAATATAGTCCATTGTCTCTGTTATGTAGCAGGCTGACGGAGCTTTCCACCCCTCTCTTATTTGCAAATCGTAATGTGCCAAAACATCCACTTGTAGAGGTCAGAATGACTTTTGCGACTCATAAAGTGGATTATGTACATTTCAAAATCCTATTTTTCCGTCCCAAGCTATGTAGCTTTGGGAAGAGGACAAGGGCCGTATTTAGAGTTTGACAGATAAGGCACTCCACCAAAACGGTGCCGGGTCTCTAATCAATCATATATAGTGCCATTCACTACAACGCACTCGTGAAATGACAAATGGGACAGCCATCAGTTTTTTTTGACAGGGTACCCTATAGCCTAACAGTAAATTGTAGTGAACAGGCACTATGGAATGCCAATAATGATGACACCTTAACTCTGAAGGCCGGCGCGGCCAGGGTATAAATAAAGGAGCGTAAGACCTCGGGGTCACACGCACATACCCAGCATACCGTGAGCACGTGTCTGTGGTGTCTGGGCCAGGGTCGCTCTGGCACCACGAGCGCCGCAGTACATAAATAAGGCTCATAGGGGCATATTATCAAGAACGGCGTTAAAATTATCACCGCTTTAGCGGCAGAAAACTGCCGCTAAAGCGGCGATAATGGGCTTGATAATATGCCCTTGAGAATTCCAATAGAAGCCCATGTTGACACCGATAATTTTAACGCCGTTTCTTGATAATATGCCCCTTAGGCTCCTGTTTAGCTACATACTTATCAGGATTTTGGGGCATATTAGCAAGGGCTAAAAGCGGCGATAATATTATCGCTCTATCTACAAGGACACGCAAGTGCATGTTTCCTTGCATTAGAGCCCGGTTTCATGCCGCCTCGCATCCCTAATGAGATGCAAGGTGGGCGTGCCTCGTGAAACTTCATTGTGGAATATCGCTAACGGGGCTTCGCGATATTTACAACGAAGCCCCGTCCGGCATAGCGATATTCATTTCAGCGCTAACTCGCCCTTAGCCCTGCTTCCAGACGTCTGCAAAAAACCGGTGTTGTGTATGTTTTACATTGGTGGTGGATTATGCTGATACAACCACATGGTCGTATCAGCAAGATTATCGCCGTATTCATGAGTTCAACGCTTGTTTTCAGGCGATGTTGTTGCCATTTCCCCCCCATCGCTGGAAATTTATCGCCCTGGAGAAACGCGTTGTAAATAACGCGCTAACCGGGTGATACATTTCAGCGATAGACGGCGATAAATACAAAAGCGCTAAGCGTGCTTTGCGATATTTATCGCCGTCTATTGTTGATATGCCCTCAAGTTCTTTAAAAGAAAGCTAGTTAGCCAACAAATGTATTATCCTGGCCACGTGCAGGTTTGCAAGGAGAAGCAGTATAATATTGACATTGATGTTCTATTTGAATTTAAAATTCTCTGCACATTCACAACTGGGTTGGTTTTAAATGCTTCATTTATTGTTACCGTTATGTTGCTACTGTGGTTTCCTGATGAAGTGCACTGATCACAGTTCTACTGTGTTGATTAATAATTGTTATAAAAGTCTCGCCAGACAATTCCCATCCTGTTACCTGCTGCAAACTTTTTTCTTCTTACTATAAAATACAAAACTGTTTATTTTTCTGCTGCAGAGATTTACTGAGCTTCGTTATTTATTGATTTTCTTGTTTGAATTGTGCCTGGTTATAAATTGTGTTACTGCAAACAGGTCTAGGCGAAGTCACCAGCCTACTCCGAACATCTTGTTCTGAATTAGTATTTTTTTTTACAGCGCACTGGGCATGGTGCCTTGCACCTACTTCAGAGCAAGGCCGGAGGCATGGGTGGTGTAGGAGGGGGCCTGAGGGAGTGAGGGGGAGCCCTTGAGGGTCCTGCTAGACTATGTTGATTTTCTTGCCTCTGCTCTCTTGTCAGCAGTAAAGGCTGGAAGGTCAAGTGACCTGCTGTTAATTTCCTCCGCATTATAAAGCAAACATTTCCAAAGCAACACACCGTTCCAATCCTTTAAGCAAGGGTGAGATTAGAATATGAATATAGTGAACAATATAAACAGCTCAATGTATGAATTAGCAACACGTATCCTAACAATTTGCAGGCTGACCCGTATTTGTAGCTGTATTTTTAGTTTGGAAAAATACAGTACTTCACATTTTATTTTCTCAGAGCACTTTAATCCTTCAAATGTCCAGTACTTCCCATTTTGTTCAACAAAGCAGATTTGACTTGCTTTAGCAGGCTTAAGTGCTATAAGCCAGCAATGAACACACTGTCATCTTCATTTAAAGTTGCTTAGTGCAGCATGGGCAGTGGCACAATGATGCAGCATGGGCAGTGGCACAATGATGCAGCAAGTGCAGTGGGACTGGGCTGCAAGGCTTTCAATTTCCTACTCGGGTGTAGCTAATAGTGCAGCAGGAACAGTGGCACTGGCGCCAGGGATGGTGAGAATCAAATAAGAATGTTTTTGCTCCCTAACCAGTGGTGGGGGTGCGTGTTCCCAGCTTGCATAAGGGTCCTGGACACCCTTGCTACTCCACTGGGCTAATTGCACCGCAAATGGGGTTGAATTGTCATACTCCTAATTGCATGAGGGCCTGTTAGGGCCCATGACACTCCAGCTAATAGCTTTCTACGACACATAAGGAAAGTGTTGCTGAGGTAAATGTTGCTTAGAGAGAGGCAGTCAGAACCTTTGAGAGTCTGACAGACTGGGGAGATGTAGCGCATCATAAACAAAAGACTGTGATATTATTTATGGATCAGCTGCCAGTGATATATAGAGAGGAGGGTGCTACAGGTTTTGCCAGTCTAAAATGAAGGGAACCCCCACCAGGAGCAAGGTTCTGCAGCAGCCCTTACCAAGTCAGCAAACCTGACCAAAGCAAACCTCATGCAAGTGTCGGGCATCTTAGCAAGATGAAAGGCTGAGTAGCCTTGCTTCAGTTTTATCACTTAGACCAAGATCACACGTGATCTCCACAACAAAAACCTCAGCCAACTGTGCTATATGAAACTGATGCTATGTATTCAGTGGCACTAGTTAACATTGGCACTGCTACGACTTGTGGAACTCCATGCCTGATCATATCAGAAAAGACAAGTCGGAACCTATCTTCCGGAAGGATTTGAAGACTTGGCTCTTCAGCCTCCTTTAGCAAACTAGGACTCGACAACTTTAACTTGCCCTCACCCCCCATTGTATCCGCAAGCGCCGGGACACCCCCGTTGGGGGTAGCTGAGCGCTATATAAGCTTAAATACATACATACATACGACTGTCCCAGTGCCCACACGGCCAGTTAGTGCATCATGTAAGTTGCTGAAAGTATTTTGGAAAAAGAAAGTACCTAGGTGTAGCAGGGGGAAAGCATCTCATGGGCCACAGAGCACAAGGGGAAGAGTAACCATAACAACGGTTATTTATATTACTTAGAAATGGCAGACGTGAGGCCTGATGCACTATAACAATATATATGGGTGATTTAAATTTTATCACTATTATTGCATCATTTTGAAAAAATTACTGATTACTGTGTGCTTAGGCACAGAGGAAGTATGTGCTTCCATTACGTAGCTGGTAGCGCAGTCATACAGGATCATATTTACGACTTTAGTGGTGCAGGGCAGTACAGCAAGTCACTTTGCTGCGCTTCCCTGCATCACATTAAAAGGGCAGGAATGCGCTGTATTTATACAATACAGCGCATTCCTGTCCTTTCCCCTTTGCCTGCTGCCATTTTGGCAGCCTAGCGCCAATGCAGACATCCATCCACCATGGTGCAAGGGTGCCTGTGTTGTAGGCAGGATTGTTTTTGTGCTGGAAGGGGCACCTTCCTGCACAAAAACAACCCTGAGAGGCGTTTTCCTCTTTCTATGTGTCCTGCTGAATGCAGCACACATAGAAAGAGGAAAAACGAGGAGAAATAAACATATTTCTCCTTGTTACGCCTCCCTTGGGAGGCATATCTTTTGGTGCATCTTTTTGGTGCACTCCCAGGTTCACAAGGTCTTACAAATCTGGGAATGCGTCAAATAGCATAGGAGTTGCATGGGAACACCCACACAACACCCATGGAATGCCTACCCAGTGCAGAGTAACACAACAAAGTGATTTGCACTGCGTTGCTTTACACCATATTTTTTGAGCCACAGAAAGTGGATGTGCATGGTTTCAAAAATAGGTTTGCGTCACTCTTGTACCACATTGCATGGTGCAAGAGCGAAGCAAACTGGGCCATAAATATGTCCCCTAGTCTGTAAGATGCCATTCCATCTCCTATAAATGATCAAATTCATTTAATTCACTTTCATAATATCAATGGGATTAAAATAGCTGAGGTAAGTTATTGCGGTCAACTGCTCTTTCTAACATTGCTCATCATTTTTCTAAGTTTTATTCCCTTTGAAACTGACACGAGCAGTGCTTAATTTGAGTCAGTGGTTTTCGGTACTCGGCACTAGCATTTAATTCTCAACACTGGCACTTATGACAGTGCACCACATGGTGGGGCTGAGCATAACAACAGAAAGTTTAATAATTACATTTACATTAAAAATGAATAATACCGTCCAGCCACACCATTATTATAGCTTTTCTGTGGCCTAGAACAGTCTGAATTGTCACATTTGTTGGAGTGTGATGGTTGGGCGTTGTGTTGGCACTGTCACTGGCAGTGTTGGCAGGGGCAATGGGTGATGCAAGCCTCCTAAGAAGGGCCCTGGCCCTTACTGTTTTGCAAATTAATCATTGGACATAAGGATACTGAGTCTCCCAACAGAACATTGAAAAGGTGACAATGACACATGGAAACTGGTAAGTAGCAAGTGGTCATGGCTTGCGAAGGTGACACAGGACAATGGAGTCACTAACTAGCATATAAACAAAGACACAAGCACATTGGCACTCATTTGGCAACATTTACATGAAGACACAGACACTTATAGAGACACTAGCAATGAGACACTGATATGGGAACACTGACTTGGTGACATGAACAGAGTTAACGTAGAAAGAGACACTGCCATTGCTAATGTGACATTGATAGAAGGACACTGGCATGAGAACACTGACAAGGCAACACAGTAACACAGACACAGGGACACAGCAAAACATAGGAATTGCCAGCGGGACCATGACAGTGATATTATGATACTGATACAGGGGCGTGGGGCGTGGGGATATAGTGATGTGGCGACAAAAATACAGGTAAACCAAAACTGAACCAGAATGGTAATGGGAATTTCACCCAGGGACTGTAGGAAATTAGTGTATTAGTTGTGCAAGATGTGAGGCCTGCTCAAATAATATGTCCACCATTTCCCCTTACTGGGAACCAAGCACCCAATTGTAGCGCTTGACTCTCTCAGCGTAGTGAACCAGAGCATTCCAAGGACTACTCAAGGGAGGTGGTGTGGGCTGGTAACCACCATTCACTGGCAAGCAATATTATTACTAAATAAATGACTGTCCAGCCAGTGCTTTTTCTTTAGAAACAGGAAAAGTAAATGTATTACACACACACAACTAAATAATACTCTTGAATTTACAAACATATAAATATGGCTGATCAAAAATACCTTGGATTACATTATGAAATCATTTTTGACCACAAAGGGTCATGACCCTCAAAATCAAAGTGCCCCTGCACCACACAACACATCACCATATAGGGGTGCTATCACTTTAAATAAAACAGGCCTATTGGCATTATCAAGTGTTCACCATAACACAGGAAAAACAAAACACATGGTAAAACACAATCATTTTGTGCATAAATGAATGATCCATAATAACCATGGGTAAATGCAAATATTAATGTCATTAAACCTTATCAAACTTCATCAGTAATCACTGTCAGCATTATTTCAATAAAACATATTAAAATGAACAGAACATGTGTTTGTGTGCTTGTTATATACTTTCAGGCCATGCAGAATGAAATCATAAAAACAGCCCCCAGACGGGGCCACTTTCATGAATCTGTATCTTTCATTTACACTTTCAAGCTATATAAAATGCAGTCATAGAAACAGCCCCTAGAAGTAGCACTCCCAACTGAATATTAAAAGCTCCAGCCTTTGGAATGCTTGACAATTTAATGTGGAAGCCAAGGGGAGGGTAATTTTTCTTTAGACCTTGCAAAGTTAAGGTCACCTCTTAAAAAATCCTTTAGGCTTCCTTGGGGCCGGGGGGCTGGTGTACTCCTGCAGCTCCCCCACACTCTCATTCACTGGTGGGGCCCCTACTGTTCCTGGGCCACCACTAAACAGCCAGAAACAGTTTCACACCCCCACAGGGCATTATGGAGTGCTCCCTCTGGAGCTGTGAATATTTAATGTGTGGCGCTACCGCTGCTTCGATGATAGTTCCTTTTCATCCAAGATCATGCGCCTCTTTTTCGTTTTTTTCTGGGGGTGCCCTGTTCCCCTGGGAACCCTGCATGCTTTCATTTGTTGGGGAAGATGAGAAGCCCACCCCTGGCTGCCCCCGCAGGCTCCCCACAGCAGCTGCTTCCTCCTTGCTGATGCAGGCAGGGTGTGCTTCCTTTTGGTGGCTCCCTCACTCCTCCCAGAAACAGGCACAGGGAGAAGGGGATGGTCCCACAACAACTGGTCCCACAACAGCTGTTTTCCCCTAGGATCCTTGGCTCACAGGGAGATGGGTGCCCTCGGGGGGCAAAAGTAGCAGTGGAGAGGGGGCCCCACGCACGCCCCCTCCTTTTAGTGAAGGGAGAATCTTCTTGTACTGATGTTGGGCCCTGGCCAACCCCTGGGGAATTTCTAGAGAACGCCTCAAAGCCCCACATGCTCAGTTGCTTGTGTGAAAGGTTGCCAACCTTAAAAAGGCAATAACTCGTGCCCTGTTGGGCCGATTTGGATGATCTTGGGCTCATTTTACTCCTGGGGGAAAGCTCTAGCCCCCAGATGCAGTTTTAGCAGAACATGTCACCTCCAAGTTAATATATTTTGCAGAGAGGTGGGTCTACTGGCTCCCTGTGCCAGTACTCCTCCTGGTCCTTGTCTTTGGGCACAGAAATCCAGATTTTTCCCACAGCTGGTCCTCAGGAGGTTTAAGGGGGCCAGCCTCACTAGCCCTTGGAGAGACCAACTGGTCTTGGGATCAACTGGGGAGAGTTCTTGGCCCTTTTGGGCATTAGGGAATTTTTCCTTCCAGTCGGCCATGGATGTCGCAGTTCCAGGGCTAGCAGCAAAATGCACAAAAGCACCTACAAGAGTTTTTAAAAGGGGGTGGAATGTTCTAGAATCGAGGCACCCCTGGCCAATCCTAAGATGCCATATCACTTCTCCACCTCGTACCAACCCTCCTGCACAGCATGCTGAAACAGTTCAAGATGGCATTATCCAGAGGTGACTTGTTAGATCTGCTCCTGGGACCTCTGCTCCACCCCTTTCTGAAATCACTGCCAGGGCCTTTCCCACTAAAACCTAAAAGAGGAGTCCCCTCCAATTGTCTGGGCTTCCTTCGTTGTTCAGTGGGCCTGGGCAGTTCTCAGCCCTGGACAGTGTGACAAGTAATTAATAGATGCAGATTTTCATCCCATCTCTTCCTCCTCAGGAGTTGTGGTGAGCACCATTAATTACTCCTTTTTGTGTTGGGCAGCCTTTGTCCCCCCAGCTGGGGAGACATGTAATTAACTTGGCCCAGCAGGGTGACAAAAGGCCTGGTCTCGGATCCTGAGCTGAGCCAGAGAAATATAACAATTAGGGATGACCCATTAAATGTGCATGTATTGTCTTGGTAGAAGCTAATATTAACAGGGCACACACTTTCCACCCCAGTTTCATGGCTCGTAACTTTTTTAGGCCTAAGGGAAGAGAAACTGCACCCTGCGTCAGATTTCCCCCTATGTATATAATAATGTGTCACTGTAGACAAAACAGTAAATATTACTGACTTTACTTATGAGTACACATTAATATCCTACGGCTTAATCCTGGTCAATATCTAACCCTCAGAGTCACCCTGCACCAGGCTACTTGTGTGCAATTAATAGGCTGCGCACACAGGCAGTCTTACATGCATAGCCCGCACATGTGTGTACATGTGTGCGCACACATGTCCTCATGTAACAAACCAAGTGGCCCTTACCCTAGGTGCATCTCAGTGGCCTTATCTTAAAAGGCGGACACTGGTGGTAAACACGTGTAGTCCATTTGACATGTGATTAGCGTGGGTGAGACCCATGTAGTGAGTCTAATCCACATAAAAAGTCAGAAACAGGGTGATCTATCAGCAAAATATCTAGGTGTGTCAAAAGGGTAGAACCCATTATGCAACAGGGACATTTACATGTGAGCATAAAGACTACGCCACAAAGAAAGCCACAATCAATATGCCCGTACTGCCTTAAATTACAGCACCCTCATAAAACATAAAAAAGCGGGATTGCTAAATGTAATTACTACTACATGGCCTACCACTGTACGAATGGGTCTTTAGTTTATTGTGCTATGCTCAGACAATGCACATTCTATAGAAGAGGACGGCAGTATGGCCTAATCTTGCAGTAGGGATCATGCTGCTGTTTAGGAAATAATACTGCCTTCGGTTTTCAGGGGTATCCAACCGCCACTGCCAACTGGTCTTATGCAATGGGGTCAGCTTCAGCCAGTTCAGAAGCAGGGATTTTTTTGCTGATGCTCTCTGTCAGTTCCTGCGTGCCATAGACATTTCAATCCATGCCATGCATGAAACTTGTGAGGCGTTCCCTTTGCGGTGCCTTTTTGAAAGGCACCGCAGCCTTTGAGAGAGGCACTGACTTGGGAACACCATGCCGCCAGGCCACCAGACTACAGATAACTTGTAATCTGGTGGTTGGCAAGCAGCAAGTCTTGGTAGTGCGGGGGTGCAGTGGTGGAGTTCCGCACCGCCCTCACACCATTGAAACTCATAATCGGGCCTTTGATGTGTGATACCACTGATGACATAGACACCGACGGTGAGGAGGTGGAAGTGTTGGTAGTGTGCGGTGTGGATAAAATAGAAGGCAGTACACATTCATAGGTTTACTATCCACCTAAATGCGTGGTTGAGGTGAATGGGGTAGAAGTGCACATGTGGGCAGATTCATGTTCACCTCATACACTAATTGAGAAATCTGTGTGGAAGAGTGTCAGTGGAGGAGTATTAAGACCAACAGATGTGGAACCAAAAGCATACTGTGGTGTCAAATTGAAGGTTTAAGGTACATTATGACTGAATTGAAATACAAAGATAGAAGAGCTTCTTGTAAGGTGTATGTGGTGGAAAAGGGTTGTGATGGAGAGAACAGCTGGACCTTGTGATAATTTTGGACCCCAATCTTTTGGTCAGGTGTTACTAACTGCACAAGGGGTGGTAGAGAGATGGAGTTCAAAGTATCCCAGTCTGTTTGTGAAAAAACTGGGGTGTTTGAAATAATGTGAACATTCCATAATCTTAAAGAGGGGCACTGTACCTAAGGTTCATAAAGTCGGTTATGTTCCATTGGCTTAGCGTGATCAATTGAAAGTGAATTGGACCGTTTGTGCAAGGTTGGGGTCATGGAACCGATTGAATGTTCAGAGTGGCTAAGTCTGATTGGTCTAGTAAAGAAAGCCAATGGAAGCTTGCGCATGTGTGTAGATTTAAGTGATTTAAATGACAGCATCTGGGTAGATCCCCATTCACTTCCCTATATTTATGAAATGTTGAGAATGTGGGAGGGGCCACATGTTTTACCATGCTAGAATTATCTAGTGCATATCAGCAGAAATGGCTTCATCTAGACTCCAAACATCTAACATCCTTCAGTACCCCTGAAGGGGTTTACCAGATTGTGCGTGTGTCATTTGGATTGGCGTCGGATCCGCCTTATTTCAGAGATTGATGCAAAGTGTTGTATGTGGGTTATCCAATGTCTTGTCTCTCCTAGACAGCATATTGGTGTGGGGAAGTGCTAAGGAACAGCATTATGCGAGTTTAGAGGAGGCGTTTTAAAATTAGAGCACGCAGGTCTCACCCTAGGTTTGGAGAAGTGTAAATTTGAAGTGGATGAAGTTGAATATTTGGGCCACGCATTGTCATAGAAGGGAGTGAAGCTCAAGTTGAAGTTAGTGGAAGCAATAGAGTTGGCTCCTGTGCCCAAGATAAGGAGCAATTGAGATTTTTTTCTGGGACTGTCAGAATATTGCTCAAAATTTGTGTAGTATTTTTCTGACAAAGTGCATCTTTTGCATGCACTAATGAAGGAAGGTGTTAAGTATAGGGGAGAGTTGTTTGTCAGCAATCTTTTGAGTTGGTGAAGAAATGTATCAGTGAAGCTGTAGTTCTGAAACCCTTTGATCCTAACGACAGAACCATAGTGGTCACGGATGCCAGTGCGTATCGACTGTCTACCATTTTTATGCAAGAGAGTAAGGGATAACAGAGAGTGGTGTCCTTCACATATGTTAAAAGGTGCTGAGACCACATATTCCACCATCAAAAAAAAGCACTAGTGTGGTAGTGGGCGTACAGCACTTTAGAACGTATGTTTTAGGGCAATAATTTTGAGTTACAAATGGATCATAGGCCCCTGATAGATGTGTTCTCTACAAGAGGTGCCGGAAAAGCAAGGCCTCGCATAGCTAAGTGGTTGTATTGTTTACAAGAGTTCAGGTTCTCTATCCATTATGAGCTGGGAAACAAAAACATCAATGCTGACTGTCTCTCGAGATTCCCTTTGGATAATGCAGAGAGTGAAGAGTATAATGAGTGGATGCTAGCTGAAATTAAAGAACTATGTAGAGGTGCCATTTGGGAAGAAGAGTGGAAACAGGCTTTGTAAAAGTCATATTGCTGTTGGTGGGAGAGTTACGGAGCGACTCAATTTTGAGTGGCACTGGGAGGAAATTTTGATTGATTTCTTACATGTATGAAGGGAGCTCTCTGTGGTTGATCAAATTATTAGACAAAGCGACAGATTGGTAGTCCCTGGTGGTTTGCGGCACAGGTTGTTGAATTTATTGCATGAAGGACTTGGTGCAATTTCAGCTATAAAACGTGAAGCTCAGATCGATTTTTGGTGGCCAGGCACGGACAAAGAAGTTGAGAGGTTTGTAAGAAATTGTGTGCCATGCACGTGCAGTGACAAATCTCATACTGTAATGAAAACATCCATTGTGTCTCCAGCATTTCCCAAACAAGCCTGGGAAAGGTTAGCTATCGACATCTGTGGTTCATTTGATTGTTTGGGTTTTGGAAGAGGGCATGTTATTGTATTGATAGACTATTTTTCCAAGTGGACCGAGGTGGCTTTTATGAAGGAGCTCAAGGCTAACAATGTGGTCAATTTTTGTGAATTGAGTTTCAGGAGAGACAGTTGCCCGGGGTTACTGGTTTCGGACAATGGACCGCAGTTTGTTTCTGCAGAGTTCACCGCTATCCTCAAGAAGGAGGGGAATAGGCATCACAGGACAGCTGTATATCATCAGGTATATAGTTTGGTAGAAAGGTTTAATCGCGTGTTGAGTGACTGCATTCAGCTGGCTTTGAGCGAGGGTTTTGATTGGAGACAAGAAGAGAAAAACATGCTATGGAATTACAGCACAACACCTCACTCAGTGGCTGATTATGATGGAGGCGAGACCGCCACCAACAGGCTGTCGCTGGCGGTCTCACTGCCATCGGAACAACCTTCAGCGTCCGGCACATTAGGATGACGGGCGGTGTGATGGCGGTCGGAAACACCAACCACCACGCATCCGACGGGCTCCTTGGGCCAGCCAGTGGGGCAGAGGGCCTCGCATTCCCTGTAATGGTGTTGGTGCCTACCAAGCACTGCCGTAGGGATTACGATGTCCCTCCCCGCCAGCCTTTTCATGGCGGTTCACCCGTCTAGAAAGGCTGGCAGAAAGGGACATTGGGGGCCCGTAGCGGGCCCCCCTTCCTCCTGGCCCTCTGATGTGGGTACTGGGAGGCACCTATGGTGCCCCCCTACATGTACCTGCACCATGTGGCAGGCATCGCATGGTGCCTGCCACATAGTGCAGGGATATGTCAAGTAACCCCTTTTTGTATTGCGGCGTGTGCTGCAGGCAGCAGCACCCGCCGCAATACAAAAGATAGGCATTGCAACTGCCGTGGTGGTGGTCGCATCATAATGCCTACGTCGGGACCACTGACAGTCTGTTGGGCGGTCCTGATTTCCGATAAGGTGGCGGGCGGACGTAAGTCCGTGCACCATCGTAATCAGCCCCTCACTTACAGGAGAAACTCAGTTTTTTTTATTGAAAGGAAGGGTCGTGTGCACTACTGCCGTTCCATCATTGATGGAGAGATTATCAAGAACCGGAGTGAATCAACAGCTCTTCATAGATAGAGTCACAGGGCATCAAGAGGGGTATGCACAAAGCCAAAATGAGAGAGTGAGAGAGTAGTGCCATTATAAATGGAAGGGGATGAGTTAGAGTTTAGTGGGCTCACTGGCATAATATCGTCACTACTAATATCAGCCTACAAATTATCGTCACACTAATATCATCAACAAAAATTTCGTCAACCTATACTTATTTAAAAAAATACACAAATATCAATGAAAAAATAGCGTCATAAAAATCATTGATTTTACTCATATCGAATACACAAATATCGCCAACAAAAATATTGCCGTCATTAAATAAACATAGCAAATGAGAGGTGGAACACCACTTGTAGCGCTGCAGCTGGTCTTAGGGATCCATGAAATTTCAGAGTTGGCTGCGTTAAGAGCCTTGCTATATCGGATACATGTTACAATTGATGATGTCCTCTCAGTAAGCAGGAGTCATGTATTCAGGTCATGTAGACTGTAAATTATACATTTATTGAAGAATTTGTTGTTAAGTTACAAGTTATAAGTTAGATGGTAAATGCCCCACCAGGAGCAGCATCCTTACTTTTATTGGCAGGCGTCACATCACTTGTGACGTCTGTGCTGGATAGGTGTGGGATGGGTGTAAAGCCAGCCCTCTGGAAGTGGTTGGAAAACAACTACGTGCCGGGAAACAGTCTCTCTAACTGCCACTCCCCAGGCACAGACGCTCATCAACATTCCATTACATCACACACACACACTGGCTCAGCAGCAGGGAACTAAGGAACTATGGAGATGACGCAATATACCAACATGAGGACATAACAAATATCCTCCCCATAGAGAAATAAAGGAAAATACTGCAGGATGTAAAATGGAAAAAAACAATCAATACATCCTATAAATTATATATACCCACACCATAAATTATACAGACAGAACCCATTATATAAATTATTCAGACAGATCACACTCTATAAGTTATACAGACAAATCAAACACAACTCCATTCTGTTGCAGAACACTCTCCCTCTTCTGCATTCCTAGCAGGACAGGGAACTCAGCACTCTCCTTCTCCTGCATACCTAGCAGTACCAGGGATCTCAACAATATGCATCCGGAGCACCAGCAAATTATGTATTTTTAGAGAGGGGTTAGCGAATATTTTAAGAACGAATTTGGTGGCAAAAATTAAATGGTTGGGTTCCATGAAAAAGGCATCATCTGACCTGGGCTTAGAAAAATTCTAGAAAGAGCCACGTTCTGTCCAACCAGGCTATGCAAAGCTAGTATAAAAACTCGTCTATCAGAAAGCTGCCACCAGCAGGGATCATCGAAACACCATAAGCAATTCAACAAATGCTTTCCTGCTTCACAAATCTGTAAGCCGGGCTGGGGAGTTTTTAGATTTTATACGCCCAGCCCGATCACGATCAGTGTTTTTCCAGTTTAGGTATGGGACAATCCAGTAGCTGCTTTTACTGCTACTTGGGGGGGCTTGTACCAGGGGTCACAGCCTTGTTTATATTTTAAAACTGCCATTGAAACAGACGGACATCTGCTATTCTTTTGGCCCCCATAGCTAAAGCCAGAAGTAGGTGGTTAGTCCCCCTGTGCCGATCTCTTAGTCTAGCAGCCAGGGGAGAAGCCTACAGAATTTGTAAAATCGACATGTCAACGATAGTGGCGGTGTCAGAGTTTTTGTACATAGCCTGGACAATAAGGCAAACGTTTTGTGCATTTCAGTCTGTGCAGGAAGGGGCTGCAGTGCTCCTACGGAGGTGTTTTTCCAAGGCTCTCCTATGAGCCTTAGAAAGGCACAGCCGTGACCGTCACCGCAGCACCGCCCGCTAGGATTACAACTCGTAATCCTGCGGGCGACTGACTACAGGTTTAGCGGTCTTGGAGCAGGGTGCTGGCGTGGTGGCCCGCTCCAAGCCCCCCAAACTCGTAATCAGGCCCTAGATGGATTCTAGTACATACATGATTTTCAATCTAAATGGTATTTATGCTTATGTATATTTAAGCCTAAATGTTTTAGACTTTTTATTCTGATTGTTTTATGTACTTTGATGATGACATGTTTTATTTTGAACCATCAATAAACGTGACTTGAGAATCTAAGCACAGGTAATGCTCCATACACCAGTAGTTTAATGCTCAAAAAATGCTCCTTACACCAGTATTCTCAATGATGAAAATGCAGATATTAATACTGTTAACTGCTGCAACAGGCTCGAATTTAGCAGTATTTTCTTTTACTTAACTGCTGTATTCACTGTACAGAACAACTATAACCAGGCCAAATTGCCATATGAATGTAAAAACGTGAAATCGCTGTTTGAACCTGTGTAATGTCGTAATATGTGCTGGGCGCTAGGACCAGCACAGGAGATTGAGAGGTGGGAGGAGAGCCGGGGGCGGAAGAGGAGGAGCGGAAGGAAGTTTAGTTTAGAGCGGGAGCAGGAGCGTAGTGGATGCAATGCAATAAAGTTCCCACTACTTATCACAGTGTCTGCGTGGTTTGTGTTGGCCCAAAGACACTACAACTGGCGACGAGGGTGGCTGGAAAGTCTGCCGGCCTACCTGTATCCTGGCGTGCGCTCCGCTGCCTTGGAGCTATACTGAGTCACGGACCGGGTGCTCACCCCGGTCGCGTTGTGCCCCGCTGTGTCTGCTGTCCGCCGCCGCGCCCTGGGAGTCCACCCCAGTCGCGTGTGTCCTTGGAGGGGATTCGGCGCTGCCGCGACCCGGGAGCTCACCCCGGTCGCGTGTGTGGAGGAGGCGGCGCTGTCCGTGAATCGCGACCCGGGAGCCCACCCCGGTCGCGTGCTCTGACCTGCAAGTGCCAGTGTTGCCTGTAGAGGAGTGCGGGGTCCGAAGCTGTGCCTGGTGACTGACGGCGTCATCGCTGAGGTACTGGAGTCTGTCTAGTACCGGAGTCTGTCTCTGCTCGTGCTGCTGCTCCCACTGAGTGCACTGAACCTGAGAATCTCGCGAGGAGCGAGATTTCACCGGCGGCCATCTTGAAGTCAGGCGCTTCGACCAATCCCCTGCGAGGAAGGCCCGGCGGCCATTTTGAGGTCAGGCGTCTGTGGAAAATCCTAACAAGCACTGGCAAATGACTGTCAGAGGAGCTGTCAGGTGCCTCCTCATACATTAAAAAAAAAAAAAAAAAAAAAGCTATATCACTGGGTTTATGGAACTGCAAGCTCGTCCTGCCGCCTGCCCTTAATAGTTCTTGATGCGAGTGGCAGTCCCTACACATCAGGTAGCTGGTGGTCGGCTCTTCTTTGTCATAGGCGCCCTGCTATTGACCCTACATTAACGTAATTCAAGATTGGCGCTAACGGTGGCATTTCAAACCGCGTGGCAGGTGCTGCGAGGGTTCCTGTGGGTCGACTATTCACCACACTGTGTTTGCCCCACCGTATTCCTACGCGATGTCTGGATCGCCAACGTCAAGACAGAGTCATGCTTCTGCTAGCACCAGCACCAGGCGAGAGTCACCTACGTCCACAGCGCAAATGGGTGGACACAGAGTTGGCTTGCTCGGAGTCCCTTTTCTACGCCCGCCGGAACCTTTGGTCCTCATATCAGGGGGAGGTATGGGCCTTCGCTGGCAGGAATGGCTAGAAGACTTTGAAGACTTCATGAAAGGGTCTCAGGTGACCGAGGAGGAACAGCAACTGATTGCATTACGCAATTTAATCGGGAAAGATGTTGGTCAGATCATAAAGGAGCTTCCGGCTGACGCAGCTTCGTCCTATGCCAATGTGCGTGAGGCACTAAACAGGAAATTTCTTCACAAACGGAATGTTGATTATGAAAGATATACATTCAATCTGACTTCTCAAGAAAAAGACGAGCCCATGAGTACCTTCATTACGCGACTTCGACGCTTGGCCCGCTACTTCGAATTTGACTCTTTCTCGACAGAAGACGCCCTTCGCCTGCGAATCATAGAAGGATGCCAGTCTGAGTCGTTGCGCAGACGTCTACTAAAGAAAAGTTACTCTCTGGATGAAATCGAAGAAATGACGCGAGTACACGATCAGGCAGAAGAACAGGCCAAGAGAATGGAAGCTAGAAGAGGTGGAAAATGTGAACAAGCATTTCGGCTCCAATCCCGTAACACCAACAGGTCTTCCCCTGCAAAGCAACGATCATCCAGATCCAAAGTTCAGTCCCAGTATACAAGTCGTCGACGTCGCAGTACCAGCCGGACTGACAAACGACAGGAGCGTCAACTTAAATGCTATCGCTGTGGATATGACTTCCCCCACACGGAGACTTGCCCTGCATTAGGACAAAAGTGCAGGAAGTGTGGCCGGGATAACCACTTTGAGAACGTCTGCGGAGCTCCTCGCAAAGACACCCACAGAGACAAGTACAGACAATCCAGACAGTCTAACACTCGCCATCATGCCAAAGCAGTGTGGGACCGCAGAGATTCTTCCACTGGCTCTTCACAGTCCAGCCGTCAGTCTCATGAGACATATCGATCTCGTCGATCACAATCTCGTGAGTCGAGGTCGTTGTCACCAATATCGCAAGACAGTGATGAGTACGTCTGCATGGTTGCGGATCCGGACCGGTTGAAGAAATACCCGCGACTACATCTGAAAATGGACACACACCTGGCTAAATTTGTTCTGGATAGTGGAGCATCTCTCAACTACATTTCAGTTGCAGAATACAAGAAAATGAGTCCACCACCGCACTTGCATAAATCCGCCGTGCGGGTGTACACTTGGATGTCAAAGGAACCTCTTCCTTGCTTAGGACAATTCCCGACTAATCTCACGTACAAGGACAGAACTATTCCGGCCCGCATTCACGTCATTGTTGGTCCTGAAGCAGATTGTCTTCTCAGTTTGCCCACGGCGGAACGACTTCGACTAGTAGAAATTTTGTACAAAGTTGATGATGAACCGGACATAGTGCACAAGTTTCCGAAGTTATTCACCGGACTTGGAAAGATGGCTCATTGCCAAGTTCGACTACACATAAATGAACGTGTGACACCCATAGCACAACATCACAGGAAAATTCCATTTCACCTTCAACAGGCTGTAGAGGAGGAACTGCAGGATCTTCTCCAGGCCGACATTATTGAGAGAACGTCAGGACCCACTCCCTGGGTCTCTCCTGTGGTCGTTGTGCCTAAAAAGGGCTCACCTGGCAACGTGCGCCTCTGTGTAGATATGAGGGCACCCAACACCGCCATTGAAAGAGAAAGACACCCGGGGCCTCATATTAGCGACATGATTGCGTCACTCAACGGGGCGCAAATATTCTCCAAACTAGACCTCAACAAGGGCTATCACCAGCTGGAACTTCACGAAAAATCAAGATATATCACCACATTCTCGACTCATCAAGGTCTGTTTAGATACAAAAGACTCAGCTTTGGGGTCTCTTCTGCCGCTGAGATTTTTCAAGAGGCCATCAGAAAGGTAATTCATCACGTTCCCAACACTTTAAACTACAGTGACGACATCCTGGTCTATGGAGCAACAATGCAAGAACACGACACAGCGCTGGACCGAGTCTGTCATGCTCTGTTGGATGCCAATCTCACTTTAAATAAAAATAAATGCGAATTCCACAAATCTACATTAAAATTCTTCGGACACATCTTCTCAGGCTCTGGAATGAAACCTGATCCAGAAAAGATTGCCGCTCTAAATGACACCCCCAGGCCGCGAGACGCGGGGGATGTACGGTCCTTCTTAGGCATGGCAAGCTACTGTGCACGCTATATCAAGGACTATGCCACTATCAGTTACCCCCTGAGAAAGCTGACCAAACAAGGACACCCATTTCAATGGACCACGAAGTGTGATCAAGCCTTTCATGAAATCAAAGCTGCGGTTGAATCTGCCAAAAATCTTGCATATTTCAATCCTAGAAGAAAAACTGAAATCACCGTGGATGCAAGTCCTGTAGGCCTGGGAGCAATATTGGCTCAATATGACAAAGAGAGTGATCAGCGGTATATTGTAGCATATGCCAGTCGGAGTCTCTCAGACACAGAGAGAGCGTACTCCCAGCCTGAAAAGGAAAGCCTGGCGGTAGTCTGGGCCTGCGAACATTTCCACATCTTCATTTACGGAAAACATTTCACACTTATCACAAATCACCAGGCCCTGATAACCATCTTCGGCAACCCCCGAGCCAAAATGCCACCCAGAATAGAGCGCTGGGGCATCCGCCTTCAAGAGTATACTTATACCATCATCCATAAGCCGGGAAAAGCTGCAAATCCAGCCGACTATATGTCCCGACATCCCAAGGCAACGTCCAAATCCAACCCATCATTAGCGGAGGAATACATCCATTTTGTAGTGGCTCAAGCCAAACCGCCCGCAGTCCCTCTGGATGCCATCCTTGATGCCACTAATGAAGATGCCACGCTACAAAATGTAAAACATCGCATTCAGACGAACAGTTGGAGGCATTTGGAGGAATCCGGACAGAGTGAACAGATTGACAGTCAGGAACTGTCCTCTTTCAGACATGTGCATGATGAACTGTCCATCACCTCAGATGGTCTTGTACTAAGGGACAAACGGATCATCATTCCGAAACAGTTGCGCCAAGGAGTCATCAACCTAGCGCATGAAGGACATAGAGGTATTGTAGCCACGAAGAGAGCACTGCGGGAACGGGTCTGTTTCCCTAAGCTTGATCAGATGGTGGAAAGTACGCTGAAGGACTGCCCACAGTGTCAGCTAGTAAGTCGAGAGGATCCACCTGCGCCTCTTCAAATGTCTGAACTGCCAGATGGCGTTTGGCATCATGTCACAGTGGACTTCTTTGGACCACTACAATCTCGCAAGTATATCTTGGTCATAATGGACGAATACTCCCGCTTCCCAATTGCGCACCTCATAACGTCAACCAAAGCGACCACCACTATACCGGTATTCAATGAGGTCTTCGCAGCGTGGGGCATACCGAAGGTAGTGAAAACGGACAATGGCCCACCATTCAATGGGCAAGACTTCGCTGCATTTGCCAAACACCTCAATTTCAAACACCGGAAGATTACTCCTTTGTGGCCCCAGGCCAATGGAATGGTGGAAAGATTTATGGCCACTCTAAAGAAGACCATTCAGCAGGCAGAACTTTCAAAGTGTGATGTAAAAGTGGCCCTAAATGAAGTATTACGCGCGTATCGAACCACACCACATACTAACACAGGCAAATGTCCGGCAACATTAATGTTGGGTCGCACTGTGCGCACCAGAATACCAGCTTGGGAGGATGCAGCTAGTGGTTTGTCTCAAGGCTCTGAGCACAAAGAATTAGCAGCCAGAGACAAACTGAAAAAGGAGCAGATGAAGGAAAATGCAGACCGACGGAGAAAAGCTACACAGCCATCCATCCATGAAGGGGACTGGGTATTGGTGCGACAAGAACAACAGAGAAAAGCAGACTGTCGATATCATGCATGCCCACTGCTGGTGACAAAACAAAAAGGGACCATGATTACAGCTGCGTCGGAAGACAAGAGGATCACCAGGAATGTGACGCATTTTCAGAAATGCACGCCCAATGTCCGAGAAGCGTTGACCGCACCTCACAGTGTGGCAACAGGAGATGCACCTGAGTCAGTAAGTGATCATCGACCCTCCACGTCTCCTGACGAAAGGGAACGGGCGGCTCAAGATGCCTATCTCTGGCCGCAACAAACTCATCGAAGACCAGTTCGCCTGATTGAAGAACTGTAACTATGTTGTTTTCTATCAATATTTAATCTGGCATGCACGAACACTTCTCAGATAGTTAAAATTGTTTAAGAAGGGGGAAGATGTAATGTCGTAATATGTGCTGGGCGCTAGGACCAGCACAGGAGATTGAGAGGTGGGAGGAGAGCCGGGGGCGGAAGAGGAGGAGCGGAAGGAAGTTTAGTTTAGAGCGGGAGCAGGAGCGTAGTGGATGCAATGCAATAAAGTTCCCACTACTTATCACAGTGTCTGCGTGGTTTGTGTTGGCCCAAAGACACTACAAACCTGCAATTAGGATTACCTTCTGTAAATTGCATCTGTTCCTCTAATATTTCAGATTCCAATTTGAGGAATTTGCCTGGGGAGCGCTATCGTCACTACTGGTGTAATTAAAAAACTCAAGTGTATTCTTCATGCAATGCTGAGCTGATGCATTACCTCTGTAGGAAGTCATCAGGGGGCTAGTACCTTCAACATGAAGAGCCCTCTTATCTTCTGTCCACACTTCACATATCGGGGCCGTGGTGACGTGCTCGGGGAAGTACAACCAATGCATTCTATCCTACGAAGGCCTTCTGTTATATGAAAACCAGCCGCATGCAGTCGTTAGAATACAGGGGTTTTAATGAAATGATTTGTCTTGCTTCCTGAAATCAGTTCTGTTACAATCACGCTTTACTCTCAATAGGTGTGAATATGATAAATAACATCATTCAAAGGAGCATGAAGGCGTGTCAAAAAGTGAAAGTGAAATCAGATGTGGGAAGGAAAGCATCAATTTGTTGTCAGTAAATAAAGCTTTGAAATCCATTGCCCTTTCAGTGTAAAGGGACCCCACACATCATCTGCTAAGCCTAGCCCATCACCCATCTGATTTTGGATGCTAAAGCTGTAACAGGACGAATGCAAGGAGAGTAGGAAAATGTTCTTTGATCAACGGTCCTCCATTCCCCATCTGTATACTGAAAAAAACACACTGCTTGAATGTAGCACCTCTATGAGTTGGAATACTTTAAAGCTAGCAGTTTCTGTCCGACCAAAAACCCCCTCATAAACCATCACACCAGAGGACGGGGCTCCCGTGTTTACACTGCTCTATTGCGTTCGGCCAAACGGTTTGCTGTAATGTAAGACTTACTTCGTCCTGTCCGAAAGCCTAAAAAATATGCAATTTCAATGGCATCCATCAACAAGTGTTTGGAGTTCCAAGCCATCTACCAGCAACACCAAAGTGCCTAATTTGACTAAAAGACATGTATAGCTTTCTGCAGCTTTAAGAAAGACAAAGTAGGATTAATCTATTGATTATGTAAAATCCTAAAGAAATTGAGGTAAAAGGGGGTAAGGATTTCAAAATATGAAACACAGCAACTTGGTAAAAATCGGAAACATATTTTCTTCAGTTTCCAGAGTGCATTTCTGTGTATTTCAAGACTCAATACTAACTTCTTTGATATTCAGGGGTATATTTACTATTACTTCACACAACCTCGGCGCAGCAAGAAAACTTGCTACCCTGCCTTGAGTGAAAGGGAGAGATCAGAAATGCTCCATACTTACAAAGATGCAGAGCATTTCTGCTTACTCCATCTTTGACACAGTGTGCTGTCTAGCACCAATGCAGGCCCCCTTGCACGAGGTGCCTATTTTGGTGTTCTGAGCCCTAGGCCTTTATGCCAGATAAATGACTGACACGGACACAGAGTAGTATGGTACTACAACTGGCCCCAGGATCGAGTGTACGGTTTCTTTTATTGGCAGGCGTCACATCACTTGTGAAGTCTGTGCTGGATAGGTGTGGGATGGGTGTAAAGCCAGCCCTCTGGAAGTGGTTGGAAAACAACTACGTGCCGGGAAACACGTATGTGTCCATCAGGCAGTACATTCTTCCAAAACTTCTTTTTTGTTAAATCATTTTTATTGAGTAAGTAAACAAGTACCAGGAATATAATTAGGCACAAGAAAAAAGAGTAACATATTAGAATACACAGTAAGAGGAAGCAAAAAAAAATACAAATTATGCATTAGAGAAACTATTAATTACAACTATATGCAGTAAGTGAAAATAAGAAAAGAGAAAGATTAGGGTACCATCTGGATTACAATTAATTGAACAATTTAATAATAGAAAGGAAGAAGAAAGAAGGAGGAAAGGAAAGAAAAAGGAAAGAAAGAAAGAATAATTGTCAAATGAGTATTAGTGTAAAGAGGGGTATGAAGATAGAAAAGTAGTAAAAGGTAACCAAAGTAAATCAGACTTAATTTTTTGGGGTAAAGATAAAGATGAAGCAATAGATATTCTATGTTCGTCACAAATAAGATTCCACCATTGTAACATACAAATTTTGGAATTATCCTTCCAACAGGTAAGAATAACTTTAAATGCAAGAGCAATAAAAAGATCAAGCAACTTCAATTTCAACACTGTATCATGAAAATCAACTGATAAGGAGCCAAGGAACACATTTTGAATTGATAAGGGGATACAAAAGTGAAAAATCTTGGAACATAAAGGGGCATATGTATCACATAACAGTTTTGCGAGTCCTTAATAGCGATTTTTTGCAAATCGCTATTAAGGACTCGCAAAATGAAATGTATGTAGGAATCGCAATATTAATTGCGATTCCTACGTATTCCTTAATTGCGAATCGCAAATTGCGATTCGCAATTAAGGAATACCTTCCCAATCATTCCTATGGGCCTAGAGGCCCATAGGAACGAATGGGAAGACATTTGCAATTTGCGAGTACCCATTAGGTACTCGCAAATTGCGTATGCAATTTCAAGGGTGCAAGGTTGTCTAAAGGACACCCTGTTGCACCCCTGAAATATGTATGTGTGCACATGTGGCGTACATACATGCCCTAAGGGCATGTATGTGCACCACAGGCCACTTTGAAAAATGCTAAAAAGTGCATTTTTCAAAGAAATCGCAAATTACCACCAACTTGAAGTTGGTGGTAATTTGCGATTTCTTAGGGCAAAATCGCACAACTTGGGTGCTTCCTGCATTGCATTTAAGGAATCGCAATTTGCGATTCCTTAAATGCAGTCGCAAAATAGGGAATCGCAAATTTTGTGATTCCCTATATTGCGAGGGCCTTTTGGGATGATACATCCCAAAAGGCTTTTTCCCGTTTGCGAACGGGAAAACGCATGATGAATATGCCGCTTAGCCCAGAAAGATTTCCAACATTTTTGAACATTGGGACAATAGTATATCAAATGGGATAGAGTACCATCGGAGGAAAGACAGGACCAACAAAGAGGAGAGGAAGAAGGGTCTAATTTATGTATAAACACTGGTGTCATAACAGCTCTATTGTACAGAAAGAATAGAGATTGGGTAATGTTAGCAGCTGTAGAGGTGGAATATTTTTTTAACCATAACTTATCCCATTTTGTAGGTGAGAGAGTGATGGAGAGGTCTAGTTCCCAAGCAAGTTCAATTGGGGATTTTGGTCTTTCAGAAATATGAGTGGATAAAAGTTTGTATATAAAGGAGGCTTTAGGGTTAGAGTCAGAGGAGACGTTGTGTAAAGGAGTTAGGGGAGTAGATGGAGTACCATTGATTGGAAAGTGTTTGGTTGCGATAAATGCCTGTGATAATTGAACATATTGAGAGAAACAAGAGGAGGGTAGATCATAACATTCTTGTAATGTACTAAAAGGAATAACAGAGTTATTAGATACAAGTTGGTGAACATATAGAATATTCTTTTCTTTCCAATGTTTAAAATAGAAGGATTTGTGGCGGAACTTATTGAATTTATTGTACCAAATAGAAGATGCAAGGAAGGCTTGATGAAAGTTAGAGCAGTCTATATACAGTGAATGTAATAAGTGCTGGGAATATTTTAGAATAGGATGCTTAGATATAAAGGTGCAATTAGACATGAAACAAATATCATAAAAAGAGAAGTCATGTAAAAGAGAGCGTTCGAAGCAGGTCCAACTAGCAATCGGAACATCGTGGTATTGTCTGTTTATTGCATATGCTTGTCTAATTAAAAAAGAATTGTGGGACAGTTTAAAGTTAGGAAATCGTAAACCTCCTTCGTTTTTTGGTTTGACTAATTTAGTCAAAGCAATACGGGCCGGTTTGTTATTCCAAAGGAATTAGTGCAAATGGAATTGATTTGATTAAAATAGTAGTTAGGGATTTTGAAGGGTAACATAGAGAGTAGGAAGAGAATAAGTGGTACAATCATCATTTTAATGGTATCCAACCTGCCCCACCAGGATAAATATAGTGGGGACCATGAGGAAAGTAAATTTTGAATTTTAAGTTTTAAAGCATTAAAATTATGGGAGAGAGTTTGAGGGATGGTAGAGGAAAACCACACGCCAAGATACTTAATTTTAGATGGGCACCATTTAAAGTTGGTATCAGCAAACATGAATTGATAGCAAATTGAGTTGAGGGGCAAAATTTCAGTTTTAGAAAAATTTAATTTATAGCAAGATATTTTAGAATATAGGTCAATTTCCTGCAGAAAAGGAGGTAAGGAGGTTAGGGGTTTGGAGAGATAGACAAGAATATCATCTGCATAAGCAGATAGTTTAATTCCGCAAGAATTGTGTGATATGCCAGTAATCAAAGGATTATGATGAATAAGCTCAAGAAAGGGTTCGAAACACAAAAGAAAGAAAAGAGGAGAAAGGGGATATCCTTGCCGTGTACCTCTATATAGATTGAAATAAGGGGATAAGAAACCTTTAACAGAACCACACGCGCGAGGTTCAGAGTACAATAATTTGATGAAAGAAAGAAATTTGGGGCCAAAGCCAAACCACTGGAGAGTTTTAAATATGAATTGCCAATTTATGCGATCGAAAGCCTTCTCAGCATCGAGGGATAGAGCGGCTAAAGGATCAGGATAACTTTTCCCCAAAGCGAGCACATTAGAGAACATTCTGGCATTATCTGAGGAGAGCCTACCCTTAATGAAGCCAGATTGATCAGGTTTAATAAGTAAGGGGAGAACACCTTCCAATCTAGAAGCAAGAATTTTTGCAAAAACTTTGCAATCATAATTACTTAGTGAGATTGGGCGATAGTTTTTGCAAAGGGAGAGGTCTTTGTCAGGTTTAGGGAGAATAACGATAAGAGCATCAAGAAAAGAACCTTCAGGTTTAGAGTGGAGTAAAAAGGAGGTAAAAAGTGCAAGCAAATGTGGAGCAAAAACAGATGAAAAAGAGGATATAAGTTCAATAGAAAAACCATCAGGACCAGGAGCCTTAGCTCTTTTTAAAGATTTAATTGCATCAGAAATCTCCTGAAGAGTAATATCCTTTTCCAGGAGGGCCATAGCATCCGGAATAGGACAAGGAGAAGGGAGACCGTCAAAAAATAATTGAGTATCGGTTGCAGTAGGATGGGTGTCGTCCGTATATAGTGTATGATAAAAAGTCTGAAATGCTGTAACTATGTCAGGATCGGAATGCAGTAGAGTGTTATTAAGGGTGTTGCGAATGGGACCAATGGTTTTTCTTTCTGATTTGACTTTTAAATAATTGGCCAACATTCTTCCAGCTTTGTTTTGTCCCCCATGATATTTAGATTTGATTTTAAGTAGAATATTACAGGCATCAATTGTAGCTAATTTGTTTAGATCAGCTTTAGCCTTGATTAGGTCATGAAGATGAGCAGGGGATTTGGAAGTATAATAAGAATGTTCAAGGGTTTTAATATGACTAAGGGGCCTATTAGGATGGCGGGCGGAAGCACCACCGCCGTGCTGGCGGATGCAAAAAGCACCAGTTACCGTCCGCCCGCCACAGCACACACGCCCGCCCAATTAGGATGCGAAAAGACAGCCAAACACCGCCTGTACGCCAGTGACGCCGTCCGCCATCAAAGTGCGCCCGTTCACGGAGCGGCGCGGCCCAATGGAGACACAACGCCCGACGAAATCACGTACCGCCCGGCGTACAAATTACGATGCCAGAACCAAACAGTTCCCCCGGCTAAGAGACACCGCACGTGAAAGCAAGGCGGAAAACCGAACGCACAGTACGGATAGCAAAGAGGCGGACCCCCCGAGCATGAATCCAGCACTGCAGGCCCTCCCCATGCTCTACCTGATGCAGCACCCAGGAGTCAACGCACCGCGGCGACGCAGGTAGGCAGACACACAACAGGGGCACGCAAACAGCGCACACAGTGCAAGGGCGGAAAAACTGTATATGGCCCCCCCGACATCCCTGCGTGGACACGACACATCCACCACTGCACCCACACATGCGCACAACGCAGAGGCCAACGCCAGCACAATGCATGCGCCGCACACAAACACAGGGTCACAACAAAACACCACACACACCAGCACCACCCAGAACGCACATGTCACGTGACAGCCCTGCCACAGTCATGTCCCCAACCGGCAATTCACTGTTGCCAACCTGACGTCACACAACTGACCCGAACATGTCAGTGACGTCACGCCACATTAGGACACACCCCTGTGTGCAAAACACGGCGAAGCACACAGCGGAGGCAACATCACCCATCAGAATATGGACCCCGTCGGGAAAAGGTACGCCAGTACCACACAGAAACACCGGTGCCACCCTGCACCCAATAACAAGACATGCAATACGTAACATCAAAGATACCGGGACAGACAACAGGTGGGACCAATTATAACACAAGGCCCAACGTATAGCGGAAAAGCAGCCTGCTGCCCACACACAGGAGAGGAGACAGCACCGAATGACCTTCCATTCCCACTGTGAAACCACATCCCGACTAAATAAGCCGGAGACAACAGTCATTGCACCAAACAAAGCCCAACACAGGCATGCAGAGGGAAGCGGCCACAGGGCAGATAGCGCATAACACCAAAGAACATTCAGAACGGAAAGAAGAAATGATAACACTCCCCCATGTGGTTCACATGCAAGTTATCTGGAAGGAGTCAGACACCACTGACCTTGACCATTCAGAGAAGCATGTGGGATGAGGGCCCGTGTCCTCCGCACAAGCCAACATAACACAAGTCCTGCCTCCCTACGACCATTACAGAATTCCCAGCAACATCGGAGGTTGCACTCTGCAGACTGCACAGACAGCCGGAGCACACCACCACAGCACCCTGCAGCAAAATGGCACTTGCACCACACCTACCCAACTACGCCGGACAGATCAAGCTGTACAAACATAACCTGATACAGATATTGGGATGTGACAATCTGGCCTTGCTGAACGTAAGTTACTGACTAACTTACTGCATCGCATTGTTCAGCTGCGTCATCCCCGTCTTCTACTGTCGGAGGTGTCCCTTCTACTATCCTGTGGAGTTATGTCTCTCCAACCCGGCATGTCCAAGGGCGGACCTGCTACAACTATTCAACCCCTGGACGCCCACGACAGGGTCTGTTCAGCCTATGGGGGCATGGCGTATGTGGCGACTATCGGACCCACACTGCAATGGGACCACTGTGCCTCCACACGACGGATAATGGATTACAGTTACATCGAATGCCATCCAACATGTCCCATCATGCTCCTACAAGGGACAACTCACGACCAACACCTTGACAGCCACCATCCGCTACATTTGATGGCAACCATGTCCACCACCAATGCCATGGAAGCCCTGCTGGAAGGTATTGCATTCCTGACAACCTGTCAATTCGTCGGGCCCCGTCGCCAGACCCCCAATTGAGCAATGATGTCCCACACCGTACCCATGCTTGGCTTACGCACGGACTAGGCAGTTACCAGTACAACTACTACACCATGCAACCTGCAACTGACACCACAACAACAACTACACTGCCATGACATCTGATACTATTTGGGAAATGCACCCTGTACCTCATCACATCCAATAACTCTGCATGAACAGGGGGAGGCAGAGGCATGGGATTTGTGTATGGCAACCACATGGACAGAACTGCACGTACAACCATGCCATGATATGGATCCTGCGCCCATGAACATATGCACCGGTCAGTGGACAGCAATCGTCCTGCTGTAGTATGTGAGAGCTGTCACCACACCTCCCTCTGAACGTCCGTGCCAGGACCTTTGCATGGACACCAAGTGCATCCACCAACAACATGAGCCCAGTGACTGTGACATGGCCAGTACCCACCACATCGCAACAACAAGTGGGACACCTTTGCATGCACGTAAGCCCATGCCCTGATGTCACCCACGCACGTGTGTATGAGTAACCATAGCAGCAAACCTGTAACATGGAACTGAGATGCACTGTGCCCATGATGACAAGCGGACTGGTAGGCTAAATGTATACTGTCTGTGTCAGTCAGCAGCACCACAGTAATTAGCAAATGTACATTAGCACACCAACGGCTAAGCAGTTGTAACTCTGAAGCCCACATCCCACAGTCAACAACTAATCACTGTACCCCTACACCCTATGCTATGTGTAATCATGCTGAGTATATCCTCCACATGCACTTCGCTGCCAGTAGTGTTCACTATACTGCATCACAGAGGACATAAGTCCCAATACATGGCTTGAAGCAACAATGTGTCTCTGCTGATTCATTTCACAAGTACGAATGAGAGAGGATGAGAGTGTGTGAAGTACACGGCAGTCGTGAGATGACCATGTAGTCCACTGTCATTGGATGTCAACGCAAATGAGTAGCACAACTGTGGGAGACACACATGTGTCATGTGAAGCGGGAGTTACGCATGGCTCAGGTGGGTTGGTGTGACGGGAAGGTGCGCACATGCAATGTTGAAACACGCTGTGTTGGGAGGACTCAGGACCAGTACATTGGCGCACTCCTGGGAATCTGTAAAGACCACCTGTCTGGTGACGAATGTGAACTCGTGTGTGCACAACAGGCGGGCACACGAACAATGCCGCATCAAGTGTAGACGTCAGCCCACCCTCCGTGGACATGCCGGATACTGCTGCGCGTCCGCCAGGCCCTTGCCAAGGCACTCACATCCCCTGTCGACCTGGTGTATCCCCAACATTGTCCACTTGCACAGGCAATCCAGGGCACGGGATGGCAGTAGAGCATGGTGGGTGAGAGGTCATGGCGCGCTCATCCTTGTCACATCACGCAGGCAACACATCCACAATGTGTAGTATGGCACAAGTCAAATGGAAGTAGTGGGGGACGCACACATCACAAGCAGCAGTGACGTCACGGAAGGTGGCTCGCACCATCCCACCCATTGACAATACACCCACACACGTTACATGCCATTGCAACAGAGAAGCCAGCGCGTGCACAAGCAGCTCCAAGCTCGCCCCAGAGAGGCCAAAGAGTGAATGTGTGGGGCCATGAGCTCCAGTTGTTCGCGGACTGGCCCGCTAGGGCAGCTACAGCCTCTGTGTGTTGCAGGTGGTGTATCCGGACTGCGGAGCCTGTTACGCATTGTCAATGTTGCCCGGGTCTCGAGTCGGGGCACCACGCATGTGGACGGCGTAACGCCACTAATTATACCGTGAGACAGACCACATGTACAACTGGACCCACACATACACTCCTTGGCCTCTCTGGGGCGAGCTTGGAGCTGCTTGTGCATGCGCTAGCTTCTCATGTGCAAATGCATATTGGTGTGAGCGAGGGGAGGCCATGAGGACAGTGTAAAAGATAACTGTTTGACTTTCAGTTAGTTTAAGGAATGCCCCTGATGTGGTCAGAAAAAGACATGTCTTGTGTGTATTGCAACTAGTAGATAAGCCGATGACCTTCCCATGTCTTGCAGATAGCCCCGCACCTAGCCCCGCACACTCGACACAGCAAAATGAGTACCAGCACCACATACTTCCCATTCGAAGCACTGACTGGGGGTGACAACCATTGGACAGTCTTGTGTAGTCCACCCACGCGTACATGTGGGCCCTCCATGATCCATGTCACCTGCGGCAAAGTGATGTCATGGGCAATGACGGAATTGAGCAGGGGTGTCTGCCCCACGCACAGACGGTGCATCAGCTCAACAGACCCAGCACTGAGTGCAGCAGGGGTCACATGTGCAGGGGCAGTTGTGCCTGGTGTGAATGCACATGCACATAGACAGCACATCGAGCAATGTGTAGCCTGCCCACATCTACTGTCCATTGTCAGGCTGACCTAGAAAAAGATCACAAGGCAACACATCTGTGTGGGTGTACCCACTGTGACCAACACTGCGCAACCATCAGCGTACTCGCCCTGTGCATGGCCCACCCCGCAACGAAGGTCACATTCAGTGCCACTATCTCTCACACACATCCCTATCACGAGTCATGGTGTGTCCAATCGACAGTGCAGAGTAAGCGCTCATCCGGGGGTCCTGAACAGGAGACACATGTAACCCACTAGGCAGTCTGTGTCGGCACCTACTGGCATTGTGCAGTCAATGTGCAGGCCAGGCCTGCTGGGACTGAGAAGGGCAGCATGGCCCCAGCCTGACTTCCACATGACCAACAAGTGCACTGAGACCTGCATTGCCAATTGTCTGTGTCACTGGATGTCTGACATGAAGTTGCCATGTACCACCACTCGGGAGGGACAGACAGGTCAAAGCGCCCGAGAGCTCACATACCCATGCCACCTGCAGCCAGCATGGTGTGCAGTGCATGTCTGTACTCCACAGGCTCTGACTCATAGTGCTGAGGAGCAACGACATGTGTGTCCCCCACATGCACACCCACACACACTGCAGTTGTCTCTCACACACAACTTTCGCAAGGAATAGCCATGTGCAATGTGCGTGGAGCACGGAATCCAGGTTCTCCAGCTCCTCGCTGGTGAGTGGACCTGGACATGTCCTCAGCGTCATCCACGTGTAGGTGTAGTGGTGGCAGCAGCAGGTGTCGTCGAGGGGTGCCAGGCTGCAGTGCCAGGTAGCTGTGGTTATGCCTGTCCCACTCACACACACATATTACCCCCTGGGGCCGTTTCAGTGGGTACAAGCTGCTGCGATTCGTGTACCATGTCTGGCAGCTTCAATTGCAGACGTTGGCCTGCTCCCAGCTGGCCATGGACGCCTACCTCCACAGTGGAACACGCAGGGTGCAACCGCGAGGGTCATTGGAGTTGGCCGTAAGGGTCTGGCCCATGCCGGGTACAGTCCGCTGATGCCATGTGCACCACACAGTATAATGTGCGCAATGCATCTGCAGGTGTGGCCATGATTTGCGTGTGGGTGCAGGTCCACAATGGACAGGGCCACAACATGCTGTGTGCATAGGCAGGGACGGCCAGTGCTCAGCCTCCACATGTATGTAGGAACATCATCATGTACACATTGGCATGGGAGCATGGGATATGCATATGCACACACATGCCATCTTTCACTATGTACATCTGCCACTTGGCACGTGCAATGTTACGTGTCACTTGTGATGTGTAGTTGCAAGCACACAGCCGTGTCGGCATGGGGCTGTCAATGTGTACACCTGTCAATGTTTCTGGAGCTGTGATCCGTACAGTGCTGTACTTAGGGTGCAGTAGGGACATCAATGACTGTCTCATATCCCCTCGTGCCACCGGTCCCAATTGTTTTGGCCGCTCAGCCTGTGTCCATAGCGTTGTTGGTGTGTGCCCTACACACCCAGCCTCGGAAGCAGTGTGATGCACAGCAGCTAGTCATGTTGCCGTGGTGTTGCAGCTTACCGAATATGCAGTCTGTTGCCATCAGCATGCCTTACAAGTTGTTAAGGCCTAACTCCCCATGTGCATGCTCATAGCAATGGTGTGTGTCACTGCCCATTGCTATTGGTAGGGGACCTGTGTAAGTGTATTGTGGCTGTGCTGTCCCTACTTGTCAGCCGTTCTGTCATTCAATTGCCTGCTCAGTCATTTATGTTCTGTGTATGTGAATATGCCATGTGGCGTGTTGCTTTGACATGTGTTCACTTCCATCTTTCCTAGGCGGAGACCAAACATTCATCGCCCCTACCAATTGCTGTCAGACATGGTGGATGTTGAGGTCATCCGCAAATATCGTCTGGACCGACCCACCCTGCATCGTCTATGTGTCTTGTTGGAACCCCACCTCCGTCCTCGCAGGGTGTATCCAACAGCATTCACCCCCACGGCTAAGGTGATGGCTGCACTGCATTTCTTCGCCACTGGGTCATTCCAGCACACAGTGGGCAGTGGAGGTGGGATGTCCCAACCCATGTTCAGCATGGTGCTCAGGGATGTACTGTCAGCCATGATGCTGTACAGGAACAGATACATCCGCTTCCCCAGGGCTCGTGAATTGGCGGCAGTGAAGGGTGCATTCTATGCTCTTGGACGAATCCCCCACGTCGTTGGTGCAATAGACTGCACCCATGTTGGCCTTGTTGCACCACAGGCCACCGAGCACCTCTACCGCAACCGGAAGCACACGCACTCCCTGAATGTGCAAGTGGTGTGCCTTGCGGACATGGTGATCACACACGTGTGTGCGAAATTCCCAGGATCGGCCCATGACGCGCACATCATGCGCAACAGCATCCTACCACGTCTGATGACCAATCTGCAACCGGACCGTGGCTGGATTGTTGGTGAGTATGTGGAGTAGTGTAGCGTGCTGGCTGTGCGATGCTGTCTTGTGTCCAGTTGGAATTGCAACGGTTCTCTGTGTCCCTCACACCCAGGTGACTCTGCTTACCCGAATGGACCCTGGCTGCTCAGCCCATTACGACGTCCTGGGAGCCCAGCAGATGTACGCTACAATGAGGCACATGGGAGGACCAGACGTGTGGTTGAGCGGACCTTTGGCCTCCTCAAGTCCAGGTTCAGATGCCTGGACCGCACCGGGGGCGCACTGGCATACTCCCCACAGAAGGTGTGCCAGATAATTGTGGCTTGCTGCATGCTGCACAATCTGGCGATCCGCAAGCAGATCCCCCTAATTGTGGATGACGGAGATCAACCAGGGCCCCAGCCTGCAGACCTGGACAGCTCCAGTGAAGAGGACAGTGAAGAGGATGAAGCTGTGAATGTGCGTCAGCAGCTCATCGCCTGCTACTTCACTTGACGGTGAGTGACCATGTACGACGGCTGATGTAGCTGTAGTTGTGCAGGTGTATGTGTGCTCTGTTACGGGGGCCTTTTGTTCACTGAGTGATGTGTGTCAATGGTCCATGTCCAGGTTGGTATGCCACTGACAGTGGCTGTAGCATGGTGCCCTATGCTCTGTGAGATGTGTGTGCATTGCTTGTAGTTGGTGACAAGTACTGTGTGATGAGTGTGTGACACACTCATTGAATGTACTCTTGTTCTGTTTTTCACCCCTAGGTCCCTGCAGCCTCTCCTGTCCCATCGACATGCCACACAGCAGATGCATTTCTGCTCATGGTGGCGATTGCACATCGTGGAATAAACCCAGGACACATTAAGCAGATTGTGATCAAGGTGTATTTATTAACAGCGGTGACATGTGATTGTGTGCAAGGTGATGACAAATGTGGTGCATGCTGTGACAATGAGTTGACGGTCATGGCTGCATGATGGTCAAGGTGTACCCATGGAGTTCTATGTCCACAGTCCAACAGACACATGCCATTCACATGGCAGTGTGGGGTAGGATTGTATTACATGTCAATGCAGTAGGTGGTCAAGGTGGCTGGCTGACTCACTGGCGTTTGGTGCGGGCGAAGTCCTCTCTGGACACCTGTTTCCTCTTCAGACGGCCCCTTCCACGTTTGGTAGGGGGGGTGTTGATGTTCCGCTGGTGGTGGTTGAGGAGTGCTCACTCGCTGTGGACGCAGGGGAACGCGATGCTGCACGAGCCTGCGCCACAGCAGGTGGTGGCGGAGGTGGTGTTGCTGGCCTTGCTTGTGCCCTCCCCCACCACCAGCTGGCCCATGAGGGCCGCGATTTGGGCCATATGGGCGTCCATGGACCTCAACACCGCAAGGACCTCCCGCGTGTCGCTTGCCGACCTGGCCCATTCGCCTTGGGCCTCTTCATAGGCCACAAGGACTCTGTCGATTGGCGGCAGGGCTTGGCTCCCAGGCACAGTTGGCGTTGGCCTGGCCCTGCTCCTCCTACCAGTACTGCTGCCACCGACCTGCCCACTAGCTACATTGCTCACCACGGTCCTCGCTCTGGCTCCCAGGGTGGAGCCCGACGGCCGTGCCGACCCTTGCGCAGGGGCTGTGGCGAGGGATGGCGTGGTGGTGGTGGTTTCGGCGGTGGTGGTGGTTGCGGTGGTGGTGGTGGCCGCAACGGCTGTGGCAGCAGGGGTCTGTGACTGGTCAGCAGCCCTGGGTGATGGGTTGGTAGGCAGGAGGGGCCCTGGGGAGCGGTTGTGCCCTGCCACTCCAGATGGGCCTGCTGGGTGGTCCGTGTCCGGAGAGGTGTCCAGCTCCTCTACATCCGTGAGTCCGGGTCGGGGGCTTGCGGACTGGCTGTGCTGGCTGCTGTCACCCTCTCCAGCATCCAGCAGTTCGGCACCTGTGGGGAGGATGAGATGGGTCATTGTGTTGCACCTAGCAAAGTATGTATTGGTTGTCTGACATTCACAGTTCGTGCACTGTCGTGCACAGGTTTCCTAGTGGCGTGTGTGTGGATGTACGATGTGTGTATGCGTGGGCTAGGCAATGGGTCTGTGTGATGTGGACATGTGGCATGGGACGGATTAGCAATGCCGATGGGTGTGTGTTGCTATGCTCCTACATTTTGTGGCTCGTGTGTATGCGTGCTCCAGGACCATCGGCGATGTTGGGTTGAACGATGGTTTAGGGGGAGGGATGGAACGCTTAGGTATGCTGATGCCAGAAGGGGGTACAGCCCCTAAACGCTCTTGGGTTGAAATATGCTTTTGGGGGACATGCTGTGGGTAATGGGTGCAGAACGTGACATGTGTTCTGGCAACGTGACAGTGCATGGACAAAGGTGTGTGTCTGTCTCACATGGCCGGAATATCTGCTTACTGTTATCATTCATGGACATCACATTGGTAGCAATGTTGTGAGTTCGTGCTTGTTGTGTGCCACACGTCGTATTTAAGATGGGCCAATTCCTTTGTGTGCGTGCTGCCCTGGTACATGTGCATCAGTGCTGTGCTCTTGGGGTGTTGACTATGTTATGTGTGTCGTTATTCTCAGTGTGACGTGCGCTTCGGTCACTGCAGGCACTTGATTTGTCATGGGCAGGTATCTTTGCATGTCTACTGTATGAGGGCCAGCTGTTCGGATGTCATACCTTTCATGACATTGTGGCTGTGAGATGAGATGGATGATATGTTGAATGTGCAATGTGTGCCTGTGTGTTTCATGGGTCCGGTTGTCTTTGTGTGCAATATTGTGGTTCCAAGCTGTTACTTCTAGTACGGTCTGTCTTACGTGGGCGTTGTTGTACGATGTGTGGGTGACAGGCAGTGAGGACTACATGGACAGGACTTCGATGGTGTTGCTGATGTGTGTGATGGGTGGCACAGTGCCTGCCGTGTGGGTCTGTGCTCCAGTGGGACTTGTACATGCAGACGTGGCTCCTTAGGTGTTGCTGTATCTGTGATAGGTCATGTGGGGTTTGACTCTGTTGAACATGTCCGTGTGCACATTGGTCTCATGATTGTGACTGGGAGCAGTGCTGCGTGTTCCTCTGCTACGTGACATGTCCCATGTGTCAGTCGTAGTACAGTCCTCATGCCTACAGACACCCCGCCCTGTACAGTTTCCCACCTACAGGTTGTTTCTGAGTGCGCAATGCAATGGATGCCACATGGTACTGGGAGGGAGGGGTGCTCCACCTTGCTGGTCTGTGGTAGTGGGGGCCTGGTGGGTGTTTTACTTCAGCTGTCCCCCTCCGACCCACTGTCTTTGTGTTCCGGCTACTTTCCTGTTACTTGTCGGTCAGTGCAGCTATGGCGGACACATGGATGTGGGGTGTGCTCCACCTTGCTGGTCTGTGGTAGTGGGGGCCTGGTGGGTGTTTTACTTCAGCTGTCCCCCTCCGACCCACTGTCTTTGTGTTCCGGCTACTTACCTGTTACTTGTCGGTCAGTGCAGCTATGGCGGACACATGGATGTGGGGTGTGCTCCACCTTGCTGGTCTGTGGTAGTGGGGGCCTGGTGGGTGTTTTACTTCAGCTGTCCCCCTCCGACCCACTGTCTTTGTGTTCCGGCTACTTACCTGTTACTTGTCGGTCAGTGCAGCTATGGCGGACACATGGATGTGGGGTGTGCTCCACCTTGCTGGTCTGTGGTAGTGGGGGCCTGGTGGGTGTTTTACTTCAGCTGTCCCCCTCCGACCCACTGTCTTTGTGTTCCGGCTACTTACCTGTTACTTGTCGGTCAGTGCAGCTATGGCGGACACATGGATGTGGGGTGTGCTCCACCTTGCTGGTCTGTGGTAGTGGGGGCCTGGTGGGTGTTTTACTTCAGCTGTCCCCCCTCCGACCCACTGTCTTTGTGTTCCGGCTACTTACCTGTTAATTGTTGGTCAGTGCAGCTATGGCGGACACATGGATGTGGGTGTGGGGAGTGCTCATTCTGGCGCATCTGGAGTACAAGGGGACCTGGTGGTAGTTGCGGTGCTGGCTGACTGTACACATGCCCCCATGGTTTTGTTAGTTGGTAGCTTTGGGCTGAGTGTGTGTGAGTGTCTGTTGCATGTGTGGGTGATGTCTTGTGTATTGTGTTCTGGACATGGGGGTGTTTGTCCCTAGGAGCTATGGCATGGTGGTAGTGCATGTGATTACATGGCGGTGTGCTGGTATACGTTTGTTTGTACTTACCAGCCTCCACTCCCCCTGTTAATCCGGTGAGGATCTCCGGATGTATGATGACTCGCACCTTCTCCTCCCACGCCTTGAAGGTCTTGAATAGCGCGGGATTCCCTCCGCCAGTCCTGGCAGCCAGCTCTCGATTTTTGCTCTCCTTCTTCTTGACCACGCTTTTGAGGTCGTTTCACCTTTTGTTAATTTCTCCTCTGTTGCGTGGAACGTTCCCGACTGCATTGACCTGGTCTACGATCCTGCTCCACAACCGGTTTCTGGTGGATAGTGGTGTCTGTTGGACCTGGTTGCCATAGATTTGTGGGTGCACCTTGACGATCTCGTCGACCATGACCGTCAGCTCGGTGGAAGTGAACTTGGGCATTCTGTGTGATGCCATGGTGTGTGTTTTGGTGTTTGTGGTGCTGGTGCGGTATGTGGTGTGTGATGTGCAGGGGGTTTGTGGGTCAGGTGTTTGGTGGTGGTGGTGATGGGTGTGATAGGTGCGTGTCTGTGGTGTGCTGCTGTCCTTTCTGTCTCGCTGTGTTGTGTGCTTTCGTCCTCAGTTTGTAATGTTGCAGGGGGTTGTGGTCTGTGGAGGGGCTGGTTTTGTACTTACCTATGTGGGTGTGTCATGATGGTCTGTTGTTTTCAGGTGTGTTGTGGCTGGTGTTCTGGGATTTGTAGTTGATTTGTATGTCCAGGGGGGGTGTTTCAGGGATGTGTACTGTGTTTGGGTTTTTGTGCGTGGGTTGCTGTGTGGACTTGTTAGCCATGTTGTGTGTGTTTGTTTTCGTCAGCGGATGGTTTCTGTGCATGGACGTGGCCGCCAGGGCTTCCGCCGTGTCCATTTTCATCACTGTTGTTTGCGCTGGCGGGCGGTGTATTTGTGGATTTTCCGCGCTCATGTCGGTACGATCCTAATTTAACGGGCGGTGTCTCGGTCGTCAGGGCGGGCGGTTTTGGCTTTTCGTGCGTCTTTCCGTCCGTGGCGGGCGGATGGACTTGGACTCGGACATGGGCGGGCGGTTTTTTCTGTTTATTTTCCGCCTCCGGCGGTTTTCGGTTTGCGGCATCGTAATTGCTCGGTCGGTATTCAGAGGGTGTAGGCGGGCGGATTTTCGCCACTGTGGTTGGTGGCGGATTTTTATCCGCCCGACATCTTAATGGACACCTTAGTGAGGAGAGGTACTGTGAGTTCAGTGACTTTTTCTTTCTAGCAGTATATGCAATGGTAAAAGCTCTAAACGAGGCCTTGAAGGCATCCCAGTTGTTGTGTACAGAAGTGTCACCTGATTTGTTGAAGTGAAAAAATTCTTGTATAAAGGAAGTGGCCTTTAAAATAAAAGTTTGATCGGATAATAGAGAGTTATTAAATCTCCATCTAGCATGTTTGGAAGTGGTAAGGGATTCATCAATAGAAACTTAAACGGGGCATGGTCAGAAATAAAAATGGAGACAATCTCAGAGGATTGGAGCAAGGGAAGTAAAGGTTTCGAAATCAAAACATAATCAATACTGGACATAGTGTGATGAACATTAGAATAAATCGTGAATTCACAATCATCAGGATTACTAGACCTCCAAGCATCATAGAGTGGGCGAGAGGCAATAGCAGATTGAAACGCTTTATGAGATTTATCTGGTTTAAATTTATAATCAGATTTTCTGTCAGAGAAAGGGTCGAGCCAATTATTAAAATCACCAGCAACAATAATATTAGGGTTAGTAATTGAAGATAATTTTAATTTAGTACTGTTCCAAAAATCAGGGTCAGATTTAACCGGCCCATAAATGTTAAAAAAGTAACAAGTTTATTATAATCCGTGGCGTGAAGTATTACCCATCGTCCACTCGTATCATTTTCAGTAGATACAATTTGTAAGTTCAAAGATTTATGGCAAAGGATGGCAACACCACCCTTACGGTTAACAGCAGGGGAAAAAACAACCTGGCCCACCCATTGACATTTGAGTTTGAGAGATTCAACATCATTACAATGAGTTTCCTGTAAAAAAACAATCTGAGAGTTAAATTTTGATAGATGAGAAAGTACCTTTTGACGTTTAACAGGATGACCCAAACCACGAACGTTCCACGATACAACATTAAACATGTTAATGTTAAAGAAACAGGAGGATAATCACAATGGTGACGAACTGCAAGAAACAACAATGAAAATGGAAAACGTTGATCATAAACATCAGACAACAGGATAAAATTAAGAAGATCATACAAAAGCACATAAAATTAACCCTGGGCGTAGTTCGCGTAGTAGCGCTACGCGTAGCTACGCGAAGTGCACTTCGCACTACGCACGCTACGCGTAGCTACGCGAACTGTGTAGTGCGGTAGGGAAATGCTGTTCGCACTGATTGCACAGTGCCAGATGCTTGTCCGCACTGTGCAATCATTGCAAACGGCATCTTGCACAGTGCAAGCGGTCGTTTTCTGCCGCTCGAGTAGATTTGTACTCGAGCGGCAGCTTTCTCAACGCGGACTGGTAGTTTCTCAACGCGAGCGGTCGCGAGCATACGCGACCACTCGCAATGAGAAACCTGACCTCCCCGCGTTGAGAATCTCGCCGGGAGGTTTATTTTCCACGCTCGCGATCGGCAACTTGATGTTGCTGATCGCGAACGAGGAAAAAGTCTCGCCGGGATGTTATTTTGCTCGCTCGCAGTCGCCAACTTGACGTTGAGGACCGCGAGCAAGCAAAAAATGCTCGCTACGCTACGCGTTTTTGCACTGTGCTACGTGCAATTCGCGTAGTGCATAGTAGCGCAAACTACGCACACTCCGCGAGCGTAGCGTAGTACTACGCCCAGGGTTACATAAAATAAATACTCATACAAATATAAGACGAAGGAAGGGAAGATAAGCGAAGAGAGGGAACGTGAAGGAAAGGAAGCAAAACAGGGAGAAGTGAAAAGAGAGTAGAAAAAGAAAAAGGAAAAAGAGACAGATCAAGGACAGAAAGCCAGATCTGTAATATGCAGAGAAAGAGACAAGAACCGGGCATGTTTGCAATCATGAACAAGATCGACAATGGAGAAAGGTGGAGATGAAGAGGATAAGAAAAGTATAGAAAATAAGACAATATGAGATATAGAGAAAATAAAGTAGTACAAGAGAAACTATTTAGACCGCATAAATCATCATAAATAGATGAAGAACATTAAAGACCAAAACAAGAAGTAGTAATGAAATGTAAAACATTAACAGTCTAATCATATAAAAGCATAGAAGATTTCAAGGACATTGAACATTTGTGTCCATAGGCATTCTAGTGATAGAATGCAAAAACTGTTTTAACTTGAGAGGATCTTCAAAAGAGCGGGATAAACCTTCATGGGTGATTTTGCAAAGACAAGGATGTAAGATGCCATAACGGATATTCATAGATCTCATTTGTGGTCGGAGGGCTAGGAACTCTTTACGCCTAGCATTGGTAGCATTAGAAAGATCCTGTGAGATGAAGATGTTATGTCCCGACCAAACAAGATGACGTTTTTCTCTGGCAATTTTTAGAACATGCATCAGGTCGGTAAATTCAAGAAAAAGCATAATTATGCCACGTGGTTTGTTAGAATGAGGTTGAGGTCGACCAAGACGATGAGCACGTTGGATGTTGAAGGGAGTCGAAGATTGAAGATTGAGGAGGTCAGCCAAGAGTTTCTTCAAAAAATAAAGGAAATCTGGACCTTCGATGTTTTCGGGCAGACCATACAGCTGAAGATTGTTCCTTCTGTTACGGTTTTCTAAGTCCTCGGTGTGAAGTTTAAGTTTATGGATTTCTTGTTACAGAAAGGTACTTTAGTAGCCACATCTTGAAGATTAAGGTCCTATGCACACATAAAAAAGTTCTTAATGAGAGTTCATAATGTCATATGAGCAAAGAAAGTTTCATTAAAGTTCAAGTGATACAGTTCTTTGTTCTTTATTCCATGTAACATCACGCTCGGAGCAGTGAACGCACCCGTTGTCGCAGTAGACCTCAGCGTACTCGCTGAAGATCAACGGATTAATGAAGTGGTCTATTTAACCCTTCTCTGGCATTGTGGCACGATCCACGCTGGATCACCGCTTCTTAGGTGCTTCCCTTGATACACACCATTCCAATTTGCTTAGAGGATCACCGTCACTTAGGTGCCTCCTTGGATACTCTCCATTTCACCTAATCGCAGAACCACTAAGTCCCTTTTTACTTGACCAGCCGGGTTGGAATTATCACCGGCAGAGAGATCTATAAGAAGCTACACATACCAAGTTCAGCCCTGAAGAAGTCGCTGGATACGTCCCACTGTGACGAAACACGTGTTGGCTGGTTGCTTTTTGATGTTACATGGAATAAAGAACAGAGAACTGATTCACTTGAACTTTAATGAAACTTTCTTTGCTCATATGACTTTATGAACTCTCATTAAGAACTTTTTTACGTGTGCATAGGAACTTAGGGGGTCATTAGGATAGCGGGCGGATCGCCACCGCCCGTATGGCGGTGGCAATCTGCCCGCTATTTCCCACCGCCCGCACTCCGTTTCCCCCCGCCATATTACGATGGCGGGGGGACCCCGGCGGACGGAAAGACCATCCGCCGGTTTACCACCGGTCGACCAGTTGACCGGGCGGAAAAGGGGCAGGATATGGTGGCGGTGTCTGCTAGACACCGCCATCCATATTACCATGGGCAGCGGTGCAGGGCTTTCCATGGCGGAGACCCCGCCATGGAAAACCATGCAGAGTTTGCTTTTGGGGGCCCGTTGCGGGCCCCCAGGGTATTGGGGGGGTGGGGGTGCACATGGGGGGTACCTATGGTACCCCCCTGCATTGTCATGGACATGGTGGCAGGCACCTCGCGGTGCCTGTCACCTTGTGCATGACGATGCACACAGTGCATTCCCAGCATTGTGGCGGGCGGTGCTGTGAGCACCGCCCGCCACAATGCTGGGAATGGAGGATGCCACCGCCACGGTGGCGGTGGCATCATAATACGTACAGCGGGACCGCCGCACCTCTTGCGGGCGGTCCCTTTTTCCGTTGCGATGGCGGGCGGACTTTGTCCGCCCGCCATCGTAATGACCCCCTTGGTTAGTTGCTCTATCGAGGGTCTTCTCCTTCACATATTTAGGGGTTATAGGGTGTTTCCCCTGCCTATCAGCACCGTACACACAAAATACGTAGCCTACTACACACATAAGCTGCAGGGCGCCATTACTTCCTAGGCCACCACCACCCCACACTGAAGAAACAACACATCTTGAAGATTACTTATACGTTGTTCCATTTCGGTCATTTTACCTTCCATATTGATCCATCGGTCTTCAATCAGTTGTAATTTTTCATTGGTGGCATTCATGAACGGTTTTAAAGCTCGTAGTTCATCCAAGATAGAATCTAAGACCGGATTGGAAGAAGACTGAACTGGAGATGGAGGATCATTTTTGGCTCTTTTCGGTTTGGCGCCAGACGAAGATGACTTTGTGAGAGAAATGGAGTCGTTGGCCATCTTGACAAGATAAACTTGACGGCGAGGATGAGGATGATTTTTAAAAGTAGAGATCCTTCCCATAAATAAGATTCTCAATATTGTAGGACACAATGAGGGTATGAAGCTGTTTCACACACAGTATTGATGTAGGTAACAGGCAAAACCAGATGATGGAGGCTGTTGAGTGCAGCAAGCTCACAGTCAGTGACTAACCATCCACGACCATCTAGAGATAGATCACTTGTGAGAAAATTCGAGACCAGCCAGCTCCAGCAGAAACCAGACAGTAGAATGAAGGCAACATACGGATAAGATTAACAACACCAACCCTGAGGAATTGCCACAGCACCAAATACCTGTTACATCAAGGAGAGATGGGTTGGCGGTATCCTCTGTTCCTTCACACCATGACAGCCGGAACACTGACCTATACAAGAGAATCCTCACACTCAAAGTTGATCACAGAGTCACATAAGCAGGAGAAAGAAGAGCAGGTTCAGTTGGCACTGAAGGCAAGAGGCTCCGAAGCAAAAAAGATGCCAGTGAACATTCCCCTAAGCAAACAGTGTATGTGACAATGTTGAAGTAAAGGCATGAAGAGTGCAAGGTCTGGACTTGCTTAGAGATGCCTTTCCTATTTAAAGCTATCCCCCATTCTACAAACACTGTGCAGCAGTAGAGAGGAGCATGGTAATTGTAGCATAATTACCAAGTCGTCATATCAACAGCAGCAACTAGTTTCAGCATGTTGGTTTCTCCTCAGGAGACACGGGCGCCGCACATACAAAATGGCGGCCGCCCGCGCCAGGAAAACCAAGTCGCGGCAAACACGGCCAAAAACTAAAGATGCGCTCTTACAAATTGCAGCAAACGTGAGCCGCCATAGAGCGGGAGGCGTACACTGCCTGGTGACTGCAGGGCAGGGTCTGGAAGCGGTTGAAATCCTCTTCCGACACTCCGCGAGGCAGCGGAGCTCAGATGAAAGCCGCCATCTTGCCCAGCGCTGTAGCCACACCTCCTTCTGAAAACTTTAGCAATAAACAAAAATGAATCCAACCTGTGGGAATAAATAAAAGGAAAACTAGACACCACTGAGTCTATAGCCTCGAGAGGCAGTCGACAGACCAGCACTAAACAAGTGAACAGGTGTATCTGGCAGCACCCGGGCATCAATGCTTGCATCCATGGTTTAACCAGATGACTCTGGGTACGATCGTGGAGTCCGGATCCTTTGACAGCAGTTGGGTTGGCAAAACATCCACCAACACAATGTTGGTCAGTCCCGCGTGCTCTCACTGTTGTGCGGTCGATGTCAACAATACAAAATGGGGTGCATCAAGAGCATCGGAGGAGTCCGTTGCAGAGCTTTCTCTTGGGGTGTCTTGAATCCATGAAGGGCAACTTTGTACAGACTAGGACAGCATCAACGATGTATGAACATCTTCATCAGAAGCCCCAGTGCCTCCCATTACCTGTAAGGGGAGCAGCTCCAGGCCCATCTCTCGTGCAGGGATTCCCTTGAGGCCCTTTCCGATGGGTTGCAATAGGAGTGCGTGGACTGTGCGGGGCTGCATGTGGGCCACGGGGGGCCTCTGCAGACTCATCAACAAACTCACGTCTGCGTCATTTGTGCACCCACAAGGATAGATGACACATGGTCTGGTGTGCTCATCAGCAGGACCCAGATGCAGGTGGGGCTAGCAGATAGTCTCTGGACAATGGGTTCCCTACAGTGCCAGGAGTGCCTTTGGTCTCTAGGTGGTTCTCAGGTTTAAGGCTCCATCCTTGTGGTGGGATGCCCCTTAAGTGGCTAGGGTGAAGCACATTGCATGATGAAGTTGTTGCCATGAGATAACTTGCACAACAGGTGATTAGAACTTGCAGGGAGTGAGGGTGAATGGAAGGGCCTCACATCCATGTAGCTCAGTGTGTTGTGGGTGCTGCTCTTCTCAATCAATCAATCAATCATGTTTCTTATAAAGCGCACTACATACCCGCGAGGGTCTCAAGGCGCTGGGGGAAGAGGGGGGTGGTGCTGCTACTGATCGAAGAGCCAGGTCTTGAGGAGTCTTCTGAAGGCCAGTAGGTCTTGGGTCTGTCGGAGGTTGGTGGGGAGGGTGTTCCAGGTCTTGGCGGCGAGGTGGGAGAAGGATCTGCTGCCGGCGGTCGTTTTCCGGATGCGGGGGACTGTGGCGAGGGCGAGGCTGGTCGAGCGGAGCTGGCGGGTGGGGGTGTAGAAGCTGAGTCGTCTGTTGAGGTAGGCTGGTCCGGAGTTGTGGAGTGCTTTGTGTGCGTGGGTGAGGAGCTTGAAGGTTATCCTCTTGTTGACAGGGAGCCAGTGCAGGTCTCTCAGGTGGGGTGTGATGTGGCTGCGTCGGGGGATGTCGAGGATAAGACGTGCAGAGGCGTTCTGGATGCGTTGCAGCCGTCTCAGGAGCTTAGCCGTCGTCCCTGCATAGAGGGCGTTTCCGTAGTCCAGCCTGCTGGTGACGAGGGCCTGGGTGACTGTTTTTCTTGTTTCGGTGGGGATCCACTTGAAGATCCTGCGGAGCATTCGGAGGATGTTGAAGCAGGATGAGGAAACGGCGTTGACCTGCTTAGTCATGGAGAGGGTGGGGTCGAGGATGACCCCTAGGTTGCGTACGTGGTCGGTGGGTGGCGGGGCTGTTCCCAGTGATGTTGGCCACCAGGAGTCGTCCCAGGCTGAAGGGTTGGAACCAAGGATGAGGACCTCCGTCTTGTCCGAGTTCAGCTTCAGGCGGCTGGTCCTCATCCATTCGGCGACGGCCTTCATTCCTTCGTGGAGGTGGGCTATGGCGGTGTGAGGGTCTTTGGTGAGGGAGAGGATCAGCTGGGTGTCGTCGGCATAGGAGATGATGTTGAGGTTGTGCTGTCGGGCGACGTGGGCGAGGGGTGCCATGTAGATGTTGAACAGCGTTGGGCTGAGGGAGGAGCCTTGGGGTACGCCGCAGATGATCTTGGTGGCCTTGGATCGGAAGGGGCGAGGCGGACGCTTTGTGTTCTGCCGGAAAGGAAGGATGTGGTCCAGTCCAGGGCCTTCTCTTGGATCCCGGCGTCGTGAAGGCGTGTTCGTAGTGTGTGGTGGCAGACCGTGTCGAAGGCGGCTGATAGGTCCAGGAGGATGAGGGCTGCTGTTTCTCCTTTGTCTAGCAGGGTCCTGATGTCATCGGTGGCGGCGATGAGGGCGGTTTCGGTGCTGTGGTTGCTGCGGAAGCCGGACTGGGAAGGGTCCAGGATGTTGTTCTCCTCGAGGTAGCGGGTCAGTTGTTTGTTGACGATTTTCTCGGTGACCTTCGCGGGGAACGGGAGCAGAGAGATGGGTCGGAAGTTCTTGAGGTCCTTGGGGTCTGCCTTGGGTTTCTTGAGTAAGGCGGTGATCTCGGCGTGCTTCCAGCTTTCCGGGAAGGTTGCTGTCTCGAAGGAGATGTTGATTATTTTCCGGAGATGGGGCGCGATGGCTGTACTGGCTTTGTTGAAGATGTGGTGAGGGCACGGGTCTAGCGGTGAACCGGAGTGGATGGTGTTCATGATCTCGCTGGTGTCCTCGTCGTTGATGTTGGTCCAGGAGAGCAGGCGGTTGGTGATTGTGGGGGCAGTGGTCTCGGTGGTTGCCGGGGCGGTCGTGGTGTTGAAGCTGTCGTGGATGTCGGCGATTTTGCGGTGGAAGGAGGTGGCCAGTGAGTCGCACAGGTCTTGCGACGGCTGGATGTCGTTGGTGTTTGAGCTGGGGTTGGAGAGTTCCTTCACGATGTTGAAGAGCTCTTTGCTGTTGTGTGCGTTGTTGTCTAGGCGGTCTTTGAGTGAGGCCCTTTTGGCGGATCTGATGAGGTGATGGTGATTGCGGGTGGCGCTCTTGTGGGCGGCGTAGCTGTCCGCTGTCCGTTCGTGGAGCCAGATCTTCTCCAGTTTTCGGCATGTTCGTTTGGAGGCCTGGAGGTCTTCGGTGAACCAGGTGGCTTTTTGCTGGTGTGGCTGTTGGGCGGATTCTTGAGCGGGGCGAGGGTGTTGGCGCAGTCGTCGATCCACTGTCTGAGGTTGCGGGCGGCGGTGTCGGGGTCGGAGGGTTCGGCGGGTGGGCTCAGGGCGAGGGTTGTGGTTAGCTGGTCTTCCGTGACTCTGCTCCAGCAGCAGCGAGGCATTTGTTCGGTGCGGTGGTGCGTGGTGGGCTTCCTGTAGGTGAAGTGGATGCAGTGGTGGTCAGTCCAGTGGGGTTCGGAGGTGTGGTTGAAGGAGACGTGTGGGCTTGCGGAAAAGATGGAGTCTAGCGTGTGGCCGGCGGCGTGGGTGGGTGTAGTCACGAGCTGTCTGAGTCCGAGGGTGGCGAGGTTGTCGATCAGGGTGGTGGAGTTGGTGTCCTTGTTGTTCTCGAGGTGGAAGTTCAGGTCCCCGAGGAGAATGTAGTCCGTGGAGGCGATGGCGTGTGTGCTGACGAAGTCAGCGATGGAATCGCTGAACTGTGGTCGGGGTCCGGGGGGTCTGTAGATGAGGGTTCCTCTGAGGGTGGTGTTGGGATCGGTGTGGATCTGGAAGTGCATGTGTTCGGCGGTGCTGAGGGTGTCGTCGGTGTTGGTGTTGGTTGAGACTCCTTCGACATGTGTGATTGTTTGCGGGCATGCCATAATTTTCCAAACAGCCGGTGACTGTGATCTGACGGTTGCTCTGGGAAGCATGGGGCAGATACCGGTTTGTGCATGTGGGCGGCTTACATTTGGTTCTCCCGCTGAGCTATCACCAGTTGTGTCACTCCACATCGGTGGCTTGCTTGTGTCGGTGGGTGCACTCTCCGGTATTGGCACGCGCCCTCGGTCTTGTCACCTTTGATCACTTTTCCTGCACATCTGTGATCGCCAGGTTCTTCAGTGTGATGAGTCTGGTCACATACCTTCCTCTGGTTTGCCTTTAAATTCTTGCTTGCAACGCGGCGTCCTGCCACATGTATGTATTCTCATTTTTTATGGACCTCTTGCTGGTCCCATCCTGTTCATGGGACTGTGCATCCTCTCCTGTCATGGATCTCTTGCAGGTCCTGTCCTGTCAGTAGGACTGATAGTCCTCTCTTTTTCTGGGTGCAACGGCATGCACCTCTTCAGGCAGGCCAAAAAGAGCCTTTCTCTTGAATGGCCCAATGTTTCTGAGGAGAAGACTGAAGCTGCACTCTCAGAGTAGAGCCTTGTATTCCAATGCTATGATGCTATTACAAGTTCCAAGAGTGTGCAGGGTGAGAAGGGGTGGAAGATTTTTTGTTTTCTTGACTTCTAAGCTCACTGGAGCACACTCCCTACTACACTCTGCACAGTTCCCTCTGAATCAGTCTTTCGTAAACAGCTAAAGACTTTCCTCTTTGCAGCTCGGCTGTAGGGTTGTGATTATCAAGAGGTTGGGTCTCTCTGGTTTTCTGCTGCTAGCGCTGGTATGCTTCTTTGGAAGCAGCTGCACACTTACATTTTTTATTGTATTGTATTATAACAAGGCCTCTCAGTGGTCGGCTGTCTCTGAACCACACAGGTGAGACTTCTCATCGTTTGAGTCTTTTCTCTTGGGTGTAACTGAATGCACCTTGTCCAGGGCCGGCCAACATGGCCTAACAGTGTCGACTACCTCTATACTTCGGCCACTGGCCTCGGTTGTAGGGTCTTGAATTTGTGATGTTCCAGGTAGTTGCTTATTGTCGCAACCCCCTCATGCATCTTCTGTGTAGTAGGCCTAGGACGCAGTGCTCATGTTGTATTACCTCTGTATTACATGTTATGATACGATGGCTGTTGTTCCCAAAAGCCTGTGAATCTATTGGGCTTGAGTCCCTGCAAGCGTCCACTAGAACCCGTGAACCGATAGAGTACCTTGTACCCACTGTTATGAGGGCCTTGGTGTGGTTTTCCATTGAGTCTCTGCAAGTTTTCCCCAGAATACTGTGAACCAGTAGCGTACCTTGCACCCGCTGTAACTGGGGCCTTGGTGTTGTTTTCCATTATGCACATTCAAGCAAAAATGATATATTTGTTTCCTGGTTAATTGGTTCCAACCATCAAGTTGCTCCTGCCCTTCCTGTAAGGTCTTAGCGAGTGTGCTAACATGTGTTTCCTTTCAGGGTCGTTGAGAACCTTCCAGACTGCCATCTGCTCCATGTGCCACACGTGAATTAGCTACATCTGTTGAGCCTTCGAAAGGGTTTATAAACCACTCCCAAACCCAAGTCGTGGCTTGGCCTCACTCCATATGTAACAAGCTTCACCCTTCCCACTCATATGAAGAATCCATCGGGAACCAAGAAGCTCTCTAGTTTCCTTCGAGTCCAAGTTGAACGAGCAGTTCCCATGGCTCCAGCTCCCTTGACGCCGCTTTCATTTTTTCCTCCTGCGCACCTACTCCTGTTCCCCTGCACCTCCCAGAGTTAAAGCCTCGAGGCCTGTTTTGAAAATCAGACACGTGGAAGAACAAGGCCAAGTACTTGATATCAGGCTGGTGCACACTAATCCTCCTATAGTAGTAAGCTGGACCGAGTATCAGCGTCTTTAAAGACTATAGACATTTCCTCCATGCCCTCTCTGTGATTTCCTCCAGCGCTTTTGGCATGTTCCTGCTCCGCACCCTTCTTGCAACCTTGGCGCTCCTCCAGCGCATCTTGTCTGTTCATGCTCCAGACCCTTCTTACAACCTTGGTGCTTGAACTGTGATTGCACAAGAACTAAAGACTTTAGCTCTGTGTTTCTCTGATGAACAGTAGTGCCAAGAGAAAACACTTCAGAGCGTATGCTATATGTATGAACCTTGTACTGTGGTCTGTGTTCAGAGATTAATCCTTTGTAGTGCCAGTAACTCAAATCTGTTTTCTGAGTTAATCCTTGGGAGTGCCAGAAACTCAAATCTGTATTTCAAGTTGATTCCTGGGAGTGCCAGAAACTCCAATCTATGATCTTAGTTATTCACCTCTCATACTGTGTTGCTGATGAAACCCCTAAGTGTATGTTACTGATGTCAAAGTATGGTCATGATATATTGAGGCCTTTTAGTTCACTGATAATGACTACCTCTTGTTATTTCCAGTGTATTGTGTCTTCCCTAAACCAGAGGTTCCGGTCCAGTGCACATCAACCTCGCAAATACAGAAGGTCTCAGAAGTGACAAATCCTGTTACGCATGATTTAGTGCAGCTATGAGAGGGATAGGCGTTCCATCATAGGCTCTAGTGTCCACGGTTGGGACCATGTGAGTGCATGACAGAAGCCAAGCCTTGCATTCTTCCACTGCACAGATGATATGGATGACCAGATACATGTTCAGGACCTGGCCCAGACCCTGCTTGGGGACAAGTGTTTTGGATCAAACAAGGACTTTAGGAGATGTTAATCATGAAGTTCACCCCTTGCAACAGAAAAATAAGTCACTGAAGGGCAAACTGGTCAGTTGTCAACTTCTCCCCTCACCATGCTTGTCTGAGGTGGGGACTGGGGCTGTTTCCATAGGCACACGTCCCATTCTACAACCCTCACACTTTAGCGATTTGGGAAATCTAACAAGCACATCTGCTACTGGACATGCTAATCCTGTTCATATCACAGTTGCCACTGAAGTCCCAGTGCCCTTGGCCCAACCCAAATTATTTTTTGGGGGCTAGTCACAATTTTAATGCATTCTGGAGTAAGTGTCAATTGCAATTTCTTTGTAAACCAGGGGCCTTTCCCTACAATATTGTGTGAATAGCCTTTATCACATCCTATCTCATGGGTACAGCTGCCAATTGGGCTATTCCACTCATTGAAAATAATGACCCACTGCTACATGATTTTGTAAGGTTTAAAGATGTGAGGCTTCATCTCTTTGCTATGCACACCTTTGTCCAGGCCAGAGATAATGAGTTGGTAAAATTCTGTTGGGGCAGTAAGGACCTCCTTATCTACATTACTGCTTTCTGTAAGCTAGTTACAGAAACCATGCGGCCAGAGAATAATAGAACTTCCCTCTTTTATAGAGGGTTAAGGGATGACTCAAAGGATTCCCTGGTGCACATTGCAGATTTGCCCTCAGATTGTTCAGAGTTCATTGACTTAGGGGCCGATTATGATGGAGATTGGGACCACCCGACAGGATGTTGGTGGTCTCGCAGTAGCAATTAGGATGCAACTGCCACCACGGTGCTCGCAATGCCTATACTATACTATACTTGTGCAGACCTTAAACCAGACCCTTTGACCCAGCATCCAGTAGAATACCAGTACTTTCAAGATGTCTTTGATGAACAAAAAGCTACACAACTACCTCTTCATTGGGAATTTGGTTGCCTCATAGACTTAATTCCAGGTGCAACACTTCCCAGCAATCATGATTATGCTTCCTCTGAGCCTGAGACAGAAAAAACATTCTGTTTTTGCCAAATTGGATAGAAAGAAGGTACCTTTTGAGTGGTCCCAGGAGGCCAGTGATGCCCTTCACTTATTCAAGGAGAGATTCATCACTGCCCCAGTACTCAGACATCCAGACCCTATGCAGCCTTACTTTGTTGAGACCGATGCCTCCAAGGTGGCTCTGCGAGGTATGTTATCACAACGCAATAGCACAGCAGGACACGTTGCCCTTTTTTCCCAAGAAATTGTGCCTGCAGAGCAGAATTACCCAGATGCCGAATAAGAGTTATTGGCCCTTAAATTATCCTTTCAAGTGTTGCGGGGATTCTGCACATATACAGAACTATGCGCAGGAAAACAGGACCTCGGTGTATAGTGGTGTACCAACCATCCACCTTAGTGCCCAAAATCCCAATCCGACTAGCTATAGTGTCTCATTCGTTCTCCATACTACAGCGAAGCTACCAATGATTAGACATCCCAGAACACGGACTCTTTCAGGAATCGCGGGAGCAAGAACACTCTTTCATTACTCACTCATACTTGTCCACAACGTGCGTATTAAGAGACACAGAATAGTTTAAAATGTTTATTTCAACTATCGTGCTCTAAGACACAGTACACATGCCAGTACTAGCAGCATAATGCATAAAGACAAAACAATAAGCATTGTTACAATTCCATAGAATACAAACGGGGACAGCATTTTATAAAGACAGTGGATAAAAGGACTATAATGCCTTGACACCCTCCCCGTGCTAGTAACTAGTTTATTATAAAAATAGAAGACCTCTATGGGTACTATGGGTATTCTGTACCGCAAAGGTTCGACAATGAGAGTTCAAATGCCGGTAGTCTAAAACCAAGCGGTAAGAACCATCGGGTTTAGAAACCGCAAAAAGGGGATTATTCATTGGTGACACACATGTTTCAATTATTCCTTGATATTCTAACTGTGTCAGAATGTCGGAAATGGGACCCTTAGCTTCCCGCCAGAGGGGAAATTGGGGTCGAGGCTGTGGCATAGACCGCAATGGTATATCATGGGGGGGAGAATCCTCATCCCAGCCCACGTGAATACGGTACAGTACCGGGGCCTGGGCCACAGCCCATTCAGCTGCAAAAGCCTCCGCTCTGTCCTTGGGGACATGATGCAAAAAGCTCGGAAGGATTACTTCCTCCCCTCTAGGAGCAGCAAGAACAAATGGGGGCGGCCAATCTGCCTCCGCCAATAAAATGTCGTAAGAAGAGGTCAGATTTTCCCAAAAGATTCCTTTAATAACACGCTCTATGTCACCTTCAATTTGAAGGACAATATTAAATAGTCTGTCAGGGGGTGCCACTCGGGTGTCAGCTGTCTCGACAGTAATGATAGTGTCAGTTGCTGTCGCCTCCACATGAGGACGTAGTGCCTCCCGCACTATGGTAACTTCTGCGGCGCTGTCTAGCAGCGTCACTGCCCACGTCCAATTCAGGAGCCTCGTTCTCACCGTCTGTGGCATATCTCGCTGTTAAAGTCGCAACTTTTTTCTTCTGAAACTGTGGGCGAGAACGTGGAAATTCTTCTTGTTTCCCTCTGCCAGGTTGTCGAGGTTGGTCTCGTCCCTGTGGGGCGTCACGACCCCTGCCTCTTTCCTGGCGATCTCCTCCACCCGCCTGTGAGGTCGATGGTGCCTGTGAAGAACGAGGAGAATGCTGGTCAGGGACCTGAAATCTATCAGGAGACTTAATTCTCGCTCGGTCGCGCAAATCATAAGTGCGTTCAGAAGATACGGAAACCGGTGACGCAGCACGCGACCCTGGTTTTGGTTGTTGCTTACCCTGTTTCTTTAACTTCCAGTTCTTTTTAGAAAAGAATGGTTTCTTGTCTTTACCAGACTGAGATGTTGGTTGTGATTGTGGTTGAGTTTGCGTTTTAGCAAAAGGCTTAACTCCCAAACTAATGTGGCCAATGGTTTTATAAGCCTGTGCAATAATTTTTGGTAATTCGCTAGGCTTGTCCAGTTCTGGGACTAAAGCCAAAGCATTAGCGACTTGAAAGTTAACTGCATCACCCTTGACATTTGCAAGGATTAGATCAGCCACTACATCGAACACTCCCACCAGTCTCATCCCCAATTCCACAGCTGCTTCAGGGCTATGTTCGTCTTGTACACGCTTAATTACGGTGGGGAGGACCGTCATGGATGGAGTGCCGAAACACTTCGCATGCACTGCCGCAAATACCTTACCCCAGTTGTTGCATTCTGTCAACTCAGGAACTAAGGGGTCGATTCCGATCTCGGCCGGAAGCTCACCTAACACTATTCGCCCGGGAAAAAACCAAGCCGAACGCGTGTTCCCCGACCGATTCGAACATCAGTCCGAACGAACAAGTACGATGCGCATAACTGCCCAGATCCCGACCCAGCCGTACTCACCCAATCCAGCTCCTGTTCCCCGCCCGAGCCGGATCCGTAAACGCAGAATCGAGTTGCACGGAAGCTAAAATACAGCACCTTCCGGCCGGACTAGTACGATGCGCCTTCCGTACGCGCCGAACCCGTCGCTACGCACGGCACGTCAGAGCATCCGGGAGAGGCGCACATAAGCTCCGATTCGCGCAACAAGACTATCCACGGCTACGAGACGAACACGCCAGCCACGAGTACGAGTCGAAGCAACGAGAAAGACGAACAAGATGAACCAGCCATGAATCCCATCGCGCAGGTCCTACCAATACTCTACATCTATTACCGGGACTGGTACGGACGCGTACGGCGCAGAAGGTAAGTCAAACACCCACCACACAAACAAACGAGACGTACCCGACACAACACACACACACATAGGGATGCAGAAATGACTTACACTAGCAACAGCAGAACCATAGGGGCGGGATGTCTATCACCAATGCCATATACACCCATAGGGGCCTGGATGCCTACCACCAACACCACCCCTACTCAGGGGGGCTGGATGCCTACCACTACCACCACCTCTACTCATGGGGGGCTGGATGCCTACCACTACCACCACCCCTACTCAGGGGGGCTGGATGCCTACCACTACCACCACCTCTACTCATGGGGGGCTGGATGCCTACCACTACCACCACCCCTACTCAGGGGGGGCTGGATGCCTACCACCAACACCACCCCTACTCATGGGGGGCTGGATGCCTACCACTACAACCACCCCTACTCAGGGGGGGCTGGGGGCTTACCACTACTACCATCCCCACTGATAGGGGGATGGATGCCTACCACTACCACCACCCCTACTCAGGGGGGACTGGATACCTACCACCAACACCACCCCCACTCATGGGGGGCTGGATGCCTACCACTACCACCACCCCTACTCAGGGGGGGCTGGATGCCTACCACCAACACCACCCCTACTCATGGGGGGCTGGATGCCTACCACTACCACCACCCCTACTCAGGGGGGGCTGGAGGCTTACCACTACTACCATCCACACTCATAGGGGGATGGATGCCTACCACAACCACCACCCCTACTCAGGGGGGGCTGGATGCCTACCACCAACACCACCCCCACTCATGGGGGGCTGGATGCCTACCATTACCACCACCCCTACTCAGGGGGGGCTGGAGGCTTACCACTACTACCATTCCCACACATAGGGGGATGGTTGCCTACCACTAACACCACCCCTACTCAGGGTGGCCTGGAGGCCTGTCACTACTACCATCCCCACTCATAGGGGGGATGGATGCCTACCACTACCACCACCCCTACTCATGGGGGGATGGATGCCTACCATTACCACCACCCCTACTCAGGGGGGCTGGATGCCTACCACTACCACCACCCCTAATCAGGGGGGGCTGGATGCCTACCACCAACACCACCCCTACTCATGGGGGGCTGGATGCCTACCACTACCACCACCCCTACTCAGGGGGGCCTGGATGCCTGTCACTACTACCATCCCCACTCATAGGGGGCTGGATGCCTACCACTACCACCACCCCTACTCAGGGGGGGCTGGATGCCTACCACCAACACCACCCCTACTCATGGGGGGCTGGATGCCTACCACTACCACCACCCCTACTCAGGGGGGGCTGGATGCCTACCACTACAACCAACCCAACTCAGGGGGGCTGGAGAGCTTACCACTACTACCATCCCCACTCATAGGGGGATGGATGCCTACCACTACCACCACACCTACTCAGGGGGCTGGATGCCTATCACTACCACCACCCCTACTCAGGGGGGCTGGATGCCTACCACCAACACCACCCCTACTCATGGGGGGCTGGATGCCTACCACTACCACCACCCCTACTCAGGGGGGGCTGGAGGCTTACCACTACTACCATCCCCACTCATAGGGGGATGGATGCCTACCACTAACACCACCCCTACTCAGGGGGGCTGGGTGCCTACCACTACCACCACCCCTACTCATGGGGGGCTGGATGCCTACCACTACCACCACCCCTACTCAGGGGGGGCTGGAGGCTTACCACTACTACCATCCCCACTCATAGGGGGATGGATGCCTACCACTACCACCACCCCTACTCAGGGGGGGCTGGATGCCTACCACTACCACCACCCCTACTCAGGGGGGGCTGGAGGCTTACCACTACTACCATCCCCACACATAGGGGGATGGATGCCTACCACCAACACCTCCCCTACTCATAGGATGGGTAATGCATGACACAACCAGCATACTGCATCATAAGGAATGTAAGAAAAACACATCCCCCCAACACCATGACAAGCGTGTGTAGACTGTGTCATATGCCTACAACACTGAACATGAAATTGAACATACAATGTGACCCCTATCACATGGGTCACACATAAATGTGTGTGGTATCCACAATGCAAGCAGACCATGACCACTGTGGCAATGGGGTCTAACACCCCATCATCACAGGGACCAAAAGGTAAGTGTGGGGCCCATAGCTGAAGCACATTTTGAACATTGTGACAATGGGGCCTAACCCCCATCATCACAGTGACCAAAAGGCAAGTGTGGGGTCCATAGCTGAAGCACATTTTGAACATTGTGACAATGGGGCCTAACCCCCCATCATCACAGTGACCAAAAGGCAAGTGTGGGGCCCATAGCTGAAGCACATTCTGAACATTGTGACAATGGGGCCTAACACCCCATCATCACAGTGACCAAATTGTAAGTGTTGTAATGCCAAAAGCTGGAAATGCCAAACAGCATGGATTATCCCAGGTCACAGACCAACAAACACATCAGTGACATAGTAGTGCTTGTGTCCCATAGCAACATAGATTGGGTGAGGCAAACAGTGCAGTGCAAATAAGACATACCTTTGGCCATGTGCAGACAAACATTACCCTTGGGGGCTGACATTGTCAACATTCATCAATAACACAATGACAGAAGTGACCATCATAATGCAGACCCACATATCTACACCCATGGACACACAAATGTAGATATCCTGTGGAGACTGTAGATGTGAGGTGAACAAATACCATACCATGGCAGCAATGGGACATACAAACCATGATCATTGTGCTGACTGATGACCTAGGAGTCTCAGGGACAGCAGGGGAAAACCACCAAACAACATACAGCCAATGGCACACTAAAGATATGCCAATGCAGTGGTGCAGATGCACAAACACAAACAGGCAGCCCCACACTGCATATCCAACACAACAGGTGATGGAGGGGGGGTGTGCCAGTGTCCCCAGGCAACCACACAACACATGAGGAGGCCTGAATCCCAATTACACTGATGTGTATACAGTGCCACACAAAAGTAACTCATGGATCGGATTCCCCTATGTGGGCAATCAGGCATTGTTAGATGAGAGGGAGCACAAATTACACATGTCACACAAGCTTGTAGGAACAGCAACTAACACAGCAAGAGACAGACCCACCACAGCACTACCCCCTGGGTCCCCACATTGTGGTGACACTGGCCTGCATGATAATCCCACTGTGATGACAAAGCTAGATGTTGTTCACACTGTGAACCACAGTCATGTGTCCTGAGTAACAAACTACCATCACACCTACACAAGCACAAATCAATCAGCACGGCCTGTCAGCCAAGGCCAATATGGAGGCAGGGGTCTAGCCGTGAAACAACTCTCATCTGCACACACTCAACACCACACACCTTGATCTCCACCAATGTGCAGCAGTGAAGCTCACATGCACTGGTGACATTGCACATGCACCCATGACAATCCCAGGGTTGGTGGTGGGAACTAAGGTGCAGAAACCCATCACACATGGCCAGTCAACAAGACGCGTGAATGTCTGACACACTGCACAGTACGCCGTACATGGGCATGACGTCAATACCACACCAACCAATGGGATCCCGGCCATAGTCACACACCAATGAAGAAGCCAAGGTCACCCACAAAGAACACACATAGACAACTTCCAACATTGCAGCTCTGACCCTGAGGAGTGGCAGCAGTCACACACACAACGTGTCACAATCACTGAAAGCTAACACAAACTGTAAATTACATGACAGGTGTAACCAACAAGTGCCAAGGGGAATCCTGACTGTGTCTCATCTGCGTTTGCCCACAAACTCAGCCCTGACAGCAAACACACCTATGGGTGACACCCTGATGACCAGTAATGTGCCACGCACCCACATCCCAGAGAAGCCAGGGAGAAGACTTTGGGGGAACATAGGTCAACTCAGCAAGCATCACAAACAGGAACATCACTAGGGATCCCAGCCTGCCTAGCAAAATGGAAGTGAACACACACAGACATGCTCACACAACACACACCTTGTGCTCAGGCAATGTCACAGAATTACACACTGCCATGAGGGGACTCCACTCCTGTGTAAGGAAAGCTGTGCCATACGTTGTCTCAGTAGGGCCCTATCATGTCAGCAGAACACTTGGTCACTCAGTCAACAATTAGCACAAAATGAAGGCTCCCGTCATATCAGCCTGGTCATGGGAGTGTCACCGAAATCATCAGCACAGATCCAACACACATGTATAGCAAGTTGCACTGATAACACAGATGAGTCCTTCCCCATTGATGCCCAAACTTGCATGTCCAGTGGAGATGGTCACACGGTCAGGGAAATAGACAAATTGAACAATGGCAAGCACAACAGATGTGCAGGGGTGTAAGCCACAGATGTGATATTGCAAATAAAAGTAGGAAATCCCATTGCCAAATCTTGAAAACATGACACCCTCATATTGCTGCAAAGGATGACATGGATACACAACAGGATAGGACACATTCCCCCTGGACCACATGGGGTCCTGCACAGTAACACTTCATTTTCCTGACATCAAACATCACCATCACTGCAGCAAGGGCATGGTTAGCATCATCAACATCATGTACATCAGAAGCAAAACCACTAGAGAACAGAAAGTAGCTTTATTCAGCATATGTGGCTTTAAAATTGAAAGTCCTGAAAAATAACCAAGGCCAATGGCCAGTCCATTAACAAAGTCAAAACAGGGTGACAGTGGCAGATGTCACCCTTTGCATGCCTGCACTGCTACACACCAGGGACAGTCCCCTCGGAGGGGCATACGGGGGCAGGCCAGGCACCGCAGGGACAGGATCAGGGCTCACCAGAAGGAGGCAGGGAAGGGGTGGTGGGTGCTGGAGAGTCACTGACAACTGCAGTGGAGGTGTCTGACATGGTGTGTGCCGGCACAACTGGGGGGCATGAGTCAGATGGTGTGGGTGCCGGCACTACTGCAGTGGGCTGTGCAGATGGAGTGGACAGGTTCCCCACTGCAGTGCCCAAGTCAGACAGGGTGGTAGTGGACTCCACTGCAGTGCCTATCTCCAGGGGAGTAGAATGGGGTTCAGGTACGGTGGGCAGGACAGAGGGGGAGGACACGGCCTCCACACCAGTGGCACAGACATGCGCAGCGGGGGGTGTGGTGCTGGAAGAGCAAGTGGTAGGGGGAGAAGGCTGGATCATTTTGGGGATGGTGTATCTGTGGGTGGGGGAACATGGGGCAGGGTGTGGTGGGTGAACCTGTGGAGTGGGGGCCTGAGGGATGGAGGAAGGAGACTTGGTGGTTGAGCTGCAGGGCGGTGGCGGGGTCTTGCTCTTCCGGGTCCGGGGGGACTTGCGGATGGGGGCCTCTGTCTGTCTGCGCCTGGGGGAGGGTCTCCGGGGGTGAGGGGCACTCCCCTCTGTGTGGGTGGACCTCCTCTTCCCCCTGTATGCTGGATCAGCTGTATCGGAGGGGAAGAGGCCGAGGTCACAGAGGAAGATCTGCTTTGTAGGTGGGGTTGCAGGTGAGGCAAGGGAAGGGGCCTTGGAGGTAGAGGTATCTGAGAACTGTGGAGTGACTGTGGATGCCTGTGTGTGTGTCTGTTCCCCATCCCCTGTGGGTGTGCTATCAGTCCCCTGAGGATGCCTGCGTGCACGTTTTGTCTTTGTAGTGGGTGTGTCTGTGCTGCTCGTGTCTGTGTGTTTGCTTGATTGTGCAGGTGTGCATGTGCTTGGGACAGGTAGGGTGCCAGGAAGTGTGGATGGGGCAGAGGTAGGAGGGGTGAGGGACTGTTGGAGGAGGGACACTGCTGCCGTCACGGAGGAGTCCATGGACCTATTGCTCCTCTGTAGGGCAGACATGCCCGATGAGATGCCCTCCATGAACGACACCAGCTGAGTCAACAGAGTGGTGTGGGCATGGAGGACACTCAGCATTGCTGTCTGCCCTACATGGAGCTGGCGAAGTAGGTACACAGACTCCTCACTCAGGGCAGCAGGGGACACAGGGGCAGGGGCTGCGGTGCCTGGCACGAAGGAGACACGCTCCCGAACACGGGAGGCTCCACGGACCTCTGGAATGGGAGCCGATGGGAGGGCGGTGGTGGTGGTGGTGGCGGGGACAGCAATACTAGCTGGGGTGTGGTGGCTGCTGACACCCGCCTCCACAAGGGAGTCATCCTCCGAGCTGCTGTGGTCCTCAGCTGAGGTGGATGCTGCTGAGGACTCCTCGGTGTGGCTCCCCTCGCCCTCCGTGCCACTGGGTCCCTCCGACCACTCATCGGCTGCTGACCCAGTCTGGCTCTGCGGCTCCTCCTCGTCCATGGAGCTGTCCCCTGCTGTGGCCGTGGATGTATCTGCAAACAAGTAGGGAAACAGACAAACATCAGTCACCTGCTCTGACCGCACACACCACAGTAAGTACAGCACATTACAGAGCAAGCCCTGGCATCCTTAGTTGAACATTGCCAAAAGTGCCTAAACAGAGTAGGAGAAGCCAATTGTCAGTCTGATGGCCAACCATGGCACTCACATCCCTCCTGGCCTTGCACCCATCTGTCTGGTGTCTGTCGGATTGCAATACCCCAGTGTGGACACAAGCACCACCTACACAGTAGTTGGACAGTGCAGAGAACACGGTGAAGTATGTGAACATGCACACATCACAACTCTTGCCACTGAGTCAGTACAGGTGTCCGGATAAAGGGATGGCCAGAGTCTAATTTGAAATGCATGTGATGCATACCAGCACCAGACACCATGATGCACCCATGTCCTGATAGTCAATGCCACAATGGGGTGCATGTAGCACATGTCACTCCCCCGCAGGACCACTCTTAGGAAGTTTAATGCCATGGCACAGGCATTCCTGCAAAGTCATACATCACTGTCTCCAGTCACATGGGCAGGGCAGCCAGCCAACAACAGTCTGCACTGTGTCACAATCCTAGGCCATGGGGAATGCAAGTCCTGTAGCTGACAAGTGCACATGTCCATCCCCCACAAACCACATCATCTGAACTCTTATTTGGCCACGTCATACCAATTGGACATATGGGAGACATGAAACACAACCCTCGGAACCTGAGCACCTCACAATCTGCTGTGAATGGGAGACAGCTGCCTGAACTTCACATTTGCATACCCCAGTCTGCACAGTCAAGTGATCAAACACCTATATGTCACACAAGTATCGTGGCATGCTGAGCCCTAACCGATAAACACCCCAGTAGTCCTGACAACGAAGCCACAGCACAATGACACAGAGGCAGACACCTGAGGGAACATTTCACTGGGTACAACGAGTCAGCTGATACACGGGAGTGGGAGTACAGAGTGTATTGTATGGCCTGGAGTAGGCATGACTGTCCTGCTCCACGTGAAAGAGGGATGAGCCCTGGACAGTAGGCAGGTGGCTAAGTATGTGTGACACACTTGATATACATACTCCTGAGGCCCAAACATTGTTCCCACCTGCAGCATGGGTGTGTGCCAAATACCCCAGGCACATGTGGTGAATCAGATCAGCAATTGGACCACATATCGTAGTTACACGCAGATTACATGTCAGAACTCAGGCATTGTGTAAGCAATGGACCCACTCATGAAGCCCACAACAAAGTTACGGGAACAAATGCTGACCCCCACCTTGAGCTAAGCAAAATGCAAGGACACAGTACCCAAGTGACACAACTTCCTGACTGTAAGGGCCACACCTGGGTATCAGATGAGGAGTGGGCATGTCACAATTGAGGGACATGGGTCCTAGACCACAGGACTGATGCACTGTGGAAGGTTAACCAGGCCAGAGGAGGGCACATAGCATGTCAGACAAAGTTCACAGTGCAGTCATGGACTCACCCCTCCTTGCTGCTGTCTGGCCTTCAGCTGCCCATCCAGATCAGGGAAGACCACCGCCAGGATCCTGAGCATGTGGGGGTCAGGGTCCGTTGTCCGCCCCTCCTGCGAGGAGGCGACATCTTCAGCTGGACCCTTGCGATCCTCCGGGTCCAGCCCCGAAGGTCCTGCCACCTCTTCTGGCAGTTGCGGATCCGGCGCTTGTAGACCCCCATGGATCTCACTGCCCGGGCGATGTCCAGCCAGATTTCCTGCTTCTGGTGGGCATCAACCTGTGAGGATGACAAAGTGTAAAGGACATCACTACACATGCAACATATCCGTGCATCACACATTTGGATATACATGTCTCAATCACAGGGGCACATGATGTACACAGGCAGTACAGCGATGGCTATGAAAAGTTTTCCAGCAGTTACTACATGGTATCATTGCCTGGGAAGTAAAACCTTGTTGGAATGCACTGTTACTGCACTATACCTGTTCAGTGCATGTAACTACACACTATGGGGGGTGACAACTACTCAGTGAGCATGCTAGCCAGTGGCGTGCACACTGTAAGTCTTGCTAGTCAGACAACATGCACATTCAGTAAGGCAGTGGACAGCACACCCACCTGCTCCCCTGCTTTCCCATACAGCTTGCTGTACTGTGGAAGGAGGCTGTCCAGCAGGGCCTGGTTCTCCTCAGTGCTGAAGGCTGGGGCTCTCTCCACAGTACGTGCCATTGCAGGATCCAGAGGATGCAGAGACAGCAGCCGTGGTGGTGGCAGATGTCGTCCTGGAGCATGTAGTGCAGGCAAGTGAGCTCTCAGGGGTACAGCCAGCATTATATGTGTGCTGCTGAGGCAGTTACTGTCCCATGTGTCCAAAGTGATAGGTCCAAGTCGTTTGCATCTTCTGAATCTGGCCAATCCATGGAATTGCACCATTTAAACACGCCCACAGCATCCTTCAAAAGTTCAACTTCATGAGACCCATGATTTTGCAACATTGTTGTGGGTGGCCAACTGAATTCACAGCATCAGACTCGTTAAAGGTTCGAAAAATGCGTCCGTTGCCATGCCAGGCCACAGCCAATGCGTGCGCACGATCGGTCCATTGCTGTACAACGCATATTTCGAAAAACAACGCGTACCCGCTCACATCATATGCAATGGCCAATGCGTGCGCACCGATCGGTCCATTGCTGTACAGCGCGCACCCGCTCACATCATATGCAATGGCTAATGCGTGCGCACCGATCGGTCCATTGCTGTACAACGCGTACCCGCTCACATCATATGCAATGGCCAAGGCGTGCGCACCGATCGGTCCATTGCTGTACAACGCGTATTTCTGTCCACATCAAATGCAATGGCCAAGGCGTGCGCACCGATCGGTCCATTGCTGTACAATGCGTACCCACTCACATCATATGCAATGGCCAAGGCGTGCGCACCGATCGGTCCATTGCTGTACAATGCGTATTTCGGTCCACATCATATGCAATGGCCAAGGCGTGCGCACCGATCGGTCCATTGCTGTACAACGCGTATTTCGGTCCACATCAAATGCAATGGCCAAGGCGTGCGCACTGATCGGTCCATTGCTGTACAACGCGTACCCGCTGACATCATATGCAATGGCCAAGGCGTGCGCACTGATCGGTCCATTGCTGTACAACACGTACCCGCTCACATCACATGCAATGGCCAAGGCGTGCGCACCGATCGGCCCATTGCTGTACAACGCGTATTTTGAAAAATAACGCGTACCCGCTCACATCATATGCAATGGCCAATGCGTGCGCACCGATCGGTCCATTGCTGTACAACGCGTACCCGCTCACATCATATGCAATGGCCAAGGCGTGCGCACCGATCGGTCCATTGCTGTACAACACGTACCCGCTCACATCATATGCAATGGCCAAGGCGTGCGCACAGATCGGTCCATTGCTGTACAACGCGTATTTCGGTCCACATCAAATGCAATGGCCAAGGCGTGTGCACAGATCGGTCCATTGTTGTACAACGCGTACCCGCTCACATCATATGCAATGGCCAAGGCGTGCGCACCGATCGGTCCATTGCTGTACAACGCGTATTTCGGTCCACATCATATGCAATGGCCAAGGCGTGCGCACTGATCGGTCCATTGCTGTACAACGCGTATTTCGGTCCACATCAAATGCAATGGCCAAGGCGTGCGCACCGATCGGTCCATTGCTGTACAACGCGTACCCGCTCACATCATATGCAATGGCCAAGGCGTGCGCACCGATCGGTCCATTGCTGTACAGCGTGTATTTCGAAAAACAACGCGTAGCCCCTCACATCATATGCAATGGCCAATGCGTGCGCACCGATCAGTCCATTGCTGTACAACGCGTACCCGCTCACATCATATGCAATGGCCAAGGCGTGCGCACCGATCGGTCCATTGTTGTACAACGCGTACCCGCTCACATCATATGCAATGGCCAATGTGTGCGCACCGATCGGTCCATTGCTGTACAACGCGTATTTCGGTCCACATCATATGCAATGGCCAATGCGTGCGCACCGATCGGTCCATTGCTGTACAACGCGTATTTCGGTCCACATCATATGCAATGGCCAAGGCGTGCGCACCGATCGGTCCATTGCTGTACAACGCGTCCCTGTACAAGTCACATGCATATGTCACCATGCCTGTCACAGGTGAACGTATGCCAGCCACATTTACTTTCCAGGGACTCAGGGGCACACCTACAACACCACAGCCTGTCCACACTGTATCCCAAGGCATGTAAGGCTGCATTACCATCTCTGTGTATGGGGCTCAACATGTGTTTCTTTGGGTGGGACTTGGGGGCAGCCACTCCGAGGCTGTGCACGTGTTCATGGGGACAGAATCCTTGGTGTGTTGTGCACATGACCACTGTGATGTGCAACTGTTCATTTCAGAGCATGTGGCATGGTCACATTTCCAGGTTGTGTATGTGTATGTCATGTCACATACCCCCTGAGTCCCATGTTGGATGGTATGTATGTCACAGGGTGGCCCATTGCCACGATAGTGATGGCCCTCCACAGTCTGTGTGCATGTTGTGTTTCAGATGTCTCTGATTCCATGTGCACAATGGGAGACAGTCTCCACATCCACGTTGTTTGTGCACGGACTTTGATGTTGTGCGTGTGTCACAGACGTCCATGTCTGTCGTGCAGAGGCAACAGGGACCACTACCTGTGGGGGTCATGGTTGTTTTGCTGTGGTGTATTCATGATACGCCATGTCATGCCAGTGTCCATGTGGCAATACAGGTCACTGGGAATCTACCTGTCAATGAGCTGTGATGCCTGGGGCACATCTGTCCTCACATGTCACTGTGGTGTGTGTTTGGAACGTGACAGCAGTACATGGGTACTGTGACACAGCCTAATGATATCCCATAGCACAACCTGGGACTTGTTGACTACACATGTTGAACTGTGATGTTAGATGTCGGCCATGTAGGTGCCATACATGTCCTTACAGAACGCCACACACATCATGTACTTGTGTCTCGTAATGATGTATCATGTGATATTGAGTATGGTCTATGCCACATATGTGGGGTGACTGACAATCTTTCTTTGTTCACCTATGCACTGCAGGGCACCAGCTGTCCATAGACCATTCCCTGACCTTGCAACCATGGTTGAACGGGACTGCATCCGACGGTACCGCTTCACCAGGCCGCTGATTGAGGAATTGACGGTGCGGTTGGCCCCACATTTGCAACCTGGCCGGACATACCCTACAGCGCTGACCCCCAAGGTGAAGGTGATGGCGCCCTACACTTCTTTGCCACCGGTACCTTTCAACACACTGTGGCGTCTGCTGGTGGGATATCACAGACCATGTTCAGCCGTGTGCTACGCGATGTTTTGGAGGCTATGTTGAGATACCTGAACCAGTACACCTATTTCCCTAAACGTCACCAACTCACTGACGTCAAGAGTGACTTCTATGCCCTGGGGAGGATGCTGCATGTCATTGGCTCCATTGATGGGACACATGTGGCTTTGGTACCACCACAGGCACATGAGCAGGCATACAGGAACCAAAAACATTACCATTCGGTCAATGCTCTGGTGGTATGTCTTGCAGATATGTGCATCTCACACGTGTGTGCCCATTTCCCCGGTTCTGCACACGATGCCTAAGTGATGAGGAGTAGTCGCATCCCGAGTATGATGTCACAGATGCGGAACCAGCGTGCCTGGCTTGTCGGTGTGTTCTGACTTTGTACCATTGTGTGTGTTCTGCAATGTAGTATTCCACCCTCTTTTCCAACTCAGCTAATGTGCAATTGTCTGTATGTAGGTGACTCCGGATACCCCAACATGCCGTGGTTGCTGACGCCCCTCAGGAACCCTGTGACACCAGCCCAGATGCGCTACAATGAGGCACATGGTCGGACCAGGAGAGTGATCGAGCGGACATTTGGTCTCCTGAAGAGCCGCTTTCGCTGCCTGGACAAGACAGGAGGGGCCCCAGCAAAAGTGTGCAAGATTGTCATCGTCTGCTGCATGCTACACAACATGGCAGTGCGGAAGGAGTTGCCTCTCATCCTGGATGACGATGACCAACATCTGCCACCTGTGGAGGATCCTGGCCTGGTCCATGATGCCAGTGATGGTGATGATGAGGAGGGTGATGTCCGCACACAGCTCATCACCAACTTCTTCAGCTGAATGTGAGTATCCAGAGATGTCATGTCAATGATGTGGGGTTGCGCGATATATGTTGGTGGTGCTCTGGTGCTGTTTGAGTGTGGCCATGTGCTACTTGACTGTATGCGTGCAGCGATGTGTCCTTACAGGTAGTCTGTACTCCCCAACAGTGTTGACATGCTAACTTGGTTTTGTGTATGTATCTTGTGACATGTATTGGGCATGAGTATTGCAGTTCTGTCCTGTTCTTCAGTGCTTTTAACTGTGTGTCATTTCTGTCCTTCACAGGGTACTTTCAGAGTAGTTTGGTCAACTGTGATCCCCCGACACCGTGATTCAACTTCCAGGGTGGAAGCTGTTGTTTCCCTGCAGGTGATGTGCCACACACCCCTGGACCTTCTTTCTTCTATACTTGTTGACTGTGTGGCCACTCCCACGTGGGATTACCTTGCATCTGTGGTGGAAACAACATGTTGCAAATGTGTAATAAACCTGTGCTTCACTTTGGGATGTGCGTTGTTTGTGGTCACACATCTGACTGACATTTGCTCACTGCACCTGTGGGCTAGTTGACACTGACTGTGAATAGGTGTGGTGTCTGTGCATTGCACTGTTTTTCCTGGGAACATCAGTGTAGGCGATGAGTCAGATGGCCCTGGTGTGTATGTGTTGTGTAGCCCTAGTGGTGTGTCTCCCTCATATGTGTCACGTCGCCATGACTCACATGATGGTGTTGTACTTGCTGTAGCAGTTAGCATGCACAGTGTCATTTAGCAGATCATCATCTCCATGACATAAACCACGTTGGAATGACAAGAGAGGCAAGTATGGTGTATTGGTGAGTTTATTTACATACATGTGTGACTATAGTGCACAGGATGGTGGGTGCTGTACATTGGGATTGTAATCCAAAGTTCCCAGATGAGTTGGAAGTCTTGGTAGCAGAAATGTCCTGAGTAAAGTCAACAGTCATGTGATACATTGGTCCAACTTAAACTCCCCATGTAATGTGGGAGATTTGGTTTGCATTCAACAGGGTGAACAGTTTGCACACAAAGGAGAATGTCCAGAACAGGTGTTGGGTTCCTGGGGGGGATGTGCGTGGGCATTGGCCTCTCAGTTTTCCTTCCTCGGATGACCCCTCTTCATTGGTGGGGGACCCTCACGTGCAGGCTGCTGCGGTGCAGAGGACTCTCCACCAGAGTCATCCTCCCTCCCTGTGGCAGTGTCAGTTGTTGCAGCACCAGATGTTGTGGGCACACAGGGAGGTGTGGCCATGTTGGTGCTCATCTGGTGGAGGCATGTCAATATGTCCCTATGCACCGCTGTCAGTTCTTGCAATGTGTCCCACTTGGACTCCATGCCAGACATGTGTGTCTCCACATGGGACATGTGTGTCTCCACACGGGACATGTGGGAGTCCAAGCGGGCATGATGGGCAGCCTGCTGCTGTTGTATGTCCTTGAGGATCCCCACTACCTGGCTGACCTCTCCGGTGCTAGTCTGGTATGCATCAGCAATGCGTGCCAGTTGTGGGTCATCATGCAGTCCAGACCCCTCTGCAAACAGCGACCTATGTCTACCACCCCTCCCACCACCCCTGGCGAGATGTGCAGGACCTGCGGTGGCACGCACAGGTGACCCTAGGTCCCCTTGGCGGTTGTTACTGGTGTTGTTGTCTGTTGCTCTGCGGTGGGCCTGGGTCCCTGTGCTGTTGTCATCGGTGCACCTTGGTCTGTCCGTGTGGGCGGGGGTGGTCTGTGTGTTGGCAGTTGTTGGAGGGGTGGGTGCAGGGGGTGCAGATGTTGGTCCTGCTGGTGCTGCATGATGACTCTCACCGGAGGGGCCAGGTAGTTCTTCCCTATCCGAGGTGGGCAGAGGCTGTTCCACACCAGTGAGCTCAGTGTCCTCCGGGGCCTGGGACAGGGACTCCTCCTCGTCTGCTGCTGTGTCCCCATCATCACCTGTTTTTGGAAGAGACACACAATGTATGTTATGTTTCTACAGGCATCAATGGTTCACACACCTGACAGATGTGACTGTACCTCTGGATGCGGGCCTGTACATTGCATTGTCCTAAGTTGTCAGAGGTTGATATTGGGGTTGCACATTGTCATGCCAACTTGAAGCATTTCAATGTGAATGTTGAGGTGTGTGCATGGCCAGCATTGGTTATATTTGGTGGACATCCGGTCCTCCTTCTCCCCCCAGCCCAGTTATCCCACCATGAAGCATGCCACACTTGCAGTGTGTGCAGGTTGACTCTCAGGATGTCAGTCAGTGGTGTCCTGCTGTTGGTTGGTGCACAGTTCCCAGCAGGGCCTGGTACTCCCCACAACATAGGACCATTGTCAGACATCTTAGAAGTGGCTTTTCACTCCCTGTGAGGTGTGCATGCTTCAGTGTGAGCTTGCTAGGCCAAGTGGGTGGGGGATGTTGAGCTGTGACTCCCACTCCCATCTTGCTGTTGCCTACACCCCCCTTCCCAGCATGCCCATACTTCCTTCCTTTTGACTCAGCTTCCCTTTGGGGTAATGTGCCTGTGCTGACAGGATGGCTGAGAGTGTTGTCCTGGCGTTAGTTTGGCTACATGTCCCAAAAGTGTCCCTGTGCTTCACACAGCATGTCCCAGGGTGGTGGTTCTTTGTGGGATATTTAATTAGAGTGTGAGGCATTGCATTCTCCCAGGTGAGTTGTGTGGAGTTTGTGTTGAGGGTGTGTGTGAGAAAAGCTGCTTGTAACTATGGTCAGTGCTGTCAGTCCTCCTTCCCACCCAGCCAGATATCCCACCATGGAACGTGTTTCCATTGCAGGGAGTGCAAGTTGTCTTTCAGGATGTCAGTCAGTGGTGTCCTGCTTTTGGTTGGTGCACAGTTCCCAGCAGGGCCTTGTGCTCCCCACAGCAGTACCCAGTGTCAGCCATCTTGTCAGTTCTTTTCCACTCCCTTTGATGTGAGCATGGTTCAGAGTGGTGTTGATGGGCCAATTGTGAGGGTGAGCATTATCTGTGACTACAACTCCCATCATGCTATTGGCTACACTGACTTGACCAGCATACACAGAATTCCTTCCTTTCAGTGAGCTTCCCTGTGAGGTGGTGTTCTAGTGGTGGCTACATATCTAACTGTGTTTGTTGGTTAGATTTGTGCCACTGCCTGGCTCTCTTTGTTGTTGGGTTTGTACATGTCATGACACAGTTACATATCACTTTGAGATGGCATGTATTGTGTTTATCTAACTAACATACACATCTTGGGATGATTATCTTTTGGTTGCTGTGGATTTGCTAAGGGTGCATGGTTTGACTATCCCCTTGACAGTGATGTGTGTGTATTGTCACACAATATTGTGTATATTTGTTGTGTACTCACCAGGCTCTGGGATGTTTGATAGTCCATATACGCTCACTGGTGGTAGGATGGCCCGCACCTTCTCCTCCCAGGGCCTGAGGTATACTGGTTTGGCAGGAGGGCCACTGCCGGTGTGTTGGCTCAAGGCGTAATCCTTCTTGAGTAGGTCCTTGACCCTCCTGCGCACATCATATCACCTGTTCTGGATGTCTTCCTTTGTGCGCAAACATAGTGATTGTGCGGTCACCCTGTCGATGATCCTCTCCCACATCTTGGTTTTCTGTGACATGGGGGTCTGTTGGACCAATGTACCAAACAACTGGGGCTCTACCCTGAGGATCTCATCTACCAGGACTTCCAATTCACTGTCTAGGAACTTTGGATTCTTCTTTGGGGGCATGGTGATGGGTGGTGGTGGTGATTGATGTATGTGTGGGTGTGCAAGTGAGGGTGTGTGAGTGTAGGTTTTGCTGGGTGTATGTGAGGGTGCTATTTGTTGAGGTGCTGATGGTGTGTGGCTTGTGTGATGGATGAGCTGTGAGTGTGTCTGTGGTTGCTGTCTGATGGTGTTCTGTGCTGGCAGGTCAGTTGAATTTGCAAAGAATCATGGTCAGGATTTGTGGGCTTTATATGGGTGGAGTTGTGGGTGTGTCTTTGTTCCATGTTTCCCCCCCCCAGTATTTATTGGCTTTGTAATTGCTTGTTTGGCCCTTTTTTTTGTATTTTTCCTTTGTAGTTTTTGTGCATGTAGGAGACGTTCTTCTGACCGAGTAGGACGCTGCAGTTGTCTCGTGCGAGCTTCTCCGAGTCGTTCACGCTGTGTTTCTGCTGTGTTTCATGTGCGGCGTACGCGTCGGTCGCGGGGTATTGGGTTGCTTCGGCTGGGTTTTGTATGCGTGTCGGTCGTACGGCTTGGGCTCCGTGCGACTCGGTCTGGTTTTCCACGCATTGCATCGTACTGCGCGGGTTGTAGTTCGCGGGTACGTTTCGTTCGGGTTCATTCCTGGTGCGTGTCGGTCCGTTGGATTCGTGTGGTTTCCCATCCGGATGGCTGTTTTCCGTGCGGTTGGGTCGTTCGGCTTGTGTTCCGTACGAGTCGGTCGTGATTCACATGCATTGCATCGTACTACGCAGGTCGGGCAGCGCCGGTACGTGTCGGTCGGACTAAATTCCCGTACCGAATCGGTCGGTGCGTTTTCCGGCCCGAATCGGAATCGGCCCCTAAGTCTTTTGGCAAACTTATAGTCAAAATCCTATGTTTTTCCACAGGAGAGGTATTCGAAAACACCGCCTCCAGCTGGTCAAATTTTTCAGCAAGCCAATAAGGCAAATCATCCTTATTCTGTGGGCGTTTGCCCATCACCGAATTAACCATGACGGGACTTATAGTCACACCGCCAAGTCCAGCTGGATGCGCCGCAACTCCAGGAGGGGCCATCTGGACGTTGCCTGTGACATACTGTACTAAGGCTCTGTGTACACGGACCAAAGACGTATGCAGCACGCGCAGTTCATCTACTGGAACCGCTAAATAACGTGGATGCGGGGTATACCCGGCCAAAACAGGCCAAGCGGCCCATCTATCAACAAGGGGCCTAAACGAATCGGGATGACCGGATGTGGGAGGGCGCCATTAAACCAAACACGGTGTTGCCATGCCGTGAGCGGTACTTCAAGAGCCTGATAAGGCTGATAAACATTAGGAAGGGTGGTGGGAGCGTAAACGTGGAACAAATTGTCAGCTCCTTCCACCGCCGGAAAAGTGACCCATGAGTAAAATACCTCAAAGTGGTAAGCCGGATCAGCTTGGACCACAAAGATGAGGGCGGCCCCCTCGTCGGGTACTCCATAGGCCGTTAAATGAGCATGGAGCGCGGCTATGTGCTGGGATATTGACATTCACAGCCATCAAGACTAAGGGCCCGATTCTGATGCGGGTTGGAAAAGCTTCCCGACCGAGGGCATGATTCTGATGCGGTTAGGAAAGCCTCCTAACGGCATTTGCTCCTTCCAAATCAGATCGGGAACGTGTCTTCCCGACCGAGGGCCCAATTCTGATGCGGTTAGGAACAAATGTTCCCATTGAAGTCAATGGGAGTTCAACCAAATCGTATCTGGAAGCATCCGGATGCATCCTACTCCGCCGGTCGGACTTTCCCGATCCTAGTGGGTCGGACACCATTTCCCAACCGATTCGGTCGGGAAGCTTTTCCAACCCGCATCAGAATCGGCCCCCTAAGAATGTAGAACAACCTAGTGCGTGGCAGCGCAATGGAGGGTTAACATTAAAGAGAACACCTTTTAATAACTTCAAGCTTGAAAGAACCTATAAAAACATCAATATAGGAGGTTACACCCTCACATCTGTTTCCGGAAACAGAAGTGAAGGGAATTGTGGACAAGCACAAGCACTACTCAAGCGTCTCGCAGATAAGAAGCCCACCACACGTTGGTGGCATCATGTTGCGGGGATTCTGCACATATACAGAACTATGCGCAGGAAAACAGGACCTCGGTGTATAGTGGTGTACCAACCATCCACCTTAGTGCCCAAAATCCCAATCCGACTAGCTATAGTGTCTCATTCGTTCTCCGTACTACAGCGAAGCTACCAATGATTAGACATCCCAGAACACGGACTCTTTCAGGAATCGCGATAGCAAGAACACTCTTTCATTACTCACTCATACTTGTCCACAACGTGCGTATTAAGAGACACAGAATAGTTTAAAATGTTTATTTCAACTATCGTGCTCTAAGACACAGTATACATGCCAGTACTAGCAGCATAATGCATAAAGACGAAACAATAAGCATTGTTACAATTCCATAGAATAAAAACGGGGACAGCATTTTAAAAAAACAGTGGATAAAAGGACTATAATGCCTTGACACCCTCCCCGTGCTAGTAACTAGTTTATTATAAAAATAGAAGACCTCTGGGCTTTGTCAGGAGGACCCCCATACCTCAAGAACTAGATGCAAGGTTTACATCATTGGACAAGCACAGCTCTTCTCCCTGGAAAGGTTTTACTCCAAGTGCCTCCAACAGGGAGATCACAATATTAAAAGCACCCGAATTTCTCCAGTGCAGCTGTATTTCATGTTATGTCTAAGTGCGAGGGGCTGACCAGAACAGCAACAACAAGGGACGTTGTTTTTCGACCTTGTACATCGTGTGCAGACGAAAACCACAGAGAACAGCAGAAAAGGTGAAAGGCAGAAATGCAGACAGTTCTAATGTGAACGGTCACAAGCAGAGTTTGAAAAAACAAAGTCACAGAGTAACGTGTGCAAAGGAGGCATCATGGCTGCTAGGCCTAAGCTAACTTAGCAATGTCGACCATGAGGCCACAATCCACACTACACAAGAATGGTGACACTACCTATTGGGGCCCAGCATTTGGTCACAATATACACTGATCATAAGAATCTCCAATTCCTCAGGTCTTTTAAAGTTTATTCAGAGAAAATATCGGAAAAAAAATATAGGGGTTGATTATGATGACGGGCGAACTGCAACTGACCAACTGTCGTTTGTGGTCCGCCTGACATCTGCCCCTGCGGGAGGGACCATCCTGCTGTTCGTCAGAGCATCGGAAATAATCATGATCCCTCAATGATGGCGGAGCCAGCATCAGCTACGCCGCCGCGATTATGATGTCATTTTCTGACTGCCTTTCCATGTCGGCCTTTCCTAAATGGAAAGGCTGTTGGAAAAATGACTTTAGGGGCCTCCAGCAGGGCCCCCTTCCCCTCTTGGCCCTCCGCTATGGTGCCACATGGTGCGGGAATGTTTCCAAACATCCATTTTACAATGGCAGCTTGTGCTGTGATCCTTTTCTGCCCATCGCACAAGCTGCTATCGTAGAATGGATGTTTCCATTCACCGACCTATGGTTCGATGGTTCCTTTTCGCAAAGGCGTCCGCTCGACATCTTAATGAGGCCCATTGTGTGACAAAAATATCATGTTTAAAATATAGTGATTTGAAAATATCGTGGTAAGTAATGTCGAAGTCAAAAATGTAAAAATTAGGTGTTGTAATAAATATCATTGTCAAAAATATCAATGTTAAAAATATGATTGAATGTAATATTGATATTTTAGTAAAATAAGTTTATAATATTTTTTTGGTGAGTTATTTTCTCTGTTTTAAATTTAATGTTTTTAATTTAAATTGTAGAATTGTTTTTTTGTGTGTTTAATAATATATTTTAGGAGCGGGATGTTAGGTTTATAAGGGATAAGGGTGGGGAGTAATTTGAAAAAAATTGTAAAAAAATTATATAATAATAAAATTTCTTTTATCTTTGAAATAAAGCGATAGAATTTTAAAAGATTTAGGAGTGAGATGTTGAGCTTATTGGGGATAAGGGTGGGAAGTAAATAAAAAATGATTTTAATCATTTTGAAAATTATATTTTAAAAAAATTATTGAATTAATTATATAGAATTTGTGTATAAATATTAGTGGGATATTGGAATTTTAGTAGATAGGAATGAGAATTTATTTATGAAGTTATAAAAAATTGAAATACATTTTATAATTATAATTTTTTTTAAATAATTGAAGTGATTTAGGAGTGGGATGTTGGAGTTATAGGTGATAAGGGTGGGTAGTAATTTAAAATAGTAAACAAAATGAATAATCTTTACCCAAAAATAAATAATATTTGATAAATGTTTTAACTTACAAATTTAGGAGTGGGACACTGGATTTTTAGAGTTATGGGTGAGTTTTTTAAAAAACTGGAAAAATAATGGATTTATTTTAGTAAATTATGTGTATTTATTTTTATTTTGAAATAAAAATGTATTTGTGACAAAAGTTTCAAAATACAATATCTGTATGTGGGTGGTTTTGTTTTTCATTAAGATTAGTTGGTATTTTTCATTAGGTTTTTAACCCCTTGCATGCTCATGACGGCCCTCGGCCGTCATGCGTCACGGTGGGCGTGTGCGGAGGACGGCCGGGGGCCGTCCGAATCCCGCCCACTATTTAAATTGCCCGCACAGCGTGAAAATTCGCGCCGCATTCAAGGGGTTAAACTGTTTGTACATTTATTTTTTAATTTGAATATTATAAAAATGTATATTAAATACATAAATAAAAATATTTTAATTTGTTTTCTATATTCAATATTTATTTATATATTTTTGTAAGTTTTTTAAATTATTGTATTTTTTATTTATTTATTTTGTTGGGTTATCATAGGTTTTTTTTAATGTAAAATTACTGAAAAGTATTACATTTTATTTTGCTATTTTCCTTTATTTGTGTTATTTGAAGTATTTATGTACATTTTATTATGACTATTTAGTTATATATAATTTATTTGTAATAAATATGTGAATGTTATGAAATATGTTTTAATATTTATTTAAGAAAATCATTTTTATGAATTATTTCATTTATTTTAATATCTTTTACTTTTTGGTTAATCAGGTGTGTAAAAAAGAGTACAATGTTTAGAAAAAAAGTAAAATTTGTGCAAAAATGTAAATTAAAATGTATTTATTTACAAATTAAATGAATTTTTGGGGGATAAATTGTTTTTTAATATCTAAGGTGTCCATTACGATGTCGGGCGGATAAAAATCCGCCACCAACCACAGTGGCGAAAATCCGCCCGCCTACACCCTCTGAATACCGACCGAGCAATTACGATGCCGCGAACCGAAAACCGCCGGAGGCTGAAAATAAACAGAAAAAACCGCCCGCCCATGTCCGAGTCCAAGTCCATCCGCCCGCCACGGACGGAAAGACGCACGAAAAGCCAAAACCGCCCGCCCTGACGACCGAGACACCGCCCGTTAAATTAGGATCGTACCGACATGAGCGCGGGAAATCCACAAATACACCGCCCGCCAGCGCAAACAACAGTGACGAAAATGGACACGGCGGAAGACCTGGCGGCCACGTCCATGCACAGAAACCATCCGCTGACGAATACAAACACACACAACATGGCTAACAAGTCCACACAGCAACCCACGCACAAAAACCCAAACACAGTACACATCCCTGAAACACCCCCCCCGGACATACAAATCAACTACAAATCCCAGAACACCAGCCACAACACACCTGAAAACAACAGACCATCATGACACACCCACATAGGTAAGTACAAAACCAGCCCCTCCACAGACCACAACCCCCTGCAACATTACAAACTGAGGACGAAAGCACACAACACAGCGAGACAGAAAGGACAGCAGCACACCACAGACACGCACCTATCACACCCATCACCACCACCACCAAACACCTGACCCACAAACCCCCTGCACATCACACACCACACACCGCACCAGCACCACAAACACCAAAACACACACCATGGCATCACACAGAATGCCCAAGTTCACTTCCACCGAGCTGACGGTCATGGTCGACGAGATCGTCAAGGTGCACCCACAAATCTATGGCAACCAGGTCCAACAGACACCACTATCCACCAGAAACCGGTTGTGGAGCAGGATCGTAGACCAGGTCAATGCAGTCGGGAACGTTCCACGCAACAGAGGAGAAATTAACAAAAGGTGGAACGACCTCAAAAACGTGGTCAAGAAGAAGGAGAGCAAAAATCGAGAGCTGGCTGCCAGGACTGGCGGAGGGAATCCCGCGCTATTCAAGACCTTCAAGGCATGGAAGGAGAAGGTGCGAGTCATCATACATCCGGAGATCCTCACCGGATTACCAGGGGGAGTGGAGGCTGGTAAGTACAAACAAACGTATACCAGCACACCGCCATGTAATCACATGCACTACCACCATGCCATAGCTCCTAGGGACAAACACCCCCATGTCCAGTACACAATACACAAGACATCACCCACACATGCAACAGACACTCACACACACTCAGCCCAAAGCTACCAACTAACAAAACCATGGGGGCATGTGTACAGTCAGCCAGCACCGCAACTACCACCAGGTCCCCTTGTACTCCAGATGCGCCAGAATGAGCACTCCCCACACCCACATCCATGTGTCCGCCATAGCTGCACTGACCGACAATTAACAGGTAAGTAGCCGGAACACAAAGACAGTGGGTCGGAGGGGGACAGCTGAAGTAAAACACCCACCAGGCCCCCACTACCACAGACCAGCAAGGTGGAGCACACCCCACATCCATGTGTCCGCCATAGCTGCACTGACCGACAAGTAACAGGTAAGTAGCCGGAACACAAAGACAGTGGGTCGGAGGGGGACAGCTGAAGTAAAACACCCACCAGGCCCCCACTACCACAGACCAGCAAGGTGGAGCACACCCCACATCCATGTGTCCGCCATAGCTGCACTGACCGACAAGTAACAGGTAAGTAGCCGGAACACAAAGACAGTGGGTCGGAGGGGGACAGCTGAAGTAAAACACCCACCAGGCCCCCACTACCACAGACCAGCAAGGTGGAGCACACCCCACATCCATGTGTCCGCCATAACTGCACTGACCGACAAGTAACAGGTAAGTAGCCGGAACACAAAGACAGTGGGTCGGAGGGGGACAGCTGAAGTAAAACACCCACCAGGCCCCCACTACCACAGACCAGCAAGGTGGAGCACACCCCACATCCATGTGTCCGCCATAGCTGCACTGACCGACAAGTAACAGGTAAGTAGCCGGAACACAAAGACAGTGGGTCGGAGGGGGACAGCTGAAGTAAAACACCCACCAGGCCCCCACTACCACAGACCAGCAAGGTGGAGCACCCCTCCCTCCCAGTACCATGTGGCATCCATTGCATTGCGCACTCAGAAACAACCTGTAGGTGGGAAACTGTGCAGGGCGGGGCGTCTGTAGGCATGAGGACTGTACTACGACTGACACATGGGACATGTCACGTAGCAGAGGAACACGCAGCACTGCTCCCAGTCACAATCATGAGACCAATGTGCACACGGACATGTTCAACAGAGTCAAACCCCACATGACCTATCACAGATACAGCAACACCTAAGGATCCACGTCTGCATGTACAAGTCCCACTGGAGCACAGACCCACACGGCAGGCACTGTGCCACCCATCACACACATCAGCAACACCATCGAAGTCCTGTCCATGTAGTCCTCACTGCCTGTCACCCACACATCGTACAACAACGCCCACGTAAGACAGACCGTACTAGAAGTAACAGCTTGGAACCACAATATTGCACACAAAGACAACCGGACCCATGAAACACACAGGCACACAATGCACATTCAACATATCATCCATCTCATCTCACAGCCACAATGTCATGAAAGGTATGACATCCGAACAGCTGGCCCTCATACAGTAGACATGCAAAGATACCTGCCCATGACAAATCAAGTGCCTGCAGTGACCGAAGCGCACGTCACACTGCGAATAACGACACACATAACATAGTCAACACCCCAAGAGCACAGCACTGATGCACATGTACCAGGGCAGCACGCACACAAAGGAATTGGCCCATCTTCAATACGACGTGTGGCACACAACAAGCACGAACTCACAACATTGCTACCAATGTGATGTCCATGAATGATAACAGTCAGCAGATATTCCGGCCATGTGAGACAGACACACAACTTTGTCCATGCACTGTCACGTTGCCAGAACACATGTCACGTTCTGCACCCATTACCCACAGCATGTCCCCCAAAAGCATATTTCAACCCAAGAGCGTTTAGGGGCTGTACCCCCTTCTGGCATCAGCGTACCTAAGCGTTCCATCCCTCCCCTAAACCATCGTTCAACCCAACATCGCCGATGGTCCTGGAGCACGCATACACACGAGCCACAAAATGTAGGAGCATAGCAACACACACCCATCGGCATTGCTAATCCGTCCCATGCCACATGTCCACATCACACAGACCCATTGCCTAGCCCACGCATACACACATCGTACATCCACACACACGCCACTGGGAAACCTGTGCACGACAGTGCACGAACTGTGAATGTCAGACAACCAATACATACTTTGCTAGGTGCAACACAATGACCCATCTCATCCTCCCCACAGGTGCCGAACTGCTGGATGCTGGAGAGGGTGACAGCAGCCAGCACAGCCAGTCCGCAAGCCCCCGACCCGGACTCATGGATGTAGAGGAGCTGGACACCTCTCCGGACACGGACCACCCAGCAGGCCCATCTGGAGTGGCAGGGCACAACCGCTCCCCAGGGCCCCTCCTGCCTACCAACCCATCACCCAGGGCTGCTGACCAGTCACAGACCCCTGCTGCCACAGCCGTTGAGGCCACCACCACCGCCGCAACCACCACCACCGCCGCAACCACCACCACCACGCCATCCCTCGCCACAGCCCCTGCGCAAGGGTCGGCACGGCCATCGGGCTCCACCCTGGGAGCCAGAGCGAGGACCGTGGTGAGCAATGTGGCTAGTGGGCAGGTCGGTGGCAGCAGTACTGGTAGGAGGAGCAGGGCCAGGCCAACGCCAACTGTGCCTGGGAGCCAAGCCCTGCCGCCAATCGACAGAGTCCTTGGGGCCTATGAAGAGGTCCAAGGCGAATGGGCCAGGTCGGCAAGCGACACGCGGGAGGTCCTTGCGGTGTTGAGGTCCATGGACGCCCATATGGCCCAAATCGCGGCCCTCATGGGCCAGCTGGTGGTGGGGGGAGGGCACAAGCAAGGCCAGCAACACCACCTCCGCCACCACCTGCTGTGGCGCAGGCTCGTGCAGCATCGCGTTCCCCTGCGTCCACAGCGAGTGAGCACTCCTCAACCACCACCAGCGGAACATCAACACCCCCTACCAAACGTGGAAGGGGCCGTCCGAAGAGGAAACAGGTGTCCAGAGAGGACTTCGCCCGCACCAAACGCCAGTGAGTCAGCCAGCCACCTTGACCACCTACTGCATTGACATGTAATACGATCCTACCCCACACTGCCATGTGAATGGCATGTGTCTGTTGGACTGTGGACATAGAACTCCATGGGTACACCTTGACCATCACGCAGCCATGACCGTCAACTCATTGTCACAGCATGCACCACATTTGTCATCACCTTGCACACAATCACATGTCACCGCTGTTAATAAATACACCTTGATCACAATCGGCTTAATGTGTCCTGGGTTTATTCCACGATGTGCAATCGCCACCATGAGCAGAAATGCATCTGCTGTGTGGCATGTCGATGGGACAGGAGAGGCTGCAGGGACCTAGGGGTGAAAAACAGAACAAGAGTACATTCAATGAGTGTGTCACACACTCATCACACAGTACTTGTCACCAACTACAAGCAATGCACACACATCTCACAGAGCAACAGGGCACAATGCTACAGCCACTGTCAGTGGCATACCAACCTGGACATGGACCATTGACACACAGCACTCAGTGAACAAAAGGCCCCCGTAATAGAGCACACATACACCTGCACAACTACAGCTACATCAGCCGTCGTACATGGTCACTCACCGTCAAGTGAAGTAGCGGGCGATGAGCTGCTGACGCACATTCACAGCTTCATCCTCTCCACTGTCCTCTTCACTGGAGCTGTCCAGGTCTGCAGGCTGGGGCCCTGGTTGATCTCCGTCATCCACAATTAGGGGGATCTGCTTGCAGATCGCCAGATTGTGCAGCATGCAGCAAACCACAATTATCTGGCACACCTTCTGTGGGGAGTATGCCAGTGCGCCCCGGGTGCGGTCCAGGCATCTGAACCTGGACTTGAGGAGGCCAAAGGTCCGCTCAACCACACGTCTGGTACTCCCATGTGCCTCATTGTAGCGTACATCTGCTGGGCTCCCAGGACGTCGTAATGGGCTGAGCAGCCAGGGTCCATTCGGGTAAGCAGAGTCACCTGGGTGTGAGGGACACAGAGAACCGTTGCAATTCCAACTGGACACAAGACAGCATCGCACAGCCAGCACGCTACACTACTCCACATACTCACCAACAATCCAGCCACGGTCCGGTTGCAGATTGGTCATCAGACGTGGTAGGATGCTGTTGCGCATGATGTGCGCGTCATGGGCCGATCCTGGGAATTTCGCACACACGTGTGTGATCACCATGTTCGCAAGGCACACCACTTGCACATTCAGGGAGTGCGTGTGCTTCCGGTTGCGGTAGAGGTGCTCGGTGGCCTGTGGTGCAACAAGGCCAACATGGGTGCAGTCTATTGCACCAACGACGTGGGGGATTCGTCCAAGAGCATAGAATGCACCCTTCACTGCCGCCAATTCACGAGCCCTGGGGAAGCGGATGTATCTGTTCCTGTACAGCATCATGGCTGACAGTACATCCCTGAGCACCATGCTGAACATGGGTTGGGACATCCCACCTCCACTGCCCACTGTGTGCTGGAATGACCCAGTGGCGAAGAAATGCAGTGCAGCCATCACCTTAGCCGTGGGGGTGAATGCTGTTGGATACACCCTGCGAGGACGGAGGTGGGGTTCCAACAAGACACATAGACGATGCAGGGTGGGTCGGTCCAGACGATATTTGCGGATGACCTCAACATCCACCATGTCTGACAGCAATTGGTAGGGGCGATGAATGTTTGGTCTCCGCCTAGGAAAGATGGAAGTGAACACATGTCAAAGCAACACGCCACATGGCATATTCACATACACAGAACATAAATGACTGAGCAGGCAATTGAATGACAGAACGGCTGACAAGTAGGGTCAGCACAGCCACAATACACTTACACAGGTCCCCTACCAATAGCAATGGGCAGTGACACACACCATTGCTATGAGCATGCACATGGGGAGTTAGGCCTTAACAACTTGTAAGGCATGCTGATGGCAACAGACTGCATATTCGGTAAGCTGCAACACCACGGCAACATGACTAGCTGCTGTGCATCACACTGCTTCCGAGGCTGGGTGTGTAGGGCACACACCAACAACGCTATGGACACAGGCTGAGTGGCCAAAACAATTGGGACCGGTGGCACGAGGGGATATGAGACAGTCATTGATGTCCCTATTGCACCCTAAGTACAGCACTGTACGGATCACACCTCCAGAAACATTGACAGGTGTACACATTGACAGCCCCATGCCGACACGGCTGTGTGCTTGCAACTACACATCACAAGTGACACGTAACATTGCACGTGCCAAGTGGCAGATGTACATAGTGAAAGATGGCATGTGTGTGCATATGCATATCCCATGCTCCCATGCCAATGTGTACATGATGATGTTCCTACATACATGTGGAGGCTGAGCACTGGCCGTCCCTGCCTATGCACACAGCATGTTGTGGCCCTGTCCATTGTGGACCTGCACCCACACGCAAATCATGGCCACACCTGCAGATGCATTGCGCACATTATACTGTGTGGTGCACATGGCATCAGCGGACTGTACCCGGCATGGGCCAGGCCCTTACGGCCAACTCCAATGACCCTCGCGGTTGCACCCTGCGTGTTCCACTGTGGAGGTAGGCGTCCATGGCCAGCTGGGAGCAGGCCAACGTCTGCAATTGAAGCTGCCAGACATGGTACACGAATCGCAGCAGCTTGTACCCACTGAAACGGCCCCAGGGGGTAATATGTGTGTGTGAGTGGGACAGGCATAACCACAGCTACCTGGCACTGCAGCCTGGCACCCCTCGACGACACCTGCTGCTGCCACCACTACACCTACACGTGGATGACGCTGAGGACATGTCCAGGTCCACTCACCAGCGAGGAGCTGGAGAACCTGGATTCCGTGCTCCACGCACACTGCACATGGCTATTCCTTGCGAAAGTTGTGTGTGAGAGACAACTGCAGTGTGTGTGGGTGTGCATGTGGGGGACACACATGTCGTTGCTCCTCAGCACTATGAGTCAGAGCCTGTGGAGTACAGACATGCACTGCACACCATGCTGGCTGCAGGTGGCATGGGTATGTGAGCTCTCGGGCGCTTTGACCTGTCTGTCCCTCCCGAGTGGTGGTACATGGCAACTTCATGTCAGACATCCAGTGACACAGACAATTGGCAATGCAGGTCTCAGTGCACTTGTTGGTCGTGTGGAAGTCAGGCTGGGGCCATGCTGCCCTTCTCAGTCCCAGCAGGCCTGGCCTGCACATTGACTGCACAATGCCAGTAGGTGCCGACACAGACTGCCTAGTGGGTTACATGTGTCTCCTGTTCAGGACCCCCGGATGAGCACTTACTCTGCACTGTCGATTGGACACACCATGACTCGTGATAGGGATGTGTGTGAGAGATAGTGGCACTGAATGTGACCTTCGTTGCGGGGTGGGCCATGCACAGGGCGAGTACGCTGATTGTTGCGCAGTGTTGGTCACAGTGGGTACACCCACACAGATGTGTTGCCTTGTGATCTTTTTCTAGGTCAGCCTGACAATGGACAGTAGATGTGGGCAGGCTACACATTGCTCGATGTGCTGTCTATGTGCATGTGCATTCACACCAGGCACAAATGCCCCTGCACATGTGACCCCTGCTGCACTCAGTGCTGGGTCTGTTGAGCTGATGCACTGTCTGTGCGTGGGGCAGACACCCCTGCTCACTTCCGTCATTGCCCATGACATCACTTTGCCGCAGGTGACATGGATCATGGAGGGCCCACATGTACGCGTGGGTGGACTACACAAGACTGTCCAATGGTTGTCACCCCCAGTCAGTGCTTCGAATGGGAAGTATGTGGTGCTGGTACTCATTTTGCTGTGTCGAGTGTGCGGGGCTAGGTGCGGGGCTACATGCAAGACATGGGAAGGTCATCGGCTTATCTACTAGTTGCAATACACACGAGACATGTCTTTTTCTGACCACATCAGGGGCATTCCTTAAACTAACTGAAAGTCAAACAGTTATCTTTTACACTGTCCTCATGGACTCCCCTCGCTCACACCAATATGCATTTGCACATGAGAAGCTAGCGCATGCACAAGCAGCTCCAAGCTCGCCCCAGAGAGGCCAAGGAGTGTATGTGTGGGTCCAGTTGTACATGTGGTCTGTCTCACGGTATAATTAGTGGCGTTACGCCGTCCACATGCGTGGTGCCCCGACTCGAGACCCGGGCAACATTGACAATGCGTAACAGGCTCCGCAGTCCGGATACACCACCTGCAACACACAGAGGCTGTAGCTGCCCTAGCGGGCCAGTCCGCGTCCAACTGGAGCTCATGGCCCCACACATTCACTCTTTGGCCTCTCTGGGGCGAGCTTGGAGCCGCTTGTGCACGCGCTGGCTTCTCTGTTGCAATGGCATGTAACGTGTGTGGGTGTATTGTCAATGGGTGGGATGGTGCGAGCCACATTCTGTGACGTCACTGCTGCTTGTGATGTGTGCGTCCCCCCACTACTTCCATTTGACTTGTGCCATACTACACATTGTGGATGTGTTGCCTGCGTGATGTGACAAGGATGAGCGCGCCATGACCTCTCACCCACCATGCTCTACTGCCATCCCGTGCCCTGGATTGCCTGTGCAAGTGGACAATGTTGGGGATACACCAGGTCGACAGGGGATGTGAGTGCCTTGGCAAGGGCCTGGCGGACGCGCAGCAGTATCCGGCATGTCCACGGAGGGTGGGCTGACGTCTACACTTGATGCGGCATTGTTCGTGTGCCCGCCTGTTGTGCACACACGAGTTCACATTCGTCACCAGACAGGTGGTCTTTACAGATTCCCAGGAGTGCGCCAATGTACTGGTCCTGAGTCCTCCCAACACAGCGTGTTTCAACATTGCATGTGCGCACCTACCCGTCACACCAACCCACCTGAGCCATGCGTAACTCCCGCTTCACATGACACATGTGTGTCTCCCACAGTTGTGCTACTCATTTGCGTTGACATCCAATGACAGTGGACTACATGGTCATCTCACGACTGCTGTGTACTTCACACACTCTCATCCTCTCTCATTCGTACTTGTGAAATGAATCAGCAGAGACACATTGTTGCTTCAAGCCATGTATTGGGACTTATGTCCTCTGTGATGCAGTATAGTGAACACTACTGGCAGCGAAGTGCATGTGGAGGATATACTCAGCATGATTACACATAGCATAGGGTGTAGGGGTACAGTGATTAGTTGTTGACTGTGGGATGTGGGCTTCAGAGTTACAACTGCTTAGCCGTTGGTGTGCTAATGTACATTTGCTAATTACTGTGGTGCTGCTGACTGACACAGACAGTATACATTTAGCCTACCAGTCCGCTTGTCATCATGGGCACAGTGCATCTCAGTTCCATGTTACAGGTTTGCTGCTATGGTTACTCATACACACGTGCATGGAGGTGACATCAGGGCATGGGCTTACATGCATGCAAAGGCGTCCCACTTGTTGTTGCGATGTGGTGGGTACTGGCCATGTCACAGTCACTGGGCTCATGTTGTTGGTGGATGCACTTGGTGTCCATGCAAAGGTCCTGGCACGGACGTTCAGAGGGAGGTGTGGTGACAGCTCTCACATACTACAGCAGGACGATTGCTGTCCACTGACCGGTGCATATGTTCATGGGCGCAGGATCCATATCATGGCATGGTTGTACATGCAGTTCTGTCCATGTGGTTGCCATACACAAATCCCATGCCTCTGCCTCCCCCTGTTCATGCAGAGTTACTGGATGTGATGAGGTACAGGGTGCATTTCCCAAATAGTATCAGATGTCATGGCAGTGTAGTTGTTGTTGTGGTGTCAGTTGCAGGTTGCATGGTGTAGTAGTTGTACTGGTAACTGCCTAGTCCGTGCGTAAGCCAAGCATGGGTACGGTGTGGGACATCATTGCTCAATTGGGGGTCTGGCGACGGGGCCCGACGAATTGACAGGTTGTCAGGAATGCAATACCTTCCAGCAGGGCTTCCATGGCATTGGTGGTGGACATGGTTGCCATCCAATGTAGCGGATGGTGGCTGTCAAGGTGTTGGTCGTGAGTTGTCCCTTGTAGGAGCATGATGGGACATGTTGGATGGCATTCGATGTAACTGTAATCCATTATCCGTCGTGTGGAGGCACAGTGGTCCCATTGCAGTGTGGGTCCGATAGTCGCCACATACGCCATGCCCCCATAGGCTGAACAGACCCTGTCGTGGGCGTCCAGGGGTTGAATAGTTGTAGCAGGTCTGCCCTTGGACATGCCGGGTTGGAGAGACATAACTCCACAGGATAGTAGAAGGGACACCTCCGACAGTAGAAGACGGGGATGACGCAGCTGAACAATGCAATGCGGTAAGTTAGTCGGTAACTTACGTTCAGCAAGGCCAGATTGTCACATCCCAATATCTGTATCAGGTTATGTTTGTACAGCTTGATCTGTCCGGCGTAGTTGGGTAGGTGTGGTGCAAGTGCCATTTTGCTGCAGGGCGCTGTGGTGGCGTGCTCCGGCTGTCTGTGCAGTCTGCAGAGTGCAACCTCCAATGTTGCTGGGAATTCTGTAATGGTCGTAGGGAGGCAGGACTTGTGTTATGTTGGCTTGTGCGGAGGACACGGGCCCTCATCCCACATGCTTCTCTGAATGGTCAAGGTCAGTGGTGTCTGACTCCTTCCAGATAACTTGCATGTGAACCACATGGGGGAGTGTTATCATTTCTTCTTTCCGTTCTGAATGTTCTTTGGTGTTATGCGCTATCTGCCCTGTGGCCGCTTCCCTCTGCATGCCTGTGTTGGGCTTTGTTTGGTGCAATGACTGTTGTCTCCGGCTTGTTTAGTCGGGATGTGGTTTCACAGTGGGAATGGAAGGTCATTCGGTGCTGTCTCCTCTCCCGTGTGTGGGCAGCAGGCTGCTTTTCCGCTATACGTTGGGCCTTGTGTTATAATTGGTCCCACCTGTTGTCTGTCCCCGGTATCTTTGATGTTACGTATTGCAGGTCTTGTTATTGGGTGCAGGGTGGCACCGGTGTTTCTGTGTGGTACTGGCGTACCTTTTCCCGACGGGGTCCATATTCTGATGGGTGATGTTGCCTCCGCTGTGTGCTTCGCCGTGTTTTGCACACAGGGGTGTGTCCTAATGTGGCGTGACGTCACTGACATGTTCGGGTCAGTTGTGTGACATCAGGTTGGCAACAGTGAATTGCCGGTTGGGGACATGACTGTGGCAGGGCTGTCACGTGACATGTGCGTTCTGGGTGGTGCTGGTGTGTGTGGTGTTTTGTTGTGACCCTGTGTTTGTGTGCGGCGCATGCATTGCGCTGGCGTTGGCCTCTGCGTTGTGCGCAGGTGTGGGTGCAGTGGTGGATGTGTCGTGTCCACGCAGGGATGTCGGGGGGGCCATATACAGTTTTTCCGCCCTTGCACTGTGTGCGCTGTTTGCGTGCCCCTGTTGTGTGTCTGCCTACCTGCGTCGCCGCGGTGCGTTGACTCCTGGGTGCTGCATCAGGTAGAGCATGGGGAGGGCCTGCAGTGCTGGATTCATGCTCGGGGGGTCCGCCTCTTTGCTATCCATACTGTGCGTTCGGTTTTCCGCCTTGCTTACACGTGCGGTGTCTCTTAGCCGGGGGAACTGTTTGGTTCTGGCATCGTAATTTGTACGCCGGGCGGTACGTGATTTCGTCGGGCGTTGTGTCTCCATTGGGCCGCGCCGCTCCGTGAACGGGCGCACTTTGATGGCGGACGGCGTCGCTGGCGTACGGGCGGTGTTTGGCTGTCTTTTTGCATCCTAATTGGGCGGGCGTGTGTGCTGTGGCGGGCGGACGGTAACTGGTGCTTTTTGCATCTGCCAGCACGGCGGTGGTGCTTCCGCCCGCCATCCTAATGGGCCCCTAAATTATGCATTTCTATATTTATGGATTGTTGTGTAATGTTTTATTTAAGTAATGTGTTTTATATCAAAAGTAAAGTTTATTGTTTATTGTTAATAGTTTATTTGAATTTTTTCATATTGGAGAGGGAAAACTGTGTTTAATGTCTAGCATTTTTCAGGAATTATTTTATGTTTGGAGTGAGTAGAGTATATTTTTTTAAGTTTAGTGTCCTGCACCTTTACTGAGTTAAGTTATATTAGAGTGGGAATAATACATTTTCTATGTTTAGTGTCCAGCACCTTCCTTGACTTCAGTTATTTTGGAGTAGGAATAGTAAATGTTGTCTGTTTAGTGTCCAGCACCTACCCTGACTTTAGTTATATTGGAGTGGGAATAGTAAATTGTGTATGTTTAGTGTCCAGCACCTTCCCAGACTTAGGTTATATTTGAGTGGGACTAGTAAATTATGTATTTTTAGTGTCCAGCAACTTCCCAGACTTCAGTTATATTGGAGTGGAAATAGTAAATTATGTATATTTAGGGGCTGATTCCGAGGTCGGACGGACCGGAGTCTGTCCGACATCGGTTGGCAATTGGAACCAAACGACCTCCTGTCGTCGGTTCCAGCCCAGCAAGTAGGACGCAACCGAAACCTGTTCGGTCGCAATTCTATTCTTTACAATGGGAGCAGGAATTCCGAATGAAATGCATGCTCTCATTGCAAAGAGCAGAGGTGCAGTTCATCCCTGCACTCCATGACAGGCACCTTCAGGTGCCTGCCACGGGGTGCAGGGATCAACAGGGGGGCACCCAGTCCACCATTTGGCAGCCTTGCACCCATGGGGGCCCCCAAAGAAAGATTCCCAAAGCCTTTCTGTGCCAGAAAGGCGGGCACAGAAAGGCTGTGGGAATCTTCCATCGGAATCCCTCGGCCGGAAAGAGCCACCCGAGAGATTAATGGAGGATTTCGGAATGGCAGCCGGGGTCTCCGAGCCTGTCGGAGGCGATTCAGAAATCCGGTTCGGATTCCTTTCCAATTGACCCCATCAAAATGGGTCAGTCGGAAAGGAATCTGAATGGGCAATTCCGATGCGGTCGGAACGGCTCCGACCGATGTTTGTAGCCGTTTCCAACTGCATCGGAATCAGCCCCTTAGTGCCTAGCACCTTCCCTGACTTAATTTATATTGGAGTGGGAAAAGTTAATTAAGTATGTTTAGTGTCCAGCACCTTCTTTGACTTCAGTTATTTTGGAGTAGGAATTGTAAATTATGTATGTTTAGTGTCGAGCACCTTCCCTGACTTCAGTTATATTGGAGTGGGAAAACTAAATTATGTGGGCCTCATTTATGAGGTTTTGCCGTAGGGCAGCACCGCAGACCTTCCTGCTGTGCTGCGCTACAGGAAAAGAAAAGTCCAGGAATGCGCTGTATCTCTCATATACGGCGCATTCCTGTCCTTTTCACTTGTGCCTGCATACAATGGGCTGCCGTGTGCCAACGCAGGCACCTTTGCACCATGATGCAAGGGTGCCTGCGTTGCGGGTTTGATTATTTTGTGCAAAAAAGAAAACCTTCCTGCACAAAAACAATCACAAGAGCTTTTTCCTCTTTGCATTCTGCAGCACACATAGAAAAAGGAAAAACGAGGAGAAGTAAAGATATTTCTCCTTGTTGTGCGTACCTTACGCCTCACCTAGGGAGGCATAATTTTTTGGCACTGCCTTAGATTTACGATTTCTCATAAATCTGGGGCAGTGTCAAAAAGCCATGGATGTTGCTGGGAATGTCCCCAGCAACACCTATTGCACTCCCCTTTAATGCAGAAAACTGCGTTAAAGGGAACAATATTTATGAGGCAACATTCAGCCAAAAAAAGTGGCTTAGTGCTGCCTCGTAAATATGGAGCAGGCTGCTGCTCCATGGAACATCACAAAACAATGGTGTTCTGGTGACACATGGGGCCTCATAAATGAGGCCCTGTATGTTTAGTGTCCAGCATCTTACTTTAACTAAAACAGACTTATAATTGTTAAAACATTTTTTATTTAACACACATAAGTATTCAATCCACATTTTTATAAGATGTAAACATTTTTTATTAAAAAGAGAACATTTCGGGCCTCATTACGATGTCGGGCAGAAGTCGTTGTGGTCTCAAGACCAACCTGCCTCCGGTGGCGGTCCCGACACCACGATTACAATGTGACCCCACATGGTGCGGTCGCATACTCCCATACTCCCATTTGTCTATGGGAACTTGTGCTGCAGCCATAGCACAAGCTCCCATAGACAAAAGGGAGAATCTGTTGCACCCTGAGGGGCCTGCCATGTGGTGCAGGGATTAACAGGGGGACACAGTAGGTGCTCCTAGAGCCCCCAACCAGAGCCCGCAGGGTGAAAGGGGCCCTGCTAGAGGCCCCCAATATTACATTCCGACAGGCTTTCCATGTTGGAAAGCCCGACATGGAAAGCCTGTCGGAAATGGACATTGTAATCCCTAAGGCAGAAACGCCATCCATCAGGATTACAGGCAGGCCTCAGATTGGCTGACGGGCTCGCCCGTTGGAATACAGCCGGAATGACGGTCTGGTTTCACTTTCGAACGCCTGCATCGCAATTCTGTGGTCGAAACTGAAACCCCGATGAGAATTGGAAAGCCTTTCTGACTCTCATCGTAATTAGGCCCACATTTGTTAAGACATATAACACATTGAACATATTTTTGCATTTATTGTATGGATTTATTTTTTTATTTATTTTAAACAGAAAAATAGTTTTGTATATTTTTATTATATAGTAAATACAAGTAGTGTATTTTTTTAAATAAACATTTACATATATTTATAATTTTTAACAACATATTTTGTAATAACATTTATTAAATATTATTATTTTTGTTAAAATATTATTTAATTTTCAGTTTTTTAGTTACATTGTTTATTTGTACAGACATATATATTTTGTATATGTTGGAGAAAAAAGTGTTTGTTGATATTGCATGCTCACATATATATTTTTTTATTTTTTACATGTTTTGCAATGAAGATTTTTTTCTGTTGGTTAAGTAGCATATATTTAATATATATTAAATTATTTTATAGACCATATATTAATATTTAATATATATTTTACAAACATTTAAATATATAATACTGTTTTTTTCTGTGTTTAATATTTCTCATATATAGTACATAATATCATATATTTTTATAATATTATTTAATATTTTATTCTATTTTAAATCATAATATTAGAATAGAAAAATACATTTATAGTACATTGTTACATTTTGTAAATAAAGGTAATGTATTACTTTTTATACTTTTTTAACACTTGTACATATATTTTTTACTTGCAATTAACAATATAAAATATAACTGACTAAATAATATTATAAATTATAATATTATGTACTATATACTGTACAATGTTTTAAATATATTTTATAATAATATTTTACATTTTTATATTTTTTGCAAAATTTGCAATATACACATTTTTGCTATAATTAATTTTCACATTGATTTGAATGGGGAAATAGTCTTTTTTCCAGTTTAATTAGGCAGCCATTGTTGTTTGGACTAAGTACATTTTGTATTCTATCAGTATTGTTATTGGGTCCATTTTGGAGAAGGAACCTCGCGGTTGGCAGGTGTGTCAGATCCATTAAGGCAAGTTTGATTTTGCTTATTTTTAAGATAATTTAAGGGTAGGCGGAGGAAGTTAGGTATTGTATAGGGTATGTACTGTGTTATTTTTGATGTTGATTTGTAGTGTAGGGTGTTTATAGTAGTATGTGGAATAGCGTTAGTGTGTTGTATTTTGAATGATACGTAGTGTTGTAGGTTATGAATATTTGTGTATATGTTTTGTAGTTGTAGGTGTTTTTGACTGAAATGTAAAGTATTACAATGTATATGTATGTGCAAGAGAGAATTGTTTTTCTTTTTTATAGGTGCTTTTGTTCCCGTTTTGGAGTTGGTCGGAGGATGCGTTCTGCTTTTTTATTTTAAAGGAAATGTATATTAGTTTAATCTAAACTAATCATTTAAAAAATATATTTATTTTTAGGGTTCCTGGAGCGCTTCTTTTGTTAACTCAGTTTTTCGGGTTTTTATGGTTCTACGCTACAGAGGATTTCTTTTTGCACAGTTGTATTTTTCAGTTTTTTGGAGTTCTTAAATTTGTAAAAAATGGATTTGGAAGGGTTTCTGTCACCTTATTCTTTTTTGGATAAAGGTCTGCAGCTACAAAACTGTAAGTAATTTTAATTTTATTCTAAAAAGAGTAGGAAATGTTATTTCTTTCTTTGTAGTTTGATGTTTTAATTTTCGATGCACTGTTTTATTTCCTATATGTGGAGAGGTATATACGGTTTGGTATGTATTATTATTTTTATTTGAAAAATATTTTTAATATGTCAAATATTATTGAAATAATATATATATTTTTTGACATATTAATATGTTTATATTAAAAAATGTATAGAAGTTAGGTTGGTGTATTTTCTATGTTTACTAAATTATTATTGGTCATAGGTTAGATTTAGAGTATGGATTTTGCTATGGTTTCTAGTTATTCTAGATCTTTAGGATAGTAAATGCTCATATATTGTTAAAATGTGTTTAGTTAGTTTAGGGCATAGTTGTGCTATGGATTGGTCTAGTCTAAGGGACCGATTATGATTTTGGCGGTGCTGCGCCGGCTCTGTGCCAGCTTAGCCCTGCGAAAGACGTGCAGGGACCTCCCACCAGATTATGAGTTGAAGTCATGTCTGGCGAGCTTTTCCTGTCTTTTCTTTTGCTGTTCCCACTGAGGTGCCCTGAAAGCAGGCACCGCAATGCGAATGTAAAAGAAATCCCAGAACCGCACGGGCTGTGAAGTCCATGCCGCCCTGGAACTTGGGGTGCATGCAAACAGGGGGGCACATGTTATACCTCCCTGAATGCATTCCATGGCGGCAGGGGTTCCCCTCCACCAGCATTTTCATGGCAGTGAGCCCGCCATGAAAAGGCTGGTGGAAGGGAAACTCAAAATATGCTCGGCGGACAATGGTGGTCCAGCCTTGAATAATATATAGGCCCTCAGCACTGCGCCACCTCTAGGGAGCGGCGGTGCCCTGGCTTAGCGGTAGACTGCCCAAAAAGCCACCTCGGAATAGGGTGTATGCAGGACTGTCACCGTGAGCCTGGCAGTCCAAGACTCAAAATCGGGCCCAAGCTCCTGGTAGCTCTGTTCTTTTTGTATAGCTTCTAGTAGATTTTGTAGGGTGGGAATACTTCTTCCCATTGTGGATTGGAAGGCATTATGCCATCCGTCCAGTGCATTGTTGGTTTCGGCTTGTTGGGCTAGGGTACTGTTGTACACATTCAACCATGGAATGTGGAATTTTGGTTGCCGCCTGAGTCCAGATCTATGTAGTCTTCCTACCCAGGTATCCTCAAAATAGTCTAGTAGGGGAGATAATTTATTTTCCTTGGCTTGGTAGTGGGCACTTTCTTTTAATAGGTTATAGTGATTTGCTACTTCAGTTACAGGGACATAGGCTAGAGCTATTAATTTTTTTATTTCATCTGCAAAGGGGCTATTTGTTGCATATTCTACACTTAGGGCCCTTTTACGAGACTGGCTGTCTGAGGACCGCCAGACTGGTGGTGGCGTGGCGGATCCAGCCACCGCCGCACTGGCAGTCCGACTGCCCAATTACGAGCTAGGCAGTCCGACCTCCCTGGGACCACCAGCTCCGCCAGGGAACCACCATTCCCTGACATTGGACCGATGGTCAGAGGTCGCAATGTGCTTGGCGGGACCACCACAGTCCCACCAAGCATATTACGAGTTTCCTCTCTGGCAGAGTTTTCATGGTAATTCCACTACCATGAAAAACCTGGCGGAGAAGAAACTGTGCCTCCACTGCATGTGGATGCACACAGGGAGGTATGACATGTGCCCCCTGTGTGCATACACAGATGTTCCTGCATGGCATGGACTTTCGAGTCCATGTCGTGCAGGAACCTTTTAGTGCGGTCCCATTGCGGTGCTTTTTTCAATAGCACCGCCACCTTTAAAAGAGGCACCTCCATGGGACCACCATGCCACCTTCTTGCCAGACTACTTGTAAGTCGTAACCTGGTGGGCGTGTGGAGCAACCTTCGGCGGAGCAGTGATGCAGCAGTTTGCTCTTACATGCCACAACTCTGCCAAACAGTCATAATCGTCCCCTAAGATTAGATTTTTGTAGGTGTCTCCATATGCTCTGGTTGAAAGGGTAATAGCACCCTTGTATGGCTGTGTGGGAAAACATTTTAAGAGTGGTTTGTATCATTAATTGTTCAAAGTCAATGATAATTTTTGGGGGGTAATAATTGTTAGTTTGCTGTTTTATTCTCGTTAGGAGGTCTACATAGCTAGTTGTTTGCTTATTATGTAAGAGTGCAGAGATGAAAGGGATGTTACTGTTGTGGTATTCCTCATGGACGGTATAAAGTTGGTAAAATGGTTTGGGACATATTTTAAATGTCCCATCCATCATCCATGTTTCGCATTGCCTTAGTTTTAATAGGTTTGTGGGTGTTGCAATAATAATAATTATTTTTTCATGACATTTAGAGAGTGATTACGATGTCAGGCAGACGTAAGTCTGCCCAACACTGACGTGGAAATGGGACCGACTGGCCTGAGGTCGGCGTTCCCGACTGCCCAATCACGATGCGACTGAACACTGTTCGGCTGCATACTCCCATTCCTCTATGAGAGCTCGTGTTACGGACGTAAACCGGCTATAACACAAGCTTCCATAGAGGAATGGGAGTCTCTGTTCATCCCTGCACCGTGTGGCAGACACCTCAGGGTGGCCGCAGAGGCAAGGGGTCCCTGCTAGGGGCACCCATACTCGCTCTCCAACAGGCTTTCCATGTCGGAAAGCCTGACATGGAAAGCCTGCCGGAGACTGAGTATCTCAATCCCAAGGGCGGAAAGGCCGCCCTTTGAGATTACGGGCTAGCCTCCAACTGACCAGCGGGCTGAAGCCAGCCGTAATGACTGGCCGGTTTAATTTCTGACCACCAGCATTGCAATGCAGCAGTCGGAAATTAAACCAAGATGCAGACTAGAAAGGCTCTGACGGACCATCGGAGCCTTTCTTAACTGCATCGTAATTGGCCCCTTATTGTCATATACAAGGAATTGTTCCTCTTTGTGAGTCATTATGGGTCAGGGGGAATTTCTACTTCACTGAATGTTTTTGGGGAAGGGGGTGTATGAGTTATGTCTTTTTTGGTTCTGGAAATTAGTCGTTTTAAAGTTGTTTTAACAGGTAACTGACCAGTTATGTGCTCTGGGACATGGGGTAAAATGCCTTTGAGAATTTCAGTTGTGGGTTTTGGGAGCTAGTGCTCGCTTCTTTAATATTTTCAAATACTCTCTGACTTCAGTCATGGGTGGTTGTGTTCCTTAACACTTATAACAGTTGTTTCTCTAGTTGCTGCCCTCCCATAGCAAGCATTTGAATAACATTTTTTATATTTCCATTTGGTGTGGTTAGCGGTTGTTTTCTCTTGGCTGTATGTGTACCCCAGATAGCATAACAAAAATTTGCCTTTTCGCAGAGAGATACATTTTGCACCTTCTGTCATTTCCTTAATTGTACTGTAATTAAAGATATATGTAGAAAAATTTAAATATATATTATATGCATTTTTTACATTTTAACATTTCACAATTGTTAATACACTTACATATCTGGGGTGCGTTGAATTTTTGGTTTCTTGAAAACTTTTCTGTTCTTCTTTCTTGTTTTCAGTTTGCTGCTTTTTCCTGTTGAATTAAAAATAAATGTTAGGCTATTTTGTTTAGAAATAGTATGGCCCTAATTACGAATACGGTCGGATGCATCGTGTCGGAATGGAAACCGACATACTAGTAGTCAGTGGTTCCATCTGATGAATTTGGATACAACCGCCCATGAGGCGGTTGTAAACATCCATTTTCCAAATGCGGCTTGTGTAGCTGGTGGAAAAGGGCTGCTGCACAACATTAGGAAAATGGATGTTTCCAAGCATCCATGCACCATGTACCAGGCACCATGTGGTGCATGGCACGCGGAGTATCGATGTTTGGGGGCATCACTGTTGCCCCCCAGGCCTCTTAGCAGAGGCCATGGAGGGACAGGGGCCCTTCTAGGGCCCCCCAAGGTCTGCTTCCGACAGCTTTTCAATGGTGGTCGGACCGCCATTGAAAGTCTGCCTGAAACGTGCATCATAATCCCTACGGTGGTACCTGAGCAGGCACCGCTGCACTGTAGGGGATTACTAGTTGCCCACTGCCCTGAAAGGCTCCTTGAGCCCATCTGATAGGCAGCAGTCGGTCCTTCCAACCCCTGACTCTGACTGCTGCATTATATTGCAGCGGTCGGACTGCATGTCATGATGTAAGTTGGATTGCAACCGTCAGGCCGTCGGTTGCGATCCAACCAACATCGTAATCGGCCCCTTTGTTGTTTAAGATTTACTTGTGTGTTAGTTGCCATTTAAAAGTATACTTACGATATTTCGTTGGTTTTCTTTTTTTATCTTTGAAGTTAGTTTGATTGAAGTTGGGAGAGTCTGTAGAGAAGAGAAAATGTACAGAACGAAAACATTAATTATTTTAATTATTTTATATTGCATTTAATTTTAATTTACTTAGGTGCTGCACTGAATTAGGGAGTATACTTACTTTATGAAGTTGGTGTGTGAAGTATCTATTTAAAGCTGCTGTGTTCTGGCAGAAATCCGGCAGAGTTTCATTCTTCACCAGTTTTTGCTGTTTAAGAGGTAGTTTGTTTGTAATTTTTGGTCATCTTTTATATTGTTTATTTAATTGGTAGAAGATTTTAACTGGTTATTGTTGTATGTAGTTTTATTTTAATGGTTGTTAAAGTGTCTGTTCAATTGTTTTGTCAGTGATGTTCTTTTTTTGGAAAACACTAAGGGGCCTATTACGATGGCGGTCGGAAAACCTCCACGACCGCCATGGTAGCGGGAAAACACTACCCGCATGGACTGCGACATCACCGCCGGTCGAATTACGATGACCCGCGCTCAAAATCCGACCGCGGCGGGAGGATCGCGGGCTTTAACATTGCGGCGGTTGCTGCTGCCCGCAGCACCGCCGCAATGCCGAAAGGAGCATGTCCTGCATTTCCCTGCACTGCGTGGCAGGCACTGCACAGTGCCTGCCACCTGGTACAGGAAAATGTAGGGGGGACCATGGGTATCCCCCCAGTGCACCCACACCCCCCCAACACATTGGGGGCCCGCAACGGGCCCCCGGAAGACAATCTCTGCATGCCTTTCCATGGCGGTTTGACCGCTGAGGAAAGGCTGGCTACCGCCAGCATCATAATCCTGCTGGCGGAGCCTGCTCTGCACCGCCACCATTATCCCGGTCCTGCTCTGTCCGCCAGGCAGGAGTGCGGATGGCAACCGGCGGAAAAGCAGCGGTCGGAATTTCACACCGCTGCGGTCACCACCGCCATCCTAATTTGACCGGCGGTTTTCTTGGTTGCGATCGCGGGCGGATGTCCACCGCCGGTCCTGCGGGCGCCACTGCCGGCCCGGCGGTGGACATCCGACCGCCATCATAATAGACCCCTAATTAATTTTGTTCAAAAGTATATGTGGCTTTAAATGTGTATTTATTAAAATATAAGGGGCTCATTACGATGGCGGGCGGAAGCACAACCGCCGTGCTGGCGGATGCAAAAACCACCAGTTACCGCCGGCACGCAGCAGTCCACACGCCCGCCCAATTACCATGCGAAAAGTAGGCCAAACACCGCCGGCAAGCCAGCAACACCGTCCGCCATCAAAGTGCGCCCGTACACGTAGCGGCGCAGCCTAACTGACACACACCGTCCGACGAAACACGTCCCGCCCGGCGTATAAATTACGATGCCGCAAACAAACGGCACCCACGGCCAAGAGATACCGTACGACAAACCGAAGCGGTAACACGGACGCCGAGCACGGACAACGAAGAAGCGGCTCCCCGAGCATGAATCCAGCACTGCAGGCCCTCCCCATGCTCCTGCTGATGCACCACCAAGGACGCAACGTACCGCGGAGACGCAGGTAGGCACACACACAACAAGTGCACGCAAACAGCGCACACAGTGCAAGGGCGGAAAAAGCGGACAACCCCCACCAGCGCGTGTACACTACACATCCACCATTGCATCCACATATGACACACAGGCCAAATCGTAACATCGCGTAACACATGTGTACACACCACCTGGGACTAGGGAACCAACAACCCCGTCACGGCCCCAAAGCGGCGATGACGCCGCCACACATGCGCACAACGCAGAGGCCAACCGCAGCGCCATGCATGCGTCGCACACAGACACAGGGACACAACCAAGCAGCACACACATCAGCCCCACCCCGAACGCACATGACACGTGACAGGCCTGCCACAGACATGTCCCCAACGCCCAATTCACGGACAACACCCAACGCCACACAACCGACGCACACATGTCAGTGAAGACACGCAACAGCAGGACACACCCCAGTGTAACAAACATGGCGTAGCACACAGCGGCGGCAACACCAACTAGGAGAAGCAGGGCTCCTTCGGGAAGAGGAACGCCAGTACCACACTGAAACACCCATACCACCCTGCACACATGAACAAGACATATAAAACGGAACACCAAAGAGCCCGGGGACCGACAACAGGTGGCCCAAGAATAACATTCACACACAAGGCCCAACGCAGAGCGGAAAGGCAGCCTGCCGCCCACACAAGGGAGAGCAGACAGCACTGAATGACCTTCCATTCCAACTCCGAAACCACAGCCCTACGACAGAAGCCGGTGAATACAGCCATTGTCCAAGAATAGACCAACACAGGCATGCCGAGGAGACCGACCACAGGGCAGATAGCGCATATCACAGAAGCACACAACGGACGGGGAAGAAAGAAGAAAACACTCCCCCATGTCGGCCACATGCAAGTTAATTGGAAGGAGCCACACATCACTGACCTTGAACTGTCTGAGAAGCATGTGGGATGAGGGCCCGTGTCCTCCAAACAAGCCAACAGAACACAAGTCCTGTCTCCCTACGACTACACAGAGCTCACAGCAACCTCGGAGCGTGCACATTGCAGACTGCACACACAGCCGGAGCACGCCACCACAACGCACCGCTGCGAAATGGCAACCGCAAAGCGATACAAAAGGGGATGATGGACGGAACGCTTGAGCCAATCAAACACTCACCCCCAGTCAACTGATCTGGGTTTAATCCATCATCATTCTTTAGCTCACTCCACCACCCCAGTTCAGACATGGCCATATGCAAATCAGTCTGACCCTGTGCCTCATGGGAACAGTCCAGCCCGAACTGCCAAGCCATGTCTTCCCTGGACCGGAAACAAGCATCGTAGGACCGGTTTCTGGCATTCCAGCCGTCATCAGCCAGGCTTGCTTGAATCCAGTGGCAAAGTGAGCAAGGGACCCACGTCTGGGCATACCCCCGCCAACTTAGGGCGAACAAAGCGATACAAAAGGGGATGATGGACGGAACGCTGAGCCAATCAAACACTCACCCCCAGTCAACTGATCTGGGTTTAATCCATCATCATTCTTTAGCTCACTCCACCACCCCAGTTCAGACATGGCCATATGCAAATCAGTCTGACCCTGTGCCTCATGGGAACAGTCCAGCCCGAACTGCCAAGCCATGTCTTCCCTGGACCGGAAACAAGCATCGTAGGACCGGTTTCTGGCATTCCAGCCGTCATCAGCCAGGCTTGCTTGAATCCAGTGGCAAAGTGAGCAAGGGACCCACGTCTGGGCATACCCCGCCAACTTAGGGCGAACAAAGCGATACAAAAGGGGATGATGGACGGAACGCTTGAGCCAATCAAACACTCACCCCCAGTCAACTGATCTGGGTTTAATCCATCATCATTCTTTAGCTCACTCCACCACCCCAGTTCAGACATGGCCATATGCAAATCAGTCTGACCCTGTGCCTCATGGGAACAGTCCAGCCCGAACTGCCAAGCCATGTCTTCCCTGGACCGGAAACAAGCATCGTAGGACCGGTTTCTGGCATTCCAGCCGTCATCAGCCAGGCTTGCTTGAATCCAGTGGCAAAGTGAGCAAGGGACCCACGTCTGGGCATACCCCGCCAACTTAGGGGCGAACAAAGCGATACAAAAGGGGATGATGGACGGAACGCTTGAGCCAATCAAACACTCACCCCCAGTCAACTGATCTGGGTTTAATCCATCATCATTCTTTAGCTCACTCCACCACCCCAGTTCAGACATGGCCATATGCAAATCAGTCTGACCCTGTGCCTCATGGGAACAGTCCAGCCCGAACTGCCAAGCCATGTCTTCCCTGGACCGGAAACAAGCATCGTAGGACCGGTTTCTGGCATTCCAGCCGTCATCAGCCAGGCTTGCTTGAATCCAGTGGCAAAGTGAGCAAGGGACCCACGTCTGGGCATACCCCCGCCAACTTAGGGCGAACAAAGCGATACAAAATACAAAGCGAAATGGCAACCGCAACACACCTACCCAACTACGCCGAACAGCTCAAGCTGTACAAAACCAACCTGTTTCATATATTGGGATGCGATCTCCTGTCCCTGCTGAACGTAAGTTACCGACTGACTTACCGCATCACATTTTTCAGCTGCGTCATGCCCGTCTTCTACTGTCGGAGGTGTCCCTACCAGCATCCCGTGGAGATATGCCTCTCCAACCCGGCATGTCTGAAGGCGGACCTGCTACCACTACTCCTCCCTCTGGACGCACACGACAGGGCCTGCTCTGCCTATGGGGGCATGGCGTATGTGGCCAACATCACACCCGCACTGAAATGGGACCACTGTGCCTCCACACGACGGATCATCGAGAACAGCTACATCGAATGTCACCCAGCATGCCCCATCATGGTCCTCCAAGGGACAACTTACGAACAACACCTTGACAGCCACCATCCGCTACATTGGCTGGCAAACATGTACACCACCAATGACATGGAAGCCCTGCTGGACGGCATCGCATACCTGACAACCTGTCAATTCGTCGGACCACAACGCAGGTTCCCCGATTGACCTATGATGTCCAACCCCGCACCCATGCTTAGCTTCCGCACGGACTGGCCAGTCACCACCACAACAGCCATACCAAACGACCGGCAACTGTAACCACACCATCAACGACATCGCCATGACATCGGATATGACCGGGACATGCACACTGTTCCCCATCACATCCAGGAACACCGCATGCATCGTGGGAGGCAGTGGCATGGGCTCTGTGTATCGCACCCACATGGACGGAACTGCACGAACAACCAGGACACGACATGGATCCAGCGCACATGGACACACACCCCGCTCAGTGGACATGAATAGGTCGCCTGGAGTCTGTGGGTGCTGCACCCCTCCCACCCCCACCCCGGGAATCCCATACCAGGACCTTTGCATGGACGACAAGTGCATACAACAACAACACGACCCCAGTGACTGTGACATGTCCAGTAACCACCACAGTGCAACAACAAGTGGCACGCCGCTGCATGCATGCAAGCACATGCCCTGATGTCATCTCACATGCACGCGTGCATGAGGAACAACCGCAGCAAACCTGTCACATGGAACTGAGATGGACTGTGCCCATGATGCCAAGCGGTCTGGTAGGCTACATGTATACCGTCTGTGTCAAAGTCCGCAGCTCCGCAGCTATACGTAAATGTACATTAGCACAGCCTTGGCCAAGCAGATGTCACTCTGAAGCCCACATCCCACATGCAACAGCCAATCACATGTAACCCCACACCCTATCCCATTTGCAATCATGCTCAGTATATCCTCAACATGTATTCCGCTGCCAGTAGTGTCCACTATACTGCATCACAGAGGACAGAAGACTCAATATAATGTTTGAAACCAAAACTGTCTCCGCTGACTCATTTCACAAGTACGAATGAGAGAGGATGAGAGTATGTGAAGTACACGGCAGTCATGACATGACCATGTAGTCCACTGGTATTGGATGTCAACGCAAATGAGTAGCACAACTGTGGAAGACACACATGTGTCGTGTGAAGTCGTATGGACGCAGTGCTCAGGTGGGTGGGTGTGACGGGTAGATGCGCACATGCCAAGTTGGAGCACGCCGTGTCGGGAAGGGTCATGAACAGTACACCACCGCTTCCCTGGGCATTGTGAGAGGACACCTGTCGGGGGGGAGTGAACACGTGTGTGCACAGCAGCCGGGCACACGTACAAAGCGGTACCAGGCGCACCTCAGCCCACCCTCTGTGGACAAGCTGGATCCTGTTGTGCGCCCGCCATGCCCCTTGACAAGGCACACACAGCCCCAGTCGACCAGGTGTAACCCCAACATAGTCAATCCGCACAGGCGATACAGGGCACGGGATGGCAGTGGAGCATGGTGTGTGAGAGGTCTCCTCGCGCTCCTCCTGGTCATATCACGCAGGCAATAGAACCTCAACGTCTAGCATGGCACAAGTCAAATGGAAGTGTAGGGGGAACGCACCACAGCACGAGCAGCACTGACGTCACGGGAGGTGGCTTGCACCATCCCATCCATTGCCCATCATACCAACCACGCCACATGCCATTGCGACTAAGTTCAAGCGCGTGCGCCACCACCCCCGAGCCCTCCCCAGAGAGGCCAAAGAGTGAATGTGTGGGCCATCAGCCACAGACGGACGCGGCCTGGCCGCAAGGGCAGCCACAGCCACTGGGTGTCGCAGGTGGCGGATCCGGAAGGCGAAGACTGTGATGCATAGTCCATGCAGGCCGGGTTTCCATTTGGGGCACCACGCAGGTGGACGGCGTCCCGCCACACATCATACCCTGAGACAGCCCACTCGTGCAACTGGACCCACACATACACTCCTTGCCCTCTCTGGTGCGAGCTTGGGGCTGCCTGTGCAAGCGCTAGCCTCGCAGGTGAGCATGCATATTGGGGGAGCGAGGGAGGACATGAGGGCTGGGGAGAAGATGACTGTATCACTGTCAGTTAGTACAAGGGATGACCCAGATGTGGAAAGGAAGAGACGTGTCCCGTGTGTACTGCAACTAGTCGCCAATCCAACTACCCCCCATGTCCGGAATGTAAGCCCGCACCTAGGCCCGCCCATCCGCCACATCGAACATACCACCAGCACGACAACCTTCCCATTCGAAACACTGACTGGGGGTGGCGACCAGTGAACAATCATGTGTAGCCTACCCACGCGTACATGTGGGCCCTCCATGATCCATGTCACCTGCGGCAAAGTCATGACATGCGCAATGAGGGAAGTGAGGAGAGCTGTCCGCCCCACGCGCAGAAGGTGCATCAGCTCCACAGACCCAGCAGCGAGTCCAGCAGGGGTCACATGTGCAGGGGCAGCTGTGCCTGGTGTGAAGGCACATGCATATAGACAGCACATCGACCAATGTGTAGTCTGCCCACATCTACAGTCCATCATCATGCGGACATAGGAATTGAACACAGGGCAACACATCTTAGTTGGTGCACCCACCGTGACCAACAATGCGCAATCATCGACGTACCCGCCCTGTGCATGGCCCCCCACCCAACGGAGGCACATCCAGTGCCACCATCCCACACACACAAGCCTTCCACGGAACATGCTGTGTCCAATGGTCAGTACAGAGTCAGCGCCCATCTGGTGGATCCTGAACAGGAGACACATGCACACACATGCCAGCTCCCACTATGTACGTCTGCCACCTGGCACGTGCAATGTAACCTCTCACCTGTGACATGTGACTGCAAGCACACAGCCGTCTTGGCATGGGGCTGTCAATGTGGACACCTGTCAATGTTTCGGGAGGTGTGATCCGTACAGTGCTGTACATAGGGTGCAGTGCTGACACCTACTACTGTCTCATATCGCCTCGTGCCACAGGTCCCACTTGTTTTGGCCGCTCAGCCTGTGCCCACATCGTCGTCGTCGTGTGCCATACTCATCCAGCCGCGGAAGCAGTTCCATGCTCAGCAGACATTCATGTTGCCGTGGCGTTGCCGCTTGACGGATATGCAGTCAGTCCCCATCAGCACGCCCGCAAGTCATTGGGGCCTAGATCCCCATGTGCATGCACATGGCAGTGGTTTGTATCACTAGCCATTGCCATTGTTGGGAGACCTGTGTAAGTGTATTGTGGCCGTGCCGTCCCAGCTTGACAGCTGGGCTGTGGCTCATGTGCTTGCTCAGTCATGTCAGTGATGTGTATGCGAAATTGCTATGTGTCGTGTTGCTTTGACATGTGTCCTCTGCCATTGTCCCTAGGCGGAGACCGAACATTGACCGCCCATACCAATTGCTGGCGGACATGGACGATACAGAGGTTATTAGGAAGTTTCGGCTGGACAGGCCAACCCTGCATCGACTGTGTGCCATGTTAGAACCCCATCTCCGTCCCCGCAGGGTGTATCCGACTGCTGTCACCCCCACGGCTAAGGTGATGGCCGCCATGCATTTCTTCGCCACTGGGTCATTCCAGCACACAGTGGGCATTGGAGGAGGGATGTCCCAGCCCATGTTCAGCAAGGTGCTGAGGGATGTACTGGCAGCCATGATGCTGTACCGAAACAGGTACATCCGCTTCCCCAGGGCTCATGAATTGGCGGCAGTGAAGGGTGCATTCTATGCCCTTGGCAGAATCCCACACGTCGTTGGAGCCATTGACTGCACACATGTCGGCCTTGTTCCACCACAGGCCACTGAGCACCTGTACCGCAACAGGAAGCACACGCACTCCCTGAATGTGCAAGTGGTGTGCCTTGCGGACATGGTGATCACCCACGTGTGTGCAAAGTTCCCAGGCTCGGCCCATGACGCACACATAATGCGCAACAGCATCTTGCCACGACTGATGTCCAATATGCAACAGGATCGTGGCTGTATTGTCGGTGAGTATGTGGAGTGGTGTAGCGTGCTGGTTGTGCGATGCTGTCCCCTGTCCAGTTGGAATAGCAACGGTTCTCTGTGTCCCTCACACCCAGGTGACTCTGCGTACCCGAATGGGGCATGGCTGCTCAGTCCATTGAGGAATCCTCGCACCCCAGCAGACGATCGCTACAATGAGGCACATGGGAGGACCAGACGTGTGGTCGAGCGTACCTTTGGCCTCCTCAAGTCCAGGTTCAGGTGCCTGGACCGCACCGGGGTGCGCTGGCGTACTCCCCACAGAAGGTGTGCCGGATAGTGGTGGCGTGCTGCATGCTGCACAATCTGGCCATTCGGAAGCAGATCCCCTCATCGTGGATGACGGAGATCAACCAGGGCCCCAGCCCGCAGACCAGGACAGCTCGAGTGAGGAGGACAGCGGAGAGGAGGAAGCTGGTAATGTGCGGCAGCAGCTCATCGCCCGCTACTTCACTTGACGGTGAGTGTCCATGTACGACGGCTGATGTGGCTGTATCTGTGCAGGTGTGTGTGTGCTGTGTCAGGGTGGCCGTTTGTTCACTGCGTGCTGTGTGTCAACGCTCCATGGCCAGGGTAGTATGCCACTGTTGGTGGCTGTGGCATTGTGCCCTATTGCTCTGTGCGATGTGTGTACATTGCTTGTAGTTGTTGACATGTACTGTGTGATGGGTGTGTGACACACTCATTGAATGTGCTCCTGTTCTGTCTCCCACCCCTAGGTCCCTACAGGCCCTCCGGATTCCATTGCCATGCCACGCATCAGGTGCCTTTCCGCCCAAGGTGGCCGTTGTATTCCGTACAAATAAAACACAGGGCACAAACAGCAGTTAGTGTAAGAGGTGCATTTATTTCAAACTGTGACATGTGATTGTGTGTAAGGTGATGACAAAAGTGGTGCGTGCAGTGACAATGAGCTGTCGGTCATGGCTGCGTGATGCTCAGGGTGTACCCACTGGTTCTATGTCCATAGTCTAACACACACATGCCATCCAGATGGCTGTGTGGAGTGGGATCGTAGTCCAAGTCAATGCAGTGGCTGGTCAAGGGAGGCTGGCGGAAGGCTGGCTGGCTGCCTCACTTGCGTTTGGAGCGTGCGAAGTCCTCCCGGGAGATCGGTTTCCACTTCGGACGGCCCCTTCCACGTTTGCGAGGGGGTGCCTGCTTGCGACATGCTGGTGGTTGAGGTGTGCTCACTGGCTGTGGACGCAGGGGAACTGGACACTGCTGCTCGACCCTGCGCCCCGGCAGGTGGTGGCGGAGGGGAGCTGCTGTCCCTGGCTGTGACCTCACCGCCACCACCAGCTGGCCCATGAGGTCCACGAGTTGGCCCATACGGGCGTCCATGGACCTCAGCACCCCCAGCACCTCCCGCGTGTCTGAAGCAGACCTGACCCATTGTCCTTGGGCCTCTTCATAGGCCCCAAGGACTCTGGCCATTTGAGGCAGGGCATAGCTCCCAGGGGAGGCTGGCGTTTCCCTGACCCTGCTCCTCCTACCAGTCCTGCTGCCACCGGCCTGCCCACTAGCCACATTGCTCACCACGGTCCTCGCTGTGGCTCCCAGGGTGGATCCAGTCGGCCGGGCCACCACCTGCGCTGGGGCTGGTGCCAGCGAAGACGTGGTGGTGGTGGCGGCGGTGGTGGTCGGTGCGGCGATGGTTGCGGCAGTGGTAGTGGCCGCAATGACCGTGGGTGTGGCCGCAACGACAGTGGCAGCAGGGGGCTGGGAATGTTCAGCAGCCCTGGATGATGGGTTGGTGGGTAGGAGGGGTCCTGGGGAGCGGCTGGGCCCTGCCACACCAGATGGGCCTGCTTGGTGGTCCGTGTCCGAAGAGGAGGACAGATCCTCCACATCCGTGTGTCCTCGTTGGGGGCTTGTAGGCTGGCTGTGCTGGCTGCTGGCTCCATCCCCAGCATCCAGCAGTTCGTCACCTGTGGAGAGAATGAGATTTGTTATTGTGTTGCACCTGGCGAAGTATGTATTTGTCGTCTGACATTAACAGTTTGTGCAATCTCGTACATGGGTTTCCCAGAGGCGTGTGTGTGGCTGTAGCATTTGTAGTTGTGTGTGCTTGGCAATGGGACTGTGTGCTGTGCACATGTGGCATGGGACGGATTGGCCATGCCGATGGGTGTGTTGCTGTGCCCCTACGTATTGTGACTCTGGTGTATGCGGGCTCCTGGCCCATCCTGGGTCTGGTTTGTACTTTGCTTTTGGTGTTCAGATGGGACGCTTAGGAACGCATATGGCAACATGGGGGCCATGCCCCAGATTCGCATTTGGGAGGGAATATACTTTTGGGGTTCAAATGGAACGCTTAGGAACGCATATGGCAACATGGGGGCCATGCCCCAGATTCGCATTTGGGAGGGAATATGCTTTTGGGGTTCAAATGGAACGCTTAGGAACGCATATGGCAACATGGGGGCCATGCCCCAGATTCGCATTTGGGTGGGAATATGCTTTTGGGGTTCAAATGGAACGCTTAGGAACGCATATGGCAACATGGGGGCCATGCCCCAGATTCGCATTTGGGTGGGAATATGCTTTTGGGGTTCAAATGGAACGCTTAGGAACGCATATGGCAACATGGGGGCCATGCCCCAGATTCGCATTTGGGAGGGAATATGCTTTGGGGTTCAAATGGAATGCTTAGGAACGCATATGGCAACATGGGGGCCATGCCCCAGATTCGCATTTGGGAGGGAATATGCTTTTGGGGTACATGCTGTGAGCCATGGGTGCCGAACGTGACATGTGTTGTGGCAGCATGACAGTGCATGGTGTGCATGCTTGACATGGCCTGCATATTTGCTGTCTGTTGTGATTACTGGACATGGCATTGGATGCATCGTTATGAGTGAGTGATGGTTGTGTGCCAGCCAACGTATTGCAGTTGTCCCATCTCCTTGGTGTGCGTGCTGCCCTGTGCCATGTGCATCACTGCAGTGCTCGGGGGGGTGTGGCCCATGTTGTGTGTTGTTGCTCACAGTGTGTCGTGCGCTTCATTGACTTCTGGCACATGGTTGGTCATGGGCATGTATCTTAGCGTGACTGCTGTATGTGTGGCAGCTGTGCGGATGACATGCCTTTCATGAGACTGGGGCTGACGGATGGGATGGATGGTATGTTGTATGTGCATGGTGTGTCTGTGTGTTTGATGGGTTCAGTGGTGTTCATGTGCATTTATGTTGTTCCGCTCTGTTGCGTCTAGTGTTGTTTGTCTTACATAGGCGTAGTTGTGGGGTGTGTGGTTGACAGGCAGTAGGGGCTACATGGACAGGACTTCAATGGTGTTTCGGTTGTGTGTGATGAGTTGCACAGTGGCTGCCGTGTGGTACTATATTCAGTGTGGCTTGTGCATGCAGACGTGGCTCCTTGGGTGTTGCTATGTCTGTGATGGGTCATGTGGGGTGTGAGTTTGTTGTTCATGTCCGTGTGCACATTGTTCACTTGTTCGTGACGGTGGGCGGTGCTGCGTGTTCGTCTGCTACGTGACATGTCCCATGTGTTGGTCGTGTTCCGGTCATCATGCCTCCAGTAATCCAGCCCTGTCCAGTTTCCCACCTGCAAGTTGTTCGTGCGTGCACTGTACTGGATGCCACATGGCTCTAAGCGGGGGTGCTCCATGTTGCAGGTCTGTGGGGGTGGGGGGTGTTGTGGGTCGTGGGGTGGCTGGACACCCACTGACACCGATTGCTGTGGACCGTGATGTCTGCCTTTCGGCTGTCGTTGTGCACTGCGGTGGCTGACACGTGGCTGTGGGGTGTGGGGGATGCTCCTCCTTGCTGTGCTGTGGGACTAGGGGCCTGGTGTGTGTTGTACTTGGGCTGTCCACCGTCCCACCCACTGCACTTTGTGTTCCTGCCACTTACCTGTTACTTGTCGGTTAGTGCAGCTGTGGCGGACACATGGGTGTGGTGGGTGCTCGTTGTGGCGCTTCTGGCATATTTGGGGACCTGTTGGTGGTTACGTGGCTAGCTGAGTGTACACATGTCCCCACGTATCTTACAGTTGTTCGGTTTGGGCTGTGTGTGGTGGTGTCTGTTGCATGTGTGTGTGATGTGTTGTGTATTGTGTGCTGGACATGGGGGTGTTTGTCCCTGGGAGCTGTGGCATGGTGGTAGTGCATGTGAGTACATAGCGGTGTGCTGGTATACATTAGTTTGTACTTACCAGCCTCCACTCCCCTGCTAATCCGGCGAGGATCTCCGGATGTATTATGACTCGCACCTTCTCCTCCCACGCTTTGAAGGTCTTGAAGAGCGCGGGATTCCCTCCGCCAGTGACGGCAGCCAGCTCTCTGTTTTTGCCCTCCTTCTTCTTGACCAGGCTCTTGACGTCATTCCAACGTTTGTTTATTTCTCCTCTGTTCCTGGGCAGGGTCCCGACTGCATTGACCTGGTCTACGATCCGGTTCCACATTCTGTTTCTGGTGGCTAGTGGTGTGTGCTGGACCATGTTCCCATAGATTTGTGGGTACACCTTGATGATCTCGTCGACCATGACCGTCAGCTCAATGGGCGTGAACTTGGGCATTCTTTGTGGTGCCATGGTGTTTGTGGTGCTGGTGCGGTGTGTGTTGTGTAATGTGCAGGGGGTTTGTGGTGCCGGTGTTTGGTGGTGGTGGTGGTGGTGGTGGTGGTGGTGGTTGTGATGTGTGCGTTTCTGTGGTGTGCTGCTGTCCTTGCTGTGTCTCTGTGTCCTCTCCTCTCCTCTCTGGTTTGCAATGTTGCAAGGGGTTGTGGTCTGTGGGAGTGCTGCTTTTGTACTTACCTATGTGGGTGTGTCCTCATGGTCTGTTGTTTTCAGGTGTGTTGTGTCTGGGGTTCTGGCCTTTGTAGTTTTTGTTTGTCCGGGGGGTGTTTTCGGGATGTGTACTGTGCTTGTGTATTTGTGCGTGCCTTGCTGTGTGGACTTGTTGGCCATGTTGTGTGCTATTGGTTTTGTGAGCGGATGGTTTCTGTGCAGGTACGTGGGCGCCATGGCTTCTGCCGTGTCGATTCTCATCGGCGTTGTTTGCGCTGGCGGGCGGTATATTTGTAGTTTTCCCGCGCTCATGGCGGTGCGATCGTAATTTCACGTGCGGTGTGTCGGCCGTGAGGGCGGGCGGTTTTGTGTTGTCGTGCGTGTTTCCGTCCGTGGCGGGCGGTTTGACTCCGACTCGGACGATGGCGGGCGGTATCTTGTGTGATTTTTCGCCGATGGCGGTTTTCGGTTTGTGTAATCGTAATGGCGTGGTCGGTGTTCAGACGGTGTGTGCGGGCGGATTTTTGCCGCTTCCATGCCTGGCGGATTTTTTTACGCCGGGTATCGTAATGGGCCCCTAAGTATTTATTTGATGTGCAATATAATTTAATTAATGTAAAAAATATATATATTTTTTATTTTTGAATTTTTGCTGAGTAATGTAATTGTATGAAATGTGATGTGATATTTTAGAATTGTAAAAATATGCTTTATTTAAAGATAACATATTTATTTATACGTGTGATATTTTTTTATATTTCTATTTCTATTGTAAATGTGAAATTTATCATTCTGTAGAGGTTATTTTTATGTGTTTGAGTGATATTTAAGTAGTCGATATTTTTAGTTTCGATATTTTTGTTATGTGCTATGTTTAATGTTGACGATATTTTTGTAAATGATATTTGTGTGTTCGGTATTAGTGATATCGATGTTTTCTAAGACGATAATGTTTTAGCGATATTTGTGTATTTTTTTAGTTAAGAATAGGTTGTGATATTTTTGTAATCAATTTTAGCGTGAGGATAATTTTGTAGGTCAATATTAGTAGTGATGATGTTGGAAGTGTTACGATGTCGGGCGGACTTGCGTTTGTCCGACACCATCTCGGTCCTGGGACCGACCGACCAGAGGTCGACGGTCCCAACTGGCTGATAGAATTGTAAAAATATGCTTTATTTAAAGATAACATATTTATTTATACGTGTGATATTTTTTTATATTTCTATTTCTATTGTAAATGTGAAATGTATCATTCTGTAGAGGTTATTTTTATGTGTTTGAGTGATATTTAAGCAGTCGATATTTTTAGTTTCGATATTTTTGTTATGTGCTAAGTTTAATGTTGACGATATTTTTGTAAATGATATTTGTGTGTTCGGTATTAGTGATATCGATGTTTTTTAAGACAATAATGTTTCAGCGATATTTGTGTATTTTTTTAGTAAAGAATAGGTTGTTGATATTTTTGTAATCAATTTTAGCGTGAGGATAATTTTGTAGGTCAATATTAGTAGTGCTGATGTTGGACCTCTTACGATGTCGGGCGTACTTGCGTCTGCCCGACACCATCTCGGTCCTGAAACCAACCGACCAGAGGTCGACGGTCCCAACTGGCTGATTACAATGCGCCTGAACACTGTTCGTTCGCATACTCCCATTTCTCAATGGGAGCTCGTGTTACGGCCGTAACACAAGTTCCCATTGAGAAATGGGAGGTTCTGTTTATCCCTGCACCCCGTGGTGCCTACCATGGGGTGCTGGGATCCTAGGGTGCCCCCTCGGTAAGCCCAGGCATAAAACCCGTCTCCGTTCACAGAGTTTGCGGAATTCGGCAACTCCACGCTCCGCAGAGAACGCAGAGTTACCGTTAAACTGCACATTCCGCAATGGAGCGGATTTTTTTTTGGTCCACGTGCTCTAAATGCAATTTTGCGTGCACGGGAGCGACTTGCTGGGTGCTCACAATCTCCTACGAGATTTTCAGAGGCGTTCATAGGCGCCACGAGATTTGCTAACCGGCCGCATGCTCCCGCGAGATTTTGTGTTCGCCAACACTACATTCAGTCGCGCCAGTGACTTCTGGCGGAACTTTTCTGCTGTTTGCGATCCTGAATGCACAGGATCTACCACGGCTGCAATCTGGGGGAAATTCTCTCCTCAAGCAGCATCAAAATCTTCCCGAACTGAAGATTTGGAGTTAAAAACCTCCTCGGTTTGACATTTGGCAGTGTTATTTTGTGCGAGGAGTCTTTTTTTAGTTTTTTTTTTACTTGTTTTTCAACTGGAAGGAAGTGCCCCAGAGTCTCCAACTTCCTGTTCCTGTCCAGCAGGCTCCTCCCAGTGCTTTGTCCATCTCTGGTCACTTTTCATTTGAATTGGAGATGGAAGGATCACTCTTTGTGCCTGCTGCGTTTCCCATTGGATTTAAGGACTTTGAATTTGAAATTTCACAAGTTAAAAAACTGGCATTTTTTGTTTGATTGGGGCCATGCACTAGGATTTATTTGTACTTTTAATCATTTTTTTAAAATTTATTGTGGAGGGTGGCCCGTTGTTTCAGTAGGGGCCTAGTGATTTCTTTGCATTTCATTTTTCTTCTTTTGTAAAGGAAAAATGTTACACAGTTTACTACATTTTCTACATTTATTTTAAAACATTTGAAATATTGATTGAATTCACTATGTGGCATAGTCTGCCAATTGGCCTTCCAGCCAGCAGGCCCAGTGCTAGTCATGGGTGTATGAAACAACAGTATCTGTGGTGTGTACAGCATTTAGGCCATGGATGGATTTGGATTGAAATACAAAATGTACTTTTTTGTGGTATTTCATGTTTTTTTCATGCAAACAGTGTATAGGAGTCAGGACTATGTGGGGTAATGCCTTTGAAGGATGTGTCTTGTTGTAAATATTTTTTTTTGCCCAATAGGTTTCTTTTTTGGCATTGCTGAATTAATGATGTTTTCTCTGTTTTACCATGCCTCCTTTGTCTGGCCAGTATGTGTGTTTGTGTGTGTGCCATAGGCCAACATTTGCCTTTGTTCCAGATGCCATGTGGCCACTGGCCAGGGGCCATTTTGTATAGTCAGTGCACTGTCCGAGCCTAGGACTGCATGTGCTGTTTGATTGTTTTACAAGCATCCTGCCTCTTGTTGTGACCATGTGGCTGGCGGCCATTTTGTGGATCCAGCCAGTGTGCTTTCCCTATTGGCCTGCATGTCTTCTCCTTGTTCCCAATTAATGCCTTCCTGTTCAGTGTTGTTGATGACAATGTGGCACTGGTTGGCAGCCATTTTGTACATCCAAACAAATTCAGCCCTTTTTGCCATAGGCTGCATGGATGGTTGAACAATCAGATAGCAGTTTAATAACTTATTATTATATCTTTGAGCATAACTTCACGTATGTCTAATTAGTTACATTTTTCCCCAAAATTGTTTAATTAATTTGTAAATTATTTTTTCAGTTTTAAAAAAAAATATATAATTTAAAAGAAAAATTCTTTGTTTATACCATTTCCCACTACATCTTGTTTCAATCAAATCAACCTCATTTCTGCTATAGATGCACAGCATTCATTGACTAGGGATTATTTCTTCCATTGTCATTTGTCAGGTGCACCTCCCTCAGAGCCAGTGCCACATCACGCGTCGTAAGTGACGTGATGTCACATGCCGCACATAAAGCAAACAGTTTCATCTGTATGTTGTTGTTGTTGTTTTTGCTCTCTCTTATTCTTCCTGAGTGGTCAGTCACAATGAAAGTAATTATATGTTGATGTGGTTTTCTCTTTTACGAATGAGTAGATATATTTACACTGTATTGTTAATTAAGGGAGTAACAGCAGTGACCACACAATAAATTATATTTTTTTGTTTATGCTTCTAATTGAACAGCAGCAATGCCATGTTTCACTGATGTCCTTCTTGCTTCTTTTCTCTTAGGTGCATGACAAGACAACAACAAGAGACAACAACACATCACTCACACAGTACTGCCAGAAAGAAGGCTTGTGCACAGAGTGAGTCGTGAGGGACCCACATATTAGGCATCTCTTCAACTTGTGAAGCTAAGTGCCACTGCTATCTACCAGCCTCAAGATGACCCCAAAGAAAGGTGCCACTGCTAAGCCTAAAACTGCTACCAAGAAAGTAGCCAGTGAGAAGAAGATGGAGCTTACCACCACTACTGGTATGTCGCCACTGATTTTTTGGGGAAAACAAAAAACTGTGCCTGCCAGTCCGGCCTCTGGGGAGAAGGCTGGGAGCAGTACCCCCAAATCAGTGGACCCACCCCAATCTAGGCCCAAGCCCATGTCTGTCACAGAGGCAGCCAGTCGAATCATGGCAACGCCGATGAGCAGTGATGTTGACATTGACTTATCTCTATCGCAAAGTAGTACCCAATCATTGCAGGAAACTGGGGGCCCGATTCACAGAACTAACTTACGTCAAAATCCTAAACTTACAACAATTTTGGTATTCACAGAATGAACTTACACATTTGGGTATTCACAGAATGAACTTACACATTTGGGTATTCACAGAATGAACTTACACATTTGGGTATTCACAGAATGGACTTACACATTTGGGTATTCACAGAATGAACTTACTCATCCTAACTTTATGTCTGCACTCGGGCCGGAATTTCCGGCCCGGAGGTGGAGATTCTGGCCCGGAGGTGGAGATTCTGGCCCGGAGGTGGAGATTCCGGCCCGGAAGTGGAGATTCCGGCCGATGGTGGAGATTCCGGCCGGTGGCGGAGATTCCACCACCGGCCGTAATCTCCACCTTCGGGCCGGAATCTTCCACCTCCGGGCCGGAAATTCCGGCCCGAGTGCGGACATAAAGTTAGGATGAGTAAGTTCATTCTGTGAATAGCCAAATGTGTAAGTTCATTCTGTGAATACCCAAATGTGTAAGTTCATTCTGTGAATACCAAAATGTGTAAGTTCATTCTGTGAATACCAAAATTGTTGTAAGTTTAGGATTTTGACGTAAGTTAGTTCTGTGAATCGGGCCCTCAGAGAAGTGGACAACAACAAGAACATTTATTTATGCAGTGCTGCGCACACCTGTTATACAATTCTGAATCAATGATTATAAAACTGAATCACATATGCGTGCTGCCAGGAGGAGGTAGCCTACCGCCACAATAACTCAAACATAACCACAAGTGACACTTCACCTGATACCTGGCTTCACAGCAGCTAAGTTGCTAAGCTACTAATACAATTAAACCACAAATTTAAAACAAATTTCAACCTGTAAATTTTCAATTAGTTCATGAATATTTAATTTCAATCATTAAACACATCAATATAGATAATGATGATTGCCTATTGAACAGCATTCAATTAATTTTCAAAAAATGGTGTTCAACACATCTTGATTGTCATCATGTTCAAAGCTAGTCATTCTTCAATATGTTTAATAAGCGTGATGCCCAATGCATTTCGGTATATATAGATCCCTTCTTCAGGAGCCTCTGTAACTGAAAACATATATACAGCTACATCAATGCTGGATGTTCAATTTGATACAGGGGTAAGAACAATACCACATATAAGTTATGTAAAGCGAATGGCAGATAGAGAGAAGAAATTAGAACAGACAAAGAAACCACTTCCCCATCATAGGAATTTGGTGCAATTTTTTGAAACCCCTCAGACAGTACATTGATTTATTTTTTAAAGACTTTCGTACAGAACTGGCAATCATACATTAAGGACACTACACATTTTTTACAACTATTGGACAACCTGGAAATCAATACACATGAACAGTGGTTATTGTGCTCGATTGATGTAACAGCTTTATACACATCCATTCCGCTACAGGAAGGCATAGAGGCATGTGAGTGGGCCCTCTTGCACTTGCCATCAATTAAAACCAATAAAGTTTTCCTGTTAGAACTCCTGCAATTTTGTTTACAGCACAGTTATTTTACTTGGAAGGATGATTTTTATTTACAAGTTAGTGGTACCTCAATGGGTTTTCCGGGAGCACCTGCTTTTGCCAACATTTTCATGTCTAAGTTTGAACAGGACCATATCTTCACAGACACAGATTGGAAGTCAAACCTTATTTTCTACGGGAGATTCATTGACAACATTTTCATAATTTGGAACAGTTCCCAAGGGGCATTGGAGACAAAGATTCAAGAATTGAACTTGAAGAATATGCGGATACAGTTCACGCATTCTATAAGCACTACAAGTTTATCGTTTTTGGATGTGTCACTAAATCGGCCACAAAATTGGAAACCTCGATTTACAGAAAAGAAACAGACAGAAATATTTTGCTATTATTTTCTAGCTTTTATCCTCCCAGTCTGATTAACAATTTACCATTTTCACAAATGCTAAGAATTAAAAGAATCTCATCAACCCCAGAGGCTCTCAAAGCAGCCACAGATCTACAAGTAAGCAACTTTAAGAAAAGGGGTTACCCAACATCCATGCTCACTGAAGCACAAATAAGACTTTCCTCTATTCAAAGAAAAGACTTATTGAGGACAACGGTCAAAGCACCACAAAACCGCATGGTCTTTGTGTCTAAGTATCCCACAAAGTCGGTGGCAATAAAAAAGATAATCAGGAAGCGATGGGAACTGTTGCAGAATAAACCTGATTTTAAAAATCTGTTGATGAACCACCATTGTTTGCACACACATGTAGTTATAACATCAAAGAAATGCTAACACGTCCGAAAATTGATCAAAGTACCATGTCAACTGGTATGCACAAATGTCAGAATTGCGTACATTGCAACAATGTCATTACTGGGAATACTATCACTCATCCACAGTCGAGCAAAGTCATTAGGTTCAAACTTTCAGGGGATTGTAATTCTTCTTTAGTGATTTTACAGCATAAAATGCCTTTGTGGATTAGTTTACATTGGCAAGACTGAACGCAAGCTTAAAATCAGAATAACTGAACATAAAAGCATGATTCGAAATAAGAATATTAAATCAAATCTAGCAACACATTGGGTTGAACAAAAGCACAACATATCACAACTCAGATTCACAATTCTAGAGATGATACACAGAAACACAGAGATGGATACCTCGAGATTATTGTCTCAAAGTGAAATTTGGTGGATTAAATATTTAAATACCATGTCCCCGAAGGGATTGAATGACAAAATTGAGATGACTTGTTTTCTTTAAGGTGATATGGGGATTCAACATGATGGGACTATGTATTCACTGTGTAGAACGGTAATTTACATTGTCAAGTATAATTGTAATCCTCATTGAACCGCATTTAATCAACAATTTTGTGTCATTATTTGCACAAGGACCAGTGGTGTATGCAGTGGTCAACATTCAATATTTCCGTATAGAAGCAATGTGAAGTCAGATCTGCAGAATATCAGTTACTTTGAGGGATTTTATGTGCGCTGAGTGGCATGTACTGAGTGGGCGACATCGTTTATGGACCACATTATGCAGATATGTATAGAAACCTAATGTAATTGATGTATTCAGAGCAATTGCTCTTTTTTTAACTTTTGCATACAGAATGGCAATAAGAGATACCCTGTTACACGGTTTTCAGGGGCATTGAATTTCATTTCCTTCAGTTTTCACTTTTATTTTCTTTGTTGTGAGCACGAACATTTGTGTATTGAGTTATGGAGTTTGATGGTCGTCATGGGTAATAACTCGTTAGATTATTTTATGGGAAGCGATCGTTCATCATGAGGATGGATATTTAAGTTACAACCATTATTTATGGTTCTCGTTCACTTAATTTATCAGACTGAAGCTAATCACTGGGCTTTTGAACTTGGAACACGGGCAATAGTAATATTTTCAGCTTCGGGTTTTACACAACATGCGTTCCTTAGTGAGAACTCATTTAGTAATATTTACACTAGCAATTATGTTGCCGAGGATGAGAGGTCACAATTCCAAGATGGCGACCATCATCACATTAGTGTATGCACGCACAGTCTGCTTTTTATGTCACTGCGTGCTCTTTTCAAAAACTGGGTAAACCACTCTCTGCTTAGACGGGCAGATGAGCGAAGGTGAAGAGGGAGTTTAGGAAACACGGTAAGTCAATTGGTATTTCAGAATGTAACAGCTTGGTTGCGTTGTAGATACAATGAACACAAGGCTGAGGATTGTATATTTTTTGCATTACAGACATAATTTGGATGTCCGTTGGAAGTTTGAGTGGGAACCCAGTTGCCAAACTAGGGATTTTACAAGACATGCAGGTAGTCGATAAGTTGACATGGTGCTGTTGGCTGATATTTTGTGAAAAGCAGTACATTTGGTTGAACAACTTGCTGTGTTGTCATGTTTTTACAGCATCAGTGATATGAATACAGAGTAGTATGGTCGATTTGAACATAGTTTGGAGCTGAGTTTCGTGTTTATCAGACAAGTAAGCAGTGTTGTACTATTGGTGTGAAGGTCTGGGGACACTTTGGCATTTCTGATGAGGTTGCATGGTATACTTTGGTGACACTAGTTGTTCGTCATAAGCATGTACGCGCTTTTATTTTTACTGGCCTTCGTGTAGGAGCAGCATTTGGGATCACATAAGCATGATGGCTGTGAGCACGGTGAAGAGGCAGGCATCGGTTTATTGATCAGATTAAAGTGCACCAAATTCCTACGATGGGGAAGTGGTTTCTCTGTCTGTTCTAATTTATTTTCTCTATCTGCCATTCACTTCACATAACTTATATGGGGCATTGTTCTTACCCCTGTATCAAATTGAACATCCAGCATTGATGTAGTTGTATATATGTTTTCAGTTGCAGAGGCTCCTGAAGAAGGGATCTATATATCCCGAAATGCATTGGGCATCACGCTTATTAAGCATATTGAAGAATGACAAGCTTTGAACATGATGACAATCAAGATGTGTTGAACTCCATTTTTTGAAAAGTCATTGAATGCTGTACAATAGGCAATCATCATTATCTATGTTGATGTGTTTCATGATTGAAATTAAATATTCATGAACTAATTGAAAATGTACAGGTTGAAATTTGTTTTAAATTTGTGGTTTAATTGTATTAGTAGTTTAGCAACTTAGCTGCTGTGAAGCCAGGTATCAGGTGAAGTGTCACTTGTGGTTATGTTCAACAACAAGAACAGCCACAACCGCCAATAGTAGTTCCTCCCGAGGTAGGAGCAGTTCAAGAGATTGAGCTTCATGCTGAGGAAGTAGAGCAATCTGCTCCAGAAGATCCATTGTCTTCCAGATCACCTGCTAGAAAAAGGAGGGTTAGTGGTGCATCATCATCTTCTTCAAGCCTCCTTCTGATGATCTAGACACCACTTAGATCCCTCCTCAGTCTGAGAGTGAGACATGCTACGAGACAACTCAGATGAGGCTAAGGAAAAGGAAGGTTCCAGAAAGCCTTAGAGTTATGGAGGCAGATGTAGTATTGGAGGATGACGATGAGCCAGTCATCATAGATGTTAGCCCAGCCCCAGTGGAGACCGACCGTGCCACATTCCCCACCTTGCCCCATCCCAACTTCCCAGGGAGATGTGGCAGTGGCACCACAGATCCAACCACTGCCAGCTGCCATAATTGCAAAGTCCCGGCAGCAACCTACATCCACAATCACCGAAGTAGAATTAGGTACTGAAGAGCCAGAGAGTCAAACGTCAAAACGTCCACCTACCACCAGTTCATCCAACATTGGCAGTGGCGCCAGCAGTGTCAGAAAGTTGAGCTCCCCAGTTTGGGATTTCTTTTAAGTTAGCCAGAAGGAGGTGAACATTGCCATATGCTCCATTTGCGGAGCAAGTGTTAGTCGGGGTAAGCTTGGTACAAACTATGCTACCAGGCGCCAAATAGCCCATTTCAGAAAGCACCGTATGACTTAGTGGGAGGCACACTTTAGCGGCCAAAAAACTGTTGTTGGAGAAGGGGGTGAAAGTTGGCTAACCAGGGAATCTGAATCCGATCCGATCATGGTGGAAGGAGAAGTAGAGGAAGACATCTTCATTACGCAAAGCAGCCCTCTCCCCATCATTGCAGTAGTATTGCAAACATCAGCAACATCACAATGGCACAAGACTCAGGTCGAGACACCAAGGCAACAGAGGGCAGTGACTGTCCTGCTGAAAAGCACATTGAGCCTACCACCGCCTAGTCTCAAGAAGTCACCTGCATTAGTGGCATTAGGAAAGAAAACAATTCAGGCTACTATTCCTGCCATGTTTCTCAAAAAAGAAGACCAAGGAAGCAACTTACTGCCCACCTGCAGAAGAATCTGCACTCATTTCAGCCATTCATTTAAAGCCCGAAAACAGCTGAGGGTCATTCAGCGTGATAATGGAATGCCTATTAAAGCACTCATACAGGAGGTGCCAACACACTGGAACTCCACTTACTACATGCTTGAATACCTGTTTGAGTAGTACAGACCTAAGAACATGTCATGCAAAGAGGAGATGCAACTGTAAAAGGCATGATCATTGAGATGGACCAATGGGGCCTAGTCAAATGCCTGACAGAGATGCTGCTTCCTTTTGGGGTGTTCACATGGGAAGTCAGCAAAGAGGACAGTACCATGGGCCAAGCTATCCCATTGTTGCACATGCTACAGGAACAGCTAAAGGAGGTTTCTGCAATGTATTCAGGTGTGGAGGAAAAAAAATGCGTATGACTTGGTGGAGAGCTTAATCCTTTGCTTGTCTACTAATATAAGAATGCAAAGGGACATTGTGTCCTCCAAACATTACAATTCTTGATCCACGGTACAAGCCATGACTGACCACTATCATTCCTTTTTCAGATGGGGATGTTAGAAAATACAAAATATGGATAGCTGAGCAAGGCAGTGATCTAGAAAAAGAACAGCAGGGAATTAGAGGCCCACTGGTCCAGGGCGCAAGTCCTGTGGTGCAGCCTTCAAGTTTAACCCCTTCGCTGCTAGGCCTTTTCCCCCCCTGTGCTAAGCCTTTTATTGGCTATTTGGGGTAGTGCGCGCTTAGGCCCCTGTAACTTTTTGACCACATAAGGTATCCACGCCAAATTTGCGTCCTTTTTTACTAACATCATGGGGATTGTAAAGGTACCCAGGGTTTGTGCATTCCCCTGGAGGGGACCCAGAAATTAGCCAAAATACAGCAAAATTTTGTTTTTTTGAGGAAAATGCAAAAAAGGGCTACAGATGAAAGCGTCTTGTTTTTTCCCTGCAAATGGCATCAAAAAGGGGTTGTGGTGCTGAAATCACCATCTTCCCAGATTTCAGGGACAAGCAGATTTTTGTCAGAAAACCAACTTTTTTACACAGTTTTGGCATTTTTCTGGGACATAGCCTATTTTTGCTATTTTTTGTGCTTTCAACCTACTTCCAGTTAATGGTAGAAATGGGTATGAAACCAATAATGGATCATGGAAAGCCAGACATTTCTGAAAAGTAGACAACATTTTGAATTTAGCAAGGGGTCATTTGTGTAGATCCTTAAAGTTTTCCTTATAGAAACTAACAGTTAAATGAAAGAAAAATTGAAACTTAGTTGAAAAAAACAGCCATTTGTGTCAACGTTTTCACCTGTAACTTCTTCTAATTATGACAGCTATTTGAAAGCAATATACCGTTATATCCGCTGGACCTTTCTGGTTGTGGGGATATATAGGACTTGTAGGTTCACCAAGAACCCGACGAACCCAGAGCCAATAACTGAGCAGCATCTTGCAATGGTTTTTTATTATGTACCGGGTATATAGCAATTATTTTGGGAAAATGTATACATGGAAAAATTGTTATGAAAGACACCTATGTATTTCTGAAATGGGAACAAAATGTAGATTTTAGAAACAGTAGATATTTGCACATTTCCGAAATTGGGAGTACCCATACTAGCATGAGAATTATAGATCATTTTTCAAAATGACTTATTTTTTACACATTGTCTTTCATTTGGAAGGCAGAAATGCATTGAAAGTCAATAGGTAATAACAGTTGCTCTACAATTCTGTGTTACCCTAAGTCTCCCGATAAAAATGGTACCTCACTTGTGTGGGTAGGCCTTGTGCCCACAACAGGAAATGGCTCAAAATGCAACGTGGACGTACCACATTTTCACAATGAAAAATTACCCTTTTTTTGCAAAGTGCCTAGCTGTAGTTTTTGAACCTTAGCTCTGCGGGCACTTAGGGAAACCTAGCAAACCTATACATTTTTGAAAACTAGACACCCAGGGGAATTCAGGATGGGGTGACTTGACTGGCTCTCACCAGGTTCTGTTACCCAGAATCCCTTGCAAACCTAAAAAATTGGCAAAAAAAACAAATTTTCCTCACTTTTCTGTGGTGGAAAGTTCTGGAATCTGCGTGGAGCCACAAAATGCCACCCACCCCGCGTTCCCCAAGGTCTTCTGAAAATAATGGTACCTCACTTGTGTGGATAGGCCTTGTGCCCACAACAGGAAATGGCTCAAAATGCAACGTGGACGTACCACATTTTCACAATGAAAAATGACCCTTTTTTGCAAAGTGCCTAGCTGTAGTTTTTGAACCCTAGCTCTGCGGGCACTTAGGGAAACCTAGCAAACCTATACATTTTTGAAAACTAGACACCCTGGGGAATTCAGGATGGGGTGACTTGACTGGCTCTCACCAGGTTCTGTTACGCAGAATCCCTTGCAAACCTAAAAAATTGGCAAAAAAAACACATTTTCCTCACTTTTCTGTGGTGGAAAGTTCTGGAATCTGCGTGGATCCACAAAATTCTACCCACCCCGCTTTCCCCAAAGTCTTCCGAAAAAAATGGTACCTCACTTGTGTGGGTAGGCCTAGGGCCCGCGACAGGAAGCAACGCAAAACGCAACATGGACGCACCACATTTTCACAGTGAAAAATGACCCTTTTTTTGCAAAGTGCCTAGCTGTAGTTTTTGAACCCTAGCTCTGCCGGCACTTTGGGAAACCTAGCAAACCTATACATTTTTGAAAAGTAGACACCCAGGAGAATCCAGGATGGGGTGACTTGACTGGCTCTCACCAGGTTCTGTTACCCAGAATCCCTTGCAAACCTAAAAATTGGTAAAAAAAAGACATTTTCCTCACTTTTCTGTGGTAGAAAGTTCTGGAATCTGCGTGGATCCTCAAAATTCCACCCACCCCGCATTCCCCAAGGTCTTCCAAAAAAAATGGTACCTCACTTGTGTGGGTAGGCCTAGTGCCCGCGACAGGAAGCAGCGCAAAACGCAACGTGGACACACCACATTTTCACAGTGAAAAATGACCCTTTTTTTGCAAAGTGCCCTGCTGTAGTTTTTGAACCCTAGCTCTGCCGGCACTTAGGGAAACCTAGCAAACCTATATATTTTTGAAAAGTAGACACCCAGGGGAATCCAGGATGGGGTGACTTGACTGCTCTCACCAGGTTCTGTTACCCAGAATCCCTTGCAAACCTAAAAAATTGGCAAAAAAACCACATTTTCCTCACCTTTCTGTGGTAGAAAGTTCTGGAATCTGCGTGGATCCACAAAATTCTACCCACCCCGCGTTCCCCAAAGTCTTCCGAAAAAAATGGTACCTCACTTGTGTGGGTAGGCCTAGGGCCCGCAACAGGAAGCAGCGCAAAACGCAACGTGGACGCACCACATTTTCACAGTGAAAAATGACCCTTTTTTTGCAAAGTGCCTAGCTGTAGTTTTTGAACCCTAGCTCTGCCGGCACTTAGGGAAACCTAGCAAACCTATACATTTTTGAAAAGTAGACACCCAGGGGAATCCAGGATGGGGTGACTTGACTGGCTCTCACCAGGTTCTGTTACCCAGAATCCCTTGCAAACCTAAAAAATAGGCAAAAAAAAGACATTTTCCTCACTTTTCTGTGGTAGAAAGTTCTGGAATCTGCGTGGATCTACAAAATTCCACCCACCCCGCATTCCCCAAGGTCTTTCGAAAACAATGGTACCTCACTTGTGTGGGTAGGCCTAGTGCCCGCGACAGGAAGCAGTGCAAAACGCAACGTGGACGCACCACATTTTCACAGTGAAAAATGACCCTTTTTTTGCAAAGTGCCTAGCTGTAGTTTTTGAACCCTAGCTCTGCCGGCACTTAGGGAAACCTAGCAAACCTATACATTTTTGAGAAGTAGACACCCAGGGAAATCCAGGATGGGGTGACTTGACTGGCTCTCACCAGGTTCTGTTACCCAGAATCCCTTGCAAACCTAAAAAATAGGCAAAAAAAGACATTTTCCTCACTTTTCTGTTTGTAGAAAGTTCTGGAATCTGCGTGGATCCACAAAATTCCACCCACCCCGCGTTCCCCAACGTCTTCCCAAAAAAATGGTACCTCAGTTGTGTGGGTAGGTCTAGTGCCCGCGACAGGAAGCAGCACAAAACGCAACGTGGACACACCACATTTTCACAGTGAAAAATGACCCTTTTTTTGCAAAGTGCCTAGCTGTAGTTTTTGAACCCTAGCTCTGCCGGCACTTTGGGAAACCTAGCAAACCTATACATTTTTGAAAAGTAGACACCCAGGGGAATCCAGGAAGGGGTGACTTGACTGGCTCTCACCAGGTTCTGTTACCCAGAATCCCTTGCAAACCTAAAAAATTGGCAAAAAAAAGACATTTTCCTCACTTTTCTGTGGTAGAAAGTTCTCGAATCTGCGTGGATCCACAAAATTCCACCCACCCCGCGTTCCCCAAGGTCTTCCGAAAAAAATGGTACCTCACTTGTGTGGGTAGGGGTAGTGCCCGCGACAGGAAGCAGCGCAAAACGCAACGTGGACGCACCACATTTTCACAGTGAAAAATGACCCTTTTTTTCAAAGTGCCTAGCTGTAGTTTTTGAACCCTTGCTCTGCCGGCACTTAGGGAAACCTAGCAAACCTATACATTTTTGAAAAGTAGACACCCAGGGGAATCCAGGATGGGGTGACTTGACTGGTTCTCACCAGGTTCTGTTACCCAGAATCCCTTGCAAACCTTAAAAATTGGCAAAAAAACGAAATTTTCCTCACTTTTCTGTGGTGGAAAGTTCTGGAATCTGCAAGGATCCACAAAATTCCACCCACCCCGCGTTCCCCAAGGTCTTCCAAAAAAAAATGGTACCTCACTTGTGTGGGTAGGCCTAGTGCCCGCGACAGGAAGCAGCGCAAAACGCAACGTGGACACACCACATATTCACAGTGAAAAATGACCCTTTTTTTGCAAAGTGCCTAGCTGTAGTTTTTGAACCCTAGCTCTGCCGGCACTTAGGGAAACCTAGCAAACCTATACATTTTTGAAAAGTAGACACCCAGGGGAATCCAGGATGGGGTAACTTGACTGGCTCTCACCAGGTTCTGTTACCCAGAATCCCTTGCAAACCTCAAAAATTGGCAAAAAAAAAACATTTTCCTCACTTTTCTGTGGTGGAAAGTTCTGGAATCTGCGTGGATCCACAAAATTCCACCCACCCCGCATTCCCCAAGGTCTTCCAAAAAAATGATACCTCACTTGTGTGGGTAGGCCTAGTGCCCGCGACAGGAAGCAGCGCAAAACGCAACGTGGACACACCACATTTTCACAGTGAAAAATGACCCTTTTTTTGCAAAGTGCCTAGCTGTAGTTTTTGAACCCTAGCTCTGCCGGCACTTAGGGAAACCTAGCAAACCTATACATTTTTGAAAAGTAGACACCCAGGGGAATCCAGGATGGGGTGACTTGACTGGCTCTCACCAGATTCTGTTACCCAGAATCCCTTGCAAACCTTAAAAATTGGCAAAAAAAACACATTTTCCTCACCTTTCTGTGGTGGAAAGTTGTGGAATCTGCGTGGATCCACAAAATTCCACCCACCCCGCATTCCCCAAGGTCTTCCAAAAAAAATGGTACCTCACTTATGTGGGTAGGCCTAGTGCCCGCGACAGGAAGCAGCGCAAAACGCAACGTGGACACACCACATTTTCACAGTGAGAAATGACCTTTTTTTGCAAAGTGCCTAGCTGTAGTTTTTGAACCCTAGCTCTGCCGGCACTTAGGGAAACCTAGCAAACCTATCCATTTTTGAAAAGTAGACACCCAGGGGAATCCAGGATGGGGTGACTTGACTGGCTCTCACCAGGTTCTGTTACCCAGAATCCCTTGCAAACCTTACAAATTGGCAAAAAAAAACCATTTTCCTCACTTTTCTGTGCTGGAAAGTTCTGGAATCTGCATGGATCCACAAAATTCCACCCACCCCGCGTTCCCCAAGGTCTTCTGAAAAAAATGGTACCTCACTTGTGTGGGTAGGCCTAGTGCCCGCGACAGGAAGCAGCGCAAAACGCAACGTGGATGCACCACATTTTCACAGTGAAAAATGACCCTTTTTTTGCAAAGTGTCTAGCTGTAGTTTTTGAACCCTAGCTCTGCCGGCACTTAGGGAAACCTAGCAAACCTATACATTTTTGAAAAGGAGACACCCAGGGGAATCCAGGATGGGGTGACTTGACTGGTTCTCACCAGGTTCTGTTACCCAGAATCCCTTGCAAACCTTAAAAATTGGCAAAAAACCCACATTTTCCTCACTTTTCTGTGGTGGAAAGTTCTGGAATCTGCGTGGATCCACAAAATTCCACCCACCCCGCGTTCCCCAAGGTCTTCCAAAAAAAATGGTACCTCACTTGTGTGGGTAGGCCTAGTGCCCGCGACAGGAAGCAGCGCAAAACGCAACCTGGACGCACCACATTTTCACAGTGAAAAAATGACCCTTTTTTTGCAAAGTGCCTAGCTGTAGTTTTTGAACCCTAGCTCTGTCGGCACCTAGGGAAACCTACCAAACTCACACTTTTCAGAAAAGTAGACGCCCTGGGGATTCCAGGGAGGTATGGCTTGCGTGGATCCCCCAACGTTTTCTTACCCAGAATCCCCTGCAAACCCGACATTTTGCTGAAAAAATCCCTTTTTTCACAAATTTTTGTGTGGTAAAGTTGTGGCATCAACGGGCTGACACAAATTTCCTACCACCCAGCGTTCCCCCAGGTCTCCCGATAAAAATGGTGCCTCACTCGGGTGGGAGGCCCAAGTACCCGCGACAGGCAAGGGCCCACAACGTATTGAGGCGACCTCAAAATGGCCTATCACAAAACGACCTGGTTTTGCAAAGGGGTCCCATGACGTTTTGGCCCGGGCGCGGTGGCCACCTAGGAAACCTACCAAACCCACACATTTCTGAAAAGTAGACACCCGGGGATTCCAGGGAGGTATGGCTTGCGTGGATCCCCCAACGTTTTCTTACCCAGAATCCCCTGCAAACATGACATTTTGCTGAAAAAATCCCTTTTTTCACACATTTTTGTGTGGTAAAGTTGTGGCATCACCGGGCTGACACAAATTTCCTACCACCCAGCGTTCCCCCAGGTCTCCCGATAAAAATGGTGCCTCACTCGGGTGGGAGGCACAAGTACCTGCGACAGGCAAGGGCGCACAACGTACTGAGGCGACCTCAAAATGGCCTATCACAAAACGACCTGGTTTTGCAAGGGGGGTCCCATGACGTTTTGGCCCGGGGCTTGGCGGCCACCTAGGGAAAACTACCAAACCCACACATTTCTGAAAAGTAGACACCCGGGTGATTCCAGGGAGTTATGGCTTGCGTGGATCCCCCAACGTTTTCTTACCCAGAATCCCTGCAAACCTGACATTTTGCTGAAAAATCCCTTTTTCACACATTTTTGTGTGGTAAAGTTGTGGCATCACCGGGCTGACACAAATTTCCTACCACCCAGCGTTCCCCCAGGGCTCCCGATAAAAATGGTGCCTCACTCGGTTGGGAGGCCCAAGTACCCACGACAGGCAAGGGCCCACAACGTATTGAGGCGACCTCAAAATGGCCTATCAAAAACGACCTGGTTTTGCAAGGGGTCCCATGACGTTTTGGCCCGGGGCTCGGCGGCCACCTAGGGAAACCTACCAAACCCACACATTTCTGAAAAGTAGACACCCGGGGATTCCAGGGAGGTATGGCTTGCGTGGATCCCCCAACGTTTTCTTACCCAGAATCCCCTGCAAACCTGACATTTTGCTGAAAAAATCCCTTTTTCACACATTTTTGTGTGGTAAAGTTGTGGCATCACCGGGCTGACACAAATTTCCTACCACCCAGCATTCCCCAGGTCTCCCGATAAAAATTGTGCCTCACTCGGGTGGGAGGCCCAAGTACCCGCGACAGGCAAGGGCCCACAACGTATTGAGGTGACCTCAAATGGCCTATCACAAAACGACCTGGTTTTGCAAGGGGGTCCAATGACGTTTTGGCCCGGGGCTCGGCGGCCACCTAGGGAAACCTACCAAACCCACACATTTCTGAAAAGTAGACACCCGGGGATTCCAGGGAGGTATGGCTTGTGTGGATCCCCCAACGTTTTCTTACCCAGAATCCCCTGCAAACCTGACATTTTGCTGAAAAAATCACTTTTTTCACACATTTTTGTGTGGTAAAGTTGTGGCATCACCGGGCTGACACAAATTTCCTACCACCCAGCGTTCCCCCAGGTCTCCTGATAAAAATGGTGCCTGACTCGGGTGCGAGGCCCAAGTACCCGCGACAGGCAAGGGCCCACAACATTTTGTGATAGGCAATTTTAATGTCGCCTCAATACGTCAGGTTTGCAGGGGATTCTGGGTAAGAAAACGTTGGGGGATCCACGTAAGCCATACCTCCCTGGAATCCCCCGGGTGTCTACTTTTTAGAAATGTGTGGGTTTGGTAGGTTTCACTAGGTGGCCGCCGAGCCCCGGGCCAAAACGTCATGGGACCCCCCTTGCAAAACCAGGTCATTTTGTGATAGGCCATTTTGAGGTCGCCTCAATACGTTGTGGGCCCTTGCCTGTCGCGGGTACTTGGGCCTCCCACCCGAGTGAGGCACCATTTTTATCGGGAGACCTGCGGGAACGCTGGGTGGTAGGAAATTTGTGTCAGCCCAGTGATGCCACAACTTTACCACACAAAAATGTGTGAAAAAGGGATTTTTTCAGCAAAATGTCAGGTTTGCAGGGGATTCTGGGTAAGAAAACGTTGGGGGATCCACGCAAGCCATACCTCCCTGGAATCCTCTGTGTGTCTACTTTTCAGAAATGTGTGGGTTTGGTAGGTTTCCCTAGGTGGCCGCCGAGCCCCGGGCCAAAACGTCATGGGACCCCCCTTGCAAAACCAGGTCGTTTTGTGATAGGCCATTTTGAGGTCGCCTCAATACGTTGTGGGCCCTTGCCTGTTGCGGGTACTTGGGCCTCCCACCCGAGTGAGGCACCATTTTTATCGGGAGACCTGGGGGAACGCTGGGTGGTAGGAAATTTGTGTCAGCCCGGTGATGCCACAACTTTACCACACAAAAATGTGTGAAAAAAGGAATTTTTTCAGCAAAATGTCAGGTTTGCAGGGGATTCTGGATAAGAAAACGTTGGGAGATCCATGCAAGCCATACCTCCCTGGAATCCCCCGGGTGTCTACTTTTCAGAAATGTGTGGGTTTGGTAGGTTTCCCTAGGTGGCCGCCGAGCCCCGGGCCAAAACGTCATGAGACCCCCCTTGCAAAACCAGGTCGTTTTGTGATTGGCCATTTTGAGGTCGCCTCAATACGTTGTGGGCCCTTGCCTGTCGCGGGTTCTTGGGCCTCCCACCCGAGTGAGGCACTATTTTTATCGGGAGACCTGGGGAATGCTGGGTGGTAGGAAATTTGTGTCAGCCCGGTGATGCCACAACTTTACCACACAAAAATGTGTGAAAAAGTGATTTTTTCAGCAAAATCTCAGGTTTGCAGGGGATTCTGGGTAAGAAAACATTGGGGGATCCACGCAAGCCATACCTCCCTGGAATCCCCGGGTGTCTACTTTTCAGAAATGTGTGGGTTTGGTAGGTTTCCTAGGTGGCCACCGAGCCCCAGGCCAAAACGTCATGGGACCCCCTTGCAAAACCAGGTCGTTTTGTGAAAGGACATTTTGAGGTCGCCTCAATACGTTGTGGGCCCTTGCCTGTCGCGGGTACTTGGGCCTCCCACCCGAGTGAGGCACCATTTTTATCGGGAGACCTGGGGCGACGCTGGGTGGTAGGAAATTTGTGTCAGCCCTGTGATGCCACAACTTTACCACACAAAAATGTGTGAAAAAAGTGATTTTTTTCAGCAAAATGTCAGGTTTGCAGGGGATTCTGGGTAAGAAAACGTTGGGGGATCCATGCAAGCCATACCTCCCTGGAATCCCCCGGGTGTCTACTTTTCAGAAATGTGTGGGTTTGTTAGGTTTCCCTAGGTGGCCACCGAGCCCCGGGCCAAAAACCCAGGTGACCCCCCTTGCAAAACCAGGTCGTTTTGAGATAATGTGTCGTTTATTTCTGCAGCGTGAACATTTTGGCACAATATTGCAAGGAAAATGTGACAGACATTTTGAGGTTTGCAGGACATTGTGGGTAACATAACTTGTTGGGATCCACAAGAGAGATATCACCATGTACTCCCATGGGTGTTTCGTTTACGACAATATCTACAGTTGGTCGGTTATTCTTAGACGGAATGTACACCTTGGCAGACAGACTAAAAAGACAAAGATTACTGCACAGCCATCTATTCCTCAAGCACACACACATACTGGTTGGATTTGGCACGAGGGCAAGTGATGGTTCAGTATATACAATTTTATTAACAAGAGATTTCACAAAAATGAAATGCACTGTCAATAATTGAAAGGACAAAAACTGAACCAGTGACTCGCAGCTCGTGAGCTGTAAAGCCACGTCAAGGCCCCAACCGCTTTACAGGCCATTCACACACCTTTCATACGTGATACACACAAGACCATTCACACCACCAGGCACGAAACAAACACATTACAACATTCACAAAAAGGGACAAGGTACACCCTGCTTAAGAAAGACAAAAAAAAAATATTACTGCACAGCCATCTAATCCTTAAGCACACACACATACTGGTTGGATTTGGCACGAGGGTGAGTGATGGTACAGTATATACAATTGTATTAACAAGTGATTTCACAAAAATGAAATGCACTGTTAATAATTGAAAGGACGAGAAACTGAACCATTGACTCACAGCTCGTGAGCTGTAAAGCCACGACAAGGCACCAACCTCTTTACAGGCCATTCATACACCTTTCATACGTGTGACACATACAAAACCATTCACACCACCAGCCGCGGGCCCATCACATTACAACACTCACACCAGCAGACAGCGCCATTCAAGGGCCCATCACTTTCACACGCCCACATTCCTAACACAGCAACCACACAAGCTGATGGATTGCGTGGAGTGTCGCTCGGCTAGCAGTGTGTGTAGTGACCAGGAGCAAGTCACTACTCACACCGCCAGCCGAGCGCCAGTCCACGCACACCACCAGCCAAGCGCCACTCCACGCACACTGCCAGCCAAGCGCCACTCCACGCACACCGCCAGCCAAGCGCCACTCCACGCACACCGCCAGCCAAGCACCACTCCACACACACCGCCAGCCAAGCGCCACTCCACGCACACCGCCAGCCAAGCGCCACCCCACGCACACCGCCAGCCAAGCACCACTCCACGCACACCGCCAGCCAAGAGCCACTCCACGCACAACGCCAGCCAAGCACCACTCCACGCACACCGCCAGCCAAGCGCCACTCCACGCACACCGCCAGCCAAGAGCCACTCCACGCACACCGCCAGCAAGTGCCACTCCACGCACACCGCCAGCGAAGCACCAGCCTACACACAAAACCATCACATTTAGGATTTTTTTATACAAAAAAGAAAACACAAACAAATTGCAAATAGATACAAATCTACTAACACAAAATCAGAAACTAAATACATTGCACTAATGCCAACCTTGAAACAGAACAACAATTCTTAAACATTACAGACCAGGCAATTCACTTTACCACTCATGGTTGCTCCCAATAATTCTTTTGCTTGTGGTACACTCTATAACGAGCAGGCACACACAGCCCAGGGTTAGAAGGACACTCAGGGCAGTACATACGAGTCTCCTTCCGCGTACCTCTTCGCCAACAGACTCTACATCTCCTAGTGGGAAAGTCTTTTGAGGGTGTAGGAGGAATGTGATCAGGAAAGTGGTGATCTTTCAATCGAGCCACATCCTCCACCACTCCAACTCTAGGAACACTTGCCTGTTCCACAACAACAAGGCTGCCTATGACAGACTGCTGAAACTGAACAAAAGTCAACTTTGACGCAGGAGAACACTCCTTGAACACAACAAAAGCATTGAAAGTTGCTAAATTGAAGAGATGGATGGCCAACTTCTTATACCAAATGTAAGCCTTACGAATAGCAGTGTAAGGTTCCAACCTCTGATCTACTCTATCAACACCACCCATGTGCTTATTGTAGTCTAAAATGCACACAGGTTTGCGCACTTCAGCAATCTGACCCCAAACAGCCACAGGTGAAGTACTCTCATCATGGATGGTAGTCAGCATGTACACATCCCTCCTGTCCACAAATTTCACAGCTAGTAGTTCATCACTACGCAAGGAACTGCACTGTCCCCTCTGAAGTTTTTGCAAACAAGCTCTTTTGGATAACCTTTACGGTTAGAGCAGATTGTGCCACAAGCAAAAGTGTCCACTTTGAACAATTCCTTAAACAATTGCACAGCAGTGTAGAAGTTATCAAGGTACAAATGGTGGCCTCTGTTAAACAGTCCTCTAGCAAGATCCCACACAATTTTCTCTGAAACTCCAAAAGTGGACGGACAACCAGGGGGTCAATAGTGGAATCCCTACCAGTGTACACACGCAAATTAAAAACATATCCTGTCCTACTCTCAGACAACATATACAGCTTAATTCCATAGCGTGCCCTCTTGCTAGGAATGTACTGCCTAAAAACCAAACGGCCCTTGAACAGGACCAAAGACTCATCAATAGATATTTCTTTCCCTGGAGTATAGATCTCTGAAAATCGATCTACAAAGTGATCAAGAACAGGCCGAATCTTAAAAAGACGGTCACATTCAGGGTGATCTCGTGGCAACGCCAAATCATTATCAACAAAATGCAGCATCCGAAGCAAAAGTAAATGCCGATCACGAGTCATAACTGCAGGAAATATGGCCGTTGCCATCAAGGGACTGGTAGACCAATATGAACCCATGGACGGCTTCCTTATCAAACCCATCAAAAAGTCAAACCCAAAAACTTCTTCATCTCTTCCAGATTTGTGGGACTCCACCGGGTAGCTCTAGAATGGGGCCTAAGTCTGGCACTATTGTCCCTCAAAAACTGTTCAGCATACAAATTAGGCTGCTCAACAATCTCACCCAAAAATACATCATCCATAAACAACTGAAAATACTGTATAGGCAAATAATGTTCACAATCCACTCTACACCCTGCATAACCACTAAAGGCAGGCAACACCGGCTGCACCATGTTTGGATCAACCCAGAGTCCAGCACTTCCAGTAGGAAGCCTAGCAGCCCCAGCCTGCAATCCAGATGCCTCTTGCACCATCGGCACAGTAGTATCCTCCTCTAAAACAGGCACTTCATCTGCACTGAGAGTACCTTCATCATCCGATGATTCCATGTGGAGAGAAAACTCACTGCCTGAATCTTCCCCTCCCTCCTCTCCCTCAGACGCACTGTCAGTCTCATAATCCTGCTCAGAGGAAGATTCAAGAAGCAAACCAACCACCTGCTGAGCAGTCATTCTACTGGATAGCCATAATGCTTACTAATAAAGGTTACTTGTCAAACAAGTCAACAACAACAAACCCTTTGTAAAAAAAGAAATAAACAAAATGTAGCTTTATCACAAAGACCTATATACTCCAACACTATACCACTCACGTGACAGAAGCAGCTAGACTCACCACCACCTACTCTGCACAGACACAGTAAGGATCAACAATATCCCACTAAAAAGAAGAAAAAAAAATTACACATAAGACAATGCAAAACATCGCAAAGAATTTCATGCTCTGAACACTAACAAATATGCTGCCATTATGACACCACTTACAAAAAAATTCATTCGTGCATGACAATAATACTCATTTGGAGTACACACAACAAAAATATTTTTCTTACCAAATAAATGCAATTACGCAAAACTGCAGAACAACCACTGCCGAAACCGCAAACAGGAATCAAAAGCTTTACACTAGAATAAAAAGGAGAAAAAAACATTACAATCACATATGCAAATAATGCACCAGTCCACACACAATCCACCAGCCAAGCTAAGGGGTAGGTGGGCCAAAGAGTATAAATAAAATATTCAACCCCTTAAAGGGGAGCAACCCTTGCCCTTTTGGCCACTCCCCAACACAAAAATTAAAAAAACCCTGGTGTCTAGTGGCTTCTGCCCTCCTTGGGGGCAGATGGGCCTAAAAACATACTGCTATTCTGCCACCCAAAGAGGGCAGAAATGGCTACAATCATCCTCCCATAAAGGGGAGCGACCCTTGCCCAAGGGGCGCTCCCAAACATAAAAAAACCCTGGTGGCCTAGTGGACCTACAAAAAAACAAATCAGCCGATCTGCCCCTCAGGATGGCAGAAACAGCCAAATTAATGCTCCCCTAAGGGGAGCAACCCTTGCCCAAGGGGCCACTCCCCAAAAACAAATCCCTGGTGGTCTAGTGGGCGAAATATAAAAAGAATGGTGACATCTGCCCCCCATGGGGGCAGACAGCCACAAACAATGCCCCCAAGGGGAGCGACCCTTGCCCAAGGGGCCACTCCCACAAAAAATCCCTGGTGGCCTAGTGGCCATACAAAAAAATCAGCCGATCTGTCCACCCAGGGGGGCAGAAACGGCCAAATTAATGCTCCCCATAGGGGAGCAACCCTTGCCCAAGGGGCCACTCCCCTCAAACAAATCCCTGGTGGTCTAGTGGGCCAAATATTTAAAAAAAACATGGCGATCTGCCCTCCTGGGGGGCAGACACAGCCACAAATATTGCCCCCAAAGGAGAGTGACCCTTGCCCAAGGGGTCACTCTCCACAAATAAATGCCTGGTGGACTAGTGGGAAGATACCTACTCAACTCTACTCTCAACTCTATTCACAACTGGATGTTAGCTCACCAACTCATTCTTAATCCCGCCAAAACTGAATTCCTCCTCCTCTCTACCTCTCTCTCACCTCCTCCTGTTCAATCTTGGATGGATCAGCTGAACCTACTCAACAACACACCCATCATTGTCGACAGCGCTAAATCTCTAGGTGTCATTCTTGACAAAAGACTCAACCTAAATCTCCCACATCAACTCTATTGCTAAGAACGCACGTTACCAGTTGCGCCTTCTATGGGGGATCCGTCGGTTCTTCCCGGAGAAAGACTTAAAAACCTTGGTACAATCTCTGGTTCTCTCAAGACTGGATTATTGCAATTCTCTTCTGACGGGCCTACCCAAATCCCACCTCTCCCCTCTCAAATCCATCCTCCATTCAGCAGCTCGCTTCATTTCAGGGTCTAAACGAAGCGAGCACGTCACTCCTATCCTGTCCTCTCTTCGATGGCTTCCGATCGAGGCAAGATCTATTTACAAAACTGCCTGCATCACACACAAAGCCTTACACACGTCCTCCCCTCATTACCTCTGGAATAAATTGAAATTGTCCGGTGGCTCTCGCCCTTCTCGCAATGTGGAAAAGCTTCTGCTTGAGCCCCCCCCCGTCTTCAAAAGGGAAAGATCGATGACACAATCCTTCTCAGGCAATGCGGTGAGAATCTGGAACTCGCTTCCCCCATTGCTCCGTGCCACCTCCTCTACCCGGATCTTCAAAGCTGACCTCAAATCTCTTCTCTTCCAAAGACACTTTCAGAACTAATACTTTCACTCTCAGCCCCCTTTAGGAAGTTCGCTCTTCATTGTAAATTTGTACTTTTTCCTGTACATTCCTCACCCTTGCGTGCTGTGATGGATTTGTGTACCCTTCATTTTAAGTCTCCTGTTTAATTCACGCCCTCTCTACTCCCTCAAGGAAGTTCTTCCACTATAAGAAATTCTGTACTCCATGCCTATAGAAGTGCCTTCCCAGTGTGTTCTGAGTGACTGCCACTTATTGCAGTATTATACCTCTATTTGTATTTTGTATCTCATGTATCATGCACACCTGTCACTTTTTCCTCTTGTAACGCATACCTCTTTTTGTATCTTGTTTGTTTTGTTATTTGCACAATTGTCACTTTTTCCTCATGTAATGTAACGCTTGCTTTTGTATTTTGCTCACTTGTAACCTTCTCCTGATGTAATGGTACTATTGTGAAGTGCTCTGACACCTTCGGGTAAAGCCCGCGCTATATAAAAAAAACTGCCCCCCCTAGGGGGGCAGAGCACCAAAAACATATGGCCCCCAAAAGGGGAGTGACCCTTGCCCAAGGGGCCACTCCCCAAAACAGTATTTTCATTTTATTTAAAAAAAAAAAAAATTCCCTGGTGTCTAGTGGGCATTCCTGCTGCACGATCGCATGATCGTGCAGCAGGAATGCACAAAAGAGGCATCGGAGGAAAGGATGCCTCTTTTGTTTCAAACCCCCCCTCCCCGGAGCCAAAACTCACCTTATTCCCCGACGCGCTGGAAGCAAATGGCTTCCAGCGCGTCGGGGAACAAAGGGAAACCCCCAATGACGTCAGCGCGCCTCGTGCGCTGACGTCATTGAGGGGGGAGCGGGGGGAGGCAGGGGAAGCCCTTCCCCTGCCTTCCCCCCCCAAAAAACAACGATCGGATTCCCACGGGGGTAGCGCCAGCGCTTCCCCCGTGGGTGGGTCTTATGACGAGCTGGACTCATCATGAGCACACGACCTCTGTGTGCCATGACGAGTCCAGCTCGTCATAAGCATCGAAGGGGTTAAAGCCTGAGGGCAGTGCTGTTGGCTCACAGCAGCCAAAACCAATGACAAGAACACTAATAACAACACCATCAACAACACCAAGACCAGGAGCATCAGCCCCCAAATCTGCAACTGAGTGGTTTCTACTGGCAGGGCTTAAGTCCAGCGCAGAGGCGAAGGCAAAAGAGGTTGAGCAAAGTGGAGCACAAGCAATGAACATTGAGCGAATGGTCCAGGCCTATCTGGCTGACACAACAGAGGTATACCTTGATCAAAACCCATTGGTGTATTGGTATGTAAAGAGGCGCCAATGGCCAGTGCTCAGCAGTCTGGCAATAAACTATCTGGCTTGCCCTATGTCCAGTGTCTCCACTGAGCGTGTTTTCAGTGCTGCTGATGCCGTTGTCACTGTGAGAAGGACCAGTCTCTCACCCCAAAATGTGGAGAGATTAACCATGATCAAAATGAATCAGCACTTTATACCACTGGATTACACCTTGCGTGAAGTACCACAAGAAGAAGATGACGGAGACTCAGGTCATGGAAGTAGTGTGTTAGATGAGTTACTTCTGGGCGAACCACCAGAGTTTGAGGACGAGCTCTACTTCCCTGACTACTAGGCTTTCTTTCTTTGATGCCCAAAATATTTTTAAAAAAAGAAATAGAGCTATGGAACATTTACTTTCTTATTTGTGTGTGTCTGACTGTCTGGTTGACCAATTCATCTCCACCGACTTACTCTTAGACACATTTCTATTGCCGTATTGGAGTTGCAACTGCGTACAATCAGAGAAGAAGTCCAACTCCCGAGTCCCGACTCGCCCTCCAAAGCCATTTCCCTAAAGCCAGACATTGGATGGCGAATACAAACAAATGTGTGCCTGCCTCCAACCCTGGGCCATGACTATCTATGCTTTCCTAACCTAGAGAGTCTTAACAAAACGTGACTCAATCTTTCCCTTCTTGTTGTTCAATAACAAAATTGTACTACTACAGGACGATCTATTGCAATTTGAGTTTGAGTTGGGACACTCACACAGTTTGTATGAAGTTGGACACCAGACTCAGGAGGATCCAAGATGATGGAATGATTCAGGGCATAGGTGTGAGCGTGACTACTGCGAGAACTGCCACCAGAAGAAGATGGAAGTTTTCAAATTCACTGAAACCAACCGATTTGAATGATGATGACTTTGAAGTGGTCTAAAAGTAAACAACAGCACCAGACCTACACATGTATGTGTAGTGGTGGTGGTGAGTGGTGTGACTGACAGCGGTGCATTGATTTTCTAATTGATTGGGAAAATGCTATGTTGCTGTGTGTGTGTGCTCAGTCACTGTTCAGTGCTATCTAGCTCCAATTTGTCGTTTAATCCATCCGAAGCTAAGTGGTGGATGGGTGGGGGCCTTTTTGTTGTGGGGTTAACTGCCTGAAACAGACATTTAGCCATGCTGTGTCTGAGTCTTCTCTTCTTGTTGTGCACTTCTTCTTATGCAGTTTAACTTTTCTCCTTGGCTCTTCAATATCATTTTTGCTTTTCAATCTACAGGCCCTGGCCTTTACCCTGCGTCCTACTGGGAAAACAATGTAACATACTCACACCAACCTTAGCGAACTGCATCCGCCAGGCACCCAAGATTGACGGACAGTCCAAGCCAGAGGAATGCAGATGCAACTCCCACTTTGGCAATACAGTATCTTTTTTTCTCTTTAATCATCCTTACAATTTGTGTGTTTGTTTGTTACTTGACTCCTACAGATATTTTAATTTTATTGGATATCTTTCAAAGCTCGGCACAACAGTTACAGAACATAATGTAACTTGGGTCTCTCAGGGGGCAGATGGACAATTGTTTTTGGTATACCTGTACTAGTGCTCATCATCATGTTTGCATTTCCTTTTCCTCCCATAGCAAATTTATGATGGTCGACTGCCAAGATGAATGTGATGTCCTTGTGTAGTGTTTGTCTTTGTCAAACCTTTCCCTCAAATCCCCCTTCCCATCCATTCATTGAACACCTAACCCTCTTCCCCGGGCTGTGTGATTTATTTAGGTGTGACTAAATTACATTTACACCATTAGTTGATCATACACTTGGTGGGGCAGATGTGGTGAAAGCAACACCAATTCAAGGCAGGGCAAGGATCTTCTTCTGCTATAAGTATAACCCACACTGGCAATATTATTATATATTAGATTGCCCACCCAAGCACAGTATTGAATATATTGTGTACATTTTTTTCAGAGGAACATAATTCATAATTGCCAGCATCATTATCCATCCAGCACTAAAGGTTACACTTGTCCACTTCATAGCTCGAGTGGACTTCAGTTGGTAACTTTTACTAGCTCACCATTCTTATTATTCATTTTACTTTAGCATTGCCTATCATGTTTTCTCATTTGACAGTCTTCTTCTTGTGTACTACTAGTTGTACTCTAGTAGTCTCCCTATGGTCACTTTCTCAATTTTTTGTGTGCAAAGCTTGCATATAAAACGTCATTAACTCAGTTTCTAATTTCAATTTAATTAGTTCCCAGCGAAGAATATTCCTCATCCTATAGTTTGAGTTCGACTAGGAGGGAGTGGAACCTTGCTTCTGGATCCAGTGCTTTCATTAGTATTCAACGACTAGTCCGCAAGCATGCTGCTAGTGTTTACTACCACCAACATGGCACCTTGGGAAACCATGCAATCATCGCTTTGCCTAATCACAGGTAAGAGAAGAACTGTGGGGATTGCTGAGCTACAATAATTTATATACTAGGGAAATTCACACACCCACACTCCCTCCGAGTCCCTAGGGGTTAATATAGTTGCAGACTGCAGAGCCTAGGAGGAGAGAGTAGTAGGACAAGTGAGGGTACTGCATAACTATCTGTTGGTGTGTTACACTATCAGCAGATTTTGAAAACTGGCTGCGGGCCTGCATGGCGAATGAAAGATTCCCAAAGTCCGGCTCCGACAGCTTTTTCGAGCCGGACGGCGCGAGTCGATCAGAGTGGTCGCAGCGTTCATCGTACTTACCCGGCCGGGAAACGTCTCCATAGCGCGGTGCGAGTCGTGTCCATGCGAGTCGGTCGGAGCGTGTTGAAGCCGCGTTCGAGTCAGTCAGAGATTTCGCGGGTGCCTGCATCGTACTCGCTCGGCCGGACCCGCGTACGATTCGGTCGGGAAACAGGGCTCCGAATCGGATCCGGTAAATCCGAATCCGATTCGGAGCACTACCGGCCGAGATCGGAATCGGCCCTTTTATGTCCGTTTTTCCGGCCAATTGGCCACTCTTATTTCTTTTCAAAAACTCAGATTCACCATTAGCTCTAGCCACTCAGTTCAGTCCTTTACACTACAGGTTGTCTCCTTGAGAGGCTTTTCAAAAATTGCCACCAACAAAAACAAAATGCCCAAACGGATATTTTTCAAATTTTTGATAGGACATACTGTGACTGTACCCAAATTGCTAGTGATGTTTATGGTGTATGTATTTTCAAATTTGCTACGGAAAAAAATAAATAGGGGGAGACAGATATTGCATCTAAAAATGTTCAATGTTTTTTCTAGCTGCACCAACCACCAGTGCGGGGCCAGAGGGGATGGCGGCACCATCGATGGAGCAGATGCCGCAGCTGCAGGAGCTGAGCCAGCAGCAGTGGCGGGCGGTGGTAAGTCATATTGCTTATTTATTGACAATTTATATACTCGCTGCAAGGGTCTACATTGTACTGTTGAGAGAAAGAGAAAGGGGCTGATTAGGATGGCGGAAGGGCAGCTGCGGGAACTCCACCCAGTATTTCCCTTCGGCCCCCAACCATAGGCCGCATGCACAAGCGGGCCCTGCTGGGGGCCCCCAAACACGCTTTCCGACACCTTTTCCATGTCGGACAGGCTGGCATGGAAACCATGTTGGAAATTGTGCATCGTAATCCCAAGGACTGAAAGGCCCGTCTTTGGGATTATGAGCCGGCTCCGCCTGGCCGACGGGCTCCATGAGCCCGTCGGAAGCCAGCCAGACTGCCATGTGCTCCACATACCACACGTAAACTAGCTACATCTGTTAAGCCTACAAGAGGGTATTTAAATCATGCCCAACCCCAAGTCATGCCTTGGTCTCGCTCCCTGTGGAACAAGCTTCACCCTTCCCACTCACCTGAAGAGTACAGCCGGAACTGAGAAGCACTCTAATCTCCTTCAAGTCCAAGTTCAACAGGTGGTTCTTGTGGCTCTAGTTCCCTTAACGACTCCTTCATCTCTTCATCATGCACAGCTACTTCTGTTCCCCTGGGACACCCTTAGAAAAAGCCTTGAGACTTTCTCCAAACTTCAGACATGTGGTAGAACAAGTCTAAGTACTTGATATCAGGTAAGAGCGCACTAATCCTCCTATAGTAGTAAGCAGGACCAAGTATCAGTGTCTTCAAAGACTATAGACGTTTTCTCCATGCCCTTTACGTGATTTCCCCTATCACTACTTGTGTTCATGATCTGGACCCTTCTTGCAACCATAGCACTTGAACTGTGATTGCGCAAGAACAAAAGACTTTAGCTCTGTGTTTCTCTGATGAGGAGTAGTGCCAAGAGAAAAAACTTCAGAGTATGATACATGTATGAACCTTGTACCAAGATCTGTGTACTGAGTTTAATCCTTGGGAGTGCCAGTAACTCAAATCTGTGTTCCAAGTTTGTCTTGGGAGTGCCAGTAACTCCAACCTGTATTCCGAGTTTATACTTGGGAGTACCAGTAACTCCAACCTGTTTCTGAGTTTATCCCAGGGAGTTCTAGTAAATACAATCTATATTGTGAGTTTATCCCTGGGAGTGCAAGTAACTCAAATCTGTATTTCAAGTTGATTCCTGGGAGTCTCAGAAACTCTAATCTAGGATCTTGGCTATTCTGCTCTCATGCTTTGCTGCTGATGAAACCTGTAAATGTATGTTACTGATGTCAAAGTATGGTCATGGTATATTGAGGCCTGTTAGTTCAATGATAGTAAATGCCCCCTCTTGTTATTTCCAGTGCATTGCATTTTCTCTAAACCAGAGGTTCTGGTGTAATGCACACCTACCTTGCAAATACTCAAGGTCCCAGAAGTGACAAATCCTGTTACGCATTGTTGCTCAGCCGCTAAGCAGATCCAGTAACGCAAGTCTCTCTTTTCTTATTTTATCCCAACCCCCATTTTCCCAGGTGGACATGAGTGATCTAAGAAATTTGGTACCTTGATCTAGTGCGGCTCTGAGAGGGATAGGAGGTCCAGTATTGGCCTAAGTGTTGTGTCCGTGGTTGGGACCAGGTGAATGCATGACACTGATAAGGTTCTTCCTTGAGAATGTGGCGTATGAACAAGCACTTGCTCCTGGCTTCACCTCTCACAGGTGCGTCAGTCATTTTTGGATGACAGTGGAGGAAGGTTTACTTGATTTGATCGGGTTGGCAGCCTCTTCCAATGAGTTTGCTTATTCTGGCCACAGTATCTTAGGGGCAAGGGGAGAGGTGTGGCGCAGCGGCCAAAGCATCTGACTACGGAGCGCAGGGCTCACGATTCGATCCCTGGCACCGGCAGCAGCTCAGCTCAACATCATGTGACTCTGGGCAATAGCTCACTTAATCTCCCCGACGACCCTCAGCTCCTTGAAACCCTTAAGGGGGTCATATATTCACGCTTTACAAATAAGAATTACACAGTATTGCCATGGGAGGCGAGGGTCTCCTTTCATTTGCATTGGTGACAGCTTTTTCATGCCTGTAAGGCGTCAATGAGTGACTCATTCTTTAGGCAGTGTGGGGGCACTCCCTGACCGGCTCCGGCCCGCTACAGGGTGGTGCAACTAGCAACTATGGGGCAAATGATGCTCTCAATTGCATTCAGGCTACATTGGGCCTTTCCTCCCATCTTGTCTCTTTGGAGCATTAGTGGTGCAGCTCATGTGTGTAAAGTAGATGACACGGTTTGCTGCATAACCAACTCTCCCTAGTTGCAGGAAGTCTATTTGTTTCCTCATTCATAGCCACAGTAGCCGGTGGCTATCCTAACTTGTGAGCAGTGGTAAATATTTCATTCTCTTTGTATGTTTTTATCTTTTGAGTTGTCTCCCCCTAAGTAGCTCCATATTTTTTTCAGTCCTTTTTCTTGCCTCCGTCAGGTGCACAGCTGAGCACCTCTCCAGGGGCTTGCTTTGCACCTACACACTTGTCGCAGTGCCAGACTGCTTCAGTATTGCAGGGGCCTCCTCTTGTGCCGCTTGCTCTGTCTGTAGTTGCACGGGCCTGCATGGGGTGTGGTGTGTGACTGCTAGGTGGCGCTGCAGCCATTTCACCAGGCCATAGCAGCCTTCCCAATCATGTTGGCCATACCGCTCCTCGCGGGTGCTGCAGAGACAGGTGCTCGAGGGGGCGGCCCTCAGAGCGGGTGCAGCCATGGGCTCGGTATGCACTACTCACCTGTGGCGGGTACCATAAACGTTTTCTGGCAGTCACAGCACACAGCGGCGCACCTCTTGCCAAGCAGCTGCACTTCTTCTTCCCCATACCATGTGGTGTTCAGCAGGTGGGTGTATATCTCTGCTAGGTGTAACTGCAGCCATCACTCCTCACAGACCGTTGCAGTCTCCCTGATTTGGTGCTCCAACTGGGAAGTCTGCGGTGCAGGGTTGAATCAGGACAGGTGTAGTCTGCCTGTGCTTTGCTGGGCTACACTGTTTCCTTGCCAGCTAGCACTGCCGGGTTTTCATGGGGGACAGACAGTCTCTTTTCCTCCCATGCTACTGAAGCTAGTGTGGTCCTTTCCTGCCACTCAGACAGCTCTCTTCATGGGTTACTTAAGTCTTTATGGGAGCTGCGGCATGCTGGGCGCAGTCTGCCTCTTCTCACTGGGACAGATGGTGGCAGGCGGGGACAGCTTACGGGTGCCTCATCAGGTAGGGGGCATAGTATGTCGAAGGCCATGCCATACCTTGAGGGGGCCAGGGCACATCTATCATTGGCGTCCTGGCGATAGCGCTGCTTTCACTTCTCCTCCATCGCATCGGATGGCAGCTGGTATGGCGTGGAGTTAGAGGCAAACAGTCTCTGTTTCCTCCCTCCAAAGAGGGAAAAGTTCACTCTTTTCTTGGGGCGACGTGACCATTTCTCTGGGCAGGTGATGGCAACAGTGCTAATGCATATATCATCCTTATGCATGGCGGTTAGCAGTGAGGTGGCACAGTGCGTGGGGTCAGACCCTTCATTGCCAATGTAGTGTTGCGGGCCCTAGGCCCATATACTAGATAATAGACTGACACAGGGTAGTGTGGTACTATAACTGGCTCTGGGCTCGAGCAGCTGGTTTCTTTTATTGGCAGATGTCACGTCACTTGTGACGTCTGTGTTGGATAGGTGTGGGTGTGAAGCCAGCTGGAAAGCAGCTACCTACTGGGAGACATTTATGTGTATAGCAGGACACTACACCTGTGTTACGGGAAAGATTGTATTTGTGGAAGCAGGACACCTTCCTGCACAAAAAAAATCCTTAGAGTCATAGTCCTCCTTCTATGTGTGCTGCGAAATGCAAAATGCAGCACTCATGGAAAGAGGAAGTAATGAGAAGAAATAACAATATTTCTCCTCTTTGCGCCTCTGTCAGGTAGGTGCAGCATTTTCGCGCAAACCCAGGTTTACAAGTATTTGAAAATCTGTATTTGTGTCAAAACACATAGGTGGATTCATTGGAATGCAACATAATGCAAGGCAGTGTCTACATGCTGTGTTGCGTTACTTGGTATTTACTAAACCACGCAAAGCCAATCAAAGTGGCTTTGTGTGCCTTAGTAAATGTCCAAAAGGACTTTGTGTCAGGCTGCGCCACCAACTTGATGCAAGGCTGATGAAAATTCATAGTAAATCTGGGCCCTAATCTTTATCTCAAGCCCTTACCGAAACCTCTAAAAGATTTTGTCATAGGTATACACCAATATGTAGATCATACACTGCTATACTGCAAGACTTCATGTACGGAGGACATCTGAGCTTTGAAAATCTGCTTTTTAGAAATAGAAAAGTAAACAATAAACATTTGCCGGCACCCATATCTGGGCTTATCGTCTGAGTGTTGCCCTGAAGTATGCAAAAAGTAATGGATGGAATGCTTCAATTAATTGCTGACACTAGTAATTGCTTGGGTCGGCATCCCAGTTGTTATTTTGCACACCATGCCACCTCAGTTTGGACCCAGCCCCATGCAAAACAATCTTGACCCTGCTCCTATATGAGCAGTCCAGTCCAAACTGCCAGGCCAGGCTTCCCTGAACCAGAACACAAGCAACATGAGAAGTTTCACCCTTATCAGGGCTCATCAGTAAGCGATAGATTGGGTTCAGTGGCACACTGTGCACGGGACCCACATCTGGGTTACCCGTCCCACTTAGGGTGTTGCACTGAAGTATACAAAAAAGTGATGGATGGAATGCTTGAATTATGCTCAAATACTGTTAATTACGCCAGTCCATCATTATTTTGCACACCATGCTTGAGATGCTTTTTGTCTTAAAATTTTCAAAATTAATTTCTCTGCTTCCCCTTATCGGATTTTAATAATTTTAGATCTTATTGCTTGTTTGCATTGTCCTCTATTATTGCAAATTGGTTTGGGAATTATATAACTTTATGTTCTTAAATTTGTTGATACTGCTTGAACTTAATTCTGCTCTGTGGGTATTGCCTGCTGCTCATGCCATAGCTGCCCCGGGTTGAATAGAAAACTGTGTTTGATGTAACCAGCTTGGGTTTATAAAGCTGGCAGAGGTTACCCATCCCAAATAATATTCATTCTGACATGGTGCAATGCAAAAGAAGTATAAGGACTGATTAAAAAAACACCAGTTCTCTGTGACAGACCAAAAACAAGGCAGAGTAAAAATAAGTAAAATACTGGCAGATGTACTCACGGCAGATGCAAACCATCACAACTACAGTGGAAATTTTTCACAGCTATAATTTTATATGCTGATATTGGAGTATGCCATGTGATTATAACTGCATAATTGTCTGTATCTATCTCCACCTTGTGTTCCTGCGGTATGTAGACAACTAGAATCGCATTGTTTTTTATAACACTAAGGGCCTGATTACGAGTTTGGCGGTCCGAACGCCAGAGAACCGCATCCGTCTACTCCACACCGCCCATCGTATTACGAGCAGAACAGTCAGAAACACCCACCGCCGCTCTGGAGATCCTGTCAGCGGTTCAGCGGCGGACTCACGGCGAGGGTCATTTGTCAGCAGTGACACCTCTAGGACAGCATTTTCACATGACGAGTGGATTACGAGTACAAAAAGACATTGGCAGTCTCACAGCGATAGACGGCCAACGGCAGTTCCTCAAAGGCGTTCAATAGCTGATGTGCGAGGAACCAATAAATGCATTAAAAAAACACCATTATACCTCATGCCTCCAGAGGAGAAGGTCCTGGCCATCCTACACCTTGAAGGCTTTGAAGGAATACCGGGAGGAATGGTAAGCTATACTACAAAAACTGACACAATATAACAATGTCCTGTGTGCTAGCAAATAGGCCTTTTCTGTCCTCATTAACATCTACTCCGTGAACATGGCACATAGAAGCTATCTCAAAATTTGGTTTGTATGTGGCAAAGAACAGTGTCGCAAATTACACAACAGATTTTTATTGCATTCATTGTACCATGTTCCAAAGCTGTCAGTAAGTGTTGCACCAAACCCTGCAAGAATTGAAGCATGTAATGTGGGAATATGTCAATGTGTGCCAAATCTAATACCTGTACAATATACAGCTATGGTACAATACTCATCAGTAAAGTAACAAATAACTACATCTGCCATGGGGCCTTGTATTTTCACCACCACCCAGCATGCTCCACTCTTCACCCCCCCTTCTCACCTGGCAGTCATCTTTCTATTGAACTAACACCACTCAAGTAGCTGAACTCTTCCCAGCCATTGACAAAGTCACATCCGCTTTTCCACATCTACCAGGAGGCCTGCTCTCCTCAACACCACCCAGCATGCTATACTCCTTATCCCTCTTCTCAGCTGGCATCCATCTTGCTACTGAACTAACACCACTCAAGTAGCTGAACTCTTCTCAGTATCTGCTAAAGGTACATCCACTTGTCCACATCTACCATGAGGCCTGCTCTCTTCACCTCCACCCAGCATGCAACACTCCTCAACCCCCCTTCTCACCTGGTCGCCATCTTGCTAGTCAAATATCAAACATGAAATCTGTCACATAGAGATATGTAAAAAAGTTCAACATGAGGTAGACAGCTTTGGTTGTTGGTGTCATGCGCACAAACCCTGAGCTATGTTGGCCTGAGTTACGGCATAACACAACTATACAACTAAGAAATGTGCGCCAAATAAGACACTCAGGTTTCCAACAATGCCAACTGAGACCATGCTCACATTTCAATAATGTTAATTGATAACAAAGTCATTAATCCAAGGTCATTGTTGGCAACTTAGCAAACAGTTTGCCTTTTTGTATGGACAGGTATACATTGGAATCATACCCTGTCAGTGTAGGCAATTGTTGATGACACACTGAGGAAACAGCAAATCCCAGAGAACGAGGATTTCATTTTTTTAAATGTGATGTGAAATATTTGCCGATTTCCATTAATAATGAAAAAGATGATTTATGTTACTAGTAACAGGTATCAGTTCTTCAGCTCTGAAATGGACTGGACACAAACATCCTAGATGTACACACATAAATGTTGCCATTAACTTTCATTTTCATTTTACTCCATAGCTGACCCAACAGCTGATGCCAAGCAGACGGAGGCTAGTCAGCAGAGTCTCTCCCTAGACCAAGACGAAGAAGATGAAGAAGCCCTCAATGACCAACAAACTCCTGAAGCATTGGACGTCGATGACAGTCCTAGCATATCTGGTCAGTCTGGGCAGACCTCAACAGTTGGCCACACAGACAACATCTGTCCTCACAACCACTGTGCCTAGCACAGGTAGCACCATCTTCTGCCCCCCAGTCCTGGCTTCTCAAACAGCCACCACCACCCCAGTCAGTCAGGCTCCAGGACCCAGTGGGAGTATGCAGTCTGTGTCTAGGGCAGAGGGCAGTGGGGCTAGACGTCGGATGAGGGCCAATGTGGAGCCCCAGCGTGAGTCCACTGATGAGATGGGCTCCCAGGTTGCCATTACAGAGGTCCTGGCTATGTACCAGGACTCTCAAGGTGTGTTAAGCCAGCTTGTCAGCAAAGTTAGGTAAATGAAGGAGTTGCATGAGTCTACATACCAGGAGGTCGCTTCCATCTGGGTAGATGTTGCCGGCCTCAATAACGAGGTTGTGGGTCTACACACAAAGGTGGCAGGGGTCCGTACCGAGATGGCTGGCCTATGTTCTGAGGTGGCTTTCATGGTAGTGGAGGCTGAGAGAGATCAACAGCACACTCTTCAGGGCTTTCCCCATAACATCTACCCCTCCCTGTGTGCCAAGCTCATCAGCACCATCAACCTCTGCAGCTGCCACAGGAAGAAAAGCCCTGACAGAGGAGTTTACATCTGCAGGCAACCCAGACTCAGCAGCTCCTGATCCCCCTAACCCAGAAAGAGGGGACGACCATGTAAGACTTCAGGAGGGAAGGGTGGCAAGACCAGAACTACCAGCAGAGAACCACTTCACCACTAATGTCTATGCTGTGCGTGCCACACATTCATGTTGTTGAGTCGACCTCCCCATATTTCCCACCCTGATGTGAGGAGTAATTTGGACTTCGGTTCCCGGAGAATAGGGACTGTACTTGAATGCTTTCATCCACCGTGATTGTATCCTTCACTTCAACTGTTTGTTTTTATCCATACTCCTATCACTGTCATGTTTACAATTTTTTTCTACTTGTTTTACATTTAAATCTAAATCTAAATCCGTATTTGTAAAGCGCGAACTACTCACCCTTACGGGTCTCAAGGCGCTGGGGGCCGTTGTGGAAATTAAGTGAGCTATTGCCCAGAGTCACAGGATGCTGAGCTGAGCTGCCGCCGGAGCCAGGGATCGAACCGTGACCCCTGTGCTCCGAAGTCAGCTGCCCTGGCCGCTGCACCACACCTCTCCACAAAAATAAATCGTAATATACCACACAAATCATACTGTCCATCGTATTCATTCTCTTATTGTTTCATGTGATTAATCGACCATGTTAAAATGACATTGTATGTTTGCAAAGGTAAAACAATTGTCACTACTTCAAATATAGTTGTGTCTGCATAAAAACAGTGTTATCCCCTCTGTACAGTAATAGGTCACATGAGGATATATACACACATTGATTCATCACCTACATCATTGAATCTGGACTTTCATAGACTGTTAGAATGTGTGCCAGCTCTACATCTTCAGCAGGACTTGCTGCTACAGCGAAACTCTGCACTAGCACCAGTTTTACTACTTGGCCTTAGATTATAAAATAGTCACAAACTCACTTCATGTCAAAAACAAATAAATAAATACAAAAACATATGACATGCACATGTAGTTTGCCACAAAGCTCATTTAATCCAAATAACATATTGAAAATCAATACACAGACACATGTCTCCACCACAGTCCTTGACCTCAGGAACTAATCAATCAAGTGTTGCCTACATCTGGTGGTATAACACATGTACATGTCAGTCATGTGTGACAAGCACTTTTAAAACATAATGAGAAGACACAGAAACAGTCACATACAGGTCATAAACAATGAGAAATGAGGCCGTGTGAAGGCAGATTTACATTAACTTGCCTTAAAGCAAACATTTGTTGTGACACATGAAGGCTCACATATTGCTTTGGGACCAATGCACCACGAGACAAAATTCCAAAAGAAACAAGGTACATGCCAAACCATTGTAGTACAAGCTGTCCTTACAAAGATATGTTACACCCATCATCTATGACATACCGTCCCAGGAACAATCCATGTTCACTCCATTCTTCAGAAACAGCAACACATACCAGCGGAAGTCACAACTCGATTTTATACACATGAAGACGCCATGGTGCAGAAACCTATAATTGAACAACACAGTGATTAGTTCTGCAAAATCTAAATACACATACTTCATGTAGCCCTTTTCTGGGGGTCTACATTTTTTAATAATGAATTACACACTGGCATCATTAATCACCTTAAAAACATCAGGCTACAGCACTTTTTCTTGGCAAACCATGGTCTGATTAACTCAAAACATTTCCTCTGTCTGTACTACACCCTCGCAGTGCCTAGTGTAACTGTGAACACCACATCTCAAACTACACTTACCTTAAGGAAAAGTAGTTGCGGATGATTTCTTGACACACATCTGCTCCATCATCCTCACCACTATAGTTATCATCACTTGTTCCCAGTGCCCAGCAGCTGGGTTCCCATGCTCTCCTCCTCTGGGATATACGGTATCTCCTGTCTCAGGGCAATGTTGTGGATGATGCAGCAGGGCACTGTGATCTGGCATACCTTCCCTGGTGAGTATTGGAGGGCTCCACCAGTCCTGTCCAGTCAGCGGAATCCGGCTTTCGGGAGGCTAAATGTCCGCTCCGCTTGCCACCTTGTCCATCCTTGTGCATTATTGAAGCACTGCCCACCTGGTGTTGTAGGTTTTCGGAGTGGTGTCAACAACCATGGCCGGTTGGGATATCCTGATTCTCCTAAATATGAGGTATATAGGAGGAAAAAAATAATTTACACACTCATATCAATTTGCATTATTTCAACGTATTATTTATCTACCATACATCACACTTACCCATAAGCCAGGCCTTTTCTGGTTGGAATTGTGACATCAGCCGTGGTATGTTACTGTTCTGCAGGATGAAGCTGTCATGGACAGATCTTGCAAACTGAGCACAGATGTTGGAGATGTATAGGTCTGCTAAACTGACAACTTGCACATTGATGGAGTGATAGTGTTTCTGGTTCCTGTAAACTTGCTCATGGTTGTGTGGTGCCACTAAGGGAATGTGTGTACAATCAATGGATCCAATTACATGTGGAATATGACCTGGGACATAAAAAGCTACCTTCCCTGTGGCGAAATCATCATAACCAGGGAACTGAATGTAGAGTCTCACGTCTTTCAATAATGCGGTAAGCACCTCTGTCAGGACAAGACTGAACATCGCTTACGATATCCCACCTTAATTGGCAACAGTAAACTGAAAAGAGCCAGTGGCCAAAAAGTACACAACAGATAAAACTTTTACAAGAGGGGTGATACTGTGGGGATTGTTAAGTTCAGGTCGGATATCCTGCTCCAACTGTCTAGTCAGATCCAGGATATTCAGTCAACTCAATCAGTATTTCTGGATAATGTGCCTCTCCTGCATGGTCTGGAGGTCAGGGAATGGACGGAAATGTAGAGGATGCCGGCTTTCCCCTCTCCCAGGGTACCTAAGTGAGAAAGTAGTTGAACATCATTGGACAATGATTGCAACAGCAAAATGTTTTGAAATGCAATGCATTGTACATGTGTTAATGACATGTTTTGTAAATGCAAGAAACCAGGTACTGTGACTTTATTACTGTCCAGCCTGCCTTTACTATCACTTACTTACAAGGTCACAATTCACAAAACCCCACACCTTGATTATGCACAACATCATGTGAAATTTGCTGACATGACAAAAAGGGAGGCTTGTCAGACATGTCTAAACTGGTACACCGTCACACATGTTGCAAAGTTTGCCTACCTGTCATGTGCATCTGTGCATTCAACAATGAGTACCATGTACAGCACTTTAACTGGGATTATGAGCATATGAAAAACTAAGTCTTCAACAATCACATGAAGTAATAGTGGTGCATATACAATTGTCTAAAAACCAGTAAAAAATGATTCTGATGCCATAGCAAACACATCACACTCGACTGCTGACATGGTGGTTGTTTGATCTTGCGCAAATAGGAAAATAGAGGCGTACACATCCAGTGGACAAAGACTGTGCACATGGCGGTTTCATGCACGGCAGTCTCCCTCATAGGCTAACGTTGGCTACATTTGATCGCAGTAGACCAATGGCTATGTGTGTCTATGCTTACGTAAGGGTATGCGCCATACAAGTACGCTGCAATTCAAAAATACACTCACTTGCCTACAAACACTGCTGCCATTAACCACCTCTAGTAATCAGCTGCTGTGTGCTTCCTCTGGGAGCAACCATGCCAGGCCAAACCGGTGCGAGGGCTCCTGCCTTCACAAATGAAGAGCTGGGGACCCATGTTGGAGAAGCACTACCAAAGTATGACCAGCTCTATGGTTCACCAGAGGAGCAGGTAAGTTCCACTTATTACTTTGAGGATGAAGATGTCACTATCCCTAAATGTTAAAGTCAAACATTATAACTAGGATGACTACAATCAAAGCACTTACATCTGTCCCTTGCATCACTATGTTTGACTGCCATGTTTTGACTTATGATGGCATGTACCTTGTCTGCAATTACCAACCAATGATGAGAAATGTGTACAGCAGTACATCTGAGACCTGTGGCAGGGATAATCAACTGGATGTATGTCTGAATGTGGAATCTATTGGTATACTCATGTTATATGTGTATAAGCTTTCAGAAAATGGGCATGTTACTATGCATCACAGTCGGGTGAACTTGGTTGGTGCTCCATAAGAGGAATGATGGTATGCGTGTGGACATTCACACGTCTCAAAACAGGTCACTCAGCATGAACTGCCATGCTAGTGTGAAAGCATCCTCAAACGTTGACACTGTGAGCAAGACTATTTTCTTAAACTGTTTTGCAGGGACATTGGATGTTCTTCAATTAATGACATTCCTGTACATATGTAGTTTCAGTGGGAGCATGGCGTCTAACTTCCAATGAGACATTCCTGTCTAGATGACACTATACCTGGGTCAACTTAGCTTCTGTAACTTGTCACTTAACAACATTCAAATATGTGTTGCACAGCATTACCAAGTAACAAATCACAACTACTGTTGTGTGATGACCCGAACATACTTCATGATCAGATTTGTCAGACTCTCGACACTCTTGTCTCTATTTCTGAGCATCAACTACATGATCATAAGGAATCACATAATGCAAAGCATTTACATGTGTGTGACATTGGCCATAAGACCCCAAATTATGGATGGTTAGGCAATACGATTCCTGTAACAGTGCTTCTCTTTCCTAAATGGTGAACCTTAGCAGTTCTGGCATTGCACACACGCACTATGTTTCGGACCTGTATCACTATCAGAGTTACACAGATGCACACCATGTTGTACTATGTGAGTATGAGTCACTACACATGGCAAATTATAAAATTGTTAAAACACATTGGAACATGTCACAGTAGTCACAAACATGTTGCATACTCCATGTATAGAGTCAAAGTACTGGCTTGTCATAATCATTGTAAAGTCTGGCATATTCATTGCACCTGTACTGTACTGTCAAAGGTGTCTAGTGTGACGTCTTGACCAATTCCACAGACCGTGTGTGTTGGCCCTGCCCTTTGTTTTGCAGTCCAATCGGCCTGACTCTTAAAGCAAGCAAAATGTTTCAAAGCATTTAAAGCATGTATGTGTGATGTAATCTAATGTATGTGTACATAACCCACAATGTTTCAAATGACCTCTAGCCTATAGTAATGAACTTCTTGCAACATGTTAGTTGTCCAAAAAGCATTGATCAGTGTTGTAAAAGTCATATGTCTTGCATGTGCAATCCATTAAGCATCTGTTTCATTCCTCCAGGTCAATGCACAACTGAAGCAAAGGATTTGGAAAGCCATCGCCAGGAAAGTGCGGACCCAGGGAGTCTTTCACCAGCACAGCTTCCATTGCTGCAAGAGGTTGGAGGACCTCAGATGCTGGAACAGAAGGATCACCCTAGTCCCTCTGGGAAAGTCTTCCCCACTTCGAAGAGGCAGGCTTCAGACCCTGACTCCCCTCATGGCTCGTATTCTGGCGATGGCCTACCCTGAGCTTGATGGGCAGTTGAGGGCCCAACAGCAGCTAGGAGGGGGTGAGTAAAGACCTGGACTTATGATTCAACACCTAAGCACATTTGTAATGTCACAGGTACCCCTAAATGGATCTATCTGTATTGTGACCGATGGTAATTCTAATTACAGAGTACATGATTGTGTAGTGTCAGGCTTTGCCCGCATATGTGTGTCGGACCACCATCAAGACTGCAGTATGTATCTAAATCTATGGTTCTTCATTGCATGGCCTCTGTGCCCAACATAGTAGAAGTAGGCTGCAAATGTGTCCAGGATATATGTGTGAGGTTCACAGCATCACACGTCTCATAACTAAGAGGGATGTGAGGACATGGGTGTTTTTCCCACATACTCATCAACATGAGTGTCTTGAGACTATCTAAATCTGATGTAGAGGCTTAGATATATACTTGGTCTGAGGACTCTCCATACCATCTCACATAGGGAGGTCCCATGCAGCTAAGTTGTCATTCGATATGAATGGTACAAAGAAATGGATTACGGTTGCAAACATGGCATTGCCTGCAGATGAGTAGCATGTAATGGTAACAACACATGTTGTTTACATATGTGTATGCGTTTTGAGAGCAACACCACACAATATATGTATGAGAGGTATGGTTGTGGTGCTATGATGTCTCTTGCCAATGGTCTACATGTGTACCGTACTCCACATGGGCAAAATATTTCCTTGAAAACAGCACACTTACCATCTGCTATCACTACAAAAATTCCAATATGGAAACGGTTGAGAATTAGTCCCAGATTGAAAGTGGACATGTGCAAATTCGTATGCGGTGTCAGTGCATATGGATAGATGTGTTCATATGTCAAGTGAACATGTTAGTCACATTGTTAGAAATGGGGGTCTCTAGTTGGCAGAGGTAGGTACCTTTGACCAAGTAGGGGCCCTTGCTTCTAGCCAGGGTAAGGGAGCTACACTCCTAAAATAACCCCTGCTCACCCCCTTGGTAGCTTGGCACGAGCAGGCAGGCTTATCTCAAAGGCAGTGTGTAAAGCATTTGTGAAGACATACAGTAATACAGTGAAAACACTACAAATGGACACCACACCAGTTTAGAAAAATTAGTAATCTTTATCTAGAATTAACACAAGACCAAACGACAAAAATCCACAATACAGTACTCAAAAATATGACTTTCAGATGGTAGAAATAGCTTAGTTCAATGTAGATGGTAAATGCAACACTTTACTCTCAAACTACTTTGGATGCGTAACGCAATACAAACAAAAGGGTCGCAGGGAAGGTGATGCGTCGGTTCCTTGCTTCAGAGGTGATGCGTCGGTTCCTTACTGCAGCGCAGAGGAGGTGATGCGTCGGTTCCTTACCAGAGAGGAGGTGATGCGTCGGTTTCTTACTGCATTCCCGTTATGATGCGACAAGATTGGCACCTCGATGTGATGCGACGATCCGGTGCGATGTGACAAAATGGCGTCTTTGATGCGATAACTTGGATGCAATGCGTGCACGCCCGGCGGCCGTGCAGCAAAATCGATGAACTTTGGACCCACGACAGGCCCTGCGAGACGCTTCTCGGGTGATGCGACGGCAACCTCTGCGGCGGCGGCACGCTTCTCCGGTGATGCGACTCACTTCCTCGGCGATGCGACGGTGAACAGCTGCGGCGGTGACACGCTTTTTCGGCGATGCGACGGCAACTGCTGCGGCGGAGACACGCTTCTTCCTCGTTGCGTCGCACTTCCAGCTCCCAGTGACACGCAGTCTCTAGAGGGCCCAAAACAACAGCAGGCACCCCTCTGCAGGTAGAATTCCCAGGAAGGAAATCCAGAGGAGCTGGTGGTGAAGTCTTTGTATCCCTGAGACTTCAGAACAGGAGGCAAGCTCAGCTTCAAGCCCTTGGAGATCTTCCTCAGGATAGTAAAAGTACACACAAAGTTCCTTTTCTCCTTTCCTTGGCAATGAGTAACCACTGCAGGCCAACCCCAAACAGCAAACAGCACAGGGGCAGTCTCCTCCTTCAGCTTCCTTGGTTTCTCTCCTTGGTAAAGGGTTTGTCTTGATTCCCAGAAGTGATCTAAACATCCTGGGTCTGGGCCCCAATATTTATACTACTAAATCCTTTGTTCTCTGAAGGCAGAGAGTGTCTGTACCCAGCCAAAACCAGTTCTGTCCTCCCTGGTGCAGCTTCCTGGCAGGAGGTGGAGACAGCATTGTTTAAAGCAAACCTGGCCCAGGTAGCTGAAAAGAAATCTCCTCCCCCCTACTCTCTTTTCTATGTAGGCTCAGGCAAGTGAAAGGAAATGTCCTCCCCCTACTCTCTATTCAACCCAGGTCCTATTCAGCCCAGCACTGACTCATCAGACTGCTGGAGCCAAAGCCCTCTCCAGCCCCTGTCACTCACAAACCCGACATGTAATACACAAACCTAGCAGAGGCATACTGGATGGTTAGGCAAGAAAATACCTACTTTCTAAAAGTGGTATTTTCAAACACAGAATGTAAAAATCACCCACACTAAAAGATGTATTTTAACATTCTGAGTTCAGGCATACTAAACTTTATTTTCCTATCTTGTTCCTTGGGTCACTTATGCTTATAAGATGTTATAATCAAACTGCCCATTCTGGCCTATGGGAACAGATAGCCTTGCAATAGTGAAAAACGAAATTGGCTGTAATTCACTATCAGGACATGCTACACACACCAGGGCATGTCCTATCTTTCACATACAATGCACCCTGCCCATAGGTGTACCTTGGGCCTACCTTAGGGGTGACTAACATGCAGAAAAGGGAAGGTTTAGGGTCTGGCAAGTGGGTGCACTTGCCAAGTCGACATGGCAGTCTCAGACTGCACACAGGGTCTGCAATGGCAGTCCTGAGCCATATTTTACAAGCTGCTTCTGTGGGTGCTACAATCAGTGCTGCAAGCCCACCAGCAGCATTTGATTTAGAGGCCCTGGGCACTCATGGTGCACTGTACTAGGGTCTGACAAGTAAATCAAATAAGCCAATCATGGAGTCACTAATCCATTACAACAATTTACAATAGAGAGCATATGCACTTTAGCACTGATCAGCAGTGAAAAAGTGCCCAGAGGCATAAAAACACCAACAACAGGTCAGAAAATAGGCTAGGAGGAAGGCAAAGATTTCAGTGATGACCCTGCAAAAAGGGCCAAGTCCAACACAACCCCCTTCCAGCCAAAACGCAGGGTAGACCAATCACTACCTTGAGGGGCTTCCCTGCTTTGGGCGAAAGAACGTGGACCCTGGCCCGCAACTGCAGGGGCATACTCCAGTTCTACGCCAATCTGAACCCATTTGGATCCCTCTGTCCATACTCTCAGGTCCCACTAAGCCAACCCATGGGGAACCCTTCTCCTCACCTGTGGACACCATCTGTGCAGCACCTAACCTTAGCTTGCTCACAGGTGTGTCCCAACAGACAGACAGTACCCACATGGCCAACTCAGAGGTGTGGCCCCATCCATCCCCGGGGTGTGACTCTGGTCCCCCTCCCAGGGGCCCTCCCATAGTGGCCACTGACAGCTGTCAGTGATGAGAACCAGGTCCCAGGCCTTTCATGGTTCTCCAACCTCTGTGGCGTCAGAGAGCGGGGGCAGTAGCCCCAGGTGCCTGGCACCCCTGGTCCACTCTCCCTCCTGTCAGGTCAGGTATGACATCCTGACACTGACCCACCAACCCTGGGCCTGTACCCGGTGGCTGGACAGGAGATGGGTGGGCTTTCCCACACCCGGTCCTCCTCCTCGGGGCTCTGCACCCTCCCACCTGGAGCGGTACCCCCTTCCAGAATTGTCAGGGCACCTGTGGCAGGTGTCTTGCACAATTCGCCCACCAGTTCAGGGGTTCTATCCTGCAACTGGGACCCCAGCTTAGGGTCTGTACCCTTAGACTGGGCAGAGGTCAGGGGTGAGGCTGCCCTCTCCCTGCCCCCCTTACTGGGGTCCTGCACCCTCCCACCTTGAGTGGTGCCCCCAGAACACAAACCGGTAGGGACACTGATTACAGTTGTCCTTCCCTCCAGGTCAGGCAACACCTGAACCTGGCTTCCCAACCCAGGGACTAACCCCTGTGGCTGAGCACCTGCCTGGCACACCAGGACTTCCTTGGGAGCACTCCTGCCCCCCGAGGGTAACACATAACTCATGTGTTGTGTGACAGTCTGCCTGGCGCAGATCTCCCGACCCCTGTCCATCTGACAGTGCGGGAAGATCCCCCAGGACAGAAGTGGTGTCACCATGGTCACTCCTAGGGGACTCAGCCCTTCTGGCTGGCCCCTGACCCACTGGTTCTTCCACTGGGGAGTCTCTCCCCCTCTCACGCCTCAATCTGGACTTCTGCACCCTCCACTTAGGAGTGGCACTGCCAGACACCAGAACTGATGGAGGTCTGCTTACAGTCACTCCACATTCTCCTGACACTAGGAGATCCCCCTCAAATGGACTACTAGTACAGCTTCGGCTCCCTACTTGGTGTTCTCTTAAGGAACCATCCAGGCCCTGAGACTGAGGTTGGGCACTATCGGGACACATCCCAGTTTCACTCCTTCTCCTAGGAGACAGGACGTGAGGCCTTACAACCTTCCCACTACAACGCGACCTAGCTGGGCTACTCTGAACCTCTCCCACCACTCTGGGCTGGAAGATACCTGAGCCACTCCTCTTAGGGTCACTCCCCAATGCCTGTTAAGACCCCTTGGAATCCACCAAAAGGTCTGCCTCCCGGGTGAGCTCCCTGGGGTCAGAGAACTCACCCTCCGACCGGTGTTAGCATAGCTCTGGAAAACAGGGACTTACAATATGCTCTCCCACAATTGAATCACAGAGCCCCCCACAGGTGTTAACCAAACTATCCTTCACCTCACCATCCAGTGCCTCGCACACGTACCCCACACCACTCTCCTGAGATTGGCAAGACAGTATATGACTGTCTCTGTCACTCAACCCACACTCTTCTGTGCGGTCTTCACACTCACACACCAGGACTTCAACCATGGGGGAACCCCTCTCCCTGCACCTCTCATCTAGAGTCAGTAGAGTGTCCCTCCCACCACTAGGACTATGAACCCCTGTGCCAGTTCCCCAATCCACCTCAGTGACACTGCGCACCACTGGAGCTACCTCATATCCTTGAACCCCCTGATGTATGTTAACCCCCTCCTTCAAGTCAGGCGCCACATCTCTGGGTGTGTGTACTGCTCCCTCAGCACTGGATAACTCAATTTTGCTGCCACCATCTGAGCTGGACTCCACCTCCAACTCAGCCAAGCTCACTTCCTGAGCTTCATACATTTCTTTTTCAGCTAAGGCTCACTCTATCTCCTCGCACTCCCGGTCTAGCTGCCTCAGCCTCCGGTCACGAGCACGAATCCGATTCCTCTCTTCACGAGCCAATCTTTCCCAAAATGTTTCCTCCTAAGGGCCAATGCCCTATTGGTATTCTGGCTGGGGATCCTCCCCCTCAGATTTCTCCTCAGAGTCATCTGCTAGTGTTGCTTCCCAGCGTAGCACCTCATAGCTATGCAGGGCTGCCTCAAGATCCTGTCTTGTGGCTCTCCTCTTCACAGGTAGCCCCCTCTCTTTGTAAAATACTTTTAGTTCCCTTATCTTGTAGATGTGCAGATGCAAAAAGTTGACTTCCATTTTGACAAGGCCCAACAGGTGCAACAACTAACCAGAGTTCCAACAACCAAATTCCAAAGGAAACAGGGAAAAATTGTATGTGGTTGCATAATGGTCTGCACTCACTAGTAGTGTACACCAATCACTGTATATGAGTCACAAATGCAAGTCCAGAATCCTCACCGCTGAGCACCAATGTTAGAAATGGGGGTCTCTAGTTGGCAGAGGTAGGTATCTTTGACCCAGTAGGGGCCCTTGCTTCTAGTCAGGGTAAGGGGGCTACACTTCTAAAATAACCCCTGCTCACCCCCATGGTAGCTTGGCACGAGCAGGCAGGCTTATCTCAGAGGCAGTGTGTAAAGCATTTGTGAACACATACAGTAATACAGTGAAAACACTACAAATGGATACCACACCAGTTTAGAAAAATAAGTAATCTTTATCTAGACTTAACAGAAGACCAAACGACAAAAATCCACAATACAGTACTCAAAAATATGACTTTCAGATGGTAGAAATAGCTTAGTTCAATGTAGATGGGAAATTCGACACTTTACTCTCAAATTACCTTGGATGCGTAACGCAATACAAACAAAAGGGTCGCAGGGAAGGTGATGCGTCGGTTCCTTGCTTCGGGGGAGGTGATGCGTCGGTTCCTTACTGCAGGGGAGGTGATGCGTTGGTTCCTTACCGGAGAGGAGGTGATGCGCCGGTTTCTTACTGCGTTCCGGTTACGATGCGACAAGATGGCGCCTCGATGCGATGTGACGATCCGGTGTGATGCGACAAAATGGCATCTTTGATGTGATGCGATAACTTGGATGCAATGCGTGCACGCCCGGCAGCCGTGCGGCGAAATCGATGAACTTTGGAGCCGCGACAGGTCCTGCGACACGCTTCTCCAGTGATGCAACGGCAACCTCTGCGGTGGCGGCACGCTTCTCCGGTGATGCGACTCGCTTCCTCGGCGATGCGACGGCGAACAGCTGCGACACGCTTCTTCGGCGATGCGACGGCAACTGCTGTGGCGGAGACACGCTTCTTCCTCGTTGCGTTGCACTTCCAGCTCCCAGCGACACGCAGTCTCTAGAGGGCCCAAAACAACAGCAAGCACCCCTCTGCAGGTAGAATTTCCAGCAAGGAAATTCAGGGGAGCTGGTGGTGAAGTATTTGTATCCCTGAGACTTCAGAACAGGAGGCAAGCTCAGCTTCAAGCCCTTGGAGATCTTCCTCAAGATAGTAAAAGTGCACACAAATGTCCTTTTCTCCTTTCCTTGGCAATGAGTAACCACTGCAGGCCAACCCCAAACAGCAAACAGCACATGGGCAGTCTCCTCCTTCAGCTTCCCTGGTTTCTCTCCTTGGCAAAGGGTTCATCTTGATTCCCAGAAGTGATCTAAAGTTCTGGGGTCTGGGCCCCAATATTTATACTACTAAATCCTTTGTTCTCTGAAGGCAGAGAGTGTCTGTACCCAGCCAAAACCAGTTGTGTCCTCCCTGGTGCAGCTTCCTGGCAGGAGGTGGAGACAGCATTGTTGAAAGCAGACCTGGCCCAGGTAGCTGAAAAGAAATCTCCTCCCCCTACTCTCTATTCTATGTAGGCTCAGGCAAGTGAAGGGAAATCTCCTCCCCTTACTCTCTATTCAACCCAGGTCCTATTCAGCCCAGCCCTGCCTCCCCAGACTGCTGGAGCCAAAGCCCTCTCCAGCCCCCTGTCACTCACAAACCAGACATGTAATACACAAACCTAGCAGAGGCATACTGGATGGTTAGGCAAGAAAATACCTACTTTCTAAAAGTGGTATTTTCAAACACAGAATGTAAAAATCACCCACACTAAAAGATGTATTTTAACATTCTGAGTTCAGGCATACTAAACTTTATTTTCCTATCTTGTTCCTTAGGTCAGTTATGCTTATAAGATGTTATAATCAAACTGCCCATTCTGGCCTATGGGAACAGATAGCCTTGCAATAGTGAAAAATGAAATTGGCTGTAATTCACTATCAGGACATGCTACACACACCAGGGCATGTCCTACCTTTCACATACAATGCGCCCTGCCCATTGGTGTACCTTGGGCCTACCTTAGGGGTGACTAACATGCAGAAAAGGGATGGTTTAGGGACTGGCAAGTGGGTGCACTTGCCAAGTCGACATGGCAGTCTCAGACTGCACACAGGCTCTGCAATGGCAGGCCTGAGCTATATTTTACAAGCTGCTTCTGTGGGTGGCACAATAAGTGCTGCAAGCCCACCAGCAGCATTTGATTTACAGGCCCTGGGCACTCATGGTGCACTGTACTAGGGTCTGACAAGTAAATCAAATAAGCCAATCATGGAGTCACTAATCCATTACAACAATTTACAATAGAGAGCATATGCACTTTAGCACTGATCAGCAGTGAAAAAGTGCCCAGAGTCATAAAACCACCAACAACAGTCAGAAAATAGGCTAGGAGGAAGGCAAAAAGTTAAGGGATAACCCTGCAAAAAGGGCCAAGTCCAACACACATCATTTACAAAAATCCTCAGGATGTCAGTCAAAATAGCAATGTATGGTAAACAGCCTTTAACCAACGTGTCAATGTGCATCTGAGGAAGTTACCTACTACTCAAAAACAGTTAGTAATGGATTTTGTCTTTGTAAATAAACAATATGTAGTGGATATAGTGCTGTGATAATTATGTAGCAGGATCAAATTAATCCATATTGCAAAGTTAATTATGCTAGTTTAGTGATTCTACCATGTCTTTGCGAGGATGGGTATGACTGAATTAAGCAATGTCTGGATAGTTGTTGTCACAATTTCACAATCGTGTGTGTGTTCTATTTCACAGAGGGTTTAAACAGAGCCTGCTACATACATGGATAAGGAGTAGTGAAAGGTTGACGCATTCAATTGCCAGATACTGTCGTAAATGCTACCATGTGTGGAGTGATGACTAGCTCATGTTGCAGACATGCATGCACTCTTGATAAATCAGTATCACTACTGTCATACTGATTGGGATGGTTTGAAATTCAACATTGCTAGTTGCTCAATGTCCTAATCTTTGCCTCCTGAGAGTCTGCAATGTTTTTCTTAACATAGTTATTGTTCCATTGCAGCATCTACACAGCCAAGTGGAGGAGACATGAGCCAGGAAGTTGGGGAAGAGCTGGTTAAAGTTGTTCCAGCCGGAACACTGACACTGATGGACCCAGTGGCCAAGAGGGCAATCAGAGTGCCATGGAGGGTTCATACCTGACGACAACATCCAGCGAGTCAGATTCCAGGGGCTCACCAGTGTCCACCACCGTCCCTGTCATCTCCGTCCTCCCTGCTGCTCCCCAACCAGTTGCACAGGCCCTCTCCCTTCATGGGGGCACCGCCTCCTCTGCTGCAAGCACCTCTACCTCTGCCCCTGTTTTCCCAGCTGCCCTTGGTGAGGAGGCTATTGATCTCCTGAAAAAGATCTCTGTTGGGCAGACTGCACTGTTGAATGCCATCCAGGGTCTAGGCAGCCAACTTACACAGATGGCTGCCTACCTGGGTAGTATTCACAGTGGGATGTGTGCCCTACAGGTATCAGTTCAAGCTCTGGCCTTCTTATTAATGCCAGCTATAAACCTACCCCAGCCTTTCATTCAACAGCCTTTACCAACCACAATGCCTTGCCCATCCCCATCCCAAGATCCAAAACCTCTGCATGCCCCAAGCACACACACCTGTGCATACACCAGGCCAAGCACACACCTACAGCACACAACCATAAACATCCCCAGCAATCACTATACATACCATACCTGCAGACATACAGCCATCAACAACACCACCTATCAATCAGCACAGACTCTACACCTCCATCCATATCACCTTTACAAACACCTGACACCTCAACTTCCTCTACCTCTCAACCTCACCCCATCTTGGATGTTCCCACAACTTCTACCCGTGACCATTTCTTCTTGTCCCTTGGACTTTGCCCTGTTGGACAACTCCCACCCCTCCATCAACCCAGGCCCACTTTTTTCATCCCTATTCCCTATCCTTTGTTATCATGGCCTACCCACCCTAAACCCACTCCCAGAAAGAGGAAGAGAGGCAGGACTCGATTCACTCCAAAAAATGCCCTCCCAGGGAAAAGTCCACCCCTGCCAAAGTAAAACCCACCCATAGTAAGCCCAAGCCCAGTCATTCCAAAACCTATCCCACATGCCACTGATCCATCTCTGAGGGGCATGCAAAACCCACCTGTTGCCCCTCCAGGGGAGTGTGCTCAGACAGTAATTGTTTGGCAAGTGATGTGCATGCATCCTGTTGACCTGCCACCAGGCTCTGTGTCATGTCACAATGTAAGGCCTGACATGTTCTTGTGTATAGTTGAGGTTTACTAAACAAATATTTTATTTAGTTAAAAACACAAGTGTGATGTCATGTTTTATTTTCAAAATTTGGCCAGTCAGGATCTCAGTGATGTGTTTGGGCATGCTTGGGTTTCCACATGTGTGTTCCTGGTTCTAAAAACATAGTTACGTGACTGATTGAGTGAATGGCACCCATGAAGGCAAACAGTTTGAGAGGTCCAAGTGTCCCATGGATTGCATGCTGCCATATTTGGGATGAGGCTGGTCTGAATTATGGTGGGTATGTGTAATAGTTTTCAGGACAATGAAGACCTGTTTGGACTTGCTACTCTGGTTATGGTTAGATCTCATATCTGGCAGATGTTTGTGGTTGTCAAACATCACAGTTAAATGTTCGAGATACATGGCCATACCACATGTGGACAGAGTACAACAGTGCATATGTGCACACAGGAGTACACTATTTTCAAATGGCTGATCTGCCTGTGTCACAGACACAATCTTTGCATGGTTTGCTGAGTCATGACTGATGTCCACATTTATATGACTTGGATGTCAGATAGAAAAGTGTAGAGCTTTCACCATGTGAATGATGAGCACAATGCTACTGTACATATTTTTTGGTAGAAGGAAATGCAGCAGTCTCTGTATGCACAGACAGGTACCCACATGGTATTCTGATTGTCCACAAGTTTAATGAAATCAATCAATGATTAACATTTATAATGCTGTAAATATATATATATATTTTTTACACATATTCCCCTGTGCTGTGAAAGTTTTGCACAGTACGAGATACCTTCTACATACTATACAATCTTCGCACAAGTGTCAATTACAATTGTCTTGACATTGATCCTAGTGACTGTTGTGACAGAAACAAGGCTTAAATCCTGCACTTGTAAGACACCCTTTCAGCACTAGAACTCACAGTTTGACATAAACATTTAGGTCTTGGAACACCTTTGACATTTATTTTACATATCACAATCATCTGTGCATTTGTATGTCCAACATAGCATACAAACTCAAACAGGAAAAACTTTAACTGATGCGTCACATGGTGACCCCTTTTCACACAATAACTGCCAGTGTAAACGTGGTGCAACACACTGCTGGTTTCTATGAAATATCATGCAGATTTTTGTTAGTGGCAGTTCCAGCATTGCTTCTCCCATTACCAACTGTACCCACTCTGTATCCATGTCGTAACATGCTTTTGCTTGTACCTTAATTTGGCCTGGATCCTCTGGGCACTCAGCCCAGTGAATACTGACATGCTTGTGGTGAGAGCGGTCCCTATCGGAATCTATTTGTGTAATCACACTCTAACTCCTCCACAAAGGTGCATATATGCCATAGTACCAGCCTTCACAGTCTCTGTGGTGTATTCTTCGAGATTACTTTGATTCCTGACTCTGTTTATTCATGTGTCTTAAGTACTAGATTTCATACAAGATGATAGCAATGGACAATATCACTTTGTTTATTTTACATTTCAGTACTATTGGCATCTACAGTGACTGTAATTACCAAACTGTTATGGTCACATAATTATCCATAAGAATTTACATGTTGGAATATCACTGAGCAATGATCAAGCGTACCATCACACTATGATAGACAATCATGAGTCCCTAACGTAGTCATATGAGAAGTCTGGATCTTAACCTCATCAGTCACGCCCCTTTCATAATGTTATATTCCCTTGTTCGGACCATGTAGCGAAGCAGCTTATTTCTTACATTGTCCTATTTTTCAGCAGTAACCTTTTGCACATATTTGCGTGCGCGACAATGTTGGATTAGCTTCCTGAACACATCTAGCTTTGCACAACATTATCACAATGCCCTGAACATCATGTACAAGGTCTCTTCTCGCGCTATGTACAAATGTCATCTCTATCTTCATCTATAACTTTTTGAAAGACACCATAGATACAAAATCTGTCTGGGGGACAAAAATGATTGGCAGGTTCAGGGAACTGAAGCCTTATTTAGAGCATGTCTCATACCACATCAAATGATATTCCTGAACAAAACAGTGCAACAAACTTAATGTCTTGGTAGAGCAAAAATGAAGGATTTGAACACATCGTGTATTCCCACATTCTCACACTTTGAGAATTGGCAGCACTTAACACACTTCAATGATGATACACTAGATACCATGATACGTAAAGGTTCTTTCAATTCAACAGACCCCAGTTAGAAGAGATGGTTGGTTTGGCTGACCGACACAAATAGGTGTCAATCTAGATTCCTCGGTAACACTGAAGGGTTTAGGATCAATAGGCCTGATCAGTGGTACGTACAAACAGAACATTCAGAGGCGGTGACATCATATAGTTTGGGAAGCTGCTGAGAGATTGCGTGAGTTCGAAAGGGTTAATTTAGAAAAGGCTTTGGCTGTGGTTGACAATGGTATGACCACATTATATCTAGGATTTATTCACTGGGCTACATAGTGTCTTCTGCAATTGGCATAATACAGCAAGACATGTCTATTTTACAACATGGCCAATCACAATTACGGTACATTGTAATTTTGAGCTGGACGTTACAAACATTACGCTCTGGCTACATGCCATGGCGGTACATCAACAGTACTGGTCTGCTTCCTGAATATAATCTAATGGACAGACAGATGGTAATGGCACGCAGAGATGCAAGGTATACTATATTGCGCATTGAAAAATTAGACGAATTACCTTTCACTGTGGATGCGAAACCATCCACAGACTGGATAATCCATGGTTACATCACCTTACCGGTCATGACTTTCCAATTCAAATACTGTCTCCAATACCAACAGGTAGGCAGATATGAAGCCATAGTGGAAGGATATGTGCATGAGTATTGGGAATTACCATTCAGGTTTAGATGCAGCAATGGGGACATGGAGATTTTCCTTAGTGGTTCTGATTGTGAGGATGCTTTAAGCGGTTACTCAGTCTTTAAGGACATTTCTCTTCTCTGGCCTTGCAATGCTTCAGTAGCAAACTTGCATTGTTATATGAAGGGTTCTCCAGCTGCCATGATTCATCTGCTGTTCAAGCTGCTCTCAAATGGGAGATATTTGATGCTGACTGATAAAGTTTGCTATGGAATGGAACCGAGCATTGCTTAAATAGTGACGGTTAATTCCATAGTGACATGTTGCACACAAGCAAGGTTTCCACCTGCCCGCACAGTTAGGGATGAAGCGCTATGGCCTTCGATTAATGTTTCCGACATACAGTTTGATTCTTTGAGGAAACTTAAAACCATGCTTTTTCAAAAGGATGTGGCCTTAACTTCAGCCAGAGAGACATTTAATCTCCAGGTTGCAAGGTCCTCGTCTGAGATACAGACACTACTCCACACTAACTTTCTGCTGCCTTTTGGGGAGCTGGTCCACCGTATCTTTAACATGTCTGATACAAAAGGAATAGTGCACTTTTTTAAATGTATCAGCTCTGGTCTGGTTAGCACCTTCCAGACGATTTTCAGAGTTATACCATCATTCATACACTCCATGTTGGGAAGCATTTTTGAAAGGCTCCTGCTTGTCCTGCTACTTGTTGTGGAAATTCAGATTTTACTTTTTCTGCTGGTGCTGCGTTGCCGTGAGCACATTATATACTGCTTCTGTACACCTCAGCTTCAAGAACTAAATGAGCACTGCTTCTTATTGCTCAGGCATGTCTGGTTTGACTGTATACAACCGGTCTTTTGCTGTCTGCTTTGCAGCCATGAATGCGTCCTGGATATATGTCACGGATCACAATTGGTTGTGCCACCAGACATTGACATACTGATGGACCTTTTTACAAAACAAACAAAGACAATAAGGCAATAGGACAGTTGCAGTAGTACTCATCAGTATTTATTTGTTAACTGGACCCAGAAACTCAGCTGTATGTGATCCAACCGCCAATGAACCACTAAAAGAAACTTCTTAACGCCTACAGGACAGGAGCATCTATTATCCAAATATGTATTCTCTTTGATAGTAAAGAGCTATGTCATAATGTCCATAATCACTTTTATACTTTACATTTCAATCATTGAGAATACCCAAACATCATAATTAATATAAACCACATATATTGAACCAAAGTCATGTGAATATTCATTAGTGATACAGAGGAGTCGCGTGATCTTGATGCAACAAACCTTGATTTATTTCTATTATTTTGTAGATGCAAACAAACAATCTGCCCAGCCAACGCATTTCATCCTTGCGGACTTCATCAGGGCTGAGAAAAATGTAAAACATATGCACATTTTTTTTTATCAGATATTTGTTATATCACCAGTAGGTAGTTATAGTTAGGACCTAGTTTTCCTAGGAAAAGCGTTTTTGATTTGCCAATATCTTTGGCGCCGTTTGACGAATATTTGCAAAATTTTAAAAACTAATGGTTCACTCAGGTCAGCTCCTGTCTCGAAAGTTTTGGGGTGATTCGTTGAGCGGGGGCCGAGAAAAAAGGGGGGTTCCCAAAACACGTTTTCTCCATGTTAATTTACATAGCAAACTTTAGACAAAGCTACAGCCGGAACTGCTGAACAGAATTACACAAAATTTGGCAAAAAGGTAGGTCTTGGTTCAGAAAGCGACCTTCTTTTTTAAATGGTGTAAATCCGTTCAGTAGTTCTTGAAAAATTCAAAAATAAAAAATATTGATATCTGGTGGGCGAGGAGGATTCGCGAACCCTCCTGAGCACAAGCTTCATTTTGATTGGCTGTCAACACTCCAAACCAAGAAGTGTTGGCAACAGAGTCACAAGAAAAAAGGAGAAAAAAGGATAAAAAACAAGAAAAGGGGGCAGGGTAGAAACACCCTGACTTCCGAGGCCTGCTCAGGGACCCCCAGGGCCCAAAAAAAAGTATTTTTAAAAAAATATTTTCGGCTGAATTCGCGCAGGGTGCACGAATCCGGCCGAATTTTTTTAAAAATCGAAGCACGGGTTCCCGTGCTTTGTTTCTTTAAGCCCCCAGGTGGGCCAGGTCCCGAGGGCAATGCTTTATTAGAGTGTGGGGGACCGCCACCTCCCCAGGGCTTTATTTATTATATGCGGGGGGCATGTGGCCCCCCCGCAGCCCCTGGGACCGCCATCTCCCCAGGGCTTTATGAAAAAAACTGAGTGGGGGGGCTCCTGCCTCCCCATGCTACCCCGGGGACCGCCACCTCCACGCAGCCCCCCTCCCAGGAAAATTTTTAAAATAAATTTATAAAATGAGGCCAGGCCCCAGGGGATGGGGTCCTCGGAGCCAGAAGTGGCCCAGGGGAGGGGGGCCACACGACCCCCCTCCCGGGATTTTTTTTTTTTAAGCTAGGCCAGGTCCCGGGGATGGGGTCTCCGGGGCCAATAGTGGCCCTGGGAAGGGGGGCCACGCGACCCCCTTCCCATTTATATTTAAAAAAAATAAATGCTCAGGCCTTGGGGGATGGGGCCCCCAGGGCCCAAAAATAATTGAGGGAAGGGGGGCCACACAGCCCCCTTCCAAAAATAAAAAATAAAAAAAGCCGGCATCTCGCCGGAGGCCCCGCCCCCTCCCTGCACCACTGTGCAAACACGCCTCGTGGCGTGTTCTGGATTGGGGGATTAAGCCCCCTTGAATACTAAGTGTCCTTAGGGGGCAACTAGCCCATCAGGTACCTCCAGTAAGCCCCACACAGTGGGATTGCTGAGAGGTGGTCCGAGGACATGCCCCTTTTTACACCACTCTGCAAATGCAGCTCTTGGCGCACTGCTGGTGGGGCGATGAGGTACTCTTGTGTCCTGAGGACCTCAGGACTAAAGTGGACTTCATTCCCCGAGCAGCAGTGCATCAGGAGGCGCGTTTGCAGAGTGGTGTAAAAGGGGGCCTTGCCTCGGACCACTCTCAGCAATACAGCTGTGTGGGGCTTACTGGAGGTAACAGGAGGGCTAGTTGGCCCCCAGGGACCCTCAGGAGGCAAGGGGACTTTATCCCCCCACCAAGAGCATGCCAGGAGGCGTGTTTGCAGAGTGGTGGACAAAGGGGGCTTGGCAATCCCACTGTGTGGGGCTTACTGGAGGTAACAGGTAGGCTAGTTGGCCCCTAACCACCCCCAGCAGCGAAGGGGACTTAAATCCCCATCAAAGAGCGTGCCTTTGCAGACTGGTGGGCAAAGGGGGCATGGGCTGCTATGAGAACTTAGCCATTTATTTATTTATTTATTTATGCGTTTTTATATAGCGCGGACTTTACCCGAGGGTGTCAGAGCGCTTCACAACAGGATCAGCAACATTACATAAGGAGGAGGATACAAATGAGCATAATACAAAGGCAAGCGTTACATTGCATGAGGAAAAAGTGACAATTGTGCAAAAACAAACAAACCAAATACAAAAAGAGGAATAAGTTCCAATAGGAAAAAGTGACAGATGTGCATGAAACATGGGGTACCAAATACAAATGGAGGTATAATACTGCAATAAGTGGCAGTCACACATGACACACTGGGAAGGCACTTCTATAGGCTTGGAGTACAGAATTTCCTATATTGGAAGAACTTCCTTGAGGTAGTAGAGAGGGCGTGAATTCAGCAGGGGGTACATGGGGTACAAAATATATGATACATGGGGTACAAAATACCACTAATGGCATAATACTGTAATAAGTGGCAGTAACTCAAAGCACACTGAGAAGGCCCTTCTATAGGCTTGGAATACAGAATTCCTATCGTGGAAGAGCTTCCTTGAGGTAGTAGAGAGGGCATGACTTCACAGGGGACTTATAATGAGGGGAACACGCACATAAAAACCAACACAACACATAAAATAAGGAATGAACAGACAAACGTACAACTTTATACTGACGAGCGAACTTCCTAGAGGGGCCTAAGACCGAACGTATTAGTTCTGGAAGTGTCTTTGGAATAGAAGAGACTTGCGGTCAGCTTTGAAGATCCGGGTAGAGGAGGTGGCACGGAGCAGTGGGGAAGCGAGTTCCAGATTCTCACCGCATTGCCCGAGAAGGATTGAGCCATCGATCTTTCCCTTTTGAAGACGGGGGGCTCAAGCAGAAGCTTTTCCGCATTGCGAGAAGGGCGAGAGCCACCGGACAATTTCAATTTATTCGCCAGGTAACGAGGGGAGGACGTGTGTAAGGCTTTGTGTGTGATGCAGGCAGTTTTGTAAATAGATCTTGCCTCGATCGGAAGCCATCGCAGAGAGGACAGGATAGGAGTGATGTGGTCGCTTCGTTTAGACCCTGAAATGAAGCGAGCTGCTGAATGGAGGATGGATTTGAGAGGGGAGAGGTGGGATTTGGGTAGGCCAGTCAGAAGAGAATTGCAGTAATCCAGTCTTGAGAGAACCAGAGATTGTACCAAGGTTTTTAAGTCTTTCTCCGGGAAGAACCGACGGATCCCCCACAGAAGGCGCAGCTGGTACCGTGCATTCTTAGCAATAGAGTTGATGTGGGCGATTAGGTTGAGTCTTTTGTCAAGAATGACACCTAGGGATTTAGCGCTGTCAACAATGATGGGTTTGTTGTTGAGAAGGTTCAGCTGATCCATCCAAGATTGAACAGGAGGAGGTGAGAGAGAGGTAGAGAGGAGGAGGAATTCAGTTTTGGCGGGATTCAGAATGAGTTGGTGAGCTGACATCCAGTTGTGAATAGAGTTGAGGGTAGAATTGAGTAGGGAGAGATCGTGTGCGGAGGACACCTTAAGGTAGATTTGCGTGTCGTCCGCATACAGATGGTAAAGGATCCCAGATTTGCTTAGGAGGTTCCCTAAAGGTTCCAGGTAGAGATTAAACAAGGTGGGTGCCAGGATAGAACCTTGAGGGACGCCTTGACCTACGGCCACAGGAGATGAAAGACTGTTCCCTATCTTGATCATTTGGGATCTGTCCGAGAGGAAAGAGGCAAACCATTTGAGCACTGTGCCATCCAGTCCCATTCTCTGTTGAAGAGTGTTGAGGAGGGTGCTATGATTAACCGTGTCAAAGGCTGCAGAGAGGTCTAGAAGAATCAGAAGACATGATTCCCCAGCGTCGAGTATATGCAGCGCATCGTCAATCACTTGCAGCAGGGCTGTTTCAGTGCTGCAATTTTGGATGAAGCCCGACTGGAAGACGTCGAGGAGGTTATTGTCCATAATATGTGAGGAAAGTTGTTTCGCGACACATTTTTCGGTGATTTTCGACAGAAAAGGGAGGTTGGAGATAGGGGCGGAAGTTGTTGAGGTCGTTCGCATCCGCGGCGGGTTTTTAGAAGAGGGGTGACCTGACCTGATTTGAGGGCAACCGGGAGGGAGCCTTGACTGAGGAAGAGATTGACTAGCCTGGTCCAGTAAGAGAGAGTATAGGTATAGAAATCGATGGCGATGTCGCTAGGGATGGGGTCGGAGGAATGGTTGGAGGGTTTAGTTTCGCGGATGCATTTGAGGAGGTCATCTTCCGAGATGACGTCAAAGTTCTGCCAGGTGACCAAGGATTTCCGCTCCTCCATGGGGGGGTGGGCGACCTGATCCACCAGAGCTTTGACCTTTTCATCGAAGAATATAGCGAAATCAGCTGCTTTCTTTGAGGAATCCTCAGGCTTAATGGTTGGAGGAGAACAGTTTGGGTTTTTGAAGAGGTCAAAAGTTTTTGGGTCTGTTTTTAGCTGAGTCAAGGAGGGATCTGAAATGTGATGCTTTTTCAAGGAAGATGTGATTGTGATATTTGGATCTTGCTGAGCGTAAAGAGAGAGATTGGAGGTGGAAGGAGATTTTCTCCAATGCTTCTCCAGGAATCTAAGGTTTTTCCTTTCATCGTAGAGCGCTTTATTGAACCAAGGTGCTGAGGGGTGGGTCTTTTCCTTTTGCTTTGGAGAGGAGCAACAATGTCGATTTCGACTGCTAGTACTGAGAGGCACTGAGAAGTGAGAACGTTGACATCCACGCTAGGGTCAAGTCTAGGAAGTGCCCGCATAGCGGAATCACAAAAAGTGTCAAGATCAATGTTCTTAGTGTTACGGAACCAGGTAGTAGCTCTTTTAGGTTGGCCGAGAGTTATAACGTGCGATAGGTGAAAGCGGAAGGGAATGAGGAGGTGGTCAGACCAGTCTACATGGATGGGGGGAGCAGTGGTCAGCAGGTCAGCCATGCTGCTGTGTGGGACTTACTGGAGGTAATAGGAGGGGTAGTTGGCCCCCAAGGTTGTCCTTGGGGGCCAACTACCCCTCCTGTTACCTCCAGTAAGTCCCAGACAGTGAGATTGCTAAGAGGTCTTCGGAGGCCATGCCCCCCTTTCTCCACCAGTCTGCAAACGCTCCTCCTGGCACACTACGGGTTGGGGAATGAAGTCCACTTTTCTCCTGAGGGACTTTGGGGACCAAGAAGCCCTCCTGGTACCTCCTGTAAGTCCTACGCAGCGGAATTCCTGAGCGCTGGTCATTGGCCCAGCCCCCTATCTACACTACTCTGCAAAAGCAACTACTACGTTATAGTTATAAATTAGCATTTAAAAAACCTTAGAAATTCACTGAAAAAACCATAGGTTTCAGGGACGTTATAGTTAGGAATTAGCATTTAGAAAACCTTTGAAATTCACTGAAAAAACCATAGGTTTCAGGGACATTATAGTTAGAAATTAGCATTTAAAAAATCTTAGAAATTCGCTGAAAAAACCACAGGTTTCAGGGACAGGTTTCAGGGACGTTATAGTTAGTTGGATATTTCACTCATACAAAACCAGAGAAATTCGGCCGTTATAGTTAGTTGAGCTTACTATAACTGCTGATGACATCACATATTACATCACTCATGACATGGTCAGTGACATCACTGATGACATTACTGATGACATCTCAAATGACATCACTGATGACATCACTGATGACATCTTCCAGTGACTGAGTGTTTCTAAAAGTTTAAATATGTTTTATATATATATATATTCCAAGGTGTATTGAAGAATGAGTGTGTATATGAGTGTCTGTATGAATGATTTAGTAGGTGCGTGACTGACTGTGTAAGTGAGTGAATAAACATCTCTTAGTGAATGCATGGGTTAGTGACTAAACTGTGTGAATGTCTGTATCAGTCTGTCAGTTGGTGTGTAAGCGGCTCCATGGGTTGGTGAGTAGCTGCATTAGTGTCTATATGGATTATTGATTTGTTGTCTGAGTATCTGTATGAGTGTCTGAGTGTCTGTGTGGGTGGGTGGGGGTGTGTGACTCCATACATAGATGTGTGAGTGGGTGATTCACTAAGGGCCCGATTCACAGAACTAACTTAAGACAAAATCCTAAACTTACTACCATTTTGGTATTCACAGAAGGCACTTACTCATTTTGGTATTCACAGAAGACACTTACTCATTTTGGTATTCACAGAAGACACTTACTCATTTTGGTATTCACAGAAGGCACTTACTCATCAATGAGTAAGTGCCTTCTGTGAATACCAAAATAGTAAGTTACTCAAAATGAGTAAGTTACTCAAAATGAGTAAGTTACTCATTTTGGTATTCACAGAAGGCACTTACTCATCAATGAGTAAGTGCCTTCTGTGAATACCAAAATGAGTAAGTGCCTTCTGTGAATACCAAAATGGTAGTAAGTTTAGGATTTTGTCTTAAGTTAGTTCTGTGAATCGGGCCCACAGTGTATGGGTTCAAGAGTGCTTCTGTGAAGGGCAGTATTGGTGGGTGAGTGTGTGTATAGGTGTGTCGGTGAGTGTTTAGATGTCTCAGTGGTACATGTGTGAGTAACTACATATGTGAAAGGCAGTATATGTGAGTGTTTGACTATATAAATGACTATCTGTAAGAGTGAGTGATTGTGAGAGTGGCTGTATGAATGACTGTGTGCTTGTGTCAGTGATTGTATAAGAGAGTAAGTATGTGTTAGTATCTGTATAAATAAGTGACGTGGTGTGTGTATAACTGTATAGGTGAGTAAATGGCAGTGTGATTGATTCTTTGAATGACTGACTATGGGGCCGATTCCGATCTCGGCCGGTAGGGCTCTGAATCGGATTCGGCTTAACCGGATCCAATTCGGAGCCCTATTTCCCGACCGATTCGTACGCGCGTCCGGGCGGCGGAGTACGATGCGGGTCGCCGACCGACTCGTTCGGGCGTCCTGACCGCTCCGACCGACTCGTTCCTGGGTCGAACCGCACCGACCGACTCGCTCGGACTCAGCTCGCACCGCGCAATGGAGACGTTCCCCGGCCGGGTGAGTACGATGCGTGCCGCGAGCAGTCCGACCGAGCCGCGCACTCCGGCTCCAAAGAGCAGTCGGAGACGTACTTTGGGGGTCCATGTCGGACCCCCCTGTACGCGTAGCCGCGTGAGTCGCACACAGAGGGGACCCATGGGTCCCCCCTACCTGTGCGTGTACGGCACGAGTCGCTTCGACGCATACCCTCTGTAGGGGGCGCTCTTGACCGCCTCGCACCCATTGAGTCAATGGGAGCCCGCGTACGCGTTGTACGACCGGCTCCCATTGACTTCAATGAGAGTCCGACCGACTCGAGTCCGATGGCATACGTGCGCATTGTACTCGTTCGGTCGGGCTGCCAGAGTCCGATTCGGTCGGAAATCTCTCCGAGTCCAGCTCGGTCGGAGAGATTTCCGGCCCGAATCAGAATCGGCCCCTTAGTGTGTGAGTAACTCTATGGATGAGTGGTGGTATGTGAGTATCTGTATGGGTGTATGAGTGGATATATCAGTGGCTGTATTGATGAGTGACTGTGTGTATGAGTGACTGTATGAGTTAGTGAATGGATGTGTGTGTAGACCTGTGAATCAGTGAGCGGTATGTACTAACTGGTATTGGTGTGTCTATGGTTTTGAGAATGGCAGTCTGTATTTTAGAGTGGGTGTATCAAAGGTTATATTAGAGTGTGAGGAGGTGCCTCAGATTATCACATGGATGATGTCATCAGTGATGTCATGAGTGATGTCACTGACCATGTCATGAGTGATGTAATATGTGAAGTCATCAGCAGTGCATTGCGGGCGCGAGTTATAGTTAGCTCAGCTAACTATAACGCCAAATTTCTCTGGTTTTGTAAGAGTGAAATGTCCAACTAACTATAATGTCCCTGAAACCTTTGGTTTTTCAGTGAATTTCTAAGTTTTTTTAAATGCAAATTTTTAACTATAACGTCCCTGAAACCTATGGTTTTTTCAGTGAAAATATATATATATATATATATATATATATATAGGTGCAGAGCAGGAATATCGACGTATAAATATCGAGGAACAGAAATATCGTGGACAAGAATATCGACTGACAGGTAAGTAATATCGATTACAAAAATATCGACGTATTAAATATCGTTTATAAAAATATAGTTGACAAAAATATCGAATTATTAATAATGTTATGTATTTTAGTGTTTTTATTGAGAATTGTTTGTTATTTTATTATATGTTTGAAAATTTTAGTAGTTAATAATTTATTTTAAGTTTAATTTTGTGTTTTTAGTTCAGTAGCGGGTTGTGGGTTTATAGGGGAATAGGGTGGGAAGTAATTTAATTATATAGATTTAAATTATAATTTATAGTAGTTAATATTTTTTAAATTTGAATTTTGCGTTTTTAGTTTAGTAGCGGGTTGTGGGTTTATAGGGGATTAGGGTGGGAAGTAATTTAATTATATTAAATTTATTGAATAATTAATGTGTTAATTGATTAATTAATAATAGTTTAATAATTAGTTGTTAATTAATTTCAATTAATCAATTAATAATTAATTATGTTAATTGTTTAATTGATTTTAGGTGTGTGTTGTGGTGTTTATATGTGTACATGGTGTGAAGGGTGGTAATTAATTAATTTGTTCTTGACTAATTATTAAATATTTATAAATTAATTTCCATTAATTAATTAGTAATTATTAATTGTAATTGAGTAATTAATTTTAGGTGTGTGTTGTGGTGTGTATATGTGTAAATGGTGTGAAGGTTGGTAAGTAATTAATTTTTTATTGATTAATTATTAAATATTTATAAATTAATTTCCATTAATTAATTAGTAATTATTAATTGTAATTGCGTAATTAATTTTAGGTTTGTGTTGTGGATATGATAGTGTTAATTAATGTGTAATTAATGATTTTTATTATCTTTGTTAATAATAATATATGTCATTTTATATATTAATTATGTTAATATTGGAAATTAAATTTAATAAAAATGTTGATGTTTTTGATTTTTATTGTTGTGGGATCCAGCACTTTCCCTACTGTTGCACTCACTGGAGTGGGAATAGTAATTTGTACCCCTACGCTATCCAGCGCTTTCCCTACTGTTGCACTCACTGGAGTGGGAATAGTAATTTTTACCCCTACGCTATCCAGCGCTTTCTCTACTGTTGCACTCACTGGAGTGGGAATAGTAATTTTTACCCCTACGCTATCCAGCGCTTTCCCTACTGTTGCACTCACTGGAATGGGAATAGTAATTTTTACCCCTACGCTATCCAGCGCTTTCCCTACTGTTGCACTCACTGGAGTGGGAATAGTAATTTTACCCCTACGCTATCGAGCTTTTTCCCTACCGTTGCACTCACTGGAGTGGGAATAGTAATTTTTACCCCTACGCTATCCAACGCTTTCCCTACTGTTGCACTCACTGGAGTGGGAATAGTAATTTTTACCCCTACGCTATCCAGCGCTTTCCCTACTGTTGCACTCACTGGTGTGGGAATAGTAATTTTTACCCCTACGCTATCCAGCGCTTTCCCTACTGTTGCACTCACTGGAGTGGGAATAGTAATTTTTACCCCTCCGCTATCCAGTCCTTTCCCTACTGTTGCACTCACTGGAGTGGGAATAGTAATTTTTACACCTACGCTATCCAACGCTTTCCCTACTGTTGCATTCACTGGAGTGGGAATAGTCATTTTTATCCCCTCGCTATCCAACGTTTCCACTACTATTGTGTTTATTTTGTTATTAAATGTATGTTTTATTTTTTTAATAGTTTAATGTGTTAATTAAATATAGAATATTTTATTTAATTTTAAATTATTTATATGTGGATATTTTATTTTTATATAGTTTAAAAAGTTTATAAATTAAATAAAGATAATAGTTAATAAAATTTATTTAAGTAAATATATGTATATGTACACATTTTTTGTGTGTTTATATTTATTAAATTAAGTTTATTAGTTATAATTAGTTAAAATATATATTACATTTAATTTATTTTGTTAATAATATTAATATTATTTAATTAATTTTATTTGAGTTATGTAATTTTTTTAAGTCGATATTTTTACTTCTATATTTTTTACATCTATATTTTTTTGTCGATATTATTGTACTTACCTGTTTATGTATAGGAAGTCGATAGTTTTGTTATCGATATTTTCACATCGATATTTTTTTCATCGATATTTTTAACATCGATATTTTAACATGGAACCATCTATATATATATATATATATATATATATATATATATATATATATATATACATATTTACAATCTTAATCATCTACATCAATTTCATACATTAACAAACAAATCAATACAAACAGACCGCAACTCCACCTACATAGCTAAATCATATATACATTTAAAAAGATCAAATACCTACATTAAACAGTCGTAAAGAAAATTTGATACATATTGAAAACAAAACTTAAATCAGTTAGTTTCAAAGAGGTTTAACTAATTAACTAATAATGAATTGAATATACATCCAACAATATAGCTTAAATGAATCCATGTAATTCAGATTGATTTGTCATGTTTGGTTAGTCATCTACCCACAAAATCCTAAATCTAAATTAACCCTTCTTGTTTCACCCAAAATGCCAACAATATCAAAAAGTAGGAGTTTTGCGGGATTCAATAAAGTTCGAATTAAAGAAAGTAACAGATTTTCATAGTACTGCAAACAGCACCTATCGGTAGCTAATCAATTTTCATGGCCCAAATAGTATACTCATTTTCCTAAAACCTACTTTTAAGTAAATGCTCCGAACCAGGTGTATCTTCTCTAGCTTAACCTTGTGTTGATAATAAATGGAACCCAGACGATAGTCTGTACGAAATATAAAATGTAAATTTTAGGATCCCCGCAATATTGTTTCAATCAAATTACGAAAAAATTATAAAATCCTGACATATATGAACCTCTTACATCCCAAGTACATCATTAATTATTCTATGTTTGGCTCCACTATATATGTTCTAACCCTCTTCCTCCAAGTTGAAAAATAATTAATTTTTGAACAACTAAAAAGAAAACATTTTTTCCAAAATGAAACAAAACCTGTCCACCACATCCATTGATTAAATAATATACACCCCAATCTACCTACATAACACTTGTAACAAGCTACTATCAATAGCTAGTTTGTGAACACAAAAAAACATTTTTGTGTAGTGCCAAAGAACTACAAAAAACCATAACCCCTCAACTAAGATCAAAAAATATATCTTTTTACAAAAACCATTAGCTACTGACACCTTATGAACTGTACTCAGATATTTGTCAGTACTAAACCAACATTCAACCTCCTATTTTTACGATACGTGACTGACTTGAAAATGCAAAACATAACAAATAATCCAAACAGCCATTCTATCCTTAGCTAACTTCGGGCACATCAATTTTCCAGCACTTACTTGTATTTTTCTTGCATATATCCAAAACGACAGCTACCATCTACCCGGTTCTGACTGTGAATGAAGCAAGGCATGCGATCCTTCTTTAAAGCCTGTTACTTGGCCAATAAATTTCAAGGTTATAGATTAAGCAATAGATGCTCGTTTAACTAAATAAGTCCTACTGATGTTTTCACTCTGGTCCACCGAACTCTTCCACCTATCAAATATTAGCTACTAATGTCAACCGAGTTCGTCTCGACCCGATGTGGAACGAAGGCAGCCAATTGGTCAGTGAATGGGCCAATTATATTCTCGAGCACAAAATAACAGGCTTGTTCACCTTTACGGTCTCTATTCAAAATATCACATCTAAGTTATACCTAATAAGTGTGAAATTCACACTTCGGTCCACCTTACCAGTACATCCATCAAGTGCTTGCTATTAAACTTTCCCAAAATATCACATCTACATTGTACTGAATACGTGTGAAGTTCACACTCCAGTCCACCAAACCCATCCACCTATCAAGTGCTTGCTATTAGAGTCCGCAGCACTTCTCTTAACCCTACAATGAATCAAAGATGCCAACTGGTCAGTAAATTGGCCAATAATTAGATCATTCGAAACAAGTTTAGAACTCAACAGTGTCGATTCAAATTTCAATATCTCCTCAAAGTTTCACCAATCCAGCATGTACGCAATATAACTATATCCTTGATATCCATGTACATTTTTCTGTATCCTTACCCCAAGCACTCACAATTCTCATATTCCGTTATCATTCCCAAGGAAAAGTTAATCCATGTAAACAGTTCCCCCATCTGATCCCACAATCACATGATTATACTAACTACGAGAAATAGTAAGCTTACGAAAAGCTAAGAAGAATAGGTTGTGTTGACTTATCTTGAGTGTTCTTGAAGTGGCTGTATCACCATAATGTGCAGTCCCATACACCTGTCAAGCAGCCAATCAGAAAGCAGTATCTTCTTAATTTGACCAATGATGAGAGAATTGTTCAAATAAACCAACTTTTCCTTATTACACCTTGTGACCAATCTGAGTATCATATTCAGACCATGGATAGACACCAGTATACCCATGATCAGAGAAAGTAGTGAAACTCATTTTCAATATTCAATCCTAATTGAACTGTTCTCAAACAACTAATCAATTTAGTCTCTTCTTGTCAGAGTTTCAAAATCCTATCCCCTCCTCTTTCATCCTTATCTACTCTTTGGATGCCATGAAATTTGAAACTACGATTGTTTGAGTGACTCTCCTTTATATGTTGTGCTAAAGGTGATCGTTCATCATCATTACAAACTGATCTGCGATGTTCCTGGATTCTCAGTTTCAACTGTCTTTTTGTACTTCCTACATAATCTTAGAACAGTTACACGTTATCACATAAACAACAATTGTGTTGCAATTAATAAACTGTCTAATGTAGTAAGTATTACTAGTGTTGTACGAAAACGTTTTCATTTTGTTCAAACCAAAGCTACAAGCTATGCAATTGCCACACGTAAAAATCCCATCGGTTGTGATGGTAACCAATTTCCATTAGGGAGTCCACAGGTCTCAGATAATTTTTCATGATTGTGTCCCTAATTGTGGGTCCTTTTCTGTATGGAATGTTAGGTCTCTCATGTATACTCTCTGTCAGTCCTAGAACTCCCCTCAATAGAGACCAATTCTTGCTCAAAATTTTGTAGATCAATGAATGATTCTCATTAAACGTAGAAACAAAGCTGAGTCTTTCTGCCCGACTGTTTTTCACTTTCTTAACTAGTGTATTTGAGCGTTGTATGTTCTGAACTCTTTTCTCTGCTTGATTTAAAACCTGCTCTCCATAACCTCTCATTTTCAATCTACTTTTCAACCTGTGCGTACAAATATTAAAATGTCTCTCTTCACTGCAATTTCTTCTGGCCCTGATCATCTCACCATAAGGTATCACATTATTTACATTATGCGGATATGCATTATCTGCTCTTAAAATATTGTTAGTGGCTGTTTCTTTTCGATATAATCTACTTTGAATGCTATTGTCAGAAATGTGTAGCTCCACATCCCAAAACATTATTCTATTTGGATGATGACACATAGTAAAAGTAAAATTACAACCATTACGGTTGAGATACTCAAAATAATTCTCCAGGTCTTCTGTACTACCCGTCCAAATAATTAAGATGTCATCAATAAAACGACAAATATCTGTAACACGGTTGCACACCCTAGTTTTAAATTATTAATGAAAAAAGTTATTCAGTGTAGTCCTCTTAGGTGCTCATGAGTATCACCTCCTGATCCTTGAGGTGTTGGGTACAATTGAAAAAATGGCGCCCTCCAAACGAGGAGTAAGCGAACTCAATGAGCACTCATAGCGGCATGATTGCCGCTTTCAAATCTTCATCCAAAAAACTATAATCCATGTTATATGATTATTATATTCCTTTATTTTGTCTTTGTATCTTAATTTCATACTCCATTTTTCAAAATTTGGTTCATACGATTCTTCTCATATGCATACCAATAGTGAGGTAAATTATCTCATTACACAGGTGCCCCAATGCATTTCGGGCGGCAGCCCTTCGTCAGGGGGATTGGTCCTACAAAAAATGTATAATGTGATTTACTAATCCAGGAACACATATGTGCATTGCTTTAATACAATGTTCAAACCACCAATTCTATGCGTATTGTGTCTAAAACTAACGAAAAAGATGTGAGTACTGCAAAGTGAACAGAACCTCATGTCTCATACGAGGAATTTCACCCAGTAATAACTCGGTAAACACCCTGTGACAATGCTACTTTGTTAAACTGCGTGCTCCAGTAAAAAACGTCTTCAAGTGCATTATCATAAAACGCTATGTACAAAATGTGACAAATCCATTTAACCGGTGCATAAAGTCACTGACATCAGTCCCATTATAACCGCTCCAAACACGCGTGCATCGTTCGTATACCAAAAGTGTCAATCGGCCGGCCACTACACTCTTAAAAATACCTGTTGTAATGTCGATATTCTCTCCCTCTATCCTCTGCTCGTTAAGCTTCCATAGCTACACGTCTCTTCCCGGAATTAAATGTGAAAAGAAAACCGGAAGTAACAATAATCATAGAAAAAAGACTATGACGGCAATCCAACAGACGGTAAACTATTATAAGTGAAGTTGTTCAAAATTGAATATAACTGCAACCGAGATCAAGGTATTAATAGTACTTCTCGATAATAGCTCCTAATAAATTACATATCACGGAAACAATCTCAGATCTTCATAAGTACGAACGCTAACCATGGTCTCAATAAAGCGTGTAGCGGAAAAAACCGTAGCAGTAACAACAAGGTCACCATGGTGACAAGCACCACCCTATCGACTGGCGAAACTGTTCTTAAAGGTACATGACTGTGCAAGATATAAGAACACGAACGGATCAAATATGTATTCGAGCTTGAAACACACAATGAAAAATGATGTGTACACGTCAAAAATATGCAAAATCCCTAAAACCAACTCTAGTGCAGTATGGTGTGATGTGATTAAACATTATATGCATTCAAATCTTTCTAATCAAAAGGTACACAAAATACACATGTGGTTATAAATACATGACAGCCGCAAGTTATTACAGAAAACAACTAAATTCTACACGATCATTCAACCCTTTGGGGTGTATTGAGTTCAATTTTGAAATCCAGTACAGTTCACGTTGTAAAAGATATTGTCTATTATCCCTTCCTTCTTCAATGTTTACCTGTTCCAATACCATATATCTCAGTTGGCTGATGTTGTGATTCATTTGCAAAAAATGTGTTGCCACAGTGGATTTCAGATTTTTTGTGCAGATGTTACTTTTATGTTCCATGAGACGGGTTTTTACTTTTCGTTCCGTTTTCCCGATATATGGTAGTCCACATGGACACTTTATAAGGTACACTACATTGGTAGTGTCACACGTGGCTGTGACTCTCAATTTGATGGGGGTGCCCTGAGTAGGGTGCGTGATTGTAGTGCCCTTAATAATGTTATTGCAACTTCCGCAGTTGTGACATGGGATGGTACCTCTGTAATTTAAATCTTTTCTGCTAGTTTTTCGGTTGAGAAGTTGTTTCAAGTTTCTGGTGCGTTGGTAAGCAAAAATAGGAGGGTATTGAAATATGCCTTTAAAATCAGGTTCAGCTTGTACCAACGGCCAATATTTTTGGATTGTTTGTTTAATCTTCGTGCTTTCTGTAGAGTGTTTGGATACAAACACCATTCTTTCCTCTTTTTTAGCGTGTATCACTTTAGGTGTTAACAATTCCATTCTGTCCATCAACTTCACTCTGTCAACAGCTTCTTGTAGAATTGGTTCCGGATATAATCTTTCTTTGAATTTTTGTAAAATCCTTTTACTATTGTTGTTGTATAATTCTTCTGAAGATGAGATTCTTTTAATCCTGAGCAGTTGCGAATAAGGTAAGTGACGTTTTAAAGACTTTTGGTGGAAACTGGAGAAATGTAGAAAATTATTCCGATCCGTAGATTTGGTAAATACGGTAGTGGTCATGATGTTGTTTTGTAGCATAATGTCAACATCCAGGAACGCTATCCTTTCCGTACTGATGTTGTGTGTGAATTGGATTCTTTCCTCAATTGTATTGATTTCACGAATGGCTTGTAATAAGTCTGGTTGAGATCCTTTCCAAATCAAAAAAATATCATCTATATACCTGTGATAGGTAATCAGGTTGTCTTGCGAGGTCTTTTTGGATAAAATGTGATCAAGCTCAAACCGATGCATAAAGAGATTAGCATACGCAGGAGCTGCGCAATTTCCCATCGAAGTACCTGATAACTGTGTGTAGTAATTGTCATCCCAAGTGAAGTAGCTGTGATAAAGAGAAAAATGCATCAATTCTAACAGAAAATTTTTAAGATCTTCTTCTTTGTTACTATCGATCAGAAATGATTCTAGGGCTTGAAGCCCCATGTCATGGGGAATTGAAGTGTACAAAGACTTCACATCTATGGTACATAAAATGGGTTGATCATGATCTCCAATCTTGATGTTGTTAATTTTAGGAGAAAGTCGGAAGTATCGCGTAAGTACGTAGACATGCTCTGGACTATAGGTTGAAGATGTTTATCAATGTATTTCCCTATCGGTTCGTGTATGGAATTTCTGGTGCTGACAATTGGTCTAAATGGAGGTTTATTTAGACTTTTGTGGATTTTGGGAAACTGTAGCAGTGATCCCTGCATGAGCTGAATCCAGACCCTCGTGTGCAGCTAGTATCAATCCCTATCTTCGATCAGTGTTTGTTATTACTCTATCCCCACTCCTGTAATTTGAACATACTGAATATTTTTTTCATCTAACTTGTAGGAGTACTTGAGTGGAAAGCCTTTTGGGAGGGCTGAGCTGTTGCGTGTAGCATTGACAACTATCATAATTGCTCCCTCTATCCTTGTGCTTGAGCGAGTTATTGCAGCAACGGAAGAAGTATGCACTGTTGCCTTGGCGGTTTCATCTGCCATTTAATTCCCTTCAGCGTGAACGCCAACATGTTGATGACTCAATGTATGAATAATTTGAGCCTGTGGCAGGCCTTCTTTCAGCTTTGCCACTTGTTCCCAGAACATCTTGTGCTTTACTGTGCAACCTTTGGAATCCCTAAATCCATTCTGGCCCCAATAATGTAAATATTCGTTACAGGACTGGACACAGTGAAATGAATCACACACTATGAGTGGGGGAATTCATGATCTGTATTTTGTAGTGCCAGTATCTGGGCTTTCAGTTCCGCCAGCTGTGCCGTACAGTCTCCTAGAGACTAAGGGGCCGATTCCGATTCAGGCTGGAAAGCTCGGTGCGGGAATGTAGTCCGACCGACACGTACCGGCGCAGTCCGATCCGCGTAGTACGATGCTATACATGTGAATTATGACCGACTCATACGGAACACAAGCCGAACGACCGAACCGCACGGAAAGCAGCCATCCGGCCGGAAAATATACGCAAATCGAACTGAACGACAGGCACCAGGAATGAACCCGACAGATACGTACCCGCGAACTCCGACCCGCGCAGTACGATGCAATGCGTGGAAAACCAGACCGAGTCGCATGGAGCTCAAGCCGTACGACCGACACGCATAGAAAACAGGGAGCCGAAGCAACCCAATACTATGCGACCGACGCGTACGCCGCACATGAAACCCAGCAGAAAGACAACGTGAAAGACTCGGAGAAGCTCGCACGAGACAACTGCAGCGTCCGACTCGGTCAGAAGAAAGTCTCCTACTTGCCCAGAAAATACAAAGGAAAAAATACAAAAAAAGGGCCAAACAAGCAATGACAAAGTCAATAAATAGTGGGGGAAAAAAACATGGAACAAAGACACACCCACAACTCCACCCATATAAAGGCCACAAATCCCTACCATGATCCTTTGCAAATTCAACTGACCTGCCAGCACAGAACACCATCAGACAGCAACCACAGACACACTCACAACTCATCCATCACACAAGCCACACACCATTAGCACTTCCCTAATAGCACCCTCACATACACCCAGAAAAACTGACACTCACCCACCCTCACTTGCACACTCACACACACATCAATCCCCACCACCACCCATCACCATGCCCCCAAAGAAGAATCCAAAGTTCCTAGACAGTGAATTGGAAGTCCTGGTAGATGAAATCCTAAGAGTAGAGCCACAGTTGTTTGGTACATTGGTCCAACAGACCCCCATGTTGCAGAAAACCAAGATGTGGGAGAGGATCGTCGACCGGGTGAACGCACAATCACCATGTTTGCGCACAAAGGAAGACATCCAGAACAGGTGGTATGACGTGCGCCGGAGGGTCAAGGACCTACTCAAGAAGGAATACGCCTTGAGTCATCGCACCGGCAGTGGCCCTCCTGCCAAACCAGTGTACCTCAGGTGCTGGGAGGAGAAGGTGCGGGCCATCCTACCACCAGAGAGCGTACATGGACTATCAGACATCCCAGAGCCTGGTGAGTACACAACCAATATACCCAATATTGTGTGACAATACACACACATCACTGTCAAGGGGATAGTGAAACCTTGCACCGTTAGCAAAGCCACAGTAACCAAAAGATAATCATCCCAAGATGTGTATGCTAGTCAGACAAACACAATACCTGCCATCTCATGGTGATATGTAACTGTGTCATGACATGTACAAACCTAACAACAAATAGAGCAAGGCAGTGGCACAAATCTAACCAACAAACACTGTCAGACATTTTGCCACCACTAGAACACCACCTCACAGGGAAGCTGACTGAAAGGAAGGAATTGTGTGTATGCTGGTGAAGTGAGTGTAGCCAATAGCATGATGGGAGTTGTAGTCACAGATATTGGTCACCCTCACAATTGGCCCCTCAACACCACTCTGAACCATGCTCACATCACAGGGAGTGGAAAAGAACTGACAAGATGGCTGACACTGGGTACTACTGTGGGGAGAACAAGCCCCTGCTGGGGGTTGTGCTCAAAACAACAGCAGGACACCACTACCTGACATCCTGAAAGCCAACTTGCACTCCCTGCAATGGAAGCACGTTCCATGGTGGGATATCTGGCTGGGTGGGAAGGAGGACTGACAGCTCTGACCATAGTTACCAGCAGCTTTTCTCACACACCCCCTTAACACAAACTCCACACAACTCACCTGGGAGAATGCATTGCCTCACACTCTAATTAAATATCCCACAAAGAACTACCACACTGGGTAATGCTGTGTGAAGCACAGGGACACTTTTGGTACTTGTAGCCAAACAAACGCCAGGACAACACTGTCAGCCATCCTGTCAGCACAGGCACACTACCCCACAGGGAAGCAGAGTCAAAAGGAAGGAAGTACGGGCATGCTGGGAAGGGGGCTGTAGGCAATAGCATGATGGGAGTGGTAGTCACAGCTCAACATCCCCCACCCGCATGGCCCGGCAAGCTCACACTGAAGCATGCACACCTCACAGGGAGTGAAAAGCCACTTCAAAGATGTCTGACAATGGTGCTCCGTTGTGGGGAGCACAAGGCCCTGCTGGGAACTGTGCACCAACCAACAGCAGGACACCACTGACTGACATCCTGACAACCAACTTGCACTCCCTGCAATGGAAGCACGTTTCATGGTGGGATGTCTGGCCTGGGGGAGGAGGAATGCCAGCTCCGACTACAGCTACCAGCAGGCCCTTACACACACACCACTTCCACTAACTCCAAACAACACACCTGGGACCGTGCTCCACAAGAGAGTGAGTGAAAAGCCACTTCAAAGATGTCTGACAATGGTGCTCTGTTGTGGGGAGCACAAGGCCCTGCTGGGAACTGTGCACCAACCAACAACAGGACACCACTGACTGACATCCTGAGAGTTAACCTGCACCCACTGCAAGGGTGGCATGCTTCATGGTGGGATAACTGGGCTGGGGGGAGAAGGAGGTCCGGATGTCAACCAAATACCACCAATGCTGGCCATACACACACCTACTCTGCAAAAACACATTGCACACGTGGGACCAGTCACTCCCAAAGTAAAAGCCCTGGCAAGATGGCTGACACATGGGCATGAGAAATGATGTGCCTGCAATTCACACCCATGCACTGGCCAATCCAAACATGTACACACTCACAGCCATTGCAACTCTATGTTTACACACACTCTCAGGGGATGCAGTGTCCATGGGTGCCCCCTGGCCTGGCTGTGAAGGTGTGACTTGCAGATGACAACTGTGGAGAATCAGACAACCTACATAGCACAAAACACACATGAAGTCACAGAGACATCATTGACAGGGGACACCTGCCAGTGAATGCAATGGACACACCAATATACCGGACACTGTACCATGGTGTCAGTCACACAAGTTGCGGTTGTGAGCTGCATTCCACTCCCACATCGTTCGGCAACATATGCATCCTTCACACAACACACAACTCACTGTCATAGACACTGTAGACACAAGCACCAAACTGGACTGGATTTGAGGAGACATGCTACTCACAGCAGCAGAACTGCAACACACACCACTGGCCATCACTGTCATGAAAATGGAAAAGCCAGAGAGCTGCCGTGCCCAATCCATATCACCATGGAGGACATTGACAAGATTAATCACGTTTGCACGTACAAAACTCAGCAACAACATCATTAGCTACGTTAACAACATCACTTGTATGAAATGAGACGTGAACTAGGAACCCAGATAACAACACAGATACTCCCAAGAGATCCCAGGCATACCGGACTCTGACCATGTTGTCCAGACACACCAATGTGACGCACAAAGACTGGCAAAAACTGCCACCACACATGTCCCAATCTTGAAAGATATCCTAAGTGGAATTGCACGTATGTCCCTGTTAAAGGACAAATGTGGACAAGGATGACACACCTGTGTCAGGCACGTGTTGGCCCTTGAGTAGCAATGGCCATGTACAGCCAATCTATACATGAGCTGGTCATGCACACACCTCAACATTCACATTGAAATGCTTCAGGTTGGCAGGACAATGTGCTACAACAATATCAACCTCTGGCTGTGACAACTTAGCACAATGCAATGTACAGGCACGCATCCAGATGTACAGTCACAACTGTCATGTGTTTGAACCATTGATGCCTGTAGAAACATAACATACATTGTGTGTCTCTTCCAAACACAGGTGATGATGGGGACACAGCAGCAGATGATGAGGAGTCCCTGTTCCAGGCTCCGGTGGCCCCTGAGCTCTCTGGTGTGGAACAGCCTCTGCCCTCCTCGGATGGCGAAGACCTACCTGGCCCCTCCGGTGTGAGTCATCATGCAGCACCAGCAGGACCACCATCTGCACCCCCTGCACCCACTCCTCCAACATCTGCCAACACACAGACCACCCCCGCCGACACGGACAGACCAAGGACACTGAATGACAACAGCACAGGGACCCCGGCCCCCCGGGAAGCAACGGACAACAACCCCAGTACCAACCCTAGGGTCACCTGTGCGTGCCACCACAGGTCCCGCACGTGTGGCCAGGGGTGATGGGAGGGGTGGTAGGCAGAGGTCGCTGTTTGCAGAGGGGTCTGGACTGCATGATGACCCACAACTGGTACGCATTGCAGATGCGTACCAGAATAGCACCGGAGAGGTCAGCCAGGTAGTGGGGATCCTCAAGGACATTCAACAGCAGCAGGCTGCCCATCATGTCTGCTTGGACTCCCACATGTCCCGTGTGGAGACACACGTATCTGGCATGGAGTTCAAGTGGGACACATTGGAAGAACTGACAGCGGTGCAGAGGGACATATTGACATGCCTCGCCAGATTAGCACCAACATGTCCACACCTCCCTGTGTGCCCACAACATCTGGTGCCGCAACAACTGCAACTGCCACAGGGAGGGAGCTTGACTCTGGTGGAGAGTCCTCTGCACCGCAGCGGCCTGCACGTGAGGGTCCCCCCAGAAAGAAGAGGGGTCGTCTGATGAAGGACAACTGAGAGGCAGATGGCCATGTACATCCCCCAGGAACCCAACACCTGTTCTGGAAATTCTCCTTTGTGTGCAAACTGTTCACCCTGTCGAATGCAACCCAACTCTCCCACATGACATGGGGAGTTTAAGTTGGACTAATGTATCAGATGACTGTGGACTTTACTCAGGACATTTCTGCTACCAACACTTCCAACTCATCTGGGAACTTTGTATTCCTATCCCAATGTACAGCACCCACCATCCTGTGCACTGTCCTCACACATGTATGTAAATAAACTCACTAATACACCATACTTGCCTCTGTTGTGATTCCAACGTGGTATTTTGTCATGGAGATGATGATCTGCTAAATGACACTGTGCATGCTAACTGCTACAGCAATTCCAACACCGTCATGTGAGTCATGGCGACGTGACACATATGAGGGAGACACACCACTAGGGCAACACAACACATACACACCAGGGCCATCTGACTCATCGCCTACAGTGATGTTGCCAGGAAATACAGTGGAATGCACAGACACCACACCTATTCAGAGTCTGTGTTACTAGCCCACAGGTGCAGTAAGCAAATGTCAGTCAGATGTGTGACCACAGACAACGCACATCCCAAAGTGAAGCACAGGTTTATTACACATTTGCAACATGTTGTTTCCACTACAGATGCAAGGTACTCCCACGTGGCAGTGGCCACACAGTCAACAAGTGTTGAAGAAATAAAGTCCAGGGGTGTGTGGCACATCACCTGTAGGGAAACGACTGCTTCCACCCTGGAAGTTGAATCATGGTGTCGGGGGATCACAGTTGACCAAACAACTCTGAAAGTACCCTGTGAAGGACAGACATGACACACAGTCAAAAGCACTGAAGAACAGGACAGAACTGCAATACTTATGCCCAATACATGTCACAAGATACCTACACAAAACCAAGTTAGCATGTCAACACTGTTGGGGAGTACAGACTACCTGTAAGGACACATCGCTGCACGCATCCAGTCAAGTTGCACATGGCCACACTCAAACAGCAACAGAGCACCACCAACACATATCATGCAAACTCAAATCATTGACATAACATCTCTGTATACTCACATTCAGCTGAAGAAGTTGATGATGAGCTGTGTGCGGACATCACCCTCATCATCATCATCATCACTGGCAAGTTGCCCAGGCCAGGATACTCCACAGGTGGCGGATGTTGGTCATCGTCATCCAGGATGAGAGGCAACTCCTTCCGCACTGCCAGGTTGTGTAGCATGCAGCAGACGATGAAAATCTTGCACACCTTTGCAGGGGCATATGGGAGGGCCCCTCCTGTCTTGTCCAGGCAGCGAAGGCGGCTCTTCAGGAGACCAAATGTCCGCTCGATCACTCTCCTGGTCCGACCATGTGCCTCATTGTAGTGCATCTGGGCTGGTGTCACAGGGTTCCTGAGGGGTGTCAGCAACCATGGCATGTTGGGGTATCCGGCATACAGACAATTGCATATTAGCTGATTTGGAAAAGAGGGTGGAATACAACATTGCAGAACACACACAATGGTACAAAGTCAGTACACACCGACAAGCCAGGCACGCTGGTTCTGCATCTGTGACATCATCCTCGGGATGCCACTACTCCTCATCACATAGGCATCGTGTGCAGAACCGGGGAAACGTTCACACACATGTGAGATGCTCATATCTGCAAGACATACCACCAGAGCATTGATAGAATGGAAAATGTTCCTGTTCCTGTATGCCTGCTCATGTGCCTGTGGTGGTACCAAAGCCACATGTGTCCCATCAATGGAGCCGATGACATGTGGCATCCTCCCCAGGGCATAGAAGTCACTCTTGACGTCAGTGAGTTGTTGACGTTTAGGGAAATAGATGTACTGGTTCAAGTATGTTAACATTGCCTCCAAAACATCGCGTAGAACACGGCTGAACATGGTCTGTGACATCCCACCAGCAGACGCCACAGTGTGTCGAAAGGTACCGGTGGCAAAGAAGTGTAGGGCTGCCATCACCTTCACCTTGGGGGTCAGCGCTGTAGGGTATGGCCGGCCAGGTAGCAAATGTGGGGCCAACCGCCCCGCCAATTCCTCAATCAGCGGCCTGTTGAAGCGGTACCGTCGGATGCAGTCACGTTCCACCATGGTTGCAAGGTCAGGGAATGGTCTATGGACAGCTGGTGCCCTGCAGTACATAGGTGAACAAAGAAAGATTGACAGTCACCCCACATATGTGGCATTGACCATACTAAATATCACATGATACATCATTACGAGACACAAGTACTTGATGTGTGTGCCGTTCTGTATGGACATATATGGCACCTACATGGCCATCATCTAACATCTCAGTTCAACATGTGTTGACAACAAGTTCCAGGTTGTGCTATGGGAAATCATTAGGCTGTGTCACAGTACCCATGTACTGCTGTCACGTTCCAAACACACACCACAGTGACAAGTGAGGACAGATGTGCCCCAGGCATCACAGCTCTTTGACAGGTAGATTCCCAGGGACCCTGTATTGCCACATGGACACTGGCATGACATGGCTTATCATGTACATGCCAGCAAAACAACCATGACTCCCACAGGTAGTGGCCCCTGTTGCCTCTGCAGGACAGACATGGACGTCTGTGACACACACACGCACAACATCAAAGTCGATGCACAAACAACGTGGATGTGGAGACTGTATCCCATTGTGCACATGGAATCAGAGACATCTTTAACACAACATGCACACAGACTGTGGAGGGCCATCACAACTGTGGCAATGGGTCACCCTGTGACGTACATACCATCCCACATGGGACTCAGGGTGTATGTGACATAACATACACATATACAACCTGGAAATGTGACCATTCCACATGCTCTGAACTGAACAGTTGCACATCACAGTGGTCATGTGCACAACACACAAAGGATTCTGTCCCCATGAACACGTGCACAGCCTGGGAGTGGCTGCCCCCAAGTGCCACCCAACAAACCACATGTTGACCCCCATACACACACAGGTAATGCAGCCTTACAAGCCTTAGGATACAGTGTGGACAGGCTGTGGTGTTGTAGGTGTGCCCCTGATTCCCTGGCAAGTAATTGTGGCTGGCATACGCTCACCTGTGACAACCATGGTGACATATGCGAGTGACTTGTACAGGGACGCGTCGTACAGCAATGGGCCGATCGGTGCGCACACATTGGCCATTGCATATGATGTTGACGGATGCGTGTTGTGTTTCGATATACACGTCGTACAGCAATGGACCGATCGGTGCGCACGCATTGGCCATTTAATATGATGTTGACGGATGCGTGTTGTGTTTCGAAATACGCATCGTACCGCAATGGACCGATCGGTGCACACGCATTGGCCATTGCATCTGATGTTGACGGATGCGTGTTGTGTTTCGAAATACGCATCGTACAGCAATGGACCGATCGGTGCGCACGCATTGGCCATTGCATCTGATGTTGACGGATGCGTGTTGTGTTTTGAAATACGCATTGTACAGCAATGGACCGATCGGTGCGCACGCATTGGCCATTGCATATGATGTTGACGGATGCGTGTTGTGTTTCGAAATACGCATTGTACAGCAATGGACCGATCGGTGCGCACGCATTGGCCATTGCATATGATGTTGACGGATGCGTGTTGTGTTTTGAAATACGCTTTGTACAGCAATGGACCGATCGGTGCGCACGCATTGGCCATTGCATATTATGTTGACGGATGCGTGTTGTGTTTCGAAATACGCGTTGTACAGCAATGGACCGATCGGTGCGCACGCATTGGCCATTGCATATGATGTTGACGGATGCGTGTGGTGTTTGAAATACGCATTGTACAGCAATGGACCGATCGGTGCATACGCATTGGCCATTGCATATGATGTTGACGGATGCGTGTTGTGTTTGAAATACGCATTGTACAGCAATGGACCGATCGGTGCGCACTCATTGGCCATTGCATATGATGTTGACGGATGCGTGTTGTGTTTGAAATACGCTTTGTACAGCAATGGACCGATCAGTGCGCACGCATTGGCCATTGCATATGATGTTGATGGATGCGTGTTGTGTTTTGAAATACGCGTTGTACAGCAATGGACCGATCGGTGCGCACGCATTGGCCATTGCATATGATGTTGACGGATGCGTGTTGTGTTTGAAATACGCGTTGTACAGCAATGGACCGATCGGTGCGCACGCATTGGCCATTGCATATGATGTTGACGGATGCGTGTTGTGTTTCGAAATATGCGTTGTACAGCAATGGACCGATCGGTGCGCACGCATTGGCCATTGCATATGATGTTGACGGATGCGTGTTGTGTTTCAAAATACGCGTTGTACAGCAATGGACCGATCGGTGCGCACGCATTGGCCATTGCATATGATGTTGACGGATGCGTGTTGTGTTTCGAAATACGCGTTGTACAGCAATGGACCGATCGGTGCGCAAGCATTGACCATTGCATATGATGTTGACGGATGCGTGTTGTGTGATGAAATACGCGTCGTACAGCAATGGTCCGATCGGTGCGCACGCATTGGCTATGGACTGACATGGTAACGGACGCGTTTTCGAAGCTTTTACGAGTCGGATGCAGTGAATTCAGTTGGCCAGCCACAACAATGTTGCAAATTCATGGGTGTCATCAAGTTGAACTTTTGAAGGATGCTGTGGGCGTGTATAAGTGGTGCTATTCCATGGATTGGCCAGATTCAGAAGATGCAAACGACTTGGACCTATCACTTTGGACACATGGGACAGTATCTGCCTCTGCAGCACACATATCGTGCTGGCTGTTCCCCTGAGAGCTCACTTGCCTGCACTACATGCTCCAGGACGACATCTGCCACCACCACTGCTGCTGTCTCTGCATCCTCTGGCTACTGCAATGGCACGTACTGTGTAGAGAGCCCCAGCCTTCAGCACTGAGGAGAACCAGGCCCTGCTGGACAGCCTCCTTCCACAGTACAGCAAGCTGTATGGGAAACCAGGGGAGCAGGTGAGTGTGCTGTCCACTGCCTTACTAATTGTGCATGTTGTCTGACTAGCAAGACTTACAGTGTGTACACCAGTGGCTAGCATGCTCACTGAGTAGTTGTTACCCCCAAAGTGTGTAGTTACATGCACTGAACAGGTATAGTGCAGTAACAGTGCATTCCATCAAGGTTTTACTTCCCAGGCAATGATACCATTTAGTAACTGCTGGACAACTGTTCATAGCCATAGTTGCACTACCTGTGTACATCATATGCCCCTGTGATTGAGACATGTATATCCAACTGTGTGATGCACGGATATGTTGCATGTGTAGTAATGGCCTTTTCACTTTGTCATCCTCACAGGTTGATGCCCACCAGAAGCAGGAGATCTGGCTGACCATCGCCCGGGCAGTACGATCTGTGGGGGTCTACAGGCGCAGGATCCGCAACTGCCAGAAGAGGTGGCAGGACCTTCGTGGCTGGACCCGGAGGATCGCAAGGGTCCAGCTGAAGCTGTCGCCTCCTCGCAGAAGGGGTGGACACTGGACCCTGACCCCCCACATGCTCCAGATTCTGGCGGTGGTCTTCCCTGACCTGGATGGGCAGCTGAAGGCCAGACAGCAGCAAGGAGGGGGTAAGTGCTAGCCTTTTCTGGGTACTATGACTAACATGCTCTATGCACTCCTTTAGCCTGGTTCCACTTCCACAGTACGACTGTCTTGTCGTCCTGGACTCATGTCCCTCACTTGTGTCATGCCCCCTCCTCATCTGATACACAGGTGTGGCCCTTACAGTCTGTGACTTAGGTCACTTGGGTACTGTGTACTTGCAGTTACCTGTAGTTCAAGTTGGGGACAGCATCAGTTACAGGAACTTTGTTGTGGGCTGCATGGGTGGTACAATTGCTCACACAATGCCTGTGATCTGACTTCAATATGTGTTCCAATTGCTGCTCTGACTCACCACATGTCTGGGGTATGTGCCACACACCCATGCTGCAGCAGAGACCAAGGTAGGAACCTCAGAATTATGTACATCATGTGTGTGACACATGCATAGCCACCTGCCTAGTGTTCAGGGTAATACGATGTTGCAAATGGACCAGGACTGTAATGCCTACTCCAGACATCGAAGGCACTCTGTTCTCCCACTCCCGTGTGTCAGCATACATATTGGGCATTGTGAAGAGTGCACTCACGTGTCTGCCTCTGTGTCACTGTGGTGTGGCCTTGCTTTTTGGACTCCTGGAGTGTTTAACAATTAGGGGTGGCCAGCCATCTGAGTTGTGACTATAGGATCTGCACATTGGTTAATGCATAGGTCTCTGATCCCTTGACTGTGCACAATGGTGTATGAAACATTGAGGTGCAGGCAGCTTTGGTTCATTCTCATCAGACGGTGAAGTGCTCATGTGTATGGATTTGTGTTTGCAGTCACTCAAATGTCTCATTTGAATGACGTGGGATCATCTTAGTCCTCATGATGTGGGTGGCCAGGGGTGCACATGTGCACCTGTCAGCTACAGGGCTTGCATTCCCAAAACTTCCATGATTGTGACACAGTGCAGACTGGTGTTGTGTGTATGCACTGCCCCTGTGACAGGAGACAGTTATGACTGACTTGCCAGACAGGCCTGTGCCATGACATTCAACTTGCAAAGGGTGATCTACCAGTAGTGTGATATGTCCTGCATGCACACCATTGTCGCATTGTCTATCAGGACATGAGGACATCATTGTGTCTGGTGATGGAACCAAAACCCGCATATCGACAGAGACTCTGCCCATCACTTTTCCTGACACATGTACTGAGTCAGTGGCAGCAGATGGCATGTGTTTGGAGTGACACATTTCCATATGTTCTCTTGGATGTCCAACAACTGTGTATGTGGTGCATGTGTGCACATATGATTAGTCACATACAACAGGCACCAGACAGATGGGTGCATGGACAGGTAGGACATGAGTGGCATGAATGACTGTCAGGCAGACAATGGGCTTCTTCAAATCAGTGTCAGCACTTATTGCAATGTCTAGCAAATTATGGCAGGGCTTGCTCTGTGATGTGCTGTACTTACTGTGGTGTGTGTGGTCAGTACAGGTGACTAATGTTGCTCTGTTTATCCTGATTGTTTGCAGATACATCCACGGCCACAGGAGGAGACAGCTCCACAGACCAAGAGGAGCGGCAGAGCCGGACTGGGTCCACTGCAGAGGAGACCGAGGGACCCAGTGGCACGGAGGGTGAGGGGAGCCACACTGAGGAGACCTCAGCTATGACCACCTCGGCTGAGGTACACAGCACTTCCAGTGAGGACTCCCTTGTGGAGGCGGGTGTCAGCAGACCACAGACAGAATCGAGCAAGTCTGTCCCGCCACCACCACCATCTCCACCCTCCCATCTGCTCCCATCCCACATGTCCGTGGAGGCTCCCGTGTAGGGGAGCATGTCTCCTTCATGCCAGGCACCTCACCCCCTGCCTCTGTCTCCCTTGCTGCCCTGAGTATGGAGTCTGTGGTCCATGGGATATGTGTCCTAATCTAGTCTGGATCCATAGCATCCTTTGCTGCAGTCTGAGGGTGTAATGTTCAGCATTTGACACAGGGATGTACGTTTTGCATTTGTAATTTAACATCTGTGGCTTACACTCATGCACATCTGGTGGGCTTACCACTGTTCAATGTTTCTATTTCCCTGACTGTGTGCCCATCTCCACTGGACATGCAGTTTAGCACATCAATGTTGAAGGACTCATCTGTGTATACAGTGCAACTTGCTTGACACGTGTTTTGGGTATATGCGAATGACTGAAGTGACACTCCCGTACCCAGGCTGATGTGAGCAGAGTCTTCAGTGTGTTGTAATTGTTGACTCACTGACCGAGTGTTCTGCTGACATGTTTGAGTCGTGCACAGACAAGGTTTGGCACAGCGGACCTTCCACAGGAGTGGAGTGCCCTCATGGCAGTGTGTAATCCCGTGACATTGCCTGGACCCGTGTTGTGTGTTGTGTAAGCATGTCTGTGTGTGTTCCCTTCCCTTTTCCTACACAGGCTGTGTCCCTACGGATGTTCCTGTTTGTGATGCTTGCTGAGTTGTCCTGTGTTCATCCAGCATCTTGGACCTGGTTTCTCCGTGATGTGGGTGCATGGCAAACTAATGTTCATCAGGTTGTCATCCCTAGTTGTCTTTGTTGTCAGGGCTGGGGATGTGGGCAAACGCAGATGGGGCACAGTCAGGATTCTCCTTGGCACTTGTTGGTTACACAAGTCATGTCATTTACAGTTTGTGGTAGCTTTCAGTGATTGTGACACGTTGTGTGTGTGACTGCTGCCACTCCTCAGGGTCAGAGCTGCAATGTTGGAAGTTGTCTACGTGTGTTCTTTGTGGGTCACCTTGGGTTCTTCATTGGTGTGTGACTGTGGCCGGGATCCCATTGATTGGGGTGGATTTCACGTCATGCAGATGTACCGCGTACTGTGCAGTGTGTCAGACATTCACGAGTCTTGTTGACTGGCCAGGTGTGATGGGTTTCTGCACCTTAGTTCCCACAACCACTCCTGGGATTGTCATGGGTGCATGTGCAATGTCACCAGTCCATGTGAGCTTTACTGCTGCACATTGGTGGAGATCAAGGTGTGTGGTGTTGAGTGTGTGCAAATGTGAGTTGTTGCACGGCTAGACCCCTACCTCCATATTGGCCTTGGCTGACAGGCCGTGCTGATTGATTTGTGCTTGTGTAGGTGTGATGGTAGTTTGTTGCTCAGGACACATGGCTGTGGTTCACAGTGTGAACGACATCTACCTTTGTCATCACAGTGGGATTATCATGCAGGCTAGTGTCACCACAATGTGGGGTCCCTGGGGGTAGTGCTTTGGTGGGTCTGTCTCTTGCTGTGTTAGTTGCTGTTCCTAAGAGCTTGTGTGACATGTGTAATTTGGGCTACCTCTCATCTAACAATGCCTGATTGCCCACATAGGGGAATCGATCCATGAGTTACTTTTGTATGGCACTGTATACACATCTGTGTAATTGGAATTCAGGCCTCCTCATGTGTTGTGTGGTTGCCTGGGGACACTGGAACACCCCCCCCCCATCACCTGTTGTGTTTGATATGCAGTGTGAGGCTGCCTGTTTGTGTTTGTGCATCTGCACCACTGCATTGGCATATCTTTAGTGTGCCATTGCCTGTATGTTGTTTGGAGGATTTCCCATGCTGTCCCTGGGACTCCTAGGTCATCAGTCAGCCCAATAATCATGGTTTGTATGTCCCATTGCTGCCATGGTATGGTATTTGTTCACCTCACATCTACAGTCTCCACAGGATATCTACATTTGTGTGTCCATTAGTGCAGATATGTGGGTCTGCATTATGATGGTCACTTCTGGCATTGTGTAATTGATAAATGGAGACAATGTCAGCCCCCATGGGTGATGTTTGTCTGCACATGGCCAAAGGTATGTTTTATTTGCACTGCACTGTTTGCCTCACCCAATCTATGTTGCTATGGGACACAACCACTACTTTGCCACTGATGTGTTTGTTGTTCTGTGACCAGGAATCATCCATGCTGTTTGGCAGTTGTAGCTTTTTCCATGACAACACTTACCTTTTGGTCACTGTGATGATGGGGGTTTAGACCCCATTGCCACAATGTTCAAAATGTGCTTCAGCTATGGACCCACACTTACCTTTTGGTCACTGTGATGATGGGGGTTTAGACCCCATTCCCACAGTGGTCATGGTCTGCTTGCATTGTGAAGGCCACACACATTTTTGTGTGACACATGTGATAGGGGGTCACATTGTATGTTCAATGTCATGTTCAGTGTTGTAGGCATTTGACACAGACTACACACTCTTGTCATGATGTTGGGGGATGTCTTTTGCTGACATTCCTTATGTTGGAGTATGCTGGTTGTGTCATGCATTACCCGTCCTATGAGTGGGGATGGTAGTAGTGGTAGGCATCCAGCCCCCATGAGTAGGGGTGGTGGTAGTGGTAGGCATCCATCCCCCTATGAGTGGGGATGGTAGTAGTGCTAGGCATCCATCCCCCCATGAGTAGGGGTGGTGGTAGTGGTAGGCATCCTGGCCCCCATGACTAGGGGTGGTGGTAGTGGTAGGCATCCAGGCCCCCATGAGTAGGGGTGGTGATAGTGACAGGCATCCAGCCCCCCATGAGTAGGGGTGGTGGTAGTGGTAGGCATCCATCCCCCTATGAGTGGGGATGGTAGTAGTGACAGGCATCCAGCCCCCATGAGTAGGGGTGGTGGTGGTGGTAGGCATCCATCCCCCATGAGTACGGGTGGTGGTAGTGGTAGGCATCCATGCCCCCATGAGTAGGGGTGGTGGTAGTGACAGGCATCCAGCCCCCTATGAGTAGGGGTGGTGGTTGTGGTAGGCATCCATCCCCCTATGAGTGGGGGTGGTGGTAGTGACAGGCATCCAGCCCCCCATGAGTAGGGGTGGTGGTAGTGGTAGGCATCCAGGCCCCCATGAGTAGGGGTGGTGGTAGTGGTAGGCATCCATCCCCCTATGAGTAGGGATGGTAGTAGTGCTATGCATCCATCCCCCCATGAGTAGGGGTGGTGGTAGTGGTAGGCATCCAGGCCCCCATGAGTAGGGGTGGTGGTAGTGGTAGGCATCCAGGCCCCCATGAGTAAGGGTAGTGATAGTGACAGGCATCCAGCCCCCCATGAGTAGGGGTGGTGGTAGTGGTAGGCATCCATCCCCCTATGAGTGGGGATGGTAGTAGTGACAGGCATCCATCCCCCCATGAGTTGGGGTGGTAGTGGTGGTAGGCATCCATCCCCCCATGAATAGGGGTGGTGGTAGTGGTAGGCATCCAGGCCCCCATGAGTAGGGGTGGTGGTAGTGACAGGCATCCAGCCCCCCATGAGTAGGGGTGGTGGTTGTGGTAGGCATCCATCCCCCTATGAGTGGGGGTGGTGGTAGTGACAGGCATCCAGCCCCCCATGAGTAGGGGTGGTGGTAGTGGTAGGCATCCAGGCCCCCATGAGTAGGGGTGGTGGTAGTGGTAGGCATCCAGGCCCCCATGAGTAGGGGTGGTGGTAGTGGTAGGCATCCATCCCCCTATGAGTGGGGATGGTAGTAGTGCTAGGCATCCATCCCCCATGAGTAGGGGTGGTGGTAGTGGTAGGCATCCAGGCCCCCATGAGTAGGGGTGGTGGTAGTGGTAGGCATCCAGGCCCCCATGAGTAGGGGTGGTGATAGTGACAGGCATCCAGCCCCCATGAGTAGGGGTGGTGGTAGTGGTAGGCATCCATCCCCCTATGAGTGGGGATGGTAGTAGTGACAGGCATCCAGCCCCCCATGAGTAGGGGTGGTGGTGGTGGTAGGCATCCATCCCCCCATGAGTAGGGGTGGTGGTAGTGGTAGGCATCCAGGCCCCCATGAGTAGGGGTGGTGGTAGTGACAGGCATCCAGCCCCCATGAGTAGGGGTGGTGGTAATGGTAGGCATCCATCCCCCTATGAGTGGGGATGGTAGTAGTGACAGGCATCCAGCCCCCATGAGTAGGGGTGGTGGTGGTGGTAGGCATCCTGGCCCCCATGAGTAGGGGTGGTGGTAGTGGTAGGCATCCAGGCCCCCACGACTAGGGGTGGTGGTAGTGACAGGCATCCAGCCCCCATGAGTAGGGGTGGTGGTTGTGGTAGGCATCCATCCCCCTATGAGTGGGGGTGGTGGTAGTGACAGGCATCCAGCCCCCATGAGTAGGGGTGGTGATAATGACAGGCATCCAGCCCCCATGAGTAGGGGTGGTGGTAGTGGTAGGTTTCCATCCCCCTATGAGTGGGGATGGTGGTAGTGACAGGCATCCAGCCCCCATGAGTAGGGGTGGTGGTAGTGGTAGGCATCCAGGCCCCCATGAGTAGGGGTGGTGGTAGTGGTAAGCATCCAGGCCCCCATGAGTAGGGGTGGTGGTAGTGACAGGCATCCAGCCCCCCATGAGTAGGGGTGGTGGTAGAGGTAGGCATCCATCCCCCCATGAGTGGGGATGATAGTAGTGACAGGCATCCAGGCCCCCATGAGTAGGGGTGGTGGTAGTGGTAGACATCCATCCCCCTATGTGTGGGGATTGTAGTAGTGACAGGCATCCAGCCCCCCATGAGTAGGGGTGGTGGTGGTGGTAGCCATCAGGCCCCTATGGGTGTGTATGGCATTGGTGATAGCCATCCCGCCCCTATGGTTCTGCTGTTGCTAGTGTACGTCATTTCTGCATCCCTATGTGTGTGTGACATATGTCGGGTACGTGTCGTTTGTTTGTGTAGTGGGTGTCTGACTTACCGTCTGCGCCGTACGCGTCCGTACCGCTTCCGGTAATAGATGTACAGTATTGGTAGGACCTGCGCGATGGGATTCATGGTTAGTTCGTCTCGTTCGGGTTTCTCGTGGCTTCGACTCGTACTCGTAGCTGGCTTGTTTGTCTCGTAGCCGTGGATCGTCTTGTGGCGCGAATCGAAGCTTATGTGCAACTCTCCCGGATGCTCTGACGTGCCGGACGTAGCGACCAGTTCGGCGCGTACGGATTGCGCATCGTACTAGTCCTGCCGGAAGGTGCTGTGTATTTACTTCCGTGCGACTCGAATCGGCGTTTACGGATCCAGCTCGGTCGGGGAACTGGAGTTGGATTGGGAACGTACGACTCGCTCGGAATTTTAGCAGTAATGCGCATCGTACTTGCTCGCTCGGACGACAGTTCGAATCGTTCGGGACAAACGCGTTCGGCTCGTATTTATTTCCGGACGAATCCTATTCGGTGCGCTTCCTGCCGAGATCGGAATCGACCCCTGAGTGTGTGTTTTCCCAGGAAAGAACGTTCCGTCCTGCATGCGCCCTTTTAAAATTGCGCAAACCACGGAATATTGCTGTATCATTCCTACGGCTGCAGGGCAGATCCATAGGTATAAATGAAACATTCATATTGATCCAGAGGAATTATTTCATTTGGCAGATGATATTCTTGTTCGTACTGCAGGAATGCTTGTGTTTGTAATGTAGAATCAAATCTGTAATCTACATCTATTGCAGTGAGAGAGTTAGCCCATTGAATACATTATGGATGTAATGCTTTAGCATTCAGGATGCTTGCCTTTGTAACGGCCTCTAGGGTCGGTATCGGGGTCACGAAAATTATGCGTTTCCACTATGCCAGTGCTCACTCTCTCACTACAGCAGTCTGCACTGCTGTATTTTTTCTGTTGGTGCAAAACGCATTTCAGCATTTAGGTACAAATGTGATTTGTATGCAATAGGTACTGTATCGCCTTCATTGAAAGTGATGTAGGTGTCCCTGACCAGACCTTTTACCACTACTGAGGAGTGCTTGTTTTGAGAACTTACCTAACTCCTTTGTTTCTCTGGAAATATCACGCTTTGCCCTTCATAATATAAGCTCAAGGGCCCCTCACAGGGTCGAATTTCTGTTGTTCTTAATTTATGTGTTAGTGTGCATTTGTGGTGTGAATGAGAGAGTATGGTAGTATAAATGAGTAGCTCTAGGCTGGTGGGAGTTGTTTAAATTCTGTGTTTACAATAGAAATTTAAGGAGTAAACCAATGTTACTGATTTTGAATATATATATCAAGATAGTAAATGGATATGTATTGTTTGTTTGTATAAAGTTTTATTGTTGCTATGCACTGAAAAATGAAAAAAGATAAAAAATGCTTTTAATGTCTAAAAGAATTTTTTTTGATAAATAAAAAGTAATTCTTTGTAGTGTTAACTTACAGAGACTTTTCTGGGATATAGGCGAGATTGAACCTGACTAGGTCATCTCAAAGTATATAGGTCGGTACAGAGGTATTGCATTAGGTTGTTTTGATGTTCCCCCTCCTCTTGGACCTCAAAGTACTCTAGGGGGGACTTTTGTTACAATAGTTGGTGCCCCTGGTAGGTCCAGCGACCAATCGGATCACCAAGTTAGTTGTGTTGACACAGGTGTGTGAATGTTTGGAAGCTATCTTGCCAGCTTGTATGGAACGTAGGATATCAGTATGTTCCTGTGTCCAATGATGCACTGAAAAATCAGGTCTAATTAAATCATAGAAAGGTTTCACTCTTTCTGCGTAATCCAAAATGTATGTCCTGCCAAAATTCAAAAATCCTAAAATGGATTGTAGTCTTTTCAGAGTCGTTAGAGGTTGGAGCAGTGCACACATTTCTAAAGTAACAATTGTGTCGCCAGGCTTTTGCTTTCACTTGACAATTCGTACCCTAAAAATAGGACATTGAGCTGGGCAATTTTTGATTTTTGAAATTAAACTTGTATGCCAGGTGGGCAAATCCAAGAATTATGTGTTAAACCCTAGACAAGTGTTCAATTAATTCATCGTCTGTCAGATAAATGTCATCTAAATAGGACAGTGCCTCCTCATCAAAATTTTGAAGTAACTCTGTTACCCTGGCTGAAAACAACCTGAGGCTATTTTTATACCCCTGGGGTGGTCGACAAAATTGGCTCTGAGAGCCTAGCATCGAGAATGCTGTCAAGTATCTGCTCCCAGGCACTATATTTTGGCAGAAAAATCCATTTGAGATATCTAGAGTTGTTATATATTGTTTTTGCACAATGTTATTCATTAGTGCAGCACTATGTGCATTTTGTACTGCAAATGTGCGTGTGGATGCATTTAAATATCTGTCATCAAATACTAAACGATATGAAATATAGGGTTTCATTACGTGAAACAAGGGATAATTCATAGGTGAGGTGCAATTCTCTATTGCCCCCTAGTATTCAAGTTGATCTAGGATCACCTTGACTTGTTTTTTTGCCTCATGTTTATTCGGGTACTGCCTCTGTGGTTGAGGCATTGATTTTAATGGGATTTCGAGATGAGGTGATTCATCATCCCACCCAACATGATTGCGGTAAAGTGTGGGAGCTAACGCTAATGGCCACTCCTGCACGTATGAATTTTTAACTGATTCTGTTACGAGGTCGGAGAAAACAGGCAAAATAACTTCTTCTCCCATAGGGCAATCCATTACAAACTCAGGTGGCCAATACTTTTCGGCCAAAAGAATGTCATAACATTAGGTCAGGTTCTCCCAAAAGAGACCCTTCACTTTCCTGGGTATGTCCCCCTCCATTTAGAGCGTTATTTGGTATAAATGATGTGGGACACTTACCCTTGTATCAGTGTCTCCACCGTGATGTGCTCACTCAGTGCTACTACCCCCAGAAAATCCATCAGGTTCTGGCGAGCTATGGTGACTTCTGCCTTGCTGTCCAGCATCGTCACTGCCCATTCCCCATTCAGAAGCAGAGTCCTCAGTAGCCTGGGCATTTTTAATTTTAATCCTGGCTACCTTCTTCTTTTTAAATTGTTAAATTGAGGTTTTGAAGTCTTTTGCTTGCCTTCCTGTTTAATGATGTAGTCCGAAGTGTGATGTGTCTTCCCTTTATCGGCTTGACTCGCTCTTCCGATCTATACTCTGACTGTCTCTCTCTGAATGCTTTTCGGATGTCTCCTGAAAGGAATGAGATGAATGCAGGTGGGAGTTTAACCCAAGAATAGAATACCTCTGTTCTGAATGCTTCGTGTGCCTCACACACGAAGGTAACATCCCCACCTGTTGCCGGGAGGCCATGTTGTAACAATTTCATGGTAACTGCCTGTCTGGAATTTTCTGAAATATTTAGTTCAACTATCTGTTGTTCAATGTCATCACCTAGTTTTTTGGTCATTGTTAGAGCAGTAGTATTTATCTAATTTCTTACAGAGATATGGTATGCACTATGTGGAAACTTCTAATCCTCCAATTTTGATTAACCTACAGCCAATACATAGGGTATACTTACTCAGCTGAGGCAGATTTTGTTTCCCTTCCCACTACGTACGTCTCTGGTTAAAATGTGATTAGAGGTATCTGAGAAAGCACGACTGAACTACTCAGATTTGACCATTAAATAAGAGCCTAACCAACGTTGGCGGCGCCATGTCGTGTAGATTCTACCAATCTGTAGGGACTGTGCATTGTTTGGACAACATAAACTAAGGGCCTGGCGTTAAGACTGATTCCGGACACCCTCACAGGACATGTCGGCCGATAGACCAGCTAGCTCACAGTGCCACCATAAGCCCACTACCTACCAGGGAGCGAATGATTTCTGGCAACCACTGAACATGACAACCCTGACCCTTCATGGATCGTGAAAATAGTACAGAACCTTTTTCTCAGTCACTCGTGCTCACTTATTCTCAGAGAAATATGCAGAGGGGAAACAGCGTTTACAACGCTGTCTCCACAACGCATGCCAATACAACGCGGCTTATAGAACGACTGCTTTGTTAGTACGCAATACCATTACATCGCAAGTCATTAGAACGACTTGCTGTAGGGGGCACTCTGGTATTGGATTTAAAATCCAACACCTTCCCTGCTGTTGCGCAAATGGAGTAGGAATAGTAAATAATACTATTCCTAAGTCCATCGCGCCCCCTACAGCAAGTCGTTGTAATGACTTGCGATGTAATGGTATTGCGTACTAACAACGTGATCGTTGTAAAGACCACGTTGTAATGGCATGCGATATAATAGCATGCGTTGTAAGCAGCTATATTCATGCAGAGAATACACCGTGGGATGTTTTCAATAATATTTATTGAACCAACTTTATTCTTGCATAAAATACGTGTGCTGCAATGATTAGTAGACAGAGCAGATAAATGTGATTACAAGCACCAAAAGCGTAAATAGTAGATATAGTTCTACCATGGTGCTGAACAATGTATATATGCAGGCATATGAACAAGGCAGTCATTTAGCGTACTCCTTCTATGGAAACCCTACTCTAAGTGAACCTAGAGGGTGTGTAGGTGTATAGCCAAGAATCCCCCCAAGGGACGATCCAACCTCATTACCTGATGGGATAGAGTGAAGGACCCCATCTTGGTCATGAACTGGACACCCCTCATGAGATGTCAGACTGCTGCGTGGTGATTTCTCAGCATGCAAGGACATTCGGTGTCAGCAGAAGTACCTCCTCAACTAATCTTTCAGGATGCTCATCTTTTATATTAGGATATGATAATATTTGTAAAGCGCACTTATACCCGAAGGTGTCAAGGCGCTGAGCGGACGGAGGAGGGGAGAGATGCACTAACAGCCCACTATGATTAAAATAGCCATGTTTTGAAAAGTTTTCTAAAAACCGGAAGAGAGACTGCATTGGAAATGGAGGTGGGCAAGGAATTTCAAAGCTTGGCGGCTGCTACGGAAAAGGAGCGGCTGCCCCATCTGGACCTGCGAAATCTGAGAGAGACCAGTTTTTTCTGTGTGGAGGATCTCAAGGTCCTCCCAGGACTGTACCATTGGAACATGGTTTTTAAATGTGGTGAACCTTTAGTGTGCATAGCCTTATATACCATACTCAGGACCTTGAAGGAAATGTGCTTCCTGATGGGGAGCCAGTGCAAGGCACGAATCCCCTCCCTGGCTGACTAATGCTTCGGAATTTTTATGGATCAGCCTTGCTGCTGCATTCTGTACCACCTGGAGCTTGTTCAGGGATACCGCATTGATGTTAAGGTACAGAGCATTGCAGCAGTCCAGCCGAGAGGTGACTAGTGTGATTATAGTAGGTCATTGCAGTTCAGATGGAATATACAGCAGCACTTTTCTAAGAGTTCTTAAAATATAGAAAGAAGTGCTGACTGTACGGCTGACCTGGGTATCAAAGGTCAGACCCTCGTCAAAAGTGACCCCCAGATTTTTCGCTATCCTAACCGGGACAGGAAGGGGACCACAGTCTGCAGGCCACCAGACATTTGACCAGATGGAATTCTGTGAGCCAAATACTAGCACCTCAGTCTTGTCTACATTGATCTTTAATGAGTTGCCCTTCATCCAGCAAATAATTCTGGACATACACTGATTAAACTTCTCTGCGACCGATTGCAAATCATTTGAGATGGAAACAATGATTTGAGTATCGTCCGCATAGCAGAGCACCTGGAATCCGAACGATCTCACCAGCTCAGCCAGAAGGGTCACATAGAGGTTAAAAAGAGTGGGGCTCAATGACGATCCCCGGTTGACCCCACAAGGAAGGCCAAAGGCCTTTGCTCTAAAGTATCCGCAGCATGTGCGGTCTGCCTGTCATAAAAGAGTGGGGAAGCTGCAGGGACTTTCCTGTGACTCCCACCTCCCGCAGACGCTGAACCATGCACACCGGGGAGACGGTGTTGAATGCCGCCGATAGGTCGATCATAATCAGCACCGCCAATCACCCTGATCAACCTCCATGCGAATAAAAAAAGCAGCCTTGCGATGTACACATAGATTGGTCATGTTATAGATATGTAGATAGCTCTGTCGCCCCGTGGATGAAGATAGTGATGACATTTGTACGTAGTGTGAAATGAGATCTTGTACATGATGTTCGGGGTTGTGATAATGTTGTGAGAAGCTAGATGTAAAAACAAGTTTAGTTTCAGAGAAACTAATCCAATATTGTTGTGCATGCTTAAGGTCACAGCTTGAAATGTTATTTGTGAGAACAATGTAAGAAATGAGCTGCTTAGCTAAATGGGCCTAACTCAGGAATATAACAATATGTTACAGACATACTTGTGTAATGTAATCCTGAGGAAGTTTGTTAGATGGGTAGAATTCCAGAGTCTATGGTGTGTGTTAGCCATGTGATTGCCACTTAAGTATCAAATGAGGCTTGTAAACATACATATTACAAATTCGATCCAGATCTTTTGCCTTACTCATGGACTTATGATGTTTGTGAATCTCCGAAGTCCACCTCCTAGCCCCACACATAGTTGTGTCACATATGTCATGGACCCGGAATGTACATATGCATTTGTGACAATGTAAATGTGTTGGTTAATATGAAGTAAATGTGTTTTGGGAGCCTCTATTGTGTATGTATGCAGCATATTGACTACCATGTTAAATGACAGAGGCTGAGAGGCAGAGTCTCTTTAAACTCTCCACATGTTTGTCTATTTGGGCTCCCTGTAGTCAACATGATAGTAGCAAGTTCAGCAGGTGAAATCCTTCCACAAAAACTCTTTCAATGGAGATTTGAATGTAGATGAATGTAGTTTGCCATGCTGTGATTGTCTGTGAGAACATGACTTTGGTAACATACTTCATACGCAGTTAATAATGTACTTGTTGGTTACAGAGTCTAGAACATTGTACTCCTAAAAATTGTGTGCACTGCAAGTGTCACAAGTTGATGCTGCTACTGAGTTATGTGAGTGAATTAAATGTGTTCAGTTGCCTTACACCTATTTGCATTGTCTTTTCAGCATCAACAGAGGCAAGCAGAGGAGACATTGCCAGCGACGTTGGGAATACATCTGGCCACAGTGGCTCTGGTCAGGATACTGACAGCGACAGAGTCACTGGCACAGAGGGTGAGGAGCATGCCCAAGAGGAGCAACTTTTGACCTATTAATCGGTTTCTCCCTCCTGTGGCTGCTCTGTGGAGGTGGTGGACTCCCCAGGACTTGAGACTACAACACCCTTGCCCGCCACCTCGACCTCCACTCCCCTATTCACCCTCCATGCTGGTCCCCACAAATTGGTCAGGCTCCGCCACCATAAGTTGCGGAACGTCTCCTTTGGCCCAGGCACCTCTTCCCCTGCCCCTGTGGCCCCAGCTGCCCTGAGTGAGGAGACTATTGACCTCCTGAGATGCATTCCAGTGTAATGGCACAGATGTTGGAGTTCCTGGAGGGCATTCATTGTAGTTTACCTACACTACAGAAGTCGTTTCAGGCTCTGGCCTCCTCACTGATGGCAGCCTTCCCCTCAGCCAAGTCTTCCAGCCCACCTCTTACCTCTTCCCAAACCCAAAACCCTATTCCCATACCTGTCCCAAACAGATGCAAACATAAGCAGACATACAGTGCAACATTCACATGCACTACAACATGCAGTAAAAAAACATACATGCACCCACTGAGTAGACACTCACCACCCTTACTAGGCTCAGCTCATACATACCAACTGAGCATGCACCAGCGGACACAACAGAGACACAAACAACATCAGACACTGACACCAACCACAGGCAGGCACACCCACAACAGTGACATGCAGTCTCTCAACCTCCCAAAGCCCAACCCTTGCCATCCCACTTGCCCAGGATCCAATGGGAACCCCTCCTGAATCTAGTGATGTTCTTTCCGGCCCAACTACTTCCCCACCTTCCATTGGTAACCCAACCTCACCCAGTTCCGACCTGAGTTCTCCCTAATTTAATTTGTTTTAAGGTTCCTGGCCTGCCCACTAGAAGCCCCTTCCTGAGGAGGTTTCCCAGGCAGTGTCATGTTTGGCAAGTATTATGATGCAGCAATGTGCTCAGGCACTTTTGAATATTGGACTGACCATTGGCCTTAAAGGTTTGTTACTTCTAATACATTGTGTTGTTGTTTTGAAAGATAATTATCCCATCCTGTCCTTTACATGGTATTTGCTGTTTGGGGTACCTGGACTGCATGCTTGTTCTCTAATAATAGTTTGATGAAGATTGGTGTTCCTTTGTAAGTGGTTGTTTTAATGTGACCTTTGTCCATGTTGTGGAGTTCTACAGAATCATGGAACATGGTCGTGGATTGGGTATGTGGCCTGTAGACAACCTGATTGTGTCCTAGCAGTGTTTTTTTTTGCCGTGAGGTAAGTATTTCAGTTTTGCGACTGTCAGCAACAATTTGCTTGCCCTGCTCCCAATGAGATATGTTGATTATGTTTTGTTAGTTGAAGTGTTCAATGTGTGCCTCAAGACATGGAGTGCATCAGCATTGCTTAAGTTAGTGAAGTTCTGCATATAAATGTGTAAATTGGGCAGTGTATGCTTTCTGGCTACTTACAATTGATGTCTGACAGATAGTGTGATTGCAGTTTCTCTTGCTGCTTCACACTTCTCCAATACGTACACATATGTTTTTTTACTCTGTGAGACCTTTTTTAAACCACACATCTGTGATTTCCCGGTGGCAGTGCTTCTGTGATTGTCAATGCATGTGGTAGTTGTTTTGTTGGCCCACTAGCTCCAACTGTATTTGTTACCCTGATGGTGTCATTGGTATCCTGTAGGTTAGGTTTAGATAGTGCCCTTAGGCTATGTTTCCCACTCCTTAATAGCTATGGCAATGTATAAATTGGCTTTTGATGTGAGCTATGTGTGTGAGTCTACTTCAACATTGTTGAGATTACTTTTTTTTATTTTGAGGACTCTTTACTACTGAAGGGAGTATGGATGTGTGCATTGTGATGGTGTCATTTTGACTGAAGCATCTTGTTCTGAGTTAGATTAGGAAGACCTCATGGTAGTGGCAGTCATTTCAACGAAAAATCTAATTATTGTAAAAATGTTGCAGTGGATGACTCGAGCGGGATGGTGGAATTGTGGCTGCGCAGATAGTTAGTTTTACAGTTGGGTGAGACATAGATTGGTGTGTAGTTTTTAAAGGGGAGGTACTGTGTATCACGAAAAAATGGCGACATTACTGTCACTGTAAAAGTACTGACACGTGATCATTTGTACCCGGTGTGTGTGTGTTGTTGTAATGTTTGTGGCGTTGAGTGAATGTTACGAATTGAAAAACAGAATTGCAAATCTGTGCAATGTCAATATTTGGGCCTGTGACTGAGTTAAATTCTGGTGAAGGAAAACTCCATTGTTTGTTCAATGGCGACCCATCCGTTTTGCATGGGTCAAAATGGGTAAATGAAATGACGACACTCACCCGCGATGTCTTCCTTGACAGGCTCTTCTTTGGAGGTGATCGATGAGGTAGAGCAGCAGCATAACAGATAGGATAGCCTCTATGTCGGCACAGGATGTGTGGATGTGTGTAGAGATGAGTTTCGAACTTATATCCCTCCCTTTCTGCTGCTCCTTGCCTGGAGGTGGGACCGCCACACTTCAGCTGGCTGCGATGCAGCTCGTAATGGGGCGGGAGGTTGAAGTGGCGGTCAGAGACTCATTGGCCCTCTTTGCCAGCCGGGCAGTCTGAGATAGCTGGTGGTGTCAGTGGAGTGCTGATGGTCCTCAGCAAGCCATTCATAGCAACTCGTAATAGGGCAGTCGGAACCACCAGGAAAACTGCAGTCGCTATGCTGCCGCCGCCATCGCGGTCCATGGACCGCCAAACTCGTAATCATGCCCAGAATGTGTCAACCTAAAAATTTTATTTTGTTTTGTTGCATACAAGTCCTCTGCTATTGTGAATTTCCCGTTCATTGAGAGAAGATGCGAATGTGCCAATGCAGTTATATGACAGACTAATGGACCACTCCCTTTACCTGTCCAACTTTGACGAGGTTATTGTTGTTTGGGTTTTTCAGTTCATGTTTATATTTTATGTATTTAGACATATTTTATAATCTCACACCACTTTGGTGGAGGGATCTCTAATCTTGGTATTCTGTTTTCTCTGAATGTTAAATATGGTAATGCATATGAGCCATGCCTGAAATCTATTGTGGTACTTGCAAATAGAATTACAAGTGAGTCGTTAACCAAGTTTGATAACACCTTGCAAAATACTTGGGTGTTAGGGCTCAGACTTACAAAAAAGTTCACACCGATCAGCAACTAAAGATGCTGAGTTGTGTTTCCTGAATGGAAGAGAGCAGGACAGTGCCCTATCTACTAAGGTAAGCGACTGTTTTCCTCTCTCCCTTCGCTGTTGCAAAACTGTTGAAGAAAATCACATACCCTTACTCCACAGTGCACTGGCGTATGTGTTTTTGTACTGGAAGGGGACCCTTCTATTATAAAAACTATCCTTTAACACATTTCCTGCTTTGCATGTTTGCTGTACAATGCAGCACACATGCAAAGTAGGACAAATGAGGATGAATGAAAGCATTTCTCCTCGCAATGCATGCCTCTGGGAGGTGTAAGATTTAAAAGCAAATCCCTGTCTGGGAATGTTTGTTAATAGAGATTTGCATTAAAACACATGGGCAAGTGCATGGGAATGCCCATGTAGCACCTATGAAACGTCTATGCAAAACCCCCTTGACACAAAGTAATACAAAGCAATGCAAATTTGTGTTACTTTGAGAAATTATTCAATGCAAATTTGCATTGCGTGGGATAATAAATCTCAGCATAACACTTCTGGGCCGATTACAAGTTTGATGGCCCGCCGCTGCACTGCCAAACCAGCGTGAGAACCGTCAGTTGTATAATTACTTTTTTAGTAATTGGCAGGCGATTCATTTGGTGTTCCCAAGGCGGTGCCTATAAAATAGGCACCGCAATGGGAACGTCAAAAACAGTTCCAGCATTTCATGGCCTGAAAAGTCCATGACATGCTGGAAATTCTGTGTATGCACTGAGGAGGGTGCATGTTGTGCCCCCTGTTTGCATCCACAGAGCAGGAGGCACCTTCGTTTCCTCTCCACCAGGGTTTTCATGAAAGAAGAACCCACATGAAAACTCTGACGCAGAGGAAACTTGTAATATGCTTGATGGGACCACGGCGATCCCGCCAAGCTTACGGATGCCTCTGGACCGCTGCGCCACTGCCAGGGGGCGGCGGTTCCTTGGTGCAGTCGAGGTCCCTGGGCAGCACACCCACTAGGTTTGTAATTTGGCAGTTGTAAGACCGCCACCGCTGCCCTACCACGAGTCTGGCGGTCCGAGGACAGCCAGACTCGGAATTAGGCCCTATGTGTTGAGTTTGTATTGCACCAGGAGGAAAGCATCAATAAATATTGGCATATATGTATGTATGTTAATTGTAGGTGTTTCCCCTTATGGTATTTTGCCTTAATGGCAATGTTAAGAGCAAATTATTATGCCCACATATTATGCAGTGTAGGCTCCACCGAAGCAGAAACAATTTGATTACAGGAGATATTTAAATGGCTGAAAACACAGGGGCATATTATCAAGGATTAGCGATATTTATCGCTAACCGCGCTTAGCGCGTTTTTTGTTAACGCCGCCTATCGCTGGAAATTATCGCTGAGATAACACCCTATTAGTAAGGTTTATCTCCAATCAATCAATCAATCAATCAATCAATCAATCAATCATGTCACTTATAAAGCGCACTACATACCCGCGAGGGTCTCAAGGCGCTGGGGGAAGAGGGGGGTGGTGCTGCTACTGATCGAAGAGCCAGGTCTTGAGGAGTCTTCTGAAGGCCAGTAGGTCTTGGGTCTGTCGGAGGTTGGTGGGGAGGGTGTTCCAGGTCTTGGCGGCGAGGTGGGAGAAGGATCTGCCGCCGGCGGTCGTTTTCCGGATGCGGGGGACTGTGGCGAGGGCGAGGCTGGTCGAGCGGAGCTGGCGGGTGGGGGTGTAGAAGCTGAGTCGTCTGTTGAGGTAGGCTGGTCCGGAGTTGTGGAGTGCTTTGTGTGCGTGGGTGAGGAGCTTGAAGGTTATCCTCTTGTTGACAGGGAGCCAGTGCAGGTCTCTCAGGTGGGGTGTGATGTGGCTGCGTCGGGGGATGTCGAGGATAAGACGTGCAGAGGCGTTCTGGATGCGTTGCAGCCGTCTCAGGAGCTTAGCCGTCGTTCCTGCGTAGAGGGCGTTTCCGTAGTCCAGCCTGCTGGTGACGAGGGCCTGGGTGACTGTTTTTCTTGTTTCAGTGGGGATCCACTTGAAGATCCTGCGGAGCATTCGGAGGATGATGAAGCAGGATGAGGAAACGGCGTTGACCTGCTTAGACATGGAGAGGGTGGGGTCGAGGATGACCCCTAGGTTGCGTACGTGGTCGGTGGGTGGCGGGGCTGTTCCCAGTGATGTTGGCCACCAGGAGTCGTCCCATGCTGAAGGGTTGGAACCAAGGATGAGGACCTCCGTCTTGTCCGAGTTCAGCTTCAGGCGGCTGGTCCTCATCCATTCGGCGACGGCCTTCATTCCTTCGTGGAGGTGGGCTTTGGCGGTGTGAGGGTCTTTGGTGAGGGAGAGGATCAGCTGGGTGTCGTCGGCGTAGGAGATGATGTTGAGGTTGTGCTGTCGGGCGACGTGGGCGAGGGGTGCCATGTAGATGTTGAACAGCGTTGGGCTGAGGGAGGAGCCTTGGGGTACGCCGCAGATGATCTTGGTGGCCTTGGATCGGAAGGGGCGAGGCGGACGCTTTGTGTTCTGCCGGAAAGGAAGGATGTGGTCCAGTCCAGGGCCTTCTCTTGGATCCCGGCGTCGTGAAGGCGTGTTCGTAGTGTGTGGTGGCAGACCGTGTCGAAGGCGGCTGATAGGTCCAGGAGGATGAGGGCTGCTGTTTCTCCGTTGTCTAGCAGGGTCCTGATGTCATCGGTGGCGGCGATGAGGGCGGTTTCGGTGCTGTGGTTGCTGCGGAAGCCGGACTGGGAAGGGTCCAGGATGTTGTTCTCCTTGAGGTAGCGGGTCAGTTGTTTGTTGACGATTTTCTCGGTGACCTTCACGGGGAACGGGAGCAGAGAGATGGGTCGGAAGTTCTTGAGGTCCTTGGGGTCTGCCTTGGGTTTCTTGAGTAAGGCGGTGATCTTGGCGTGCTTCCAGTTTTCCGGGAAGGTTGCTGTCTCGAAGGAGATGTTGATTATTTTCTGGAGATGGGGCGCGATGGCTGTCCTGGCTTTGTTGAAGATGTGGTGAGGGCACGGGTCTAGCGGTGAACCAGAGTGGATGGTGTTCATGATCTCGCTGGTGTCCTCGTCGTTGATGTTGGTCCAGGAGAGCAGGCGGTTGGTGGTTGTGGGGGCAGTGGTCTCGGTGGTTGCCGGGGCGGTCGTGGTGTTGAAGCTGTCGTGGATGTCGGCGATTTTGCGGTGGAAGAAGGTGGCCAGTGAGTCGCACAGGTCTCGCGACGGCTGGATGTCGTTGGTGTTGGAGCTGGGGTTGGAGAGTTCCTTCACGATGTTGAAGAGCTCTTTGCTGTTGTGTGCGTTGTTGTCTAGGCGGTCTTTGAGTGAGGCCCTTTTGGCGGATCTGATGAGGTGATGGTGACTGCGGGTGGTGCTCTTGTGGGCGGCGTAGCTGTCCGCTGTCCGTTCGTGGAGCCAGATCTTCTCCAGTTTTCGGCATGTTCGTTTGGAGGCCTGGAGGTCTTCGGTGAACCAGGTGGCTTTCTTGCTGGTGTGGATGTTGGGCGGATTCTTGAGCGGGGCGAGGGTGTTGGCGCAGTCGTTGATCCACTGTCTGAGGTTGCGGGCGGCGGTGTCGGGGTCGGAGGGTTCGGCGGGTGGGCTCAGGGCGAGGGTTGTGGTTAGCTGCTCTTCCGTGACTCTGCTCCAGCAGCGGCGAGGCATTTGTTCGGTGCGGTGGTGCGTGGTGGGCTTCCTGTAGGTGAAGTGGATGCAGTGGTGGTCAGTCCAGTGGGGTTCGGAGGTGTGGTTGAAGGAGACGTGTGGGCTTGCGGTAAAGATGGAGTCTAGCGTGTGGCCGGCGGCGTGGGTGGGTGTAGTCACGAGCTGTCTGAGTCCGAGGGTGGCGAGGTTGTCGATCAGGGTGGTGGAGTTGGTGTCCTTGTTGTTCTCGAGGTGGAAGTTCAGGTCCCCGAGGAGGATGTAGTCTGTGGAGGCGATGGCGTGTGTGCTGACAAAGTCAGCGATGGAATCGCTGAACTGTGGTCGGGGTCCGGGGGGTCTGTAGATGAGGGTTCCTCTGAGGGTGGTGTTGGGATCGGTGTGGATCTGGAAGTGCATGTGTTCGGCGGTGCTGAGGGTGTCGTCGGTGTTGGTTGAGACTCTGAGGGTGTTCCTGTGGACGATGGCGATGCCTCCTCCGACTCCGTTGGTGCGGTCCCTGCGGGTGATCTTGTATCCGTCCAGGATGGCAATGGCGATGTCGGGGGCTGAAGCGGGATTCAGCCAGGTCTCCGTCAGGAATGCGACGTCTGGGGAGGTTGAGTCGAGAAGGTCCCAGAGTTCGATGGCGTGTTTGCGGGTGGAGCGGGTGTTGAGGAGGATGCATCTGAGGTAGTTGGGTTCTTTCCTGGGCGGTGGTTTGGCGGGGCGGGTGCTGGCGAAGCTGCTGTTCCGGCAGGTGAAGGGCCCTTGGGTGCGCTTCGGGGTGGCCTGGTAGCAGGCGTGATCTTTTCCGGGGTTCAGTGCGTGGAGGGTGCTGGCGTCGTATCGGCGTCTGTTGATGTGGCGGGCGCGGGGGATGCCCGGACCAGGGGGTCTGGCGCTGGGCGTTGTCACGGCGCGGACGGGCGCAGACAAGCTTGCCTTAGGCGCGCCTTCGGCGCGCCACCGGCGCGCCCGCTGCGCACGTCCGCTGCGCGGCCGCACAGCGGCCGCCATAAATGGGGAGGTGGGAGGGAGGAGCAGGGAATGGGGCAGCGAATGGGCAGTGAGGGGCGGGGCCGCAGGGGCGCAGCGGCGGAAACAGGCACAGAAGGGAAAACGAGCACAATCAGGGCATCAAGGGGGCACAGAAAGGAAAAAGAAATGAGCACAATCAGGGGCAGCAAGGGGGCACAGAAAGGAAAAACGAGCACAATCAGGGGCAGCAAGGGGGCACAGAAAGGAAAAAACGAGGACAATCAGGGGCAGCAAGGGGGCACAGAAAGGAAAAACGAGCACAATCAGGGGCAGCAAGGTGGCACAGAAAGGAAAAAACGAGCACAATCAGGGGCAGCAAGGGGGCACAGAAAGGAAAAACGAGCACAATGAGGGGCAGCAAGGGGGCACAGAAAGGAAAAAGAAATGAGCACAATCAGGGCATCAAGGGGGCACAGAAAGGAAAAAGAAATGAGCACAATCAGGGCATCCATAGCAATAATATTTCCAGCAATAGCGGCAAAATGCGAGAATATCGCTGGAAAACCAGTGATATTCTCGCATTAACGCAATGGTGGATTTAGCCTGACAATCCACCCCCATGCTACAAACAGGTAAGTCACCCTCAGTAGCAGGTGTAAAAATCTAGCGATAAACGCGCTTAGCGCAATTTATTTTATCGCTTCGCCTGCCTTGCTAATAGGGGGTAGTTGTGTTAGCGACTGTTTTCAGTCGCTTTAAGTAGGAACGCCTACCTTGCATGTCATTAGCGATAATTATCGCTGACATGCAAGGCGATGTGAAAACCGGCCGCTATCGGCTTGAAAGCTGTCGCTAACGCCTGTTAGCGACAGCTTGCTAATAGGGCGATAAAAATATCGCCGCTTTAGCGGCAAAAAGTGCTGCTAAAGCGGCGATAAAGCCCTTGATAATATGCCCCACAGTTGCTAATCATTCGTTGGCAATTTTAAGGTGTTTTTTATTAATTAATTAATTATATGGTGTGTAGAAGAACACGTGCTCCTCTAAAGGGGTGATAATCACCATTTGAAGTTTATTATGATCAATAAGAATGAATAGTTTTCTCTCAGGTTCATTTTTTATTTTTTTTATTTTTTTATTATAGCACAGCAACTTATCCAAAATAAACATACAGAGATTATCTGAGTGATATACAAACTTACAGTACATTGACCAATATGAGTGGTCCTACAAAAAAAGAAAAAAAACAGGAAATTCAAACCTACTAAGCAGCATACGTGACACGAAATATTACTAATACATCGTTACCGGTTGCTGAAAAGAAAGAAAGAAAGAAGAGAGAAAAAAAACCCAGTGCCATCCGTACTATCCATAAAAGACTGTCATTTATGGATGACTTTCCTTCCACCTATAAATGGGACCCCAGATCCGTTTACCGAGCAGTCTGCCCTTTTCACCCTTTCTCTCGTAAATTCCCTTCTCAAGATTAAATGTAGACAGAAGCCTGGCGAGCCACTGCTGGAACGTTGGTGGTGCCTTGTCCAGCCAGGCTGTAGCTATGCAAATTCGCATTACTGCCATAGCCACAAAGATGAAACTTTGGGGTAGGTCTAGCCTATCCTCATTACTTACCCCCAGCAAAATTATAGATGGGGTGAGACAGACTCTGATATCTAATGTTTTGTCCAAAAACAATTATATCTTATTCCTCAGAGTTTGCAATTGAGGGCATGACGCAAACATGTGTATTATCTCAGCGTCCGTGCTATCACACCCGGGGGCACCGGATTCCCGTCTGCCCCCCCCATTGTGCAATCCGCGCAGGTGTGTAATATAAGGAGAAGATTGTTTTATACTGTTGAGCTTGAAGCCCTGCGGAACAGAGAAGAGTTTGGCCTAGCTCTAAAGAGACCTTAAAACTGTCCTTGTCTATGTCGAGTTTATCTGCCCATTTCTTCTCATATTTTCCGAGGTCGTCAGGTTTAAATATAGACAGTTCAGCGTATATCCTCCGAATAGTGCAGTCTTCCCTCCTCTGATTACCTCCATGATTTTATTATCACTAAACCCACAAGGCCCCCCTTTTTCCCACCAATAAAACTGCGAATTTGAAGGTATTTGAAAAAGTTTCTTTTGTTAATGCCAAAGCTATTCTGTATATCTACAAACTGCCGAATTCCAGAGGGCCCCATTAGATTCCCCAGTCTCTGAATCCCACAACCTTCCCATACTGCCATCATGGAGTCTGAAAAAATTTCCCCAGGAAGAGTGGGGTTTCTGAAAAGCTGTGTGTAGCCATTTAGTCGACCAAGACCGTTTTTTTTACGAAATGCTGTCCAGATTTTGTATGCAGCCATCAGGGTCTTGAACCTAGTTCTCTTAAAGTAGCTAGGCTCAGTAAATTTCAAAAAGCAGTTCTGAGCATCTTCTCCAAGCAGAATTGCATATATTTCAGTTGATCCAGGCCTGATCCCAGGTCCGGTCACATCTCCCCCAATTAGCCCACACATATACTGAAAAGCGGCCGCCCAATGATACATTTTGAAATCCGGAACAGCCCATCCACCTCTTTCCCTTGGCAGAGACATAAACCGCAGTGCCCTCCTAGTCTTCCCATGTGCCCAGATAAATCTATTGACCATGTGCTCCAGTGCAGCAAACCATTTTTTCTCAAATTCGAGCGGAATAGCCCTAAATAAATACAAGATTTTTGGCAGGAAAATCATCTTCACCACATTACACCGCACCCACTAGTGACAAGTGCAGGTTATGTGTTCTATCAAAGTCCTTCTTCGCCTTACTAATTATTGGCCCGATGTTGCTTTCTACGGTCTTCCTCAGATCTGCAGAGACCCTTATCCCCAGATAGACAGCAGAGTCTATCACCCGTGCATCATCACACACCGCCCCCGTGTTCTTGACTATTTGAGTCTTAGATTTGTTTAAAGCGTACCCTGATACCTGACCAAACTCTTGGGCTTCTGTCTCCATTACAATCAAAGCATCCGCTGGACTAGGGGTAACCAACGCGATGTCGTCTGCATAAGCCAGGGTTTTACATTCCAAACCATGGTATCGCATTGGGATAATGCCTTCGTTTGCCTCCAGTCTCCTAATAAGGGGATCAATATATATTGCAAAAAGCAATGGTGAGCACGGGCAGCCCTGCCGTGTACCACGCTTGATTGCCAGAGATGCTGTGTAGCCCCCATTCACTTTAAGTCAGGCTGTTGGATCTTTATATAAAGCCTGGATAGCACTGACAAAGCCTCCCCCAATACCGTAGCGCTTCATAACTGCCCAGAGGTAGTCCCAGGAAACCCGATCAAATGCCTTTTTGGCGTCCATTAGCATAACCGCGCTGGGGTCCCCTGAGGCTTCCGCTGCATCAAAGAGAGTTATAACCCGACGAACATGCTGCGTTGTACCTCTCCCTGGGATAAAGCCATGCTGATTGAGGTTAACCATCTTGTCAATTATGTTGCTTAACCTGGTCGCCGGGGTTTTAGAGAAAATTTTAGCATCACAATTCATAAGTGTTATTGGCCTATATGACCCAGGTTCTCTAGAAGGTTTCCCCTTTTTCAGAAAGATTACTATGTCAGCACCAGCCCATGTTGCTGGAACAGAACTACCTGATTGGGCTTGGGATATTATCTCGACAAGATCAGGTCCGATTACTTATAGAAAGGTTTTGTAAAATTCTAGCGGTATCTGATCGGGCCCTGCTGCCTTACCCAAGGGGAGGCTACCTAGGGCGGTATAGATCTCTTCTGCTGTCAATGGGGCTTCCAATGCCTCCCTGTCCGCATCGGCGATGGGGTGCACCAAGATTTCATTAAGATACTTCTGTACTACAAGGGGGTCCTTCGCCTGTTCTTCATTGTATAATTTACCATAGAAATGCCTAAATATCTCTCGGATCCCTGTTGAGTCGTTAACTAGATTCCCACTTTCGTCCAATATTTCCCTGATCTCCCCTGCTGCATCTTTCTGCCTGACGCGCACAGCTAATGTGTGCCCGACTCGTTCACTGAACTCATAGCATTGCTCCTTTCTTGCAAGAAAAATTGCTGCTGCCTTGGAGGCTATGCAATCCTGTGCTTCGGATTTGGCTAAAGCCAATCTAAGCAGTATACCATCAAGTGATGCACCCGAAGCAATTGCCACGTTCAGCTCCTCTTCTATTTCTGTTATTGCTTTACACGTCTGCTTCTCAAGCTGTGCCTCTTGCTTCTGTCTATGCAGACTATAACTGAGCGTCTCACCTCGTACCGCAGCTTTGAATGTATCCCAGACTACCCCTGAACTAGCGCTACTTCTGTTAATGTCCCAAAAGCCCGTAATCCATTCCTTCATATGAAGTAGGTATCCAGAATCTTTCAGAAGCCCTCTCTCAAAAGTCCATACCCACACTGGTCTGCCCCCCCTTGGAATATCCATTGTTAACACTAATGGATTATGATCTGAGATAATCCGGGGGAATTTCTCGATCTTACAGCGGGGGACTAATTGATTAGAGATAAAGAAGTAATTGAGTCTAACAACCAACTTGTGTGGAGCCGAGAAATATGTACTACCAGGATCATCAGGCTTTAATCTGGCCCACAGGTCGACCAATGAGTTATTCCGGGCTAGACTAGAGATTGCACGAAAAACCTTTTTCTTCCGGCCCTCATACCTATCCCCAGTCTCAGTCCATAGTCCACCCAGTCCATTTATATTGAAATCTCCGCACATGATAACTGGTACAGGCCAGGAGGCTAACTCTAGGTCTAGAAATTCGAAAATATCGGGATCATCCTCGGTCGAACCATACACAGAGCAGATAGTAAACGTCTCACCCAGTATCATACACTCCACTAACACCCATCTGCCCCATTTGTCCTCTAGCTTCTAGGAGGGGCAAGATGGCCACCGTGAGGCTGTAGCGAGCAGCAGCAGCCGTCGCTCTCTCCCCCCCCTAGCGCAATAAGGTCGGGAAGCTGGGAGATGAAATGCCACATTGCACTTACCTGCTGGAGCAGCTGATCTGCCGGGCGGCGGATCGCAACTGTCAGCGGTGGAACCAGGAGTTGGCAGCTAGCAGGATATTGACGCGAGAGATCGGCCGCTCAATCCAGGCTTTGTGCCGCTGCCTGGTTATTGGTAAAAGGATGGCACCACGGCCAAATAAGCCTACGAAGGAACCGAAGGAGGCACAGAAGGAGACAGCGACCTCAGCATCCTCGGTGGCTGGGCGAGGCTCAGTGCAGTCCAGACGAGCGCCATCAAAGAAAACAGATGGGCCCGGCAGCGGTAGAGGAGGTATGCAGAGGGAAGGCATTGAAGGAGGGAGTAAGGCTCGGGTGGGTGCCCTCCGGCAACCTACCCTGATGGAGACCTTCCAGGCGGCAACTCCAGCAATCCCAGTAAGCACTGAGGGTGTTAGACTCCATGAACAGGCTGAGATCAGCGCCGGCAAAACTCCCTTGGCCGTGAGCTCGCTGACTGAGGATACAATGTTGCAGCTCTCCTCTGGGCCGGGTGACAGGCAAGGGGAGCCGAGCGTAGAGAAAGCGGATGGGTTGAATGTCTCGAGTGGCTGGGACATTGCAGGTCAGCAGGTAACTACAGGCTGCACAGCAAACAGTGAGATACCTGTAAATGAAATACCGCAAATGCCGGGTAACAATGGGGAAATAAAGAAAAGCGGCAAAAACTGCAAAACTGGTAATGACATGGCAGTGACACCCAAACTCCCTAGCACAGAGGCGCTTTCAGGGATAACAGTGGAGTTAGCGCCGGGGGCTCACCACACCAAACCAATAGCTGGTTCTCCAGAAGTGGACCGTTTTTTCTCGCTTAATGAAGACACTGACCTGTCATTTTCTAGTGATGGAAATTTCTCTGATGGGTCTGACTCGGCTGAGACCTCCTCAGCGCAGAGAGCACCAAGGGCTACTGTGCACAAATGCAGATCTAAGTCTAAGCCCAAAGGAAGCCCATCCATAACAGATACAGCAACAGCCCGTAAGCTTACCTGGGATTACTCGGCCACCACTCAGCTGTATCAGGACGATGGAGCAATGCCTGAACATGGAGGACACGCGAGCCCTATCGAAACTGCCATAGCCCCGGTCCCCTCTATGGATCTAGTATATGCTACACTAAAGCAGATGCAGGGGGAGGACAGGTTGGAGAGCCGTAGGGCGCAGCAGGCAACCAAAAGATTGCAGGGCTCACTGCGCAAGGTCAATAAATGATATGAGGATATGGCAGATAGGGTCACCCATGTTGAGGAAAGGACTGGCAGACTCGAGGACGAGGTTAAGGAATGGCAGACCTTCAAGGAATCCCAGGAGAAATTAACGGAGGATCTACAGTGGAAGCTTGAAGACTTCGAGAACAGGCAGAGAAGGAACAACATCAGACTTTTGGGATTGGCGGAAACATCGAGGGAGGAGACGCAAGGGCGTTCGTAGTGACCCTCCTGAAGGGGGCATTTCCCGAACTGGCTTTGTGGAACTGGGACGCCGAGGTCCAGAGGGCACACCGGTTCCCACTGACTCTAAAGAGAGGTGGAACAGCTGGCCAATGGGAGCGGCCTAGGGCTGTCCTAGTGTACGTCGGCAACTATCTTCTTAGGCAAGCCATTATTGATAAAGCAAGACCAGATGCCAGACGTACATTCGAGGGCAACACATTTTTTGCTCGCCCTGATTTCTGCCATGCCATGGTTGAGAGGAGATGGAGGCTCCGGCAGCTGATAAACCCCTTCCAGGGGGCTGGCAGCAAGGCCTACTTACTGTATCCGGCTCGGCTCAAAGTTATCTCCAATGGTCAAGTCCGAATGTTTTTCTCTGAGATCAAGGCTCAAGCCTTTTTGGTTGAGCTGCAGAACAAAAAGGGGGCGGGTGGAGGTGTGTGACAGCCCCGTGGCTGTCTAACCTGTAGTTTGAGTCAATTTCTGGGGTAGCTATAGTAACAGGACTCCCTGCTGGCTATACCTGTCGAGGTGTTGTAATGTAAAACTGCATAATGTATATTGTATGTGGGAATTTTGCTTATTTGATGGTTTTGTTAATAGCGTGTTTGTTTCCTCACATTGAGTACAGTGGCATCTAAGGGAGAATGGGGGGGGAGGGGTGGCTGCGACGCAAGCTATGGGTCCCGGCTGCCACACATAGGTCATGCTTGACCTATTTGCCCGTGAGGGGGGGAGGGGTGGGCTGGGGGGATGGTCCGAGGGGTGGGGGGGTGGGCAGGGTTGCAGGGGGGGTCTGGGCACAGCACAGCATGGTATCTGGGACATATGGTAAAACACATGAAGAGTAATAAGGTAACGGAAAGGGGAAAGATAGGAACCAAAATGAAAAATGCAAAGATGAATATGAGGGATAATTGGGACGGACTGCAGCTTGATGTTCATTAATGAGCCTACGAATAGCCTCAGTTAATGTCTGTGGCTTAAATGATCAGGCCAAAAGGCAACGGGTGGCAGTGATGCTGAGAACAATGCGTTTAGATCTTTTGTGTCTTCAAGAGACGCATCTAGAGGGTATGAGAGGTAGTCTCATGGAACAGCTCGGCTTTCGCCTCATCGCACATACTAGGCAAGGGACCAAGACTAGAGGGGTCGCCATACTCTCCAGACGAGGCGATATAATAGTTAGGAGGAAGCTAGAGGTTTTCTCTCAGGTTCAAATGATATTTCGTCTCAAATACTTCACAGAGAATGTTTCATCCCTTAATCTGATTATAATTCATACTATGCCACTAGCTATGACAGATCCCATTAATATTTCAGGAAAGCAATAATTAAATATAGCATTTTCACGTATGAATGTCATTTATATTAACGTTTCACATTTTTAATTGACAAAATACAAACATATGACTATTACAATGTTGAATATAAGATTACATGTGATTATATTGTTTAAATCGAGGAAACGCTTAAACCTAAAGACTCAAGGGCTTTTACCTGTGTCATTAACACAATTTATGGAAACTAGAGTTCAACTATTCGTTTTCAGCATCAAATTATACTATAGGACTTGTAAATTGACAATAATTGCTTGACCATATGTAATGCATTGCTTTTGGGTCTCTGTCATTGGTTGGTGCACAATTTGGTCAACAAATTGCTGCTAGGTTAAAAGGGTTATTGGCCATGTTTTTTTCAATTGTTTGCCACTTTTTGCCCTATTGTACTCCTGAAACTGCCATTTCTTTCCCTGACTCATGAAAGCAGCAAATGAACAAAAGTAAACAGGGCTCTAAGAATCCTGTTAACTTGCAGAGATTTTGCACTAGTCCAACCATCAACAAATAGGAGGATGTTGAAAGGCTAACATGTACCAAGAGGTCATTGTTGCATGTCATGGAGGGGTGAAAGGATGGATGATGTCACGTTCGCTCCCCCTTGCATTTTGTTAATCAATAGTTATGTGTGCCCTATTTGTTGGAAAGTGGTTTATTAGTAGTGATAAGTAGGGACCTACCACCAGTAATAAGGCCACAAACACAATAAAGGCTCAGTCAAGGTCTCAATAAATTATTCCTTGCTCAACTCTTGGTATCTGGCAACGAGCATGCAGGCTTCACTTAGGAGACAGGTGTGTAAAGCAGTTAAAAACACCAATACATTAAATAAGTAAGACACAAAACACAATAAACTCCAACCACAATTCATACAAATGTATAAAAACTGGTTATATTTTTATGAACAAATAGATACCAAAACTACAAACATCCAATGTAGGAAAGCAGAGATATGATTTTTTAAAGAATAAAAATAAAACTAGTGCTTAGAATCAAATAAGGCTCAAAGGATTAAAAAAAAGTCATGCTGGACCGGAACAAAGTCAAGAGTTCTTTACACTTACTTCTAGAAGTGTTTCTTGATGCAAGAAAGTGGTCTACAGCACCAGCTAAGGGTTTGCCTCTTGGGGTCTGGGAGTACAACTCCCACAATGCACCTGGTAAACTTATGGAGCTTTTTACATGGTGTCTCCAAACTTCTCCAAACTTCTGGAACTTCTTTCAGAAGGTCTCCTTTAGGGTTCAAAGTGTCCACAACACCAATGCAGGGGTCTAGAATCTCTGTGATGGCCCTTGGGATGTTGGGACTACAATTCCCACAATGCACCTGGCCAAATCCTTAAAAGTCTACTGGACATACTCGAGGACGGGGACTTCTTGGTAGAGAGGATGCAGGTGAGCTCAGTTAACCTGTAGCTTGGAAGGAGTCTACTCCTTAATCCTTCTTGTAGCAAGACAAAGCCCTTAAAGCTGTAGCTTCAAGTGTGCAGCAGGTGCAGTGCTTCGGATTGCAATCCTTTGAAGTGCAGGCCAGGTTTCCAGCAGGGCAGTCCTTCTCCTCCTTGTAGTCTCAGGCATCAGATCTAAGTTGCTTGTCTACTCTTCCATATTGATGCAGTGTTCCTGGGAGTCAAGCAGGGGGCACCCCTGACCAACGGGGTGCGGGGTGCCACCCAGGTGTATGACCACTTCGTCCAAAGTGTGCTAAATTCTTGCCCCAGAAAGCAAAACTCTTCCAAAATCCAACATGGAGAAAGTCTGTTCTTGGAGGTTAGATCAGGCTAAGCCAACCCACTGGCGTGGCTAAGATTCCCTAACACTCCCCTTTCACACCTTTCCCTAATCTAATTACAGGGGCCCCTGTGTGGCTGAGGTTGCAAGATTTGGGGTGAGCTGTGCTGTCCCAAATTGCCATTCTCCATTTGAAGACCAGTTTGGTCACTCTACTCCCATACTGCTTTCTGCTTCTGCTGTTTCAGTTCACCTCCGACAGGAAACCCATTGTCTCTCTAGCATGCTACTTTACACCTCATTAAGACAGCTTGGCTCAGCCTGGTAGAGGCTACCCAATCAGGAGAGAGCAAATGGCAGGCTGGATTTTGGCTCACAGAAAAGAAAGTATAATAACTTCTTTTCCATGATAGCGATTATAAATTCAACAGTGGCAAGTTGTTGGATTTATCATAACTAACATATTGATGCCTTGAATTATATATTTTTTTTATCTCGCTCCTGTCAATAGTTATACTTAAATAAAATATTCCAATGTTAGCTATGGAGCTCATTATCTATAATGAGGAAAACGAAATTGGCAGTTTCTCCCTCACCAGGCCTTATAAAACATCTTTTATAATGTCCCTAATTATAGTTACAAAGCACCCTAACCTGGGGCACCTAGGGGAGACCTTAGGGGCGACTTAGATGTAAAAATAAGGTAGATTATTACTTTGAAGTACCTTTAATTCCAAAGTTGAATTTGCATATCATTACAATTTAAAAGCAGCCTGCAAGGTTGGCTTTTAAAATGACAGCAGGCAACACAGTAGTGCACCGTCTAGTGCAGGAAGTCTACTGGGACTCTAAACCTCTATGCCCTATGATATACTAGGGAATTATAGGTAGCTTGAATCCCCTTTGCCTTAATATATACTAGGGACTTACAGGGGTTTGTCATTGCCAATTACAATTATACCTAACCATGTACTTTTAACAAGAGCATAGGCCATGGGTCTGTTAATAAAGACTAGGGCACAATCAGAGTAAAACAACCAGCACCTAGTAGTCAAAATGGGGGCAAAAAGTAGGGGGACACTGCAAACAGGTCCCAATTTCTCACAATATCAGAAGTCCTTCAGTATTGCCTCTGTAATTGCTTCTCCTATCATCTCTAAGGTCATCTCTGATTCTGTGCAAACCGATCTCTTTGCCATCTCAGTGCACCTCCTTCTTTGCAATTAAAATCACCTTATAAAAGCCTATGGACATAGTAGGTGAAATTTTAACTTTCAATTTGCCCTTACAAAGGTGTGCCATGTATAACTATTTATCATAGTAACTTAAGAAATAAGAATGCCTCATTTTTCAGCTATGTCCAGCTACAGACAAAATTGCTGTACACTCACCATTGTAAGCAAACATTTGCAAAGGCAATAGGTCTGACCCTAGATCTGATTTTTATACATTAGCATTTAAAGCATAGGCAATGAAAGTTGTAATCCAAGAGATGTTGGTGGGTATGTAAATGATGAACATGGGTATTTGAGGGGTGAGCATGTGTGAGAGGAGGTCCAGTAAGTTCAAATAAGAGTTTTAGCAAGTAATGTATTGGCACATAGTGTGGAAAAGGTGTGAAAAATGTGCCTAAGTGAGGGTCTACAGAAGTGAAGTATGAGGAGAAAACAGGTGTGGTAAGCGATGGATGAGAAAGTTTAGAGATGGAGGATAAGGAGAGGTGAGATCAGTGGGTGTTAAATGTGAGGAAAACATTGTTTGTGTGAGAAGGCAGCAGTGATAATAATATTTGAAGATGAGGCGGAGACTAGTCATGACCAAGATGGCCAAGTAACATCAACCCAGTGAAGGGCGCCCTTATGAGCCGAGTGAGGCACTGCCATGATTCATTGATCTGTCTTGTAACAGCTATGTGATTCCTTCAACCCACACCCATCCCTACCACTTCCCCCAGCATCATGCTGCTCTAAGCCATGCACTTGCAGCACTACTTTCCTTCATGGGGTGGCAAGCAGCAGCAGAAACAGGCAAGGCAGCCATAAAAGGTGCTGAAGTTGAGCAGAGTAGCTCAATCTAGGAGTGCCAAACAAACTCTAACAAGGTTGACGCATTGAGATGAAGTCCTAGAAGTGGCATCCAGACTAGAGTAAGGCCCGGAGAAGATATCAACAGTGAGGATAAACAATGATGCTCAACTGTTTATTTTCACCCCATTATAATATGTGGTAGTTATGTATGATTTGTACGGTGTATATAATGTTTTGACAGTAAAGAATTTACTTTTGTGCATTTATGAAATTAAATGAAATGATGTGGATTTAATAAGTGCACAGTTACCACAGGGATTCAAGGCGCTAAAGAAAGGAGTGCTCTGAAGAAAAGACAGAGAAAGAAAAGCCTCCAATCACAGGGAAAATTGCTATTTATAGTTTAGAAAATAAAAAGACAGGTCTTTTTGCTTTCCAAAAAACTATTGTGTTTCTGTAAATCACTAATAGCTGGTGGAAGAGAAATTCATAATTTTGCTGCGGTCACGGAAAATGATCTGCCCCCCCCCCATATGATCTTCCTAAATTTGGGAACAAAGATGTCTAGTGGGGCTACATCTCTGGAACATCCTTGTCAATCCTCTGGGCCCGATATTTTGCACCACCCTGTGCACAATTCATAAGAACATAAAGGTAATTCATTTGTTCATCTATAACCAATGCAATTTGGAGATCCCTGCTGAGAGTGATTGAGGTCTAGGAATTTCAAGCATCAGTCTTGCTGCTGCATTCTGTAATAACTGTAGTTTAGCAGTTGCCTTTTGATTGATCCCCAAGAAAGTTCATTACAATAGTCTAGCCAAGAAGAAATCAAGGCAAGGCGAGCCTGCTTGCGAGCTTCCAGGGGGATAAGGGGAAGACCTTCCTTAAGGTCTATCGTAGCAACTTAAAACGTATCAACTTTACCAGAGGGGAGACATTAAGATAAAAAAGAGTCAGGCTCAAGGAGGACCCCAGAGGCATCCCACAAGGAAGAAGGATGGGATCCGACACTATTTCGGTTCATAAAAACAGTCTGTGTTCTATTCTTCAAAAAGGAAGTTTACAGATCTAATGCTGACCCAGAGAACCCCAACTTCTGCAGCTGATCAGCCAGCAGGGCAAGGGAAATAGTATTGATGGCTGCTGATAGATCCAAAAGGATTGATGCTGCAGCCTGCCCTGCATCAACCACAGAATGGATATTATCAACTGCTGAGACCAGAGCAGTTTCTGTCCTTTGATCAGTTCATACTCTCCAAATAAGCCAGTTGTAATTAAGGTGTTTCTCCAGAATTTAAGATGGAGTGGTCAATAAAGATGTGGGCCTATAGTTTTTCAGATCTATAATATCCAAATTAGGTTGTTTTAAAAGAGGCTTAACCACTGCTCTTTTCCTTAATTGAGGATAGATTCCTGAGGTGATAGATTTATTGATAGTAGTTGCAAGATGCAGAGCAACCGTCTTAGCTACCAACTGCATGACTTTAGGAGGGCAACGGTCGGAGGGAGAGCCGGACTTCATAGCAAGGAGATAAACATCAACTTGCTCAGGAGTCAGGCAGAAGAAACTAGAAAGTCCTATTATCTGATTAACACGATTCGCCAGTCTCTAATGAGGTAGCACCTCCCTGCACATTCTCAAGCATAGAAATACAGGAGTCTTGATTAAGAGAGTCAAGTTCCCTTTAGATATTTGTTTGAAAAAACTTGCCAGTCTGTTCCAGAATTCTTGGGTGCCTTCCATACTGGTGGGTGTAGCAGGCATAGAGAACAAATTAATCAGTTTAACAAGCTCCTTTGAGAACTTGGATGACTCCAATTTGTTGGTGCAAAATCGCATTTTTTCTTCTAAGATATCAACTTTATTGTCTTCCATGAGGGTCCTGTTTATATCTTTCTCCTGTAGATGATAATTTGTTATGCCACATCCTTTCTTGGTGCCTACAGACTTGTCTTAACACTCAGAGATTACCAGAGAACCATGGGGAAGTTGGTAACTTCCTTCGGGTGTAACTCTCCATAATATGTGCAACAATGTGGGCTGACATAAGCCAAGATTAAATCTTGTGTTATGTTTTATGTTTTTGCAGAGCACACTTTCTTCCTCAAGGGTATCCTGGTGCTGAACACGTACATGGGGCTTGTTTCGAGGGTGGAGGGGTGGGTGCTCTAAGAGCCAAGTCTTCAGCTTCTTGCAGAACTCAAGTATTGGGAAGGAGGCTCTGATGTGTAGTGTGAGGTTGTTCCACGCTTTAGGAGCAGCGTATGAGAAGGTTCAATCTCCAGCTTTCTTTCTGTGTATGCATGGAATGTATGTGAGTATGAGTCCGGCCGAGTGGTGGTATCTGCGAGGTTGATGGAAGGAGATGTGTATTGTTCAGGTAGTCTAAGCCTGTGTGGTGTAGTGCTTTGAATGTATTGGTTACGAAGTTGAGAACTGGGCGTGCATGTGTATTGGGAGCCAATGGATCTCCCTGAGGTGTAGTGTGATATGACTCCTGCGTGGAAGGTTGAGGATGAGCCTGGCTATCACGTTCTAGATGACTTGTAGTCTTTTGGTGAGTTGCTTGTTGATTGTGTAGAGTGCATTCATGTAGTCCAGCCTACTGATAATGACTGTGTGTTTGATGGTTTTTCTGTTGTTGCTCAGAATGGATTGGCAGATTTTCCTCAGCATCCTCAGGGTGTGGAAGCAGGAAGCTGTGAAGGTGCTGACTTGTCAGACATCTCCAGTTTGTTGCAAGAGATGACCTTGATGTTCCCGGCTTGGGATCTGGGGGTAGGTGTGGATCCAAGGTCAGCTGGCCATGAGGTGGAGTCCCGGGATCAGGCGTTTTTCTCAAACATAACCACTTCCGTCTTGTTGATGTTGGGCTTGAGACAGGCCCACTTTATCTAGGTGGTGACCTTAGTCATGCAAGTGATGTACTTGTTCCTTGTGTTGGGGGTTTTGTCCAAGAGGGACAGTATGAGTTGCATGTAATCAGCGAATGAGAGGATTTGATGTTGTGAACGCAGATGATGTTGGCTAGTGGAGTCATGTATGTGTTGAAAATGGTATAGCTGAGGGATGAACGCTGAAGCACTCTATATGGGCTTTTGAGGTGTACGTCTGAGGCTGATGTTTTGCTTACTTTCTGTTAAAAAGGAGCAGATCCAGTGGAGAGTAGGCCCTTAAATGACAATTTTCTGTAATTGTCTAATCAGGGTGGGGTTTGATTCTGTGTCCACGGCCTTCTAGAGGTCCAGAAGCATGAGAGATGTCTCTCCACTGTCCAAGATCGTGCAGATGTTGTCTGTTGCAGTGATGAGTGTTGTTTCTGGGCTGTCATTGGGTCTGAATCCAGACTGTGTGGCATCTAGGAGCTGGTGGTTGGCGAGGTGGTTGGTAATGCATCTGTTGATTAGTTTCTCTAAAACTCTGGCTGGGTATGGTGAGAGGAAGATCAGTTTGTAGTTGGTGAGCTTGGTTGGGCCTGCCGAGGGTTTCTTGAGCAGGGAGGTGACTGTGTCATTTTTCAAAGCTTCTAGGAAGGTGGCTGAGTCAATGGAAGTGTTGAAGACCTGATTTAGGTCTTCACTGATGAGGATGAGTCCCTTGTTGAAGGTGTGTTAGGGTAGGGGCCTGACACGGCTCGGGGATGGATGGACTTCATGTTAGTGGCTGTTTTGTTTGTGGTGACGGCAGGCCAAATGGTCAGGGTTTGTTCTTTGTCTGAGATGGGAAGAATTCCCACAAGGTCATAAGAGTCCAGTTGTGGGTAGCAGCTGGTGTTTATGAATGTGAACTTGTGGCTGAAGAAGTCCGATAGATTGCTGCAGAGGTCTTGAGAGGGGGTGATGTTGTTAAACGTGGATGTAGGTGTGGTGAAATCTTTGATGTTGTCAAATATTTCCCTGCTGTTGCTTGGTCTTATGGATTCGCTGCTGGTAGCGTCTCAGGGTAGATTTGAACATGTCTTTGTCCGTGGAGTACCAGCATGCTTATATCAGTGTTCTTGCAGTTTTACTGCGCTTGAGGGGATCAGGGAGTCAGCACATGGAGTGATCCAGCCATTGAAATTCTTCATATCTTTATTGAGGTTGCTGGTAGCTTTGGGTCGGTGCACAAAGAGGCCAGAAGCATAGTCCATCTCTGGGATGTTTTTCCAGCAGAGGTGGGCAGGTCCAGAGGTGGTGGGTCTTCTGTGGCTCAGGACAGAAATGCTGAAGTTGATGAGGGCATGGTATGTCCAGGTGATAGTTGATGGTATGTCGAATGTGATATTGTTGAAGGAGGAGAAAATTGCTACAGGAAGTATCCAGCACCATGGGTGGGTCCGGTGAAATGCTGGGTGAGACCGAGGTTTGCGAGATTTTCCAGTGGGGCATTCTAGTTAGGGGTTGGTGCAGTCTACCCTGTGCTAGTTCAGGTCTCTTAGGAGGATTAAGGTGCTGAAGTCTATGATGAGAGGCGCAGCAAAGTCTGTGATATCACTGGCGTAGTTGGTGTGGGGTTCCTGGTGGTGTGTATATGGGGTTATTGCACAAGGAAAAACTAGCAGTGACTTACAGCCTGAAGGTGAGGTGCTCCATGTAGCTGGTTGTGGTGGCTGTGGTGTTGGTGGAGTTCATAGGGTCCAGTCCAATAAAGAGAACTGGACATATGAATTGTTTAAGTTTTAAATGAAAATAGAGTAAAAAAGCACAAATCGCCAAATGTGGGCAAACAGTCACACTAGACAAGGCGAGGGTCAAAAGTTAAGACTGACTGCAGTCGAATGAAGAGCGGATTCAGATACTGGGTTCATCCAAGTCAAAGAGTTACCTTCTTTTCTTAGAAACAGTTCTGGATGTCAGTGGGTTCATCGGTGTCGAAAGCAGCAGATGTAAGCTGAAGCAGGACTCAACGGCAACTGGTTGCAGGATGACAGGAAGGTTGATGGCGTTTGGGTTCCTGCACCCTGGAGGTGTTCGGCGTCAATAGAGTCTCTGTGGACAGCACGGTTTAGGAAGCTGCAGGAAGGTTCACAGTGACCTTGGCAACAACTGATTCTGGCATCGAGCAAAAAACATAGCGGGAGCTATGTCATAGTCAGGCCCACCCGTGATGCACACTTGGTGTATCGGTTGGCAGGCTGGTCCCAGTCCCATTATAGTATTCCAGGCAGAATTTTAGAAAACTAAATTCTAAGTGCAGGAAGAGTACACTCTGACTCTAGCCAAAGGTTCCAGGACCTCAGAAATAGTACTTGAGGGTCAAGACTTACTCCAATAGAAACCACCAGCAGGGTCCAAGGCATTTGCAGTCGTAACTGATTGGTTGGGCTCTTTCAAGAAAGTGAGCTTCGAGCAACTTTGTGTCTCTGTAGCTTAACAGGAGGTCAGTCAACTGACCTTTATAGTCCACATGTAGTTCCCAATTAATAATCCCCTTACTCATAGAGATTACTAAAATTTCAGCAGAAACCGTGTTTAAAACATCTGGATGGAGTAGCATGTGTTTAGCAATAATATTACAAAGGCAAATGGCTCTTGGTTCACAAAGTAAAAGATATTTGACTAAATGAAAAATGAAAATGTGATCAAAAATTTTATATTTCTGTTATGTACATTACACCAACTGATGGTACTGAAACATGCTCCTTTTATGTGAGGGTTCGCCAAGGGAACATGTACAGCTAATATGACATGGTTGCAGCTTACAGTGGCGTTTATATACTTCCATTTGCTTGTCATGATTAGGATGTTTCACATAAAACAACTTCTTGTGTTTCGTCCTATTATTTGGGTAAATCAGATTCACATGCATTTTAGTGCCAAATGTCCTGCAACAGGATGTCCTCTTATGTGACGAAGTTGACATAGTGTCATTGTGAGGAGGGTCATGTATACCTATCTCGATTTTTTATATTTGAGAGGTATTTGTCCTTAGAGGGCTCATTTACCTAGGAGTCCACATCCCCCTTTCCCTTTATGGCCAGGAGAATAATTGTCCATAGTTGAATGCATAATTTGGAAAAGATAGGGCACATTTCTGCTGCCTCCTTGTGCTTATGCACTGTGTCCTGCTTAGCACCATTACAGGCATCCTTGCCCCATGGTAAAAGGGTGCCTGTATCATGAGCAGTATTATTTTTTGTGCAGCCTTCTCCACAAAAACAATCCTTAAAGGCATTTTCCTTTTTCTATGTGTGATGCAGAAAGCATCATACATTCAAAAATAAAGTAACAGGGAGAAATAAATATATTTCTCCTTGTTGCGCCTGGGTCTGGGAGGCGTACCATTTTGACACATTCCCAGGTTCACAACTCTTTGTAAATATGGTAATACCCCAAAATCCTTGGGTGGATGCATGGAAAACCCACACTCCACCCATGGAAAGCCTCCCTGCTGCCTTGCATTACTTTGGTTTTACTAAACCACACAGAGCCACTTTCATTTGGCTTTGTTTTGCATATTAAATCCCACTTAAGAACTTGTAATGCCTTGCATCACCTTGCATAATGCATGGCAATGCAAGCCCTTTGTATCTCAGGCTCATAGTCTCAGTGGTAACGAAGAAAAAGGGAGTCTGCAGTTTAGCCTTCCTACATTTACTTTGGGATTTTTGTGTTTGTCACGCCCTTATGTAGACTCAATGCTTTCTGTCTCCTACTCCTATGGCTGTGCCTACTGACGTACCATTCCATAAATTCTCTTAATCACCTTATCACGATCTTCACCTTCACTGGTGGCACTAGTTACACACTCATTCTACTTCTCAAGCAGATGCTTAGTTTGTTTTGATGAAAGCAATAGTTTTTACCCTGTTCTGGCTCAAGAGAGGAAAAGATTGTCAACAGAAATTGCTGTTCCATATATGCAGATAGACCACTGTATTCACTGTGGATGGCAACCACATCCAAACATACACCCAAATCCTGACGTTCTATTTCAGACAAATTGTTTTCCTTAAAAGTGAAACAAGTCAATAACAAAATGAACATACAAAAAACACACCAAACAACTGTAAGAAAAACAACAATATGTAACCTTTCCTCACTTGAAATGGAAAATAAAAAAAAATGTAGTCTAATCGGAGATTGGTATGTACATTGCAATCTTATGAAAAGGGAAGTGCATAAGGGAGGAGGATGCCAGAGGAAATTTGATAAAATTTGGGGCTGTTGGGATGTGGGAGTGGCTTGAGAGAGTAGTAGGGATGGCTACATGGCTTTGATACAGGCGAAGAGGGAATAGGCCAGCAGGTTGAGATGTTGCTACATGTGGAGCAGCACAATTTTAGCTCCACCCTTTGATGTTTGACGAGGCCACATAAATGTTTACACATGGCATTATGTACTTGTGTAATGTAACATTATTAATGTAATGTAGTGCACCTGAACAGATACAGAAGGTGCATTTACTGTGTAATCTCAACATTTATATGAGTGAGCATATTAACGTTTTCCCTTACAGTAACAACGAATTGCAGTCCTCACATATATCTGTATTTTGTGTGGTTTGACTAATATTGGTAATTCTTATATATTTGCATATTCATTTAAATAATACTCTACGTTAGTTTTATAACTGAAAATATATCCATTTGAATAGTGCTCTACATCTATACTGTAACCTTCCATGTGTCTGTAATCATGCATTTAATGTGTACTGAAATGATTTCATAATGTTTAACTTTTAACGTGAATGTTTGCTTTGGATGCAATGTTTTTATCTCCTCTGCAGGTGTAGTTGCATGAGCTCGTGGTTAAAGAAAGACGCATTGTGTGACAGAGATAGTGAGGCTTAAAAGGAGTATCTTTTAGCAAGGACAAGATGTTTTAACTTACCAAGGGAGGACTTCTGTCTGCACGGAAAAGGGAGACGGGAGGAATTGAAGGACATTTTAATGTGTGGACCAAAGGAAAGAAATCTTGAGTGTAGTTGCCAAGTTTTCTTTTTTGCAGATGGAAAATAATTAGGCATGTGACACGGTATTCTCGAAAGTTCTGTTGTAGGTATAATTGAGGATATATTAAGCTTTGTTGAGATTCCCTTTAGACTCTGAGAGGTATAGACCTCTTTGCAACATATGTGTTGTGTGGCTTCATGCTATACAATATTCTTTCCCTTTAGAGAACTTATGCAGAGGTTCTACTATGCTGACACCTTTCTCTGCTTCCCGAGTTAAATAGGCTTTTCCTGATTCCTAGTTTTGAATAGGGTTTAGTAGATCCTTTTAGACATTGTCATGTATAGGCAGGAGGATTGAAACTTTCAAACTACACACCAGACTTTGTTTCTCATTCTATGTATAGCAGCTACATTCCTCATTTGTTTTCTGTTATTGAGGATACATTTTGTTAGACAGTTCGGATATCTATTAGTAATTCTGTATTTTTATACTATGTTTCTGAGTCCGATTTATATCAGCTTGACTTTGAATTTGTAATAAAGCCATACTTAATCTCATCGTCCGACTCAGAGTTGTACTGTGTGACCAAAAGGGTCACACTGTAATTTTTAAATTGTCTTTGATCCTAACTTCTTTTGTTCCTCAGGCACTTAAAACCAGTGCCACTTGAATCATTTGGCAGGAGAGGGAAAATTATGTGACAGGGTTGAGTATATTATACGGCAAAAAGGCAAAGCATGCTGCATAATGTGGCATATTTGAAATAGTATTACTTCAATATTTCATCATTTTTAATCTTAGTAACACTCTGTGGGCATTGGTTGCACCTCATTCGTACCAGTTTAGCATCAAAATATATATAGCTGTAGAACAACAGATCAGCTTTGCAGAGGACCTTCTGCTGTGCCGTAACACGTGTTGTTTCATCTTTAGTAACTTTTGAACTGGATGAGCACTTCACCTATGAACAATCCTTTGTTTCTCGTAATGAAACCTGACAACACATATCGTTTATTTTTAGATTACAGACATTTAAACACTTGCACAAAGACATTTGCAGTTCAAAATGCACACAATGCTGCATTAATAAATAACATTGTGCGACAAAAATACAAAACAACACTTGATATCTCAAATGGATTTTGCTGCCAAAATATAGCGCCTGAAAGCAGGTATCTGACCATATTCTCAGCGCTGGTGTCAGAACGGCAATTTTGTCGACTCCCCCAAGGGTATAATAATAGCCCGGGGTTATTTTCAGCAAGGGTAACAGAGTTACTCCAAAATTTGGATGAAGAAGTATTGTCTTATGTGGATGATATTTATCTGACGGACGATGACTTACCGAGGCACTTGACCAGGGTGAGCACCATTATTATGGGATTCCCCTCTGAGGGCTATAAATTAAACTTTAAAAAATCAAAAATTGCCCACCTCAGTGTCCTATTTTTAGGATACGAGCTGTCAAGTGAAGGAAAAAGCCTAGCAGCTAACTTTTTAGAAACGTGTGCGCTGCTCCAACCTCCAAAATCATTAAAGAATTTACAATCAATTCTGGGATTCCTAAATTTTGGTCGAACATACATTTTGGATTACGCAGAAAGAGTAAAACCTTTCTACGACTTAATAAAACCTGATTTTTCAGTCAGACAATGGACACAGGAACATACAAATATCCTGCGTTCCCTACAGGAAGACATGATAGCTTCTAAACATTTACAGACACGCGTAAACGTACGCAACTTAGTGATCCGAGTCATAGCGGGTCAATGCGGGTACACTTATTTGACTTTCAAGAGGGTGAAACTGTACCAATCGCATACAAATCACACCTGTACACAAATGCAGAGATGCGTTTTACTTCAACAGAAAAAATCCTGACAGCAGTGCAGACCGCTGTAGCAAGAGAAAGAGCTCTGGCTCAGGGTAAACGCATAAATATCGTGACCCCAGTACCAGCTTGAGAAGCTGTTACAAAAGCTAGCATTCCAAATGCGAAAGCCTTACATTCCAGATGGATACAATGGGCTAATTCTCTTACTGCAACGGATGTTGAATACAGATTTGATCCAAGTTTAAAAACACAGGCATTCCTGCAATATGAACAAGAATATCCTCTACCAAATGAGATTTTGCCTCTAGATCAGTATGAATACATTATTTACACTGACGGATCTGCTCAACCAGCCATAGGGAGTAAGCAAGCTTACAGCGCAGCGTGTGCGATTGTTAAAGGTCGTATGCACGATGGAAACTTCCATCAGAGTTGCACTAAAACGCACTCTAGGAGACTGCATGGCTCAGTTGGCAGAGTTAAAAGCACTGATATTGGCACTTGTAAACACGGAACACTAATTGTGTGTGATTCCTTTTACTGTGTACAGTCGTAGAATGAATATCTACATCATTGGCAGCAAAACGGGTTCAAAGATGCAAAAGGTGGCACAATTAAGTCTAAAATGCTAAGGGAACAGGTAGTGGAGTTGAGAAACGAACTACCAAGGGCTCACGTGATACATACACTGAGTCATCAGCTTGATGGCGTTCACGTTGAAGGGAATTCATTGGCTGATGAAGCCGCAAAGGGGGCTGTATGCACAGCCGCCGTAGCTGCAGTTACTCATTCAAAAACGAGAATAGACGGCGAGATAATGATAGCTGTCAATGCTTCACGCAAAGGCAGCACAGCAGTACCAAAGAAATTTCCACTCAAGTACTCCTACAAGTTAGATGCACAAAACATTCCATATGCTCAGATTCCTGGAGTGGGGGATAGAGTAATACCAAATATGGATCGTAGGTTAGGCTTAATTCTAGCAGCACACAAGGGTTTGGGTTCTGCGCATACAGGCGTTACAGCGACTATTTCTTTACTGAAACAGCGCTACTGGTGGCCAGGGTTAACAAAGCAGACTAAAGGCTATGTCTTGAAATGCGACATCTGCCAGCAGATGAAAGGCTCCACCATAACACGCCCAGCACAGACAGCATTACTGAAATCAGACAAACCTCTCGCATGTGTGTATTTGGACCATTGCAGACCTCTACAATCTGATGGGTCCAAGAAATATATCATGGTTGCAGTGGATTCCTGCTCTAGATTCCTATGGGTTTGGCCTCAGCACTCGGCTGATGCTTGAACTGTTATAAAAGATTTGCGAGTCTTTATCGGCACATACGCAGTTGGCACGTTACATTCTGACCCTGGCCCGGCATTTAGCTCTCGGGCTTACAAAGAGGCCATGGAAGGAATGGGCGTAGCATTGCGGTACTCCTCTCTGTACCATCCCGAGGGAAATTCCGTTGTGAAGAGGAAAAACCGTGACTTAAAGCAATCTTTAACAGCTAGGGTATTAGGCAAGGGCAGTAGATGGGTCGATCACCTTTATGGGGTCCAGCGAGCGATCAATAATCAGCCAAGAAGCTCTCTAGGGGGGTGTCACTCCTTACGAGGTCCTATTTGGGACAAGAATGTGGGTACCTGATCTTGATTGTGAAGGCACAGTGGCGGATGAGAAACCATTTGATATCCATGATCGTTTGGCTGTTTTACAGGATCTAAATGAATCCAGGACACAACAAAGTAACGTGCTCCAGAAACAGGCCGCCACTGAGGAAGTCAAGGCAGTAACAGCAAGACCTGTCTCGATCCAAAAAGTCGGGGATCTGGTCAGAGAGAAGATTGCTGACAAGAAAGCATTTGGGCCATCATACAGAAAGCCTGTACCGGTCCTAGCAATCCAAGGCACAAGAACTGTACTTTTGCCACGTCTTGCCGGAAAAAGGAGAAAAGATTTCTCTCAATCGACTTAATCAAACCACACTATGTGGCCGATAGTAAACAGTAGGCCTCGTGGACTCCACAGTAGCAGACGCCCTCCTCTCGCTACAATCCAAGAAGTTTAAACAGAAAGACTCATCACGTTTGAAGAGCCACCTGAACGGAATGAAGGACTAAGCAACAATGATATGGAACTCGTTCCACTTCAACAAGAAGAAACTCAACTTAACAACCAAATTGCAATCAGACCGACTGCAGACATCTACGTCAACATGCCTCGTCAAGAGCAAGATCCGATTTCAACAAATACCGATGCAATTCCTACAATTGATCGAACTGCTTCTGGCTGTTTCATGAACTTTGATACGTTTTCACTGGATCCAAGTGAGCCAGAAACTACGCCAGCCAAAAAATCACGCAAACAGAAACCCACTGACTTTTTGAACTTTTTTAGAAAGACCTACCTGGTGTCACCTTGGATTGAACTATGGTATATCACTGGGATTTTATTTTTTCTTTTCTGGGTAGGCTTAATAATAACTTTTAGAATGCTTATTAATGGACGATATCTCCAACAGAGCTCTACAGCCCAAAGAGTCAATTTGATTTTAAAACCACACCAGTCTTCACATCGTGAATCAAGAGACTTGTCTTCAGTGAACATCACAGCAGTTCCTATACCGGACGGTATAGTATGGGACAAGATTGATTATGATATATTCGGTCCGACTGAACTTTTAAAGCTTAAACATGTATTTAAAATTTCTTTAAGTGATATCATTACCTCCAGTACATTTTCTGATGATTGGGACACTGATACTGTAAACAATTTAATGTCTGATTTAGAAAAAACTGCCGCATTTCCGAACAATGAAATGTTAGAAGGTGCTTCAGACTATGATACATTGTACTGTTACCAACATTATGGTCATCATTTCTTGCACAAATCTATAACACCTAGAAATGTATTTGAATACCACCAGTGGGAACACTGCCCAACTCCTCCAAAGGTAGTTCGCAAACATTTGCACAGAAATTCACATACTTTTCAGGGTTTAATACATCTGACCCAAAGTCATTTTATTACAAAGTGGCAACAACATCAGCTCAGAAAATTATGTTGACTAACACCAAACAGATTTACTCTGCTTCCTTCATGGCCCAGTTGTCTACACAGGATTTCGACCTGTGGAAGGACACTATAGATTTAAAATCGATCTGGGGTTCTAGGGACTGGCATGTCCAGGGAACAGAAGCGCTATTTAGAGCATGCCTCATTCCACAGCAGATAATATTTCTGAATGAAACTGTGCAACAGACATCCTGTCTTGGACTAGCCAAGAATAAGGAACTGAACTCACCCGGCTTTCCTACACCATCACAGATGGGTGGGGGGCAGAATTCAACTACACAAGAGGTAGGCTTAGATGACATTCTCCAGTACAACAGATCAGATCCTGATTGGACGAAATGGCTGATTTGGCCCATTGACACAAACACCTGTCAACAGAGATTTATGAATACAACCGAAGGGTTTAGTATCCATAGGCCAGATCCTCGCTATGTACAGTGACAACACCCAGGGGTAGTGACATCCTATAGTGTTGGGAAGTTGTGCCTTGATTGGCTAGAGACCTCAACACTCACAGAAGTAAAACATCATTTGACCTTACTCACACCTGATGTAGACCTTAGGGATTTTTTACAAGGCCCAAGGAAAACACGTCAGAAACGTTTCATATATGCTGGCATTTATGCCTACTATAATGAAAACTGGAAAATATCCCAACAGGAGGCCGCAGAAAGAATACGGGACCGTATTAACCTAGAGAAGGCATTAGCTGTAGTGGATAATGGGTTAACAACTTTGACCTCCAGGATTTACTCCTTAGGCAACATTGTGTCTTCGGCAATCGACATATTAGAACAAGATCTGGCCTTGTTACAACACAGGCAATCTCAGCTACGTTCTATTATGATGCTAAGCTGGACGCTACATTCTTTGCGTGCAGGCTATGTGCCCTGGCGTTTTATAAACACCACGTCTCTGTTTTCAGAATACAAACTAACTGATAAACAGACAGGAATGGCACAGAGGGGAGCCAAATATACAATGCTGCGTATTGAGAAACTGGAAAGGTTACCATTCACTGTAGCCGAATCACCATCAACAGAATGGCTAATTCATGGCCAAATCACTCTGCCGGTCACTACGTTTCAGTTTCAATATTGCCTTGAGCAAAGGCAGGCGGGCAAATATGAAAAGATGGGTAAGGGTTACATTAAGGAAACTTGGGAGTTACCATATAGATACCGATGCTGGAATGGGGATCGAGAAGTGTATTTGAGTGGTACAAACTGCAAGAACGCTTTAAGCGGTTCTCTCATGTGTCAGGATATTTCTCTACATGGAGCCTGTAGCGGTTCAGTAGCAAACTTATCTTGTCACATGTCAGGGACCCCAGCGGCCAAGATCTCGCGGGTTTCCCAGCTGCTCTCGAATGGGAGTTACTTAATGCTAAATGATCAAGGTTTCTGTGGGATGCTTCCGGGCGTCGCATATCTGGTCACTGTTAACTCCAGGGTTACTTGCTGTATCCAAGTATTGTTTCCACCACTGAACACAGTCAGGGAGGCGCCGTTATGGCCTTCACTGAACGTTTCTTTCATACAATTTGATACTCTGAGCAGATTGAAAGCCATGCTTTTACAGCAACCCGTGCCCTTAACCTCCGCTCGAGAAACCTATGAACTTCAAGTTGCAAGGACCTCGACTGAGATACAGGCGCTTATACGTACAAACTGCCCCTTTCATTTCGTAGAAATGGTGGGACGTATCTTCAATATGTCTTATACGAGCGGTATTGTACACCTATTTAAGACCATAGGGTCAGGACTGTTAAGCACCTTTCAGACAGTCCTCGGAGTAATCCCAAATTTTATACACCCCATTTTGGGAAGCGTATTTGGAGGACTCCCGCTTATCCTATTGCTGGTTGCAGGGGTCCTATTCATAATACTACTGCTACGCAATGGACGGCCCAATTCCTGAGGGAATGGCGAACATGCTCCCGGAGCTGAAATACCGTGAACGCATGGTACAACTTCTGGGCATTTCTTGCCTGCGAGAACTCAATGCCTCCTGGTTTCTATCCTTTCGACCAGTCTGGGTAGACTGCATCTTACCTGTTCTTCGATGCCTGCTTTGCGGAGAAGAATGCACTTTGGATCTTTGTCTAACATTTCCATCAGATGCGCCTCCGGACACGGATTCAATGCTGGACCCCATAAAGGCCCATGCTCTGCGTTGTCCCCAGCGGCTTCCAATTCTGATTAATGCATTCCTGGAGAATCCACAGGTGCCGTTTGCTCCTGCTGGGTTAGGTGACTCCTCATCAGGCACCCAGGTGACAACTGCCGCACAAGCTGCCACAGCACCAACTGTTGGCAGTGCTACAAACCATCTATGTGCGATTGACGGTCTCTGTGAGGCGTTGGATTTGTCGTCTGCAGTAGCCAACACCGATAATGTTGAGCTTCCCAGCCAGGACACTTAATCTCGAATCGGCTCATCGCGTCCTGGGAAAGAATTCGGCTCCTCCACTCGTTCTCATAATAAACTATCAAATTTGGAACATTTCCTAAATTGACACTTCCGCTTAAGAAAAGCATGGCCTTCTTCCTCTTTGAGGGAAGCAACTTATATAGAGAAACAAAATAGACATTCTTTTAGTGCCAATTGGAAATAGCTGAATTATTAACATTTTTGGAAAAAAAAAAATTTTACGATTTTAAAACCATGTTTTTACTTGCTTTTAAAATGTTTTTAAATTGTCCAGATTTTAAGTATGGTCATTGTTATCCAATTCAGAAGAGGAGTGGGTGTTATGTCCCGTATAGAGGCCCTAATGTAGACCCGTTCGTACATGCCCTAAAATGGACGCATTCATATTTACCCTAATATGGTCATATTCGTACTTGCCCTATTATGGTCATAGCCGCATATGCCTAATTATGGTCATAACTGTACATGTCCTATTATAGTCATGATTCCTTATATAGGCATGATCTTTCACCTACATTGGTCCTCGCTAGTACACAACGTGCTCTGAGGGCTGAACGTTATCTATCCTGTGGTTTTGAATACAGCAGGGTTTTTCCCAAACACAGGCCCACACTGTACTCATCAATTATGCATGGCTCTCTAGGAATACACCACCTGCATAATATGTATGTACAAAGTTCACCCCTGACGTCTTCCTCATGTCTAACGACAGACCAATACAAACCATACTGAGGACCGAGACTCTTTAGGGTATAAATACACCACATCTTGCCCCGGTAAGACAGAGGGAACCGAGACTTCCATGCTGTCACACTGACCAGAGATGCTGAGGCTCCTGCATGCAGTCGCTCCAGCTGACAGCGGTCTGACACAAGCCCTTGCGGGGTGTCCAACTCGAGACCAGGACGGGGTCCCACACTCTCTCTATTCAGGTATGGGGGTTCGACTAAATCCTAGAAGGATTCTTGGCTCCTAGGCTTTTAGACCTACACATATGCTAGGTACACTCAGGTACATCTAGTTAGGCATCGTAGGAGTACGCGCATTTTTCATAATGCTTTTTATATTCATGTATGTATTCATGATTATTGCAATATGGTAGAACTGTTCTATCTCTTTGCTTTTATCGTACTGCTGATAATATATCTCTGCTATTGTCTGCTGGTTGCCGCAGCACATATATTTTTCACTAGAATAACAACTGTTCAATAAACACTTATTGAAACGCCCAACTGTTTATTCTGTGTAACTCTCTGAGACAAACCGACTAAGTAAGCACGAGTGACTGAGCGAAAGGTAGTACATTGTTTCCACGATTCTGAGGAATTTGGGTTGTCATGATCTAAGGTTAAAAAAACAGAAATATTGTGCTGTTCCTAAACAATCCAGAAAAATGGTAATGCAGGTCACAGTAGTTTTCTACATCCAAATAGATGGGAATCCATTTATTTGGAATGTAATTCCCTCACACACCTCCCGAACCCGGCAACTGAGGGTAGGTCTAAGGATCCGTTGCAGATTTCGCAACTGATGTGGGGAAGTTCCTCATGTTCTGATCTGCCGGGGATTGATGAAGTAAAAACTAATTTCTGACTGGAACCTACACTACTAGCCAATAGACAGAGTAAGGTACGGTGGGCATGAATTTATACTTAATATACTATTAGTTTAGGTCCACCATAATGTATATAGTGTAGATAGTCTTTTATTTTCATAGGTCCTGAAGAATCGCTTCTAAAACTATAGAAAAAGGCGAAGAAACATATTGACCCATTACATGGAAGAGCGCCATATCTAAGACATTACCTTAGCATTGCGCCTTTCAATTATTTTTAATCAGGGTAGGAGACCCCACAATTAAAGTAGTTCTTGTTGGTACTCCCAATCCTGTTTTAATTCACACTTTATAGCACATATTTTTACATCTACACTCACTAGACCCCTCACCCACACGGCACCAAACGGCTACTTGGAAAAAGATCTCCGCCAAAGTGCCCCGCATTGGGAGCCCGTCCAGGCATTGCAGCGCCGGCCAGACGAGGAGCAGCCCGATGATGAAGCATGACACCCTATGGGGTGTGTGAGGGCATTACATTCCAAATAAATGGATTCCCATCTATTTGGATGTAGAAAACTACTGTGACCTGCATTACCATTTTTCTGGATTGTTTAGGAACAGCACAATATTTCAGTTTTTGAATAGCATTTGGGCATTTGTGCTGGACCTTGAAGAAGAAAAAAAGCCCTTCTGTCCCTCTTTTTGTGTACATGATCTAAGGTTGCCAGAAACTAATCTCTCCCCGAGAGGAGGAGATTCTAGTGGCACTGTGAGCTAGCTAATGCAAAACAGGCTAACATATACGGTGGGGGTGCACAGAGTCAGTCTAACACCAAGCCCACAGTTTATGTTATCCAAACGCACAGGTCCTGCATGTGTACTATAGGAACTACACGACACAGGTGTGGTGTCTGGGGCAATGCTGGATGTGGTGTTTGGGTCTGTGTGTGCGGGTGTGGTGCTTGGGAAAATGCAGGGTGTGGTGGATGGGTCTGGGTGTTAGGGTGTGGTGTCTGGGACAATGCTGGGTATGGTGGATGGGTCTGTGTGTGTAGGTATGGTGCTTGGTAGAATTCTGGGTGTGTTGGATGAGTCTGTGTGTGCAGGTGTGGTCTCTGGGGCAATGCTGGGTGTGGTGGATGTGTCTGTGTGTGCGGGTGTGGTGCTTGAAGGAATGTTGGGTGTGCTGGGTAGGGGTGGGCAGAACTCACTGATTTATACTATGTGGAATTCCACAGAGTTGCATGAAAACTCCGTGGGATTCCATGGAGTTCCGCGTATGGGCAGAGTTCTTCCATTCGCCCACCCTTACCTTTTTATTTCACCTAGCATAGCCTTATTACAGGATTTAAGCCATCTGGTCATGGATTGATTAGAAATAGGCACTTCGTCACCTGGCTTTGCATACCAAAAATACGTTTTTGACAGATCAAGTGGCAAATTCTGCTGTTTGAGACCTGACAGCTGTACCTATCAAATTGAGAACATTTAAACAGAATCAAACCACAAGCACCTGTCACTATTATCACTGAATTGTTTTATGGGCTGCTTTGTGTTTCACTGTAGTAAATAACACACCAGGAGTACTGCCAAGAACAACAGTCACCAATATTCACTTATCACATGCATTCAGCAAAAAATGAAAAACAAACAGTATAGCATCACTACAAGACCATTTTTCACATATGGTCCTCACTGGGAATGTGCTGGAGGGAGGATCTGGAATAATGGACTAATGCTGTAAGCACAGTTTGGGACTGATGCCCAAGCGTGCCCAGCTCCCTGTTATTTAGCAGTAATGTTGACCATGACGGTCACTTTGTGTGCCTTGTTCTGTGTTGGGCCCTACTGATAATCAAACAAACAAAGCAGAATAGATGTTCCTAATTTCTTTTAGTAACAGAAAAAGTCTCAGAGCTTTCAGAAGCTGGCTCTGCCCGCCTTTCAAACAGCCTTCCTGAGACCTCGGCATGACAGGTGATGGGCAGACCCCCCTTGTGCATGCTCTTTCAAAGGCGAGCCTTGAAGTGCAGCTGCACATCAGGTGACTCTGAAACCACGTTTCCCAGTTGTAAAGTGACGCTCTTTTGGAGGGTCCCAACCAGTGTCCTACCTAGTAAAACTGTCAGAAATAGTCCCTCAGCTTGTAAAACTGACATTAACCCTCCCTCCCCAATCACTGTTGTAAGGCAAACATCCCACCCGCTTGTCATCAGACTGGAGAGCACCAGAACCACACCAACATCAAACAAGACCCTTCAATAAACTGCAACCTGTGTAAAGAGAGCACCGGCTGTCACAAACACTGTGTCACCAATATATGTTTTTTCCATTTTCAGCTGAAAAACACATAAGCACATTCGGCAACACTGAAAAGAAGGCCTTGTTCCATCACAAAATTCTGTGACGTATATCTGCAAATGAATACTATAAAGCTCCTTTTTCTCTCATAGGTGGTGGAGCACACAGGTAGACACACGCAGCTGCAAGCTGGGCAAATATTTGTCTGCAAGATGAGAGGCAGCACCCCGCCAATATACTTTGCAACTCTTGCCTTCAGTTCAGTGCCAGCGCCACCCTCCGCGCCCTATGACAAGCATTCCGAGCAGCCATTGCTGCCATTCTGAAGCCGGCCTGTTAATCTTTCACTTCCAAGAAGGCGGAGCCAAAGACTGACCAATCAGAGTGCGATCCAAGCCCAGGGTTCATAGCCGTCGGCTGTGTGGACGACATCAGGAGTAGCATGATTGGCTGACACTGACGCTGTCAGGAAGTTGCAAGTCAAGACACTGCAAATCAAGAGCTGCTTATCCGGGAAGTTCACTTAGACTGATAGGCAGTACAGAAATCATCTGTAGGCAGCTACCGATGGCTTCAGCAATATGGATATAATTAGTGGTGGGTCACGTGGGTGCTGGTAAACTCCGCTAAATGGCATAGGCAGAGTTTCTGCCAAACTCCATCCTCCAAGCAGAGTTCGGAGTGACAAAAGCTCTGTGAACTCTGCCTGTGGAGTGGAGTTTACGGCCACCCCTAGTAGTGGGGTGGTGAGGGTGGTGAGTGTGTGATGTGTGGATGCATGCCTATGTCTCTTGTGGTGTTTATGTTTGTGTGTGGTGCTTTTGTCTGTTGGCATGGATGCATGCAAAAGTATGAGTGTACTTGGGATAGGATGTGGAATAGGGTATATGGATGGAGATGAGGCAGAGGAAGGAGGGGTGAGGAAGATTGAGGCGGGTGGAAGACTGCCGTGAGGGAGGAGGCCGTAACCTGAAAGGATCTCTGTAAAGCAGACTGAGCACCATGGATGCCTTCCAGGTAGGATGCCATCTGCTGCAGATGGATGCCTAGCTCCTGGATGGCACTCAGTAGTACCATCTGACCTACAGAGATAGTCCTTAGGAGGTCAATAGCCTCCTCACTCAAGGCAGTGGGGGGGAGCAGGGGCGGAGGTGCCTGGTGCAAAGGAGACTGTAGCAGGGCCAGACAACTGGGTAGGGAGCAACAGGGAGGGTGGAAATTGACTGTGGAGTGGTGGACAAGTAAGATGGTGGTACTTGTCCTGCTAGAGAGTGTCCATTGGAGGATGACTCAGACAAAGATGACATGATCAAATCCTCTGTGGTACCCCCTCACCCTCTGGGCCACTGGCCTCATCGGTCTCTGATGTTTCTTGACCAGAAGCACTGTGGCCAGCTACTCCCCCACTGATGTCAGCCATGTCTCCTCTACCTGCCTGGGATGATGCTGAAATGCAAAACAAAGTAGGTTTATTGCATGTGCCAGGACACACTTGACTAACAGCTTTGGTCACAGAACAATTAACAAGCGTTCAGAACACTCAACCTACAAGTACCTGTTTGTTTGTGGATAAATTAGCATGCTACCCCAAATTTCAACTCTTCCTCACAGTGAAGTCGTACCCCCAGGCATCTACAATTGCATTACTGAAATTGTAGGATCTCCATCCTCATGTAACAAGTAGAATAAATTAACACCTTGTACATTTTGGGATTTGTTGTATATCCTAGTAACCTGCTTTCTTCAATTAGGTCCTGTGGGAGACTGGGACCTCTGTATAGGCGAGGAGGCTTCATATGTTTCGCAATGGTGTCTTTATTCAGATTTGAGTGTGATATAAACATGTACAGGTATGTCTGAGAATATCTTCTTGAAACGATATTGATCCCTTGTCATCTTCTTCTTGTCTTACTCAAGGTCTTCGGGCGTGGAGCGGCTCCCCTGATTCTTGGTCAAAAGAAATGAGTGGTAACTAATCACGGGTCAAAATCAGTAATTTTCCTTCATCATTACCTTTGGTGGATAAGAGGGAAGGGGGCGTGTCATGGTGGAAAAAGAAGAAGAGAGATATAGCAAGACTGGACTAACAGTCAATATTCCCTCTGTTTTCATAAACAATAGTTTCTCTCTCTGCTTTCTCTTATTCAGTATATGAGAGATAAAGCAATACCCATTTGTATTCTGGTATGTTCTAGGATTAATCAAGGCAGATACTAAATCAAAATACAAGGGTTTCACAATTGCCCTAGCCCTTTAAAAAGAATTTTATGGAATCCACTTTTCCTTCTATATGTTTTCCTCCAGTGACTTCTGGGATTTGTAGTGCTTATGCAAGCACTTTTTGAAATTTTCCTTTTAGGTAGAAAGAAAGTATTGGCTATAACCACTCAACCCTTCACCAACACCTACCGTGCCCCGTGTTCCCTCCCACACCCTCCTCCCGTTTGGGTATAAACAACAATTCGGGCCCCATGTACTCACTCGCTATGCTGCAACTTTCCAGAGTTGTGGCGACTGACCAGTGTCTCCTGGGGCAATCCACCACTCCTCCAGACAGGATTCGTCTTCTTCCTTTCCCCGACTGGGTCCTTCAGGTTTCTTCTGTTCGGCGGCTTCCCTGGCGATCTCCCATAGAGTCAGGCTCTTCCTTCACTCTACGAGAGCCTGGGAGGCAGTACCTTCTTCTCCAGCAGCTTCTGTCTTGTTTCCCTAAGCATCCACATCCTCATTCCTCCTATCCTTTTCAGGTTTCTGTGGTTCTCTTTTCTCCCGGAGTCCTCCCTCTGATTGATTGTCCATTTTCCGGACTCCTCTGTCCTGTTTAAAGAAACAGTAACCATTTACTGCCTGCGTGACTATGGTGCAAGTTTGTGTGACCTTTCTTACTTTTTCCTTCCAGGTCTTGTAGTGCCGAGGGAGTCCATTGGGAGGACGACAAGGCGAAATACAGGTAAGAGAAGCCCCCCAGGGATCCAACCCCTCACAGGTCCTCAAAGTAAACTTAGTAATAAAGATTCCACACAAGGCTCTGAAGCAATCAGATGGTCATATACCTAATACTGCCATGTGTATGCAATATGTACAGTAGCATAGTTGCTAATGCAGATTGGCCTACACACACAATTGAGATGGAATCAACCATGAACAAATGGAGACCTGTTGATCATGTATGCAACTGTGGTGCACAAGCTAAAACAACAGGGAAAGGTGCACATGACAACATGTAAAGTCTAATAGTTATGGCACTAGTGATGTCTGTTATTCTGGTTCACTTTATATTCCCCACTTACCAAGGGGAAGCACTACTCAGTGTCTGCATCAAAAGTGCACTATATGCTATCAGACATGTCAAAGGGCCAACATCAATTGAGACAAAGTACTGAGTGAGCATCATCCCTGACACAATGGACATTACTGTCCTTGTTAGGACAATTATCATCCACCACTACATAAAGAATGATCTGACTGAACACTACACTTAGTCCTGTTTCTACAAAAAACTATAAATTGGTAGTGGGCTGGACTCTGCTATGTTCCTGGTAACAAAGACTATAGGCAAAGCCCATCAGCATGCACCCACTACCAGATCTATACAACCAAAATGGTTGTGCCTGCAACACACAAATTAGCCAATGTGACATTAGGGATTCTGCCTAGCTGCTGTAGGGCCCTCAACTGTTAATCTAGCTCTGGATTATCCACTGCCAGTATGAGGACCATTAGGGGGTTCAAGGTCTAGCTCACACGCTTATATGGGTGGGAGGAAAGGCCAAGCTGTCCTATAGCACTCTTGGAGGTAGTGCATCTTATGTCCTCCTACCTCTTCCTGCAGTGGATACTGTGCCGGTTATAGATCCCCAGGGTCCACACCTTCCGGAAAATGGATTTTCACAACCCTTGCTTTTGATGGGTGTTGACCTATATGGATGGGAAAGATGATAAAACAGATCTGGACAGCTAGTGTGAGGGCACATTTTTGTTCTAAATACATCTTGTACACAGCTACAACATACATTCATTACCACTTAACACACTACATGTGTTGTTTCCACAGGCTACACATTATTAAGACATTGATCTTCAAGTTCTTATGCATTTGTTGACTGTGCTCAACCATAGTCAGGTCCTGAACTGACTAATGCTGCCCACTACAATTATGTAGGCCAGGGACATTTTAACACTAATGTCAGGTAAGGATTGATGGAAAACACCACACCATTTTGCCCTTATGTGGGCCATTGTGCTTGTGCATCACTGCACAGTTACCTTTACTAACAGGCCTGTTTACTACATGCATATCGACCATACAGGCAGGTAACATAGAATAAACTACATCCTAACATTCAGGTAACATAGAAGGGGCAGGCATCTCTGTCACTGAGAGTCACATCTCTTGGAATGTGTGGACATGTCAATTAAATAATGTGATATCTGACTACTTATGATTGACTTGCTGTGGTATATGCAGCTATCACAGGCATACCTTTAACTGCATGTGGCATTGTTACAAGGATGACATTCAACATCTCATGAAATATTTTGTAGAATGTGGTGGATTTTAGCAAGCTGGTGAATCAGTCAGCGAGATTACAACAGGATCAAATACCGATCTGCACTGAATGTGTCACATGTGCAACAGGCCTGTACAGAGCAAGCATGACATATGGGAAAGTGACCACAGACTTGTGTAATGAAGGGGCCAATGATGAGAAATATTTTACACATTGACAATGTGGCCAAATGTAAAGAGATAGCTCGTCCGGGGTTCACCACAACCACTAATGGGCATGTAGTTGATGTATGAGCAATGAGGGCCACAATTGGTTCATTTAATAGATTTAGTGCACAACCAAGTATCTGTAGGTCTACAGGGTGAATACTCTGGGGCAGATTTACAAGCCCCTTGCGCCACTTTTGCGTCACTTTTCCCATGTTAAAAGTGACGCAAAAGTGGCGCAAGGGGCTTGTAAATCTGCCCCTCTGTGCCTTAGTAGTATTGCCACTATGCCTCTGTCCCAGCCTGGGCCATGTGCTAGACTGAGGACACCCTGGATCATACTGGCCACAACTCATTGTCAGGACTTGCTCTCTGCAGGCTAAATATAGAGATTACACATGAAACTCACAATTCAAGTTAATCAATACATAACAGTGCACATTGTGGCTATCAAATATGTTACCTCATTGGTGTGAGGCACTCTGAAGGGGTCTGTGAGCCATATGTAGCTTCCATACACCAGTTTTGCAGGCTGTGGTATTGTCTCAGTGAAATGTGGGTCTGTGCACATGGCTAACTTCATCCTCAAATGCTCCATCAAATATATATATATACTGCTCATCCACTAAAGCCTAAACCTAAACAAGCCTCTGCTCATTTCCATGATCCAATTGGTACATGTATCATAGGTACCATGAATAGGAGACATGCATTGATATGTGCATGCAACTTAAGTCAGACATAGGGCTTCTCAACCATCACACATCACAATGGTGACGTACACTTCACACAGTACAGTACTCCACAATTCATCAATTCATCACATATTTACCCTACGTGGTAATGACAACTTATTACTACAGGGATCTGACTACACTCTGGAACTCTGAGGCACATTGTAGCCTGGGGAGATCGGAATGAGGCAGTTACACAGAGTTACATTTGTATGTCAGGCATTTACCTGTTCCTCTGGTGAGCCATAGAGCTGGCCATACAGGGGAAGGACTCCATCCACTAATGTATCCAGCTCTTCTGGAGAGAAGGCACGAGCCCTCTCACCTGTTTGGCCTAGCATGACTAGTCCCAGAGGTGGCAAACAGCAGCTAAATTTGAGAAGAGGTGGTTCACAGCAGTGTCAGGAGGCAAGTGAGTTATTTTTCAAAAATCAGCATACATATATGCCGCGCAAGCTCTCATCAGGTTTGACGGTCACAGTCATTGGACAGCGACACTCAAAACAATAACATTGGCCTATGGCTGTGTGCACCATGGATGTTACAGCCTACCACGGAGTCAACTTCTGCTGGCACTCTTAGATTCAGCATGTCCTACAATCGTGGTCAGGCATCTGCCATCTTAGCGGTTGCAAGTACAGTAAAGGGGAATGCGAATTGGGTGTGTGCACCACTAGAAAGCAGTTCACACTTGTTTATAAGGTTATAAAACGTTTGCTCTGCACTTTCATTTACAGCAAAAGGACAGTGTGTTGCGTTAGTGTGTCCGATTTTACCATGGTGCATTGTACACCGCCTGTGAGTAACTTAATTCTGAGAAAATCAGATATAATATCATAAGAGTGATCTTGATACATGTTAGAAGGTATGATTGGCACATTTCTGTGACAGACACATGTGAAGAGCACAATAGTAATTGGAGGTGTATGTTGGACTGTACACAATCTATATGTGTAGGATCATGGTTTCACAAAGATGTTCTTTTACAACATAACTTTACCCTTCTGTGAAACATATGTCGCTCTGAGCACTGTGCCCACTGTTATCACTGTTTGTAAATGGACACATAGGTACCCTGGAACAGAGAGAAGGAGGTGGCCTCCTGTGTACTACCTATTTCCAGACCTACAAACCATGGAAGAGAGGGATGTGATAAAAAAGTTTCAGCTGAATAGGCTAACAACCCGCAATTTATGTCATCAGTTGGAGTCTGATCCCTTGCTGCAGAAAACACATCCAACATGTGTCATACCAATAGTTAAACTGATGGTAGCACTGCATTTTCTTGCCACAGGTTCTTTCCAGTACACAGTGGCAATTTCTGGTGGTATGTCTCAACCAATGTTCAGTCGTGTGCTGGGAGAAGTAATTTCTTCTTTAATGAGACACATTGACAGCTACATCCAGTTCCCCAGATGGCAAGATTTGGCAAAAGGAAGACAGAGTTCTGTGGGATAGCTCACATGCCACATGTGATCAGATCGATGTATGGCACCCATATTGCCTTGGTACCACCGCACAACAGGGAAAAAGCTTACTGAAACAGCAAACACTTCCATTCAATCAATATGCAAATTGTCTGCCTTGCGGATTTGTACATTTCAAAAGTCTGTGTCGGGTTCCCAGAAACAGTACATGACTCCTTCGTACTGAGGAACAGCAGCATACCTCAGCTTATATCGGTTTCTTTTCACATTATTGTGGGTGTGGAATTTTGTTTTATATATATTCTTTAAGGATTTCAATGAAAGGTATCAAAACGTTTGGATTTACAGACGAAGATTTTGCCAGACTGTTAGGTCAAGCCTCTACAGGTAATAAGCCCTTCTCTTTGTCAAAGGGACTTAACGACGATTGGATTAAACTCTTAAATTTAAAGAAAAAAAACAAAAGGACTGAATCCCATGCAAATTTTATGCTGGAGTATTTAAAGGCAAAGCGATACCAAAGGGGATGATGGACGGAGCGCTTGAGCTAATCAAACACTCACCCCCAGTCAACTGATCTGGGTTTAATCCATCATCATTCTTTAGCTCACTCCACCACCCCAGTTCAGACATGGCCATATGCAAATCAGTCTGACCCTGAGCCTCATGGGAACAGTCCAGCCCGAACTGCCAAGCCATGTCTTCCCTGGACCGGAAACAAGCATCCTGGGACCGGTTTCTGGCTATTGAGCCGTCATCAGCCAGGCTAGCTTGAATCCAGTGACAAAGTGAGCAAGGGACCCACGTCTGGGCATACCCTGCCAACTTAGGGTGAACAAAGCGAAACCAAAAGGGGATAATGGACGGAGCGCTTGAGCTAATCAAACACTCACCCCCAGTCAACTGATCTGGGTTTAATCCATCATCATTCTTTAGCTCACTCCACCACCCCAGTTCAGACATGGCCATATGCAAATCAGTCTGACCCTGTGCCTCATGGGAACAGTCCAGCCCGAACTGCCAAGCCATGTCTTCCCTGGACCGGAAACAAGCATCCTGGGACCGGTTTCGGGTTCAAAACACTCATCAGCCAGGCTATCTTGAATCCAGTGGCAAAGTGAGCAAGGGACCCACGTCTGGGCATACCCTGCCAACTTAGGGCGAACAAAGCGATACCAAAGGGGATGATGGACGGAGCGCTTGAGCTAATCAAACACTCACCCCCAGTCAACTGATCTGGGTTTAATCCATCATCATTCTTTAGCTCACTCCACCACCCCAGTTCAGACATGGCCATATGCAAATCAGTCTGACCCTGTGCCTCATGGGAACAGTCCAGCCCGAACTGCCAAGCCATGTCTTCCCTGGACCGGAAACAAGCATCCTGGGACCGGTTTCTGGCTTACAGCCGTCATCAGCCAGGCTACATTGAATCCAGTGGCAAAGTGAGCAAGGGACCCACGTCTGGGCATACCCTGCCAACTTAGGGCGAACAAAGCGATACCAAAGGGGATGATGGACGGAGCGCTTGAGCTAAGCAAACACTCACCCCCAGTCAACTGATCTGGGTTTAATCCATCATCATTCTTTAGCTCACTCCACCACCCCAGTTCAGACATGGCCATATGCAAATCAGTCTGACCCTGTGCCTCATGGGAACAGTCCAGCCCGAACTGCCAAGCCATGTCTTCCCTGGACCGGAAACAAGCATCCTGGGACCGGTTTCTGGCTATTCAGCCGTCATCAGCCAGTCTAGCTTGAATCCAGTGGCAAAGTGAGCAAGGGACCCACGTCTGGGCATACCCTGCCAACTTAGGGCGAACAAAGCGATACCAAAGGGGATGATGGACGGAGCGCTTGAGCTAATCAAACACTCACCCCCAGTCAACTGATCTGGGTTTAATCCATCATCATTCTTTAGCTCACTCCACCACCCCAGTTCAGACATGGCCATATGCAAATCAGTCTGACCCTGTGCCTCATGGGAACAGTCCAGCCCGAACTGCCAAGCCATGTCTTCCCTGGACCGGAAACAAGCATCCTGGGACCGGTTTCTGGCTATTCAGCCGTCATCAGCCAGGCTAGCTTGAATCCAGTGGCAAAGTGAGCAAGGGACCCACGTCTGGGCATACCCTGCCAACTTAGGGCAAACAAAGCGATACCAAAGGGGATGATGGACGGAGCGATTGAGCTAATCAAACACTCACCCCCAGTCAACTGATCTGGGTTTAATCCATCATCATTCTTTAGCTCACTCCACCACCCCAGTTCAGACATGGCCATATGCAAATCAGTCTGACCCTGTGCCTCATGGGAACAGTCCAGCCCGAACTGCCAAGCCATGTCTTCCCTGGACCGGAAACAAGCATCCTGGGACCGGTTTCTGGCTATTCAGCCGTCATCAGCCAGGCTAGCTTGAATCCAGTGGCAAAGTGAGCAAGGGACCCACGTCTGGGCATACCCTGCCAACTTAGGGCGAACAAAGCGATACCAAAGGGGATGATGGACTGAGCGCTTGAGCTAATCAAACACTCACCCCCAGTCAACTGATCTGGGTTTAATCCATCATCATTCTTTAGCTCACTCCACCACCCCAGTTCAGACATGCCCATATGCAAATCAGTCTGACCCTGTGCCTCATGGGAACAGTCCAGCCCGAACTGCCAAGCCATGTCTTCCCTGGACCGGAAACAAGCATCCCGTGACCGGTTTCTGGCTATTCAGCTGTCATCAGCCAGGCTAGCTTGAATCCAGTGGCAAAGTGAGCAAGGGACCCACGTCTGGGCATACCCTGCCAACTTAGGGCGAACAAAGCGATACTAAAGGGGATGATGGACGGAGCGCTTGAGCTAATCAAACACTCACCCCCAGTCAACTGATCTGGGTTTAATCCATCATCATTCTTTAGCTCACTCCACCACCCCAGTTCAGACATGGCCATATGCAAATCAGTCTGACCCTGTGCCTCATGGGAGCAGTCCAGCCCGAACTGCCAAGCCATGTCTTCCCTGGACCGGAAACAAGCATCCTGGGACCGGTTTCTGGCTATTCAGCCGTCATCAGCCAGGCTAGCTTGAATCCAGTGGCAAAGTGAGCAAGGGACCCACGTCTGGGCATACCCTGCCAACTTAGGGCGAACAAAGCGATACCAAAGGGGATGATGGACGGAGCGCTTGACCTAATCAAACACTCACCCCCAGTCAACTGATCTGGGTTTAATCCATCATCATTCTTTAGCTCACTCCACCACCCCAGTTCAGACATGGCCATATGCAAATCAGTCTGACCCTGTGCCTCATGGGAACAGTCCAGCCCGAATTGCCAAGCCATGTCTTCCCTGGACCGGAAACAAGCATCCTGGGACCGGTTTCTGGCTATTCAGCCGTCATCAGCCAGGCTAGCTTGAATCCAGTGGCAAAGTGAGCAAGGGACCCACGTCTGGGCATACCCTGCCAACTTAGGGCGAACAAAGCGATACCAAAGGGGATAATGGACGGAGCGCTTGAGCTAATCAAACACTCACCCCCAGTCAACTGATTTGGGTTTAATCCATCATCATTCTTTAGCTCACTCCACCACCCAGTTCAGACATGGCCATATGCAAATCAGCCTGACCCTGTGCCTCATGGGAACAGTCCAGCCCAAACTGCCAAGCCATGTCTTCCCTGGACCGGAAACAAGCATCCTGGGACCGGTTTCGGGTTCAAAACCCTCATCAGCCAGGCTATCTTGAATCCAGTGGCAAAGTGAGCAAGGGACCCACGTCTGGGCATACCCTGCCAACTTAGGGCGAACAAAGCGATACCAAAGGGGATGATGGATGGAGCGTTAGAGCAAATCAAACACTCACCCCCAGTCAACTGATCTGGGTTTAATCCATCATCATTCTTTAGCTCACTCCACCACCCCAGTTCAGACATGGCCATATGCAAATCAGTCTGACCCTGTGCCTCATGGGAACAGTCCAGCCCGAACTGCTAAGCCATGTCTTCCCTGGACCGGAAACAAGCATCCTGGGACCGGTTTTGGGTTCAAAACCCTCATCAGCCAGGCTATCTTGAATCCAGTGGCAAAGTGAGCAAGGGACCCACGTCTGGGCATACCCTGCCAACTTAGGGCGAACAAAGCGATACCAAAGGGGATGATGGACGGAGCGCTTGAGCTAATCAAACACTCACCCCCAGTCAACTGATCTGGGTTTAATCCATCATCATTCTTTAGCTCACTCCACCACCCCAGTTCAGACATGGCCATATGCAAATCTGTCTGACCCTGTGCCTCATGGGAACAGTCCAGCCCGACTGCCAAGCCATGTCTTCCCTGGACCGGAAACAAGCATCCTGGGACCGGTTTCTGGCTATTTAGCCGTCATCAGCCAGGCTAGCTTGAATCCAGTGGCAAAGTGAGCAAGGGACCCACGTCTGGGCATACCCTGCCAACTTAGGGCGAACAAAGCGATACCAAAGGGGATGATGGACGGAGCGCTTGAGCTAATCAAACACTCACCCCCAGTCAACTGATCTGGGTTTAATCCATCATCATTCTTTAGCTCACTCCACCACCCCAGTTCAGACATGGCCATATGCAAATCTGTCTGACCCTGTGCCTCATGGGAACAGTCCAGCCCGACTGCCAAGCCATGTCTTCCCTGGACCGGAAACAAGCATCCTGGGACCGGTGTCTGGCTATTCAGCCGTCATCAGCCAGGCTAGCTTGAATCCAGTGGCAAAGTGAGCAAGGGACCCACGTCTGGGCATAACCTGCCAACTTAGGGCGAACAAAGCGATACCAAAGGGGATGATGGACGGAGCGCTTGAGCTAATCAAACACTCACCCCCAGTCAACTGATCTGGGTTTAATCCATCATCATTCTTTAGCTCACTCCACCACCCCAGTTCAGACATGGCCATATGCAAATCAGTCTGACCCTCTGCCTCATGGGAACAGTCCAGCCCGGACTGCCAAGCCATGACTTCCCTGGACCGGAAACAAGCATCCTGGGACCGGTTTCTGGCTATTCAGCCGTCATCAGCCAGGCTAGCTTGAATCCAGTGGCAAAGTGAGCAAGGGACCCACGTCTGGGCATACGCTGCCAACTTAGGGCGAACAAAGCGATACCAAAGGGGATGATGGACGGAGCGCTTGAGCTAATCAAACACTCACCCCCAGTCAACTGATCTGGGTTTAATCCATCATCATTCTTTAGCTCACTCCACCACCCCAGTTCAGACATGGCCACATTCAAATCAGTCTGACCCTGTGCCTCATGGGAACAGTCCAGCCCGAACTGCCAAGCCATGTCTTCCCTGGACCTGAAACATGCATCCTGGGACCGGTTTCTGGCTATTCAGCCGTCATCAGCCAGGCTAGCTTGAATCCAGTGGCAAAGTGAGCAAGGGACCCACGTCTGGGCATACCCTGCCAACTTAGGGCAAACAAAGCGATACCAAAGGGGATGATGGACAGAGCGCTTGAGCTAATCAAACACTCACCCCCAGTCAACTGATCTGGGTTTAATCCATCATCATTCTTTAGCTCACTCCACCACCCCAGTTCAGACATGGCCATATGCAAATCAGTCTGACCCTGTGCCTCATGGGAACAGTCCAGCCCGAACTGCCAAGCCATGTCTTCCCTGGACCGGAAACAAGCATCCTGGGACCGGTTTCTGGCTATTCAGCCATCATCAGCCAGGCTAACTTGAATCCAGTGGCAAAGTGAGCAAGGGACCCACGTATGGGCATACCCTGCCAACTTAGGGCGAACAAAGCGATACCAAAGGGGATGATGGACGGAGCGCTTGAGCTAATCAAACACTCACCCCCAGTCAACTGATCTGGGTTTAATCCATCATCATTCTTAAGCTCACTCCACCACCCCAGTTCAGACATGGCCATATGCAAATCAGTCTGACCCTGTGCCTCATGGGAACAGTCCAGCCCGAACTGCCAAGCCATGTCTTCCCTGGACCGGAAACAAGCATCCTGGGACCGGTTTCTGCCTATTCAGCCGTCATCAGCCAGGCTAGCTTGAATCCAGTGGCAAAGTGAGCAAGGGACCCACGTCTGGGCATACCCTGCCAACTTAGGGCGAACAAAGCGATACCAAAGGGGATGATGGACGGAGCGCTTGAGCTAAGCAAACACTCACCCCCAGTCAACTGATCTGGGTTTAATCCATCATCATTCTTTAGCTCACTCCACCACCCCAGTTCAGACATGGCCATATGCAAATCAGTCTGACCCTGTGCCTCATGGGAACAGTCCAGCCCAAACTGCCAAGCCATGTCTTCCCTGGACCGGAAACAAGCATCCTGGGACCGGTTTCTGGCTATTCAGCCGTCATCAGCCAGTCTAGCTTGAATCCAGTGGCAAAGTGAGCAAGGGACCCACGTCTGGGCATACCCTGCCAACTTAGGGCGAACAAAGCGATACCAAAGGGGATGATGGACGGAGCGCTTGAGCTAATCAAACACTCACCCCCAGTCAACTGATCTGGGTTTAATCCATCATCATTCTTTAGCTCACTCCACCACCCCAGTTCAGACACGGCCATATTCAAATCAGTCTGACCCTGTGCCTCATGGGAACAGTCCAGCCCGAACTGCCAAGCCATGTCTTCCCTGGACCGGAAACATGCATCCTGGGACCGGTTTCTGGCTATTCAGCCGTCATCAGCCAGGCTAGCTTGAATCCAGTGGCAAAGTGAGCAAGGGACCCACGTCTGGGCATACCCTGCCAACTTAGGGCGAACAAAGCGATACCAAAGGGGATGATGGACAGAGTGCTTGAGCTAATCAAACACTCACCCCCAGTCAACTGATCTGGGTTTAATCCATCATCATTCTTTAGCTCACTCCACCACCCCAGTTCAGACATGGCCATATGCAAATCAGTCTGACCCTGTGCCTCATGGGAACAGTCCAGCCCGAACTGCCAAGCCATGTCTTCCCTGGACCGGAAACAAGCATCCTGGGACCGGTTTCTGCCTATTCAGCCGTCATCAGCCAGGCTAGCTTGAATCCAGTGGCAAAGTGAGCAAGGGACCCACGTTTGGGCATACCCTGCCAACTTAGGGCGAACAAAGCGATACCAAAGGGGATGATGGACGGAGCGCTTGAGCTAAGCAATCACTCACCCCCAGTCAACTGATCTGGGTTTAATCCATCATCATTCTTTAGCTCACTCCACCACCCCAGTTCAGACATGGCCATATGCAAATCAGTCTGACCCTGTGCCTCATGGGAACAGTCCAGCCCAAACTGCCAAGCCATGTCTTCCCTGGACCGGAAACAAGCATCCTGGGACCGGTTTCTGGCTATTCAGCCGTCATCAGCCAGTCTAGCTTGAATCCAGTGGCAAAGTGAGCAAGGGACCCACGTCTGGGCATACCCTGCCAACTTAGGGCGAACAAAGCGATACCAAAGGGGATGATGGACGGAGCGCTTGAGCTAATCAAACACTCACCCCCAGTCAACTGATCTGGGTTTAATCCATCATCATTCTTTAGCTCACTCCACCACCCCAGTTCAGACATGGCCATATGCAAATCAGTCTGACCCTGTGCCTCATGGGAACAGTCCAGCCCGAACTGCCAAGCCATGTCTTCCCTGGACCGGAAACAAGCATCCTGGGACCGGTTTCTGGCTATTCAGCCGTCATCAGCCAGGCTAGCTTGAATCCAGTGGCAAAGTGAGCAAGGGACCCACGTCTGGGCATACCCTGCCAACTTAGGGCGAACAAAGCGATACCAAAAGGGATGATGGACTGAGCGCTTGAGCTAATCAAACACTCACCCCCAGTCAACTGATCTGGGTTTAATCCATCATCATTCTTTAGCTCACTCCACCACCCCAGTTCAGACATGGCCATATGTAAATCAGTCTGACCCTGTGCCTCATGGGAACAGTCCAGCCCGAACTGCCAAGCCATGTCTTCCCTGGACCGGTAACAAGCCTCCCGGGACCGGTTTCTGGCTATTCAGCCGTCATCAGCCAGGCTAGCTTGAATCCAGTGGCAAAGTGAGCAAGGGACCCACGTCTGGGCATACCCTGCCAACTTAGGGCGAACAAAGCGATACCAAAGGGGATGATGGACGGAGCACTTGAGCTAATCAAACACTCAACCCCAGTCAACTGATCTGGGTTTAATCCATCATCATTCTTTAGCTCACTCCACCACCCCAGTTCAGACATGGCCATATGCAAATCAGTCTGACCCTGTGCCTCATGGGAACAGTCCAGCCCGAACTGCGAAGCCATGTCTTCCCTGGACCGGAAACAAGCATCCTGGGACCGGTTTCTGGCTATTCAGCCGTCATCAGCCAGGCTAGCTTGAATCCAGTGGCAAAGTGAGCAAGGGACCCACGTCTGGGCATACCCTGCCAACTTAGGGTGAACAAAGCGATACCAAAGGGGATAATGGACGGAGCGCTTGAGCTAATCAAACACTCACCCCCAGTCAACTGATCTGGGTTTAATCCATCATCATTCTTTAGCTCACTCCACCACCCCAGTTCAGACATGGCCATATGCAAATCAGTCTGACCCTGTGCCTCATGGGATCAGTCCAGCCCGAACTGCCAAGCCATGTCTTCCCTGGACCGGAAACAAGCATCCTGGGACCGGTTTTGGGTTCAAAACCCTCATCAGCCAGGCTATCTTGAATCCAGTGGCAAAGTGAGCAAGTGACCCACGTCTGGGCATACCCTGCCAACTTAGGGCGAACAAAGCGATACCAAAGGGGATGATGGACGGAGCGCTTGAGCTAATCAAACACTCACCCCCAGTCAACTGATCTGGGTTTAATCCATCATCATTCTTTAGCTCACTCCACCACCCCAGTTCAGACATGGCCATATGCAAATCAGTCTGACCCTGTGCCTCATGGGAACAGTCCAGCCCGAACTGCCAAGCCATGTCTTCCCTGGACCGGAACCAAGCATCCTGGGACCGGTTTCTGGCTATTCAGCCGTCATCAGCCAGGCTAGCTTAAATCCAGTGGCAAAGTGAGCAAGGGACCCACGTCTGGGCATACCCTGCCAACTTAGGGCGAACAAAGCGATACCAAAGGTGATAATGGACGGAGCGCTTGAGCTAATCAAACACTCACCCCCAGTCAACTGATCTGGGTTTAATCCATCATCATTCTTTAGCTCACTCCACCACCCCAGTTCAGACATGGCCATATGCAAATCAGTCTGACCCTGTGCCTCATGGGAACAATCCAGCCCGAACTGCCAAGCCATGTCTTCCCTGGACCGGAAACAAGCATCCTGGGACCGGTTTCGGGTTCAAAGCCCTCATCAGCCAGCCTATCTTGAATCCAGTGGCAAAGTGAGCAAGGGACTCACGTCTGGGCATACCCTGCCAACTTAGGGCGAACAAAGCGATACCAAAGGGGATGATGGACGGAGCGTTAGAGCAAATCAAACACTCACCCACAGTCAACTGATCTGGGTTTAATCCATCATCATTCTTTAGCTCACTCCACCACCCCAGTTCAGACATGGCCATATGCAAATCAGTCTGACCCTGTGCCTCATGGGAACAGTCCAGCCCGAACTGCGAAGCCATGTCTTCCCTGGACCGGAAACCAGCATCCTGGGACCGGTTTCTGGCTATTCAGCCGTCATCAGCCAGGCTAGCTTGAATCCAGTGGCAAAGTGAGCAAGGGACCCACGTCTGGGCATACCCTGCCAACTTAGGGCGAACAAAGCGATACCAAACGGGATAATGGACGGAGTGCTTGAGCTAATCAAACACTCACGCCCAGTCAACTGATCTGGGTTTAATCCATCATCATTCTTTAGCTCACTCCACCACCCCAGTTCAGACATGGCCATATGCAAATCAGTCTGACCCTGTGCCTCATGGGATCAGTCCAGCCCGAACTGCCAAGCCATGTCTTCCCTGGACCGGAAACAAGCATCCTGGGACCGGTTTTGGGTTCAAAACCCTCATCAGCCAGGCTATCTTGAATCCAGTGGCAAAGTGAGCAAGGGACCCACGTCTGGGCATACCCTGCCAACTTAGGGCGAACAAAGCGATACCAAAGGGGATGATGGACGGAGCGCTTGAGCTAATCAAACACTCACACCCAGTCAACTGATCTGGGTTTAATCCATCATCATTCTTTAGCTCACTCCACCACCCCAGTTCAGACATGGCCATATGCAAATCAGTCTGACCATGTGCCTCATGGGAACAGTCCAGCCCGAACTGCCAAGCCATGTCTTCCCTGGACCGGAACCAAGCATCCTGGGACCGGTTTCTGGCTATTCAGCCGTCATCAGCCAAGCTAGCTTAAATCCAGTGGCAAAGTGAGCAAGGGACCCACGTCTGGGCATACCCTGCCAACTTAGGGCGAACAAAGCGATACCAAAGGGGATAATGGACGGAGCGCTTGAGCTAATCAAACACTCACCCCCAGTCAACTGATCTGGGTTTAATCCATCATCATTCTTTAGCTCACTCCACCACCCCAGTTCAGACATGGCCATATGCAAATCAGTCTGACCCTGTGCCTCATGGGAACAATCCAGCCCGAACTGCCAAGCCATGTCTTCCCTGGACCGGAAACAAGCATCCTGGGACCGGTTTCGGGTTCAAAACCCTCATCAGCCAGCCTATCTTGAATCCAGTGGCAAAGTGAGCAAGGGACTCACGTCTGGGCATACCCTGCCAACTTAGGGCGAACAAAGCGATACCAAAGGGGATGATGGACGGAGCGTTAGAGCAAATCAAACACTCACCCCCAGTCAACTGATCTGGGTTTAATCCATCATCATTCTTTAGCTCACTCCACCACCCCAGTTCAGACATGGCCATATGCAAATCAGTCTGACCCTGTGCCTCATGGGTTCAGTCCAGCCCGAACTGCCAAGCCATGTCTTCCCTGGACCGGAAACAAGCATCCTGGGACCGGTTTTGGGTTCAAAACCCTCATCAGCCAGGCTATCTTGAATCCAGTGGCAAAGTGAGCAAGGGACCCACGTCTGGGCATACCCTGCCAACTTAGGGCGAACAAAGCGATACAAAAGGGGATGATGGACGGAGCGCTTGAGCTAATCAAACACTCACCCCCAGTCAACTGATCTGGGTTTAATCCATCATCATTCTTTAGCTCACTACACCACCCCAGTTCAGACATGGCCATATGCAAATCAGTCTGACCCTGTGCCTCATGGGAACAGTCCAGCCGAACTGCCAAGCGATGTCTTCCGTGGACCGGAAACAAGCATCCTGGGACCGGTTTCTGGCTATTCAGCCGTCATCAGCCAGGCTAGCTTGAATCCAGTGGCAAAGTGAGCAAGGGACCCACGTCTGGGCTTACCCTGCCAACTTAGGGCGAACAAAGCGATACCAAAGGGGATAATGGACGGAGCGCTTGAGCTAATCAAACACTCACCCCCAGACAACTGATCTGGGTTTAATCCATCATCATGCTTTTGCTCACTCCACCACCCCAGTTCAGACATGGCCATATGCAAATCAGTCTGACCCTGTGCCTCATGAGAACAGTCCAGCCCGAACTGCCAAGCCATGTCTTCCCTGGACTGGAAACAAGCATCCTGGGACCGGTTTCTGGCTATTCAGCCGTCATCAGCCAGGCTAGCTTGAATCCAGTGGCAAAGTGAGCAAGGGACCCACGTCTGGGCATACCCTGCCAACTTAGGGCGAACAAAGCGATACCAAAGGGGATGATGGACGGAGCGCTTGAGCTAATCAAACACTCACCCCCAGTCAACTGATCTGGGTTTAATCCATCATCATTCTTTAGCTCACTCCACCACCCCAGTTCAGACATGGCCATATGCAAATCAGTCTGACCCTGTGCCTCATGGGAACAGTCCAGCCCGAACTGCCAAGCCATGTCTTCCCTGGACCGGAAACAAGCATCCTGGGACCGGTTTCTGGCTATTCAGCCATCATCAGCCAGGCTAGCTTGAATCCAGTGGCAAAGTGAGCAAGGGACCCACGTCTGGGCATACCCTGCCAACTTAAGGCGAACAAAGCGATACCAAAGGGGATGATGGACAGAGCGCTTGAGCTAATCAAACACTCACCCCCAGTCAACTGATCTGGGTTTAATCCATCATTATTCTTTAGCTCACTCCACCACCCCAGTTCAGACATGGCCATATGCAAATCAGTCTGACCCTGTGCCTCATGAGAACAGTCCAGCCCGAACTGCCAAGCCATGTCTTCCCTGGACCGGAAACAAGCATCCTGGGACCGGTTTCTGGCTATTCAGCCGTCATCAGCCAGGCTAGCGTGAATCCAGTGGCAAAGTGAGCAAGGGACCCACGTCTGGGCATACCCTGCCAACTTAGGGCGAACAAAGCGATACCAAACGGGATGATGGATGGAGCGCTTGAGCTAATCAAACACTCACCCCCAGTCAACTGATCTGGGTTTAATCCATCATCATTCTTTAGCTCACTCCACCACCCCAGTTCAGACATAGCCATATGCAAATCAGTCTGACCCTGTGCCTCATGGGAACAGTCCAGCCCGAACTGCCAAGCCATGTCTTCCCTGTACCGGAAACAAGCATCCTGGGACCGGTTTCTGGCTATTCAGCCGTCATCAGCCAGGCTAGCTTGAATCCAGTGGCAAAGTGAGCAAGGGACCCACGTCTGGGCATACCCTGCCAACTTAGGGCGAACAAAGCGATACCAAAGGGGATGATGGATGGAGCGCTTGAGCTAAGCAAACACTCACCCCCAGTCAACTGATCTGGGTTTAATCCATCATCATTCTTTAGCTCACTCCACCACCCCAGTTCAGACATGGCCATATGCAAATCAGTCTGACCCTGTGCCTCATGGGAACAGTCCAGCCCGAACTGCCAATCCATGTCTTCCCTGGACCGGAAACAAGCATCCTGGGACCGGTTTCTGGCTATTCAGCCGTCATCAGCCAGTCTAGCTTGAATCCAGTGGTAAAGTGAGCAAGGGACCCACGTCTGGGCATACCCTGCCAACTTAGGGCGAACAAAGCGATACCAAAGGGGATGATGGACGGAGCGCTTGAGCTAATCAAACACTCACCCCCAGTCAACTGATCTGGGTTTAATCCATCATCATTCTTTAGCTCACTCCACCACCCCAGTTCAGACATGGCCATATGCAAATCAGTCTGACCCTGTGCCTCATGGGAACAGTCCAGCCCAAACTGCCAAGCCATGTCTTCCCTGGACCGGAAACAAGCATCCTGGGACCGGTTTCTGGCTATTCAGCCGTTATCAGCCAGGCTAGCTTGAATCCAGTGGCAAAGTGAGCAAGGGACCCACGTCTGGGCATACCCTGCCAACTTAGGGCAAACAAAGAGATACCAAAGGGGATGATGGACGGAGCGATTGAGCTAATGAAACACTCACCCCCAGTCAACTGATCTGGGTTTAATCCATCATCATTCTTTAGCTCACTCCACCACCCCAGTTCAGACATGGCCATATGCAAATCAGTCTGACCCTGTGCCTCATGGGAACAGTCCAGCCCGAACTGCCAAGCCATGTCTTCCCTGGACCGGAAACAACCATCCTGGGACCGGTTTCTGGCTATTCAGCCGTCATCAGCCAGGCTAGCTTGAATCCAGTGGCAAAGTGAGCAAGGGACCCACATCTGGGCATACCCTGCCAACTTAGGGAGAACAAAGCGATACCAAAGGGGATGATGGACTGAGCGCTTGAGCTAATCAAACACTCACCCCCAGTCAACTGATCTGGGTTTAATCCATCATCATTCTTTAGCTCACTCCACCACCCCAGTTCAGACATGGCCATATGCAAATCAGTCTGACCCTGTGCCTCATGGGAACAGTCCAGCCCGAACTGCCAAGCCATGTCTTCCCTGGACCGGAAACAAGCATCCTGGGTCCGGTTTCTGGCTATTCAGCCGTCATCAGCCAGGCTAGCTTGAATCCAGTGGCAAAGTGAGCAAGGGACCCACGTCTGGGCATACCCTGCCAACTTAGGGCGAACAAAGCGATACCAAAGGGGATGATGGACGGAGCGCTTGAGCTAATCAAACACTCACACCCAGTCAACTGATCTGGGTTTAATCCATCATCATTCTTTAGCTCACTCCACCACCCCAGTTCAGACATGGCCATATGGAAATCAGTCTGACCCTGTGCCTCATGGGAACAGTCCAGCCCGAACTGCCAAGCCATGTCTTCCCTGGACCGGAAAGAAGCATCCTGGGACCGGTTTCTGGCTATTCAGGCGTCATCAGCCAGGCTAGCTTGAATCCAGTGGCAAAGTGAGCAAGGGACCCACGTCTGGGCATACCCTGCCAACTTAGGGCGAACAAAGCGATACCAAAGGGGATTATGGACGGAGCACTTGAGCTAATCAAACACTCACCCCAGTCAACTGATCTGGGTTTAATCCATCATCATTCTTTAGCTCACTCCACCACCCCAGTTCAGACATGGCCATATGCAAATCAGTCTGACCCTGTGCCTCATGGGAACAGTCCAGCCCGAACTGCCAAGCCATGTCTTCCCTGGACCAGAAACAAGCATCCTGGGACCGGTTTCTGGCTATTCAGCCGTCATCAGCCAGGCTAGCTTGAATCCAGTGGCAAAGTGAGCAAGGGACCCACGTCTGGGCATACCCTGCCAACTTAGGGCGAACAAAGCGATACCAAAGGGGATGATGGATGGAGCGCTTGAGCTAAGCAAACACTCACCCCCAGTCAACTGATCTGGGTTTAATCCATCATCATTCTTTAGCTCACTCCACCACCCCAGTTCAGACATGGCCATATGCAAATCAGTCTGACCCTGTGCCTCATGGGAACAGTCCAGCCCGAACTGCCAATCCATGTCTTCCCTGGACCGGAAACAAGCATCCTGGGACCGGTTTCTGGCTATTCAGCCGTCATCAGCCAGTCTAGCTTGAATCCAGTGGTAAAGTGAGCAAGGGACCCACGTCTGGGCATACCCTGCCAACTTAGGGCGAACAAAGCGATACCAAAGGGGATGATGGACGGAGCGCTTGAGCTAATCAAACACTCACCCCCAGTCAACTGATCTGGGTTTAATCCATCATCATTCTTTAGCTCACTCCACCACCCCAGTTCAGACATGGCCATATGCAAATCAGTCTGACCCTGTGCCTCATGGGAACAGTCCAGCCCAAACTGCCAAGCCATGTCTTCCCTGGACCGGAAACAAGCATCCTGGGACCGGTTTCTGGCTATTCAGCCGTTATCAGCCAGGCTAGCTTGAATCCAGTGGCAAAGTGAGCAAGGGACCCACGTCTGGGCATACCCTGCCAACTTAGGGCAAACAAAGAGATACCAAAGGGGATGATGGACGGAGCGATTGAGCTAATGAAACACTCACCCCCAGTCAACTGATCTGGGTTTAATCCATCATCATTCTTTAGCTCACTCCACCACCCCAGTTCAGACATGGCCATATGCAAATCAGTCTGACCCTGTGCCTCATGGGAACAGTCCAGCCCGAACTGCCAAGCCATGTCTTCCCTGGACCGGAAACAACCATCCTGGGACCGGTTTCTGGCTATTCAGCCGTCATCAGCCAGGCTAGCTTGAATCCAGTGGCAAAGTGAGCAAGGGACCCACATCTGGGCATACCCTGCCAACTTAGGGAGAACAAAGCGATACCAAAGGGGATGATGGACTGAGCGCTTGAGCTAATCAAACACTCACCCCCAGTCAACTGATCTGGGTTTAATCCATCATCATTCTTTAGCTCACTCCACCACCCCAGTTCAGACATGGCCATATGCAAATCAGTCTGACCCTGTGCCTCATGGGAACAGTCCAGCCCGAACTGCCAAGCCATGTCTTCCCTGGACCGGAAACAAGCATCCTGGGTCCGGTTTCTGGCTATTCAGCCGTCATCAGCCAGGCTAGCTTGAATCCAGTGGCAAAGTGAGCAAGGGACCCACGTCTGGGCATACCCTGCCAACTTAGGGCGAACAAGCGATACCAAAGGGGATGATGGACGGAGCGCTTGAGCTAATCAAACACTCACACCCAGTCAACTGATCTGGGTTTAATCCATCATCATTCTTTAGCTCACTCCACCACCCCAGTTCAGACATGGCCATATGGAAATCAGTCTGACCCTGTGCCTCATGGGAACAGTCCAGCCCGAACTGCCAAGCCATGTCTTCCCTGGACCGGAAAGAAGCATCCTGGGACCGGTTTCTGGCTATTCAGGCGTCATCAGCCAGGCTAGCTTGAATCCAGTGGCAAAGTGAGCAAGGGACCCACGTCTGGGCATACCCTGCCAACTTAGGGCGAACAAGCGATACCAAAGGGGATTATGGACGGAGCACTTGAGCTAATCAAACACTCACCCCAGTCAACTGATCTGGGTTTAATCCATCATCATTCTTTAGCTCACTCCACCACCCCCAGTTCAGACATGGCCATATGCAAATCAGTCTGACCCTGTGCCTCATGGGAACAGTCCAGCCCGAACTGCCAAGCCATGTCTTCCCTGGACCAGAAACAAGCATCCTGGGACCGGTTTCTGGCTATTCAGCCGTCATCAGCCAGGCTAGCTTGAATCCAGTGGCAAAGTGAGCAAGGGACCCACGTCTGTGCATACCCTGCCAACTTAGGGCGAACAAAGCGATACCAAAGGGGATGATGGACGGAGCGCTTGAGCTAATCAAACACTTACCCCCAGTCAACTGATCTGGGTTTAATCCATCATCATTCTTTAGCTCACTCCACCACCCCAGTTCAGACATGGCCGGGTATGCCCAGACGTGGGTCCCTTGCTCACTTTGCCACTGGATTCAAGATAGCCTGGCTGATGAGGGTTTTGAACCCGAAACCGGTCCCAGGATGCTTGTTTCCGGTCCAGGGAAGACATGGCTTGGCAGTTCGGGCTGGACTGTTCCCATGAGGCACAGGGTCAGACTGATTTGCATATGGCCATGTCTGAACTGGGGTGGTGGAGTGAGCTAAAGAATGATGATGGATTAAACCCAGATCAGTTGACTGGGGGTGAGTGTTTGATTTGCTCTAACGCTCTGTCCATCATCCCCTTTGGTATCGCTTGTTCGCCCTAAGTTGGCAGGGTATGCCCAGACGTGGGTCCCTTGCTCACTTTGCCACTGGATTCAAGATAGCCTGGCTGATGAGGGTTTTGAACCCGAAACCGGTCCCAGGATGCTTGTTTCCGGTCCAGGGAAGATATGGCTTGGCAGTTTGGGCTGGACTGTTCCCATGAGGCACAGGGTCAGACTGATTTGCATATGGCCATGTCTGAACTGGGGTGGTGGAGTGAGCTAAAGAATGATGATGGATTAAACCCAGATCAGTTGACTGGGGGTGAGTGTTTGATTTGCTCTAACGCTCCATCCATCATCCCCTTTGGTATCGCTTTGTTCGCCCTAAGTTGGCAGGGTATGCCCGGACGTGGGTCCCTTGCTCACTTTGCCACTGGATTCAAGATAGCCTGGCTGATGAGGGTATTGAACCCGAAACCGGTCCCAGGATGCTTGTTTCCAGTCCAGGGAAGACATGGCTTGGCAGTTCGGGCTGGACTGTTCCCATGAGGCACAGGGTCAGACTGATTTACATATGGCCATGTCTGAACTGGGGTGGTGGAGTGAGCTAAAGAATGATGATGGATTAAACCCAGATCAGTTGACTGGGGATGAGTGTTTGATTTGCTCTAACGCTCTGTCCATCATCCCCTTTGGTATCGCTTGTTCAGCCCTAAGTTGGCAGGGTATGCCCAGACGTGGGTCCCTTGCTCACTTTGCCACTGGATTCAAGATAGCCTGGCTGATGAGGGTTTTGAACCCGAAACCGGTCCCAGGATGCTTGTTTCCGGTCCAGGGAAGACATGGCTTGGCAGTTCGGGCTGGACTGTTCCCATGAGGCACAGGGTCAGACTGATTTGCATATGGCCATGTCTGAACTGGGGTGGTGGAGTGAGCTAAAGAATGATGATGGATTAAACCCAGATCAGTTGACTGGGGTGAGTGTTTGATTTGCTCTAACGCTCCGTCCATCATCCCCTTTGGTATCGCTTTGTTCGCCCTAAGTTGGCAGGGTATGCCAGGACGTGGGTCCCTTGCTCACTTTGCCACTGGATTCAAGATAGCCTGGCTGATGAGGGTTTTGAACCCGAAACCGGTCCCAGGATGCTTGTTTCCAGTCCAGGGAAGACATGGCTTGGCAGTTCGGGCTGGACTGTTCCCATGAGGCACAGGGTCAGACTGATTTACATATGGCCCTGTCTGAACTGGGGTGGTGGAGTGAGCTAAAGAATGATGATGGATTAAACCCAGATCAGTTTACTGTGGTTGAGTGTTTGATTTGCTCTAACGCTCCGTCCATCATCCCCTTTGGTATCGCTTTGTTCGCCCTAAGTTGGCAGGGTATGCCCAGACGTGGGTCCCTTGCTCACTTTGCCACTGGATTCAAGATAGCCTGGCTGATGAGGGTTTTGAACCCGAAACCGGTCCCAGGATGCTTGTTTCCGGTCCAGGGAAGACATTGCTTGGCAGTTCGGGCTGGACTGTTCCCATGAGGCACAGGGTCAGACTTATTTGCATATGGCCATGTCTGAACTGGGGTGGTGGAGTGAGCTAAAGAATGATGATGGATTAAACCCAGATCAGTTGACTGGGGGTGAGTGTTTGATTTGCTCTAACGCTCCATCCATCATCCCCTTTGGTATCGGAGTATTTAAAGGCAGGCACTATTCCCATTGGCCTAAGAGTATGTAACATACCGGAACATCGTCAGGAAATGTTTAGAAAAGTGGGCACTTATTTCCAATCGCTGTTCTCGTGATTGGATGATTCTAATCATCGAGACAGCCAGGAAACTTGTTTCCAACCTTTTGAAAGAAATTGAGGAACTGGAGGATAAACTAAATCAAAACAATTCAGTAGAAGAAGCTAAAAAGAAAATAGAAGACATAAACATTGAATTAGATTCTTTTTCTGAATATTTACTGAAACGGAAAACATAAAAACTTCGTAAGGACATCTGGTTTTTCTCACAGGAAAAAATATATTCTTTCCTCACGGAGAATTATTATACCTCCAGTGGAGGAGCAAGCTCCCACTCCGATCAACAAGTGTGGACTAACCGCAAGGTTCTCACGTTTTCAGACACCACAGATTCGGACGGAGACGAGCAGTCCCCCCACCGAGACACATTTAACAACAGAAGGGGACATTTTGATAGACCAGGACCCAGCAACCAGTTTTTTAGGGAACGGCCGAGGGGGGAACTATCGCCCCAGATATCCGAACCAACAGAGGGGACAATTTGTTTCCCAGGAACAACCACAGCAATACATACGCACGAGACAGCAACAATATTGGCGGAACTAAATAACATCCCCATTTTCAATCTTAGTAAAGAAAACCTTGATCATAATCTAGTAAGTCTTCTTACCAAAGGACTTTCGTTCATACCGTCAGCCCGACTTTCCAAATTCGAACTCTGAAGAGACTTGTTCGCGTTTTTTCGTAGAGTTAGACTAAAAAAAAATGTTCTCAATAAAGACACTACAGAAGATCTTAGTCTATCGGGACTCAAACTACCGTCCACGTTTATACCTAGTCTAGACCAGTTAGACCCCGAAGTAGAAATTTTTGAAAAATCGGTGCTTTCGAAAATTCATAGCATCACCAGATTTGTTTCCCCTCCGGTCTCCAATCTTACTGAACAAGAAAATATGGCGCTCAGTAAATTCAAAAATAGACCAGAATTTACCATCAAACCCTGCGATAAGGGCGGTGGAATAGTTATCTTTGATAGTGCGATCTATAACACCAAAATGAGGGACATGCTTGCTGTCCAGGAACATTATCATAAAATGAGAGGCCATTCTGAAAGCAGAGTCAAAGCTAAAATCTATGACTTATGTAGGGAAGCAGAGCAAGATGGCATCATAACCAGAAAAGAGTTTGACTTCCTTACACCGGTTACGACTAGGACCCCTATTATTTACGGGGTACCAAAAACTCACAACAATTCTTCTGACCCCCCACTACGACCCATCGTGTCCACGATAGGATCGGCCACCGAGCCTCTTTCTAAATATATAGATGTCTTTTTAAAGCCTCTAGTTGCCAGGTTACCATCACATGTCAGGGATACCGGTCATCTTATCTCCAAGATAGAGAATAGACCATTTAATAGTAATACTCAAATCCTGGTTACTATGGATATTGAAGCGCTGTATACTAACGTGCCACAACAGCAGGCCCTATTAGTAGCGCGTCAATATCTGGAACAGGCGGGTACTGACTATAACTCAGACTTCATAATCCAATGCCTGGGAATTGTGTTGAGTGAAAATTTCTTCGAATTTGATGGAGAGATCTTTAAACAGGTGAAGGGAGTCAGCATTGGGGCCGCCTGTGCCCCCAGAGTAGCCAATCTTTATATGGGCAACTTCGAGCAAAAGTTCATATATAATGATATAGCTCCCTTTTATGAAAATCTACTGACATGGCATCGATTTATAGATGACATTTTCTTCATCTGGGAAGGTGAGGAGAGTGACCTGGACCAATTCCTGGAATGGATTAATTTATGCGATGAGCATCTCAAGTTCACTCCCAATAAGAGCAGGGATAAAGTTGAATTTTTGGATGTGTGGATAGAAAACAGAAACCAACACATTGCGGTGTCCCTTTACACCAAACCCTCTGCGAAGAACACACTCCTTCATTACAGCAGCTATCACCCGCGCTGTCAAAAAGATGGGATCCCCTTTAGTCAGTTCTTACGCTTGCGAAGGAACTGTACTGATATACATGATTTCAATCAGCATGCTGATACCCTGAAAGGGAAACTTCTCACCCGTGGATACCCCAAGAGATTGGTGCGGGAGCTAAATATTTCGACAGAGATACGATGTTCCGTCCCAAATCCAAAATCACAGACAACAAATTGGTCTGCGTGACCCGCCATTCCAACCTCAACCAGAAAATTCAGCAAGCGGTTTATTCGGAGTGGCATTTACTGAATCTTAGGGACGATGTCCCCAAAATCCCCAAGCCCATATTTGCTTTCCGACGCAATAAGAATCTTCGGAATTTTCTGGTCAGGGCTAAAGTAGATAAGAAAGTTTCCTTTCTTCAAAAATCCATTACAGGAGATGTACCCGTAAAAGACAATCACAGATGTGGCACGTGCCACGCCTGCGACCAAGCCATTACTGCAGATTCCATGACCATCAACCACAAGACCATTAATCTGAATCATATGACCAATTGCAGGACCTCAAATGTAGTATATTGCATAGTTTGTCCCTGCAATCTTGTCTACATTGGGGAAACTGGCAGAGAGATCAGAGTACGCATAGGAGAACATAAATCCAATATGCGAACTAAAAGAACATCTGCTCCCCTGGTCCAACATTGGACACAACTGGGACACACCGAAACTGATCTCTGATGGATTGTGTTAGAGAAAATCTTAACACAAAAAGGACAAGATGCCAATAAAATCCGCAAAACTAGAGAAGTTTTCTGGATTTTTTTTCTCAATGCAGAAAAGCAGGGATTGAATGAAAACACCCCCTGGGAACAAGCAATCTAGATCCTTCTATTTCTGTGACCCTTGATAGGTGCCTTTTTCTCCGTGGCCCCTTATCTATTCTTTTTTTCTTTAATTAGTAAAGGGAGACCATGACTGTGAGTTTTTACATTTTTTCTTTTATATCAGTCAGTTGCTGTTCTTCCATTGCATTGTATGGAGGTCTTCTTTCCTCCACTCGCGGTTTTCTACTCTTCTTATATGGCGCACCTTCTATATAGCCATACTGGGCGCCCGTTTTTACTCTTAGGAACAGTCTTCTTTCTATCTTTATTGTTTGATTTCCGGGAATCTCCTTGCATCACATGTTTCCGACTTTCGATTTATACTGAATGCGCTACCGGTCCATCTGGATCATTTTCTTTTGGACGGTGAGACCATCGGCATCGCACCGTAACTCCAGGACCATTCTGGCCACTCTGCAGAGGGACTCAACTACGGCTGGGAAGGGTTTCTATCCTTTGCTACCCCTGGATATACGCCGACCCCTGCTGACGCTCATCTTGGCGCCTCCGCCATACCAGCGCAGCGTGCTACTGCCCTCCACCCCGGGGACGGGACCCTCTCCGGGCAGGCGCCCATTCCTGTGGAAGCCCCCCGTATCTCCGCTGCATTAAGAGGTTAGAACTGGTGTGCTTCGGGCGATAGTGTCATGACTTAGGCTTTGTTTTTCTATTTGCTTCTGGTCAAAAGAGCACAGCATTTATGTTGGATCTCTTATAGGCCTTTGTTGCTTATCATTTTTTTGTATCTTTATTCCATCTTGTTTCAGCTGCTTGACTTCTCCCGTGGAACCGGCACGCTGTTGACTGTTTTCTTATTGCCTGTCCCGAACAACCACCGGACCTTGATTTACTGTTGAGGTTTTCCCCCGCATGCGAAAGATTTGAAGTTATTTATTCATCTAAAACCTCTTCATCTTTCCAAGGTATCATGTTTGTTTCTCCCAGTATTCCCATCTAGTTCAATTATGAGGTTTACGGGCATGAGGACTTGCCTTGCAAGTCTGTAACTTCTTTATTTATTTTTCTCGTCTTCTTCAGTATTTATCCACGAGGTTGTCACTACACAGGAAGAACCTCCTGACCATTTCCTATATCCAAGATCCGGTAGTATTTCATTGGATGTAAGTGCAGGGCTATTCTCTTAATTCCCTTCCGAGCCATGCAATTATCATTTTAACTGCCCTTCTAGATATTCTGAGCACGTGGTATCTTTTAAACTCTCACTATTGCTTGACTTTTTTCTATTTTTTGGTTCATTCTTATCTTAAGATATCTTATCTTAACTTTTATGATATCTTTGGGTTTCTTTATATCTGGGACTTGACCAATTATTTAGGCTTTCTATTATGGACACTTGTTTCTCATTTTACACTCTGTCTTTGCATGTCGACACAGGTAAAAACACTGGAATGATTGATCGTTTATTAAGCTATATTGCACCTTCACCAGGTTTTGGTTAGAGCATTTTGTTTTAGGGGAGACAGTATGTGCGATTACATCCATTTATTTATGTCTTTTTTTATTGTAGCCAACATTGGAGCACCATTTTCAAGAAGAGACAGTGACTGTTTATCATTCAGTCTCATTTGTTTATATTACCACTCCCCACTCCACCATATCGCTCTGTTGTTTGACTTTCAAATTCTCCAGTGCCCTGAGGAAGGTGAAGGCTTTTCTTAGCCACACACCAAAACGCGCGTCGGCACCGTGCAAGACAGAAACCATATAGTGGTATCACTGGATATTATTCTGTCAATACATTACCACTATTCCACTACTTCTTTCCGGTTTCTGAGGATTATTTGATTTTTAATATGTGGGAATGTTGAATGAATGTATGAGGTTGATTGCTGAGAGTCTATTTGTTGAGTTGACGATTTTATTATGAGTTCTATGTGGACAGTGTGGTGGGCGAGTCTTTATGTACTTTTTTGAGTATTTCCATGTCATGTATTCTTGCTATATTTTTTCCCTATGGATGTACCTTTATTGTAAATGTATTTGTGGTGATTTGATTCCTACAACTAGTGATTTAAAAACTATGTTAACTTAATAAAACAGAGAAAAAAGTCTTTTTGTATTTAGTATTGTTTGCCTGACAGGTGATTTATATACCTGTCACTCTATGAATGCGATATTTTTCTGACATTTATTTAGTTCTTCTTCCCTGGACACTCTACCTTGCCTCATATCTGCAAGAGACGTTGTCACGTCCTATTAATATTTTTGGGCAGGTGACATTTCCTTCCCTCAGTACAGTACTCCACAATTCATCAATTCATCACATATTTACCCTAAGTGGTAATGACAACTTATTACTACAGGGATCTGACTACACTCTGGAACTCTGAGGCACATTGTAGCCTGGGGAGATCGGAATGAGGCAGTTACACAGAGTTACATTTGTATGTCAGACATTTACCTGTTCCTCTGGTGAGCCATAGAGCTGGCCATACAGGGGAAGGACTCCATCCACTAATGTATCCAGCTCTTCTGGAGAGAAGGCACAAGCCCTCTCACCTGTTTGGCCTAGCATGACTAGTCCCAGAGGTGGCAAACAGCAGCTAAATTTGAGAAGATGTGGTTCACAGCAGTGTCAGGAGGCAAGTGAGTTATTTTTCAAAAATCAGCATACATATATGCCACGCAAGCTCTCATCAGGGTTGACGGTCACAGTCATTGGACAGCGACACTCAAAACAATAACATTGGCCTATGGCTGTCTGTGTGCACCGTGGATGTTACAGCCTACCACGGAGTCAACTTCTGCTTGCGCTCTTAGATTCAGCATGTCCTACAATCGTGGTCAGGCATCTGCCATCTTCGCGGTTGCAAGTACAGTAAAGGGGAATGCGAATTGGGTGTGTGCACCACTAGAAAGGAGTTCACAATTGTTTATAAGGTTATAAAACGTTTGCTCTGCACTTTCATTTGCAGCAAAAGGACAGTGTGTTGCGTTAGTGTGTCCGATTTTACCATGGTGCATTGTACACCGCCTGTGAGTAACTTAATTCTGAGAAAATCAGATATAATATCATAAGAGTGATCTTGATACATGTTAGAAGGTATGATTGGCACATTTCTGTGACAGACACATGTGAAGAGCACAATAGTAATTGGAGGTGTATGTTGGACTGTACACAATCTATATGTGTAGGATCATGGTTTCACAAAGATGTTCTTTTTCAACATAACTTTACCCTTCTGTGAAACATATTTCGCTCTGAACACTGTGCCCACTGTTATCACTGTTTGTAAATGGACACATAGGTACCCTGGAAGAGAGAGAAGGAGGTGGCCTCCTGTGTACTACCTATTTCCAGACCTCCAAACCATGGAAGAGAGGGATGTGATAAAAAAGTTTCAGCTGAATAGGCTAACAACCCGCAATTTATGTCATCAGTTGGAGTCTGATCTCTTGCTGCAGAAAACACATCCAACATGTGTCAGATCAATAGTTAAACTGATGGTAGCACTGCATTTTCTTGCCACAGGTTCTTTCCAGTACACAGTGGCAATTTCTGGTGGTATGTCTCAACCAATGTTCAGTCGTGTGCTGGGAGAAGTAATTTCTTCTTTAATGAGACACATTGACAGCTACATCCAGTTCCCCAGATAGCAAGATTTGGCAAAAGGAAGACAGAGTTCTGTGGGATAGCTCACATGCCACATGTGATCAGATCGATTTATGGCACCCATATTGCCTTGGTACCACCGCACAACAGGGAAAAAGCTTACTGAAACAGCAAACACTTCCATTCAATCAATATGCAAATTGTCTGCCTTGCGGATTTGTACATTTCAAAAGTCTGTGCCTGGTTCCCAGAAACAGTACATGACTCCTTCGTACTGAGGAACAGCAGCATACCTCAGCTGATGTCACAACTCCAAACATAGAGGGCCTGGTTAGTTGGTGAGTATGAAATGTCCTAACTCTGTATGGGTAATGTCAAGGTAGGTCAACATAGAGTTTGTGACAAATTGTTGCACTTATGTCTGACTTACATCTTGGTGAGTCTGCATATCCCAACCAAATATCGTTGTTTCCACCACTGAGGGACCCAACAACGCCAGGGAAAGTCCTCTTCAGTGATGACCAGGGGAGAACACAGTATCCTGTGGAGCGGGCTTTTGGGCTCCTGAAGGCCAGATTCAGATGTCTAGAGAAGACAGACTGAGCCCTCCTCTGCTCACCGGGAAGGTGTGCCAAATCACTGTGACCTGCTGCATGCTGCACAACATCATCCTGTGATGCAACATCCCTATCATCGCAGAGGATGCCGATCACAGCAATCCACCAGGTTAAGACCATGAAATTCCAAATGATGATGATAGTGATGAAGAAGAAGGTTGGGACTTTCGTCAGGATCTCATCAACAACTTCTGCTCCTGCGTGTAAGTACTTTTATTATATTACATTACTAGGACTGCTGCAACACCTCATGTTGTGATGATGCCAGAAGTCTGTGAAGCAGATTTATAAGTAAAACCAGACCTGGACAAGTTGTGGTCAAAGGTGTATTTGGAACAAGACTATGACACATGTGAGTCTTGTTTCTGTTGCAGTTTTACGCCACATTGCAGGGCAAGACTCTGTTCTCCAGATATTGACTATGTGGAATATTGTATATGTTAAAATTCTAATGTACTGTTTAAATGTTGTACCATTCTAGATTCCTACACCATTTCATCTTCATTTGGAAATGTCAGAGCTGTGACATCTGTGGCCGTATGTTTCTGTTTGGAAGTACAAGGGTGACATGGCTGGCTCCTGGAGCTGAAAGACACAGAGTTTGGGAGTACAAATTCGGAAGCAAGACAATTTGCAGAGGAATTGAATAGGAGGTCGGACTTTTACTATGGACTTGTTCCCTGTTGTGTGCTGATCCTTCCTGATACAATATGTGTACCATCATGGACTCCAATTGCATGTGGGAGTGTAGTATACTTATGCAAAGCACACTTCACATTGGCTTAATCATGACGTCAGGTGAACTGGATATAGCTGTGAATGTGTCTCTTCGAATACAAGAGGAGTTTTCCTAGCACACGAATGAACATTGTTTGTGACATACCACCAGATAACCCCCCTGTGTACTGGATGGAAACTGGTGGAAAACTATTGCAGTGCAGCCCTCACTTTGACTATTGGTGTGATTAATGATTATGAATTGAAGGAATTTAATAATAACATGCTGCAAAGAAGACCAATATATTTTCCTGTATTGTGGCAATATTAATCTATGCTTTTAAGAAAACTGATTATTTTTTTTAAAAAAGGGATTTCTTTTAAATATGCACATTTAATTTGTATTAATTATAAGATATTGTGACGGTTTTTATTAACTAATAACAATAAAATTAAACTTATGAAACTAATTGGTGTGATACTTGTTGGATTTGTGTTGTGAGGCAGGAGAACAGGGACCAAGTCATGATATTGATCCATTCTGAATGGCCTCAACACCTCCAAAACATCTTACATGTTCCTTTCTTCCATGTATTGTTGTAGGGATTCTGCACATACACAGAGCTATGCACAGGATAATAGGACCTCGGAGTATAGTGGTGAGCCAACCATGCCCCTTAGTACCCACAATTCCAATCCGACTAGCTTTAGCATCTCATTTGCAGCGCAGCTACCAATGATTAGACAACCCAGAACACGGTCTCTCTCAGGACTCGCGGGAGCAAGAACACTCTTTCATAACTCACTCATACTTGTCCACAACGTGCGTAATAAGAGACACAGTATAGTTTAAAATGTTTATTTCATCTATCGTGCTCTAAGATACAATACACGTGCCAGTACTATCAGCATAATGCATAATGATAAAATAATAAGCATGGTTACAATTCCATAGAATACAAACGGGGATAGCATTTTATATATATAGTGGATATAGGGCTTAATGGCCTTACCACCCTCCCCATGCTAGTTTATTAAAAATAGAAGACCTCTGGGCTTTGTCGGATGGACCCCCATACCTTGATATCTAGATGCAAGGTTTACATCATCAGACAAGCACAGCTCTTCTCTCTGGAAAGGTCTTTCTCCAAGTGTCATAAACAGCGAGATCATAATATTAAAAGCACACGAATTTCACCAGTGCAGCTGTATTCTGTGTTATGTCTAAGTGCGAGGGGCTGACCAGATCAGCAAGAACAAGGGACATTGTTTTTCGACCTTGTACATGTTGTGCAGACGAAACCCACAGGGAACAGGAGAAAAGGTGAAATGCAAAAAGGCAGACAGTTCTAATATAGCCGGGCACAAACAGAGTCTGGAAAACAAAGTCACAAAGTAACGTGTGCAAAAAAGGCATCATGGCAGCCAGGCCTAAGCTAACTTAGCAATGTAGACAATGAGGCCACAAACCACACTACAGTATGTTATGTCTGTGATTATAAATGATTTTCTACCAATTTATTTTGGTGTACTATTTTCTTTTCTATGTAATTGACATCATGATAGCCTATTGTATTTCAGATGGAAGAAAGAAGGTAGTTCTCAAAAGATTTCTGTGGGCGTTTTTGTGACACATGGCTATGAACCTATGGTAAAAAATGTGTACATGCTAAATATCCATTCCTACACAAGCAACACTTTAAGATTTATAAACCTCAGATGGGAATACATGAATGTGTTGGTAGATATGAGCTACACTAGAACAGTCAAGGAACTTCAGAGAAGTGCATTTATTTCCATGAACAATGAGGAATTAAACAATATGTGATATGGGGAACAATGAAAATGAACAGTGAAGGAGTCAGCCATGGTGGATGAAGGAATTATTGTAGAGGATAAATTGTTTGGAGTCCAATGTCCAACATGCTTCTGCCATCAGAATGTGAAATGGGTCCAGAAATAGTCCACAAAGAGAATGATAGTCATTCATAGGGGGAAATTAGGTCCAAAGCTTCTTGCTGGTGGTGGTCTTGGTCTTGTCAACCAAAGAGGCTGGATATTTACATAAACCGCACGGCCTGCAAGTGCGGGGGGGATCCGCAGATGCAGTGACTGGGATGCTGGCTGTGGTTTGCTCCTCTGGCATGATTGACCTCCCTTCATGTGGCTGAAGCTGATGTAGGGGGGCCTGATGGGAAGCCACCACAGGAAGAGGTAGATGCTGGTGGAAAAACCCTGGTCAGAGTGTTGTGTATGTCCACCAGCACCCCAATGAGGCAGCCCATGTTGGTATTGTGGGCTGCAAACTCTGTGTGTGTGTTATTCTGCACCTATTTCATCTCCCTGATTAAGATCAGTATCTGGTCCACCTTGTCTTGGGACTGATGGTATGCTCCCAAGACCTGGTCGATGTTCGACTGAGGGTGAATGTCCCCAGTGGCCTCCCTCTGCTGGCCCACAGATTCCCTCCTACTACCCCTGTCCCAATGATCCTGTGACCTTTGCAGTTTGGGGTGGTGACAGGAACCTCAGGAGCCTGGACTGGGGAGCATAAAATGGGGCCACTGTGCTAGGGGCATGGGTTATTGGAAGCAGCCGGTAGCTGAATAATTGCAGGGGGGTAGTGTTGCGGACACATTGAAACTCACTGCTGGGGCCTGCCCAGTCAGTCCGCATGGACCAGCACTGTTGTCCATGTCAGGCTCTCCTGCACTGTCGACTCGACTGGGGTGCAGTGGTGTTCTCTTTCTTGACAGAGCTCTGGCCACTTGGTATGATTGATAGACCTGTTGGGTAATAGAGAACATTGTTATAGTCTGATGTGTCATATGTACCTTCTGATCTTGTAACAGACTTAGTGAAACCTAGAGAGAGAAAAGCAATAGGTAAAGATTAATGTGTTGATAGTTTCAGATTTCATCCACATGTTATTCTGACAATTAACGACTACATACTCATGTAGTTCGGATACCAGCTCATAGCATGTCCAGAGCTGTAGGGTGTTTTTTAATGTAGAATACATTACATTTAACACCCATTCCATCCAACACATTAGAGATGTGTTTGGTTATTTTGCACTTTTCAAGGCCCAGCTGAGTACAAGATAGAAGTTGACACAACCTCCTTTTGTCTTTACCATTTGTGCTCATGTGACCAGTGCCGAGTCAATGGGTCACCTTTAGATTTTTGTTACTGACTTTCTATGTTGGCCCAACTCACTTGGTATGTCATACATCATGACAGTTGATGTGACTAGGGCTGCATACAGGACAGTATAGTGACATATATTTGAGAAGCGCATTGGATATAGCCTGTTCAATCCATGGGAGTTGTGGATCAGTTGTTTTTTGTGTAACAAATGACATTGTGTACATAGAAACCTCAAACCTGTTTTTGGATGACTGACACAGGGCATCATTGTAGTTGTAGTCATTTGAATACCATATTGCCTGCCATATCTAGATGGATGGTGTCATACCTGCAGCCATTGATCTGTTGGTATGAGTTATACCTTTACATTGGGTGAGATCAGATGTATCAGGGGACATTTTCATTTCTAATACACTTAAAGGCATCATAGCATGGTGTGAGACTTGCTCTAACCTAGCCTAAATGTGATACGATACATTCATGCAGGAACTATTTCACCTCTGACACTGATAGCTTCCAGTTTGTAAATTAGGGAAATATTTGCTACAGTATCAAAACAAGAATGGGGGGAGAGCGAGGAAAGATAAAGGGACGTCCCTGTCCCCAGGTTCAATATATAAACAATGTGGACGCCACTGGAAAAGACAAGGAGTTAGGACTCACTGTGGTAATAAACAGTGCCACAAAACCATTAGGTTTTATTAAAAGACCCCTCACACACCAACCTGGTTGGTGTCATGCTTCATCATTGGGGTCCCAACCGGGTGGCCGAATGCCGCCCGGTTGTGCTACAATGCCTGATTACAGCGGAGCTGGTGTGGTGTATTAGTGTGATGTGAGATGTGCAATTTAAAAATATCTCTGGGAATCCTTGCCAAATGTATTTATTGATGGCGGCCCAGGATATGTTAAAATCCGAGAGCGCAACTAATGGAGTTATTTTAAACCTATAGTTGTCTGTGATGGGTCTACATGTTTCAGCCCCTGTAAGAAAATAGAGGGGGCTTTCATCAGGACCGGGTGAAAAAGGTGAGTGAGTGGCAAAATAAGGCCACGTGAGTATTAAAAAATCACAACACACACGCTAAGGTGTGTTGGAGGAAATGAGGGGAGTCGGTACTTACGACCCCACTTGGAGAAACCTGTAAAGGAAAAGACAAGACAACAACATATAAAGGAAAAAAGGAAGCAACATAAAATGCAATCTTTTGCTTGATAAGGTGCCTGTCTATGACTATATGATGGGCATAGCAGTGAGTCCTTGTAGTCTGGTAGCCTGCTAAAACAGTGTTATATTGTAAAAGTAGCTTGTAATTGTGAAAACGGCTAGTCCAGGTGAAGGAATAGCATGCTGGTCAGCAGTGACGTGATGATATCAATAGCGAGTACTGTGAAGTACGTGCAGCATGCTAAGAGTGACAACTTCTAGGGCAAGTAACGTCCTGGGATGTCTACTGAATGCAGCGAAATTAAGCAGTATAGGTAGTACACATTCTACTAGCCAAAGTGGCCGGTGTGTCGACTGTGGCACAAGTGACCGGCACTGTTTGCAACGTGCAGCAAGTTGCTGAAAAACACGTGTTTTTAAAGAAAGTGAAGTACAAAATGCGGTTAAAAAGAGAACATAATTACACTAGAATAAAGTGTCTAGCAGCATATCAGGGCCCGGGAGGGGAATCGTCTGTAGTCACACACTGTGGCAAAAGGGGAAATGAGGAAGAAATGATGAGAGGCATCTAGACAATTGACACAACTGTATACGGAGAACGTATACGTGGCTGATCATGTCGGCAATAAAGAAAAGAATGCGCTAAACTTAGCGCACTGACGAGTAGAATAATCTTACTTCGTCAAGACGGATATCCCGCTACAACCTACTTCGATCTCCCGTGGACCCGGCTGCTGGCGTTTGTGTCGGTGCCGGGGTTTTAGTAACGGGAACGTCGGCGTGAGAATACGTCCCACGGCGAAAAGGCTAGAGAGCTCACTTAGGGTGAACCACGCATGTGCGGGCGCCATGATGGAGTGATGGAAAATGTCCATACCAGCCGATGGGTGGATGCCAGAGTAATCTAAGTAGGGGGGCTCGTCAAAGAATGGCAGTGCGACATGGTGAAGTCAACCTCATGTGTGCAGGATGGTGAAATGTTAAAATGGCAAGAGGTGAGAAAAGGCTAGCGCTCTCTATATGTGCTAGCCACGGATGTGACGGGCGCCATATTAGAGTGGTGAAAACATTAATTCAGTCAGCCAAAAGGTGGGGGCCGGGGACCAACAGAGGACAGAATACCTAAACGGGGGGAAGGTCAATTAAATAAATTGGACATCCGGACGGGATGTGGAAAGTATACACAATAATCAAAATACCTAAAAATGAGGCCATCATGAAAAAGCCCGTGGGGTGATAATTGGGCATCTACGGTCTAATCTGGTGGCACAAAAAAGGGCGCTCCCGGATTGAGTGGGCACCATGTGATATTGAGAGTTGCCAGCAGATAGAAATGAGCAGAATGGTGGATACCATGTCCGAGTTTACTCATTTATCGAAGTGGCTATGATCTAAATATAGGGTAATGCCACAGTTACTTGCTGAGGGAGTTCCAAGGGATATTATCGTTTAAACCAGTCAGATGGCTGGATAAGCGATAAATCCATCGCTGTTCCTTCTCCAGTAGGCGACTTTGGATGTTGGGGTTGGTCGATTCCAATGTTTCAATTACGACCCACCGCATATCATTAGTGGTGTGTCCTGCCTCTAGGAAATGGTTTGTCATCCTGGTGGTGTTTTTCTTGCAGCGAATGGTGCTGCGATGCTCACAGATACGTGTCTTTACTTTTCTGTTGGTCATGCCTATGTATATAAGGCCACAGGGACAGGTAATGCGGTAGATGGCGTGTGCAGTGTTACAGTTGGTGTGCTTCCTGATAACCCAGGTTTTGCCTGGTTCTAGTGATAAACTTTTAGTGGTTTCAGTAATGTGACACACACTACAATTTCCGCATGGGTAATGGCCCATTATATTGGGAAGGCCCCATGCGTTAAGAACAGTATTGTTCAATTGGGGAGGTTGTTTAGGGCGTGTGGATACAAGGGTGTCCTTTAGAGATCTGGACCTTCTATAGGACAACAAGGGTTTTTCCCACTTTAGTTTCCCAGTGTGCAGTATGTTCCAGTTTTTTTAACGATTTGAGACACTTTGTTTGAAACAGAGTTGTGTGTCACCACACATGTTAGTGGAATGGAGACGTCAGGGCGTTCAATGGTCTCAAGTAAGCCCTCTCAATTCTGATTGCGGGCACGTTTTTGTGCTTTAGCTGTTATCTTTTTGGGATAACCACGGTGCAGTAGCTTGACACTGAGGGCGTTTGCCTGTATTTTGAAATCACGTACGTCACTACAATTCCTGCGTAAACGTAGAAACTGGCCGTAGGGGAGGTTTTCACGTAATATTCTCGGGTGAAAACTAGAGTAGTGTAACAGTGAATTACGGGCTGTAGGTTTGAAATGAGTTTTGCTGCTAAGTATTCCATTGTCAGCTGTTATCTCCAGATCCAAGAAGACCATGTTGTGCCGATGGACATTATGGGTGAACTTTAGATTTGGGTCACAGGTGTTAATCCACTGACAGAAGGTCGTGAGGGAATCTTCGCCGCCCTCCCAGATGAGAATGATGTCATCGATGTATCGTTTATAGAATGTAATCTGATGAATTTGCGGTCTGTTGTTAAAGAAAAGATAAGTCATTTCAAAGTTGTGGACATACAGTCCAGCCACACTGGGAGCGAAGACGCTTCCCATGGAAGTTCCATATTTTTGGAGGTATATTTCGCCTTCAAATTCAAAGTAATTATCTTTGAGTGCTAGTGATGCACACTCTAAAATGAATTGTTTGGGAGTGTGGTAATTCCAAACCGTGTTGTCCAGAGCCAATTTGAGTACAGTAAGAGTGTCGTCTTGTGGCAAGCTGGTGTATAAGCTTTCCACGTCCAGACTGACAAGGAAGGAAGTTTCTGGGTTGTATGTCAAATTGTCAATCTGTCGTAGGAGGTCTTTAGTGTCCTTCAAGTAGGTGTTAGTAGACTGTACTATGGGTTGTAAAAGAAGTCGCAGTAGCGAGAAAGGGGTTCCAGCAATGACCCTATACCCGAGAGGATGGGGCGTCCAGGGGGTGGTATCTTGTTCTTGTGTATCTTGGGAACCGTATAAAAATACGGAATTTTCCCTTCTGTGGTGATGAGAAATTGGGCTTCCTGTCTGGTAATTTGCCCTGTATTTTCTGCTTCAGTCACCAAATCATGGATTTTCGTTTTGAGGTGAGCACTGGGATCCTCCGTAAGTTGTTGGTAATTTTTGGTGTCATTAAGGAGGCGTTTGCACTCATTGCGGTAATCTTCTTTATTCAGAATGACAATACCTCCACCTTTATCCGCTGGTTTAATGATGATGCTTGCATTGGATGTAAGGGTTTTTAGCGCCTGTCGCTCCTTGTTGCTCGTGTTTTGGAAAGTGTGGTCTTCCTTTAAAGCTTCGATCTCTTTGAAGACAGCTTGCTCATAGACCAGTATTTCCGGAGGTATGGCACTAGGTGGTGGAATGAAGGTAGATTTGATTTTAAAGTGGGTATCACCTTGTTGTCTGGAATCTGGTTGCTCCTGAAGATTTTCGAAGAAGGCTTTTAGTTTGAGCTTGCGGAAAAATTCTGCAAGTTCGCAATGCAGCTGGAATTTATCCAATTTGGTAGTCGGTGCAAATCCTAGTCCTTTGTTGAGGATGGTTTCCTCAGTGGGGCTGAGCTCTTATGAAGAGAGGTTGGTCACGAGATTTACCTGGAACTCGGGCCTGGTTGTTGGTCCCTTGTCTTGCTTCTTTTTTGGGCTCCTGAATGTTGGTCGTCTTACCACTGGACCTGAGCTTGTCGGCGTCTCCTGCCCCGTCCACGGCGGCCTCCCCCTAAAAAATGAAACCCTTGGTTTTGATTCATATACGGTGGAGGTGGTCCAAAGGGGGGGTTCCAGCCATACATGAAATGTGGGTTCATCTGGGGGTATGGGGTTTGAAACTGCATGTTAGTACCTGGAGAGGGTTGTGGCCATGGTTGTTGCCAACTGGTGTTCCTGCCTCTTCCCTGTTGTCTGTTCCGGTAGCTCCCTGTGCTGGAGCTACTGCTGGCAGGTGAGTCCTCATCTGAAGAGCCTCCTGAGGTGTCTGAGTGTTTTGATGGATTGAAGTCTTCTGCAGTATATGAATAAGTTTTTAGGTATGAAATTTTTTCAGATCTTTCTGAAATTTTTGATCTTCGCTTGGGTAAGTCCCTCTTTGTATTCGTTTATCTCCCTGTTGGTCTCCTCTAATTTCTTCTTGAAAGAGGTCATCGTGGTCTTAAAATGGGTCTCTGTAGCTTGAATCTCTATAAGAATGGCATCGGACAACCTCCTAGCAGTTTGGATGATAAGAATCATCCAGTCTCGCGTACATCTCCATGCTATCTGAGCCCAATCTTTACGAAAAGTGGCATCCTCAAGGAAGATCCGTGGGGCATTGGTGACTATAAGCCCCCTAGGGGCTGTGTTGTTTCGTAAATATTCAGTGAGGATAACTCCGTGGAGGATAGTACGTATTCTGTTCCTCTTCTTTTCATTCAGGTTGTCCCAATCCGCCGTTTGAGCAATAGAGGAAGCTACATTGAAATCCGCCAGAAGCGGTGGATCTGAGAGGATGAGACTGACATCATCCTCTGTGAATCCCAGTCCCTGGTTTTCTGCCATGTTCTCTGTGTAATATGTATAGTAAAAAAGCTATCTGCTCTCGCAGCTGTACGCTGCTGAATCAGTATCAAAACAAGAATGGGGGGAGAGCGAGGAAAGATAAAGGGACGTCCCTGTCCCCAGGTTCAATATATAAACAATGTGGACATACCCACTGGAAAAGACAAGGAGTTAGGACTCACTGTGGTAATAAACAGTGCCACAAAACCATTAGGTTTTATTAAAAGACCCCTCACACACCAACCTGGTTGGTGTCATGCTTCATCATGGGGGTCCCAACCGGGTGGCCGAATGCCGCCCGGTTGTGCTACAACACCTGATTACAGCGGAGCTGGTGTGGTGTATTAGTGTGATGTGAGATGTGCAATTTAAAAATATCTCTGGGAATCCTTGCCAAATGTATTTATTGATGGCGGCCCAGGATATGTTAAAATCCGAGAGCGCAACTAATGGAGTTATTTTAAACCTATAGTTGTCTGTGATGGGTCTACATGTTTCAGCCCCTGTAAGAAAATAGAGGGGGCTTTCATCAGGACCGGGTGAAAAAGGTGAGTGAGTGGCAAAATAAGGCCACGTGAGTATTAAAAAATCACAACACACACGCTAAGGTGTGTTGGAGGAAATGAGGGGAGTCGGTACTTACGACCCCACTTGGAGAAACCTGTAAAGGAAAAGACAAGACAACAACATATAAAGGAAAAAAGGAAGCAACATAAAATGCAATCTTTTGCTTGATAAGGTGCCTGTCTATGACTATATTATGGGCATAGCAGTGAGTCCTTGTAGTCTGGTAGCCTGCTAAAACAGTGTTATATTGTAAAAGTAGCTTGTAATTGTGAAAACGGCTAGTCCAGGTGAAGGAATAGCATGCTGGTCAGCAGTGACGTGATGATATCAATAGCGAGTACTGTGAAGTACGTGCAGCATGCTAAGAGTGACAACTTCTAGGGCAAGTAACGCCCTGGGATGTCTACTGAATGCAGCGAAATTAAGCAGTATAGGTAGTACACATTCTACTAGCCAAAGTGGCCGGTGTGTCGACTGTGACACAAGTGACCGGCACTGTTTGCAACGTGCAGCAAGTTGCTGAAAAACACGTGTTTTTAAAGAAAGTGAAGTACAAAATGCGGTTAAAAAGAGAACATAATTACACTAGAATAAAGTGTCTAGCAGCATATCAGGGCCCGGGAGGGGAATCGTCTGTAGTCACACACTGTGGCAAAAGGGGAAATGAGGAAGAAATGATGAGAGGCATCTAGACAATTGACCCAACTGTATAGAGAACGTATACGTGGCTGATCATGTCGGCAATAAAGAAAAGAATGCGCTAAACTTAGCGCACTCACGAGTAGAATAATCTTACTTCGTCAAGACGGATATCCCGCTACAACCTACTTCGATCTCCCGATCACCCCAATGATGAAGCATGACACCAACCAGGTTGGTGTGTGAGGGGTCTTTTAATAAAACCTAATGGTTTTGTGGCACTCTTTATTACCACAGTGAGTCCTAACTCCTTGTCTTTTCCAGTGGGTACGTCCACATTGTTTATAAATATTTGCTACACACATAACGGAGATTTGGTTTGTGACTAAAGCGGTTATTTAGGTTTTGTGTGAGTTTGTGAAGTGACACCTACCAGACTCTGCTTCCCCAGGCATTCCATGCATGCCTTCAGAGTGGATGATGGGCAGGACCTGTTATGAGCCCCAATGTACCCCAATGTAGGCCTAGGTAGTTGCACAATCTTTTACCTACATTTGTCCTACCTTGCTCTACATAACAGCTCTGGTGTTGACCTTATACCTAGTTAGGTGCCGAACAAATGGCATGTGGTTTTCTTCGAAAACTATCCTCATTTATTATGCATGAGGATCCTTAGTATCACAGCAGGATTACCATCTTCTGCATAATAACTCTGTACAAAAGTCACCACAATCGTCTTTCTCGGCCGACAGACCACAGTACCATGATACATCTAGGTAGAACCCCTGCGGGTACCTTCCAGGTAAATAAGTATCACACCTTCACCGGCAAATCAGAGAAGAAGGTTCCATGCTGACACGAGACGCCGAAGTCCCTGCACGCAGACACTCCAGCATGCAGTGGTCTGACTTCCCTTGCGGTGTGTCCAACTCGAGACCAAGACGGGGTCCTTCGTTCTTTCCCATCAGGAAATGGGGTTGGTGTACGCATTGATGTTATGTAGGGCCCAGGTTTGGTACTCCGGCATATTCGAAGTTCTGTTGTTTGAACCGCCATGACCCTGATACAGTTTTTATCTTGGAATGTCAATGGGTTGCGAGTTAAAAGTAGGAGGACAAAAATTCTGCAATATCTTAGAGACTCTCCGGCACAGGTTGTCATTCTGCAGGAAACGCATCTCCTAAAAGAGGAGTTAGTGGGAATCTTTAGCAAAGTAAAGTGGGTGGAACATGTTATTGGTACTAATCAGAGCGCCAATATTAGAGGTGTAGCTATCCTGGTTAGAAAAAAAGCCAATGTACGAGTTCTAAAAACAATGGTAGACTCAGGTGGCAGGTGGGTTATTGCTGAATTGTCCATTCAAGGTTTTCTCACAACGGTGGTTGGTTACTATGGACCGAATCGTGATGACCCTTCTGCCCTGAAATCTATTTTTTCAAACTTGCTCGATTTTCCAGAACCAATTATCATGGCTGGCGATTTTAATATAGTTTTAGACCCCTTACTTGACAAATCTCCAAGTAGTAGAGCAAATGTGTTGTCCAAGTCTCGGGTGTATCTGCAAACAATGATGGCACAGTCGGGACTATGTGACGCCTGGAGGGAAAGGTCTGGCTCTCAGTTAGGTGTCTCCTTCTACAACAATAAGTATAGACATAAGTCAAGGATTGACTATTTTTTAGTGAGCCATGATATAAGGGGTAAGAATAAAAACATTGGATATCTGACTCCTCACCTGTCGGACCATGCGGCTGTATGGTTAGATTTGGGCTTAATAGGGAAGGATCAATCAAGAGTATGGACGTTTGATCGTTCATTACTTCTAGATGACCTTGAAGTAAAGTACCTATTTTCAGAAACAGAGTGCTTTTTTAATACTAATATTGGTTTGGCCGAAATCGCAGTAGTATGGGACACTTGGAAGGCTTGTTTGAGAGGCTTGGTTACAAGTAGGGTATGTTATAAGAACAAACAATATAGGGAAGAGGTGGCCCAGATGGAGTCTGAGATGAAGAAAACAGAGTTGAGTCTAAATAGAGAGATTGTCCCTGAAAAGCGGCAAGAGTATATGGCGATATTAAAAACCTTGAAAGATCAGTTAGATACCACCATTCAGTTGAGGATCACAAAAAAATGGGAGGCTAGCAAAATGGCCCACTTCGAATATGGAGAGGGAGCTAGCAAACTGTTAGCATGGAAAGCCAAGTCCGATAGGATGCGAAATATAATAAAACAAATAGATAGTGAGGATAACACCTCTTCAGTATCCACAGATGAGGAGATTGGAGAAGCTTTTCTTGCTTTTTTCAGGAATTATATAAAGAAGATAGAGTAGTGGATAGAGTCAGTGCTACGGACTGGTTAGATGGAAAATTGTTTGCCTCCCTAAATACCCTTCAGCGAGAAAATTTGGAGATGGATATATCCGAGCATGAGGTTAGGAAGGCCATCTCCGCTTGTAAGAGAGGGAAGGCCGCAGGGCCTGATGGGCTTCCTGCGGAATTGTATAGATCTTTGGAAGATGCCATAATCCCGATTATGACTGTACTTTTAATAACATACTATTGGAAGGGGCTAGCCCTCCTGCTTCATGGGGGAAGCTACCATCCCATTAATTTTGAAAGCTGGAAAGAATCCGGCAAACTGCGGGTCTTACAGACCCATTTCCCTCCTAAATACAGATTATAAAGTTTTTACAAAGATTCTCGCGGATAGGTTGGGTACAGTAATAGGCGGTCTCCTACATTTAGACCAGAAAGGTTTTATAAGAGGTAGAAATTTATTCGACCTCACACACGATCTTATTGGTGCTATAGATGTGGCTTCTACCTTTTCTCTACCGTTGGCGGCGATGACATTAGATGCCACTAAGGCTTTCGATAGGGTTAACTGGACATATCTCTCTGTAGTAATGGGAAAGTTTAACCTTGGTGATAAATTTTGCCGTACTGTACAGCTCTTATATCAAGATCCATTGGCAAGACTGTTGGTTAATGGTAATCTGACTAATCCTTTTAAGATCACTAGAGGTACCAGACAGGGCTGCCCTCTCTCTCCGCTTCTTTTCGATTTATATATTGAGCCCTTTGCTCAGTGTTTAAGGGATGAGCCGAGTATTACATCATTCAGGTTTGGCGCGTGGGAGAGGAAGGTAGCCCTGTATGCGGATGATGTCTTGATTCTGTCATCTGAATTAGAGACGTCGTTTCCTCAGGTCATTAGACTTGCACAAGATTTTGGGCGGGTCTCTGGCTATGAGGTAAATGTAGAAAAGACGGAGATCATGGCGTGGAATCTGCCGGAGTGCCAGTATCAAACGAAGAGTGAGATGAGATATCTGGGAGTCAGGATAGTGCAGAACATAGATAAGATCGCTGGGACTAATCTTACTAACACCTCTAAGGATTGTCAGAAACTTATGAAGTCCTGGGTCCATCTCCCACTGACCATTTTAGGCCAGATTAACTTAATTAAAAGGATCATATTACCAAAAATTACATTCCTTTTCAACACCATTCCCTTACATTTTGAGAAACAGGCGATTGATAAGCTACAGCAAGCTATCAACTCTTTTGCCTGGGCATATAAGGCCACGAGGATAGCATGGAAGAAGCTTAGACGTAGGAGGGAGAAAGGGGTCTCACTCTCCCGGATCTTCAGTACTATGCCTGGGCTTTTCAACTATCATATTCCAGGATGCTCCTGAAAGCCCCAGATAACTCAGATAGGGGAGTCATGTTTTCTGCTATGATTGAGGGGGTGGGGTTGCCACTGGAGGGGTTTCTTTTTAAATATGGTGACCAAAAATACTTCAAAAGATCAGATTGAAAGTTCTTTTGGCAGCGGCCCGAATGTGGGCCAGAATTAAGCGATGTACGGGCCTGAATTATTTTTCAAGTTTAGCCCCCTTGTGGGATTCGCCAGGGGCTCCAGAATGTCTAAGAGACAAGTTAGCCATACCACTCAGAACAGCTGGGCTCACTGTGTGGAGAGATTTGAATTTTGAGGGGTCACTTTTACCATGGGCATCCCTACACGGTATGTTGGAGGAGGGTATGTCTAGGTTTAAATACTTACAGCTGCAGAGTTGGTCACAGAATCTTAAAAAGCTGATAGGAATAGGGAACACTCTAGAGGAACAACTGGTTCTAAGACCAGGGGGAACAAGGAGGTGTCTTTCTTCTACTGGTCTATAGAGGAAGCCGTAGATGGAGATTTTAAATTGGCGGAAGAACTGTGGAAAACCTCCATGCCAGATGAGAATTGGGAGGATTTGTGGCAGATTTCTTTCCAAACCCTGTTTGCGATTGTGAAACCTGCCTGGCTCAGGAGAAACCACTATTTTACCACTCATAGAGCCTATTTATCTCCAGCAAGACTTTCTAAAATAACTAATGGCCCCCAGTAAGCTGTAAGAAATGCGACCTAGCAAACGCTTCTGATGTACATATGTTTAAAGATTGCCCTGGGCTAATAGAATTTTGGGAGAGAGTAGGGGCAACTTTAGCTGACATTGTGGGAACCCCTGTTCAGCTTTCTCTCACTCTGATCATTTTTGGAATAAGCAGTGAAATTATAGGCCCTATAAGGGTTTTTTTATTGTATGCAATTTTGCTGGCAAGGAGAGAAATTTGCAGGAGATGGGTAGAGGCCACACCCCCATGCATTCAGAATGGTTGTCCTCTTTATATAGGACCTCTAGGATAGATCTGGGTAGATTGCAGAATAGTAAGAGGAAAGCAGTATGGGACTGTCTGCTCAATTGGTCTTTGCGTTAGTCTTTTTTTTCTTTTTTTTTCTCCTATTATCAAATTATCTTTTGGATCCTATGATTATGCCTCTCTGGAAACTCTGAGGCTAGGTCGGGCCTTGCCCCCTGCGCCCAGTTTCCATTGTGTGCAGGCCCGTACCAACAGCCTACGGTCATAATCCACCTGAAGAGAGTGAGATCTTGTTCCCCGTTACAAAGGGGTCAGTGGCATTTTTGGGGGTTATGGCATACCAGTAGGCGGGCATTGTCCCAGGTTTTAACTTGATTGCCTACGTCTCCTTGAAACCGAGAAATGGTATTGACAGCCTACCTAATGTCAACTGTGGTCTGAGGCGAATGAGGATAAAAAATTTTTTTTAATTTTAAAAAAAAAAAAAGAATATCCTCTCCCGAATGAAATAATGCCTCTAGATCAGTATGAATATATAATTTACACTAACAGATCTGCTCAGCCTGCCGTAGGAAGTAAGCAACAATACACCTCCGCATGTGCAATTGTAAAAGAACGTATGCGGGGCAGAAAATTCCGTCCTAGCAATACATAGACGCAGTCGTTAGGAGATTGCACGGCCCAGCTGGCAGAGCTAAAAGCCCTGATACTGGCACTAAAAAATACGGATCTGGAATTTTACTGTGTCCAGTCATACAATGAATATCTTTACTATTGGGGCCAAAATGGATTTAGAGATTCCAGAGGTTGCACAATAAAGCACAAGTTGCTTTGGGAACAAGTGGCAGAGCTGAAGAAGGGCTTGCCACGGGCTCAAGTGATTCATACGCTGAGTCATCAGCGTGTTGGAGTGCACGTTGAAGGGAATTAATTGGCTGATGAAGCTGCCAAGGAGACAGTGAGAACTGCTACCATTGCTGCAATCACTCATTCTAGCACAAGGATAGACGGACAGATAATGGTAGCTGTCATCGCTACAAGTAATATGTCAGTAATTGGCCAAGGTACATCAATGATATTTTTTTTATTTGGAACGGAAGAGTACCTTGACGAGTTCCTGGCATGGCTAAATCTTGGAGATATTAATTTAAAGTTTACATCAATGAAGAACAACCAAATATGTAACTTTCTGGATATCATGATTAAATTAGATCACGGATGCCTTGCAGTTGACCTATATACTAAGCCCACGGACCATAACACAATGTTACATTATGAAAGTAATCATCCCCAAACCCAATGTGAGAATATACCGTTTGGACAATTTCTTAGAGTCAGACGTAACTGCACTAACATGAAAAACTTCGAACTACATAATAAAACTATGACAACATTTTTTTTAGATGGAGGCTATCCGAAACGGCTTGTAAAAGAGCATATAAATGAGCAAAAGATTACAACAGAGATAGTCTCTTTGAAAAGAAAAATAAAGATAGAGGCAGGAAAAAGCAAACCATTTGTGTCACTAACTACAGCGGCATTAGCAATAAAATAAAAAATCTAATCCATAGAAATTGGCATTTACTGAATGCAGATACCAATACCAAGCTGGAAAAGCCCATGTTTGCAATCAGGAGAAATAGGACAATCAGAAATTGCTTAGTACACACGTATAAAGAAGGACATGAAATTAAACAACTGAGCATAAAATATAATTCATGCCTTAAAGGCAAATATCCATGTGGATCTTGTAACAAATGCCCTCATCTAGTAACTGGGGACCCCATTACATATGACGGAGTGACACATTACTTGAATAAGATGAATAACTGCCGGACTGAATACTTTCGGTATTCACAGAAGGCATTTAGGAGTCCTAAAGTTAGGACTACTAACTTCTGTGAATACCGAAATGAGTAAGTTCATTCTGTGAATACCAAAATGAGTAAGTGTATTCTGTGAATACTAAAAAGTACTAACTTTACGTTTTTGACGTAAGTTAGTTCTGTGAATCAGGCCCATCGTGAACAAAGAGACTTGTCCTTTGTGAACATTACAGCAGTTCCCGTTCCTGAAGAAATAGTTTGGGATAGGGTTTCATATGATGTATTTGGTCCCACTGAACCTTTGAAAATACCACATTTGTTTAAAATTTCTTTGAATGATATCATCACCTCCAGTACTTTCTCTGATGATTGGGATTTTGAAACAGTAATTTTTATGCTGTCTGAGTTAGAACAAACTGCTGCATTCTCCAGTAAAGAATTGTATGATGATACATCTGATTTTGACACCATGTATTGTTACCAACACTATGGTCATCATTTATTGCACAAAGCAAGTATCCCAAGTAATGTTTTCACTTAACATCAATAGGAACATTGCCCGACACCATCAAAAGATAGCTCACAAACATTTGCACAGAAGTTTGCTTATTTTTCTGAGTTTAACAATTCAGACCTGAAAACTTATTCTTATAATAAGGTTGCACCTAAACCTGCAAAGAAAAATATGCTCACCAACACGAAACAGAAATACTCTGATTCCTTTATTTCCCTGCTGTCTTTACAGGGTTTTGACTTTTGGAGGGACATCAAAGACACAAAATCTGTCTGGGGGAATAAAGTTTGGCAGGTTCAGGGAACTGAGGCATTATTTAAGCAAGTCTCATACTACAGCACATTATCTTCCTGAACAACACAGTGCAACAGACTTCCTGTCTTGCACTAGCCAAGATTAAGGACTTGAACACACCTCGGATTCCCTCACTTACACACTTTGAGGGTTGGCAAAATTACACACAACATAGTGAGGATGCAGTGAATCGCATTCTACATGATGGTTCATACAATTTATCAGACCCCAATTGGAAGGGATGGTTGGTTTGGCCTATCAACACAAATAGGTGTCAGTCAAGATTCAGGGGTACCACCAAAGGGTTTAGTATCCAAAGGCCTGACCAGCGCTACATACAACGAGAACACTCAGGGTGGTGATATCTTAAAGTGTGGGGAAGTTATGCCTAGAGGGGCTAAAAACCTCAACACTGTCCCAAGTGAAACAGTGAAACAACACTTGTCCTTACTATCAGATGACATGGATCTTAGGAATTTTTTGTTAGGTCCCCAGAAACCGCATCAGAAACGCTTCTTATACGCTATTTATAATGAAGTATAGAAAATCTCTCAATAGGAAGCTGCAGAGAGATTGCGTGAGATTGACAGGGTTAACCCAGAAAAGGCTTTGGCAGTGGTCGACAATGGCATGACCACACTAACATCCAGGATTTAGGGCCAGATGTACGACCATTGTTTGCGGTCGCAAATGGGAAATCAGCCCGTTTGTTACCGCAAAATTGGTCTGTCCCATGTACAAACCCTATGTTGCGACTCGGTAACCTATTACTGACTCGCAAAATAAGCTTTGCAACTCGCTATTAGGAAGGGGCGTGCAAAGGGCATCCCTTCCTAATAGCGACTCGCACTTCAATGTACAAATGTTTTGCAATCGCAATTGCGGTCGTAAAACACTCGCAGTTTACCACTTACTTCAGGTAGGTGGTAAGCCACTCGCAAGCGGGAAGGTGTCCCCAGGGGACCACTTCACCTTGGTGAGTGGATGCGAAAATATTTTTCAAGAGCAGGCAGTGGTCCAACAGACCACTGCCTACTCTTAAAAAATGAAACAGAAACGGTTCATTTTTCTTTTTTAAATGCATCCCAAAAACGGGCTGCAATAAAAAAAAATAACGGCTTTATTTTTAAAGCAGACACAGACATGGTGGTCTGCTGACCCCAGCAGGCCACCATCCCTGGGAGTGCTAGCATTCCCAATGGACTCGCAAATTTCACCTGCCTCATGAATATTAATGAGGCATGCAATTTGGAACCCCATTAGGAATTGCAAACAGTGTCTGAGACACTGTTGCAAATTACAATTTGCAAATCGCAAATTGTGAGTCACAAAACAACTCACTTTGCGACTCGCAAATTGTAAGGGTCGTACATCTAGCTCTAATTCACTGGGCAACATTGTGTCTTCACCAATAGATATAATAGATCAAGATTTGTCTATTCTTCCACATGGACATCGCAATTATGATCCATGCTATTATTAAGCTGGACACTACACTCATTGTGCTCTGGTCACGTGTCCTGGCGTTATATCAACAGTACGTCTCTGTTTTCTGCATACATTCTAACACAAAGACAGACAACAATGGCACGAAGGGATGCAAAGTATACAATGCTACACATTGAGAAATTGGACCAATTACCTGTCACCTAGGCTGAGTCACCCTCCACAGCATGGTTAATCCATGGCAATATTACACTGCCAGTCACGACATTCCAATTTCAGTATTGTCTACAGTATCACCAATTAGGCAGGTATGAAGCGTTGAGTAAGGAATACATACACAAATCTTGGGAATTACCGTATAGATTTAGATGCAGGAATGGGGGCACTGAAGTCTTTCTCAGCGGTTCAGACTGTGAAAATTTGTTAAGTGGGTCTCCAATTTTCAGGATATTATGCTTCATGGAGCTTGTATGCTTCGGTTGCAAACCTATCATGTCACTTGAAAGGTTGCCCAGCTGCCGTAATTCATCCAGTGTTCAAACTGCTCTCAAATAGGAGTTATTTGATGTTGAATGATCAAGGTTGTTGTGGGATGCTGCCAGGCATCGCATATAAGTCAAGGTAAGTTCCAGGGTTACTGGTAGTATGCAAGCATTGTTTCCACTGACCCACACAGTCAGAGAGGCACCACTATGGCCTTCAATGAATGTTTCCCTTATATGGTTTGATTCTCTAAGCAGACTGAAAGCCATACTTTTACAGAAGGATGTGCCCTTAACCTCAGTCTGTGAGACTTTTGATCTCCAGGTTGCACGGTCTTCGGCTGAGATACAGGCACTAGTCTGAATGAACTTCCCGCTCCATTGTGGAGAAAATGGTACATCATATCATTCACACACACAAGAAGGGGAGAGGGTATGGTGCATCCAATTTCTGATTGAAGGCGGTCAGTATTATTTCTGTTTTAAGACCTTCTTCGCTCTCTTGTATTTTTATTACCAGGGTGTCTGCCAATCTTTTTGCTGTGCTGATTATTAAAATTAACCAATCCCTGGTACATTTCCACGCGATGAGCGCCCAATCACGTCTGAAGGCGGCATCCTCCAGAAAGATCAGAGGCTCATTCGTAACTAGGAGACCCCACGGTGCTGCGTTCCCCCGTAAGTATTCCGTTAGAATTGCCCCATGAAGGATCGTTTTCACATGTGTCCTCTTCATTTCCAAGAGGGTGTCCCATCCCTCTCCCTGTGTAAGGGCCTGGTTCAATGCTGTTTTACCCAGGAATGATGGGCCTGCTAGTATCTGTGTCACTATATCTTCCCCATAGGATAGTCCCTGCTCCTGTGCCATGGTTGGATGTTATACCGTCACGTATGGTTAAATACAAGGTGTGTGTGGAACTCTGATCCACCTAATTTGGTGAGTGTTATTCGGTTCCGTATTCCCCTGCGGCTGAGCCGCTGCGCAAAACTATTCACACACACAAGAAGGGTAGAGGGTACGGTGCTCACCTACCCCAAACCCCCAATCAAATACTTAAACACACTATAAGGAGTAGGGAGTACATACACATCGTGTTGTGATAAAATGTGGAGACGTGCTATGTGTTTTAATACTGCCCTCACTCACACCGAAGTGTGACATGCTTCATCATAGGGCTGCTTACAAAACACCCTGGCGCAGCCAACGCCTCGGGTGGAGCAATAGGGTGGGGGGACACAAACACAACATAAAGAAAAGAAGAAATCAATCTTTCCAAAATGTGACTGGGAAACGTGGAGGTGAAGGTGCAGAGTGGTGTATATTAAAACTAACTCGGAGGTATCCCTAAGTCTATTTTATTCCTGGATCCCCCGGTCAGGGTTAAAAACGTGAAAGGATGATGGTGCTAGGGAGATATAATGTGCCCCTTACACCCCTCCTTACTGCCCGGTGGTCAACATGTTTCGGCCTTTACAATGTGCCCAATCTTATGGTCACGTCGGCCTTCATCAGGACACTCCCGGTCCCAGTACTTGTGGTGGTACCCACTCCTCCAATCGAGGTTGTAGGTATGGTATCTCCTAAATCTTACTCGGAGGGATTTCCTCGAGAGGATCCTATGGATATACTGCAAAGCAGAAAGATAAAGGAGAAGTAATCCTAACGTTAGGCTGGTTATTGCAATCAAGGTATTCCATCTTTTCAATCCAGTTTATTGAAAAAAATGAATTTTAACTTAGCACGTGTCACAACATTATTCCAAACACCCGGGCCCCTGGGGACCTCATATCGTGCCCAAGGTTACCTTTATAAGGTTAACCCCATTCGTATTTCCGTTTCCTTTCTATCGAAACTTGCGGAAATAATTGGTTTAATTCGCCAAACGAGATTCACACAGTAGTCATATTTCCCATACTTCTTATTTACTTCACTCAGAAGGCCCCTTCGGTGTTCTATACTCACCTAGTTTACACCTGAGTAAAGCTCAAATTGGCGGTGGGCTAGGAGAGACCCCTTGTAGTCACACTCTATAAGGTTTTGGGAAGAAAACGGGAGACAAAATAGCCATGCAATCATTATTCCAAATACATAATCCCCTCTGACTATCATTTTGGGTGATGTGATCTCATTATCGCCCCCATGTGCGTTCAGCCGTGCCTCGCTTTGAACTCAAAGCTAAAAGCAGAGACCCTTTGTTAAGCCCGTCATATGTTGTATTGTATTTATATTGTCTTCTTATCTCATGACCGTTTACCCCTACATCTAAACGATGACATATTTATAGGTGATTCCAAATGGAGTCATGTGCCATAATCGTGGATTAATGTCCCCATACCCAATAGTGTCCGGTCCGCTCACGCGGTAAGTAAACCTTTCTGAATAGGTGGTCCAAACCCCTTCACCGATCTGTACCGGTGGCTCCGGTTATTATCATTAGCTCGAAACCCCCCTTGCTCCTTACTACATCAAAGGTGGTGCTCCTCCCCATGTGCAGTGCTCGCCTCCTCCGCTGTGTAGAAGTGCGGGAGTGCCGAGCACAGAGCACCTTTTTAAACATGTTCGCTCTCAATTGCATCCCGGATTGCTTCCGGGTACGTCACGGGGCATTACCCTACGGTGCGTAATCACGTGGGTGAGTCTCAGGTCACATGGATCGGAGCAAGGGGAAGCGTCAGCACATTCTATATGCATCCCCAAACAGTTGCCATGGAGACTGGCACCGCTTATCTTCCCCGAACTTCTAGGAAATAATTTCAGCCACTTAGGTGTATCCTATGTGTGTGGTGCAAGTACCCCGTATTGATACCCGTGTACATTAAAAAGTGAGTGGTTCTATTACTGCGTGGGCATCTTCATCATATCAGACATAACATGTCTGATACGAGTGAGATAGTACACCTATTTAAGAGGTTAGGTTCTGGACTATTAAGCTCCTTTCAGACGATCTTCTGAGTTATTCCATCATTTATACACTCCGTATTGGGAAGCGTTTTTGGAGGGCTTCCGCAGGTCCTACTACTTGTAGTGGGTATCTTGGTTTTAATTTTCCTGCTAATCAGTGGATGTCTCAGTTTCCAAAGAGATGGAAAAAGCACTCCTTGTGCGACGATGCCGTGAATGCATGGTACTCCATCTGGGCACACCTCGGCTTCGAGCGCTAAGCGAGCATTGGTTCCTATCATTCAGGTCAGTCTGGGTTGACTGCGTCTTGCCTGTGCTCCGCTGCCTAATCTGCGGATACAAATACGTGTTGGACATATGTATAACACTTCCATCGCTTGTGCCTCCAGACGTGGATGTACTACTGGACCCATTAAAGGCCCACATAGTGCAGGGTCCTCAGCATATTCCAATGTTGATGTTGGCATTCTTAGAGCCACCACGGGATGCTTCAGCTCCTGTCGGAATGGATACAGGCTCTACTACAGGCTCACAGGCTTCAAGTACCTCCTCAGCAATGGCTGTAGGAACTGGAGAAGATCACCTTTGCCCTATTGACCTGATCCAAGAGGTGTTACAGGGACCGTCGTCTGCAAAAGCAAGCAGCAGTGATGTTGCGTCTCCCATACAGGACAGATCAACATTTGGCTCTCCGTGTGATGGGAACAAATCAGCCTTTTTCCAAAGCAACCCACATTGGAATTCGACAACATATTTTTTGTTTTATTTTTCTCTCCTGCTCTCACTGAGCACTATGGCTTTCGGCGTTCTCAGTTGGTCTAACAAGTATATTGACTATTTAGAGGACTTATAGAGCTTTTTTAACTTTTGCATAATTTCTAACACATACTATGTGTGAGAAGTTGGCCTGGCATATGCTGTCCACTAATTATAGTGGGCACCTTGCACCAGTCCAAATCGACTCTTATGGTAGGTAGGTTAAAGACAACCTTATTGAAAGCTATCCTAGTGGTAGCTATGGAGAGCAGCCTTCAGGCTAAGTCTTGAAGGAATGTAAAGCAGCTTGTTTTACCAGTCTATAATCTCTTGAGTGACCAAATGAAAGAGCACCACACCAGGTATATATTCAAAATATATGTATTTATTACTAAACACACCCCTCTAGTCTCTTTATGAGGCTAGAGTTCGAAGTACATAGGTTATAAGATCTTAAATCATAGTAATAGCACAAATACACGTTTGGGCCCTAGGGGCGTACCAAACCATATACCAATAAAGTGGTATGCGAACCACGACTGAACTAGACACTAGGCCTAGAGCCTCTAGAAGTGCTTGGACCACAAGGAACCACCCAAGGTAGTGACACAGGGGACCCACGGGAGACGCGTGCAGTGTAAATACACAACCGCGATACGCCGTTAACTTCTATGGAGAAAGTCGGGATCGGGAAAATAGAGGAAAGGGACACTTAGAAGAGGACTAGGACAAAACCCTTTGAGATCTAGGACTTTGAAGAGTCTCTACCCACGGGAGCACCGGAGTACTCGTGTTACCTCACCCAGGGAAGCCGGGTGCATAGGTGCCTTTCGGGGTCGGGTTTCGTCGTCGGTTCTTATGGCGATCTGCTGCAAAGTGCTGCTGGCGACCAGGAGAAAAGTGTCCGGGTGGATCCAAGAGTGGATCAGAGTTCTGAAGAACCTGAAAGCAGAGGGGACAGAGTCTGGGTCACTAGCCAGTGACCAGGGAGGCGATGGACAGATGCCCACCGATGTCGAGTGCTTCAGATTCGATGACGGTCGTCTTGACTCTTCAGCCACGAGGTCCAGGAGGCGTTGTCGGCGACCAGGAGCAGGATTCGGGCTGTTGCTCGATGTCTGTCGAGTGCAGAGGTGTCGGCGACCAGATTGGACCCAACAAGCCTTGGCAACGGCAAGTCTCGAGTAAGATGTAGATCGTCGATGATGCAGACCAGCAAGGTCTGGGGAACTCACCCAGCAAGGGTAAGTGAGGGCAGGCCTGGAGCAACCAGACTGCCAAGTAAAGAAAAGATTGGCCTTCGGTAAGGGCTACTAGCCAACGGGCTAGCGACCGCGAAGGAGCCTCGTGACGCCGCACGTGGAGCTGGCTTACAGGACACTCGTGGAGTGGGGGCCAGTGATCTTCGGTGCAGGTGGTGCTGGAGGCTAGGGCTACTCGGAGCCCAAAGCACGACTTCTTGGGAGACCCAGAAGATGGTGCACTTGCAAGTGTGCTCGGTGTCCAGGGGTCACGGTCTCAAGTCACCCACGATAGCCACGGGCCTCAGCTTTGCTGGGGACTCAGGGTAGCCTCGGGGAAGTCTGAGAATCCACCTCTGGTGATGCGATGACTTCGGCGTCCGACGGGAGCTTCAGTAATGCGAACCGGACAGATGCTTCTTTGGTGCCTGCCAAGCAGGGGAGTCACTCCTTGACCCCAAGGGAGATTCTTCAGTCCTCTAATCGTGAGTAGAGCGTCGAAGGTCCAGGATTCTGTTTCAGAGTTTCGTCCAGGTATAATCTAAAGTCCTAAGGACTGGGTTCCTACCTTTATTCCAAAAATAGGGGATGGACTACTCTGTGGCCCCACCTATGGGTGGGTCAGGGCAGAGGGGTGGCTACACCCCTTTCCCTTTGTCCAGTTCGCGCCAAAGCAGGGGCTGCAAGCCCCTGATCCGGTTTGAACTGGGGTATGCACAGGGACACCAAATGTGCCCCCAGTGCAGGACTTCAAAGCACCCGAAAGTGCTCCCGCCCAGCCCCAATACACATTGTCCTGTCTGGGGAGGTGGTCACACCTCCCTGGGACAGGAAACCTATTGTCCAGGCCTCCCCTGCCGGAGTTTCGTCCAGCAGCAGGAGGCCAGACTCGTGTCTGTGGCAGCAGCATCCATTTTGTGATGCCAGGGCTCTGGAAAGAAGTTACCGGACTCGTCAGAGTTAACATGCCTTTCCCTCTAGAAGGGTGGAATGCTACCCCCGCCGCCAGGATTGGCGGGGGGTAGTATTCCAAGATGTTTGACACCAAACACGACATGTTTTGGTGCAGCCATTCCATAGTTAGCATTTTACCGCGAGGATATAATGCGTTTAAGAGTATATGGTCAGGCTGCACTACAAACAGCATCAGAGATGGTCTCCGAACGCTGCAGAGGGGCCCTGCTCGTGCAGGGGCACCCTCTCACATAAGAACCATGCACTCTGCCTTTAGGATTGATAAGGCCTGCCTTAGGAGTGACTTATAGGTTTATATGTGTGTATGCTTTTAGTGATATAGGTAACCTATACCACAGCAAGGGGTGCATGCACCACCTTACCCAGGCTGCAGTAGCAGACCTGTGGTGTCAGTTTGGATGGCCTACCAGGGGTGGCATAATACATGCTGCAGCCCCTGGCAGGCCTCTGAGGTACCTATGCCCTTGGTACATAGTATACCATATACTAGGGACTTACAAGGGCACTCCAGATCCCAATCAGTGATGTGCCTAAGGCACATGGAGACCCTTTTAAAGAGGAAACAGCTAGGCTGGGGTTCTGAATAGCAGGGCCCCAGCCAGACTAATGTCGAAAACCAGTGAAGTATCAGCAAAAAGTGGGGGTACCCCTGTGAAGCAGATCCTACTCTCCTACACAACCCCCCCAAACGTAGGGACATTAAACTAACCTTGCCCAGTTAAGTCTTCATGTTCTAAGTGGAAATACCTAGAGAGTCCATCTGCATTCGCATGGTTACTCCCAGGCCTATGTTCCACTGTAAAGTCCATCCCCTGTAGGGAAATGGACCACCTAAGCAGTTTGGGGTTTTCACCCTTCATTTGTTTTAGCCATAAGAGGGGCTTATGGTCTGTCTGAACCAGGAAGTGTGTACCAAACAAGTATGGCCTCAACTTCTTCAGAGCCCAGACCACAGCAAAGGCCTCCCTCTCTATGGCTGACCAACGTTTCTCTCTAGGGGTCAGCCTTCTGCTAATAAAAGCTACTGGCTGATCCTGACCTTCTTCATTCAATTGTGACAGTACAGCCCCTACCCCCAATTCAGATGCATCTGTTTGAACAATGAACTTCTTGGAGTAATCAGGACTCTGCAGAATTGGAGCAGTGCACATGGCCTGCTTGAGGTCATCAAATGCCTTTTGACAGCTAACTGTCCACTGAACCTTTTTGGGCATTTTTTTAGAAGTTAAGTCATTCAAGGGTGTCACTATTGATCCATACCCCTTGACAAATCTCCTATAGTACCCAGTCAGGCCTAAGAAGGCTCTCACCTGAGTCTGGGTAGTTGGAGCAGTCCAGTCCATGATGGTCTGGATCTTGCTCTGCAAAGGTTGAACCTGGCCTCCACCCACAAGGTGGCCCAGGTACACAACCTGACTCTGCCCTATCTGGCACTTAGTGGCCTTGATAGTCAGGCCTGCCTTTTGCAGGGCCTGTAAAACATTCCTGAGGTGGACCAGGTGATCCTCCCAGGTGGAGCTAAAGACAGCAATATCATCTAGATAAGCTGCACTATAGGCCTCCAGTCCTGTGAGAACTGTGTTCACCAGCCTCTGGAAAGTGGCAGGTGCATTTTTCAGACCAAAGGGCATCACCACAAATTGATAATGCCCACTAGGGGTTGAAAATGCTGTTTTGGGCTTTGCAGCATCAGCTAGTCTGATCTGCCAGTAGCCAGCTGTTAGGTCAAATGTGCTGAGATATTTGGCAGAGGCCAAAGTATCTATGAGCTCATCTGCCCTGGGTATTGGATGGGCATCAGTCCTAGTGACTGCATTGAGGCCCCTGTAGTCTACACAAAACCTCATCTCTCTTTTCCCACCACTGGTGTGAGGTTTAGGTACTAGGACTACCGGACTAGCCCAAGGGCTATCTGAGGGCTCAATCACTCCCAATTCCAACATCTTCTGGACTTCAGTCCTGATACAGTCCCTGACATGGTCAGGTTGCCTATAAATCTTGTTTTTAATAGGCAGACTGTCCCCAGTGTCCACTTCATGAGTGCACCAGGTGGTCTGACTGGGTGTCAGAGAAAACATATGTCTAAACTGATTGAGGACTTGCCTGCAATCAGTTTGTTGCTGGGTAGTGAGGCTGCCTGCCAAGGCTACACCATCAACTGACCCATCGTCAGGGTTCTGTGAGAGCAGGTCAGGGAGTGGGTCACTCTCTTCCTCCTGCCCTTCATCAGTAGCCATGAGCAAGCCCATGTCTGCCCTGTCCACATATGGCTTAAGTCTGTTGACATGGAGAACCCTGTGGGGACTCCTGGGTGTTCCCAGGTCTACTAAGTAAGTGACCTCACCCTTCTGCTCAACAATAGTGTGGGGTCCACTCCATTTGTCTTGGAGAGCTGCTGGGGCCACTGGCTCCAACACCCACACCTTCTGTCCTGGCTGGTAAACAGTTAGGACAGCCTTTTGGTCATGCCAGGCCTTTTGAAGTTCCTGGCTAGCCTCAAGGTTTTTGGTTGCCTTTTTCATGTACTCAGCCATCCTGGAGCGGAGACCAAGTACATAGTCCACTATATCTTGCTTTGGGGGCTTGAGAGGTAACTCCCATCCTTCCTTCACCAAGCACAGTGGACCCCTCACAGGGTGGCCAAACAGAAGTTCAAAAGGGCTGTAACCAACCCCTTCTGAGGCACCTCCCTATATGCGAATAAAAGGCAGGGCAAGAGTATGTCCCATCTACGCCTAAGCTTTTCTGGGAGCCCTTTAATCATGCCCTTTAAGGTTTTGTTGAATCTCTCAACTAAACCATTGCATTGTGGGTGATAGGGGTGGTGAACTTATAAGTAACTCCACACTCCTTCCACATTGCCTTTAAGTACCCAGACATGAAGTTTGCACCCCTGTCTGATACCACCTCCTTAGGAAAGCCCACTCTTGAGAAAATTCCCAGGAGGGCCCTTGCCACCACAGGTGCCGTAGTGGTCCTAAGGGGTATAGCCTCTGGATACCTGGTGGCATGATCCACTACCACCAGTATAAATCTGTGCCCAGATGCTGTTTGGGGATCCATGGGACCAACAATGTCAATCCCTACCCTCTCAAAGGGCACCCCCACCACAGGTAGTGGTATCAGGGGGGCCTTTGTAGTGCCACCTGCTTTGCCACTGGCTTGGCAGGTTACACAGGAGCGACAAAACTCCTTACTGTCTTCAGACATGTGGGGCCAGTGAAAGTGAGGGACAATTCTGTCCCAAGTCTTGTTCTGGCCCAGGTGTCCTGCTAAGGGAATATCATGGGCTAGGGTCAATAGGAAGCCCCTGAACTTCAAAGGTATTACCAACCTCCTGGTAGCACCAGGCTTGGGGTCTCTACTCTCTGAGTACAGGAGTCCATCATCCCAATACACTGTATGGGGACCACTAGCTTTCCCAGCAGCCTCAGCAGCAGCTTGCTGTCTGAGGGGTTCAAGGGAGGGGCAGCTCTGCTGCTCCTGGCTCAGATCTGCCCTAGAAGGTCCCCCTGTCCCCAAGAACTCAACCTGGTCAGGCTCAAGTTCCTCTGGGACAGTTCCTTCTTCAGGGCTGAGATCATCCCCCTCAAGGGACTGATCTTCCTCCTGAGCCAAGGGGGAAGGCACTGCCTTAACCCTACTACTCCTCCTCTTGGAAGGCACTTGGTCCATTCTTCCAGAATCCAAGGCCTGTTCAGTTTTAGACAGTTTAGCTTGTGACCTGGTCACAGCAAACACATCTGCAGGGATCCCCAGCATTTCTGCATGGGTCCTGAGCTCCACTTCTGCCCAAGCAGAAGTCTCTAAGTCATTGCCAAGCAAGCATTCGACTGGTAGGTTTGCACTTACCACAACCTTCTTAAGGCCAGTTACCCCTCCCCAGGAGAAGTTAACAACTGCCAGAGTATGGTCTGTTCTGACATTGCTAGCATTGGTCACTTGGTACATTTCACCAAGTATAACTTGCCCAGGTAGCACAAGGTCTTGTGTCACCATTGTGACACTTGCCCCTGTGTCCCTAAATGCCAAAGCCTCTCGTCCATTGATTAAAGGCTGTTGTCTGTACTTGCCCAGATTACTGGGACTCACAGTGGAGGTCACATCCATGCCTCCATCACAGACTAACACAGCCTGAGTCAGTTCCCTGACTAAGTCAGAGCCCAACTCAGTTCCCAGGGTGAACCCTACTAAACCCTTTGCTGGAGCACTTCCACCAACTGTACTAGGGGGAACAGGTGCCTTAGGGGCATTGGTGGATGCTGGACTGGAGTCTTTGGACTTGGTGCAATCACTGGTCCAGTGGGTCTTTTGCTTACAGACCTTGCACCATGGTTTTCTTTGGCCTTTACCCTTGGTAGACTGGGAATCCCCACCAGAAGAAGATTTTTGGGGGCCTGATGAAGACTTTTGATCTTTACCCTTCTCCCCACCCTTGTCAGAGTTCTTAGCATCTTGCTTCTTGGTTTCCCCACCTTGGTTCTGTACCTTCTGCTTCACCCTGGTTCTGACCCATTTGTCTGCCTTCTTTCCCAATTCTTGGGGAGAGGTCAGATCAGAGTCAACCAGGTACTGATGCAACAGCTGGTTTTGACAGTTATTAAGAATCTGCTCCCTCATTATCAGATTATACAATCCTGAGAAGTCACACACCTTACTGCCCATCAACCAGCCTTCCAGAGCCTTGGCAGAACAATCCACATAGTCTACCCAGTCTTGAGTCTGTGCTTTTTGGGTGTCTCTGAACTTCAACCTGTACTGTTCAGTGGTTAGGCCAAACCCATCAATAAGAGCACTCTTCAAGACCTTGTAATTGTCAGCATCCTCCTCTCTAACAGTGAGGAGCTTGTCTCTACCTTTGTCAGCAAAGGAGAGCCACAAGATTGCTGCCCACTGCTCCTGAGGGACCTTCTGTACTTTACAGGCCCTCTCTAAAGCAGTTATCCATTTGTGGATATCATCCCCACTCTGGTAGGGAGGGACAATCTTGCTCAGGTTCCTATGGTCATAGGACCTTTCCCTATCTCTAGGGACATGGCTGCCACCATGGGACTCTAGTCCCAACTTTCTTCTCTCCCTAAGGAGATCTAGGGATTCTCTATCTAAAGCCAATTGCTTCTTCCTGATCTCCAGTTGAGTTTCCTCATACTGGACCAGTCTCTTTCTTCTCTCATGAGAGGATTCCCTCCTGTGAGAAGAAACAGAGCTCCCTATTGAGGTGCCAGAGTGGTTAGACTCCTGAGAAGGAGACCTAGACTTTCTGAGCACACTCATAATCCTTCCTGGGGGGACAAAGGTGTGGTTCTCCAGATCCTCATCTTCATCTTCCCCAGAAGGGATTGGGTTTTCCAGGTCAGGGTCATTGTCACCCTCCTGGTCAGTTTCAGAGGGAGGGCTGGGGGTAGCAGTACCCCTGGCCTCTTCCTCATCTGCTGGCCCACCCTCTGCTCCTACCCCTTCAGTCCCTGAGGACTTACTAAGATCATAAGCCACCAACATCTCCTGGAGGTGTTGGGTGGTGGGACTTTGGCCTGTCCTTAATTTCCTCACGTTACACAAAGCTCTCAGTTCCAAGAATGGGAGTGTGTCATACTTGGAGGGGGGAAGCTCAATGGCTTCCTGCAGGGCATCTCTAGATCCTGCTTTTAAAGACATTACTAGTGTGGTGTGGTGTATGCACTACCTACTCTAGTGTGGCCTACTAAACTCTCTTGAGTTGTAGAAAGGGTTGTGCTATCCCTTAACACACAACTCTAAGTTCAGTAGAACTTACTGATATTCTAAGCTTAAATTATATGTACCTTAGGTACCTTTAGTGGTTTTCAGTTGATCAATTCAATTGAGATTATCTGGTAAAACAATAGCAAGCTGGAATCCCACACGCTGCACACCAATGTGAGAAGTTGGCCTGGCATATGCTGTCCACTAATTATAGTGGGCACCTTGCACCAGTCCAAATCGACTCTTATGGTAGGTAGGTTAAAGACAACCTTATTGAAAGCTATCCTAGTGGTAGCTATGGAGAGCAGCCTTCAGGCTAAGTCTTGAAGGAATGTAAAGCAGCTTGTTTTACCAGTCTATAATCTCTTGAGTGACCAAATGAAAGAGCACCACACCAGGTATATATTCAAAATATATGTATTTATTACTAAACACACCCCTCTAGTCTCTTTATGAGGCTAGAGTTCGAAGTACATAGGTTATAAGATCTTAAATCACAGTAATAGCACAAATACACGTTTGGGCCCTAGGGGCGTACCAAACCATATACCAATAAAGTGGTATGCGAACCACGACTGAACTAGACACTAGGCCTAGAGCCTCTAGAAGTGCTTGGACCACAAGGAACCACCCAAGGTAGTGACACAGGGGACCCACGGGAGACGCGTGCAGTGTAAATACACAACCGCGATACGCCGTTAACTTCTATGGAGAAAGTCGGGATCGGGAAAATAGAGGAAAGGGACACTTAGAAGAGGACTAGGACAAAACCCTTTGAGATCTAGGACTTTGAAGAGTCTCTACCCACGGGAGCACCGGAGTACTCGTGTTACCTCACCCAGGGAAGCCGGGTGCATAGGTGCCTTTCGGGGTCGGGTTTCGTCGTCGGTTCTTATGGCGATCTGCTGCAAAGTGCTGCTGGCGACCAGGAGAAAAGTGTCCGGGTGGATCCAAGAGTGGATCGGAGTTCTGAAGAACCTGAAAGCAGAGGGGACAGAGTCTGGGTCACTAGCCAGTGACCAGGGAGGCGATGGACAGATGCCCACCGATGTCGAGTGCTTCAGATTCGATGACGGTCGTCTTGACTCTTCAGCCACGAGGTCCAGGAGGCGTTGTCGGCGACCAGGAGCAGGATTCGGGCTGTTGCTCGATGTCTGTCGAGTGCAGAGGTGTCGGCGACCAGATTGGACCCAACAAGCCTTGGCAACGGCAAGTCTCGAGTAAGATGTAGATCTTCGATGAGGCAGACCAGCAAGGTCTGGGGAACTCACCCAGCAAGGGTAAGTGAGGGCAGGCCTGGAGCAACCAGACTGCCAAGGAAAGAAAAGATTGGCCTTCGGTAAGGGCTACTAGCCAACGGGCTAGCGACCGCGAAGGAGCCTCGTGACGCCGCACGTGGAGCTGGCTTACAGGACACTCGTGGAGTGGGGGCCAGTGATCTTCGGTGCAGGTGGTGCTGGAGGCTAGGGCTACTCGGAGCCCAAAGCACGACTTCTTGGGAGACCCAGAAGATGGTGCACTTGCAAGTGTGCTCGGTGTCCAGGGGTCACGGTCTCAAGTCACCCACGATAGCCACGGGCCTCAGCTTTGCTGGGGACTCAGGGTAGCCTCGGGGAAGTCTGAGAATCCACCTCTGGTGATGCGATGACTTCGGCGTCCGACGGGAGCTTCAGTAATGCGAACCGGACAGATGCTTCTTTGGTGCCTGCCAAGCAGGGGAGTCACTCCTTGACCCCAAGGGAGATTCTTCAGTCCTCTAATCGTGAGTAGAGCGTCGAAGGTCCAGGATTCTGTTTCAGAGTTTCGTCCAGGTATAATCTAAAGTCCTAAGGACTGGGTTCCTACCTTTATTCCAAAAATAGGGGATGGACTACTCTGTGGCCCCACCTATGGGTGGGTCAGGGCAGAGGGGTGGCTACACCCCTTTCCCTTTGTCCAGTTCGCGCCAAAGCAGGGGCTGCAAGCCCCTGATCCGGTTTGAACTGGGGTATGCACAGGGACACCAAATGTGCCCCCAGTGCAGGACTTCAAAGCACCCGAAAGTGCTCCCGCCCAGCCCCAATACACATTGTCCTGTCTGGGGAGGTGGTCACACCTCCCTGGGACAGGAAACCTATTGTCCAGGCCTCCCCTGCCGGAGTTTCGTCCAGCAGCAGGAGGCCAGACTCGTGTCTGTGGCAGCAGCATCCATTTTGTGATGCCAGGGCTCTGGAAAGAAGTTACCGGACTCGTCAGAGTTAACATGCCTTTCCCTCTAGAAGGGTGGAATGCTACCCCCGCCGCCAGGATTGGCGGGGGGTAGTATTCCAAGATGTTTGACACCAAACACGACATGTTTTGGTGCAGCCATTCCATAGTTAGCATTTTACCGCGAGGATATAATGCGTTTAAGAGTATATGGTCAGGCTGCACTACAAACAGCATCAGAGATGGTCTCCGAACGCTGCAGAGGGGCCCTGCTCGTGCAGGGGCACCCTCTCACATAAGAACCATGCACTCTGCCTTTAGGATTGATAAGGCCTGCCTTAGGAGTGACTTATAGGTTTATATGTGTGTATGCTTTTAGTGATATAGGTAACCTATACCACAGCAAGGGGTGCATGCACCACCTTACCCAGGCTGCAGTAGCAGACCTGTGGTGTCAGTTTGGATGGCCTACCAGGGGTGGCATAATACATGCTGCAGCCCCTGGCAGGCCTCTGAGGTACCTATGCCCTTGGTACATAGTATACCATATACTAGGGACTTACAAGGGCACTCCAGATCCCAATCAGTGATGTGCCTAAGGCACATGGAGACCCTTTTAAAGAGGAAACAGCTAGGCTGGGGTTCTGAATAGCAGGGCCCCAGCCAGCCTAATGTCGAAAACCAGTGAAGTATCAGCAAAAAGTGGGGGTACCCCTGTGAAGCAGATCCTACTCTCCTACACTATGTTTTTATACTCATATTTTAGCAATGTCTTTTATAATTTTAAACAGGCATATTTTAGCACTTGTTAAATTTTGTCGGCCAGTCGAGTGAGGAGTGGGTGTTATGAGCCCCAATGTACCCCGATATAGGCCTATGTAGTTGCACAACCTTTTACCTACATTTGTCCTACCTTGCACTACATTACGGCTCTGGTGCTGACCTTTTACCTAGTTAGGTGCTGAATAAATGTTGTGTGGTTTTCTTCAAAAACTAGCCTCATTTTATAGGCATGAGGTTCTTAGCATCACAGCAGGATTACCATCTTCTGCATAATAACTCTGTACAAAAGTCACCACCATCATCACCCTTGGCCGACAGGCCCACAGTACCATGACACATCTAGGTAGAACTCCTGAGGGTACCTTTCGGGCATATAAGTATCACATCTTCGCTGGGCAAACCAGAGGAGAAGCTTTCATGCTGACACGAGACACTGAAGTCCCTACACGCAGACACTCTAGCACGCAGTGGTCTGACATCCCTCGGGGGTATCCAACTCAAGAACAAGACGGGGTTCTTCGTTCTCTCCCATTAGGTAATGGGGTTGGCTCTTTCATAGGGGGATTCTTGGATGTACACCTACATACATGCTAGGTACACTTAGGTATATCTAGTTAGGGTTTGCATCTCATGATTACTGCCATGTATCTATATGCCTGCATATATTAATTGTTTTAGCACCATGGTAGAGTTCTACCTGTTATTTACTCTATTGGTGCTTATAACCGTATATATCTGTTTCTGTCTAATGGTTGATGTAGCACACATATTTTATACTTGAATGACTCTGGTTCAATAAATGCTTATTGAAAACGTCCCCATTGTTATTTCTGTATATCTCTCTGAGACCCAGTAAGCACGAGTGACTGAGCGAAAAGTACTGTACTGTTTCCACGATTACTGAGGTGGCATGGTTATCATGTTCGATAGTTGCCAGAAACTATTCGCTCCTTGGTAAGGTTGGGGGGCTTATAGTGGTACTGTGAGCTAGCTGGTCTACAGACTAACATATCCTTTGGGGTGTCTGGAATCAGTCTGGACACCAATCCCTTAGTTTATGTTGTTTAAAAGTGAAGATCCTATATAGATTTGTAGGAACTACACGACAGACCTTCTCCTTCCAGAGTTAGTAACTGCACAGGTGTGCTGGGAGGGCCACCATCAGTCCGCAGGGACTGCAAATGTTGCTTAGAGGCCATGTTACTCACCTTGGTCCAGAGGTAATTCCAGCACTTCCTAATAGCCTCCTGTGTGCTTGCAATGGTGCCTACCACATTCACTTTGCAGATTATTCTGTCCCATATTTTCCTTTTCCTACTAAGAGGAGTATGTTGGACTTGGGCTCCAAACAAATGTAGCTCTACACTAATAATGTCATCCACCAGAACTAACAACTCTTGCTCTGAACTCTTAGGATTTGTTTTAAGTGACATAATGAAATGGTGACTGGACAAACACTACAAAATGAAAAGACACCCCGGAGACAGGAAAAAAGATGGAGCACAAAAAGTATGTGGATTGTAACCATTGAGGGGTACAAACAGCCTGTCTTCTCTCTGTGTCCACAATTTACCTTACAGACTGCTCTGGTGCTGTGGAGTGGCAAAGAATCATGGTTTGGAGTGGGGTGTGTTTTAAAGTGTGCTATGCAGGGGTCTCCAGTTAGCCAAGGAACGCCAAGTGTGTTGTATTTGTGGCCATCTGATGGCCACAGTTCTGTTGCTTTGCTGTGAGCAAACCAAAACGGCTTCCCACTGTCGGAGCACTGCTATGAGGGGACCGCCAGTACTGCAGCATTTTTGTAATTGGGCAGGTAGGAGACCTCTGCAGTGATGGTGTCGGCGAACTAATACCCAGCATTTCAGTCCGCCGCATCCCTGGTGAGGTGTACCCCATAGCGGTGGTCTGCCGCTCAACCTCAATTCATCTTTAAACCGAGGCCGCAACAGTCGGTCTGTCCGACTGCCAAACTCGTAATCATGCCCTAAGTGAGCCTTCAGAGATGTGGAAGTCACTTTTCTTCAGAACTTTCACTTTGGCCTTTGGCTATACTTTGTAGATTCCTAAGTGTGTGTTTGAGCAAGTGTTTATTTGCAAGGCATCTATTTTTCATGGAACAATTAAGTTTAGTCAATGCCTTCTTGCTAAAGCCAAACTGGGGGGCACAAACTAAGGTTTTGTGTCAGGTAGCTTCACTTTTATGGGTCAGCAAGTTGCAAAATCTTTTTGGGCATTTACTAACCTAACTTTACATCATTTAGTAAATATAAAGTGCTGCCTTGCTTTACTTTGCGTCACGGGAGGCATTACATGGGTGGAACATGGGCGTTCCCATGCATCCACCCATGTATTTTGATGCACTTCCAATTTTACAAAGACTTGTAAAACCTGGTAGTGTGTCAAAATGGTACGCCTCCCTGAACCAGGTGTAATGCGGAGAAATATCTGCATTACTCCTCGTTACTTTCTCTTTTCATGCATGCTGCATTCTGCAGCACTCATAAAAAGAGGAAAATGACCTAAAGGAGTGTTTGTGCAGAAAGGTATCCCTTCATACCCAAAAACAATCCTCCCTTTAACGTAAGCACCCTTCCACCATGGTGCAAGAGTTCCTACATTGGTGCTAGGCAGCCAAAAGAGTGCCAGTGCCGGGAGAAAGCTGAAAAGTGCCACATCTTAGTAGCACTGCATGTTGCGTGAATTGTAAGGAGATATCCCCCTGGGTTTATTTATGTATGGATTGTGAAGTGTATGGAGCATGATATGTGGAATCTACATTGCTAATGTTAGTCTGTCTATAATTACATTTCATAAGCACTGGCACTTTCCAATTTAGTCGTGATGGTGAAAATTTGGCTGTCAAATTAATTCACAGAAAGAAAAATATGATATAATTCTTCTGATAAAATGAGTGCGCATCTGTTCTGCAAAATTCAGCTTTAAGAGTTCTGTATCAGTACCCAAGTTCATTGTGGTTCTAAAATATACTGCCGGTTTTGAAAAGAGGTTGGAATAATTGTTTTCTTCTTTTGATTATTTGGCATGTATGTGTAGAAGAAGTCTGCTACAGGAATACAAACATTGGAGCTACTTACAGTGTTTGACTTCAATAACCTCATCTATCACATCATTTTAAAAGTTTTAATTAGAAGACTTTTTATAAACGAATCACCCACTTTTTGTTCTTGGCAGGCAAATTTTCCAAATTTCACAAAACTAGACGTGGAGGGACTGATTATAAAAGACAGTGTATTTTAAAAGGGATCAAAGACTTCAGCAGTTCAGAACTTTAGAAGCATGAAATGTTATTTATAGCTGAACAAAGCAACTTCAAAGATTTGTAATCCAAAAGAGAAGCAAACAAATTTCAAAAGTTTTCTGTTTACTTATTAAGAGTTTTATAAAGCACGAACGTGACCCGAGAGTATAAGAGCACTGCACATAGATAACATACAAAATTCAGAATAACAGAGGGAACGATTATGATGTCAGTGGATCCAACACAGACGGCACGTTTTTATCTGACCCACTGACATCTGCCCCTGCAGTCCGCCCACCACATTATGATACGGCGGGCGGAGGCATCAGGTGGAGGGACCGTCCGCGGCACCTCCAATGGGCTCAAGGAGGCTGTTGGTGCATCGTAACCCACTATAAACCCCTAATGACGGCAGAGCCAGGCTTGGCTCCGCCGTCGGGATTATTATGGCACTTTCTGACAGCCTTTCCATGCGGCCTTTCCGACATGGAAAGGATGTCGGGAAGTGTCTTTGGGAGCTGCTAGCACGACCCCTTCCCACCTGGCCCTCCACTATGGGGCCTGGGTGGCATCTATGGTGCCACCCTAAACTTCCCTGCACCTTGTGGAAGGCACCGCATGGTGCCTGCCACACACTGCAGGGATATTTGCAAACATCCATTCTACAATGGAAGCTTGTGCTGTGGTCCTATTCTGCCTGCCTCACAAGCTTCCATTGTAGATTGAATGTTTGCGACTGCCCTATGGGCGTTAGCATCCTAATACTGCGGTCAGAACGGCTGACCTAAGGTCGGGCGGTTCCAATCCGCAATGGTGTTGGGCAGACGTAAGTCTGCCCGAAACCGTAATAAGCCCCCTAGTAGTTACACATAACTTGTAGTTTTAGCAAATTGGTGCAGCTTCTACAGGAGGGTTGTATTGTAGTTTATAATTTGATCACATTGGTTTCAATATGTTAATTATGTACCGGGGTTAGGCTACAATTGCGTAGGATGCCTCTAAGCATTCTGCATTAGTAATCTGCATTAGTAGATTACAGGCAGTGCAGTTGAAAAGACATGCGTTACAGCAAAACAGCTAGGTAACAGTGCAGTTGTAGCATTACATGTAGAGCTACCGTCTGTCCGATGCATCTAAGCAGTTTACAGTCATAGGCCATATGTCATATGTCTACTTGTGTATAGCTAAAGTCGACCATCTTATGATTCAATCTATCTTTTTTCTAAGTATCTTTTAAAAAGTAGTTCTCATCTTGAAAGACATGGAGGATGGGTTTGTGTGGATTTTTGGAGGTAGGAAGTTCCATGCTCAGTGAAGGATCCAGAGTAGAAGCTTTCCTCTTAGAATCTGGGTGGTTCAAGGGATAGAGTGTTCGAACGACTCAGTGTGCAGCTTCCACCAGATGGAATGAGTTTCTGCACCAGGTATTTTTGGGTTCCCTGGTGTGGTGCTTTGTGTCTCATACAGTCTATATTTTTTGTTTCTTGCTTGGATGGGGAGCTACTTTAGAATGAACAGAGCAGGAGTGAAGGGTTCATAGCAACTTGATCCCATTACTAGTCTTGCAGCAGAGTTGAACGTAGCCATTAATGGTCCTAAGTGAGATTTGGGCATACTGGTAGGCACTACTTTAACCTGTTTTTGCCTGAAGATTACAAGGCTTGTACCACATTTTGGATGTCGGTTAGTTGAATAAATGGCTTAATTTTCCTAAGAAGCCTGAGTTGGTATAGTGCTCCTTTGTAGGTGGCGTACATGTAGGTAATCAGGTATAGGTGTTTGTCAAGGGAGATTCTGAGAGATGTCATACAGTCAGCAGTTTTCGGGATGCAGTCTAGGACATTGATAAGTTGTTGCCAGTTATGTGTTGGGGATGGGTTGTGTTGGGGGGGTGAGGAGCAATTACGTTTGCAGTGGGTTTAGTGGTTGGATGAGAGCTAGGCTTGAATCCCATCAATGTTTGGTTGAGATAGAAGATATGCTTTGGGAAGTTGATTTTGAGGTAGAGTTGAGTGTTATCTGCATAAAGGTAGTACTGTATTTTGGTCTGCTTAAGGTTGGAGGTAAGGAGTTCCATGTACAGGTAAAAAGAGTTGGGGCCAAAATGGTTTACATGGTTGGATTTGAAAGAAAGTCCTTAAGTTTAATTTGTTGGAGGTGATTGTTGAGGTAAGAGGGGCACCAATTGAGGACTGTCCCACATAGACACATTCGTGTATTTAAAGTGTTTAGTAGAATGTTGTAGTTAACAGTATCAAAGGCCGAGGAGAGATCAAGAAATATCAGTAAGCAGGATTCTCCTTTATCCAATATTACGAGGGCATCATCCATGCCACAGCCAGCTCTGAATCCTGCATGATAGCCACCAATTAGGTTGTAATCCTTGATGTATTGACTTAGCAGCGATGGTACACATTTTTCAAGTACTTTAGCCAGGAAAGGGAGATTGGTCATAGGGCGAAAATTGTTCAGGTGTTCTGTTTCAGCTTCAGGGTTCTTGAGAATTGTTGTGATTTGTCCCATTTTCAGGCAGTCTGGGATTACACCTTGTGAGAGTGGAGAGTTGATTATTGTGGTCCAGAGAGATGTGATGGCTAAAACTCTTGAATAATCATGCTGCTATGGAGTCTGCTATGTGCATGGCCTTATACACCCTCTATCCTTAATAGCTGTACTGCCTTTTTTAAATTGCAATACAAAACAGCTAGCCCAATGCCTAGTTCTTTACAAAATGGCTTTATATGCATTCAACAAGAATAACCTCTAATAGCTATTTCAATTCTTTACACCAAGCAAGCATGACATTTGACTCTCTGCATCTTCAAGATCTCATTCTCATGGATAACGATGCATACAGAGGACTTCACTTTAGAGCACAGTGATTCAATCCATCTGCTTCATAGACACAAGCCGGCATCCCTTCTACAATGTGTTTCCTTCAGCTCTTGTGTGCACACAAATGCACAATCCATCATACTTAAAAAGAAAACAAAAATCAAGAGAAGCATCAGAAAGTAACACATACCTACCATGGGCGGAAGACCATCAGTGTGTTCTGTTACTCACCCATCCAACATTCCATACATGCAATCACTCTTCCATCCTTGCACTCAATTACTCATCCATTCACTGTATCTACCCCATTTGATTCACTGACACAATATCAAAACCAAAAATATCATGATACAGAAATATTGTGTCAAAAATATGAATCACAAAAAAATATAATTTTTCTATACATATAATTGTGAGTACAAACATATACAAAAATCATGTTACACTAATTAAAAAAATATATACATATGTATATATATATATATATACCACCACCAATACCACCACCACCAATATCACCAATACCACCAGCAATACCACCGCCACCACCAATACCACCAACACCAATACCACCACCAATACCACCAACCACCAATACCACCAATACCAACACCACCAATACCATCGCCACCAATGCCACCACCACCAATGCTGCCAACACCAATACCATCATCACCATTACCACCACCACCATTACCACCACCACCAATACCACAAACACCAATACCACCACCACAACCTCCAATACCACCACCAATACCACCACCACCAATACCACCACCACCAATACCAATACCACCACCAATACCAATACAACCGCCAATACCAATACCGCCACAACCAATACAACCACCAATACAACCACCACCAATACCACCAGCACCACAAATACCACCACCACTAATACCACCACCACCACGAATACCACCACCACTACCAATGCCACCACCACCAATACCACCACCACCAATACCGCCACCAACAATACCACCACTACCACCAATACCACTACCACCAATATCACCACCAATACCAGCACCACCACCAATACCACCACTTACACCACCACCAATATCACCACCTCCAATATCACCACCACCAATACCACCACCCCCACTAATACCATCAATACCAACACCACCAATACCACCAACACTACCAATACCACCACCACTACCACCATTGCCACCACCAATACCACCACCACCAATACCAATACCATTGCCAATAAAAATGCAACCATCAATACTAATATCACCACCACCAATACCACCAATACCATCACCAATACCACAACCACCACCAATACCACCACCAACACCATCACCAAAACCACAACCACCACCAATACCACCACCACTACCAATACCACCACCACCAATACCACCACCACCACCACCAATACCACCACCAATACCACCACTAATAAAACCACCACAACCAGTACCACCACCACCAAAATCACCACCACCAATACTACCACCAATACCAACACCACCAATACCACCAATACCACCACCACTACCAATACCACCACCACCAATACCACCACCACCACCACCAATACCACCACCAATACCACCACTAATAAAACCACCACAACTAGTACCACCACCACCAAAATCACCACCACCAATACTACCACCAATACCAACACCACCAATACCACCAACACTACCAATACCACCACCACCACCACCACTACCACCACCACTACCACAACCACCACCACAATACCACCACCACCAATATCAATACCACTGGCAATACCAATACAACCACCAATACCGATATCACCACCACCAATACCACCACCAATACCAGCAATACCACAACCACCACCAATACCACCAACACCATCACCAATACCACAACCACCACCAATACCACCACCACCAATACCACCACCACCACCAATACCACCACCAATACCACCACCAATATCACCACAAATAGCACCACCACCAATACCCCCACAACCACCACCAATACCACCACCACCACCAATACCACCACTTAAACCACCACCATCACCAATACCACCAATACCACCACCACCAATATCACCACCACCAATATCACCACCACCAATACCACCACCACCAATGCCACCAATACCACCCCCCAATACCACCACCACCAATACCACCACCAGCACTACCACCACCACCACCACAATCACCACCACTACCACCACCAATACCACTACCACCAATACAAACACCAATACCAGCACAACCACCACCAATAACACCACCACCACCAATACCACCACCACCAATACCAACACCACCACCACTAATAACACCACCACCAATACCAATACCACTACCAATGCCACCTTCATCTACAATACCACCACCACCACCAATACCAACAATAACAACAATACCACCAATATGAATACCACCACCAATACAAAAACCACCAATACCAGCAACACCACCACCAATACAAATACCACCACCAATACCAATACCGTCACCAATACCAAATACCACCACCAATCCCACCACTACCACCAATACCACCACCAATACCACCACCAGCACCAAAGCCACCGCCACCAATACCACCACCACAATTACCACCAATACCACCAATTTCACCACCACCAATACCACTACCACCATTACCACCACCACTGTTACCACCACCACCAATACTACCACCACCAATACCACCACCACTAATACCACCACCACTAATACCACCACCACCAATACCACCATCACCAATACCATCACCACTACCAATACCACCACCATAAATACCACCACCACAAATACCAATTCCACCACCAATATCACCACCAGTGTTCCCTGTAAGGTGCGCGCCTGGGCGCCCACGCACCTTTAAGGCACCGAGCGCGAGGTGTCCCGTGTGAAGCGCGCACACGTTAGTGCTGCCGCTTTTAAAACGCGAGCAGCAAAAAACAGCAATTTCCCGGTTGCCTGAGGCCTTTGTGAAAGGATTCCTGTTAATCACAGCGCCCGTTATGCGCTGCAATTAACAGGAATACTTTCACAAATGCCCACAATCAGCCCACAGCCTCTCTCTATTGAGAAAAGACATGCATCAAGTCCAAAAGCGCAACATGTGCTTTACACGTCGTGCTTTTGGACTTGCTTCATTTCTTTTCTAAATACAGCGCGGCTGGGTGCTGATTGTGGGCCATTGTGAAAATATTTATGTTAATTGCAGCGCATGACGGTGCTTCAATTAACAGGAATCCTTTCACAAAGGCCCACAATCAGCCCGCAGCCGGGATCCATTAAAAATCTGCCGCAGGATCCCACACTGTTCAGCTCAGCTGTTCCTGCTTCTGTCTGATGGCCAAGGGGGCTGGGGGACGTTTACCGAGGGAGTGGCAGGCCAGGACTCAGGAGGCAGGAGGCCGGCCTGTAAACAAGAATTGGCGTGGCTCACAAGTAAGTGTCAGTGAGATAGTGACAGACTCAGCACTTAAGTGTTAATCTAATTTGCATTAAATTAAGTGCTGCTTAGCGCGATCAGCTGCCTGCCGGTCAGTGTAGTTTTGCTCTTGTCACTGAGCACACGGGACCTGGGGGTTTGGCGCTGCAGTTCTTCTCTTCCAACAGATCTCAAGTTGAGTTAAATGGTACTGCTTTGTTAAAACCACCCTCCCCATGCTCAGTGGCATTCCTCGGGGCATAACCAGATCCCAAACTATTTCGTACCTACACAGAGCTGCAGTGCTGGGTGACCAGGACGTCAGGGATGAGGCCTGTCTCTACAACACCTTTGAGGACACCCAGCCTTTGTAACAATCTCTGCCTAAGTGACTGCCACAAAAACAAAGAGGGCTGAAGATCTATTCATCTGTTAAAAGTTCTAAAACGGAGCATCTAAAATTATGATTTTTTGTTTCTGACAAGTCCTGTTTATTCTTTGTCTTTTTTCGTTACATGTTTTATTTTAGCTCTGAGCGCGTGGGCCCCTATAGTATTTGTTTGAAAAATGCTTGAAATGATTTTCCCGGCTGAAGAGGCGGCATTTAAGAGATTCAGATTTTGGCAGTTTGTGTTAATGCAGCATAGGGTCCTGTGTATACTTGCACTCGAATGCCCGGACTTCTGGCGGTGCAAGGGCCCTCACAAATGAAGTGGAGGACTGTAAGGTTGCGGGAACATATCCTTTCAAGTACCACCCTCACGCACAATAACATTCATACTGCGCCTACAACCTTGAGCGGGCAGATTCGAAGTTGAATTTCAGGAGGCATTGCTGTTGGCAGCTTCAAGTGACCGCGACACCAGATCGGTAAATCTGTAGATTTACAAATAATGCAGTGCTAACTGCTTTGGGTTTAATGTTTCAAAGTACTGTAAAAAGGCAGGTGTTATTTTTACTTTATACATTAACAAAACAGTGACTTGAGAATATGAGTACATAGGCAGCCCTGGTAAAACCATAATGTAATGGATATATTGAGTATACTGTCTGTGGTTTGCACCTTTCACATACAATAAATAACAGTTGTCGTTCGTATTATTTTATCACATGGGTAACACAGAATCCCTAATAGCATATTTAATTATTGTTTGGTGCCTCTGGCATGTAGCTTCTAAGCGCTTTGTGTATCACTATCAGCATTCTCCTATCGATCTATGCATTATGATAGCTGCAGAGTGTGCACTCTGTTGCTAAGAACTGCAAGCATGCACTATGTCTTGGTTAGTGCTCTTCCATTTCTGGTGTTTTGCAGCAGTTTTAAGACCTTAGACTTTTCCGTTGCTCAAATGCATGCAATTTCAGATTTTTATGTTTCCTCGTCTTTATTGCTTGATTTTGCTCGTGAGAAAGTGTCACTCCTAGTTGTTGAAATGTCACTCATAATTACATTGAAGTTATGAAAATGTCACACATAGCAATCTGAAACCTTCGCAGCTATGAAAATGCAGCAAGTCCAAAAGCACAAGGTGTAAAGCACATGTCGTGCTTTTGGACTTGATGCATGTATTTTCTCAATAGAGAGAGGCATCGGGCTGATTGTGGGCATTTGTGAAAGTATTCCTGTTAATTGCAGCGCATAACGGGCGCTTTGATTAACAGGAATACTTTCACAAATGCCCACAATCAGTCCGCTGCCTCTCTCTATTTAGAAAAGACAAGCAGCAAAGACAAGGCAAAAGATAGCTATAAGCCATTCTTGAACAAAAGGTAAAGATTTTTGGAAAGCAGGGAAGGAATTCCATTTTGTAGGGTTTAACTTCAAGAAGAATGTGCCCCACGGGCAACGTTCTGCAAGGAGGAAGAGAACTCCTGGAACCGTCATCTGGTAGTAAAGGAGAGATGGCTGTGGGCCCCTCATGCCCCTGGGCTTAGGGGCCACTAACTTTAAACCTTTCCCTAGCCAGGCCTTTCCAGGTCTCGCCTATAGACAGCCTTTAGCTGTTGTCGAAGACGTATTGTGGACACAGGGGTAGCCAAAAAGCAAACTAAAATACCCCCTCCCCCCCAATTCGATTGGTACCTCAAATGTATGAGAGTGAAGCTAGTAAGGCCTGTCCTCCCTAGAAGAGGTCCTTTCATCCCTCCTTCTATCTATTAATCTCTCCACCCTTTAAGCCTTTCATCCAGCGTCCATTTCACCTGTCTATTCATGCTCCCATCCGTCTGTCTTTTCATCTAATCCATCCATCCTTCCTTTACCATTCCATCCATCCATCTATCCATCCACCCACCCACCCATCCATCGATCCATTCATCCATTATTTCACCCACCTTGTATCAATCACCCATCCTTTCACCCTTCCATCCAGGTTTCCATCCATCTATTCAAACATTCATCCTTCAATCCATTCTTACGTGCACCCACCAATCCAAATATAACTTTACTCTTCCATCTCTCAAACCTTTCACCTTTGTATCCATCCTTTTATTGACCTCTCCTTCTTGTTGCGGTTTCTTCCTTCTTTTCATATTTCCTATATTTCATTCTTCCTTTCTGCCCTCCCTTTCTCTTTCCGGCTATTTTCCTCATTCTTTCTCCATCTGTTATGGTTTCTACCCCGCATTTAGAAAAGAAATGCAGCAAGTTTTTATATAGTGCGAACTCAACCCAAAAGTATTGGAGCGCTTTACATGATTTATTATTATATATTTTTTTGTATGCATGGGGAGATTAATTGATTTGCCCAGAATCACAGGATATTAGGCTGACCCGAGACTAAAAACCCATCTCCTAAATCGACAGCTCAAGCATTAAGCCACAACCTCAACCACAAGAGCGGAAGCATTTTCAATATTATATACAACTTGATGCAAAAAACAACCATTGACAAAGCCAATAGTCTTGGCTTCTTGTAAGTGTAATGTTACTTGTATTATATATCTGGATGCAATGACAGAAGCAGCAAAATATCTGTCGGGTGGCACACTATGCGATGCACATATTTTTAGCTCAATTGCTTTTGAGTCACATCCTTAATTGCATCTGTTACGCCCCTTTGAAAGATCCCCAAGTTTTTTCATCCCACTCAAAGCCCTGGTCTACACGCGCGGTCAGGTTCTTGGTGCACATAGCCTTGGCTGCAGCGCACAGAGACCTTACTCTGCCGCACACAGAGGAAAATAATTAGAGGGAACATTGCTCACCACCACCACCAATACCACCACAACCACTAATACCACCACCATTACCATCACCCCCACCACCAATACCACCACCACCAATACCACCACTAATACCACCAAAAATACCACCATCACCAACAATATCACCACCACCAATAGCACCACCCCACCAATACCACAAATACTACCACCAACAATACCACCAACACCAACGATAGCACCACCACCACCACTACCACTTCCACCACCACCACCACCAATACCACCACCACCAATACCACCACCACAATTACCAATACCACAGCCAATACCAAAAAAAAACATAACCAATATCACCACCACCAATACCACTACCAATACCACAACCACCACCACCACCAATACCACCACCACCAATGCCACCAATACCACCAACACCACTACCCCAATACCACCACCACCAATACCACCACCACCACTATCACCACCACCACCACAATCACCACCACTACCACCACCAATACCACCACCACCATTACCACCACCAATAACACCACCACCAATACCACCACCAATACAACCACCAATACCACCAAAACCACCACCAATAACACCACCACCACCAATACCACCATACCAATACCAATACCACCACCAATGCCACCTCTATCTCCAATACCCACCACCAATACCAACAATAACAACAATACCACCACCAATACCACCAATATGAATACCATCACCAATACCACCACCACCAATACCAGCAACACCACCACCAAAACAAATACCGCCACCAATACCAATACCGCCACCAATACCAAATACCACCACCAATCCCACCACTACCACCAATACCACAAATACCACCACCAATACCACCACCAATGCCACCACCAATACCACCACCACGATCACCACCAACACCACCAATTTCACCACCATCAATACCACCAGTACCACTACCACCACCAATACCATCACCCCAATACCACCACCACCAATACCACCACCACCACTACCACCACCACAATCACCACCACTACCACCACTAATACCACCACCACCAATACCACCACCAATAACACCACCACCAATACCACCACCAATACAACCACCAATACCACCAAAACCACCACCAATAACACCACCACCACCAATTCCACCACCACCAATACCAACACCAACACCACCACTACTAATAACACCACCACCAATACCAATACCACCACCAATGCCACCTCTTTCTCCAATACCACCACCAATACCAACAATAACTACAATACCACCAATACCCCCACTAATACCACCAATACCACCACCAATACCAGCAACACCACCACCAATACAAATACCACCACCAATACCAATACCACCACCAATACCAAGTACCACCACCAATCCCACCACTACCACCAACACCACCCATACCACCACCACCACCACCAATGCTACCACCACCACCAATACCACCACCACAATTACCACCAATACCACCAATTTCACCACCATCAATACCACCAATACCACTACCACCATTACCACCACCACTGTTACCACCACCACCAATACTACCACCACCAATACCACCACCACCAATGCCACCACCACCAATACCATTACCACCACCAATACCACCACCACAAATACCACAACCACAAATACCAATACCACCACCACCACCAATACCACCACCAATACCACCACAACCACTAATACCACCACCATTACCATCACCACCACCACCAATACCACCACCACCAATACCACCACTAATACCACCACCAATACCACTATCACCACCAATATCACCACCACCAATAGCACCACCCCCAATACCACCACAAATACCACCACCACAATTACCAATACCACAGCCAATACCCAAAAAACACCATACCATTATCACCACCACCGATACCACAACCACCACCAATACCACCACCAATACCACCACCACCACCAATACCATCACCACCAATACCACCAATACCACCACCACCAGTACCACAAATACCATCACCACAACCACTACCACCACCACCATCAATAACACAACAACCAATACCAACACCACAACCACCAACAATACCACCACCAATAACTCTACCACCAATACCACCAACCCCACCACTAATACCACCACCAATACCACCAATACCACCACCATTAATACAACAAATACCACCACCACAACCACTACCACCACCACCATCAATAACACCACCACCAATACAACACCACCACCACCAATACCACCACCACCAGCAATATCACCACCACCAATACCACCACTAATACCACCAACACCACCAATACCACCACCAATACCACCACCACCACCAATATCACCACCACCAATACCACCACCACCACAAATACCACTAATACCACCACCACCAATACCACCACCGCCACTACAACCACCACCACCACCACCAATTCCAGCACCACCATCACCACCAATACCCCCACAAATACCACCACCACCAATACCACAACCAATACCACCACCACCACCAATACCATCACCTATACCACCACCACCAATACCCCCACCACCAATACCACCACCACTAATACCACCACCAATGCCAACACCACCACCACCAATACCACCACCAATACCAATACCACCACCACCACCAATACCACCACCAATACCAATATCACCACTAATACCGCCACAACCATGAATACCACCAACACCACCACCACCACTACCTCCACCACCACTACCAATACCACCACCAATATCACCACCACCACCTATACCACCACCACCACAAATACCCCACCACCAATACCTCCACCACCACCAATACCAACAATACCACCACCAATACCACCAATACCAATATCACCACCACCAATACCACCACCACAAAACAAAATACCACCACCACCACCAATAACATTACCACCAATGCCACCCCCACCAATACCAATACCACCATTACCACCACCACCATTACCACCACCACCAATTTCAACACCACCAATACCACCACCACCATTACCACCACCACCAATACCATCAACACCAACACCACCACCACCACCACCATTACCACCACCACCAATACCATCAACACCAACACCACCACCACCACCACCAATACCACCAATACCACCATCACCACAAATACCACCAGCAATCCCACCAATACCACCTCCACAAATACCACCACCACCAATACCAATACCACCACCAATACCAATACCGACAATACAACCACCAATACCACCACTACCAACCACCACCAATACCACCACCACCCCTACAACCACCAACACCACCAGTACCACCTCCAATACCACCAGCAATACCACCAAAACCACCACCACTAATACCACCACCAATACCACCACCACCAATATCACCACCACCAATACCACCAACACCACCAACACCACCAATACCACCACCACTACCACCGCCACCACTACCAATAAAACCACCGCCAGTACCACCACCACCAATACCACCAGCAATACCACCAAAACCACCCCCACCACCACCAAAACCACCACCAATACCACCACTAATGCCACCACCATTACCACCACCACCAATACCACCACCAATACCAATACCAACACCCCCACCAATACCACCACCACCAATACCACCAACACCACCACCACTACCACCACCACCACCACTACCACCCCCTCCACCACCAGTACCACCACCACCACCAATACCACCACCTCCAATACCACCACCACCAGTACGACCATTAATACCAATACCACCACCACCAATACCACCACCAATATCACCACCACCAATGCCACCACCACCACCAATACCACCACCACCAATACCACAAATACCACCACCACCACCACACTACCACCACCACACACCACATCCACCACCAATACCACTACCACCTCTACCACCAACACCACCACTATCACCCCCACCAATACCAGCACCACCCCCACCAATACCACCATCACCAATACCACCACCACCAATATCGCCATCAATGCCACCACCAATACCACCACCACCAAGATAACCACCAATACCACCACCACCAATACCACCACCACTAATACCACCACCACCAATACTACAATCAATACCAACACCACCACAACTAATACCACAACCACCAATACCACCACCAATACCACCACCATCACCAATACCGCCAAAACCACCACCACCACCAATACCACCTCCACCACCAATACCACCACCACCACCAATACCACTATAAATACCACCACCAATACCACCACCATCACCAATACCACCACCACACATAACACCAATACCTCCACCAATACCACCACCACCAATACCACCACCATTACCATCAATACCACCAATTTCACCACCATCAATACCACCAATACCACTACCACCATTACCACCACCACTGTTACCACCACCACCAATACTACCACCACCAATACCACCACCACCAATACCATCACCACCACCAATACCACCACCACAAATACCACAGCCACAAATACCAATCCCACCACCAATCCCATCACCACCACCAATAGCACCACCAATACCACCACAACCACTAATACCACCACCATTACCATCACCACCACCACCAATACCACCACCACCTATACCACCACTAATGCCACCACCAATACCACCATCACCACCAATATCACCACCACCAATAGCACCACCCCACCACTACCACAAATACTACCACCAACAATACCACCAATACCACCAACACCAACAATAGCACCACCACCAATACCACCACAAATACCACCACCACAATTACCAATACCACAGCCAATACCAAAAAAACACCATACCATTATCACCACCACCGATACCACCACCAATACCACAACCACCACCAATACCACCACCACTACCAACACCACCACCAATACCACCACCACCACCAATACCATCACCACCAATACCACCACCACCAGTACCACAAATACCACCATCAATAACACAACAACCAATACCAACACCACCACCACCAACAATTCCACCACCAATAACTCTACCACCAATACCTCCAACACCACCACCAATACCACCACCACCAATACAACAAATACCACCACCACAACCACTACCACCACCACCACTACCAATATCACCACCACCAATACCACCACTAATACCACCAACACCACCAATACAACCACCAATATAACAACCACCAATACCACCACCACCACAAATACCACTAATACCACCACCACCAATACCACCACCGCCACTACAACCACCACTACCACCACCACTACCAATTACAGCACCACCATCACCACCAATACCCCCACAAATACCACCACCACCAAAACCACAACCAATACCACCACCAATACCACTACCTATACCACCACCACCAATACCCCCACCACGAATACCACCACCACCAATACCAACACCACCACCACCAATTCCACCACCACCAATACCACCACCACCACCAATACCACCACCAATACCAATATCACCACCAATACTGCCACAACCATGAAAACCACCAACACCACCACCAATACTACCTCCACCACCACTACCACACCACTACCAATACCACCAACAATATCACCACCACCACCTATACCACCACCACCACCAATACCCTACCACCAATATCACCACCACCAGCAATACCACCACCACCAATACCACCTTCAATACCACAACCATCACCAATGCCAATACCACCACCACCAATAAAACCACCACAAAACAAAATACCACCACCACCACCAATACCACCACCACCAATAACATTACCACCAATGCCAACCCCACCAAAACCAATACCACCATTACCACCATTACCACCACCACCATTACCACCACCACCAATTCCACCACCACCAATACCACCACCACCATTACCACCACCACCAATACCATCAACTCCAATACCACCACCACCAATACCACCACCACCAATATCACCATCACCACAAATACCACCAGCAATACCACCAATACCACCTCCACAAATACCACCACCACCAATACCAATACCACCACCAATACCAATACCACCACCAATACCAATACCGACAATACTACCACCAATACCACCACCAATACCACCACCACCAATACTACAACCAACACCAATACCACCAACACCACCAGTACCACCACCACCAATACCACCAGCAATACCACCAAAACCACCACCACCAAGACCACCACTAATACCACCACCAACACCACCACCACCAATATCACCACCACCAATACCACCACCCCCACCAATACTACCACCACCAATACCATCAACACTACCAATACCACCACCACTACCACCACCACCACTACCAATAAAACCACCGCCAGTACCACTACCACTACCACCAATACCACCACCAATACCACCACTAATGCCACCACCATTACCACCACCACCAATATCACCACCACCAATACCACCACCACATCCACCACCAATACCACCACCACCACTACCACCCCCACCAATACCAGCACCAACCCCACCATCACCAATACCACCACCACCAATATCACCATCAATGCCACCACCAATACCACCACCAACACCACCACCACCAAGATAACCACCAATACCACCACCACCAATACCACCACCACTAATACCACCACCACCAATACTACCATCAATACCAACACCACAACCATTACCACAACCACCAATACCAATACCACCACCAATACCACCACCGTCAGCAATACCGCCAGTACCACCACCATCACCAATACCACCTCCACCACCAATACCACCACCACCACCAATACCACTACAAATACCACCACCACCACCAATACCACCACCATCACCAATACCACCACCACACATAACACCAATACCTCCACCAATACCACCACCACCAATACCACCACCACCAATACCACCACCACCATTACCACAACCACCAATACCACCACCACCATTACCACCACCACCAATACCACCACCACCATTACCACCACAAACACCACCAATACCACAACCACCAATACCACCACCACACATGCCACCACCACCAATACTAATACCACCACAAAACCACCACCACTAATACCACCACCAATACCAACAACACCACCACTAATACCACCACCATCACCAATACCACCACCACCAATACCACCCCCACCAATACCACCACCACCACTAATACCACCACCATCAATACCACTACCACCAATACCACCACTAATACCACCACCAATACCACCACCACCACCAATATCACCATCACATATACCATTACCCCCACCAATATCACCATTACACATACCACCAATACCACCACCACCAATACCAATGCCACCCCTATACCAAAACAATGACCAGTACTAATATCACCACCACCAATACCACTACCAATACCACCAATGCCATCACCAATACCACAACCACCACCAATACCATCAACACCACAACCAAAACCACCACCACCACCAATATCACCAATACCACCACCAATACCGCCAGCAATACCATCACCACCAATACCACCACCAATTCCACCACTAAAACTACCACCACCACCAATATCACCAACACCACTACTACAACCACCACCACTACCACCAATACCACCACCAGCACCACCACCACCAATACCACCACCACCAATACCACCACCACATCCAATATCAACACCACTAATACCACCAATACCACCACCAATACAACCACCAATACCACCACCACCAATACCACCACCAGCATTACCACCACCACCACCAATACCACCACCAATACCAACAAAACCACCACCATTTACACCACCACCACCAATACCAATAACACCACCAATACCACCACCAAGACCACCACCATCATGAATACCACCAATACCACCACCAATACCACCACCATCACCAATACCACCACCAATACCTCCACCACCACCAATATCCCACCACCAATATCACCACCACCAATACTAAACAATACCAACAATACCACCATGAATACCACCAACACCAATAACAGCACCACCACCACCAATACCACCACCACCACCAATACCACCACCACCAATACTACCAATACCATCAATACCACCACCACCAATACCACCACCAATACCACCAATATCACCAACACCACCAATACCTCTACCACCAATACCATCACCACCAATACCACCACCACCAATACCACCACCACCATTGCCACCACCACCATTGCCACCACCACCATTACCACCACCACCATTTCCAACTCCACCAATACCACCACCACCACCAATACCACCACCTCCAATACCACCACCACAAATACCACCAATACCAATACCACCACCAATACCAATACCACCACCACCACCAATAGCACCAACACCACCACCAATACCACCACCAAAACCACCACCACCAATACCATCACCACCACCACCACCAATACCACAACCACCATCAATACCACCACCACCAATTCCACCACCACTACCACCACCACCAATACCACCACCAATACAACCACTAATACCACCACCAGCACCACCAATACCACCACCACCATGAATATCACCACCACCAATACCACCACCCCCACCAATACCACTAATACTACCACCAACAATACCACCAATACCACCATCAACACCAATGCCACCTCCACTACCACCGCCACCACCAATACCACAACCACCAATACTAATACTACCGACAATACCAAAAAAGCCACGAATACCAATATCACCACCACCAATACCACAACCACCACCAATACCACCACCAATACCACCACCAATACCACCACTACCAACAATACCACCACTAATACCACCACCACCAATACCACCACCACCAATACCACTACCACCACCAATACAACCACTAATACCAACACCACCACCAATACCACCAATAATACCACCACCACCAATATCACCACCACTAATACCACCACCACTACAAATACCACCAATACCACCACCACCAATACCACAAATACCACCACCACCACCACTACCACCATCACCACAACTACCACTACCACCACCACCAATAATACCACCACCAATACCAGCACCACCACTACCACCAATACCACCACCACCAATACCACCACCACCAATACCACCACCCATACCACCACCACCACCACCAATACCACCACTAATGCCACCACCAACACCAATACCACCACCAATACCACCACCACTAAAATTACTACCACCAATACCACCACCACCAATACCAACACCACCTCTACCACCACCACCACCGCTACCACCACCACCAATACCAGCACCACCACCACCACCACTACCAATACCACCACCACCAATACCACCACCAATACCACCACCACCAATACCCCCACCACCAATACCACCACCACCAATATCACCACCACCAATACCACCACCAATACCACCACAACCACCAATATCACATCCACCACTAATACCACCACCACTACCAATACCACCACCAATACCACCATCACCACTGATACCACCACCAATACCTTACCACCAATACCTCCACCACCACCAATACCAACAATACCAACAAAACCACCACCAATAACAATATCCCCACCAATACCACCACCACCAATACCACAAATACCACCAACACCAATACCACCACCACCAATACCATCAACACCACTAATACCACCACCACTACCACCACCACCACTACCAATAAAACCACAGCCAGTACCACCACCACCAATACCACCAAAACCACCACCACCACCACCAATACCACCACCAATACCACCACTAATGCCACCACCATTACCACCACCACCAATATCACCACCACCAATACCAACACCAGCACCACTACCACCGCCACCACCACCACCATCAATACCACCACCTCCAATACCACCACCACCAGTACCACCATTAATACCAATACCACCACCACCAATACCACCAACAATATCACCACCACCAATACCACAAATACCACCACCACCACACTACCACATCCACCACCAATACCACCACCACCACTACCACCAACACCACCACTACCACCCCCACCAATACCAGCACCCCCCACCAATACCACCATCACCAATACCACTGCCACCAATATCACCATCAATGCCACCACCAATACCACCACCACCACCACCAAGATAACCACCAATACCACCACCACCAATACCACCACCACTAATACCACTACCACCAATACTACCATCAATACCAACACCACCACAACCAATACCACAACCACCAATACCAATACCACCCCCAATACCAACACCATCACCAATACCGCCAGTACCACCACCACCACCAATACCACCTCTACCACCAATACCACCACTACCACCAATACTACCACCAATACCAACACCACCACTAATACCACCACTATCACCAATACCACCACCACCAATACCACCACCACCAATTCCACCACCACCAATACCACCACCACCATTACCACCACCACCAATACCATCAACTACAATACCACCACCACCAATACCACCACCACCAATATCACCATCACCACAAATACGACCAGCAATACCACCAATACCACCTCCACAAATACCACCACCACCAATACCAATACCACCACCAATACCAATACCACCACCAATACCAATACCGACAATACTACCACCAATACCACCACCAATACCAGCACCACTACCACCACCACCAATACCACCACCACCAATACTACAACCAACACCAATACCACCAACACCACCAGTACCACCACCATCAATACCACCAGCAATACCACCAAAACCACCACCACCAAGACCACCACTAATACCACCACCAACACCACCACCACCAATATCACCACCACCAATACCACCACCCCCACCAATACCACCACCACCAATACCATCAACACCACCAATACCACCACCACTACCACCACCACCACTACCAATAAAACCACCGCCAGTACCACTACCACCAATACCACCACCAATACCACCACTAATGCCACCACCAATATCACCACCACCAATACCACCACCACATTGACCACCAATACCACCACCACCACTACCACCAACACCACCACTACCACCCCACCAATACCAGCACCAACCCCACCATCACCAATACCACCACCACCAATATCACCATCAATGCCACCACCAATACCACCACCACCACCACCACCACCAAGATAACCACCAATACCACCACCACCAATACCACCACCACTATTACCACCACCACCAATACTACCATCAATACCAACACCACCACAACCATTACCACAACCACCAATACCAATACCACCACCAATACCACCACCGTCAGCAATACCGCCAGTACCACCACCATCACCAATACCACCTCCACCACCAATACCACCACCACCACCAATACCACTACAAATACCACCACCACCACCAATACCACCACCATCACCAATACCACCACCACACATAACACCAATACCTCCACCAATACCACCACCACCAATACCACCACCACCAATACCACCACCACCATTACCACAACCACCAATACCACCACCACCATTACCACCACCACCAATACCACCACCACCATTACCACCACAAACACCACCAATACCACAACCACCAATACCACCACCACACATGCCACCACCACCAATACTAATACCACCACAAAACCACCACCACTAATACCACCACCAATACCAACAACACCACCACTAATACCACCACCATCACCAATACCACCACCACCAATACCACCCCCACCAATACCACCACCACCACTAATACCACCACCATCAATACCACTACCACCAATACCACCACTAATACCACCACCAATACCACCACCACCACCAATATCACCATCACATATACCATTACCCCCACCAATATCACCATTACACATACCACCAATACCACCACCACCAATACCAATGCCACCCCTATACCAAAACAATGACCAGTACTAATATCACCACCACCAATACCACTACCAATACCACCAATGCCATCACCAATACCACAACCACCACCAATACCATCAACACCACAACCAAAACCACCACCACCACCAATATCACCAATACCACCACCAATACCGCCAGCAATACCATCACCACCAATACCACCACCAATTCCACCACTAAAACTACCACCACCACCAATATCACCAACACCACTACTACAACCACCACCACTACCACCAATACCACCACCAGCACCACCACCACCAATACCACCACCACCAATACCACCACCACATCCAATATCAACACCACTAATACCACCAATACCACCACCAATACAACCACCAATACCACCACCACCAATACCACCACCAGCATTACCACCACCACCACCAATACCACCACCAATACCAACAAAACCACCACCATTTACACCACCACCACCAATACCAATAACACCACCAATACCACCACCAATACCACCACCATCATGAATACCTCCAATACCACCACCAATACCACCACCACCACCAATACCACCACCACCAATACTACCAATACCATCAATACCACCACCACCAATACCACCACCAATACCACCAATATCACCAACACCACCAATACCTCTACCACCAATACCATCACCACCAATACCACCACCACCAATACCACCACCACCATTGCCACCACCACCATTGCCACCACCACCATTACCACCACCACCATTTCCAACTCCACCAATACCACCACCACCACCAATACCACCACCTCCAATACCACCACCACAAATACCACCAATACCAATACCACCACCAATACCAATACCACCACCACCACCAATAGCACCAACACCACCACCAATACCACCACCAAAACCACCACCACCAATACCATCACCACCACCACCACCAATACCACAACCACCATCAATACCACCACCACCAATTCCACCACCACTACCACCACCACCAATACCACCACCAATACAACCACTAATACCACCACCACCAGCACCACCAATACCACCACCACCATGAATATCACCACCACCAATACCACCACCCCCACCAATACCACTAATACTACCACCAACAATACCACCAATACCACCATCAACACCAATGCCACCTCCACTACCACTGCCACCACCAATACCACAACCACCAATACTAATACTACCGACAATACCAAAAAAGCCACGAATACCAATATCACCACCACCAATACCACCACCAATACCACAACCACCACCAATACCACCACCAATACCACCACCACCACCAATACCACCACTACCAACAATACCACCACTAATACCACCACCACCAATACCACCACCACCAATACCACTACCACCACCAATACAACCACTAATACCAACACCACCACCAATACCACCAATAATACCACCACCAATATCACCACCACTAATACCACCACCACTACAAATACCACCAATACCACCACCACCAATACCACAAATACCACCACCACCACCACCACCACCACCACTACCACCATCACCACAACTACCACTACCACCACCACCAATAATACCACCACCAATACCAGCACCACCACTACCACCAATACCACCACCACCAATACCACCACCACCAATACCACCACCCATACCACCACCACCACCACCAATACCACCACTAATGCCACCACCAACACCAATACCACCACCAATACCACCACCACTAAAATTACTACCACCAATACCACCACCACCAATACCAACACCACCTCTACCACCACCACCACCGCTACCACCACCACCAATACCAGCACCACCACCACCACCACTACCAATACCACCACCACCAATACCACCACCAATACCACCACCACCAATACCCCCACCACCAATACCACCACCACCAATATCACCACCACCAATACCACCACCAATACCACCACAACCACCAATATCACATCCACCACTAATACCACCACCACTACCAATACCACCACCAATACCACCATCACCACTGATACCACCACCAATACCTTACCACCAATACCTCCACCACCACCAATACCAACAATACCAACAAAACCACCACCAATAACAATATCCCCACCAATACCACCACCACCAATACCACAAATACCACCAACACCAATACCACCAACACCACCAGTACCACCACCACCACCAATACCACCAGCAATACCACCAAAACCACCACCTCCGATACCACCACTAATACCACCACCAATACCACCACCACCAATACCATCAACACCACTAATACCACCACCACTACCACCACCACCAATACCACCACCACCAATACTACAACCAACACCAATACCACCAACACCACCACCAATACCACCACCAATACCACCACTAATGCCACCACCATTACCACCACCACCAATATCACCACCACCAATACCAACACCAGCACCACTACCACCGCCACCACCACCACCATCAATACCACCACCTCCAATACCACCACCACCAGTACCACCATTAATACCAATACCACCACCACCAATACCACCAACAATATCACCACCACCAATACCACAAATACCACCACCACCACACTACCACATCCACCACCAATACCACCACCACCACTACCACCAACACCACCACTACCACCCCCACCAATACCAGCACCCCCCACCAATACCACCATCACCAATACCACTGCCACCAATATCACCATCAATGCCACCACCAATACCACCACCACCACCACCAAGATAACCACCAATACCACCACCACCACCACCACCACCAATACCACCACCACTAATACCACTACCACCAATACTACCATCAATACCAACACCACCACAACCAATACCACAACCACCAATACCAATACCACCCCCAATACCACCACCATCACCAATACCGCCAGTACCACCACCACCACCAATACCACCTCTACCACCAATACCACCACTACCACCAATACTACCACCAATACCAACACCACCACTAATACCACCACTATCACCAATACCACCACCACCAATACCACCACCACCAATACCACCACCACCACTAATACAACCACCACCAATACCACTGCCACCAATACCACCACCAATACCACCACCACCATTACCACTACCACCACCAATACCACCACTAATACCACCACCAATACCACCACCACCACCAATATCACAATCACATATACCATTACCCCACCAATATCACCATTACACATACCACCAATACCACCACCACCAATACCAATGCCACCCCTATACCAAAACAATCACCAGTATTAATATCACCATCACCAATACCACTACCAATACCACCAATGCCATTACCAACACCAATACCAACACCAATACCACCAACACCACAGCCAAAACCACCACCACCACCAATATCACCAATACCACCACCAATACCGCCAGCAATACCATCACCACCAATACCACTACCAATAACACCACTAAAACTACCACCACCACCAATATCACCAACACCACCATCACCAATATCACCACCACCAATACTACCACCAATACCACCACCACCACTACTACCACCACCACCACCACTACCACCAATACCAGCACCACCACCAGCACCACCACCACCAATACCACCACCACCAATACCACCACCACATCCAATATCACCACCACTAATACCACCAATACCACCACCAATACAACCATCACCACCAATACCACCACCAGCATTACCACAACCACCAATACCACCACCAATACCAACAAAACCACCACCAATCACACCACCACCAATCACACCACCACCAACAATACCAATAACACCACCAATACCACCAGCATCATGAATACCACCATTACCACCACCAATACCACCTCCAGCACCAATACCACCACCACCACCGATACCACCACCACCAATATCACCACTACCAATATCACCACCCCCACCAACACCACCACCACCAATACCACCATCACCACAACTACCACTACCACCACCACCAATATTACCACCACCAATGCCAGCACCACCACCACCACCAATACCACCACCACCACCATCACTAATACCACCACCACCAATACCACTGCCCATACCACCACCACCACCAATACTACCACTAATGCCACCACCACCACCAGTACTGCCACCAATACCACCACCACTAATATCACTACCACCAATACCACCACCATCAATACCACCTCCACCTCTATCACCACCACCGCTACCACCACCACCACCACCACCAATACCACCACCACCAATACCACCACCAATACCACCACCACCAATACCAATACCACCAATACCGCCACCAATACCAACACCACCAATACCACCACCACCAATACCAGCACCACCACCACCGCCAATACCACCACTACCACCAATACTACCACCAATACCAACACCACCACTAATACCACCACTATCACCAATACCACCACCACCAATACCACCACCACCACTAATACAACCACCACCAATACCACTGCCACCAATACCACCACCAATACCACCACCACCATTACCACTACCACCACCAATACCACCACTAATACCACCACCAATGCCACCACCACCACCAATATCACCATCACATATACCATTACCCCACCAATATCACCATTACACATACCACCAATACCACCACCACCAATACCAATGCCACCCTATACCAAAACAATCACCAGTATTAATATCACCATCACCAATACCACTACCAATACCACCAATGCCATTACCAACACCAATACCACCACCAATACCACCAACACCACAGCCAAAACCACCACCACCACCAATATCACCAATACCACCACCAATACCGCCAGCAATACCATCACCACCAATACCACTACCAATAACACTACTAAAACTACCACCACCACCAATATCACCAACACCACCATCACCAATATCACCACCACCAATACTACCCCCACCACCAATACCACCACCACCACTACTACCACCACCACCACCACTACCACCAATACCAGCACCACCACCAGCACCACCACCACCAATACCACCACCACCAATACCACCACCACATCCAATATCACCACCACTAATACCACCAATACCACCACCAATACAACCATCACCACCAATACCACCACCAGCATTACCACAACCACCAATACCACCACCAATACCAACAAAACCACCACCAATCACACCACCACCAATCACACCACCACCAACAATACCAATAACACCACCAATACCACCAGCATCATGAATACCACCATTACCACCACCAATACCACCTCCAGCACCAATACCACCACCACCACCGATACCACCACCACCAATATCACCACCACCAATATCACCACCCCCACCAACACCACCACCACCAATACCACCATCACCACAACTACCACTACCACCACCACCAATATTACCACCACCAATGCCAGCACCACCACCACCACCAATACCACCACCACCACCATCACTAATACCACCACCACCAATACCACTACCCATACCACCACCACCACCAATACTACCACTAATGCCACCACCACCAGTACTGCCACCAATACCACCACCACTAATATCACTACCACCAATACCACCACCATCAATACCACCTCCACCTCTATCACCACCACCGCTACCACCACCACCACCAATACCACCACCACCACCACCAATACCACCACCAATACCACCACCACCAATACCAATACCACCAATACCGCCACCAATACCAACACCACCAATACCACCACCACCAATACCAGCACCACCACCACCGCCAATACCACCACTACCAATACCACCACCACCAATAGCACCACTAATGCCACCACCATCACCAATACCACCACCAATACCACCTCCACTAATATCACCACCACCAATACCACCACCACCAATACCACCACCACCTCTACCACCACCACCACCACTACCACCATCACCACCACTACCACCACCACTGCCACCAATACCAGCACCACCAATACCACCACCACCACCAATATCACCACCTCCAATACAATCAATACCACCACCAATACAACCACCAATACCACCACCACCAATACCACCACCACCACCACTACCACCACCACCAATACCACCACCACCAATACTACAACCAACAACAATACCACCAACACCACCAGTACCACCACCACCAATACCACCAGCCATACCACCAAAACCACCACCACCAATACCACCACTAATACCACCACCAACACCACCACCACCAATATCACCACCACCAATACCAACACCCCCACCAATACCGCCACCACCAATACCACCAACACCACCACCACTACCACCACTACCAATAAAACCACCGCCAGTACCACTACCACCAAAACCATCACCACCACCAATACCACCACCAATACCACCACTAATGCCACCACCATTACCACCACCACCAATATCACCACCACCAATACCAATACCCCCACCAATACCACCACCACCAATACCACCAACACCACCACCACTACCACCACCACTACCACCACTACCAGCACCAGTACCACCACCACCACCAATACCACCACCTCCAATACCACCACCACCAGTACCACCATTAATACCAATACCACCACCAATATCACCACCACCACATCCACCAACAATACCACTACCACCCCCATCAATACCAGCACCACCCCCACCAATGCACCATCACCAATACCACCACCACCAATATCACCATCAATGCCACCACCAATACCACCACCACCAAGATAACCACCAATACCACCACCACCACCACCAATACCACCACCACTAATACCACCACCACCAATACTACCTTCAATGCCAACACCACCACAACCAATACCACAACCACCAATACCACCACCATCAGCAATACCGCCAGTACCACCACCACCACCAATACCACCTCCACCACCAATACCACTACAGATACCACCACCACCACCAATACCACCACCATCACCAATACCACCACCACACATAACACCAATACCTCCACCAATACCACCACCACCAATACCACCACCACCAATACCAATACCACCACCACCATTACCACAACCACCAATACCACCACCACCATTACCACCACCACCAATACTGTGGTGGTGAGCCTCAACAAGGCCTACCAGTGCTTAGGAGTTCACCCTTCCTTGCACAGAGTCCTCAGACCGCTAAGAAGAAGTTGGCACAGAAACTGGGAATAGAAAAGACAGAGTTTATTAAACCTCATGAGGTGGAGCTACATTTACACACCACCCTTCGGTAATGCATGAAGTAGCACACTGAATGGAAGGACCTTGGTCCTTTTATTCCCACACAGGGGCTCAAATGAAGGCGGTACAAACATAAATGCTGGTTTTAGATACATATAAGGTCATACAAGAAATGCACAGTCGACAAGTGGGTGGAGCTAACAGTTTCTACTTCTAGTAGACACATCCTGACATTTATAAACTCGGAACAGCTGCATGGACAGCTACGAGCTCAACTGAGCATGTGCAAAGCAAAAGAAACTAAATATAACTCGTCTCTAGGCAGATTTCAAGAGCAGTTAACAGGAAGGTAGGACAGAGCACATGGCGAGCACATGGCAGCACATGGCAACCAAAATGGCTGCCAGGAATACAAAATGGATTCCACAAAGCGGACAATTTAGCCTCTGAATACAGGATGTTTTGGCTAATGCTTAACTTAAGTGCTGCCAAATTACAACAGACGACCCTTTCAGCATTAGCCGAAGACATTCGTTTTTCTGGGGTAATCTAAATATTCATCCCGTACATCTATTAATATTATTTCGGCTACCTCTTTATTCAACATTTGTTGGGCCTTTGTTTCAGCAACGTTCCCTTTGGCAGGTATACAAGCAGAGATGCAAATGGAGCAAAGCATTGGACCACATTGGATACATACACAGCATGTAAAAAGTATCATAATCATTACACACAGGATAGTCAGTAGCTTCCAGCCCCAAGCAGAAACAAGAGTCCAAAACCATCTAGTCTAATTCTAAGTTTCAGGGCTCTGATGTATTTCAGTGACTATCTATTTCAATTTCAGAATAGCCAACAGCACATACCTAATAAAAACATTTTCAATAGACTTTTCCAGTATTTCTTTTATGAGGGCTAGAGTATCAATTAATATACTTAAGGAAAGAGTAAAGTAACATTTGGTAACTGCTCAGGAAAATGTTTTTCGTGTAGAATAAGCATGATAAGTAATACAAATATCAGGGAAGTCAGACAGATTATTACAAAAACAATCCTGGCTCCGGGGGACCAGGAGGACCACACAGGGCCATAGGAATTAGGACAAGGAGCCGCAAAGGGCTGCTCCTCCTCAAAAATGGGACGACCAAAGGGGTACATTACTAACAAAAAAAAGAGTCCATGGGAAATTGAAGCCGCTGTACAACCATCCAGAGGGGAGTCTTCTCCCTGTGTCCGTTTGAGCCTCACAGGCAGGCTCTTGTTGTTCCCACAGTGGAGCTGCACAACTCGCAACTCAAGAATCACGGCCCAGTTTGAGAAGAAAAAGTCTTTCAACGATCCTGTCCAGTGTCTCAGGCAGTGCATCAGTTTTCTTCACTTTAATCTAACAGGCACCAAGGGCACAGCACCTGTACCCTAAACTCAAGTCCTTCCCTAACTCCTGTATTGCTCCGCTGGCGCACTGCTCTTTTGTTGGGGCCACTGATTGTAGCCAATATGCTCAGGCATCCCTTGATCAACAAACAAAGGCGCAGACTTGCATTCACTTAGGGACCAGGACTCAAAAGGCCTGATGCTGGGATATGTGAAGCAACCCTTGTTTCAAAGGCGGTCACCTCAAGCAAAAGCCTCCTTGCCGTCCTTATCGGTCTGTGACTCTCTCAGCTGGGCATCAAAAACTGGATCCACAGAAAGATTTCTTCATCCTGATTTGTGACCCCGTCTTTCGCCCAAGACAGTGGCAGGGGTACACACTTCACGTCCCAGTGCTTCCGGCCTTCACTGAGGTCCTAGTTGCCAGCAACGCCTGTGCTGGTTCCCTTTATCTTGACTCCAAGCTGGACTGGTGCTGACTCCCAGGCTGGATCTGATGTCCGGGCCCCTCTGGCAATGGTTGTAGGGCAGCAAATATCTATTGGTGGGCAGAACAAAAGGTCTTTAGACAAGGCACAAAAATAATCTATCAACAGAGAGGATAGTCTCAGAATACTTCCTTAGTCTTGGGATGCCCCATTCATTAGCAAGGCACCCAAGAACCACTTCATCTTATCTGAGAATAATAAAAAAAACACCCTAGACCTATTGGCAAGTATAAAAGGAACTTTTTGGTGAACTGACAAGAGTAATACGTTACACAATTTGATTTGTTTCTCTCAATCAGCCAAGGAAGTCTGTGTTCATTTACTAAATTCTGAGGAAAAAAGAAAAACAATACAGACATACTCCAAATCCTTACATTTGTGTAATCCTATATTATTCATCTGAAGAACCTCAAGAAAAAGGAACTTTTCCTACATTTCTACTTATGAACCTTGCATTACTTGTGCAGGACTGCAGACACTTCTAAAATAATTTCTCTTAATAAAAGCACCTACATTTTATGCTTAGGACCATGCTTTCATGTTATAGGCGCAGCGGAAAAATCTAAAACTGCTAATTTAACAGGGATTCTTATTGCAAAAAGAACTAAACTTCAACATAGTGGGTACATTTTCTCCAGCAGAACATGTTGTGACAAACAAACTCCTATAAAACAATATTTTCCTTCAAAATGTTTGCTAAGGATCACATTGGCGTCTTTCCTGCATTCTACTTTTCACGATCCAGACTATGCAACATCATTTTCAAAAGGAAAAAAAACCCTATCTCCAGCTCTAATAAGGGCTGTCAGCTCAATTACACAGACTAGCTAATAAAAGACTAGCAATGCCCTTGCAAAACTGTATAGAACATGAGAATAACATAAACAATAATGGTATTGCCACCTGAGATTTTTGAACAGAAACCCCCACTATACAGTTCCCTTTAAAGGTCAAATAAGGGAACATCAATCTGTTCTACTCATTCTTTCATACAGGATGGGCAGTAACATAGCATATTTTTCATCATTTTATTAATTCTAACAATTTTAAAACAGTATTACTGAATAGCCAATTAAATGTCTCATGGCCATTTCCTAGACAGCTTAGACAGACTCAAGAGAGAGTGAGAAAAAGAGAGAGAAAACATAAATTTGCCTACCCTTAATTTGCCCAGGAGCTAACCTCCTTCCCCCATTTTGACAGTAGGAAAACCTGAAACAGGTTTCACTGCTGTCAACACTTTCAACCCCTATGTGTAGCAACTGGGCACAAACAAACTTGTAGGAGATATCTTAGAAAGTGGCTATTTTCTGATTCAGCCTAACACAAGCACATTGAGTTAACTTTAGAAAGCGTTAATAACCAATTTACCAATTCCTTGAGCAATTGTACTAGATTAACATGAGGGCGCATGTATGCAAACTAAAATCCCTTTGCCTCCTTATCTCAGCCCCTGCACAGTAATCTTTAAGCTAAAACCATTATTTGTATATACATGGCAGAGCTATGCTCTACTCAAGGCTTTTCCTTCTTTTCAGATGACTGCGCAAAACTTGCGTTTGCCAAAAATAGGAATCAAAGCTTCTCTTCCTTTCTCTGCACTGTCATCTCTTCTTTCAAAAACTGTTCGAAGGTCGAAGTGTCCAAGCAAACCTTCCCCTTAGCCCTGCTAGGTAGCTAAATGCAGAACTCCGACCTTTAACCCTTTCACCAGCTGTCCATTTTTGTGCAAGGCTTTCCATGCGGTCTTTGCAATTCAAAGCAACTCTGGAGAATCACAGCTGAAAGGCAGTCCTGTCCGTCTAATAATTTTTAAAGATAGGATCTAACTTCTGCTGTGTTTTTTATACTTATGTTCATTTGTGTACAGTGTGTGGTGTGCAGTAGGTCAGCTGTTTGTTCTATACTTGCATGTGTACCAGCTCTGAAGCCTGAGATCAGTTTGAAACCTGCCCTGAGTGGTAGAACTGCTTTTAAATAGTGAATTTTGCTCAATTTCGACTTTGGTGGTAGGGGCACTTAAAAATGAATAACCTACAATATTTTGGCATATTAGGGATCCCCAGGGTGTCCTCTAGATATCCCAGAGATGGGGGATCAGAAATGTATACGGTACACCCTTAAAAAAACCGTTTTTATATGCCTGGATAAAGTGAAATTTCACATTGCACTCCCCACATCATGGTAAAGTGCTACTTAAATCCAACTTTGATGCTAGGAGCCAAATATTATTCACAATATGATTATCAGACATTACAAAAGATCAAAAACAAGTTTAGGGCAATTATTTTTAATAAACATTTTTTTTCTCTTCATATAATCAAAATTCTTTTTTTTTTTTTTCAATAATGATCACAAACCCTTTTGATGGTTCCACATATGAAAGGCAAGCCTCATTCCTTTCCTATCACCTTTAAATGCATTCATTTATAACTGTAAGCACAGAAGCCTTACTTGAAACATGAAAAAGTCTGCGTCACTTTTAAAGGACAGTAATCATTTAACATCAGAACCACAGATGTGCTTGTTAAAAAGGCATTAAGAAAGGAAATCCCTTTTAATCTTTTCTCTGTTATCCAAAATAATGAAACTGTCTTTTCTGACTTTTAAAATCAGCAGTTCTTAATGCACGCCTTCAAACCATGTTTGCACTAACTTAAAATCTAGTTGACTCGGCAGTTTCCTTATGGCTTGTTCTGACCAGCAGGCGTCAACATCTCACGCCTTTCAAGCCAGCACAAATCTATCGTTCTGTAATGTGGTGTTTATTTCAGCAACAACCAATTCACTCAGATGATATGAATGCCTTTCAATATTAATATATAAGGATAATACTGTAACATTTTTCATTTTAGTCCTAATTGTGTGAAAGCACACAAATTCGTTTTTTTCCTACCTTTCTATGAGGCCTATTTTATTCCTATTGAATGTAAATTCTGATTTATCTGTACCAGTGTGGCAATTTGCACATATCTATAATTTCTTACTTTATCAATTTTAATGGTAGCGTGCAGCTATTTAGCATATGTTACATTATTCATTCCCTGAATTTAAAAAAAATGTAGTTTTTATATGACATTTGCATAACAGAATGACAACAAAAACCAATTTTAGCTCATTCCAGACATTTTCAGAAGGGGGTCATACACTCATAACACACAACACAGCGCGCTTAAGGCTAGCCATTCTTACACAAAAACATAGTCTACTTTACTGAAACAAGTACTTTCAAGCATGTCAGTCCAGAACCACATACAAAAAACAATTAAGCCACAAATCAACATTTAGGGCAAAAACAAGAGACAGCCTACAGACTGTACGCAAAACCAAACTATTTGTAAATACTAATTGTAAGTCATATTTACAAGAAGAGCTCTCAAAAGTAGTCCAAAAATCTGCATCAAAACAGCCCAAAAGAGTGCTCCATGTTCAAAAAGCCAAAATACACCAAATTCGCCAGTTTTGGCTGGTAGAACACTCAAAAAGCGCTCTGCATATCACCACTTATGAATGTTACTAAGTGCACAGATCAGGATCCGTTTTATGTACATATTTAGTTCCATGGGGTACTTAGTCACCAAGAAAGAAATATCTTTTTACTATATCTAAACCTATTTAGGTATCCCCTCTGAGGGGAGTCAACTGAGTACTTACTAAATCCATATTGGTACCTCCAAAACAGCAACACTTTCTACAAAGTGTGCTAGAAGCAGGCATGCCAAAAAATTGTGCAGAATATGCAGTATTATAATCAAAGTAGCGCTTAAGGTAATCTTCGTACGTTGCGCTGTTCAAACAACTTAAAATAGAGAAAAATCTCCTCATTACCTGCCTATATGTATTGCAATACATATATAATTACAAAACAGATTCCAAAATTGGCCAATCATACAAACAAAGCCACAGTAAGTGTTACTAAACTACCTTACCAATCAAAGGCATCAAACCAACAGCAAGTGCCGCAAAACGGCTCTTACCAATCAAATGGTGTCCAGGTTCCAACTGCCAAGTTCTCAAATCGACCAAATGGTCACTGCACGGCGAATCAACAGAAGAGATCTCAGTCGAGGACCGGCGCCGCCGGGATGGTCAGATCAGAAAGAAAGGAAAAACGCCGTGGGTGCCAAGACTCGGGTCTCCTCAGGCAGCGATCGCGTCCAAAGCGAGATTCCAATCCTTCATCTCGACCAGTCCTTCGGGCATCCGAGTCGCCGATGAGCCCCGCGTTGGAAGCGCCAATTTGTGGTGGTGAGCCTCAACAAGGCCTACCAGTGCTTAGGAGTTCACCCTTCCTTGCACAGAGTCCTCAGACCGCTAAGAAGAAGTTGGCACAGAAACTGGGAATAGAAAAGACAGAGTTTATTAAACCTCATGAGGTGGAGCTACATTTATACACCACCCTTCGGTAATGCATGAAGTAGCACACTGAATGGAAGGACCTTGGTCCTTTTATACCCACACAGGGGCTCAAATGAAGGCGGTACAAACATAAATGCTGGTTTTAGATACATATAAGGTCATACAAGAAATGCACAGTCGACAAGTGGGTGGAGCTAACAGTTTCTACTTCTAGTAGACACATCCTGACATTTATAAACTCGGAACAGCTGCATGGACAGCTACGAGCTCAACTGAGCATGTGCAAAGCAAAAGAAACTAAATATAACTCGTCTCTAGGCAGATTTCAAGAGCAGTTAACAGGAAGGTAGGACAGAGCACATGGCGAGCACATGGCAGCACATGGCAACCAAAATGGCTGCCAGGAATACAAAATGGATTCCACAAAGCGGACAATTTAGCCTCTGAATACAGGATGTCTTGGCTAATGCTTAACTTAAGTGCTGCCAAATTACAACAATACCACCACCACCATTACCACCACCAACACCACCAATACCACAACCACCAATACCACCACCACACATGCCACCACCACCAATACTAATACCACCACCAATACCGCCACCACTAATACCACCACCAATACCACCAATACCAACACCACCACTAATACCACCACCATCACAAATACCACCACCAATACCACCACCACCACTAATACCACCACCACTAATACCACTACCACCAATACCACCACTAATACCACCACCAATACCACCACCACCACCAATATCACCATCACGTATACCATTACCCCCACCAATATCACCATTACACATACCACCAATACCACCACCACCAATACCAATGCCACCCCCTATACCAAAACAATCACCAGTACTAATATCACCACCACCAATACCACTACCAATACCACTAATGCCATCACCAATAACACAACCACCACCAACACCACAACCAAAACCACCACCACCACCAATATCACCAATACCACCACCAATACAGCCAGCAATACCATCACCACCAATACCACCACCAATACCACCACTAAAACTACCACCACCACCAATATCACCAACACCACATCACCAATATCACCACCACCAATACAACCCCCACCACCAATACCACCACCACCACTACTACCACCACCACCACCACTACCACTACCACCAATACCAGCACCACCACCACCAATACCACCACCACATCCAATATCAACACCACTAATACCACCAATACCACCACCAATACAACCACCAATACCACCACCACCAATACCACCACCAGCATTACCACCACCACCACCAATACCACCACCAATACCAACAAAACCACCACCATTCACACCACCACCACCAATACCAATACCACCACCAATACCACCACCAATACCACCACCATCATGAATACCACCAATACCACCTCCAGCACCAATACCACCACCAACACCAATACCACCACCAATACCTCCACCACCACCAATATCCCACCACCAATATCACCACCACCAATACTAAACAATACCAACAATACCACCACGAATACCACCAGCACCAATAACAGCACCACCACCACCAATACCACCACCACCAACAATACCACCACCACCAATACTACCAATACCATCAATACCACCACCACCAATACCACCACCATTACCCCCAATATCACCACCACCACCAATACCACCACCACCAATACTACCAATACCATCAATACCACCACCACCAATACCACCACCATTACCCCCAATATCACCAACACCACCAATACCTCTACCACCAATACCATCACCACCAATACCACCACCACCAATACCACCACCACCAATACCGCCACCACCAAAAACACTACCATCATTACCACCACCACCACCATTGCCACCACCACCATTACCACCACCACCATTACCACCACCAGCATTACCACCTCCACCAATACCACCACCAATACCACCACCAATACCACCACCAATACCACCACCTCCAATACCACCACGACAAATACCACCAATACCAATACCACCACCAATACCAATACCACCACCACCACCAATAATATCACCACCAATAGCACCAACACCACCACCAATACCACCGCCACCAATACCATCACCACCACCAATACCACAACCACCATCAATACCACCACCACCAATTCCACCACCACCACCAATACCACTACCTCCACCACCAATACAACCACTAATACCACCACCACCACCACCAATACCACCACCACCACGAATATCACCACCACCAATACCACCACCCCCACCAATACCACTAATACTACCACCAACAATACCACCAATACCACCATCACCACCAATGCCACCACCACTACCACCGCCACCACCAATACCACAACCACCAATACCAATACTACCGACAATACCAAAAAAGCCACAAATACCAATATCACCATCACCAATACCACAACCACCACCAATACCACCACCACTAATACACCACCACCACCAATACCACCACTACCAACAATACCACCACCAATACCACCACCACCAATACCACTACCACGACCAATACAACCACTAATACCAACACCACCACCAATACCACCAACAATACCACCACCACCAATACCACAAATACCACCACCACCACTACCACCATCACCACTACTACCACTACCACCAATAATACCACCAGCAATACCAGCACCACCACTACCACCAATACCACCACCACCAATACCACCACCAATACCACCACCACCAATACCACCACTAATGCCAACACCAACACCAATACCACCACCAATACCACCACCACTAAAATCACTACCACCAATACCACCACCACCAATACCAACACCACCTCTACCACCACCACCACCGCTACCACCACCACCAATAATAGCACCACCACCACCACTACCAATACCACCAGCAATACCACCACCACCAATAGCCCCACCACCAATACCACCACCACCAATATCACCACCACCAATACCACCACAACCACCAATATCACATCCACCACTAATACCACCACCACTACCAATACCACCACCAATACCACCACCACCACTGATATCACCACCAATACCTTACCACCAATACCTCTACCACCACCAATACCAACAATACCAACAAAACCACCACCAATTACAATTACCCCACCAATACCACCACCACCAATACCACCAATACCACAAATACCACCAACACCACCAGTACCACCACCAATACCACCAGCAATACCACCAAAACCACCACCACCAATACTACCACTAATACCACCACCAATACCACCACCACCAATACCACGAATCCCACCACCACTACCACCACCACCACTACCAATAAAACCACCACCAGTACCCCCACCACCAATACCACCAAAACCACCACCACCAATACCACCACTAATGCCACCACCATTACCACCACCACCACCAATATCACCACCACCAATACCAACACCCCCACCAATACCACCACCACCAATACCACAAACATCACCACCACCACCACCAATACCACCAATACCACCAATACCACCACCACCACCACCAGTGCCACCATTAATGCCAATACCACCACCACCAATACCACCACCAATATCACCACCACCAATGCCACCACCACCACCAATACCACAAATACCACCACCACCACACTACCACCACGACATCTACCACCAATACCACCACCACCACTACCACCAACACCACCACTACCACCCCCACCAATACCAGCACCACCCCCACCAATACCACCATCACCAATACCACCACCACCAATATCACCATCAATGCCTCCACCAATACCACCACTACCACCACCACCACCACCTCCACCACCAAGATAACCACCAATACCACCACCACCAATACCACTACCACTAATACCACCACCACCAATACTACCATCAATACCAACACCACCACAACCAATACCACAACCACCAATACCAATACCACCACCAATACCACCACCATCACCAATACCGCCAGTACCACCACCACCACCACCACCAATACCACCTCTACCACCAATACCACCACCTCCACCAATACAACTACAAATACCACCACCATCACCAATACCACCACCATCACCCATACCACCACCACACATAACACCAATACCTCCACCAATACCACCACCACAATTACCACAACCACCAATACCACCAACACCATTACCACCACCACCAATACCACCACCACCATTACCACCACCAATACCACAACCACCAATACCACCACCACACATGCTACCACCACCAATACTAATACCACCACCAATACCGCCACCACCAATACTACCACCAATACCAACACCACCACTAATACCACCACCATCACCAATACCACCACCACCAATACCACCACCACCAATACCACCACCACCAATACCACCACCACCACTAATACCACCACCACCAATACCACTACCACGACCAATACCACTACCACCAATGCCACCACCAATACCACCACCACCATTACCACTACCACCACCAATACCACCATTAATACCACCACCAATACCACCACCACAAATATCACCATCACATATACCATTAACCCCACCAATATCACCATTACACATACCACCAATACCAATGCCACCCCTATACCAAAACAATCACCAGTACTAATATCACCACCACCAATACCACTACCAATACCACCAATGCCATTACCAATACCACAACCACCACCAATACCACCACCAATACCACCAACACCACAACCAAAACCACCACCACCACCAATATCACCAATACCACCACCAATACCACTAGCAATACCATCACCACCAATACCACCACCAATACACCACTAAAACTACCACCACCACCACCAATAACACCAACACCACCACCACCAATATCACCACCACCAATACTACCCCCACCACCAATACCACCACCACCACTACTACCACCACCACCACCACTACCACCAATACCAGCAGCACCACCAGCACCACCAGCACCAATACCACCACCACCAATAACACCCCCACATCCAATATCACCACCACTAATACCACCAATACCACCACCAATACAACCACCAATACCATCACCACCAATACCACCACCAGCATTACCACCACCACCACCAATACCACCACCAATACCAATAAAACCACCACCAATACCAAGAACACCACCAATACCACCACCAATACCACCACCATCATGAATACCACCAATACCACCACCAATACCACCTCCAGCACCAATACCACCACCACCACCGATACCACCACCACCAATATCACCACCACCACCAATATCACCACCCCCACCAACACCACCAATACCACCATCACCACAACTAGCACTACCACCACCACCAATATTACCACCACCAATACCAGCACCACCACCACCACCAATACCACCACCACCACCATCACTAATACCACCACCACCAATACCACCACCCATACCACAACCACCACCAACACTATCACTAATGCCACCACCACCACCAGTACTGCCACCAATACCACCACCACTAATATCACTATCACCAATACCACCACCATCAATACCACCTCCACCTCTACCACCACCACCGCTACCACCACCACCACCAATACCAGCACCACCACCACCAATACCACCACCAATACCACCACTAATACCACCACCACCAATACCAATACCACCACCACCAATACCACCACCAATACCAGCACTACCACCACCACCAATACCGCCATTACCAATACCACCACCACCACCACCAATACCACCACTAATGCCACCACCACCACCAATACCACCTCCACTAATATCACCACCACCAATACCACCAATACCACCACCACCAATACCACCACCACCTCTACCACCACCACCACCACCACTACCACCATCACCACCACTATCACTACCACTACCACCAATACCAGAACCACCAATACCACCACCAATATCACCACCTCCAATACAATCAATACCACCACCAATACAACCACCAATACCACCACCACCACCAATATCACCACAACCATTACCACCACCACCACCACCAGTACCACCACCACCACCAATACCACCACCTCCAATACCACCACCACCACTACTACCACCACCACCACCATTACCACTACCACCAATCCCAGCACCACCATCAGCACCACCACCACCAATACCATCACCACCACACTACCACCACCACATCCACCACCAATACCACCACCACCACTACCACCAACACCACCACTACCACCCCCACCAATACCAGCACCACCCCCACCAATAACACCATCACCAATTCCACCACCACCAATATCACCATCAATGCCTCCACCAATACCACCACCACCACCACCAAGATAACCACCAATACCACCACCACCAATACCACCACCATCACCAATACCGCCAGTACCATCACCACCACCAATACCACCTCTACCACCAATACCACCACCACCACCAATACCACTACAAATACCACCACCATCACCAATACCACCACCATCACCCATACCACCAACACACATAACACCAATACCTCCACCAATACCACCACCACAATTACCACAACCACCAATACCACCACCACCATTACCCCCACCACCAATACCACCACCACCATTACCACCACCAATACCACCAATACCACAACCACCAATACCACCACAACACATGCTACCACCACCAATACTAATACCACCACCAATACCGCCACCACCAATACTACCACCAATACCAATACCACCACTAATACCACCACCATCACCAATACCACCACCACCAATACCACCACCACCAATACCACCACCACCACCAATACCACCACCACCACTAATACCACCACCACCAATACCACTACCACGACCAATTCCACTACCACCAATGCCACCACCAATACCACCACCACCATTACCACCACCAATACCACCACTAATACCACCACCAATACCACCACCAATATCACCATCACATATACCATTACCCCCACCAATAATACCATTACACATACCACCAATACCACCAATACCAATGCCACCCCCTATACCAAAACAATCACCAGTACTAATATCACCACCACCAATACTACTACCAATACCACCAATGCCATTACCAATACCACAACCACCACCAATACCACCAACACCACAACAAAAACCACCACCACCACCAATATCACCAATACCACCACCAATACCACCAGCAATACCATCACCACCAATACCACCACCAATACACCACTAAAACCACCACCAATATCACCAACACCACCACCACCAATATCACCACCACCAATACTACCCCCACCACCAATACCACCACCACCACTACTACCACCACCACTACCACCAATACCAGCAACACCACCAGCACCACCACCACCAATACCACCACCACCAATAACACCACCACATCCAATATCACCACCACTAATACCACCAATACCACCACCAATACAACCACCAATACCATCACCACCAATACCACCACCAGCATTTCCACCACCACCACCAATACCAACAAAACCACCACCAATCACACCAACACCACCAATACCAAGAACACCACCAATACCACCACCAATACCACCACCATCATGAATACCACCAATACCACCACCAATACCACCTCCAGCACCAATACCACCACCACCGATACCACCACCACCAATATCACCACCACCAATATCACCACCCCCACCAGCACCACCACCACCAATACCACCATCACCACAACTAGCACTACCACCACCACCAATATTACCACCACCAATACTAGCACCACCACCACCACCAATACCACCACCATCACTAATACCACCACCACGAATACCACCACCCATACCACCACCACCACGAATACCACCACCCATACCACCACCACCACCAATACTACCACTAATGCCACCACCACCAGCAGTACTGCCACCAATACCACCACCACTAATATCACTACCACCAATACCACCACCATCAAAACCACCTCCACCTCTACCACCACCACCGCTACCACCACCAACACCACCAATACCAGCACCACCACCACCACCACCAATACCACCACCAATACCACCACTAATACCACCACCATCAATACCAATACCACCAGTACCACCACCACCAATACCAGCACTACCACCACCACCAATACCACCACTACCAATACCACCACCACCACCACCAATACCACCACTAATGCCACCACCACCACCAATACCACCTCCACTAATATCACCACCACCAATACCACCACCACCAATACCACCACCACCTCTACCACCTCTACCACCACCACCACCACCACTACCACCATCACCACCACTATCACTACCACTACCACCAATACCAGCACCACCAATACCACCACCAATATCACCACCTCCAATACAATCAATACCACCACCAATACAACCACCAATACCACCACCAGCACCAATATCACCACAACCATTACCACCACCACCACCACCAGTACCACCACCACCACCAATACCACCACCTCCAATACCACCACCACCACTTCTACCACCACCACCACCACTACCACTACCACCAATACCAGCACCACCACCAGCACCACCACCACCAATACCACCACCACCAATACCACTACCACATCCAATATCACCATCACTAATACCACCAATACCACCACCAATACAACTACCAATACCACCACCACCAATACCACCACCAGCATTACCACCACCACCACCAATACCACCACCAATACCAACAAAACTACCACCAATCACACCACCACCACCAATACCAATAACACCACCAATACCACCACCATCATGAATACCACCACCAATAACACCACCAACACCAATACCACCACCAATACCTCCACCACCACCAATACCCCACCACCAATATCACCACCACCAATACTAAACAATACCAACAATACTACCACGAATACCACCAGCACCAATAACAGCACCACCACCACCAATACCACCACCACCACCAATACCACCACCACCAATACTACCAATACCACCAATACCACCACCACCAATACCACCACCAATACCACCAATATCACCAACACCACCAATACCTCTACCACCAATACGATCACCACCAATACCACCAACACCAATACCACCACCACCAATACTACCACCACCAACAATACCGCCACCACCAAAAACACTACCACCATTGCCACCACCACCATTACCACCACCACCATTACCACCTCCACCAATACCACCACCTCCAATACCACCATCACAAATACCACCAATACCAATACTACCACCAATACCACCACCACCACCAATAATATCACCACCAATAGCACCAACACCACCACCAATACCACCACAAATACCACCACCACCAATACCATCACCATCACCACCACCACCACCAATACCACAACCACCATCAATACCACCACCACCAATTCCACCACCACCAATACCACCACCTCCACCACCAATACAACCACTAATACTACCACCACCACCACCAATACCACCACCACCACCACGAATATCACCACCACCAATACCTCCACCCCCACCAATACCACTAATACTACCACCAACAATACCACCAATACCACCATCACCACCAATACCACCACCACTGCCACCACCAATACCACCACCAACAATACCAATACTTCCGCCAATACCAAAAAAGCCATGAATACCAATATCACCACCACCAATACCATCACCAATACCACAACCACCACCAATACTACCACCACTAATACCACCACCAATACCATCACCACCAACAATACCACCACCAATACCACCACCACCAATACCACCACCACCAATACCACCACCACCAATACCACTACCACCACCAATACAACCACTAATACCAACACCACCACCAATACCACCAACAATACCACCACCACCAATATCACCACCACTAATACCACCACCAGTACAAATACCACCAATACCACCACCACCAATACCAGAAATTCCACCACCACAAACACTACCATCATTACCACCACCACCATAGCCACCACCACCACCACCAATACCACCACCACCAATAATACCACCACCAATGCCACCACTACCAATACCACTACCACCACCAATACAACCACTAAAACCAACACCACCACCAATACCACCAACAATACCACCACCAACAATATCACCACCACTAATACCACCACCACTACAAATACCACCAATACCACCACCACCAATACCACAAATACCACCACCACAAACACTACCAGCATTACCACCACCACCATTACCACCACAACCAATACCACCACTACCACCAATACCACCACCTCCAATACCACCACCACAAATACCACCAATACCAATACCACCACCAATACCAATACCACCACCACCACCACCAATAATATCAACACCAATATCACCAACACAACCACCAATACCACCACCACCAATACCATCACCACGACCACCACCAATACCACAACCACCATCAATACCACCACCACCAATTCCACCACCACTACCACCACCACCAATACCACCACCTCCACCACCAATACAACCACTAATACCACCACCACCACCACCAATACCACCACCACCACGAATATCATCACCACTAATACCACCACCCCCACCAATACCACTAATACTACCACCAATACAACCACCAATACCACCACCAGCACCAATACCACCACAACCATTACCACCACCACCACCACCAGTACCACCACCACCACCAATACCACCACCTCCAATACCACCACCACCACTACTACCACCACCACCACCACTACCACTACCACCAATACCAGCACCACCACCAGCACCACCACCACCAATACCACCACCACCAATACCACCACCACATCCAATACCACCACCACCAATACCACCACTAATACCACCACCACCACCAGTACCACCACCAAAATCAGTACCACCAATAACACCAACCCCACAAATACCACTAATACTACCACCAACAATACAACCAATACCACCAACACCACCAATACTACCACTAATGCCACCACCACCACCACCAATACTACCACCAATACCACCACCAATACCACCACCAACACCACCATAAATACCTCCACCACCACCAATACCGCCACCACCAATACCAGCACCACTACCACCAATACCACCACCACCACGAATACCACTACCACCAATACCACCACCACCATCAATATCACCACCAATACCACCACTATGAATATCACCACCACGACCAATACCACCACCACCAATACCACCACCACCTATACCATCACCACCAATATCACCACCACCACCAATACCACCAATCCCACCACCAACAATACCACCACCACAACCAATACCAGCAATACCACCACCACCAATACCACCACCACTACCACCACCACCAATACCACCACCAGCAATACCACCACTAATACCACCACCAGTACCACCACCACCACCAATATCAGTACCATCAATAACAACAACCCCACCAATACCACTAATACTACCACCAACAATACAACCAATACCACCAACACCACCAACACCACCAATACCACCACTAATACCACCACCACCACCAATACCACCACCACCAATATCACCACCACCACCAATACCTCCATCACCACAACTACCACTACCACCACCACCAATAATACCAATACCAGCACCACCACCACCACCACCACCATCACTAATACCACCACCACTAATACCACCACCCATACCAACACCCATACCACCAATACTACCACTAATGCCACCACCACCACCAATACTACCACCAATACCACCACCACTAATATCACTACCACCAATACCACCAATACCACCACCACCACTGCTACCACCACCACCAATACCAGCACCACCACCACCACCATTACCACCACCACCAATACCATCACCAATACCACCACCAATACCACCACCACCAATAACCCTGCCACCAATACCAACACCACCAATACCACCACCACCAATACCACCACAACCACCAATAACATATCCACCACTAATACCACCACCACTACCAATACCACCACCAATACCACCACCACCGTTACCACCACCAATACCCCACCTCCAATACCTCCACCACCACCAATACCAACAAAACCACCACCAATACCACCAATACCATTACCCCCACCAATACCACCACCGCCAATACCACAAATACCACCACCACCACTACCACCATCACCACAACTACCAATACCACCACCACCACCAATAATACCACCACCAATACCAACACTACCACCACCCCCAATACCGCCACCACCAATACCACCACCACAAGGAGGGAGTAGGGTGGGAAGAGAGGAACATGGCGGCCGCCGCTTGAACGGCAGCGGGTGCACCTCTTCAGGCTCATAATGGCGGTGGGATCCCGAGGCTCGGATGACCTCCTGTAACTACCCTCCATCGATGGAAGTATATTCTTTCAAAATCCGGATTTCAGTTTAATTTGATTTCATATCTCTTCTTTCTTGGGCCGCGGCGTCTCCATGAGGCTCTTCACTTTCCGCAATTGACAGGTGGGGGGAGTCCTCGCAGAGCCAGGCAGTGGTTGTGACGGTTGACGCGCTAGTCTTTCCAGCTCCCCCAGGCTGTGTTGGAGTCGGCATCGGCGAGCGCGGTCCAGTTGTACGGAAACCAGGCTGGAGGTGGGGGATCTCCGCATAGCGAGTGGAGACGAAGCGAGCTTCTTCCCCTGTTGTTGTGCTGCACGGGAGGGAGAGCGTATAGCCTGGAAACTGCCCATTCCTCCCCGGAGCAGGTAGGGGAGGCTGGGTTTCAGTGCAGCGCCTCAGTTGTTATATTGCCTGAACGTACTTTTTCAGCAGGTAAACCACTGCCGGGTATTATCAAGTTAGAAAGTAAGTTCTTATACCCCAACTTTAGAGAGGGTGCACGGACTACCGAGAAGGGTGGTATTCTTTGTGAGGCTTTTCCGGACTGTATGGAGAGGGGGGCTGCACCTCAAGAGGGATCATCTCCCCCCAAATTAACAAGATACTCATTGCAGGCAATTTTACCACAGCGAGTATCCCCCCCAGTGGCGGAAGTAAAAATATCGGCAAAACAGAGTAAACAGGCGGGGGGCACTGGCTCATCTATAACTCCAGTGAAATCCAAATCCCAAAGAGGCAAGGCGAAAGTTCGGGATAAGAAAGCGGCTTGTACTAAGTCTAAAATCACCCCGTCACTGAAAACCTTTTACCAGGTTATGTCCCTTTCTTCAGCGAAAGTACCGCCTCTGTTCTCTTCTCTTCCCGGAGCAGAAGGGTCTTCCGAAGCCATGTCCGGGTTTAGCTCTGAGCCCACCTCTGTCTCCACTATGGTCTCGGTGATGTCTTCAGCACCCTCGTCCACCCTCACGACCTCAAAAATGAAGACATCGGGGGTTAACCAGTCTGAACATATTGGACTCCAGGATAAAACCATCCTGCTGAACTCTGCTGATCTAGCAAAATCTGCAGATCTCATCATAACAACCAGTTCGGAGCTGGAGGCACACTCGGCCATAATCCTTTCTAACAGATATTCTGTGTTAGGCCAACAGAAGGAGTCTGATTTAAAATTAGTTCCAGACCAGAGGGAGGAGTCGGGAAGAGCTCAGGAACAAAAGGATGGGGAAGGTAGGGATAGGCAAGAAAACCCTGAGAAGGTTGGGTCAGAGCGAGCTGAAGAGTTGTGTAAGGGGCAGACGGAAGATCTTAGTGGCTCTATTGATCTGTGTAGTAAAAATCTATCCCCCTTCCTCTGAAAATTCAGAACACATCCATACCGAATTCTCACTCCCTGGCAGACATCCTCTTGGCCCTGAAAGATGAGATGGCAAGCAGATTTACTGTTTCAGAGGCAAATCAAGCAGAGCTGGCGAATAGGTTTTCAGTCTCTGAGGCAAATCAGGCGGCTATTCGATCCTCATGCGAGATACTTGCTAAGAAGCTAGAAGAAGTCACTGCAAGAACTGAGGTAATCGAAGAGGAAATCCCCAGGATGAAGAGTGCAATTGAGTCCACTTCTTTTCAGCTGGAGAAATTAGCTATCCAAAATAAGGAGCTCAAAGATTATCTTGAAAGATTGGAGAACCATTCAAGAAAAAATAATCTGAAATTTTTAAATATCCCAGAAGCAATGGAGGGAGAGGACATAAAGGGGTTTCTGATCTCATTATTGAAAGGCACAGTTCTTAAGAGTCTCCCCAACGTGGATCTAAATCATGAAATTCAGAGGGTGCATAGAGCCCCTTTAAAAGGAATCCGGGTAGGCAGAAACCCCGAAAAATCCTGGTTAATTTTTTATCATATTCAATTAAAGAACAGATCCTCTCCGCAGCTCTTAAAGAAGGGGTTTTATCTTCTCCTTTCACTGACTTGTCTCCCTTTTCTTTCTCCATCAGATCTGACATCTCCCACATAACGGCTGAGAGACAGTGGGAATTGGGCAAAAGATTGGCAGAACTAAATAGCTTAGGGGCAAAGGCCCAACTAAGGTTCCCCGGCACATTGCGAGTTATGTGGAACAACCATATGCACATGATCCGGACGACAAATGAAGCAGATACACTCATAGCAAAAATTCAGCTAGAGAAACAGGGAGGGTCGTAGGGGAGGGAAGTAGAGGTCATCCCGAGAACTTGGCTTCCTACCGCTAGTTTTCAGTAGTTTCTATGTAATTTCATATAGCCTTGAGGGGGAAGGGCCTGAATAGGCGTTTGCCTATTGGAAGGTAGGGTTCCTCAGGGTAGTAGGGGACTGGGGGGTCATGGGGGCTTAGGGTGGGCAGGGATAGAGATGGGGGGGAGCACAGGGTGAGGTACAGGGTGGGGGCAAAATAGGTAAAAAATATCCCTCATCTCACAGGTTAAGTAAAGCAGATTCCGTTTTTCTTGGCCTAATTAGAGAACTCCTTTAAAACCTCAGCAAAAGGTATTCAAGCTGCGGAAAAGTAAAATGAAGGGGGGTCGAAACATTCAATTTATCTCCTGGAACCTGAACGGCCTGAGATGTCCAAGGAGACAAAGATTGATTTTTAAATATTTAGAGCTGTCACCAGCTCAGGTATGTTTGTTGCAAGAAACTCATTTAAACAAAATGGAGTCTGAAACTATCTTTTCTAAAATCCGCTGGATACAATGTTAATGTCACTCTCAGCAATTATTACATTTTCGCGGGGTGGCAATTCTGGTAAAGAAAGGAATTACTTGCAGGATAAAATCAGTCCAGACAGACCAAACAGGTAGATGGATCATCGCTCAGCTAGACTTTGAGGGGGAGGAGATGACTTGTTCATCTTTCTACGGCCCTAATACGGATGATCCATCCTTTCTGGTCAAGCTTCAGGACAACTTAATAATGGCAAATCCCCCTAATAATAGGAGGGGATTTTAATGTTCGGCTTGACCCGGTAAAGGATAGATCCAATGTGAGCCACGCTAAAGGGTCCCCGCAGTCTCGCAGGGTCATGAAAAACTTACTATCCAATATTAACTTGGTAGATTTATGGAGAGCCAAGATGGGGAGTGTAGATGGTTTTACATTTCATTGTAAAAATATCATCATTCCTCCAGAATAGATTATGTCCTGATAAATAGAGAGATCACAGATAATGTTGTCAGTATATCTGTACTCCCGAGCCATCTTTCGGACCATGCTCCTCTTTTGTTTTAATATTCTATGAATAACACCTCTCTACAATCAAGGTGGACCTTGAACAGGATAATGTTATCTGATTCTGGAATCATTCAGGCAATTAAAAAGTCTTCTCTGGAATTTTTTTCTTTTAATTTAGGCTCTACTTCACTAGAGTTTGTGTGGGATGCCTACAAAGCAAATTTTAGAGGGGCTTTACGCAGCCTAATAAGCTCCAAGAATAGGAGTAAAGCTTTAGAATTACAGACCTTGGAGGGCAGAATCTCTGCTCTTGAAGAAGAAAGGAGTCATACTCCTCAGGAGAGTCTAGGAAAACTGGCACAGATAGAGAAGAGACTCGAGGAGGTTAGGCAGGACCTAAGGGTCCTTCTGGATCTGAAATGCAAGGCTCAGTGGCAAGTTCGTAATATGGAAAATTTTGAGTATGGGGAAAGAGCAGGGGCCTTACTGGCCTGGAAGGCAAGGATAGATCGGTCAAAAAACACCATTAATGAACTTATTATCGATAGTGTTGGAACTAAATCCAGCAAGCCCGCAGAAATGCAGAATTGCCTTTTGTCCCTCTTTTCGAATTTGTATAAGGAGAATATTGATCCCTCACAGGATTCAATAAGTTTGTGGCTAAGGGATAAGTTTTTACATGCTCTTACAGAATCTTCCAGAGATCTTTTAGACTCACCCATATCCATGGAGGAGATTAGGGACCAAACAAAGAGGGCAAAAATAAGAAGGCGGCGGGCCTTGATGCCCTTCCTAATGAAGTTTATAAACTGTTACTTGATGAACTCCTGCCTATACTCCATACCTTATTCAATTCAGTCTATAGCTCTGCTGGGGTGATCCCCAGATCTTGGAAGGAGGCCACGATTGTTTTAATACTGAAGCCAGGTAAGGATCCCCTGATGGCTGACTCCTACCGTCCAATCTCCCTGCTGAATGCTGATTATAAGATTTTTATGAGTATTCTGGCAGGGAGATTGGCAAAATTGGCACCAAGCCTGATTAACACCGACCAGAAAGGCTTTATGGTCGGGAGAGTCATCCAGGAACAAACACAATTACTTATTGGCAACATCGATCTCGCTGAAATTAGGGGGGATCACCTGGCAGTAGTGGCCTTAGACGCCGCTAAGGCCTTCAATCGTGTGTGTTGGAGATATCTTTGGGGGGTGTTGGAGGTCATGGGTATGGGCCCAATCTTTGTGCAGACTTTAAAGAACTGTTATTCTGGGGCTTCGGCGAAGATTTTGCTAAATGGCTCCCTGACTCCAAGCTTTGCAATCCAGAGAGGGACAAGACAGGGGTGTCCTCTATCTCCCCTTCTATTCAATATCTATATTGAGCCCCTTGCGCAGGCGATTAGGCTGGATAACATCATAAGCCCTTTTAAATCGCAAAATTATCAGTGCAAAATCGCCTTGTACGCGGACGATGTAATAATCTATACCGGTGACCCTGATATCTCCATTCCGTGGCTTGAAATCTTGTTGAGGGAGTTTGGTTTGATCTCAGGATATCTCGCCAACTTGGCTAAAACCGAGGTTATGTGTTGGAACACAGTGTATAGTCAAGGCCCTATAAGTAGAGAATTCAGGTATATAGGGATAAAAATTGTTAAGGACCTGAATGAAATTCTCCAGATTAATCTGAGGAAAATCGAAAAGATATTGACTATCTCTTTGCCAGGTGGAAAACCTCCCTTTGACGATCTATGGGAGGGTCAACCTGGTAAAGATGTCAGTATTACCTAAACTAACCTTCCTTTTTAGCGCGGTGCCTCTTACTTTTCCTCAGAAAAATATTAGTAAGATTCAGGGCAAAATTGGTAGTTTTATATGGGGACAGAAAAGTGCAAGGCTATCTTGGAAAAAACTAAGAAGGAAACTTTTAAAAGGTGGTTTGGCACTTCCAGATATTAATTGGTACTTACTGGTTTTTCAATTTAAGGGCATAAGGATGCTGTTGTCTACTCCTGAGGAAACTACGTGGGGTAGGCTTTGGGCGAATTGGCCTTAGTAGAGGGTGGCAGTGGGCAAGGGGGGTTCTTATACAAATTTGGGACACCCAGATTCTTCAAGCGTGTACGTCTCAAGGTTTTGAAAGCCGCTCTGATGACTTGGCACAAATTAAGACGTATTTGGGGTATAGGTTATTTCTCCGCCTTTGCACCAATTTGGGATTCCCCGGGGACCACCCCCTGCCTGGGTGACAGCTTGGCGATTCTGATTAGAAGAGCAGGTTTGGAGAGGTGGTCGGATCTGGTGGACTCAGATGGGGTTCTCCCTTGGGAGATACTGCAAGATAAGATCGGTCCCTCATTCTCCAGGTTTAAGTACCTCCAGTTAAGATCATGGCATGAGGCGGAAGCTCGAGAAACAGCAGGGAACTGGGAACTTGAGCAGCTATTTCAAGACTCACGCCCAAGGAAGAAAGAAATATCTCTGTGGTACTTAAGCCTTCTTGAAGCAGAGGATCATGAGGTTCCCCTCAGTCATCGGCATGGAATTCTTCCCCACTTGCCCAGGATATAGAAAATGTTTTTGAAATCTCCTTTAAGTTACTGTATAAATATATCAAGCCTGCTAGGCTAAAGAACAATCACTTTTTTGTATTAAACAGACTTTATTACACCCCGGCCAAAATAGCCAAATTTGCACCTGTTCCCACTCCAGTATGCCCGAGGTGTTCTCTTAGTAGTGCGGATGACATTCATATGTTTTTTGAATGTGCAGAACTAGGCCTATTTTGGAAAAACGTGGGGGACTCCCTGACAGCCATTTTTCAAACGCATATAGAGATGGATCTCCACCTGGTGATTTTTGGTATAAATAATTATGTAAAAGGGCTGCTCCCACAGACCCATATTGGTTTGCTTTTCTACCTTGTGATCCTTTCTAGGATAGAGATATGTATTAGATGGAAAGATCCATCTCCCCCCAACAGAGAAAGCTGGCTAAAAGTGGCACTGCGCATGGCTTGTTTAGAGCAAGAAGGTGTATTGGAAATGTGTGATAACATCTGGTCTCCCCTGTTAATCTGAGGTCGCCGCCTGCGTCTGATAACCTGTTAAGATCTCTGGCTTTGTGGGCGCGTCCAATGATTACACCAGTCCTCAGGATCAAGAGGAAGGCCGTGGGGGTCCAGACGAAAGCAGTGAGTCGAGGGGCACCCAGCAATGCATAAGCCGACTTGTCAAAACTGCCAAAGTCTTTGGTGAGATGAGGACAAAAAAATAAAAAATTTAAAAAAATACCACCACCACCAATACCACCACTAATGCCACCACCACCACCACCAATACCACCACCACTAATATCACCACCACCAATACCACCACCATCTCTACCAACACCACCACCCACCAACACCACCATCACCACCACTACCACCACCACTACCACCAATACCAACACCACTACCACCAATCACACCACCACCACAAATACCAATAACACCACCAATACCAATACCACCACCAATAGCACCACCACCATGAGTACCACCAATACCACCTCCACCACCAATACCACCTCCACCATCAATACCACTGCCAACACCAATACCACCACCACCACCGATACCACCACCAATACCCCACCACCAATACCTCCACCACCACCAATACCAACAATACCACCACCAATATCACCAACTCCAATACAATCAATACCACCACCAATACAACCACCAATACCACCAACACCACCAATACCACCACCAATAACACCACCACCAATACTACCACCAATACCACCTCAACCATTACCACCACAACCAATACCACCACCAATACCAACACCACCACCACCAATCACACCACCACCACAAATACCAATAACACCACCAATACCAATACCACCACCAATAGCACCACCACCATGAGTACCACCAATACCACCACCAATACCACCTCCACCACCAATACCACCACCAACACCAATACCACCACCACCACCGATACCACCACCAATACCCCACCACCAATAACTCCACCACCAACAATACCAACAATACCAACAAAACCCCCACCAATACCACCAATACCAATACCCCCACCAATACCACCACCACCAATACCACAAATACCTCCACCACCACAACTACCACCATCATCACAACTACCAATACCACCACCACCAATAATACCACCAGTACCAGCACTAACACCACCACCAATACCGCCAGTACCAATACCACTACCACCACCACCAATACCACCACTAATGCCACCACCTCCACCAATACCACCACCAATACCACCACCACTAATATCACCACCATCAATACCACCACCACCAATACAACCACCACCAATACAACCACCACCTCTATCACCACAACCACTACCACCACCACTACCACCATCACCACCACTACCACCAATACCACCACCAATACCACCACCAATACCACCACCACCAATACCAACACCACCACCACCAATCGCACCACCACCACAAATACCAATAAAACCACCAATACCACCACCAATAGCACCACCACCTTGAGGACCACCAATACCACCACCAATACCACCTCTACCACCAATACCAATACCACCACCAATACCTCTACCACCACCAATACCCCACCACCAATATCACCACCACAAATACCAACAGTACCAACAATACCACAACCAATACCACCACCTCCAATACCAGCACCACCAATCCCCCCAACAATCCCACCACCACCACAAATGCCACTACCACCAATACCACCACCAATACCACCACCACCATCAATACCACCACCAATACCACCACCACAAATATCACCACCACCACCACCACCAATACCAAAACCACCAATACCATCACCACCAATACCACCACCACCAATACCACCAACACCAATACCACCACCACCACCAATACTGCCACCACCAATAACACTGACACCATTACTACCACCATTGCCACCACCACCGTTACCACCACCACCATTTCCACCACCACCAATACTACCACCACCAATACCACCACCTCCGATACCACCACCACAAATACCACCAATACCAATACCACCACCACCACCACCACCAATAATATCAGCACCAATATCACCACCACCAATTCCACCATCAAAACCACCACCAATATCACCACCACTAATACCACCACCACAACCAATACCACCAACACCACCACCACCATCAATATCACCACCACCAATACCACCAGTACTACCACCACCACCAATACCACCACCACCACCAATACCACCACTAATACCACCACCACCATCAGTCCCACCACCACCACCACCACCAATATCACCATCACCAATAACACCAACCCCACCAATACCACTAATACTACCACCAACAATACCACCAATACCACCAACAACACCAATAACACCACCACTGCCACCACCACTACCACAACCACCAATACCACCACCAACACCACCAATACCACCACTAATACCACAACCAATATCGCCACCACTAATATCACCACCACCAATATCACCACCCCCACCAACACGACCAATACTACCATCACCACAACTACCACTACCACCACCACCAATACCAGCACCACCACCACCACCAATACCACCACCACCACTACCAATACCACCACCACCAATACCACCAACCATACCACCACCACCAATACTACCACTAATGCCACCACCACCACCAATACTACCACCACTAATATCACTACCACCAATATCACCAATACCACCACCACCAATACCACCACCACCTCTACCACCACCACCACCGCTACTACCACCACCAATACCAGCACCACCACCACCACCAATACCACCACCACCAATACTACCACCACTACCACCACCTATACCACCAGCACCAATACCCCACCACCAATACCACCACCAATACCACCACCACCAATAATACCACCACCAACACCAGCACTACCACCACTACCACCAATACCACCACTAATGCCACCACCACCACCAATACCACAACCAGTACCACCACCACTAATATCACCACCACCACCAATACCACCACCACCAATACCTCCACCATCACCGATACCAACAATACCAACAAAACCACCACCAATACCACCAATACCAATACCCCCACCAATACCACCACCACCAATACCACCACCATCTCTACCAACACCACCACCAACACCACTACCACCATCACCACCACTACCACCACCACTACCACCAACACCACTACCACCAATCACACCACCACCACAAATACCAATAACACCACCAATACCACCACCAATAGCACCACCACCATGAGTACCACCAATACCACCACCAATACCACCTCCACCACCAATACCACCTCCACCACCAATACCACCGCCAACACCAATACCACCACCACCACCGATACCACCACCAATACCCCACCACCAATACCTCCACCACCACCAATACCAACAATACCACCACCAATATCACCACCTGCAATACAATCAATACCACCACCAATACAACCACCAATACCACCAACACCACCAATACCACCACCAATAACACCACCACCAATACTACCACTAATACCACCTCAACCATTACCACCACAGCCAATACCACCACCAATACCAACACCACCACCACCAATCACACCACCACCACCACAAATACCAATAACACCACCAATACCAATACCACCACCAATAGCACCACCACCATGATTACCACCAATACCACCACCAATACCACCTCCACCACCAATACCACCACCAACACCAATACCACCACCACCACCGATACCACCACCAATTCCCCACCACCAATAACTCCACCACCAACAATACCAACAATACCAACAAAACCCTCACCAATACCACCAATACCAATACCCCCACCAATACCACCACCACCAATACCACAAATACCTCCACCACCACAACTACCACCATCATCACAACTACCAATACCACCACCACCAATAATACCACCAATACCAGCACTAACACCACCACCAATACCGCCAGTACAAATACCACTACCACCACCACCAATACCACCACTAATGCCACCACCTCCACCAATACCACCACCACTAATATCACCACCATCAATACCACCACCACCAATACAACCACCACCTCTATCACCACAACCACTACCACCACCACTACCACCATCACCACCACTATCACAACCACTATCACCAATACCAACTCCACCACCACCAATACCACCACCACTAATACCACCACCACCACCAAAATGACCACCTCCAATACAATCAATACCACCACCAATACCACCACCAATACCACCACCACCAAAACCACCACCAATACCACCACAAACATTACCACCACCACCACCAGTACCACCACCACCAATACCAACACCACCACCACCAATCGCACCACCACCACAAATACCAATAAACCCACCAATACCAATACCACTACCAATAGCACCACCACCTTGAGGACCACCAATACCACCACCAATACCACCTCTACCACCAATACCAATACCACCACCAATACCTCCACCACCACCAATACCCCACCACCAATATCACCACCACCAATACCAACAGTAATAACAATACCACAACCAATACCGCCACCTCCAATACCAGCACCACCACCACCAATCCCACCAACAATCCCACCACCACCATGAATACCACTACCACCAATACCACCACCACCATCAATAGCACTACCAATACCACCACCACAAATATCACCACCACCACCACCACCACCAATACCAAAACCACCAATACCATCACCACCAATACCACCACCACCAATACCACCAACACCAATACCACCACCACCACCAATACCGCCACCACCAATAACACTGCCACCATTACCACCACCACCATTGCCACCACCACCGTTACCACCACCACCATTTCCACCACCACCAATACTACCACCACCAATACCACCACCTCCAATACCACCACCACAAATACCACCAATACCAATACCACCACCACCAATAATATCAGCACCAATATCACCACCACCAATTCCACCATCAAAACCACCACCAATACCACCACCAATAGCACCACCACCATGAGTACCACCAATACCACCACCAATACCACCTCCACCACCAATACCACCTCCACCACCAATACCACCGCCAACACTAATACCACCACCACCACCGATACCACCACCAATACCCCACCACCAATACCTCCACCACCACCAATACCAACTATACCACCACCAATATCACCACCTGCAATACAATCAATACCACCACCAATACAACCACTAATACCACCAACACCACCAATACCACCACCAATAACACCACCACCAATACTACCACTAATACCACCTCAACCATTACCACCACAGCCAATACCACCACCAATACCAACACCACCACCACCAATCACACCACCACCACCACAAATACCAATAACACCACCAATACCAATACCACCACCAATAGCACCACCACCATGATTACCACCAATACCACCACCAATACCACCTCCACCACCAATACCACCACCAACACCAATACCACCACCACCACCGATACCACCACCAATACCCCACCACCAATAACTCCACCACCAACAATACCAACAATACCAACAAAACCCTCACCAATACCACCAATACCAATACCCCCACCAATACCACCACCACCAATACCACAAATACCTCCACCACCACAACTACCACCATCATCACAACTACCAATACCACCACCACCAATAATACCACCAATACCAGCACTAACACCACCACCAATACCGCCAGTACCAATACCACTACCACCACCACCAATACCACCACTAATGCCACCACCTCCACCAATACCACCACCACTAATATCACCACCATCAATACCACCACCACCAATACAACCACCACCTCTATCACCACAACCACTACCACCACCACTACCACCATCACCACCACTATCACAACCACTATCACCAATACCAACTCCACCACCACCAATACCACCACCACTAATACCACCACCACCACCAAAATGACCACCTCCAATACAATCAATACCACCACCAATACCACCACCAATACCACCACCACCAAAACCACCACCAATACCACCACAAACATTACCACCACCACCACCAGTACCACCACCACCAATACCAACACCACCACCACCAATCGCACCACCACCACAAATACCAATAAACCCACCAATACCAATACCACTACCAATAGCACCACCACCTTGAGGACCACCAATACCACCACCAATACCACCTCTACCACCAATACCAATACCACCACCAATACCTCCACCACCACCAATACCCCACCACCAATATCACCACCACCAATACCAACAGTAATAACAATACCACAACCAATACCGCCACCTCCAATACCAGCACCACCACCACCAATCCCACCAACAATCCCACCACCACCATGAATACCACTACCACCAATACCACCACCAATACCACCACCACCATCAATACCACCACCAATACCACCACCACAAATATCACCACCACCACCACCACCAATACCAAAACCACCAATACCATCACCACCAATACCACCACCACCAATACCACCAACACCAATACCACCACCACCACCAATACCGCCACCACCAATAACACTGCCACCATTACCACCACCACCATTGCCACCACCACCGTTACCACCACCACCATTTCCACCACCACCAATACTACCACCACCAATACCACCACCTCCAATACCACCACCACAAATACCACCAATACCAATACCACCACCACCAATAATATCAGCACCAATATCACCACCACCAATTCCACCATCAAAACCACCACCAATATCACCACCACCAATACCACCAGCACAACCAATACTACCAACACCACCACCACCATCAATATCACCACCACCAATACCACCAGTACTACCACCACCACCAATACCACCACCACCACCAATACCACCACTAATACCACCACCACCATCAGTCCCACCACCACCACCACCAATATCACCATCACCAATAACACCAACCCCACCAATACCACGAATACTACCACCAACAATACCACCAATACCACCAAAAACACCAATAACACCACCACTACCACTGCCACCACCACTACCACAACCACCAATACCACCACCAACACCACCAATACCACCACTAATACCACAACCAATATCGCCACCACTAATATCACCACCACCAATATCACTACCCCCACCAACACCACCACGACCAATACTACCATCACCACAACTACCACTACCACCACCGCCAATAATACCACCACCAATACCAGCACCACCACCAATACCACCACCACCACTACCAATACCACCACCACCAATACCACCAACCATACCACCACCACCAATACTACCACTAATGCCACCACCACCACCAATACTACCACCAATACCACCACCACTAATATCACTACCACCAATATCACCAATACCACCACCACCAATACCACCACCACCTCTACCACCACCACCACCGCTACTACCACCACCATCACCAATACCAGCACCACCACCACCACCAATACCACCACCACCAATACCACCACCAATACTACCACCACTACCACCACCTATACCACCACCACCAATACCCCACCAACAATACCACCACCACCAATAATATCACCACCAACACCAGCACTACCACCACTACCACCACCACCAATACCACCACTAATGCCACCACCACCACCAATGCCACAACCAATACCACCACCACTAATATCACCACCACCAATACCACCACCACCAATACCTCCACCATCACCGATACCAACAATACCAACAAAAACACCACCAATACCACCAATACCTATACCCCACCAATACCACCACCATCAATACCACAAATACCACCACCACTACCACCATCACCACAACTACCAATACCACCACAACCAATAATACCACCACCATCACCACCAATACCGCTACCATCAAAACCACCACCTCCACTACCAATACCACCACTAATGCCACCACCACCACCAATACCACCACAAATACCACCACCACTAATATCACCACCACCAATACCACCACCACCAATTCCACCACCACCTCTACCACCACCACCACCACCACAAATACCAATAACACCACCAATACCAATACCACCACCAATAGCACCACCACCATGAGTACTACCAATACCACCACCACTACCACCACCACTACCACCAATACCAGCACCACCACCACCAATACAACCACCACCAATACCACCACCACCACCAATACCACCAATACTACCACCAATACCACCACAACCATTACCACCACCACCAGCAGTACTAACACAACCAATACCACCACCAATACCAACACCACCACCATCAATCGCACCACCACCACAAATACCAATAACACCACCAATACCACCACCACCATGAGTACTACCAATACCACCACCAATACCACCTCCACCATCAATACCACCACCAACACCAATACCTCCACCACCACCAATACCAACAATACCAACAATACCAACAATACCACCAATACCACCACCAATACCACCACCACCAATACCAGCACCACCATCACCATTACCACCACCAATCCCACCACCACCACTACCTTCAATACCACCACCAATACCACCACCAATACCACCACCAATACCACCACCACGAATATCACCACCAATACCACCACCACCAATACCACCACCACCAAGACCATCACCACCAATACCACCACCACCAATACCACCACCACCAATACCACCACCAATACTGCCACCACCAATAACACTTCCACCATTACCACCACCACCATTGCCACCACCACCGTTACCACCACCACAATTACCACCACCACCAATACTACCACCACCAATACCACCACCAATACCACCACCACCACAAATACCACCACCTCCAATACCACCACCACAAATACCACCAATACCACCACCACCAATAATATCAGCACCAATATCACCACCACCACCACCAATGCCATCATCAAAACCACCACCACCAATACCACCACCACCAATACCATTACCACCAACAATACCACCAATACCATGACCACCAACAATTCCACCACCACCACCACCAATACCACCACCACCACCAATATCACCACTAATACCACCACCAGTACCACCACCACCATGAATAACACCAACCCCACCAATACCACTAATACTATCCACAACAATACCACCAACACCACCAATACCACCACCACTACTACCGCCACCTCCACTACCACAACCACCAATACCACCACCAACACCACCACTATTACCACCACCAATACCACCACCACCAATATCACCACCACCAATATCACCACCCCCACCAACACCACCACTACCATCACCAATACCACCAATACTACCACCAATACCAATACCACCACCACCCTCAATACCATCACAAATACCACCACCACCACTACCAATACCACCAATAACAGCACCAACACCACCAACACCACCACCACCAATACCACCTCCAATACTAACATCACCACCACCAATACCACCACCACCAATACCAATACCACCACCAATACCACCACCAATACCACCACCACCACCAATACCCTCACCACCAATACCAACATCACCACCACCAATACCACCACCAATACCAATACCACCACCAATACCACCACCAATACCACCACCACCACCAATACCACCAATACCACCACAACCACCAATACCACCTCCACCACTTATACCACCACCACTACCAATACCACCACCAATACCACCACCAATGCCACCACCACCAATACCAATACCACCACCAATATCACCACCACCAGCCATGCCACCACCACCAATACCACCACCACCAATTCCATCAATACCACCACCACCAATACCACCACCACAACCAATGCCACCACCACCACCACCAGTACCACCAATACCACCAACAATACCACCACAACCACCAATACCACCACCAATACCCCCATCACCAATACCACTACCACCATTACCACCACCACCATTACCGCCACCACTATTACCACCACCACCAATTCTACCACCACCAACAAAACCACCACCATTACCACCACCACCAATACCACCACCAATACCTTCACCACCAATACCACCATCACTACCAATACCACCACCAATACCAAAACCACAAATACCACCACCACCAATACCACCACCAATACCAATACCACCACCAATACCAATACCGACAATACCACCACCAATACCACCACTACCACCACCACCAATACCACCACTACCACCAGTACCACCACCACCAATATCACCACCACAACTACGAATACCACCATCAACACCACCAATACCACCACTAATACCACCACCACCACCAATAGCACCACCACCAATATCACCTCCACCAATATCACCACTCCCACCAATACCACCACCACCAATACCACCACCACCACCAATACCACCACCACCACTATCACTGCCTCCACCACTACCACTACCACCATCACCAATACCATCTCCACCAATACCACCACCACCAATACCCTCACAACCAATACCACTACCAATACCACCACCACCAATACCACCGCCAATACTAATGCAACCACCAATACCACCACCACAAATACCACCACCACCAATACCACCACCAATACAAATACCACCACCACCACCAATACTACCACTAATGACACCACCACCACCAATACCACCACTAATTTCATCACCATCAATATCACCACCACCAATACCACCACCACCAATACCACCAATACCACCACCACCAATACCACAAATACCACCACCACCACCACCAATACCACCAACAATACTACCACCACGAATATCACCACCACCACCACCAATACTACCGCCACCAATACCACAAACACCACCACCATCATCACTACCACCATCACCACAACTATCACTACCACCACCACCAATAATACCACCACCAATACCAGCACCAGCACCACCACCAATACCACCACCACCAATACCACCACCACCAATACCACCACTAATAACACCACCACCACCAATACCACCACCACTAATATCACCAATACCACCACCAATACCACCTCCACCTCTACCACCACCACCATCACTACCACCACCAATATCAGCACCACCAATACCACCACCACCAATACCACCACCACCACCACCAATACCCCCACCTCCAATACCACCAACATTACCACCACCAACAATACCACCACCATCAATACCACCACCAATACCAACACCACCACCACCAATACCACCACCACCAATACCACCACCAATACCACCAATACCACCACCACCACCAATACCACCACCACCAATACACCACCAATACCGCCACCACCAATAACACTACCACCATTACCATTACCACCAATACCACCACCAATACCACCACCACCAATACCACCACCACCACCAATACTGCCACAACCAATAACACTACCACCATTACCACCACCACCATTGCCACCACCACCATTACCACCACCACCATTGCCACCACCACCAATACCACCACCATCACTAGAACCACCACCACCACTACCACCACCACCAATACCAGCACAGCAACCACCACCAATACCACCACCACCAATACTACCACCAATACCAATACCACCACCACCGCAAATACCATCACCAATACCACCACCACTACCAATACCACCACCACCAATACCACCACCAATACTAACACCACCACCTCCAATACCACCACCACCAATACCACCAACAATGCCACCACCAATACAACCCCCACCACCAATACCACCAATACCACCACCACCACCAATACTACCTCCACCACCAATACCACCACCATCACTACCAATATTACCACCACCACCAGTACCCCACCACCAATATTATCACCACCACCAATACCAATCCCACCACCAATCCCACCACCAATCCCACCACCAATACCAGTCCCACCACCACCAATACCAATACCACCACTACCAATACCACCACCACCATCAATACCACCACCACCACCACCAATACACCACCACCAATACTACCACCACCAATCCCACCACCACCAATACCACCAATATCACCAATACCACCACCACCAATTCCACCACCACAACCGCCACCACCAATACCAGTACCACCATTACCACCACCACTATTACCACCACCACCATTACCACCACCACCAATACCACCATCACCAATACCACCACTACCATTACCACCACCAATACCACCACCATCACCACCAATACCACCACCACCACCAATACCACCACCATAAATACCACCATCACCACCAATACCACCACCACCAATACCAAAACCCCCACCAATACCAATATCACCACCAATACCAATACCACCACCACCAATACCACCACCAATACCACCACCACCACCAATTCCACCACCAATACCACCAGCACCACCAATACCACCACCACCACCACCAATACCACCACCACCAATACCACCACCACGACCAATACCACCACCACCTCCACCACCAATACCACCACTAATACCAATACCACCACCACCACCAATATCACCACCACCAATATCACCACCCTCACCAATACCGCCACCTATACCATCAACACCACCAATACCACCACCACCACTACCACCACCACCACCACCAGTACCACAACCACCAAAACCACCACCACCACCAATACCTCCACCACCAATACCAATACCACCACCAATACCACCACCACCCACCAACAGTACCACCACCACCAATACCACCACCACCACCCATTCCACAAATACCACCACCACCACCAATGCCACCAACACCAATGCCACCACCAATACCACATCACCATTACCACCACCACCACCATTACCACCACTAATACCACCACCACCACCAATACCACCACCACCACCAATATCACCACCACCAATACCACAACCCCGACTAATACCACCAATGCCACCAACACCAATACCACCAACACCACCAATACCACCACCACCACCACTACCACTGCCACCACCACTACCACCACCACCACCACCAATACCATCAACACCAATACCACCATCAATACCACCACCAATGCCACTGCCAATACCAGTACAACCACCAATACCAATATCACTACCACCAATACCACAACCACCAATATCACCAGCACCACCACCAATATCACCACCAATACCACCACCAATACCACCACCACCAATACCAGCACCACCAATACCACCACCAATACCACCACCAATACCACCACCCCCAATACCACCACCCCAATACCACCACCACCACCAATATCACCACCACCAATAACACCACCAATACCACCACCACCAATATCACCACCACCAATATCACCACCACCACCAATACCACCACCACCAATACCACCACCACCAATACCACCACCACCAATACCATCACCACCACCACCAATACCACCACCACCAATACCACCACCACCACCAATACCTCCAATATCACCACCAATACCACCAACAATACTACCACCACCAATACCACCACCACCAATACCACCACCACCAACACTACCAATACCACCAATACCAATTACCACCACCACCAATAACAATATCACCACCACCAATACCAATAACAATACCACCACCAATACCAATACCTCCACCACCATGAATACCACCAATACCACCACCTCCAACAATACCACCACCACCCCCACCAATACCCCACCACCAATACCACCACCAATACCAACAATACCAACAATACCACCAATTCCACCACCAATACCACCAATACCAATACCATCACCAATACTAGTACCACCACCACCAATATCAATACCACCACCAATACCACCACCACCAATACCAATACTAATACTGCCTCCTATACCACCACCAATACCACCACAACCACCAATACCACCACCGCCAATACCACCAATGCCACCACCTCCAATACCACCACCACCAATACCACCAATACCAGCATCACCAATACCACCACCACCAAAACCACCACCACCAATACAACCAATACCAATACCACCACCACCAATACCACCACCACAAATACCAATACCACCACCACCAATACTAATACCACCACCTCAGCGCCTCTCACTAACTAGTAATAGCAGGGGCACTGTCTGAGACCGGAGCTGTAGCCGAGACCATCCCTCCCTCCCTCTATGCCTGCCATAAAGCACAGCTAGCCCTGCACCAGGAGGTGAAGCCAGGGCCCAACTACAACTGGAGTGTTTTTATTAGGCCAAAGACAGCAATGACATTACGCAATGCCACACTGCACACTGAAATCACAGAGAGGGCATGAATTAGACCCCTCCCGTTCTGAGCCACGACAGTGTAATCACAGAGCGAAAGGTATTGGAGCACTTTGTTAGTGTTTATTAGTCGGATCATATGTAACTCTCACTTCACACTTTGTGGCTGTGTAATTTACAACGCTTACACATCTTCTTCACTGCACTATTTATCGCTACTTTGAAGACATGGCAGGCCAGTCTCTTCCTCTGATATTTACAATCTAACAAGCGGTTGAGAAGGCCCTTTATTCCAATGCAATAGGTCTCGCATTTGCAAGAGTTTAAGCTATTAGTATTGTAAATGACAATGCCTTTTATTTATGTTTTAAAACCCAAAACATAAATAAAATGCATTGTCATTTACAATGCCAATAGCTCAAACTTGCGTGAATGTGAGACCTATTACATTGCAAAGGCTTGTTTTTTGTACCCATCCAACTCCGCTCTGCCGATTTGAAAGTGAGATCGAATTCAGACAATTGAGATCAGTCAAAAAGGTAACGTAGGATAGTATGCAGACAATTAGCAACATTGTGTACAAATCTGGTCACGATCAGCAACTGATAATTGGTAGTACCCAACAACCTCCATTCTGCCGATTTGAAAGTGACATCAAATGCACAGTGCTACTGATATACCCTCTAGGGAATCACCCAGTGGAGATATATAGCGCTGAAACATGTACAAGGGAACCCAATCTATCCCACATTGTAACCCATCTGGGTAGCCAGCCCCCCCAGCGTAAATGAGTCACACTAGCTAAACCAGGTAAAATCGAGCCCCAGTGGGTGATTGATGTTGCCGGGAAGTGTAGTGGAGATAAACCCATGCAAAACATAAATAAAAACATAAACTCCAATCTAGCCCAAGTGGGCTTAATCCACACCTTCAATGAGAGTATGTATCGGTAAATCTTGGAGACAGCTGGCTAAGGAATATTCTAAACACATATACACATGTATTTTGTCCCTTGTTTATGTTTTTACCAGTATGACATGAAATTAGCTTTTTAACCAATCATGAGAAGTAGTCCACCCACCCGTGACCAAGGCGACTTGACCGCTAAAACGTATTGGGTTGTGCACTTTCCTACATGCACTTTGCAATTATGGATTAAACCTTAGAGCAAGCAATTCTGGAGTGTGCATTCTTTCTTTTTTTCGGAGCCAGGAAAAGAGTGCCTTGTGTGTATTACCACTCCAGTGTGTGCAACAGTAGGGAAAGCATTGGACTCAAGAAGGGTTACATTAACTATTCCCACTCCAGTAGGTGCAACAGTAGGGAAAGAGTTGGGCTCATGAAAGGTTAAATTAACTATTCCCACAATAGTCCGTGCAACAGTAGGGAAAGCGATGGACTCTGGAGGGTACATTTACTATTCCCAATCCAGTCTATGCAACAGTAGAGAGAGTGTTGGACTCAGGAGTTGGCCTAATGGCTAGGTCGTCCGACCTCGAATCTGGGGAACTGGGTTCGAGTCTCGGCAATGACGCTGAACATCCTGTGATTCTGGGCAAATCACTTCATCTCCCCGTGCCTAACAAAAAGGAATGTGTGTCGTAATGTAACTGGTGCTATGTAAAGCGCTCTGATACCCGATTCGGGTCAAGTTCGCGCTATATAAAACTCTGCAAAAAAAAGAAAAAGGGTAAAACGTACTATTCCCACTCCAGTAGGTGCAACAGTAGGTAAAGCGTAGGAATTAGGAGGACTCAGGAGGGGTCAAATGTACTATTCCTACCCCACTGTGTCCAATAGTAGAGAAAGCATTGGACTCAGGAGGGGTAAAATTCAATATTCCCACTCCAGTGTGTGCAACAGTAGGCAAAGTGTCGGACTCAGGAGGGGTTAAATTTACTATTCCCACTCTAGTATGTGCAACATTAGGGAAAGCGTTGGTCTCAGAAGGGATAACATTTACCATCCCCACTCCAGTAGGTGCAACAGTAGGAAAATAATTGGACTCAGGAAAGTTAAAATTAACTATTCCCACACTAGTAAGTGCAACAGTAGGGAAATTGTTGGACTCAGGAGGGGTTCAATTTACTATTTCAACTCCAGTCTGTGCAACTCTAGGGAAAGTGCTGGACTCAGGAAGGTTAATATTTACTATTCCTACTCTAGCCACTGCAACTGTAGGGAAAGCGTTGGACTCAGGATGGGTTAAATTTACTATTCCCATACCAGTCGATGCTACAGTAGGGTAAGCGAAGGACTCAGGAGAGGGGACATTTACTATTCCCACTCCAATGTGTGCAACAGTAGGGAAAGCGTTGGACTAGGGAGAGGTTAAATTTACTATTCCCACACCAGTCAGTGCAACAGTAGGGAAAGCGTTGCACTCAGGAGGGGTAAAATTGACAATCCCCCTCCAGTTGGGGCAACAGTAAGGAAAGCGTTGGACTCAGAAGGGGTAAAATGTACTATTCACATTACATTCACTGGTACAATACAGAGAGCGTACTTCACTTCAAACAAATAACATATTTTAACAACTCTATTAAATGCCCCAAAATATAAAACTCTAAATATAAAAATTAAAATATAACATAAATATTACAATTATCAATAAGTATTATCAATTAACAGATATATTATTAATATAAGTTAAAAAACCCACTATATTTCCACGAACATTCCAGCCAGCAATTAAAATGCAGTAGAAATAAACAGAATATAACATAATTAACATATTAAATTATTTTATATATTTTTTAAAATAAATGAATACTTTTTTAATTTATGATTACCTAAATACCTTCCCCCATTCCTCTATAAACTGAACACACACCTAAAATATAACTTAACAAATATGATAATTTCACATTTAACATAATTATCGATAAAATAATTAATAATGAAGTAATAACTAATTATCAATACATTATTTCTTGATTAACTTCCTACCTGCAGCCCTAAAAACACAACAACCTGTACCTGACATATAATCAAAAACATATCTTAGTTACACAATTTACACAATTAATTACCAATTAAATAATTAAGAATAATTTAAATTAATTATTAGTTAATTCTAATTAATTTACTTCCCACCCTGTAACCCATGTAAACCCCATAACCCACACCTAAAACGTAACTTAAAAAATAACGTAATTACATCATTTACATAATTAATGTTCAATTAAATATTTAATAAATTAAAAATTAATTATTAAATAATTAAAATAAATTTACATTTCACCCTGTACCCCTACAAACCCTACAATGTGCAACTAAAACATAACTTAAAAAATAAATTAATTACAAAACATTCATAGTTATTTATCAATTGAATATTTAATAATTAAAAATTAATTATTAATTAATTACAATTATTTCACTATCCTCCCTGTACTCCTAAAAACCCCACAACGTACCTAAAACATAAATTTAAAAATACATTTATTGCAAAATGTACATAAGTAATTTTTAATTTAATAATTAATAATAATTAAAAACATAATAATGAATCAATTATAATGAATTTACTTCCCACTCTGTACATCTACAAACCCCACAACTGCACCTGAAACTTAACTCAAAAACTAAATTAATTACATATTTACATTATAATTATTAATTAAATAATTAATAATAATTAACAAATTAATTATTAATTGATTGTGATTAAATTACTTCCCACCCTATACCCCTACAAAACACAAAACACGCTGCAACACTAAAAATTACAATAAACAATTAAATTAAATTAAAAAAACAACTAACCATTTACAAACTATAATAAAATACAAACAATTTATAACATATACAATTTAAACATATACTAAAGTACGTAAAAATAATAAAAAACTATGGGCCTGATTCACAGAACTAACTTACGTCAAAATCCTAAACTTACAACAATTTTGGTATTTACAGAATGAACTTACACATTTGGGTATTCACAGAATGAACTTACACATTTGGGTATTCACAGAATGAACTTACACATTTGGGTATTCACAGAATGAACTTACAACAATTTTGGTATTCACAGAATGAACTTACACATTTGGGTATTCACAGAATGAACTTACAACAATTTTGGTATTCACAGAATGAACTTACACATTTGGGTATTCACAGAATGAACTTACAACAATTTTGTATTCACAGAATGAACTTACACATTTGGGTATTCACAGAATGAACTTACAACAATTTTGGTATTCACAGAATTAACTTACTCATTTTGGTATTCACAGAAGGCACTTACTCATCAATGAGTAAGTGCCTTCTGTGAATACCAAAATGTGTAAGTTACACAAAATGTGTAAGTTACACAAAATGTGTAAGTTACACAAAATGAGTAAGTTACACAAAATGTGTAAGTTACACAAAATGTGTAAGTGTCTTCTGTGAATACCAAAATGAGTAAGTTTATTCTGTGAATACCAAAATGAGTAAGTTCATTCTGTGAATACCAAAATGGTAGTAAGTTTAGGATTTTGTCGTAAGTTAGTTCTGTGAATCGGGCCCTATATTATTAACAACAATGATTTTTTTTTAAACAATATTAACAACATAGTTATTTTTACCACTGATATTAGCAATATAGATATTTTTGTAAACAATATTAACAACATAGATATTTTTGACATTGATATTACTTACCTTAGAAAATCAATATTGTAGTCTACATGTCAAGGTACATGCTATTTTCCAGTTTCAATCTGTGAACAGCTCTCCAGTAAATTCAGATTTGTCTTTGTCTCCTTTTAAGTCATTGGAGAGCAGGGTCGCAAAAAGGCATCCCATTCCATGCTGTGCTGGTGAAACCAGTGCATATCTCCCTGGCAATAGCAGCCAGACTAGCAAATTGAAGAAACTGTAGGGGTCCTACCTCGAATGTTCCCTGCTCTTCTTGAAAGACCTCACCCGGGTATAAATTCCCTAGCTTTTGGCAGCCCTTTCCCACCAGTGAAGTACTGACGTGTCTTTGAGTATATACTGAGAAGTATGAAGAATCTAGATACCTAGGCAGCGAAAAAAAAGGGTCTCCACATAACTTTCTTTACTATGGGTTACTATATCCTGCCAGTTGGATGTATTACACATGGATAAGTCCAGGGGCTGTGTTCTCCTCACATGAGCAATTCTAGCAATGGAATGCCTCTATGTGTTGCCATGAGTAGTCTCTTCTCCCAATTGTCATTGTTACCCATTTGACTATGTGCTGTAACTGTGCTGAGTTAGAATACATTTCCATGTCTAGCATTCCCAGTTCCTCCTGCACTTGGGTTTGTCTTTATGTGGCCAGAGCTACCTTACCTGCCTTCCCTGACCAAACGAGAGAGATCAGCGTTGTGTTCAAATTCATGCAGGTGATGGGAGCCAGTGGGCATAGGACATTTTTAAGGTGTACAAACATCTTGGGAGAAGCAGCATTTTTGTTATAGCATCATCTCCATAATGGATAACAGTAGTATGTTCCAAAGGTTTGTTGATCATTGGAGTCTCTCCATCACCTTTCCCATGTTGCAATCATATTGCCAGTCTGCTGCTATCATCACATAGATACCTAGGTACAAGAACTTATCTATTTCTCTCCTGAGCCCCTATTCCAGAAACTGCTTCCCTGGACACCCCGCTATTTCCCCTGGTGGGAATAGGATGTGTTAGACATGTCAGCCTTACGGAGGTGTTCCCCAAACATTTTGCCTACTTACCTCCAATTTTTGCTAAATGTTTGCTTCTCTTGGCCTTAGAACTCTATGCACTTTACCACTGCTGACCAGTGTTAAAGTGCAGGTGCTCACTCCCCTAAAAATGGTTTGATTGATTGGCATATACCTAATTGCCATATTTATTTTACTTCTAAATCCCTTGCAGAGTGGTATTCCATATTCCCAGGGCATGAAAATAAATGCTACAAGAGAGCATGCAGCACTTATTGTGCCACCTACTTAAGTAGCACTTTGAAATATGTCCCAGCTTGCCATTGCAGCCTGAATGCAGTGTTGCACTGCCATGTTGACTTGGCATTTGAACCCTCTTGCCAAGCCTTAAAATCCCCTTTTAATACATATAAGTCATCCCTAAGGTAGGCGCTAGGTAGCCCATAGGACACTGTGCTGTGTAATGAAAAGGTTGGACATGTTCTTTTACGTTTTGCATGTTCTGGTGGTAAAAAACTCCCAAATTCATTGTTCACTACTGTGAGGCCTACCCTCCCATAGGATACCATTGGGTATTCCTTATTACATTTAATAAGCTGTAATTATTAAATGAGAGGAGGTAGATATATCATGTTTTGTACAGATGGAAATGTAATGATAAACCCTCTTTAATGGTAAAGTTGGGTTTTGCATTACAATTTTGAAAATGCCACTTTTAGAATTTGGCATTTTCCTGCCCTTAGCCCTCTCTGACTACAGACTGTCTTGGGTCACAGAATATGAACTTCATAATTTTCCATGTTGGGGAAGTGAAGAATATGTCAAAAAGAGATGCTACTTGTTCATTTCCCTCACTACCTCCTCGTGGATAATGGACTTTTTGAATGTGTTCATAAACACAATTTATCATTTCCAAAAATTGTGGTTGGGACAGGCAAGAAATGAGTACAGAATGTGTATATGTTTTTGTGCTTATGTGTCAGTTTGTTTGTAAATATTCATTTTGGCAACTCTTGATTGTTTATATGAATGGATAATACAACAAATAAATGCCCACAGGGTTGCGCACAAAGATATATAATATCTGCCAGTTATTCCAATAAATTTTGTTTCATACAAGTGATTTTTGTGAGTTGCAAACAAGTACATGTTGTTTTGCATCTGTAAGCCGATAGTATATATTGGTTCCTGCACTCCCCATTTCTTTATGGTTAATTTATTAGCTCAAGAGTAGCAGTGATAATAGGGCACCCCCCCTGTTTTTGAACTACAGCGTGTCTTGTGTCACATGACTGGGGGTAGCTGACAGCTGGACTTTGTGAATTCTTTCCATTATTATTGGATGGTTTTTTAAGCTTTGGTCTACATTAGATCTTAAAATCAACTATGGTAAATCATTTGTTATGACATGTGGGCCATGAAATACGAAAAATAAAACTCTTATGATGGGGAGCACAGTACTGGAGAAAGTACAACATTTTAATCTTTGGGGAATTTTATTCAGCTCCTCCTTGGCTTGGAAATTTTTTTTAACAGTTAGGGCAAATTATTTTAAAAGTAACATTGAAGCTATTTTTTGATTCACCTAGAAATTAGGACAAAATCATGTTAATGAGATGATCCATCTCTATAAAACGAAATGTGTTTCAGCATGATCATAAGGTGCCAGCCTATGAGGATATACAAATGTAGAACCTTTATAAAAAAGTGGAAACCTCCTTTTTGAGATTATGACAGGTTTCTCAAGGTACGGTAAACATATAATGCCATGAATAACTTGACTTTTCGTATTTGACAGATTCGCTAAGCATCTCTCCTTTATTATTATGCGTTAAGGTATGGTCTAATCCTGAGGCCTCTTTGGTGCGTGCTTGCATATCTGATTGTTTAGGCTTAACAAGGTTGGTTGAGATTCCCTGGCTGCTCTACCTAAAGAAGGGGCATATTATCAAGCCCATTATCGCCGCATTAGCGTCCGTTTTCGGCCGAAATGCGGCGATAATGGCATCGCACTATTAGCAAGGACACGCTAGCGCGTGTTTCCTTGCCTTAACACCTGGTTCCCTATCGCCTCACCTCGCATCGCTAATGAGATGCAAGGTAGGCGTGCCCCTCACAACTACATCCTAAAATACGGTGCTTCGCTGTATTTACAACAAAGCCCCGTCCGGTTTAGCGCTGATTTTTTTCGCGCTAACTGGGCCTTAACGCTGGAATTTAACGTCTGTTAAATTCTAGACTAAGGCATACATTACATGGGGGGTGGATTGTGTGGCTAAGACCACAGGCCCTATCATCAAGGATATCGCAGTTTTCCATGGAACATCGCTGGAAAACCAGCGTTGTTCCATGGAAACCGGCGATGTCCTCTCTATCGCTGGAATTTTTATCGCCTCGGTGATACGCGTTGTTAATTACGCGTTAACCGGGCGAAAAATTCCAGCGATAAATAAAAAAGCGCTAAGCGCGCTTTGCGATATTTATCGCCGTCTATTGCTAATATGCCCCGAAGTCTTTTGAATCATTAGGCGTGAAAGAACTGCTTGAAAATCTATCCACTATTACTGCAAATTTCTAAATCACTGCTCTAATGTAAGGCTAAGAAAAGCACAAAGCATGCCAGCACTGGTAAGATATGTCCTACTGGTGACAACAAATGATATAGAACCATACTTGACCTGGGTGACAAACTCTCTTTATAGGCGGTACCTATTTCTCTTTAGATTCTTCATGATCCACCTTATAGTAGCCTTTCCCATCCAAAGCTGTTAGTCCAGCAATTTTCCGTCGTGTAGGTAGGACCAACTATCTGCACAAAATACATGCCATTTGTTCCTGCTGTGCTCTTTATATGAGGACCCAAGGCAAGAGTTTTTAATACCTATTTTAAGGAAAATTTAATTTAGATCTGATCTCGACGGCCTATGCTATTTATAGCACCCTGAAAATTAAGACGTTTGTTGGGTAGTACTTAATTTTTTAAGTAAAAGTTTGGCACTTAGAAAGAGATATGAACCAATCTCTAGGGCTAATACATCAGGTGAGCATGAACAATTTAAGCTGGAGATCTCAGTGGAAGTTAACTTGGAAGTTTAAATCAACTTGTTTTATTAGTTACAGTCTAAAAAAGGAAATGTAGGAACTGTAGACTAAAATATTCAAAGTCTTAAATGATGATGTTACTGGTATCGCCTGTGTATGCACCTTTCATCAAATCATAGCATTTATGCAGATGTTTTAAATGAAATATGAAATATGGTTTTGTGATGCAGTGCTCTTAAATCTGATGCTCTCTGGATTCGAATAAAGATGTTATGACTGTGAATTCCTTCCAGACAGTCACACACTTGAGGGGGGACTAGATGTGCCTGAATGGGCCGTCTGCTGACAGGATATGGGGTGGAGCTGAGCACAGCCCCACTAACACCTGAATAGCCTGTGCTCTGCCTTAACACAAAGGGCCTAACAACCCTCTATTGTTACTGCAGCCAGCTTGGAACCAGGGCAGGGAGTCAGGAGATTCCAGGCATTTCAAAGAACCTTTCCAGAAGCTTCTCCCACCTTCCAGAAAAAGGGCACCAGGGTATAAAAATAGGACCTTCAGACCCACTCTTCGGTTCACTACTGGAGCTGTGGAAGGACTGTCGGAGGACTGCCTGCTGCTGTGAACTGCTGTGCAGTCTGCTAGACTGCTGCTGTACCGGGAAGGACTGCTTTGCTGCGTGGAGCCTCCCTTGAATTCCCAGAGACCAGCCATGCTGTTTAGCTCTGCATCTTCACCTGCACCCAGAATTGCCAGAAGTGACCCCAAAGGTTAGTTTTCTGGTCTCCTGTTCAGAGCCACAAGGACATAACAGGCTCCCACCATCTTGACCATACCCCTGGACCCAGCATGAGTGAGTCATGAACCCCTAAGAGGTGTCCCACTATTCCTGGACCCTTGGTTGTGGTGCTAAATGTGTCCAGATGGCCAATTTCCCAAACTGAAAACTTAGACAAAATTTGGCCAGAAAGTGCTCTGAGAACTAGGAGAAAACCGGGACCAACCTGCTTGCCTATCCACCCAAGGTGCATCGTTCATCAGATTTAATTTGTGACTTACCCCGATACGTTCGTCTCCACAGCATCAAATCAGTTTCAGTGGTCCTTTGCCAAAAGGGTATGTGACCTCGTAAATCTATCTTCTATTACAGCGTTTTGCATCATCCTGCTGGAGTTTCTTGACTTCTATTTCCGCGACTAAGGGCCTGATTTAGATGTTGGTGGGACCGCAATGGAGTAGCCTCTTTTGGCAGTCTTCTTGCCTGCCAAACTGGTGGTCCACCTGCCCTATTTAGATGTTGGCTGGCAAAGGGAGAAAAGACCACTGCTGTCCCGACGACTACTCCAGAGCTTCACTTCCTTCCCATATGGCTGGATGGGCTGCAACAGTTGGCGGCCGAGCTCCAGCCAGGATTCCCGCCCTCCACATTTGGATGTGGCCTGTTTCGAAGAGGATTCCGGCAGGAATCCCTCCTACTTTGAGTCAGCGGAATCAGAAAAAAAGGGGCAAATACTCACTTTTTCTGGGGGTATGAGATGCAGATTCCTCCTCTTCGCCGTTGTCCAGGTCCCCTGTCCTGCTGCACCCTGACCGTGACAAAATGGCACCCCATTTTGATGGAATTGAAGGTAGGTGTTCTTGGTGTGCGCAGGTATACATTGCATGGTGAGTGTATGTTGGTTGTGTGCACAGCAGCATGTACATTTTAAGATCACTGCACATATCCTGTAAGTAAGTAAGTCTGTTTTTATATAGCGCAGCTACTCACCCTTACGGGTCTCAAGGCGCTGGGGGCCGTCGTGGAAATTAAGTGAGCTATTGCCCAGAGTCACATGGTGCTGAGCTGAGCTGCCGCCGGAGCCGGGGATCGAACCGTGAACCCTGTGCTCCGAAGTCAGTTGCCCTGGCCGCTGCACCACACCTCTCCACATCCTACACACACATATGTAAACATACACTACATATATATGTTTTATGTAAATAGAAAAAGGTGACTTACCTGTCTCCCCACCACCGCGGTTGCCCCTTATCCAGACTCAACCAATAGGACACCACCAGCCCAATGGGAACATCTAAATAGGCTCGGCGGGACCCCACCATCAAGATGACAATGGAGGCACACAGAAGACCACTGGCTTGGTGGTCCTCTGTGTATCATGTACACATCTAAATAAGGCGGGTGAGATGCCGTCAGCTTGATGGAGTACTTGGACCCACTGCAATGTCGGGCCGGCGGGTAGACTGCCAAGATATAAATCAGGCCCTAAGTCAGAACGTAGAAATCTTCACCACAAATTAAACCCACGGCTATCTGACGACGATGCTCCTTCCTCAGACACTTCCTGCAACCTCGTCCCCCTGAACTTTACCTTCTAAGACATTTTTCTTCAGAAATGTTTCAAAGTTCAAAGGTAAGTGGTGACCGGGCCCAATCTACTTCTTGTATCTAGACCGCTCTCCATCGCAGGATTCTGGCTGTTGCTTGATCAGAGCTAACACCTTAATCAACCAAAAACCTAATCTCTCATAGGATGGTTTTCTGTTTATTGACCCTGAGCCCTACTACTTAGCCAAATGTTTGAAAACATGCCGAGAGTTTCAATACAGACTATGTAGGCCTTCTCAAATAAAGTAGTGCATTGTCAGAGTACAACTATATCAGATGTGTAGAGTCCCCTACATTGATCCTCCAGCTCTCTAGTTTCAGTCTGGCCCTGATCACCAGGGGTTCGAGGGCCAGAGCAAAAAGCAAAGGTGAAAGAGAACATCTCTTCCTGGTGCATCATTGGATACCTGAGTTCTCTGAGACCATTCTGCCACTCCCCACCATGGTCATGGGAGTCCTATAAAGTAAGCAAACCCAACTACAAAAAACTAGGTCAAACCCCATACATCGAAGGACTACCATTAGGCAATCCCAGCTAACTGTATTGAAGGCCTTTTCTAGGTCTACTACCACAAACGAATGTTCTTCTTCATCATCAAATTCAGAATGTAACACGTGGGTCAGTCTATGAATATTCATTGTAGTGTTCTGGTCTGAAATGAAGCCACATTGGTCTAGGTGTACTAGACCGCCCACCACCAATTGCAGTCTATTAGCTTAGATTTCACATAGGACCTTATCTTCTGAGTTAATCATGGTCAAAAGTCAATAAGATGAAGGGGTGTGGAGTCACCACCTGGCATGAATACAGATTATACCTTCCCACATGCTTTGCAGAAGGACGCGCAAAGCCATGTCCTCCTTGAAAACCTCAAGCAATATTTGTTAATTGCAGAGGTGGGCACAACTGACATAATTTGATGTAGTGTATTTATGCAAAATTTCACCAAATGTACACAAGATTATGCAGAATTATGCAAAGAGTAGCCTTGCATTTAGTGCTATTTTTCTAGCGCAAAATGCACTCTTGCATCTAAAATGGACCCGAGGATGCATTTTGCTTTAAGAAAATAATGTTAAATTCAACATAACATGAACAGCAGCTGCCAGCATCCCCTCACAAACTGTTACTGTGCTTATGGGTAGGCATTTTTGCCCCAAATTTATCAAATTACCTGACGGGAGTAATCATGTAATTTTTGGTAATTTCACAAGAGTAATGCAAAATTATTGAAATTACTCCAATTACTCCGGCGTAATCAAACGTTTGCCAAGGCCTACTTAATTTAGGTGTCTTCCTGATCAGAATTGAGTGCAGTGCCTCTCACATCTCTTCCAGGGTATTAACCCTATCAACTTCCTCCCTCATAAGCTCAGTGACCATCAGGTTCAAAATCTTCAAGATAAGCTGATGCCCGTTCTGCCATATCAGGTTCTAGATCTCTGTACACAACATGGATGTGAGTGCTTAGCTTAGTGGTTATTAACAGCTTTCTGTATCATTGCGGTGAACCCATCACATATATCCATCCATCCAAATATTGCTCTCAAGGCACCTTTCACCAACATCCATTTGCCCACTAATGCATCCTTTCAGCCATTCATCCATCCTGTTTTAACCCAGCCAAGCATTCCTTTCACCCACCCAGGCCAGCATCCTTTCACCCACACCCTTTCCCCATCCAGGCAGGCATCCTTTCAAGGCGTATACCCTTTAATCCATCCTTCACCCACCCATGCATCGTTTCACCCACCTATATGTATCCTTTCACCCACGCATCCTTTCACTCATATTACATTTCACCCATCCATTCTCCTTCCGTCCATGTTTCCCTTTTCTATCAACCCATTGTTGTTAAATTCATTATCAACCATTATCTGCTGAGTTCTCGATTGAAGAGGCCATTAACAGCTCAACTCCTGCTGTAACTGCTAAAGATTGGTGTTCAAGAGTAAACACCCTTGCAGTGAGTATATATTACTAATTGTAAATCAGCAAGCAATGCGACTTACCACTGCCCATTCCTGACGCTGCAGGGACCTCCCCTTCAACTGCTGCTGTCACATCCGCTCCAATGGCGCCCTTGCTGCCAGCTCTGCCACTGGTGTTTTATACAACTAGAAAAAAATATTACAGATTTTAAATGCCAGATATGCCTCCCCCTGTTATTGTTTTTTTCAGCAAAATACAACCGCAATACATCACTACAGTTTGGTTACTGTATCTTCTATCAAAATATCAGGTTGGGCATTTTGTTGGCAATGGGGAGGGAGGTTAGGTACTATAGTCTTTTCTCCATTGTCTTTTTATGATGACATCTTGCTTCATGATATATGTACTAGCTGCTATGCTGACTATATTTGCACTATGTATTTTCCTTCTTGTTGTGGCAAGTATACTGCATGTTAGGGCACGTTACTTAAAATAAATATTTTATACTATTCTGTGTCTCTGTCAGATCTTATTGTGGATGAGTACAAGAGTGCAAGCGAAAGGGTGTGTCTTGTTACCGCAATTCCTGAGAGATCTGGGAGTGTTGTGTTCTGGGGTGTCTAATCATTTGTTTCTCTGTAAGTGAGTAGGAGAGCAAGTGAGACACTATAGCTAGTCGGTCCTGGGTTTGTGGGTACTAAGGCCCCTGAGTAGCGCTTGTGCTTGTCCACAATCCCCTCTCACCAGTTTCCGGAGAGGTCCATGGTGTGAGGGCTTAGCCTCCTATATTGGTGTTTTATAGGTTTTTCAAGCTTGGAATTTAAAAGTTTTTGTTTCTCTTTCTGACCCGGTTTTGCGCTACTGTTCTACTGGTTCATCCTTTTTCGTTGTTTTTATGGCGGTCGCTATTCCGGCTCATAACCACGCTGTGGTCACAGCGTATTTGACTCAACGTGGAGACCTTATTGCAGGGGCTGATATTATCTTTGTTGTCGAGGCGGATGCAGCTTACTGCTTCGAGGTTTTCTATTCTTGGGTTACATTTCCCGATGTGGTGGATGGGAATGATAATTTGTTTCATGAATATACAGCAGCCGCAGTTCCATGGAATTATCGCCCTTATCGATTACTTGAAGTTCCATTGACAGCCTGGGAGCATACCATTTGGTTTAATGGTGCCCTTCCTCACCCTGTTTCTGTGGGCCTTTTAGGCCCCTTATCGGTCGATGGGGCCACGTGGCCCGTTTTGGCTGGTTTTACACCACATCCAAATTATCTTAATGTTACACTTGCAGAGCTGCGTCAGTTACATACAACCCTGATTCATATACATAGAAGTGTCATACAGTTTATGTCACATAATGTTCAAGTGGCTCCGACTGGAACCGCTCCACAACCACCTGGACATGGTGGTGGTCTTGTCATAAGTCCCATCATGATCAATTCAGTGATGGGCAAGCGTCCTCAGAATAGAGATGATTTCCCATATTGGCTGGCTAAGAAATTTGAGCAACTTGAGGCTGTTTTTCCGAATACTACTCCTGTTGAGAAACACAGGATACTTACGATGAGTTTACAGAGTGGTATTGTTCCCACTTTAGCTCATTGCACCACCTGGGGGGCGGTGTTTGCTGCGGTGTATACACTGTGCTTTGGCACCCCCTTCATGAGCATTCTTCCGAGCATTCTAAAGAAGGTTCAGGATGAACAGGGGGCTGGTCCAGCCCTGGAGTTGGGGATGAGATTAGTGTGCATGTTCCCTATTGTCTCTGATATGATTCTGGCAAATGTCAAAGGTGAGGCAGTTAGCTTGAAAGTGCGTCAACGCCTCTCAGCGGTGGCGGATGTTGACCGGCAGCGGCAGTTGCCGATTATGATTGCAGATGTGTATACATCATTAGGTCGCAATAGTTTGAGAGTAAACCCTTACACTCAGGTACAAAATAAGCCCCCTCCGGAAAAGGAGGGTCGTCCGATCTTTCCTAAAAAGACTTGGAATAAAAATCAGCGGCAGCAACAGCAAAAGCCTGGTTCTCGTGCTGGTTCGCCACCACCGGACGCTTCTGACTGTAGATATGATTTGCGTGACTGCTCTAAAATTAAAACACCAGAGAGGTTTCAGGTTCCTGATCCTCGTTCTTCTCATTCCTTTCAGGAATCATCGGATCAACAGTTCGGTGGGGGAGGATGACACAATCGCAGAGAAGGCGAGTCTGAGCAACCACGACATGACACGCAGCGCCAGTTTGATGTAAAAGCCAAACAGGAGGGATCACCTCAATATCGTGCCCCATTTCAGAATAAAAAAGTTGCCAACTGTGACTGCAAAGTATGACTCAGACGGTGAGAACCCTGCTCCTAGATTGGAGATGGGCGGTAACACTCCTCGACAGTGCGGCAGAAGTTACCATAGTGCTGGAGGCACTCCACCAGTGTCTGGAGGCGAAAGCAGCTGACACGTTCATTACAGTGGAAACAGCTGACACACGAGTTGCACCCCCGGATAGGCTTTATGAGATAGGCCTCCAAATTGAAGGTGATATTAAATGCACAATCAAGGCGGTCTTTTGGGACAACCTTACTTCTTCCTACGATATTTTATTGGCAGAGGTGGATTGGCCTCCCCCATTTGTTTTGGCTTCTTCTAAGGGGGAGGATGTTATTGTCCTGAGTTTTTCGCATTATGTTTCGGAGGAGGCTAAAAAAGCTTATGCGTCGGAGTGGGCGTTAGCTCTTGCTCCTGCCATCTAGCGTAATCAGGTGGGTTGGGATAAGGATTCACCGGCACATAAAATTCCTTTGCGATCGATGCCACAACCCCAACCACAATATGCAATTAAGCGAGACGCGAAAGCATCTGTAAGTGAAATCTTGGACCAATTGGAATATCAGGGTGTAATTGAGCCCTGTGTTTCTTCAATGAATAATCCTCTTTTTCCGAAATTGAAACCGGACGGTTCATATTGTATTGTTTTGGATTACCATTATTTGAACAGTCATGTTCGTACCTTTGCAGGACAGAACACCCACAGCTCTGTGTTAGTCGATACTATAGTTCGTAAAAAATATAAAACGACTCTTGATATCTCCAATGGTTTTTATAGTCACAATTCGGCTCTTGATAGCCATGACTTGACAGCCTTCAGCGCCCTCGGCAATCATAAAAAGGTATACGCGCTTGCCTATGGGATATAAAAATAGTCCCGGTGCTTTTGCTGCGCGCATGACCCTGATGCTTTCTCATACGTTGATGATATTTATTTGATGGATGTTGAATTGATACGGCATCTTGTGCGTGTGTACCGCATCTTAAAATCTTTTGCAGACTTGGGGTTCAAATTCAACTTTGCCAAGTTGCATCTTGCCTGTTTGGCAGTTCTTTTTCTGAGTTACGATCTCACCAATGAAGGTAGGGGGATGGCCCCCCACTTTCTGGAGAAATGTGATCAATTGCAACCTCCATCTACTCTTAAAAAATTGCAATCTTTGCTGGGTGTTTTGAATTTCGGGAGGACATACATTCCTGAATATGCCCAGCGTATCAAACCACTATACTCATTGATACAACCCTCTTTCCCTCTTTCTCGGCTTCCTGTTGGCTTCCGGAACATACCGCAATTCTTCGGTCTCTGCAGTCGGACCTGCTTGAGATCAATTTCTTGTTAACACGAGACAATTATACAAGTTTGGTCATACGGATTGTACCAGGCACGTTAGGTTTTACTTACTTGACGTTCAATGAGGGAGACACGGTCCCCATTGCATTTAAATCACATTTGTACACTTCAGCAGAGATGCGTTGCTCTTCTACAGAACAAATTTTGACTGCTGTCCAGATGGCGATTCTGAAAGAACGCTCTCTGGCTCAGGGTAAACGCATTTTCATGGTCTCGCCTGTACCTGCTTTGGAAGCAGTTACAAAGGCTAGTGTTCCAAATTCTAAAGCCTTGCATCCACGTTGGATACAATTGGCTAGTTCTTTGATGTAGACTGATGTCAACTTTATCTTTGACCCGTCTTTGCAGACACAGGAGTTTTTACAATATGAACATGTTCACCCCCCTCATTGCTTCCTCTTGATCAGTACGAATGCATTATTTACACTGATGGATCTGCGCAGCCCGCCATTGGATCTAAACATGCTTATTCCGCAGCCTGCGCAATTGTGGCAGGTGAGATTGTTGACAGTGATTTTAAATCCTCCTTGGTGCACACACAGTCTCTTGGTGACTGCACGGCTGAATTGGTGGAGCTACGTGCTTTGGTTTTGGCTCTTGAATTTTCTGATCCAGATGTTCCTACGCTTATAGTGTGTGATTCGTTATACTGTGTACAATCCTTCAATGACAACTTGTTCTTCTGGTCACAAAATGATTTTCGTGATTCTAAAGGTAGCGCAATTAAGCATAAAACGCTTTGGGTTAAAGTGGCCGCTCTTAAGGAGCGCTTGCCACTTACACATATTATCCATACTTTGGGCCATAAACGTGTGGGCGCACACGCTGTTGGTAATTCGCTGGCTGATGAGGCAGCCAAATCTGCAGTAGCCACCTGTTCAGTAGCAGCAGTCACTAGGTCTATGACTAAAATTTATGATGACATTCTAGTAGCTATTGCAGCTAGGAAGGAGGGAACGGAGTATCCACAAGGTTTCCGTTCACGTTACACATACCACTTGTCATCTGATCAAGTCCCATTTGCAACTATCCCGTCCGTTGGGGATCGGCTGATTCCCAACGAGGACCACATACTTTCTTTGATTATTGTCGCTCATGAAGGCGTAGCTTCTGGGCATGCCGGAGTGTCAGCGACAGTGTCTCTTTTACAGCAATATTTCTGGTGGCGTGATTTATATCAACAGACAAGTAAATATGTACTTTTTGTGACATTTGTCAACAAATTAAGCCTTCTACTGTTGCATGTCCATCCCACACTCGGCTTTACATCTCCAATCATCCATTTGGCTGCATTTATCTTGACCACTGCGGTGCTTTGACATCAGACACTGCTTTCAAACATATTTTGGTTGCAGTGGATTCGTGCACTAGATTCGTTTGGGTTTGGCCGCAACGTAGTGCTGATGCTCAAACTGTTATTAAGGATTTGCGTGTCTTTGTCTGGACATTTGCCTGTGGCACCTTCCATTCTGACCAAGGTCCTGTGTTTCCCTCTAACGTTTACCGGGATGCGATGAAGTCACTGGGGGTGCAGGTGCAATTTTTGTCTCCATACCGGCCTGAGGGCAATTCATTCGTGGAGCGAATGAACTGTGACTTAAAGCAATCTTTAACAGCTAGGGTCTTCGGTACTGGCAGGGGTTGGCTGACTCATCTGTATGGAGTCCAACGTGCACTAAATAATCTCCCTAGAAGATCTCTGGGTGGGCGGACCCCATCCAAAATGCTCTTTGGCATTAAAATGTCTGTGTCAGACCTTGATGGTCTAGACATTGTGGCGGCTGCCGCAACCTTTGACGTAGATAATCATTGTGCTATGTTACAGGATCTACAAAAAGCTAGTGACTCACAAGCAAGAGCCCAGTTGCCCTCTTCCACGGATCCAGCGGTGCTGATTCCTGTTTCTGGCTGGCTTCCGAAAGTTGGCGATCTGGTCCGAGAAAAGGTGGAGCGCAAAAAAGAATTTGGTCCATTCTACCGTGCCCTGGTCAGGGTCCTTGGTTTGAAAGGCACCCGTACTGTGATCCTGCCTCCTTTACCTGGTCGTAAGGAGAACAGTTACATTTTCATCGAACATGTCAAGCTACACCATATGGCCGATACTGAATAGTATGCCTCCAAGCATTCCACGTCGAGATCTTTCATTGAATCCGATGGCTTTTGTTTCTTCGACTTCTCCCAAGCAATCTGAGGGGGAGATGGAATCTTCAATTGATCTATTGCCTGATTTTCCTTCTACATCCACATCTGCAGATATTGAGTATGCTTTTCCTCCAGTTGAAGTCATAATTGACATTCCTGAGAGTACCATACCTGCAACATCCGATGCAGCACATCCCCCGTTGTTTTAGCTGGGGTCCAGTGGCTATTATATGGATCAAACTAGCTTTTCCTCTGACACATCTTCCTCGTCATCTTCTGTGCCGGAGACCCCTACCCGTACCAGTGTTTTCATCTCCTAGTTCAAAAAGACATACTTGGTCCCACCCTGGACATATATCTGGATGGTGCTTACAATGATATTCCTCTTCATGTGGATCGGATTTGTGACTGTAATTTTCCTACTTATTAATGGCCATTATTTATGTGAACGCTCTGCTTCGAACTTTGTAGATGGAGTTCTGGCCCCTCACACGTCATCCCATATCATGAAAAGAGACCACGCCCTTTTCAATATATCAGCGTTCCCTTTTGTTGATGGCATTGTCTGGGATAAAGTATCATACGATGTCCATGGCCCGACCGAAATTTTGAACATTCCATACGTCTTCCGCGTTTCCTTGAGATGTGGTTTTGCCCGACATCATTCAGATGACTGGGATGTTCATGCCGTTCATTCATTGTTCTCTGATTTAAAATATTACGCTGCTTTTGACACTGAAGATTTGTATCTGAATTTGGCTAATTACACAGATTTATTCTGCTATCAACATTATGGCCATCATTTTTTACACAAGACTAAAACTCAAAGACCCTTTTTCAATTATACCCAATGGGAACATTGTCCAACACCGTTACATGTGACATCGATTTGGCAGATTTTCTTTTAGGTCCAAAGTCCCCTCCTACAAAACATTTTATTTATTCAGCTTATAATGAATTTTGGAAACTGTCGCAGATGGAGGCTGTGGTGCGTCTGCGCCAAATTGATCAAGCTAATTTAGAAAAAGTTCTTGCAATTGCTGATAATAGCATTAATACCCGTATATCCTGTATATATACTTTAGATAATATTGTATCTTCTGTCATTGACATTGTTCAACATGAAGTGTCTGTTTTGTATCATGGTCAAAATCAGTTACGTGCTATAATGCAGTTTGCTTGGACGTTGCAAACATTAAAAAATGGAAAAGTACCATGGGATTATTCGAATGCTTTTGCACTGTTTTTGCCATTTATTTTGACTGATAAACAGAAATTAATGTCCATGAAAGATGCCACATACACATTGTTACATATTGAACAATTAGAACAGTTACCATTTTCAGTAGCCGAAACTGATTCAGCTGTGTGGTCAATTCATGGGGTTATTTCATTGCCTATCTCACTTTTTCAGTTCACAGCATGCCTGAAACATCATCCCGTTGATAGATATGAGCCCCTGGGCAATAATTATATTCATGAATTGTGGTCGTTACCTTTAACCTACAGATGTCAGCAAGCAGAGAAGGAAGTTTTCCTTACAGGGGAGGACTGTGAGTCCACAGTAGGACATTCTCTAGTCTGTAAACAAGTTAAGCTTCACAGAGCCTGTAACGATTCGGCCCCTAATCTGGCTTGTTTTTTGAAAGGCACCCTAGTCCCAGCTATCATTCCCGCATTAACTTTGCTTTCTAACGGTAGTTATCTTATTTTGAATAACCACGACTGCTTCGGCTTGAGAGCTGGCATCCCGTATATAGTAACGGTTTCACAACATGTTACATGTTGTAGCAATGTCCTATTTCCACCTCCGCATGGGATTGTAGATAGTTCGCTTTGGCCTTCCATTCCAACTCTGAAAACAGATTTCAACAAGCTAAGCAGACTCAAAGCGATATTGTTTCAAAAAGAAGTCTCTCTCACATCAGCTAGAGAGACCTTCAAATTGCAAGTGGCAAGAACCGCAAGCGAGATACACTCGCTGCCAAACACAAATTCCCACTCCATTTTGGAGAATAAATACACCAAATATTTAATGAGTCTGATACGGAGGGCCTTGCTCACTTTTTAAACTTGTGGGATCCGGCCTTGTTTCTTCCTTTCAGACTAGTTTTGGAATAATTCCGGCCTTTATTCATTCTATTTTTTCCAGCACCTTCGGAGGGTTTCCCCTGGTGCCCCTGTTGGTTTGCGGCGTGCTGGTTCTCCTTTTATTGCTTCACAATGGATGCTCGATCTGTGGGGCTGCCAGACCCGGTCCAGTTGCAGCTGTACCGTGATCGAATGCAACAGCTCTTTGGTTCTATGCCAGTGGAGACTTTTGCCATCAACTACTGGCTGACCTTCCGTTATGCCTACTTCACCTGCATGCAACCTGTGTTTCACTGCCTCTGGTGCCCTTTTCAATGTGCCATGGATGTCTGCCTGTCCAATACCACACACGCTGCCCTGGAATACGATGTGTTAATGGGTCAGTTGAAGACCCATAACCTGGCATGTGCCGTGGGAAGGCGTTTGGTGTGCGACCCTCTACTTGGACCAAGGGCAGACTTGAATACCTGTGCTCTTATGCAGTGCCTCATAGACTGCAGTTTCATTGAGGTTAACGCAGCTTGCCCTGAGATGCTTCTAACAGCTTCGGGATATGAGGAGCATGTGTGCTCGTTCGACCTACTCAACTGGATGGCATACTTTTTTACAATGGAAGGGACAGGAATTCATGGCATTCCGCTTTTCCCGCAACATTTTTGTCTGTGACAACTAACCATGAATGGATAGCATTTTTGAGCGCCCAATTGGCAAAATGTTTTGGGAGAACATTATACCCTTGCAATACATGAAAAAAAAAAATTGTGCTTCAAGATTACACCAATTGGACTACGCCTAAGACGCTTTGCCTCTGCATACCTCTGATTTTTGTTTTTCGCATAGGGCTAACGCCCTGGCCAAGGCGGGGGGGTGTCACATGGCCCATAGGGACATTTTCATTTTTCACTAACTTAGCATGAGCACGCTGCAGCTTGCCTGCTGCTTTTGCGCACATTACTACACATCTTTATTTTTGCAATATTTTCAATGACTGCTTTCACATGAGAACTCATCGCTGTGTTCACTCTCTGCATGTTCCTGGAATGTTGACTGAACATTATGTGCAAGGTCGAACAACAATGCCCCTTGTTATTTTTTTCTGGCCAGACCTTAGCCCATAGACAAAACATACCGAAGCAGCTGTTGTTTGGACAGCATACTTGGGTTTTTAGTGGGGTATGCAAATAGGTGACAGACACTTGGAGAGGGACCTTTCCAGGGAGAAGAGCGAGACAGAGCCTATGATGTATATCTACCATCTATAGGCTAAGGTATAGGGTCTGCAGACAAAGCCCAGAGATCTTCTATTATACAATAATGCTTCTTCTTAAAAAGGGGAGGGAAGTTAGGCACTATAGTCTTTTCTCCATTGTCTTTTTATGATGACATCTCCCCTCATGATATATGGACTAGCTGCTATGCTGACTATATTTGTACTATGCATTTTCCTATTTGTTTTGGCACGTATACTGCATATTAGGGCACGTTAGTTAAAATAAATATTTTAAACTATTCTGTGTCTCTGTCAGATCTTATTGTGGACGAGTACAAGAGTGCGAGCGAAAGGGTGTGTCTTGTTGTTGCGATTCCTGAGAGATCTGGGAGTGTTGTGTTCTGGGGTGTCTAATCATTTGTTTCTCTGTAAGTGAGTAGGAGAGCAAGTGAGACACTATAGCTAGTCGTCCTGGGTTCGTGGGTACTAAGGTGGTAGAAAGCCCCACTCCCTATGCACTAAGGTCCCATAATCCTATGCATAGTTCTGTGTTTGAGCAGAATCCCTGCAACAAGCTGTACTGTCCTTAACTGCTGGTATACTATGATAATAATACAAACACAACATTGGGGGTCCACCATGACCATGGCCACTCTCTCGTTTTACTGTCTGAGCATGAGCAAGAAATAGAAAGCCTTCTCAACAAACATGCGTACAATACCTTACTTGGGCAAGAAATCTTCACAGTAGAGTACGTGACCTAAAATGGATTCCCTGAGTCTTACAGTACCACCAGTCTACAAGATATATAAGGGGAGAGAGAAAGCTTACTGACAAAGTAGAAGAAAATAAACTACAGAACAGACAGACTAGTACAGACAGTTTGATGTCAAGTACAGTAATTTGAAATACAGAAAATACGTACGTAGGATAATGGAGGGATAAGAAGAATTTAGGAAACAAACAAATAGAATGAAGAGGAGTTGGAAAAAAATTTGGAGACAATCACAGCAAAAAGGACAAATAATTCTAAATGTGGAGAGGTATTAGGGAAATGATAATATTGACAATAGGAGGGCTTACTGGGGCCAGCAGAGCCATCTGCTGAGGCACTTGTGGAGGCAGTGGCGCTTCCAGCTCCCTTGCTCGCCTCTCTGGATCCAGGCTCATCCCTCTTCTTGCACCTGAATGATAATATAAGAAAGAAATAAAAGAAAATAAGATTATTGCTACAGTTAATCATAATCTCCACAAAAATATTTTGACAGGGAAAGGGAAACACATTAACATTAAACTTTTCTAAATCAGATTTCTATAGTACTACTAGTATCATGGAGCTAATGCTAATTTCTTAAACCTAACCCTATTCCAAATTTCCTAAACTACATTTTGAGACTACTAATAAATTGCAACAAATTATCTTTGCTTCTCATTCATTCTCAATCTCTCAGTCTCAACCCCCTTTAACGGGCCAACTTAGTCTGCATTTTTTGTCAATGCACAGATGCATGCATACTACACATCACTGGGAAATTGCTTGGGGTTGGGACAGTAGGAGCTACAAAAAATAAAGGCTGAGTGTCAGAGAGTAAGCATTATGTTGATTGCATACATTGTGTAGCCATAAAGACCTACCAGGTGGGGACCCTGAAATGCCAAATGAAGATGATGATAGTAGTGAAGAGGAATGAGTTGACTTGCATCAAGATCTCATCCAAAACTACTTCTCCTGAGTGTAAGTATGGTGTGAGATGTGATGACTTTGACCATCCTTGCAACACTTGTACTGATGTTGTGAGGCGGATGTTAATGCTACGTACATGGGTCTGGAAATATCTGGGGAAAGGTGTTTGTATTTTAAGTGTAGCTTTGTTCAGCTGTAAATGTTGTCTTGGACTATGTTCTCTAGAAGTTGACAATGTGATGTGCGTCATATGTATGTTTCCTTAGCTAATCTCTCTGTATTGGTCTGTTTTAGGTACCTTCACTATGGCATTTTCATTTGGACATTTCAGATTTGTGACATTAGCAGGTAAATGATGCTGATCAGACGTACGAAGTGGACATGGTTTGGTCCTGGGAATGTCGGTCACAGAGTTTGGGTGTACAAAGCTGGCACCAAGACAGCTTGCACAGCGATAGGATCGAAGTTACAGGGCTTCCATTACACTTGCTCCTTGGGGTGTGTTGGTCCCAATGTAAGATGTTTGCCATCATGTGATCCAACACAATGTTGTGTTGTGCCCAATTCATGCTATTCCGCCTTCATATTGGCTAATTACTCATTGTCTATTAACTGGACATAGCTGCTGATGTGTCTTCCCATTGTAGGCCAAAGTGCTTGTAGGACATCATTGACAATTGTTTGTGACATTCCACCAGATTCAAGCAACACTGGATTTGAATGACCCGATCATCAGAAACTGTCATGTCTCTGTTTATTTGTTAATTTGACGTAGGATTCCTTTAGGGAGGTAGGCAATGTGGCTCCAGCTGATGATGCAGACATAATTTATTGTTGCCTATTGTGTAGGATATTGTCAGATGTATCCCCTCCTTCCACATTGTGAAAGTATTCAAGTGATTATATGATCACTGACACAGAATAACTGAGTCATGTCTTATTTACCATGGGCCTGATTCACAAAGGCAAACTTAGACCAAACGTCTAAGTTTAGATCTGAAGTCTAAGATTAGACCTAAAGTCTAACTTTACTACTACTAAAGTTAGAATTTTGGTCTAAGTTTAGACCAAAAGTCTAACTTTACTCCTACTAAAGTTAGACTTTTGGTCCAAATTTAGACCAAAAGTCTAACTTAGACCAAAAGTCTAACTCTACTACTACTAAAGTTAGACTTTTGGTCTAAGTTAGACTTTTAGTCCAAACTTAGACCAAAAGTCTAACTTTATTAGTAGTAAAGTTAGACTTTAGGTCTAAGTTTAGACCACAAGTCTAACTTGGGCCTAAAGTCTAACTTTACTACTACTAAAGTTAGACTTTTGGTCTAAGTTTAGACCAAAAGTCTAACTTAGACCAAAAACCTAACTTTACTACTACTAAAGTTAGACTTTTGGTCTATGTTTAGACCAAAATTCTAACTTAGACCAAAAGTCTAGTAAAGTTAGACTTTTGGTCTAGGTTAGACTTTGGTCTAAACTTAGACTTTTGGTCTAAGTTTACTTTTGTGAATCAGGCCCAATGTGTTTGGCATCATGCCAGCCTATGATTTGAACAATGGAATAAAGATGCTCTCAGCCCAGACAATTGTATGTATATGTTTTTGTGACATGGTGGTGATTCTGAGTTGAACACTGTTTACATACAACATATCCATGGTTCCAGAAGTCCCTAGATTTGACATTGCAAAGTTCACATGGTAGTACATTCACATTGTTAAATGTGATAATTACAACAGGATACAATGCTTTGGTGACGTGTGTTTTTAATGAAGTGAATAAGGATAAGATGAAGAAATTAACTTAAAATTACACAGTGTGAACACAAAGTAAAGTCATCAGTCATAGAGGATGAAACCATTGTAGTAGAGTCTAAAATTTCAGGAGTCAAATCTCCAACATACTCTGCTCATCAGATATGGAAAAGTGGGCAGGAATAGTCCAACAAGGTGAATGTGTAGCACACACAGGAGTACATTGGGGGCAAGGTTTCTTCCTGCTGGCGGTGGGTGTCTTGCCATCCTGAGCTCCTGGATTTTTGTGTGGATGTCCCCTCGGTTTGCAAGAGGGGAGGTGTGGAGCTGCTGAGATGGGGTGCATGCAGGCATGTTCTCCTCTGAGAGCGCCTCTCTTCCTGTGGCTGTTGCAGATGTTGATGGTCTGGATGTACTTGGAAACCAGGAAGGGGTAGATGCAGGTGGAAAAGCCCTGCAGAGTGTGGTGTTGATGTCCAGCAGTGCCCCGGCCAAGGAGGCCACATCACTGTGGATGCCGGCAACCTCGGTGTGGATGCAGGCTGCTTCGGTGTGGATGCCAGCAACTTCCTGGTATGTGTCGCTCTGCAGCTCCTCTATTTCCCAGATTTCGGGCAATACCTGGCCCATGACACTTTGGGAGTCCTGGTAGACTCCCAGGACTTGGGTGATGGCAGCCTGGCTGTCTGTGGCCTCAGTGGGCTAACTTTTCAGGCCCACAGTTATCCTCCCTCTATGCCTACCCCCACAGCCATGTGCACTTGGCACAGACTACACTCTCCCACTGGGTCCTGGTTCCTATGTGACTAGGGTGGTGTTAGCCATCTCAGAATCCAGGACTGGGGGCACAAGACAGGACTGACTGTGCTAAGTGCACAGGTTGGGGGGCACAGTGGTTCACTGTATCACTGCTGCAGGCGTGGGAGGTGTTATTGTGGGCATAGTGAGCCCCACTGTATGTGTCTGCCCAGGCTGACCAGAAGGGCCAGGAATGTCATCCACGTCTACCTCTTCAGGAGCATTGTCATCACTGAGGGCTTCATCCTGGGGTCGAGAGGAACTCTGTTCAGTTTCCAACTTCTTTGCAGGTGCAGTGGCGGATCGTCCTGTTGAGAAATAACATTGTTAATGGTGGAAGTGAGGTATCTACATCCACGTTGTTTGGGTCAAAGTAAATGGGGACCTAGAATGGAGCAAAATAGATAGAGATTAGTATTGTCATCTATTTGCGTGGAGTTGAAGTTGGTAACTAGACATTTGTTTACATTTAATAGATGTAGTAGATTTTATCAGCTTATTAGATATGCAGATATGTGGCATTTTGGCTTTAGGGATTGACATGACATCTCCAAAACTCTTCAACAAACACAATGTAGACATAACATGTGTATTTGTCCATTCCAATGCCTAGTTGTGTCTAACACAGGCAAACACCCAACTTGGTTGTATATTTAGCATTGTTCATCATGTGAGAAGTGTACAGTCAAGAGGTCACCTGCCACTGCTAATCAGCGGGGTTTTCATTCATGGCTCACATATATTAGAGGTATACCCTTGTTATGGTGTCACTCATGCCAGCAATAGTTTCAGTTGATGGGTCCAGGACACCATCAAGCAAAGTATTCAGATGTATATCTGAGTGGAGCATTGTCTGAACATTGTACAGTACATAATGAGTGAAGATCAGTAGTAACATGGCAGACAAGTGAGAAGGGGGAATAGGTGTTGGTTAGAGTTCCAGTCACAAGGCCTCCTGGTAGTAGAGGTAGCTTTTCAATGTCACTTTACCAACACTTGATGGTAAGCTGCATGATAAGTGTAGATCAGTTGTAACATGGCAGTCAAGTGAGAAGGAACAAAAGGAGCCTAGCAGCTTGGTTAGAGTTGGAGTGAGAAAGCCTCATGGTAGTAGTAGTCACTTCAATCTCACTGTACCAACACTTGACAAATTGTAAGCTGCATGATAAGTGTAGATCAGTTGTAACATGGCAGACAAGTGAGAAGGGACGATAGGAGTCTAGCATCTTGGTTAGAGTACCAGTCACAAGGCCTCATGGTAGTAGTGGTAGCTTTTCTATCTGAACTTACCAAGAATTCACAAACGGTGACCTGCATGATGAGTGAAGATCAGTTGTGACATGACAGACAAGTGAGAAGGGGCAAAAGGAATCTAGCAGCTTGGTTAGAGTTGTAGTGGGAGGGCCTCATGATAGTTGTAGTCACTTCAGTCTCACTTTACCAACACTTGATAAATGGTAAGCTGCATGATAAAAGCAGATCAGTTGTAACATGGCAGATAGGTGAGATGGGCAATATGAGTTTAGCAGCTTGGTTAGAGTTGCAGTCACAAGGCCTCATGGTAGTTGCAGTCACTTGAATCTCACTTTACCAACACTTGAGAAATGGTAACCTGCATAAATAGTGTCGATCAATCGTAGCATGGAAGACAAGTGAGAAGAGGCAAAAGGAGTCTAGAATCTTGGTTAGAGTTGAAGTGAGAAGGCCTCATGGTAGTTGTAGTCACTTCAATCTCACGTTACCAACATTTTACAAATGGTTAGTGTACCATACCTGTTGGCAACATGCATTTGGGATGGACTATACATTTACATTTTAACATATATCATGGGTCCTGGATCGATATTTTGATGGTAATGCACTTACAGGCAACATTGCAACATGTGGCATGTCATGGAGTTGGATACATGTGCTCCTATATGCAGCAATACACATTGCCACAGATAAATCAACATCTCAGATACTTTGGGTATTGCATGTTTGTATTGTAGATAGAGAACACAGTAGCAAAAGCAGAGTTGAGAGCAAACAGGACATGTGATATTGTGGCAGTTATTGAAGTGTAACTTACCAGAGTCCATTCCTCCCTCTATTCCTTTCAAGCCCTCGGAATGCAGGGTGGCCAAGACCTTCTCCTCTGAGGGAAAGAGTTGTAATGGTGTGCTGGGAGGGCCACTGCCAGTCTACTGAGCCTCCAGGTGGTGGTTGTTGTACCCGGTACACACCCTCAGCATGAGGTCATTCCACCTCTTCCTAATGTAGGCCTGTGTGCGCAGGGCGGTACCAACAGCATTCACTCTGTTGACTATCCTGTCCCACATTTCTGTTTTGCTACTGAGAGGAGTATGCTGGACTTGGGATTCAAAAATGTGTGGCTCTACTATAATGATTTCATCCACCATGACTGTCAACTCTTCCTTAGTGAAGTGTGTTTTTCCAGGCATGGTGACAAAATAAAATGTGAGTGAGTATGTGATTGAAAAAAAAACAAGTGATAAAGGTAAAAAGTTGCAAAACAAAAATTACAGATGGTGGAGAGTACTAAATGGGAAGATGAAAATGGGTAGCAGAAAAAATGTCTGTCTGTCTTGCTGTGCTGCAGTTGTGTAGCAAGGGATGCAGGTCAGGGATGGGGTGCATTTTATAGTATGATTTGCAGGCGTGGCCACTTGCCAAAGCACATCAGGTTTGTAGTTTTTAAATCCATCCAATGGTCACTGTTGTTGTGTTTTTTTTGTGCGCATCATGGCGGTCAACCGCTGTTGGGTAACTGCTGTTTATTAACCACTGCTGGGAGACTGTGAGTACAACTGTGTAGTCGTATTATGCTCTGCAGGTGGACCACGGACCTGACAGCCTTGGTGGGCGCAATGCCAACATTGCAGACTGCTGCGATCCCTCTGGGTAGAGAGCCGTGGCTGTGGTCAGCGCTTCAAACAACACAACTCGTAAGACGGCAGGAGGTAGATCGCCATCACAGCAGTGTTGTAGACGGCATGTCATTCGTGCAGTTGGACTGCCAAACTCATAATCGCCCCCTTAATGTTAGAAATGAGTATCAGAATGTTAATGTACTGCCTTTGTTTTGTGTCATGTTGCAACGTTTATCAGTATTTGTTTTTGTAACTTTAAAATTACTTATTTTATATATTTTAATATATTGAATTGTAAAGGTATGTGTGATAATGGCATGCATGGTAATGGTATGCATGGGAATGGTTCTTATAATGTACCTCTATGTAAGTTAATTGTTACGACATGTGGGGTAAAGAAGTGCGTGGTAGTGGTAGATGCTTTGTAAAGGCTGCGTTGTTAAGACATGCGTGGTAAAGGCAAATGTTGTTCCGTCACACATCCGTATAGGATGGATCTGGAGGGAGTGAAAATTCAACCTTTGTACTTTGTCGCAGAAGAAGAAGAAGGATAAAGTTTCTCTGTTCTTCTTTGAGGATGAGAATGAGGGGCTAGAAGAGGGATTGGCATTTTGTTTGGTGTTATTGAAGATTTTCTTGGGTCAGGTTTTCACAGGGTTTCATTTTTAACAAAGGATCCTTTGGCCTTGAATATTTATCTTTGTGTAGGTTTTTCAACTGGCTCTTCGGATCTCTGGGTTTGGATTTCAAGGGAGACAACACCATAGTTTTGCCATCACTCTTAGTGGTTTTCTGTTTTTATGTAACTCTTTGTAAAATCACTCTGCACCCTTAGGGCTAGTTAGTTGTTTTTCATTTAAGAGGGGCCGGTTCATCTGCTTCCTCTGTCATGGTTAAAATGTATTTATCCACCAGTTGGGTCTTATCCCAGTTTGAGCTGATGTTTGGTAGATTTGTTAAGTCTTGTGTTCCAGTGTAGTCTTGTCAGTATCTTTGCAATTTCTTACCCAGATAGTTTAAAAAAAAATTGAATTATCATATAAGATTTGGAGCAGATAAGAGAGAAAGGTACAATGATGCGATCAGATCACTCCACCGGGATAGGGGTGGTGCATGTAATGCAATCTGTTTTGGTGATGAAGAGGCCTAACATGGAGCCTTGAAGTGGGTGGGTGCTAAGCAAAGTGTACAAGGTCATTGTCTGCAAGAAATTGGGTTGGAAGTGAGACTTTCATGTCCTGCCGGTTTCACCATTATATATTGAAAATGCTAAGGAATATGATTTTAGAATGCGAGCTGGATTTTTCAGCTAGGAATGAAGGCAAATACTTGATGACGATAGATTAGGTAGCGAATGCATGGTTTATCATCCACCATTTTTATCTCGATGGAGAGGTCTTGAAATGTGGGGAATTGATTTTAGAGAATGATCATAATCATACAGGGACAAAAGTAAAGATGTAATCAAAGAGTGACTAGAGGGGTCGCAGGGTACTGACAGTGGAAGTTGACTGTTCTTTGTGGTTAAAGAGGTATGCATTCACTTTTTCCTGGGAAGAAAGGAGTGGTATTTGCAGTTGGGTTCACAAGCATGAAATTGCACTTGCTTATCATGTGAAATTATTTTCAGATGTCCTCAGACCCACTAAGTGGAAGGTAATTTCATGATGCAGGTTCATGGATTCCTTTACTATGCGAGACCTGGGGGCAACTCCAGAAGTCGCATAGTCAAGTGTCTTTTGCCTGAGGAATGGTGACATGTTGGAAAAAGAAAGGTTCTGTTCCTCTTAACTTTTTTGGGAGGTTGACGAAAAGAGAGCAGGACTGAACAGGTTCCCGGAGTCTGCACTCCTTCAGAGAATGAGAGCCATTTAAAAGGTTTTCTTGAAGTGGCTCTGAGAGGTCAGCGAGTGACCCATGTCTATTTTTTTGTGGACTTAAGGTACTTTTCTAAAACTAACAAGTGTATTAGTGTGGGGGATACCTACTCTTGAAAAAGGATTCAATGCAATTGTTGAACAAACTGCCAATTATCATTCTCTTTGTGGATATCCGTTCAACTAAAACCCTGTAAAACCTAACTTGTGTACGCATATGTGTGCATTTCGTCTGGAATGTTCAGCATCTGTGCAATTTATAGATCACAAAAATGTGAGAGTGCAAATGACTTTTGCCCATCCATGTCTGGTAATTGCATTTCTATTCTGCCTTCTACAGTCCAGTCGTGCTGTGATATTCACACATGACCGTTCATTCTCCAGGCGTGTATGAGAAGATTGCTAGCATCACACTGTGAGGCATATTTACCAGAACATGTTGGAGTGCAGAGCTTCGGCAAATTTGGCAGTGCTGCACTCGGACATTTTCAAAATGCAGGGATGAACCGTATTTACTACAATACTGCACACCCCTGTTTTTTCCCTAGCACTGGTGCTGAATTTAGCCGCCTAGCGCCAACGCAGGCACCTTTGCACCACAGTGCACCATAGTGCAAGGGTGCCTGCGTGCAGGGAATGATTGTTTATGTTCAGCAAGGTGTCCCCTCCTGCACATAAACAATCAATAATGGCTAATTTTACTTCTATGTGTGCTGCATTCTGCAGAAAAAGCTTTTCTCCTCGTGCGCAGTCGAACGACTGCTCTTGTATGGCATTAGTTTTCGTCCTTGTAAATTTGGGACAGCGTCAAAAAGCAATGGGTGTTGTGGTGGAATGCCCACAGCAACACCCATTGCACAAGCTTTTGCTGCAGAGGACTGCGGCTGAAAGTGGCATATTTACAAGGTGGCGTTAAGCCACAATAAGGAGCTGATTTCGAGTTTTGGCGGTGCAGAAGTGGGCTGTACTCCACCACTGCACCCCCGCACTGCCGAGACTCACTACCACCCACCCATCAGAAAATTAATTTAAATTGGTATGGCGGGTGGGCGGCGTAGTGGTCCCGCAGTGGTTCCTCTTTCAAAGGCGTTGGTGCCTTTGAAAAAGGCACCACAATGGGCACGCCACACAAGTTTCCTGCACGGCATGGACTTGAAAGTCCATGCTATGCAGGAACTGGTGTGCATGCACACAGGGGGGCACATGTTCGGTCAATTATGGAAACACAAATCCATACATACAATTTACAGGGAGTGCATATGCACTTTAGCACTGATCAGCAGTGGCAAAGTGCCCAGAGTCATAAAACCAACAAAAACTGGTCATAAACAGAAGGTCACAAAGCAAACAATCTGGGGATAAACCCGCTGTAAAAGCCAGGTCTAACACCTACATTGATCGATCTAAGAGCTTGCTGTGTCATGCAAACCTGTTGGCTTCAAAGCTTTTGGGCTGTTATGTACACTGTGCAGTAGAGAGCTGGTTTCCATTGCCCCAAGCGCAGTAAAGAACTGTTGAAGTTGCTCCTGTGCTTCCTTACTCTGACATTGGCAATGTGGTCATAATTGCCATCTCCAGATAGCTTCCAACTTGGTGCTATCTGTTTATGTCATTTACATAGTTGCTTGATGGGATGTAAACCAGTGCAAGAGCTCAGACAGAAATAAGGTGCACGTTTACAGAGTGAGAATACAGAGGCCTACAACGTATTCTGAGTTGAACTCTCATCCATACCAATGGCACTTGAACAGCTTTCAAATTCATTTATTGATGAGTCAAGGTTACAGATGCATCCTCTGCTCTCTGTACATTTCTGCATTTCTTTATAATTAATCCATAGGGCATATATTAGTATCGCTAAGAAGCACCATCCACTATTCAGTACTACAGACCGCTTGAAACAACATCATTACAAGGACCGAAGCGCGGGAGGGAAGGTCAGAAACATAAAATATGCCGGGTAACCTTCCCGGCAGTATAATTCAAAATAAGAAATAAACAATACTCCTGTGGTTAAACTAGCATTTTGCGAGCAGAATCCAAATATAGCCAGGAGCAAAGCATTAGTTTAATCTCATTTGCACCATTTGCTCTTGGGAATGTAAAATGCTAGTTCCAATCAAATGCATATTTTACATAACATTATCTGAATTTCCTTGTAAATATATTCTCAAAGTTGAAGGATTAACTATGATGTTGAAGAAGGTTTTCTTTTAAATCCCACATGCCCATTGTTAAATACTTGAAGTGCGTCTAAATAAATGACATTATGTACCCAGGGTACTGTGCTCACGGTATTGCAGTATAATATGGATCTCCAGTATAGGTTCACATGAATAACAACATTTAATGTGCATGAATGTTTCACTTGTGGAAATTGGTTTAGTTGTGATTTTTTCTGACGGAAGAAGTACTTTGAAAGATAAAGTGATGGCTGTCACAGTTATGAGCAGCGCAACAAAAGAGAACGTAATTGTGGCAAGGCAAATCGCTTCCACCTTCTTCCATGTATTAGTTTACAGCAGAGGAGCAATAGGGGGCTGCAAACTCGCTGTGATGTTTCTTGCATTGAACTATGCACCCTTCTCTGAGCTCCTTACCGATCAGGAATTCATTTTACAGGCAACATAGGGGTAGTGGAAGTGGCAGTGCATAAACTTTGATCCCTGATTTCCCTGCAGGAAGTGACATCATGTGGTGTTAGACTTGGCATCTTTTGGCGTGTTTCCCCTGAGTTTTTGCTTTCTGACCTCCCGATTTTTGCTGGCTTAGTGCCTCTACGCACTTCCTCACTGCTGTTCAGTGTTAAAGTGCTCCTGTTGTAAACTGTGTTATGGATTGGTGTTTCCATGATTGGCATATTTGATTTACTTGTCAGTCCCTAGTAAAGTGCACTGTGTGTGCCAGGGCATGTAAATCAAATGCTGTTAGTGGGCTGCAGCACTGGATTGTGCCACCCACACAAACAGCTTGTAAATGTAACTCTGGCCTGCCATTGCAGAGCCTGTGGGCAGTCTGGGACTGCCATGTCAACTTGGCAAGTATACCTACTTGCCAGGCCCTTACCTTCCCTTTTCTTGCATGTCAGTCATCCCTAAGGTAGGCCCAAGGTACCCCTGTGGGCAGGGTGCAGTGTATGTGAAAGGTAGGACATGCCCTGGTGTGTGTGGCATGTCCTGATAGTGAATTACTGCCAATTGCGTTTTTCACTATTGCAAGGCTACCTGTTCCCATAGGACAGAATGGGAAGTTTGTTTATAACATCTTATAAACATAACTGGCCCTAGGAACAATGTAGAAAAAGAAAGTTTAGTATGCCTGAACTCAAAATCTAAAGATGCATCTTTTAGTGAAGGTGATATTTACATTTTGTGTTTGAAAATACCACTTTTAAAAAATAGGTATTTTTTTGCCTAACCATCCAGTGTGCCTCTGCTAGGTTTGTGTATTGCATGTCTGGCTTTTGGATGACAGCGGCTCCAGAAGTCTGATGGGTCAGGGCTGGGCTGAATAGACCTGGGTTGCATTTAGAGTAGTGGGAGGAGATTTACTTGCACCTGAATGGGCCTGGTCTGCCTTGCACAATGCCGTCTCCAGCCCCTGCCAGGAAGCTGCACCAGTCAGGGCAGAACTGGTTTTGGCTGGGTACATACACTCTCTGCCTTCAGAGAACAAAGGATTTGGTGGTATAAATATTGGCGCCCAGACCCCAGAAATTTAGAACTCTTTTGGACCAAGAAGACTGCCAAGAAGAAGAGCTGGAGAAGCTGTGAGGAGGAACTACCACTTTGCTGAGTGCTTTGCTGTATTGGCCTGCAGTGGCTGCTTCTGTCTTGGGCAGTGAAAGGACTGGACTGAACTTTCTACAACTTCTTTCTTTGAGTATCTCCAAAAGCTTGAGGTAGAGCTTGCCCCCTGTTCAAGAAGTCTCAGGAACAGCAAAGACTTCAAGTTCTTCTGCCCTCAGCGCTGGGGACTGTGTGTTTTGTGCTGCAACAGAAGAAAAAGCAACCCAACGCTGTCTACGAGGCGGCTGCCGACTCCGTGTCCGGAAGGCACCGCAGAGGGCATGGCCGCAACGCCGTACCGCGACCCTGGTCTCACCGACGATGCCTGCTGACGCTGCCACCAAGCCGCTGCTCGCACCATGACCTGTGGGCACCGCACTTCGCACTGCCTCACTTCACGACGCCACCTTGGTATCCCCGATGCCGCCGCTCCATGCCGAAATCGACGCCGCTGCTTGCACCGTGGTTCGAGGGCTCCGCTCGAAAGGTTACATGATGCACCGCCCTCATCCCGCACCGCAGCCTTGGCCTACCGATGCCGGCACCATCGACTCCAGTTCATCAGCCGACGACAGCACTTCAGCAACGACTACGCTGCTGCTTGCACCGTGACCTGCCAGCACTGCGACGAGCACCGCATCACTTAGCACTGCGACCCTGGTCTCACCAACGATGCCATCTGACGCCACCACCAAGCTGCTGCTTACACCGTGACCTGAGGGCATCGCACGCCGCACCACTGCACTTCGCACCGCTGCACTTCGCACCGCAGCACCCGACGTCCGCCGACGCCAGCGCTCCTGACTTCAACCGCGAGGAGTTCGATCTGCAACGCGTGTGACTTCAAGGGCCCGACTACTCCTGCTCCGACCTCCGGAACCGACGCCTGCGAACGCCATGCTTTCGGTAGCTCAAAGAGAGGTCGCCAACGCCCTACATTTCTAAAGGTACTGTTTTGCGGGTCTCCCCGACACCGTAGCTGGCCCGCGACGCCGCGGTCATCCAGAACTGTTTGGATTTGTTTGTTCACAACGCCGTGATAGCCCCAGACGGAGCTATCAACTTCAAGGAACTTTATTTCAAGATTATTTTGATAATTGAAGATTTCTAAGTACTGTATTGTGGATGTTTAACGTTTTTGGTCTTGTCTTAAGCATATAAAAATATTGGATATTTTTCTAAACTGGTGTGGTGTCCTTTTGTAGTGCTTACACTGTATTACTGTTGGTTATGTGCAAATGCTTTACACACGGCCTCTGAGATAAGCCTGACTGCTCGTGCCAAGCTACCAAGGGGGTGAGCAGGGGTTATTTTAGGAGTGTAACTCCCTTATCCTGACTAGAAGGAAGGGTCCCTACTTGGACAAGGTGCAAACTATTGCCAACTAGAGACCCCCATTTCTAACACATGGGCTTTGAAATAGATGAAAATTAAACAAGTGGTATAAAATAATGCTCTAACCTTATGAATTTACATTGTGTGGTTACATAAATTAAAAAATATAAAACATTAACAACTGCAAACTCTCAAATAACCAGAAACAAACTAGGAATAGATTGCACAAAGAAGAGTATAGAGAATATACATACACAGTTTTTGCGTTCCCTAAAATATTAAAATGCCATTGGTTACTGTGCCTTCAATAAAGCTCACCAGTCAATTGCTGCTTTGACGGGAGGACACTGATTCACAAGGGAGCCTGCATCTCCACTCTAGTGGATGCTCGAAGAACAGGAGGAGATAGTAAACTGGTTTCAATCGCTTGGGAGGTGTCTGGTGAGCCATAGAGATATATCTATAAGAAATGCCCTAGCAGGGTCAATATTTTGGTGAGTCTATTAATCCCATCATGAACTCTGTTAGTTTACTCAATTCACACAAAATGTGTAGCAATCATAATAATCAACATGTTTTTAAACACTGTGGACAGGTACATTGTCCCATCAACAACACTGTGTCAAGACATAATTTCCAGAGCCTGTAAAAAAGCGAAATTTCTTTTTTTACGAGTGCGTGGGAACATGTAGTCATGTGATGACACATTCATCTCTATTGTGTGAATATTAAGAGCCATCAATGCGACAAGAGTATTTCACTTAAGACTAATGAGTACCTGTCATACAACTTAATTACTCAAATGTGTGCTGAAATCCTAGGATAAAATCTGAAAATCTGATACATGTACTATAATATATTCCCATTATTACTCAGCTAGAATCCATTCCTCTACAATCCTAAATGTAATCACTCAGGGTCAGTGTCCCCTTGAAACAGAATCGTGTCCTAGTAAAGGAAGTGTTGTTTTAAAAGATATAAAAGCAATTTTCACCCTTCAATTTCTAGTGAGTGACACATGACCCTGCAAATGCCACTAGCCACTGAAGAGGCACTGTCTAGAGTGTTTGAAATAATATAATCTTCTCAGCAGTGGTTTTCCTTCCAGAAACATATGGTAATTTTCAACAGTGGAGCACCAACATCCCTCATCCCTTCACTAAGAGATACGCTTTTTTCTGCTATTAACTGATTAGGTGTATATTGACACAGACGTGGAACTTTGTTGTCCATTAATTTTAATACGATACAATTAATTCATCAGATTTTAATCTGAGGTGTCTAGTGCATATTATAATTATTTAGGTTGCGCCCTCACTCCACATAGAATCATGTACATATTACACTCTGACTTTAGTAGCTATCTGTCTTTATTACAATTCATGTTGCACTATAGACCGTATAAGATTAGTGTGAAGAGGCACACACGCAGCTTCCACAGTCAGAGTGATATGTATTAATTGGCCAACAGACCATAAAGGTTTATCACAACCTCGTCAGGGAATTTATAGGAGACGGGGTGGCTGGATTTTAAAGTGTATGTTTTCCTGAAGAAACACAAACCAATTCACCATGTTTTTTTGCTTCCTTCCTAAAGCGCATACATAGGGGCCGATTCCGATCTCGGTCGGAGGCGCACCCAATACCATTCGGTCGGGAAAAAAGCCATGCGAAAGCCTGTTTCCCGACCGATCCGTACAGCACACCGAACGAGCAAGTACGATGCGCACAACAGCAAAAAATCCGGCCGAGCCGTACTCACCCAAACCAGGTCCTGCTCTCCGACCGAGGCGAATCCGGAAACGCCGAATCGAGTCGCACGGAAGGAAAAATGCAGCCCCGTCCGGCCGGACAAGTACGATGCGCTTCCGTACGCGCCGAACCCGCCGCTACGCACGGCACGTCAAAGCATCCGGGAGAGGCGCACATAAGCTCCGATTCGCGCCACAACACGATCCACGGCTACGAGGCGAACACGCCAGCGACGAGGACGACGCGAAGCGACGAGGACGAGGCGAAGCGACGAGGACGACGCAAATCAACGAGAAGGACGAACGACACGAACCAACCATGAATCCCTTCGTCCCGATCATACCAATATTCTACATTTACTACCGGAACAGGCACGGATGCGTACGGCGCAGAAGGTAAGCCAGACACCAACCACAAAACACATACAACACGTACACGACACATCACACACACACACAGGGATGCAGAATATACTTACACCAGCAACAGCAGCACCATAGGGGCGGGATGCCCATCACCAATGCCACATATGCACACAGGGGCCTGAATGCGCACCACCACCCCTACCCAGGGGTGGCATGATGCCTACCACCACTACCACCCTCACCCAGGGGTGGCATGATGCCTACCACCACAACCACCCTCACCCAGGGGGGCAGGATGCCTACCACTACTACCACCCTCACCCAGGGGGCAGGATGCCCACCACTACTACCACCCTCACCCAGGGGGGCAGGATGCCTACCACTACTACCACCCTCACCCAGGGGGCAGGATGCCCACCACTACTACCACCCTCACCCAGGGGGCAGGATGCCTACCACTACTACCACCCTTAGCCAGGGGGCAGGATGCTTACCACTACTACCACCCTTAGCCAGGGGGTAGGATGCTTACCACTACTACCACCCTCACCCAGGGGGCAGGATGCCTACCACTACTACCACCCTCACCCAGGGGGGCAGGATGCCTACCACTACTACCACCCTTACACAGGGGGCAGGATGCCTACCACTACTACCACCATCACCCAGGGGGCAGGATGCCTACCACTACTACCACCCTTACCCAGGGGGCAGGATGCCTACCACTACTACCACCCTTAGCCAGGGGGCAGGATGCTTACCACTACTACCACCCTCACCCAGGGGGCAGGATGCATACCACTACTACCACCCTCACCCAGGGGGCAGGATGCCCACCACTACTACCACCCTCACCCAGGGGGCAGGATGCCTACCACTACTATCACCCTCACCCAGGGGGGCAGGATGCCTACCACTACTACCACCCTCACCCAGGGGGCAGGATGCCCACCACTACTACCACCCTCACCCAGGGGGCAGGATGCCTACCACTACTACCACCCTTACCCAGGGGGGCAGGATGCCTACCACTACTACCACCATCACCCAGGGGGCAGGATGCCTACCACTACTACCACCCTTACCCAGGGGGCAGGATGCCTACCACTACTACCACCCTTACCCAGGGGGGCAGGATGCCTACCACTACTACCACCCTTAGCCAGGGGGCAGGATGCCCACCACTACTACCACCCTCACCCAGGGGGGCAGGATGCCTACCACTACTACCACCCTCACCCAGGGGGCAGGATGCCTACCACTACTACCACCCTTAGCCAGGGGGGCAGGATGCCCACCACTACTACCACCCTCACCCAGGGGGCTGAATGCCTACCACCACCCTTAGCCAGGGGGCAGGATGCCTACCACTACTACCACCCCCACTCATAGGATGGACAATGCATGACACAACCAGCACACCACAACCTAGGGAATGCAAGAAGAAGACATCCCCCAACACCATGACAAGCGTGTGTAGACTGTGTCAAATGCCTACAACACCGAACATGACTTTGAACATACAATGTGACCCCTAGCACATGTGCCACACATATATGTGTGTGGCACCCACAATGCAAGCAGGCCATGACCATTGTGGCAATGGGGTCCAAACCCACATCATCACAGTGACCAAAATGTAAGTGTGGGGTCCATAGCTGAAGCACATTTTGAACATTGTGGCAATGGGGTCCAAACCCCCATCATCACAGTGACCAAAATGTAAGTGTGGGGTCCATAGCAGAAGCACATTTTGAACATTGTGGCAATGGGGTCCAAACCCCCATCATCACAGTGACCAAAAGGTAAGTGTGGGGTCCATAGCAGAAGCACATTTTGAACATTGTGGCAATGGGGTCCAAACCCCCATCACCACAGTGACCAAAATGTAAGTGTGGGGTCCATAGCTGAAGCACATTTTGAACATTGTGGCAATGGGGTCCAAACCCCCATCATCACAGTGACCAAAATGTAAGTGTGGGGTCCATAGCAGAAGCACATTTTGAACATTGTGGCAATGGGGTCCAAACCCCCATCATCACAGTGACCAAAATGTAAGTGTGGGGTCCATAGCTGAAGCACATTTTGAACATTGTGGCAATGGGGTCCAAACCCCCATCATCACAGTGACCAAAATGTAAGTGTGGGGTCCATAGCAGAAGCACATTTTGAACATTGTGGCAATGGGGTCCAAACCCCCATCATCACAGTGACCAAAAGGTAAGTGTGGGGTCCATAGCAGAAGCACATTTTGAACATTGTGGCAATGGGGTCCAAACCCCATCACCACAGTGACCAAAATGTAAGTGTGGGGTCCATAGCTGAAGCACATTTTGAACATTGTGGCAATGGGGTCCAAACCCCCATCATCACAGTGACCAAAATGTAAGTGTGGGGTCCATAGCAGAAGCACATTTTGAACATTGTGGCAATGGGGTCCAAACCCCCATCATCACAGTGACCAAAAGGTAAGTGTGGGGTCCATAGCAGAAGCACATTTTGAACATTGTGGCAATGGGGTCCAAACCCCCATCACCACAGTGACCAAAATGTAAGTGTGGGGTCCATAGCTGAAGCACATTTTGAACATTGTGGCAATGGGGTCCAAACCCCCATCATCACAGTGACCAAAATGTAAGTGTGGGGTCCTTACAGAAGCACATTTTGAACATTGTGGCAATGGGGTCCAAACCCCCATCATCACAGTGACCAAAAGGTAAGTGTGGGGTCCATAGCAGAAGCACATTTTGAACATTGTGGCAATGGGGTCCAAACCCCCATCATCACAGTGACCAAAAGGCAAGTGTGGGGTCCATAGCTGCAGCACATCTTGAACATTGTGGCAATGGGGTCCAAACCCCCATCATCACAGTGACCAAAAGGCAAGTGTTGACAAAGTAAGAGGTGCAACTGCCAAACTGCATGGATGATTCCTGGTCACAGAACAACAAACACATCAGTGGCAAAGTAGTGTATGTGTCCCATTGCAACATAAATTGGGGGAGCCAAATCCTGCAGTGCAAATAAGACATAACTTTGGCCATGTGCAGACAAACAACACCCATGGGGGCTGACACCGTCAACAATCATCAATGACAGAAGTGACCATCCGAATGCAGACCCACATATTTGCACCAATGGGCACACACATGCAGATACCCTGTGGAGACTGCAGATGTGAGGCGAACAGATACCATACCATGGCAGCAATGGGACACACAATCAACAATTAGCAACAAATGAGGGCTCCGGTCCCATCAGCCTGGTCATGGAAGTGCCAACGGAATCATCAGCACAGATCCAACACACTTGTATAGCAATGTTGCACTGACAACACAGATGAGTCCTTCCCCATTGATGCCCAAACCTGCATGTTCACTGGAGATGGCCACACGGTCAGGGAAGTAGACGAATAGAACAATGGCAGGCACAACAGATGTGCAGGGGTGGAAGCCACAGATGTGAAGTTGCCAATCTAAGTAGGAAATCCCATTGCCAAATACTGAACACATGACACCCTCAGATGCTGCTATGGATGACATGGATACACCACAGGATAGGACACATAACCCCTGGACCACATGGGTTCCTGCACAGTAACACTTCATTATCATGAGACCAAATATCACCATCACTGCAGCAAGGGCATTCTTAGCATCATCAACATCATGTACATCAGAAGCAAAAGCACTAGAGAACAGAAAGTTGCTTTATTCAGCATATGTGGCATTAAAAGTAGAAGTCCGGTAGAACATAAACAAAGGCCAATGGCCAGTCCAACAACAAAGTCACAAGTGGGTGACAGTGGCAGATGCCACCCTACACATGCCTGCACAAAACCAGGGACAATCCACTAGGAGGGGCAACCGGGGGGTAGGCCAGGCACCGCAGGGACAGGATCAGGGCTCACCAGGAGGAAGCAGGGAAGGGGTGGTGGGTGCTGGAGAGCCACTGACAACTGCAGTGGAGGTGTCTGACATGGTGTGTGCCGGCACAACTGGGGGCATGGCTCAGATGTTGTGGGTGCCGGCACGACTGCAGTGGACCCTGCAGATGGAGTGGACAGGTCCGCCACTGCAGTGCCCAAGTCAGACAGGGTGGTAGTGGACTCCACTGCAGTGCCTTCCACCAGGGGAGGAGAATGGGGAACAGGCAAGGTGGGCTGGACAGAGGGGGAGGACACCCTCACCATATCAGTGGCACAGACAAGCGCAGCGGGGGTGTGGTGCCGGGAGAGCAAGTGGCAGGGGGAGAAGGCCGGAGCCTCTTGGGGATGGTATATCTGTGGGTGGGGGAACCTGGGGCAGGGTGTGGCGGGGGCACCTGTGGAGTGGGGGCCTGAGGGATGGAGGAAGGTGACCTGGTGCTTGAGCTGCAGGGCGGCGGCGGGGTCTTGCTCTTACCACTCCGGGGGACTTGCGGGTGGGGGCCTCAGTCTGTCTGCGCCTGGGGGAGGGTGTCCGGGGGCGAGGGGCACTCTGCTCCGTGTGGGGGCTTCCTCTTCCCCCTGGATGCTGGGGCAGCTGGATCGGAGGGGAAGAGGCCGAGGTCACTGAGGAAGAGGCGCTGGGTCTTTGGGGTTGCAGGTGAGGCAAGGGAGGGTGCTTTGGAGGGAGAGGCAACTGAGGACTGCGCAGTGCCCGTGGATGCGTGTGTGTGTACCAGGGCCCCATCCCCTGTGAGTCTGGTTTCAGTCCCCTGACTGTGCGTGCGTGTGCGTTTAGTTTGTGGCGTGTGTGTCTGTGTGCTGGATGTGTGTGTGCTGGTGTGTGCCTGTGCCGGTGTGTGTGTGCTTGGGACGGGCAAGGTGCTGGGGAGTGTGGATGGAGCAGAGGCAGGAGGGGTGAGGGACTGTCTGAGGAGGGACACTGCTGCCGTCAGGGAGGAGTCCATGGACCTGTTGCCCCTCTGTAGGTCAGACATGCCCGATGAGATGCCCTCCATGAACGACACCAGCTGAGTCAACAGTGCGGTGTGCGCATGGAGGACACTCAGCATGGCTGTCTGCCCTACATGGAGCTGGCGAAGGAGGTACACAGACTCCTCACTCAGGGCAGCAGGGGACACAGGGGCAGGGGTGCGGTGCCTGGGCCAAAGGAGACACGCTCCCGAACATGGGAGCCTCCACGGACCTGGGGAATGGGAGCCGATGGGAGGGCGGTGGTGGTGCTGGTGGTGGCGGGCACAGCAACACTAGCTGGGGTGTGGTGGCTGCTGACACCCGCCTCCACAAGGGAGTCATCCTCCGAGTTGCTCTGGTCCTCAGCTGAGGTGGATGGTGCTGAGGATTCCTCGGTGTGGCTCCCCTCGCCCTCCGTGCCACTGGGTCCCTCCGACCACTCCTCGGCTGCTGACCCAGTCTGGCTCTCTGGCTCCTCCTGGTCCGTGGAGCTGTCCCCTTCCGTGGCCGTGGATGTATCTGCAAACAATGGGGAAACAGACAGACATCAGTCACCTGCACCAAACGCACACACCACTGTGAGCACAGCACATCACAGAGCAAGCCCTGGCATCATTAGTTGTACATTGCTAAAAGTGCCCTAACTGAACAGGAGAAGCCAATTGTCAGTCTGATGCCAAGCATGGCACTCACATCCCACATGGCCTTGCACCCATCTGTCTGGTGTCTGTTGGATTGCAACACCCCAGTGTGGACACATGCACCAAGTACACAGTAGTTGGACAGTGCAGAGGACACGGTGTGGACACATCACAGCTCTTGCCACTGAGTCAGTACAGGTTTCCGGATGAAAGGGATGCCCAGAGTCAAATAGGAAATGCATGTGATGCATACCAGCGACAGACACCATGATGCACCCATGTCCTGATAGCCAGCGCCACTATGGTGTGCATGTAGCACATGTCACTCCCCTGCAGGACCACAAATAAGTTGACACATGCCATGGCAGAGGCATGACTGTTAAGTCATACATCACTGTCTCAGTGATGTATGACTTGGCAGCCAGACAACAACACTATGCACTGTGTCACAATAGTAGGTCATGGGGAATGCAAGTCCTGGAGCTGCACAAGTGCACATGTACATCCCCCACACAACACATCATCTCAACCCTCATCTGTCCAGGTCACACCTATTGGACATATGGGAGACCTGTGACACTACCCTCTGAACCTGAGTCCCTCACAATTTGCTGTGAATGGGGAACAGCTGCCTGAACATCACATTCGCAAACCCCAGTCTGCACGGGCAGCTGATCAAACACCTATGTGACACACAAGTATCGTCTCCTATGGTCACATCTCCAGGGGCATGCTGAGCCCCTACCAAGAAACACCACAGCAGTCCTGGCAACTAATCCACAGCACACTGACACAGAGGCAGACACCGGAGGGGTCAAATGACTGTGCACAATGTGTCAGCTGATACACGGGAGTGGGAGTACAGAGTGCATTGCATGGCCTGGAGTAGGCATGACTGTCCTGCTCCACATGAATGAGGGATGTGCCCTGGACAGTGGATAGCTGGCTATGTATGTGTGACACACGTAATCTGCACACTCCTGGGGCACAAACATTGTTCCCACCCGCTGCATGGGCGTGTGCCACATACCCCAGGCACATGTGGGGGCTCAGCTCAGCAAGTAGACCGCATATCAAAGCAACACGCAGATCACATGTCCAAACCCAGGCGTTGTGTGAACAATGGACCCACCCATGATGCCCACAACAGAGTTAGGGAAACAGATGCTGTCCCCCACCTTTAGTGAAGCAAACTGCAAGGACACAGTCCCAAGTGACACAATTCCCTGACTGTAAGGGCCACACCTGGGTATCAGATGAGCAGTGGGCAGTGCACAATAGAGGGACATGGCTCCTGGACAACATGACTGCTGCACTGTGGCAGTTGAACCAGGCCAGAGGAGGGCACAAAGCATGTAATACAGAGTTCACAGTGCAGTCTTTGACTCACCCCCTCCTTGCTGCTGTTTGGCCTTCAGCTGCCCATCCAGGTCTGGAAAGATCACCGCCAGGATCTGGAGCATGTGGGGGTCAGGGTCCGTGTTCCGCCCCTCCTGCGAGGAGGCGACAGCTTCAGCTGGACCCGTGCAATACTCCGGGTCCAGCCCCGAAGGTCCTGCCACCTCTTCTGGCAGTTGCGGATCCGGCGCTTGTAGACCCCCACGGACCGGACAGCCCGGACGATGTCCTTCCAGATTTCCTGCTTCCGATGGGCATTAACCTGTGAGGATGACAAAGTGAAAAGGCCATTACCACACATGCAACATATCCGTGCATGACACAGTCGTATATACATGTCTCAATCACAGGGGCACATGATGTACACAGGCAGTGCAAAGCTGACCATGGACAGTTTGCCAGACGTCACTACATGGTATCATTGCATGGGAAGTAAAACCATGTTCAAATGCACTGTCACTGCACCATACCTGTCCAGTGCAAGTCACTACACACTATGGGGGGTGACAACTACTCAGTGAGCCTGCTAGCCAGTGGCGTGCAGACTCTCAGCCTTGCTAGTCAGACAAAATGCACATTCAGAAAGGCAGTGCACAGAACACTCACCTGCTCCCCTGGTGTCCCATACAGCTTGCTGTACTGTGGAAGTAGGCTGTCCAGCAGGGCCTGGTTCTCTTCAAGGCTGAAGGCTGGGGCTCTCTCCACAGTACGTGCCATTGCAGGGTCCAGAGGGGCAGAGACAGCAGCAGTGCAGTGGCAGATGTCGTCTTGGAGCATGTAGTGCAGGCAAGTGGGCTCTCGGGAACAGCCAGCAATATATATGTGCTGGAGAGGCAGATACTGTCCCTTGTGTCCAAAGTGATAGGTCCAAGTCGTTTGCATCTTCTGAATCTGGCCAATCCATGGAATAGCAGCACCAAAACACGCCCACAGCATCCTTCAAATCTTCAACTTCATGACATACATGATTTTGCAACATTGTTGTGGGTGACCAACTGATTTTCCAGCAACCGACTCGTTCGAAATTCGAAAACGCGTCCGTTGCCAGGCAAGCCCATTGTCAATGGGTGCGCACCGATCGGTCCATTGCGGTACAACGCGCACAGGGGTACAACGCGTACCCGCACACATTGAAAGCAATGGGCCGGCCGGAGGCACCGATCGGTCCATTGCTGTTCAACGCGCACAGGGGTACAACGCGTACCCGCACACATTGAAAGCAATGGGCCGGCCGGAGGCACCGATCGGTCCATTGCAGTTCAACGCATCACTGTACATGTGACTGGCATATGTCAGCATGCCTGTCTCAGATGGACATATGCCAGCCACAGATAGCTCCCAGGGAGTGAGGGGCACACCTACCACACGACAGCCTGTCCAAACTTTATCATAAGGCATGTAAGGCTGCATTTCCTATTGTGTGTATGTTGGTGTACATGTTGTCCTGTGGGTGTCACCTGTGGGCAGCCACCCCCAGGCTGTGCACGTGTTCATGGGGACAGGATCCTGGGTGTTACGTTTATGTGACCACTGTGATGTGCAACTGTTCATATCTGTGCATGTGCCATGGTCACATTTCACAGTGGTGTATGTGTATGTCATGTCACATACCCCGTGAGTCCCATGTGGGACGGTATGTTTGAGCCAGGGTGTCCCAGTGGCACAATAGTGATGGTCCTCCACAGTCTTTGTGCATGTGGTGTTTACAATGTCTCTGATTTCATGTGCACAATGGGAGACAGTCTCCACATCCACGTTGTGTGTGCATGGACTCTGATGTTGTGCGTGTGTGTCACAGACGTCCATGTCTGTCCTGCCGTGGCAAGTGGGGCCACTACCTGTGGGGGTCATGGTTGTTTTGCTGTGGTGTATATATGATACTCCATGTAATGCCAGTGTCCATGTGGCATTACAGGGTCCCTGGGAATGTACCTGTCGTTGAGCTGTGGTGCCTGGGGCACATCTGTCCTCACATGTCCCTGTGGGGGTTATTGTGACACGGCAGCAGGAGATGGGAACTGTGACACGGCCTCATGATATCCAATGGGCCAACCTGGGACTAATTGATGCCACCTGTTGGACCGTGTTGACAGATGTTGGCCATGTATGTACCATACATGTACTTCCGGTACTGCACACTTCATGTAGTTGTGCCTCATGATGATGTATGTTGGGATCTTGAGTGTGTTCAATGCCGCATATGTGGGGTGACTGACAATCTTGCTTACTTCTCCTCTGCACTGCAGGAGCTCCTGCTGTCCATCGGCCATTCCCAGACCTGGCAACGATGGTGGAACGGGACAGCATCCGACGGTACCGCTTCACCAGGCAGCTGATTGAGGATTTGGCAGTGCAGTTGTCCCCACATTTGCAGCCTGGCCGGCCGTATCCTACAGCGCTGACCCCCAAGGTGAAGGTGATGGCAGCCCTACACTTCTTTGCCACTGGTACCTTCCAACATACTGTGGCGACTGCTGGTGGGATGTCACAGACCATGTTCAGCCGTGTGCTCCGCGATGTTTTGGCGGCAATGTTGCTCTTCCTGAACCGGTACATCTATTTCCCTAGACTGCGACGACTCACTGACGTGAAGAGTGACTTTTATGCCCTGGGGAGGATGCCGCATGTCATTGGCTCCATTGATGGGACACATGTGGCTTTGGTACCACCACAGGCCCAGGAGCAGGCCTACAGGAACCGCAAGCACTACCACTCGGTCAATGCACTGGTGGTGTGTCTTGCAGACATGACCATCACACACGTGTGTGCCCGTTTCCCTGGTTCAGCACACGATGCCTTTGTGATGAGGAGTAGTCGCATCCCCAGGATGATGGCACAGATGCAGAACCAGCGTGCCTGGCTTGTCGGTGTGTACTGACTTTGTGCCATTGTGTGTGATCTGATCTGTAGTATTCCGCCCACTGTTCCAAGTCAGCTAATGTGCACTTGTCTGTCCGTAGGTGACTCGGGATACCCCAACATGCCGTGGTTGCTGACACCCCTCAGGAACCCTGTGACACCTGCCCAGATGTGCTACAATGAGGCACATGGTCGGACCAGGAGAGTGATTGAGCGGACCTTTGGTCTCCTGAAGAGCCGCTTCCGCTGCCTGGACAAGACCGGAGGGTCCCTCCCATATGCCCCTGCGAAAGTGTGCAAGATTATCATCGTCTGCTGCATGCTCCACAGCCTGGCAGTGCGGAAGGAGTTGCCTCTCATCCAGGATGACAATGACCAACATCCGCCACCTGTGGAGGATCCTGGCCTGGACCACGATGCCAGTGACGATGATGATGATGATGATGGTGATGGTGATGTCCGCACACAGCTCATCACCAACTTCTTTAGCTGAATGTGAGTATCCTGAGGTGTCATGTCAATGATGTGAGTTGGCATGATGTGTGGGTGGTGCTCTGGTGCTGTGGGAGTGTGTCCATGGGCCACTTGACTGGATGTGTGTTGCGATGTGTGCTAACAGGTGGGCTGTACTCCCCAACAGTGTTGACATGCTAACTTGGTTCTGGGTGGGTATCTTGTAACATGTATTGTGCATGTGTTTTGCTGTTCTGTCCTGTACTCCATTGCTTTTGACTGTGTGTCATTTCTGTCCTTCACAGGGTACTTTCAGATTCGTTTGGTCAACTGTGTCCACCGACGACGTGATTGCACATCCAGGCTGGTAGCTGTTGTGTCCCTACAGGTGATGTGCGCCACACCCATGGACTTCCTTCCGTCTACAGTTGTTGACTGTGTGCCCGCTGCCAGGTGGGGTTACCTTGCATCTGTAGTGGTTACGGCATGTTGCAACTGTGTAATAAACCTGTGCTTCACTTTGTGATGTGCGTTGTCTGTGGTCACATATTTGACTGCCATTTGCTTACTGCACCTGTGGGCTACTTGACTACAACTGGGAATGGGTGTGGTGTCTGTGCATTGCACCGTCTTCCCTGGCAACATCAGTGTAGGCAATGAGTCAGATGGCCTAGGTGTGTATGTGTCGTGTAGCCCTGGTGGTGTGTCTCCCTCATGTGTGTCACGTTTCCTGTACTCACATGCCTGTGTTGTCCTTGCTGTTGCAGTTCGCATACACAGTGTAATTTTGCAGTTCATCATCCCCATAACAGCACCCACGTTGGAATCACGACAGAGGCAAGTATGGTGTATTAGTGTGTTTATTGTGATACATTTGTGTTAATAGTGCATAGGATGGGTTGTGCTGTACATGAATCTTGCAATCCCAAGTTCCTAGGTGAATTGAAAGTCCGGGTAGACAGGATCCCCAGTATTGGGGCCACAGTTGTCTGACACATTGGTCCAACTTGTACTCCCCATGCAATGTGTGGGAGTAGTGTTGCCGTCAACAGGGTGAACAGTCTGTGCACAAAGGCGAACATCCAGAACAGGTTCAGGCTTCCTGGGAGTTGCGCTTGGCCATCGGCCTCTCACTTTTCCCTCCTCGGACGACCCCTCTTCTTGGGGGGCCCTCAAGTGCAGGCTGCTGCGGTGCAGGGGACTCTCTGCCAGAGTCCTCCTCCCTCCCTGTGGCAGTTGCAGTTTGTTCGGCACCAGATGTTGTTGGCACACAGGGAGGTGTGGACTGGTTGCTGTTCATCTGGCGGAGGCATTGTAAAATGTCCCTGTGCACCGCCGTCATCTCATGCAGTGCATCCCACTTGGACTCCACGCGGGACATGTGTGAGTCCACACGGGACATGTGTGACTCCACGTGGGACATGTGGGAGTCCAAGCGGGCATGATGGGCAGCCTGCTGCTGTTTAATGTCTCTGAGGAGCCCCACTACCTGGCTGAGCTCTCCGGTGCTGGACTGGTACGCATCAGCTATGCGTACCAGTTGTGGGTCATCATGCACACCAGCAACGTCTGCAAGCAGCAACCTCTGTCTCCCACCCCTCCCACCACCCCTGCTGACATGTGCAGTGTGTGCAGTGGCACGCACAGATAACCCTGGTCCACCTTGGGGGTTGGTGGTGGTGGTGGTGTCCATGGCCCCAGGTTGGTCCAGGGTCACTGTGCTGGTGTTGCTCCTTATTCTGTCCATGTCGGCAGGGATGGTATTCGTGGTGACAGTCGTTGTAGGGGTGGGTGCAGGGGTGCAGCTGGTGGTCCTGCTGGTGCTGCAGCTGGTGGTCCTGCTGGTGCTGCATGTTGACTTGCACCGGATGTGCCAGGTTGTTCTTCATCGTCCGAGGAGGACAGAGGCTGTACGACGCCAGTGAGCTCGGCATCCTCTTGAGCCTGGGACTGGGACTCCTCAGCGTCTGCTGCTGTGTCCCCATCATCACCTGTTTTTGGGAGACACAAACAATGTATGTCATGTTTCTGCAGGCATCAATGGTTGACACACATGACAGTTGTGACTGTGCCTCTGGGTGCGGGCCTGTACATTGCATTGTCCTGAGTCGTCACAGTCAGGGGTTGATATTGGTGTGGCACATTGTCCTGCATTATTTGGGCATTTCTATGTATTTTCTGGGGTGTGAACATGGTCTGCATTGGTTGTGTTTGGTTGGCAGCCGGACCTCCTTCCCACCCACCCAGCCAGTCAGTTATCCCACCATGGAACGTGCTTGCGTTGCAGGGAGTGTAAGTTGTCTCTCAGGATGTCAGTCAGTGGTGTCCTGCTGTTTGTTGGTGCACAGTTGGCAGCATGGCCTTGTGCTCCCCACAGCAGTAGCCAGTGTCAGCCATCTTGTGAGTCCTTCTCCACTCCCTGTGATGTGAGCATGGTTCAGGGTGGTGTTGATGGGACAGTTGTGGGGGTGAGCTATGTCTGTGACTACGACTCCCATCATGCCATTGCCTCCACCCCCTTCCCAGCATGCCCATGCTTCCTTCCTTTTGACTCTGCTTCCCTGTGGGGTGGGCTGGCTGTGCTGACAGGATGGCTGGGAGTGTTGTCCTGGCAGTTGTTTGGCTAAGAGTCCCAAGAGTGTCCCTGTGCTTCACACAACATAACCCAGGGTGGTGGTGCTTTGTGGGATCTTGTGTTAGGATGGGGGCATTGCATTCTACCAGGTGGGTTCTGTGGAGTTTGTGTTGGGGTGTGTGTGAGGGGAGGTGCTTGTGACTATGGTCAGTGCTGCAAGTCCCCCTTCCCACCCAGCTAGCCAGATATCCCACCATGGAACGTGCTTGCATTGCAGGGAGTGGAAGTTGTCTCTCAGGATGTCAGTCAGTGGTGTCCTGCTGTTTGTTGGTGCACAGTTGCCAGCAGGGCCTTGTGCTCCCCACAGCAGTAGCCAGTGTCAGCCATCTTGTGAGTCCTTCTCCACTCCCTGTGATGTGCGCATGGTTCATGGTGGTGTTGATGGGACAGTTGTGGGGGGGCAATATGTGTGACTGCGACTCCCATGATGCTATTGGCTACACTGACTTGGCCAGCATACACAGAATTCCTTCCTTTGAGTGGTCTTCACTGTGTGTTGGTGTTGTTGTAGTGGCTACATGTGTGGATGTGTTTGTTAGTTCTATTTGTGCCACTGCCTAGCTGTAGTTGTGGTTGTGTTTGTACATGTGTTGGCACAGTTGGATGTGACTTTTTGATGGCATGTGTTGTGTTTATCTGACTGACATACACATTTTGGGATGATTCTGTTCTGGTTGCTGTGTAATTGCTATGAGTGCATGGTTTGACTCTCCCTTGACAGTGATGTGTGTGTGTTTTGTGGCAGTATATTGTGTACATTTGTTGTGTACTCACCAGGCTCTGGGATGTCCTCTAGTCCATATACGCTCACTGGCGGAAGGATGGCCCGCACCTTCTCCTCCCAGGGCCTGAGGTATATTGGCTTGGCAGGAGGGCCACTGCCGGTGTGTTGGCTGTTGATGTAGTCTTGCTTCAGCAGTTTCCGTACCCTCCTGCGCACGTCATACCACCTGTTCTGGATGTCAGTCTTTGTGCGCCGACATGGTGATTGGGCGTTCACCCTGTTGATGATCCTCTCCCACATCTTGGTTTTCTGCGACATGGGGGTCTGTTGGACCAATGTGCCAAACAGCTGTGGCTCTACCCTGAGGATCTCGTCTACCAGGACTTCCAATTCACAATCTAGGAACTTGTGATTCTTCTTGGGGGCATGGTGATGGGTGGTGATGGTGAGTGATGTGTGTGTTGGTGTGCAGGTGAGGGTGTGTGAGTGTGTGTTTTGCTGGGTGTATGTGAGGTAGGTATTTGTTGGTGTGCTGATGGTGTGTGGCTTGTGTGAGGGATGAGCTGTGGGTGTGTGGTTGCTTTCTCTTGGGTGCTGGCAGTGGAATGGCATTTGCAAAGGCTCATGGTAGTGATTTGTGTCCTTTATATAGGTGGAGTTGTGGGTGTGTCTTTGTTCTCTGTCCCCACCCCCAGTATTTATTGGCTTGGTAATTGCTTGTTTGGCCTTTTTTGGGTGATTTTCCCTTTGTGCTGTTTGTGTATGTTGGAAACGTTCTTGTGACCGAGTCGGACCCTGCATTGGTCTCGTACGGTGTTCTCCGTTTCGTTCACGCTGTGTTTGTGCAGTTTTCTATGCTGCGTACGCGTCGGTCGCGGTGTATTGTGTTGCTTCGGCTCGGTTTTGTATGCGTGTCGGTCGTACGGCTTGTCCTCCGTCCGACTCGCTCGTGGTTTTCGCGCCTTGCATCGTACTTTGCGGTTTGGAGTTCGCGTGTACGTTTCGGTCGGATTTGTTCCGGGTGCGTGTCGGTCGGTTGGATTCGCGTGTTTTTCCGGCCGGATTGCTGTTTTCCGTGCGGCTCGGTCGGTCGACTTGGTTTCGTTACGTGTCGGTCGGATTTTTCGCGCCTTGCATCGTACTTGGCGTGTCGTGCAACACGGGTACGTGTCGGTTGGTATTTTTTACGGATCCGAGTCGGTCGGTGCTTTTTCCGGCCCGAATCGGAATCGACCCCATAGTTGGAAAAAATCTCAGGACGACCGATTGTCTTTTCTAGTGGAAGTTTATTTTCTTGTTATTTCAAAAGAAAGCTGCTGGTTTGTTCCATTTGAGAAAGTCGCCTTTATTTGGAAATAACGAAGGAACTGGTGACGATAGACAGCCTCATAAACTCCTATCACAACAGCGTCTTAATAGATGTCTTTTGGAAAACTATTGAATGAGGCTGTGAGCACATAATACTCATCTGATGTCTCTGATGGAAGACTTCTTTTGTTTTTCTCCATTGAATGTTGAATGATGGAATTAGAATTTATGGGAACCACACTTATTTGAAAAGAAACAAAATGATCGGTGGTATAAATATTGGGATCCTGGCGCTCCAAGGGTGAGGTCACTGAATATCTTAGTCTATATATAGCTGAACGGTGCTGAAGGGTGGAGAGAACCACCAGCCTCCCCAAATCTAGTGGCCATAGGCTACAGAAATACGCCCAGCACACGTTTAATAATCAACAAATACTGGATATCAGTAGCACATGTAAGTCCACTTGAGTACAAAATAAACAGCGCAATAAAGTTCCTTGTTCCCTAATTTCTTTTCTTCAGGTGCCTTTTTATTCAAACAAGATCTCAGCCAGCCAACACGTGTTTCGTCACACAGTGGGAATACAAGCACGCGACTTTTTCAAGGCTAAGAAGAGATACAGAATAAATCACCAATGTAATAGCGTCTAGACATGTCATGTCACATACACAATTCCTCACTACCACCACCTTGTCTAATTGAAATGGTGTACAGCAAATCTTTAATGATATGATATCAACCTGCACCTCGTGTCACACAGCAAATAAATAGACATAATTGGCCAAGTGTACAAAACACAAGAAGGTCTGGTGCTCCAATATTCACAAGATGAGCGGATATAACAACAGAAATGTGCAATGTGCGTGTATTTCGTTTCTACATGAATCTAAATCACCATTACTCCGTATCCGGCGTCTGAGGAATGGACCAGTCAATGTCGTGACAAGCTCTATCGTGACACACTCCCAAACATAAAGTGCCTGAGTGCTTAACTACATAATAACAGAACATGCTTCCACCCGAAATAATCACCAACTTTACACATTAATCCGTGCTATACAACGAGTAATCACTAACCTCTAATGTCTCTTGTTCTTAACAATCTGTATAAGAAACCCATGGTGAGCAACTTACCCTCCTACATTCGTGACACTAAGCATACCCTGCAAACCTTATCAGACCTCTTCTTAACAATCTGTATAACAAGAGGGAAAATTTATAGTATATTAAATGTGTAGAAAGCCTACTATCCTGAGTAAGCACATCAGAACTACAGAAAACCATGAATGTATCCCTCATGGGCTACATACTTCAAGTGTGGTGATAATTCCAACCCACACGATCCTCCGGCGTGGGCAGACGTACTTAAGTAACTTCCAAACAGTTCATAAAATGACCACCGAACATATGGGTGTGTCAACTGTAAAAAAGGGGTAGAATTCAAAACCATGCAAATTTCTGGTCTTGAAATACATCATATAATTTCATGATACCGGTAGTTCCACTCCTGGTCACTCCATTATTGTAGTTAAACTTTTCCTAAACAATCATATTTCCCAGAGCTTCGTTTCCGTAACTGATATCCCCGTAAAAAAAAAACACTAATACCAAAGCCACTCGAAGTCCAAATAACCATACTAGCTTATCAATCAGAGCCATTTAAAATTCATTATCTGCATCTATGTCCTAACTTAGGGGCACATTACGATACCCGGCGTAAAAAAATCCGCCAGGCATGGAAGCGGCAAAAATCCGCCCGCACACACCGTCTGAACACCGACCACGCCATTACGATTACACAAACCGAAAACCGCCATCGGCGGAAAAAACACACAAAATACCGCCCGCCAACGTCCGAGTCGGAGTAAAACCGCCCGCCACGGACGGAAACACGCACGACAACACAAAACCGCCCGCCCTCACGGCCGACACACCGCACGTGAAATTACGATCGCACCGCCATGAGCGCGGAAAAACCACAAATATACCGCCCGCCAGCGCAAAGAACGCCGATGAGAATCGACACGGCAGAAGCCATGGCGCCCACGTACCTGCACAGAAACCATCCGCTCACAAAACCAATAGCACACAACATGGCCAACAAGTCCACACAGCAAGGCACGCACAAATACACAAGCACAGTACACATCCCGAAAACACCCCCGGACAAACAAAAAATACAAAGGCCAGAACACCAGACACAACACACCTGAAAACAACAGACCATGAGGACACACCCACATAGGTGAGTACAAAAGCAGCACTCCCACAGACCACAACCCCTTGCTACATTGCAAACCAGAGAGGAGAGGAGAGGACACAGTGACACAGCAAGGACAGCAGCACACCACAGAAACGCACACATCACTACCACCACCACCACCACCACCACCACCACCACCAAACACCGGCACCACAAACCCCCTGCACATTACACAACACACACCGCACCAGCACCACAAACACCATGGCACCACAAAGAATGCCCAAGTACACGCCCATTGAGCTGACGGTCATGGTCGACGAGATCATCAAGGTGTACCCACAAATCTATGGGAACATGGTCCAGCACACACCACTAGCCACCAGAAACAGAATGTGGAACCGGATCGTAGACCAGGTCAATGCAGTCGGGATCCTGCCCAGGAACAGAGGTGAAATAAACAAACGTTGGAATGACGTAAAGAGCCTGGTCAAGAAGAAGGAGGGCAAAAACAGAGAGCTGGCTGCAGTCACTGGCGGAGGGAATCCCGCGCTCTTTAAGACCTTCAAAGCGTGGGAGGAGAAGGTGCGAGTCATAATACATCCGGAGATCCTCGCCGGATTAGCAGGGGGAGTGGAGGCTGGTAAGTACAAACTAATGTATACCAGCACACCGCTATGTACTCACATGCACTACCACCATGCCACAGCTCCCAGGGACAAACACCCCCATGTCCAGCACACAATACACAACACATCACACACACATGCAACAGACACCACCACACACAGCCCAAACAGAACAACTGTAACATACGTGGGGACATGTGTACACTCAGCCAGCCACGTAACCACCAACAGGTCCCCAAATATGCCAGAAGCGCCACAACGAGCACCCACCACACCCATGTGTCCGCCACAGCTGCACTAACCGACAAGTAACAGGTAAGTGGCAGGAACACAAAGTGCAGTGGGTGGGAGGGTGGACAGCCCAAGTACAACACACACCAGGCCCCAGTCCCACAGCACAGCAAGGAGGAGCATCCCCCACACCCCAGAGCCACGTGTCAGCCACTGCAGTGCACAACGACAGCCGAAAGGCAGACATCACGGTCCACAGCAATCAGTGTCAGTGGGTGTCCAGCCACCCCCACGACCCACAACACCCCCTCACCCCCACAGACCTGCAACATGGAGCACCCCCGCTTAGAGCCATGTGGCATCCAGTACAGTGCACGCACGAACAACTTGCAGGTGGGAAACTGGACAGGGCTGGATTACTGGAGGCATGAGGACCATAACACGACCAACACATGGGACATGTCACGTAGCAGACGAACACGCAGCACCGCCCACCGTCACGAACAAGTGAACAATGTGCACACGGACATGAACAACAGACTCACACCCCACATGACCCATCACAGACATAGCAACACCCAAGGAGCCACGTCTGCATGCACAAGCCACACTGAATATAGTACCACACGGCAGCCACTGTGCAACTCATCACACACAACCGAAACACCATTGAAGACCTGTCCATGTAGCCCCTACTGCCTGTCAACCACACACCCCACAACTACGCCTATGTAAGACAAACAACACTAGACGCAACAGAGCGGAACAACATAAATGCACACGAACACCACTGAACCCATCAAACACACAGACACACCATGCACATACAACATACCATCCATCCCATCCGTCAGCCCCAGTCTCATGAAAGGCATGTCATCCGCACAGCTGCCACACATACAGCAGTCACGCTAAGATACATGCCCATGACCAACCATGTGCCAGAAGTCAATGAAGCGCACGACACACTGTGAGCAACAACACACAACATGGACCACACCCCCCCGAGCACTGCAGTGATGCACATGGCACAGGGCAGCACGCACACCAAGGAGATGGGACAACTGCAATACGTTGGCTGGCACACAACCATCACTCACTCATAACGATGCGTCCAATGCCATGTCCAGTAATCACAACAGACAGCAAATATGCAGGCCATGTCAAGCATGCACACACCTCAAACCATGCACTGTCATGCTGCCACAACACATGTCACGTTCGGCTCCCATGGCTCACAGCATGTACCCCAAAAGCATATCCCCTCCCAAATGCGAATCTGGGGCATGGCCCCCATGTTGCCATATGCGTTCCTAAGCGTTCCATTTGAACCCCAAAAGCATATCCCCTCCCAAATGCGAATCTGGGGCATGGCCCCCATGTTGCCATATGCGTTCCTAAGCGTTCCATTTGAACCCCAAAAGCATATCCCCTCCCAAATGCGAATCTGGGGCATGGCCCCCATGTTGCCATATGCGTTCCTAAGCGTTCCATTTGAACCCCAAAAGCAAAGTACAAACCAGACCCAGGATGGGCCAGGAGCCCGCATACACCAGAGTCACAATAAGTAGGGGCACAGCAACACACCCATCGGCATGGCCAATCCGTCCCATGCCACATGTGCACAGCACACAGTCCCATTGCCAAGCACACACAACTACAAATGCTACAGCCACACACACGCCTCCGGGAAACCCATGTACGAGATTGCACGAACTGTTAATGTCAGACGACAAATACATACTTCGCCAGGTGCAACACAATAACAAATCTCATTCTCTCCACAGGTGACGAACTGCTGGATGCTGGGGATGGAGCCAGCAGCCAGCACAGCCAGCCTACAAGCCCCCAACGAGGACACACGGATCTGGAGGATCTGTCCTCCTCTTCGGACACGGACCACCAAGCAGGCCCATCTGGTGTGGCAGGGCCCAGCCGCTCCCCAGGACCCCTCCTACCCACCAACCCATCATCCAGGGCTGCTGAACATTCCCAGCCCCCTGCTGCCACTGTCGTTGCGGCCACACCCACGGTCATTGTGGCCACTACCACTGCCGCAACCGCCAACATCGCCGCACCGACCACCACCGCCGCCACCACCACCACGTCTTCGCTGGCACCAGCCCCAGCGCAGGTGGTGGCCCGGCCGACTGGATCCACCCTGGGAGCCACAGCGAGGACCGTGGTGAGCAATGTGGCTAGTGGGCAGGCCGGTGGCAGCAGTACTGGTAGGAGGAGCAGGGTCAGGGAAACGCCAGCCTCCCCTGGGAGCCATGCCCTGCCTCAAATGGCCAGAGTCCTTGGGGCCTATGAAGAGGCCCAAGGACAATGGGTCCGGTCTGCTTCAGACACGCGTGAGGTGCTGGGGGTGCTGAGGTCCATGGACGCCCGTATGGGCCAACTCGTGGACCTCATGGGCCAGCTGGTGGTGGCGGTGAGGTCACTGCCAGGGACAGCAGCTCCCCCTCCGCCACCACCTGCCGGGGCGCAGGGTGGAGCAGCAGTGTCCAGTTCCCCTGCGTCCACAGCCAGTGAGCACACCTCAACCACCAGCATGTCGCAAGCAGGCACCCCCTCGCAAACGTGGAAGGGGCCGTCCGAAGTGGAAACAGATCTCCCGGGAGGACTTCGCACGCTCCAAACGCAAGTGAGGCAGCCAGCCAGCCTCCGCCAGCCTTCCTTGACCAGCCACTGCATTGACTTGGACTACGATCCCACTCCACACAGCCATCTGGATGGCATGTGTGTGTTGGACTATGGACATAGAACCAGTGGGTACACCCTGAGCATCACGCAGCCATGACCGACAGCTCATTGTCACTGCACGCACCACTTTTGTCATCACCTTACACACAATCACATGTCACAGTTTGTAATAAATGCACCTTTTTCACTAACTGCTGTTTGTGCCCTGTGTTTTATTTGTACGGAATACAACGGCCACCTTGGGCGGAAAGGCACCTGATGCGTGGCATGGCAATTGAATCCGGAGGGCCTGTAGGGACCTAGGGGTGGGAGACAGAACAGGAGCACATTCAATGAGTGTGTCACACACCCATCACACAGTACATGTCAACAACTACAAGCAATGTACACACAACGCACAGAGCAATAGGGCACAATGCCACAGCCACCAACAGTGGCATACTACCCTGGCCATGGAGCGTTGACACACAGCACGCAGTGAACAAACGGCCACCCTGACACAGCACACACACACCTGCACAGATACAGCCACATCAGCCGTCGTACATGGACACTCACCGTCAAGTGAAGTAGCGGGCGATGAGCTGCTGCCGCACATTACCAGCTTCCTCCTCTCCGCTGTCCTCCTCACTCGAGCTGTCCTGGTCTGCGGGCTGGGGCCCTGGTTGATCTCCATCATCCACGATGAGGGGGATCTGCTTCCGAATGGCCAGATTGTGCAGCATGCAGCACGCCACCACTATCCGGCACACCTTCTGTGGGGAGTACGCCAGCGCACCCCCGGTGCGGTCCAGGCACCTGAACCTGGACTTGAGGAGGCCAAAGGTACGCTCGACCACACGTCTGGTCCTCCCATGTGCCTCATTGTAGCGATCGTCTGCTGGGGTGCGAGGATTCCTCAATGGACTGAGCAGCCATGCCCCATTCGGGTACGCAGAGTCACCTGGGTGTGAGGGACACAGAGAACCGTTGCAATTCCAACTGGACAGGGGACAGCATCGCACAACCAGCACGCTACACCACTCCACATACTCACCGACAATACAGGCACGATCCTGTTGCATATTGGACATCAGTCGTGGCAAGATGCTGTTGCGCATTATGTGTGCGTCATGGGCCGAGCCTGGGAACTTTGCACACACGTGGGTGATCACCATGTCCGCAAGGCACACCACTTGCACATTCAGGGAGTGCGTGTGCTTCCTGTTGCGGTACAGGTGCTCAGTGGCCTGTGGTGGAACAAGGCCGACATGTGTGCAGTCAATGGCTCCAACGACGTGTGGGATTCTGCCAAGGGCATAGAATGCACCCTTCACTGCCGCCAATTCACGAGCCCTGGGGAAGCGGATGTACCTGTTTCGGTACAGCATCATGGCTGCCAGTACATCCCTCAGCACCTTGCTGAACATGGGCTGGGACATCCCTCCTCCAATGCCCACTGTGTGCTGGAATGACCCAGTGGCGAAGAAATGCATGGCGGCCATCACCTTAGCCGTGGGGGTGACAGCAGTCGGATACACCCTGCGGGGACAGAGATGGGGTTCTAACATGGCACACAGTAGATGCAGGGTTGGCCTGTCCAGCCGAAACTTCCTAATAACCTCTGTATCGTCCATGTCCGCCAGCAATTGGTATGGGCGGTCAATGTTCGGTCTCCGCCTAGGGACAATGGCAGAGGACACATGTCAAAGCAACACGACACATAGCAATTTCGCATACACATCACTGACATGACTGAGCAAGCACATGAGCCACAGCCCAGCTGTCAAGCTGGGACGGCACGGCCACAATACACTTACACAGGTCTCCCAACAATGGCAATGGCTAGTGATACAAACCACTGCCATGTGCATGCACATGGGGATCTAGGCCCCAATGACTTGCGGGGCGTGCTGATGGGGACTGACTGCATATCCGTCAAGCGGCAACGCCACGGCAACATGAATGTCTGCTGAGCATGGAACTGCTTCCGCGGCTAGATGAGTATGGCACACGACGACGACGATGTGGGCACAGGCTGAGCGGCCAAAACAAGTGGGACCTGTGGCACGAGGGGACATGAGACAGTAGTAGGTGTCAGCACTGCACCCTATGTACAGCACTGTACGGATCACACCTCCCGAAACATTGACAGGTGTCCACATTGACAGCCCCATGCCAAGACGGCTGTGTGCTTGCAGTCACACGTCACAGGTGAGAGGTTACATTGCACGTGCCAGGTGGCAGACGTACATAGTGGGAGCTGGCATGTGTGTGCATGTGTCTCCTGTTCAGGATCCACCAGATGGGCGCTGACTCTGTACTGACCATTGGACACAGCATGTTCCGTGGAAGGCTTGTGTGTGTGGGATGGTGGCACTGGATGTGCCTCCGTTGGGTGGGGGGCCATGCACAGGGCGGGTACGTCGATGATTGCGCATTGTTGGTCACGGTGGGTGCACCAACTAGGATGTGTTGCCCTGTGTTCAATTCCTATGTCCGCATGATGATGGACTGTAGATGTGGGCAGACTACACATTGGTCGATGTGCTGTCTATATGCATGTGCCTTCACACCAGGCACAGCTGCCCCTGCACATGTGACCCCTGCTGGACTCGCTGCTGGGTCTGTGGAGCTGATGCACCTTCTGCGCGTGGGGCGGACAGCTCTCCTCACTTCCCTCATTGCGCATGTCATGACTTTGCCGCAGGTGACATGGATCATGGAGGGCCCACATGTACGCGTGGGTAGGCTACACATGATTGTACACTGGTCGCCACCCCCAGTCAGTGTTTCGAATGGGAAGGTTGTCGTGCTGGTGGTATGTTCGATGTGGCGGATGGGCGGGCCTAGGTGCGGGCTTACATTCCGGACATGGGGGGTAGTTGGATTGGCGACTAGTTGCAGTACACACGGGACACGTCTCTTCCTTTCCACATCTGGGTCATCCCTTGTACTAACTGACAGTGATACAGTCATCTTCGCCCCAGCCCTCATGTCCTCCCCTCGCTCCCCCAATATGCATGCTCACCTGCGAGGCTAGCGCTTGCACAGGCAGCCCCAAGCTCGCACCAGAGAGGGCAAGGAGTGTATGTGTGGGTCCAGTTGCACGAGTGGGCTGTCTCAGGGTATGATGTGTTGCGGGACGCCGTCCACCTGCGTGGTGCCCCAAATGGAGACCCGGCCTGCATGGACTATGCATCACAGTCTTCGCCTTCCGGATCCGCCACCTGCGACACCCAGTGGCTGTGGCTGCCCTTGCGGCCATGCCGCGTCCGTCTGTGACTGATGGCCCACACATTCACTCTTTGGCCTCTCTGGGGAGGGCTCGGGGGTGGTGGCGCACGCGCTTGCACTTAGTCGCAATGGCATGTGGCGTGGTTGGTATGATGGGCAATGGATGGGATGGTGCGAGCCACCTCCCGTGACGTCAGTGCTGCTCGTGCTGTGGTGCGTCCCCCTACACTTCCATTTGACTTGTGCCATGCTAGACGTTGAGGTTCTATTGCCTGCGTGATATGACCAGGAGGAGCGCGAGGAGACCTCTCACACACCATGCTCCACTGCCATCCCGTGCCCTGTATCGCCTGTGCGGATTGACTATGTTGGGGTTACACCTGGTCGACTGGGGCTGTGTGTGCCTTGTCAAGGGGCATGGCGGGCGCACAACAGGATCCAGCTTGTCCACAGAGGGTGGGCTGAGGTGCGCCTGGTACCGCTTTGTACGTGTGCCCGGCTGCTGTGCACACACGTGTTCACTCCCCCGACAGGTGTCCTCTCACAATGCCCAGGGAAGCGGTGGTGTACTGTTCATGACCCCTCCCAACACGGCGTGCTCCAACTTGGCATGTGCGCATCTACCCGTCGCACCCACCCACCTGAGCACTGCGTCCATACGACTTCACACGACACATGTGTGTCTTCCACAGTAGTGCTACTCATTTGCGTTGACATCCAATACCAGTGGACTACATGGTCATGTCACGACTGCCGTGTACTTCACATACTCTCATCCTCTCTCATTCGTACTTGTGAAATGAGTCAGCGGAGACAGTTTTGGTTTCAAACATTATATTGAGTCTTCTGTCCTCTGTGATGCAGTATAGTGGACACTACTGGCAGCGGAATATATGTTGAGGATATACTGAGCATGATTGCAAATGGGATAGGGTGTGGGGTTACATGTGATTGGCTGTTGCATGTGGGATGTGGGCTTCAGAGTGACATCTGCTTGGCCAAGGCTGTGCTAATGTACATTTACGTATAGCTGCGGAGCTGCGGACTTTGACACAGACGGTATACATGTAGCCTACCAGACCGCTTGGCATCATGGGCACAGTCCATCTCAGTTCCATGTGACAGGTTTGCTGCGGTTGTTCCTCATGCACGCGTGCATGTGAGATGACATCAGGGCATGTGCTTGCGTGCATGCAGCGGCGTGCCACTTGTTGTTGCACTGTGGTGGTTACTGGACATGTCACAGTCACTGGGGTCGTGTTGTTGTTGTATGCACTTGTCGTCCATGCAAAGGTCCTGGTATGGGATTCCCGGGGCGGGGGTGGGAGGGGTGCAGCACCCACAGACTCCAGGCGACCTATTCATGTCCACTGAGCGGTGTGTGTGTCCATGGGCGCTGGATCCATGTCGTGTCCTGGTTGTTCGTGCAGTTCCGTCCATGTGGGTGCGATACACAGAGCCCATGCCACTGCCTCCCACGATGCATGCGGTGTTCCTGGATGTGATGGGGAACAGTGTGCATGTCCCGGTCATATCCGATGTCATGGCAATGTCATTGATGGTGTGGTTACAGTTGCCGGTCGTTTGGTATGGCTGTTGTGGTGGTGACTGGCCAGTCCGTGCGGAAGCTAAGCATGGGTGCGGGGTTGGACATCATAGGTCAATCGGGGAACCTGCGTTGTGGTCCGACGAATTGACAGGTTGTCAGGTATGCGATGCCGTCCAGCAGGGCTTCCATGTCATTGGTGGTGTACATGTTTGCCAGCCAATGTAGCGGATGGTGGCTGTCAAGGTGTTGTTCGTAAGTTGTCCCTTGGAGGACCATGATGGGGCATGCTGGGTGACATTCGATGTAGCTGTTCTCGATGATCCGTCGTGTGGAGGCACAGTGGTCCCATTTCAGTGCGGGTGTGATGTTGGCCACATACGCCATGCCCCCATAGGCAGAGCAGGCCCTGTCGTGTGCGTCCAGAGGGAGGAGTAGTGGTAGCAGGTCCGCCTTCAGACATGCCGGGTTGGAGAGGCATATCTCCACGGGATGCTGGTAGGGACACCTCCGACAGTAGAAGACGGGCATGACGCAGCTGAACAATGTGATGCGGAAAGTCAGTCGGTAACTTACGTTCAGCAGGGACAGGAGATCGCATCCCAATGTATGAAACAGGTTGGTTTTGTACAGCTTGAGCTGTTCGGCGTAGTTGGGTAGGTGTGTTGCGGTTGCCATTTCGCAGCGGTGCGTTGTGGTGGCGTGCTCCGGCTGTGTGTGCAGTCTGCAATGTGCACGCTCCGAGGTTGCTGTGAGCTCTGTGTAGTCGTAGGGAGACAGGACTTGTGTTCTGTTGGCTTGTTTGGAGGACACGGGCCCTCTTCCCACATGCTTCTCAGACAGTTCAAGGTCAGTGATGTGTGACTCCTTCCAATTAACTTGCATGTGGCCGACATGGGGAGTGTTTTCTTCTTTCTTCCCCGTCCGTTGTGTGCTTCTGTGATATGCGCTATCTGCCCTGTGGTCGGTCTCGTCGGCATGCCTGTGTTGGTCTATTCTTGGACAATGGCTGTATTCACCGGCTTCTGTCGTAGGGCTGTGGTTTCGGAGTTGGAATGGAAGGTCATTCAGTGCTGTCTGCTCTCCCTTGTGTGGGCGGCAGGCTGCCTTTCCGCTCTGCGTTGGGCCTTGTGTGTGAATGTTATTCTTGGGCCACCTGTTGTCGGTCCCCGGGCTCTTTGGTGTTCCGTTTTATATGTCTTGTTCATATGTGCAGGGTGGTATGGGTGTTTCAGTGTGGTACTGGCGTTCCTCTTCCCGGAGGGGCCCTGCTTCTCCTAGTTGGTGTTGCCGCTGCTGTGTGCTACGCCATGTTTGTTACACTGGGGTGTGTCCTGCTGTTGCGTGACTTCACTGACATGTGTGCGTCGGTTGTGTGGCGTTGGGTGTTGTCCGTGAATTGGGCGTTGGGGACATGTCTGTGGCAGGCCTGTCACGTGTCATGTGCGTTCGGGGTGGGGCTGATGTGTGTGCTGCTTGGTTGTGTCCCTGTGTCTGTGTGCGACGAATGCATGGCGCTGCGGTTGGCCTCTGCGTTGTGCGCATGTGTGGCGGCGTCATCGGGCGCTTTGGGGCCGTGACGGGGTGGTTGGTTCCTAGTCCCAGGTGGTGTGTACACATGTGTTACGCGATGTTACGATTTGGCCTGTGTGTCATATGTGGATGCAATGGTGGATGTGTAGTGTACACGCGCTGGTGGGGGGTTGTCCGCTTTTCCGCCCTTGCACTGTGTGCGCTGTTTGCGTGCACTTGTTGTGTGTGTGCCTACCTGCGTCTCCGCGGTACGTTGCGTCCTTGGTGGTGCATCAGCAGGAGCATGGGGAGGGCCTGCAGTGCTGGATTCATGCTCGGGGAGCCGCTTCTTCGTTGTCCATGCTCGGCATCCGTGTTACCGCTTCGGTTTGTCGTACGGTATCTCTTGGCCGTGGGAGCCGTTTGTTTGCGGCATCGTAATTTATGCGCCGGGCGGGACGTGCTTCGTCGGACGGTGTGTGTCAGTTGTGCTGCGCCGCTACGTGAACGGGCGCACTTTGATGGCGGACGGTGTTGCTGGCTTGCCGGCGGTGTTTGGCCTACTTTTCGCACCGTAATTGGGCGGGCGTGTGGACTGCTGCGTGCCGGCGGTAACTGGTGGTTTTTGCATCCGCCAGCACGGCGGTGGTGCTTCCGCCCGCCATCGTAATGGGCCCCTTAAACTCCTCCACCCTAGCTACTCCTTACCGTGTATTTTCTTATTCAATCGCATAAACGTCCTATGCCGGTCCCTCGAGTACGAGGTGGATTCCCTCAGTTCTGGCATTCAAATACTTCCGCTATTAGTCACGTGTGAGTTACGACTAAAGACGGACTCGCCATCAATCCCGAATGGATGGGTGCCATCTTGGACAGTGTTCCATTGTTCCAACACTCAAATGCTTTCGCTTATTAGTCAAGTGTGAATTACGACTAACAACGGACTAACCGAAAATCCCGAATGGGCGGGCGCCATCTCGGAATGTGTTTAATCGTTCCAATTGCACCAGGATGGTGTATACGGCATGCCACACTCAACCTGATCAATTGCAAAACCAGATAGTAGTTCAATCATACTTCATTTAGGAAGTCTGTCTTCGGCTTACCATGCATACCATCCATCTTTCTAGTTTACAAAACACGGAAGAAATTATTCTGTGATCCTCGCACGACACAACTTTAATCGGTACAGTTGTTCTAACCAAGTAATCATCATCATTATATGCAAAGGCTCCCATCCTAATCTTGCTTCCACTATATGTTCAATTGCTGGTACATGAGATATCTATATAACCATGTAAAGCTCCAAGTCTCCCGAGTTCCAAGTTAAGAAAATTACCAAATACATAATCCAACCAAACACGCTACGCACCCAACATATTGATTATCAATCGGGTCTTCAGTACGAATACTTAGTAAGGGTGAAGGGATATGTGTAATGTCGAAAACAACCTCAATAGAGGTCAAATCTCAAAGTCAGTGACTATAACTGTATTAACATCTTCTGCTGTTAGATAACACATTACATCGGTATGAATCAACCAATTCAAATTGTTAATCAGAAAAAGAAGGGTAAAATTACATTCATACTATAATTATATGCATTGCATAATCACTACATTGCTTGCAGCACCCGATATGTTGTGTATGTTATTGAATGCCAATGTAGCAAGAAATATGTAGGGAGCATGATTAGGACTTTACGAGAGCGAATTGGGGAACACATGAGAGCTGTCAAGCAGGGAGACGTAAGGTACCCGATTTCAGCGCACATTGCACAGTGCACCTCACAGAATAAGAACAAAGACTTCATATACTATGGGATTGATTAGACCCTGAGACACCCTAGGGGTGGAAATCGAGAACTTACTTTACATAGAAGTGAGGCTTCCTGGATACTGAAGTTACGGTCCACAGAAATGGGCCTGAATTTAGATCAGGAACTGCACTACTTCTTGGGTAAATAATATCCGAATGAATCAGCAAGCAATGTAGTGATTATGCAATGCATATAATTATAGTATGTATGTAATTGTACCCTTCTTTTTCTGATTAACAATTTGAATTGATTGATTCATACCGATGTAATGTGTTATCTAACAGCAGAAGATGTTAATACAGTTATAGTCACTGACTTTGAGATTTGACCTCTATTGAGGTTGCTTTTGACATTACACATATCCCTTTACCCTTACTAAGTATTCGTACTGGAGACCCGATTGATAATCAATATGTTGGGTGCGTAGCGTGTTTGGTTGGATTATGTATTTGGTAATTTTCTTAACTTGGAACTCGGGAGACTTGGAGCTTTACATGGTTATATAGATATCTTGTGTACCAGCAATTGAACATATATCGGATGCAAGATTTGGATGGGCGCCGTTGCATATAATGATGATGATTACTTGGTTAGAACAACTGTACCGATTAAAGTTGTGTCGTGCGAGGATCACAGAATAATTTTTTCCGTGTTTTGTAAACTAGAAAGATGGATGGTATGCATGTTAAGCCGAAGACAGACTTCCTAAATGAAGTATGATTGGACTACTATCTGGTTTTGAAATTGATCAGGTTGAGTGTGGCATGCCGTATACACCATCCTGATGCAATTGGAACGATTAAATTCCGAGATGGCGCCCGCCCATTCGGGATTTTCGGTTAGTCCGTCGCTAGTTGTAATTCCTACACGACTAATAAGCGAAAGCATTTGAGTGTTGGAACAATGGAACACAGTCGTAGATGGCGCCCATCAATTCGGGATTGACGGCGAGTCCGTCTTTAGTCGTAACTCACACGTGACTAATAGCGGAAGTATTTGAATGCCAGAACTGAGGGAATCCACCTCGTACTCGAGGGACCGGCATAGGAGGTTTATGCGATTGAATAAGAAAATACACGGTAAGGAGTAGCTAGGGTGGAGGGGCCTGATTCACAGAACTAACTTACGTCAAAATCCTAAACTTACAACAATTTTGGTATTTACAGAATGAACTTACACATTTGGGTATTCACAGAATGAACTTACACATTTGGGTATTCACAGAATGAACTTACACATTTGGGTATTCACAGAATGAACTTACAACAATTTTGGTATTCACAGAATGAACTTACACATTTGGGTAATCACAGAATGAACTTACAACAATTTTGGTATTCACAGAATGAACTTACACATTTGGGTATTCACAGAATGAACTTACAACAATTTTGGTATTCACAGAATTAACTTACTCATTTTGGTATTCACAGAAGGCACTTACTCATCAATGAGTAAGTGCCTTCTGTGAATACCAAAATGTGTAAGTTACACAAAATGTGTAAGTTACACAAAATGTGTAAGTTACACAAAATGAGTAAGTTACACAAAATGTGTAAGTTACACAAAATGTGTAAGTGTCTTCTGTGAATACCAAAATGAGTAAGTTTATTCTGTGAATACCAAAATGAGTAAGTTCATTCTGTGAATACCAAAATGGTAGTAAGTTTAGGATTTTGTCGTAAGTTAGTTCTGTGAATCGGGCCCGAGGAGTTTAAGTTAGGACATAGATGCAGATAATGAATTTTAAATGGCTCTGATTGATAAGCTGGTATGGTTATTTGGACTTCGAGTGGCGTTGGTATTAGTGTTTTGTTTTTTTACGGGGATATCAGTTACGGAAACGAAGCTCTGGGAAATCTGATTGTTTAGGAAAAGTTTAACTACAATAATGGAGTGACCAGGAGCGGAACTACCAGTATCATGAAATTATATGATGTATTTCGAGACCAGAAATTTGCATGGTTTTGCATGGTTACCCCTTTTTTACAGACAACACGCCCATATGTTCGGTGGTCATTTTATGAACTGTTTGGAAGTTACTTAAGTACGTCTGCCCACGCCAGAGGATCGTGCGGGTTGGAATTATCACCACACTTCAAGTAGGTAGCCCATGAGGGATGCATTCATGGTTTTCCGTATTTCTGATGTGCTTACTCAGGATAGTAGCCTTTCTACACATTTATATACTATACATTTTCCCTCTTGTTATACAGATTGTTAAGAACAAGAGACATTTGAGGTTAGTGATTACTCGTTGTATTGCACGTATTAATGTGTAAGGTCAGTGATTATTTCGGGTGGAAGCATGTTCTGTTATTATGTAGTTAAGCACTCAGGCACTTTATGTTTGGGAGTGTGTCACGATAGAGCATGTCACGACATTGGCTGTTCCAATGCTCGGACGCCGGATACGGAGTAATGGTGATTTAGATTCATGTAGAAACTAAATACACACACATTGCACATTTCTGTTGTTATATCCGCTCATTTTGTGAATATTGGAGCACCAGACCTTCTTGTGTTTTGTACACTTGGCCAATTATGTCTATTTATTTGCTGTGTGTCACGAGGTGCAGGTTGATATCATATCATTAAAGATTTGCTGTGCACCATTTCAATTAGACACAGTGGTGGTAGTGAGGAATTGTGTATGTGACATGACATGTCTAGACGCTATTACATTGGTGATTTATTCTGTATCTCTACTTAGCCTTGAAAAAGTCACGGGCTTGTATTCCCACTGTGCGACGAAACACGTGTTGGCTGGCTGAGATCTTGTTTGAATAAAAAGGAACCTGAAGAAAAGAAATTAAGGAACAAGGAACTTTATTGTGCTGTTTATTTTGTACTCAAGTGGACTTACATGTGCTACTGCTGTCCAGTATTTGTTGATTATTAAACGTGTGCTGGGGATTGGTATTGCTTATTTGAAAAGAGTTGTGTTATAGTGGAATGCAATTGCATTTTTTTAAGCACCGGGTAGTTGAATCATATGGTGCCTTGTGAGAAGACGTTTGCTCAGTGGTGCTAGATAGACAATTACGTTCTACTTGCACACATAGTTCACCTAGTCCTGTTGATGGTCCTGAGAACTACTCTAGCGAGATCGAAACATCAACATATTGTAGCGTTTTAGGGATTGGTTTGAGCAACTGGAATAACCTGAAGGGCAACCGTCAGAAAGAATTAGAAATTGTAGACCTTGGGTTGACTCCTCTTCCAGTCTCAAAGATCTGTCTTCCCTTGGTTGTTTATTTCAGGGGTGGGCGGGATGTTTAATTCCGACTGCGGAATTGGCGGAATTCAGTGACTGCCCGTTACCCTTGTAGCACAGAGTTACACTCAAATTCCACCAATCACTGTGTGGCAGAATTGTTCCAGCAAGGCTCCAGAAATGTGAGCATGAGCGAGATTTGTTGTCCTCCGGCACAGTTTTCTTACATGGGTGGTCGCGGACAGTCACAAGTGGTCACAGTGAGATGGCTGCTTCTTGAGTAGATTTGCTGCTGCTTGAGGAAATTTTCTAATTGAGTGGCAGCAAAATCAACTTGAATGGGCGCTCGCTCTTGCGTACCGCATGGTGCAGGTTGTGTTAATTTTTCAGCGGTGCTCGTGCTTCTGGTGCTAAATTGCAGTGCAAGTAGTGCGACATGCATATTTTCCACCCATTGGTGGAACTCGTGGAAGTTTTTGTAACTTCACTGGAATTCCACCTAGTGAAACTACACAAGTTCTGCCCACCCTTATTTTATTTGTTTAAACATATTACAATCCATCTTGTTGTATGAAAGGGTTGATGGGTAGGGTTTTTTGTGTAAGAGCTTGATTTTTTGAATTGTAAGAAAACTATTTTGCATAAATAAATGATACTCCGATACTCAATATGTTACTCGATAATCTGTAGGTTTATTTCTGACAAATTGTTTTTTCTTGCTCTCAAATCATTTAACAAGCTTTGTGTTTCTAGTAGAATGAGTAGTTCTACTAATGACTTTTGCAACACTGGACGGTAATCGTTATAAACCCCAAAGGGCAGTTCAATGTGTTGGGGTTATCTATCTGCATAAATACAGCATCCCTTTTCCACAACTGTTTGCTCAGCCTACCCATCTTCTCAGTTGCTTAACATCTCCCTAAATTTAATATAGTAACATTTTGAAGACTATAAATATAGTTTTTGAAAACTATATATATAGTGAGAGGGGGGAGTTGCTCGCCGTGCCCCTTCGTGGGCTTTTTTACTTCATACGCAGAGCGAATTGCGTTTTCGCACAGGAAATCACACGCGAACGGCACCACATGGTTCAGTTTTTTGCTCTGTTATGGTGCTGGGACCTACTTTTGAATCCCTCCTTAATCTGTTTAATCCTACCCCTCTCTAACTTATCTACCCCTCATTATTATTTATTATTTTACCCTGAGTCTTTGTGTTTGTGTAATTTATGTTTTTTTCATTTTTTGGGGTGTTTTTGCATGACTTTTGTACTTTTTTAGTTTTCTCTTAACTTACTTATTTTTTCCCTTCCTTCTTTCTTTATTCTTTCTGTTTGTTCCCTTCCTCCCACCCAGCGCCATGGCAGAGCAGCAGCGCCAGACCCCCCTGAACCAGCAACACCAGCCGCAGCCGCTTACCTTGCGGTCGGCAACACCATGAAAGTAACCCTGGGCGTAGTTTGCGTAGTAGCGCTACGCGTAGCTACGCGAAGTGCACTTCGCACTACGCACGCTACGTGTAGCTACGTGAACTGCGTAGTGCGGTAGGGAAATGCTGTTTGCACTGATTGCACAGTGCCGGATGCTTGTCCGCACTGTGCAATCATTGCAAACGGCATCTTGCACAGTGCAAGCGGTCGTTTTCTGCCGCTCGAGTAGATTTGTACTTGAGCAGCAGCTTTCTCAACGCGGACTGGTAGTTTCTCATCGCGAGCGGTCGCGAGCATACACGACCACTCGCAATGAGAAACCTGACCTCCCCGCGTTGAGAATTTCGCCGGGAGGTTTATTTTCCACGCTCGCGATCGGCAACTTGATGTTGCTGATCGCGAACGAGGAAAAAGTCTCGCCGGGATGTTGATTTTGCTCGCTCGCGGTCGCCAACTTGACATTGAGGACCGCGAGCAAGCAAGAAATGCCCGCTACGCATTTTTGCACTGTGCTACGTGCAATTCGCGTAGTGCGTAGTAGCGCAAACTACGCACGCTCCGCGAGCGTAGCGTAGTACTACGCCCAGGGTTACATGAAAGGGTGCATCACCATGCCATTTTCTCAGAGGTAGAGGTGGCTGTGCCAGTGCCACCTACCTCCATCCTGGAAGCAGGCAGCAGGCCTGGCAGTGGGTATGGCCTCCAGGAGGGTAGGCAGCGCTGGGAAAGGGTACGCCAGGCTGTGCACCACTGCTCTGAGGTCCGGCACACCCAACAACAACTTACACACCCTTGGGCTGACATCCTGGATAGGAACCAGCACCTTGCGATCTGCTGGGTGTGAAGGTGGTGGGGCTCGGTGAGTAATAATTATTTATTTGTTGTGTTCTATCTATGCTAATATTTTTTCCCAAATAGCATGCATGCTGCGCACACTCAGATAAGTTAAGTTTATGTTACACATATTGTGTGATCATCATCTAGAGTAGACAGGTGCTCGGCGACACTACCTAATCATACTCATTGGCGCTCACTTTGGCTGTTTATTTAAGAAGTCATGCAGAGACTCCTCTGTCCTGTTCCTAAGATAGTGATAGTTTGCAGGGGAGCAGTATGTAGATTGCATACATTGTGTGGCCCCTACATAGGGCACACATGTAATGGATCATGGGGCCCTGGACTTTGTGGGCAGAAGGCCACCGTTAGAATGTGTGATGAGGGTTATTTCTACTTGTGTTACAGGCATATCTCTATGCAGGGCTTAAGTTCATAGTAGCTACAATTAGTTCTCATATCGTTCATGGTATATGTACACTGTTATGTATCGGCTTCACACCATGAGCCATTTCTGTATACTGTTCTAAGAATTTGAGGATGATGTTGGCCAAATGTACCATCCTACTGATCACTCTGCCCACATCAAACTTTGTAAAACGGTTGTCTGGCAGGTAGCTATTCCTGACAGACCCCTTCAGAGTGCCACACAACCGTTTCACTTTCACTTTTCTGTATTGACTTGGTGGAAATGTGAAGTTCATGTGCGATAAGTAGCCTCAGCCTGCATCTGCAGCCTGCGACCCCCATCTGCCCCTCGGGGGGCAGAAAGACTGTCCCTTTTGTGTTTGTGGGGTGGGGGCATTGGCATGCCCGTTTTGGACAGCCCCCACCCGTATGCATTAAAAAAAATCCCTGGTTCCTAGTGGGTTTTTTGCCCCCCCTTGTGGGCAGATCGAGGGTAATAGCCTCCATCTGCCCCCTCCAGGGGGGGCAAAAAGACTGTCCTTTTTGGGGGGGATTGGCATGCCCATTCTGGACAGCCCCACCCCTCTTTTAGAAAGACAAAAAATCCCTGGTGTCTAGTGGGCTTTCTGCCCCCCCAGGGGGCAGATAGGGCGTAATAACCCCATCTGCCTCATGTGGGGGCAGAAAGACTGTTCCTTTTGTGTTGGGGTGGTGCGCACTGGCATGCCAATTATGGGCAGCCCCCACCCCTCTTTTATGGAAAAAAAACAATAATCCCTGGTGCCTAGTGGGCTTTCTGCCTCCCCGGAGGTCATATGGGGGCTATTGCCCTCATCTGTGCCCCGGGGGCAAAAAAACGGTGGCATTTTGTGAAAGGGGTGGGGAAATTATAATGCCCATTTAGGGTACCCCCCACCTCAAAGTATTAAAAAAAGAATCCCTGGTGTCTAGTGTGCTTACTGCCCCCCAGGGGGCAGAAAGACTGAATATGCCATAATATAAAGGGGGGAGCAAAAGCCCTTGCCCAAGGGGCCACTCCCCTGCTGTCTAGTGGGTGGATCCCTGCTTGGGGATCGCCTTCCTTTGGCAATCCCCCAGCAGGGATCCTTTAGCAAAGAGGAGATTCTCCCCGTCCAATGATACCTCTCCCATCTGCCTACGTGCTCGGGGGGCTGAGATAGCCACCCCGAAGACACATAGGCAGGGATAGTGAAATGCGCTGATCGGCTCATTTCACTTTAATTTACATTGAGAAAACAAATGCATCGGGAGGTTGGGAAAGCTCTTCCCCAGCTCCCTAGGCAAAAAAAAGGGAAATCCCAGAGGGATTTAGTGCTCGTTGGCAGAGGCATATTAGTGAAAATGTTTTAAAAAATCCTTAGTTGAGGATTATAGGACAAGCATTTTTAAAATCGTACTTACATCATACTGATGCTAATATTCTTTTGTAAAAGTTACTAACTCCTTGTTTTTAACAAATTAAAGGAATGTTGGAGTTCCTACTTATAGTTGCCTTCTTTCTTCAACTCGGTGATACAACCTATCACTAAGGGTTGGGTAGGACTTTTGGAGGAGCAGTGCCACAGCCTTCCCGCCAAGCATATTGCGGCCTCTGGACCGCTGCGCAACCTCCAGGGAATGGCGGAGTTTCCTGGCGGCATTGGCGATCCCAGGCCAGTCTGACTGCCCAACTCATAATCCGGTAATCGGACCACCGGTGCAGCGGTGGCTGGACCCCCACTGCCATGCCACCATGATTCTAGTGATCGTTGGACCATCAGACTCGTAATCAAGCCCTATGTGTCTTCAGTACTCCAATAATCCAAATAGGGAAACCATCATCCAAAGAAAGAAACAAATCCCCAAAAATAATTTCGAAAAAAAAACAATCTCCAACAGTCTAACAATTTGAAATCTACAAAAAATATTTATAAAAGTAGTGATCCCAAAAATCAAAATCTTGCATATAGAAATTCATTCTTTAAAACAAAATTCCCAGAAAAAATTCCAATTGTACTCCATCAACGAATCTCCAGTTTTCCCAGCAACGATGTGGTTTTAGTTCATAAAAGTCACCAAGTGTTTAAAAATATAAAACGCCAAAATACAAATATTGGTTTATTTTCAAGTAGATTTAATTAAGTAATAGCTATTTTGTAACATTGTTAAACCTACTTTGAAAAAAAAACAACCGTCACGACGTGGGAATGCATAAACAACCTGCATTTGGATGCAAAAGTAGTTAAAACAGCAAATAAATACAAATCTATACTGTACAACTTCTATCTACCCCATCCACCTCTCCTCACAATAAATGTAGCCACCTATATGTTTTAAAATGTAAAGTAAACTTTTCTTACCCGACCGCACCTCTTCCTTGCATCCGATCTTGACTGTAATGCTCCACTGACTGTAGAAACAGACGCACAACCGTGAACGTCAAGCCTAAAAGAAAAAAGGAAGATAGGACAATTTTCTCCATTAAAATCAATGGGAAAGTATGGGAAAATACTGTACAAATTATTATTAAATATGCTATACATTGTTAACAAATATGTTATTTTATTATAAAAATAAGTTAAATTTTTTACTAGGTAAAAAATTGTTTTGTTATTTTTAAATTATTTTTAAACAAATATTCAAAAACGTGGTACTATTATTTGTCTCATACAATAAAAATATTAAACAGCGTTTTTATATCTCCAAAAAGTATTGTAAATATTGTTCTATGTTTTAAAAATAATTAAGGTATTTTGAACATTTATTCCACTATGCATTTAATTGTTTAACATAACTAATATTTATTTACATTATCTTTAATAATTAATACTCAGGTATTAAATTTATATTTATACGCTTCTCCACCCAATACCCCTATGTCGCTTGCATCCCATCCCTAAAGGTTTGTGTGGCAGTCCTGTCAATTATTTAACCAATTAATTATATAGTGAAGTATGCATGTTAATTTAAAAACATTAATACTCTGGAATTAAAATAATGCCTGAGTATTGATACACTGCCCCACCTAATACCCCTATACCCCTTACATCCCATCCCTAAACGTTTGTATGCAGCCATGTACTTATTTTTAAAAATTAATAATATATATAAATTACCTACATTGTAATCTTTAAATATGAATAATCTGGTATTAAAATTAATAACTGAGTATTTTACACCATTCCCCACCCAATACCCCTGTATCCTTTGCATCCAGTCCCTAAAGGTTTATGTAACCTTTTTTTAAAGAATAAATGTATATATATATTTTTTTTCTAAAATCATATTTAATTATTTATAACCATTAATAAGTCTATTAAAAACATATTAACAATCTACGTATTAATTAACCATGTACCTAGATATATAATTAACTTCATACATACCTATATACTTACCCAATAATGCGTGGTAAAGGCATGTGTGGCAAGTGTTGAAGTCAGTATTTTGTGGTAAAGGCATACGTGGTAATGACATGCGTGGTAAAGTTCTATGCATGTATGCGTGGTAGTGGCATGGATAGTAAAGACTAATACATGGTAAAGATTGCATGGTAAATGTATTGCATGGGTAAGACTGAGTTGTAATGCTTGTTTTCCATCTTATACATCATTTGACAACTTATCAGGTCAACACAACCCAACATCTCTGATCTCAATCCCTCCTCTCACTTCTCTGACTCAGTTCCAATCATAATTCTAAAAGACATCAGTAACTAAGTCATCCCATTACTAAGCTGTGTACTCAACACCTCTCTGAGCAAGGATGTAAGGCCTGATTACAAGTTCAGTGGTCATACCACCATTCCAGTGCAGCAGCGGTCCCAAGAAGACCGTCACGATCCCCGTCTGCCGTATTACGATGTCATCAATGGGCCAGCGGCGGTGGTTCTGATGGCGGGGAATATTTTTTCATATGTGTTAATACCATGGTGTAGATGTTGACTGTACAAGTGTTACATGTACACATATGATTGACATATGTGGAAAAATGCCTACTACCAATACTTTCCCATTGCTGGAGTTTGAACTATACGTGCCCAGTCCAGTCAATGACTAAATAGCACAAAACAGACTTACCTGGATTTTGGCGCCAACAGGGTCATTTTCTCTGGGGTCAAGATGCTGCTGTGAAGGTGGGCCCTGGAGGAAGGGATCCATGTGGGAGACTGAAGATATGAAAAGGAAATGGGTGATTATGCACCCCAATTCCTTTGATTTGACTGACTCAAAGCAGGCGGTCTTCCCACCACGGTCGGCTCTATGGAAACCCAACCCATAATTTGGATGGCAGTGAACTTGTCTGTACTGAACTCTGACAGCTGCTTTCCCCATGCCACTGTCATGGTGGTTGGCAAATGGCTGGTGGTGGTGGCGATGCTCCAGCGGTCTTTCGTTCTGCAAACCGCCAACATCGTAATCACGGCAGATGGACTGCCAACTAGGTGGAGGGGTTTCCGATGCCATTTCAACTGTGGTTCCCTTACTGCCAAACTCGTAATCAGGCCCATAGTTCCTGATGTCCCAAAAATTGCCCAGAAGAATGGCCTCCGTAGGCTGCAGGGGTGTCCTGCTCATGCATGGGCACCCTCTCACTTAGAAGCAATCACCCTGCCTTCAGGATTGCAAAGGCCTGCAATAGGGGTGACTTATAGGTTTTAGGTGCAGTGACCCTTAGATATGATAAACCTATATCTTCAGTAAGTGGTGCATGCACCAACGTACCCAGGCTGCAATGGCAGGCCTGTAGTTCCATTTTGCATGGTCTCCCGTGGGTGGCATAATGCATGCTTCAGCCCATGGGAGCCCTCTGGGGTACATATGCCCCGGGTACCTTGGTACCATATACTTGGGACTGATAAGGGTACCCCAGTATCCAATCTGGAGTGTACCTAAGTACTCAACACAACAATTTAGTGAGAAAGCAGATAGACTGGGGTCCTAATTAGCAGGATCCCTGTGAAAAGACTAGTCATAATACAGCTTAGCACCAGGCAAAACGTGGGGGTAACCATAGAAGTAGATCCTACCTTCCTACAAGGCCCATAGTTCCTGATGCCCCAAAAATTGCCCAGGTCACTCCTCCACTAAAAACAAGGGCCTGCCCTGAAAACCTGAACAACTTCAACCAATAACCATTCCTTCCAATTTGTAGTAAAGATCCCAGACAGCTGCTTTGTCAAACAACTATCCTTCCACATCAAGGGACACAAACTATTGGATGGCCTATAATCAGGCTTCAGAATAGAATGCAGCACCGAATTAACCATTCCTCATATAGTTGATGCCCTCCTCCTACAAGACTATGAAAACTTTTTTCTTCTCATCCTAAATGGTTCTACTCCTAACTAACCAATTACTCACAGCAAATAAAACTTCCAACCTTCCTTTTCTTCCCCTTACCTAAGGAATACTTCAATGGTCAGCTCTTTCACTGATGCTCTTCAATCTGTCCATGGAGCCATGTCCTGGGTCAATGAAACATATTCTTGTACCTCTAAGCAAATGGCATGCAACTATACCTAGATGTTACTATCCCAGAGGTTTACAACTGACTGATAGTGCTAATTTGAGCTGGCACTCATTTTTGGGGATCAGCACTTTTCCCCAAAGGATATTTCTTGAGAACAAGAAACACACAAAACACACAAACTGGAAAAAATAATGAACAGAAAGACAGAGAAATTGTCCCCAAGAGAGAGAGCAGGAACCTGGCAGTGATTAAAGAGGCCAGAGGTGGATTCAGGACTATGTAGCCTTGGTATTTGGCATGCTGACATATAATAGTGCAGAACATGGGCTTCTAAGCAGTGCTTTGGGCACCAGCACCCATTTTTTTTACAAATTAAGCACTGCCTACTAAACACCCTAAAAACCTTCAAGCCTGGATGCCTATACAATACCTAAAACTTAATCTTATTTCTCCAACTCTCACCCCCCAAATGTTCCACACCAGCTAAGGACTGGCTCAATGTCGCACTCCATCTTGCGTGGCTCTGCATGGCTTAGTAAATCTGGAGTAACGCAAGGCAGTGCAAGTTTTGGGTGGGAGAGTGTATTAATACCCAGGTATTAATTGAAAGATCTGGGGATTAATATTAGTTTTATTAATTAAAAAACAAATAAAAACAATACTTATGAGGGTGTAACACTCACCATCTGGCATGGGATGTTAGGGAAATAGGGGTTTTGGGTGGGGGTTGTGTATTGATACCCAGATTTAAAATTTGATACCTAAGGGGCCGATTACGATGACAGTGAGACCACCACTGACAGCCTGCATGTTTACCGCCCGCCATACTATAATCGGGAGTGGAAGGATGGCAGTCGGAAAAGCCTGACTGCCACCCATCCGATGGGCTCCTTGAGCCCACCAGTACAGTGGAGGGCCTTGCATTCCCAACAGTGGTGGCAGTGCCTACCAGGCACCGCCATAGGGATTGTGATGTCCCTTTCCGCCCACCTGTTCATGGTGGTTAACCCGCCATGAACAGGCAGGTGGAAAGGTAATTTGGGGGCCCATAGCGTGCCCCCCTTCCACCCTGGCCCTGCACCTAAGGTGCCCCCCTACAGATCCCTGCACTGTGTGGCAGGCACCACATGGTGCACCACATGGTGCCTGCCACGTAGTGCAGGGATATGTATGGTGTCCCTTTTTTGCATTGCGACCGCAGTGGTGGCAGTCGCATCCTAATGCCTACTGCGGGACCGCCGACAGCCTGTCGGGCGGTCATGTCTGCGACAGGGTGGCGGGCGGATGAAAGTCCACCCGCCATCCTAATCAGGCCCTAAATATTTATTTATTGTACTATTTTTTCTTTTAAAAAGTACTTAAAAAATACTTTTGAGGGTGTAACACCCACCCTCTGGCAGGAGTTATAAGGGAAAAAGGGGTTTTGGGTGGGGCAGTATAATAATACCTAGGTATTAATTTTAAAGCTTGAGTATTAATGTATTTAAACATTTTTATTACTTTTAATAGTGCTCATAGAATAAAAACAATGCTTTTGAGGGTGTAACACCCTCCTTCTGGCACGGGATATGAGGAAAATAGGGGGTTTTGGTGAGAGAGTTTATTAATGCCCAAGTATGAATTTTAATACCTGGGTATTAAAGTATTTCATTTTTTAAATACTATAAAAACAAAACTTGTGAGGGTGTAGCACCCACCCCCTGGCACAGGATGTGGGGGAAATATGTTTTTTGGGTGGGGGAGTGTTTTAATACCAAGGTATTAATTTAAATGCCTGAGCATTAATTTATTTACATTTTTTAATATTAATTTTAGTTATTTAAAAGCAATTAAAACCAATACTTTTGAGTGTGTAACACTGACCCTCTGGCATGGGATGTTAGGGAAATAAGGGTTTTGGGTGGGAGAGTGCATTAATACATAGGAAAAATCATAGAAATAGGTAAGCATGTATACTTTTATGCACAATTAACTTTTAGAATTTTACAGTAAAGATTAAAATGTATTTTGGAAGTAAAACATATTTACATTTTGTTATAATAATTTAGTGGGAGACATAAACTATAAATATAATAAAATGTATTTATTTTTAAAAATAAATAAATTAGTAAAAATAAGCTACAATATGTCTTTTTTTTAATTCATATTCTAAACAATGCAATAAAATTTTAAAACATTTATTTTCTGTGCTGTCCCACATTTTTCCATTGAAGTCAATGAGAGAAATTGTCTTTTTTTTTCTTTTTCCTTTCAGAGTTGACATTTGCAGTTGTGTGTCTGTTTCTACAGTCGGTGGAGTGTTGTGGTCAAGATCAGAAGCAAGGAAGAGCTGCGGTCAGGTAAGACAAATTTTATTTATTAAAAATAGATTGTGGGTGGCATGCTTTGTTGGAAGGAGTGAGGAAGGAAGTAGTTAGATGTATGTTAATGTTAAGATATATGTTTTGAATGTTATTACCACCATTTTAATTCCTATGCAGGTATCGGTTGTAGGCGAACATCAGGATGATTGCTTTTTAAACACTTTTAGTTTGAAAAAAAAAGATCAAAGAAAGATTAGGTTTTTTTTTTAAACCAAAGTATCAAGAAAGCAAGATTTAAAAAAAAAAATAGAACACCATATTCTTGGCAGTCGGAACACGTGAAAGTTTGCCCAACATGGATGCCTTGGTTTGCCAACGGAATTTTGTAAACATGTTGGATTTTTGCTTTATGCTGTTTTTTTGCAGCATGAGGAACTTTGGACTTTTGAATTTTGCGAATCGTTGCCAAGATTATGAATGTATTTAAATCGTGTGGACAGTGGATTACATCAATAGATTCTTTGTCATAGTTTTTGCAAAAACCCTTACATTTTGCGGATTTTTTGGAGGGTGTTGCGTTTTTTAGATTACACAGTAAATTTTGCAGCAATGAATTTGCTGGAAAATATGGCTATGCCAATCTGTGTCTCCTTTGATAGTTTACAACAGGCTTTGGATTACTTCATGGATTATGGATTTGTAATTTTGGATTCTTGGAGTGCACAAGATTCTTGGTGAAGTATGGTTGTTTATGAATCACCAAGAGTTGAAGAAAGAAGACTAGTTCTGGTAAGAAACCCAACATTCCTTTAATTTGGAAAAATGTTTTGAAAAATGTAAATGTAATTTTTTTTAATGAATTGCGAAACAGGCAAGTAAGATAGAATAGGTATTATTTTTAATTAGAAATGTAGTATTTGAGCAACATTGTCTGGGTAGTCTGAAGCCACCATCAACGAAAACTATTGAATTTGTCCCAATATTCTCTCTGACATTTCTTTTGTTCTTTTTGAAAGACTATTTTCATTTCTTGGAAACTTTGCTCCTTCCTCAAAATTTCCAAAAAATGATAAAAGTTTGGATGAGATTTTCCGATTGATTTGTTGAAGGAGTTGTGTCATCCCTCTATGGCATTATTAGTCTTTGCTCCTCCCTCTAAGCAGGTCATGTAACAGTTCCACCACTTCACAGGAAACCTTGGATTCCTCCTGCGATCTGACCTGCTAAGATGGCCAATCCATGCGTCCTCAAAGCAATTAAGTAAGGGAGCCAATTTGTCTTTGTTTTATGTAAAATACTCAGATTCTGTAATTGATGTGTAGTATTCATCCACACTGTCAGGAGGAACAAAGCATAATACTGTTAGTTTCTTTAACTCAAATTGCAGTTTACTGTCAGATATGTAATCATCAACTAAGGATGTGTTATGAATGTTTCCCCAATAGGCATGTGAAAAGTGAAAGAAACATCTTTGAATTTGGGTATCAGGATATACTTTGGTTCTGGTGTTAATCATGGGTAATTTAAAATCTAGTATCATTTTTCTAGGACTTTTATTCAGTGTTTTAGATTTTACCACTGCTAAAAATCCAGTGTATGTTGAGGTTTGCTTATCAAGGAGCAAACAGTACATTAAAGGAACTGTAGTGTTATTAATGTTGATATGAATAGTGTATATTTGGGTGAATGGATGGGGTGTGGATTTAAACGTCCCATCCATCATCCAAATGTCACTAGTCTACAATCTTACACGGTTATGGGGTTTTCTAAAGATCAGTATCCTTTTTTGGGGGGTTTTGTTGTCATGCAAAAGAAAGGTTTCATTAGTAACAGTTACAGTTAGCTCAGGTGGAATGGTAATATCAGAGTATGTTTGGGGTGTTACATGTTGGAGGTCACTTGCCTGTTTTTTCTTTGTCTAATTCTGCATAGATTAGGAATTGTGGGCATGCAACTAGCTACATGCATAGGAATGCTTTGGGATACCTCCTTCAAAACTACGCCACATGGTTCTTTGGAGGTGGATGTAAGTACTTTTATTTGATTTATGTTTTCTCTAACCTCAATCTCCAGAGGCAGTGTGGACTTTCAACAGTGTCACCAAGAGCAACTGCTCTGCCTGTGCAATGGATGAGTTATACTGCACACACCTCCAATGACTCCTGGGCTCAGTTAATCTCTCCTTACAATAAAGGTAGCCACCGTACTTCAGTAATCGATTGTCTCTATTTGACTTGATGTACATTGCCTCTCTTCCAGTTGCCATATTGAATTCTTTCTGAAACAAAGAAGTCAAAATGTGAATTTGTGGTATTGAAAATTGGAGATTTTTATTTTTTACAACCTGTAAAAAAATCTGGTTAGTATTTCTTTGACTGTCTATTGACATTTCTAAGAACGTTGTTTATTCTATTGCTTGACTGTGATTTTGCCAGCTATGATTTTGCACAATGGTTTGTAGTTGGCTCCTGTGAAAAGAAAAATAGATATTTAAAATAGTTAATGTATTTAGCTTCACCTTAGTTAGGTTCCTTTATATGATTGCTTGTCCTTTTGGTGGTATAGGACTTTCTCCAGGTTATATGGCTGACTTGGTTTTTTCCCTTCTGGGTGTTGTTGGATAGGTCTGAAAGGAAAAGTTGTCATTAACAGAGGTTTTTACAATACTTGATGAGCTTGTTTTGCCATTTTTTTTAAAACAGATTGTTGTTTGTCATGATATTTGCATACTAAAAAGAAATGTTTTGGTTAGGTTTGGCTGTTACATTAGGATATTCAATTATTTAACTCTCAAAGTTGTCTGCATGTTGAGCAAGGGCTGGTGATTATGGTTTGGAGTCTAGCTGATGGTTCTGTTTGTTTTGTATGGTTATTTCATTGAACATGTGAAAAAAAGTATAATGACTGGATGCTCCACTATTAATTGATTACATTTCATTAAGCAGTGGGGTAAGAATAGTAATTTTGTCCCCCACCACTGACCAGCACCTTCCCTGAGGCAAGCACCTGGTGGAGTTAGAATAGTACTTTTAGCCCCCACCACTGATCAGCTCCTTCCCTGAGACAAGCACACAGTGGAGTTATAACAGACTTTAGCCCCCCCCACCCCTGCCCAGCACCTTCCCTAAGGCAAGGAGATAGAGTTAGAATAGTAATTTTGCCCCCAAGCACTGACCAGCACCTCGCCTGAGGCAAGCACCTGCTGGAGTTAGAATAGTAATTTTGCCCCCAAGCACTGACCAGCACCTTCCCTGAGGCAAGCACCCGCTGGAGGGAGTTAGAATAGTAATTTGGCCCCCCACCACTGACCAGCACCTTCCCTGAAGCAAGCACCCGCTGGAGTTAGAATAGTAATTTTGCCCCCACCATGGACCCACACCTTTACTGAGGCAATCAGCCAGTAGAGTTGCAATTGTAATTTTGCCCCCCACCACTGACCAGCACCTTACCTGAGGCAAGCAGCCGATGGTGTTAGAACAGTAATTTTGCCTCCCAACAATGACCAGTACCTTCCCTGAGGCAAACACACGGCGGAGATAGAATAGCAATTTTGCCCGCCCCCCGGCACTGAGCAGAACCTTCCCCGAGGTAACAGATTTTTGAAAATGTTTACATTTTTTTTTCTAGAAGAAATAGTTTAGTGTAAACTTACAGAGGTTTTTCCTCAGGTCATTTTTTTCAAATTGGAATGCTGTATGTCTAAGTCGAAAGTATTTGAATATATTAGAAAAATACAATTAATTTTAGGTTTGGGGATTATTTTGCTTCATAATAAATGCGATTTCTGTTAAACATTCACTTACCTCTGACACTAGATGGCAATTCGATTAATGTATCTCTATTTCCAAAATCTATGAATTTATAAGGAAAATTAAAATTAATTTTAGGATGTGGGATTATTTCGGAACAAATTAAATGTGATTCCTGTTAAACTTTCACTTACTTCAGTCAATAGATGGCAATTGGAATGCTGTATGTTTGTGTCCCACATCTGTGAATTTATTATAAATGTAAAATTGCTTTTGAGTTTTTTCAAATTATTTCCCTTCAAATTAAATGTGTGTTTCATTTAAAACTTTCACTTACTTCAGTCAATAGATGGCAGTGTTTGGAATCGAAACTCTCAGTTGTCTCCTCCTACTCCAGCTGCATGCGCTCGCCAGAGTAGTCAGTGTACCACTGAGCACAAAATGGTAGTTGTCTGAATTTACGTTTGTTAGGGGTTGACGAACATTTTAAAAAAATTATGTTTTGAAATGGATTTTTCTTCATTATTCAGAACCTGACAGAATGTGTATTTATTATATAGTGTGTAAAATGTTGGAATTTATGTTCCGTTTTAGAATGGCAGCCATTTTGAGTAGACCTTGGCTGTACAGTTCTTGTGGAAATAGTGGAAGGACACCAGTTTTGTGTGCATTGGAATGCACATGCTGGTTTTGCCATTGAGTGTACAGTGTTTTTAGTAAAAACATTTTGATGTCAACTAATATTAATTTACATTTGGAAAAATATTGCCTTTTTACGATTGTGATATAGCCATATTTATTTATCTATTTTTTCTTGTTTTTTTTTACTGAAGCATTAAAATTCTTTTAACATATGTTGAGTATTATGCGTTGTAATGATATGCATTGTAGTGGTATATGCGGTAATGTTATGCATTGTAAGGGTACTTTTCATGTATCCCTATGAACCAGTAAAATCATGTGTTGTAATGGTAGGTGCGTTGTAAAGTCAGTATTGTAAAAGTATGTGTTTTAATAGTATGCACTGCAACGTCATATATTCTGCTTAGATGTCAGAAGGTGGGAATAGAAATCACAGACGATGTGGTCAGCACACTGGTTTCAGACAAAGCACTACACAGGCCCGCTTGTGCAGTCTTAGGAAGGCATAAGTCAAGAGAGAAAGAGAGGAAGGGCATGAGACAGAGTGAGAGAGACAGAGAAAGGCCTGTACTTTCACTATCACTATCGCAGGGATGCATCACTTGTGAAAGAGCTGGACAATACTTGCCTCTTCCACATATGTGGTCTCCAACATGTTGCAGGCACAGAGAATCATGCATTACCTGTACAAAACCAGCCTTTCATGTTGCACTCCATCATTGTATCCATTACCTGAATATTTTCTTTTACTGCCTTGTGGGAGATGCTGATTTCTCTGCCTATAACAAATGCAATGCTTCACATGCCTGCTGTGTTTGAATCTCACCGAACTCCTTTTGATTATGAAGGAAACGTTGCCACCATTTAATGTCAATCAGCACACATTCCATACACCACAAGTCATATAGGAACATTTTTAAAAATCATGGCTGGCACAATTCTGCGTGGCTGGCTTGGCAGACAGCAAATCGGAGACATGCAGTATGACTAATTAGAACATTTCATGCAGCTCTTTGGATTTATAATGTATTAAGTTAAGGTTGGTTGTCTGCATTTGTAGATGATACATCTGCAAGCAGAGTAGGAGAGTATGCCAGTGATGTAGGCATATCTACATTGCAACAGAGATAGATCATCCTTCACATGCAGTAGTACAACGCATCTAAACCAAGGTAGGCATAGAGGGGTGCATTCAGGTTACATGTAATGCTACAGTAATACAAATGCATGGACTGCCTGGAAGCTCTTCCTTTCGTATGGTCTAATACACCGGGAGACCTCCCACCACAGACATCACTGAAAGTAGGAGCAAGGAGCAACATTAGGAGCAGACATTAACTGTAAAGTTAATCTTTCGAGATGCTACATTCAAGATGAAGTAATAGTTTGACACACCACTGGCAATTGGACAGGAACAGTCTCCTTATAAAAAACAAGTACAATGGCCCAAGCTGTCTCTATACTGAGCTGTCCCCTGTAGGGAAGGAAAACATAGATTGCTGCTAAAGTTTAGCAGGAGATACTATTAGTATCTTGTTGAAATTAATGTTCCAATATTCACTTGCAAGCAGACAAAAACATTTCACAATTAGGTCTCTTCCGAAAACAACCAATAAAACAATTACTGATAGCAGATTTTTTTAATCACATCAGTAGAGAATTATGATTTATGGATTGTGGTGAAGTAGTGAGATTAATTATTTTCAGATTAATTGCTTCTTAGTATCCTTAATGGCAACATTCTGTCTCAATAAATAGGCTTCACAACATTTAATACACATTGTAAATCAGGAAACTGCACAATAACAAAATGCTATTTAATGATTGGCTCCCAACCAGTCTATCCCGGAGATTAATAGCCAGAAGCTGAGACAAACGTCATTGAATTCATAACGAGTATCATACATCTTGTTTTCGTTACCCATGCCTGTGAAGTTTACAGAGTTTTCATAAAGCACTATCTTCCTAATCTAACTCACACAATGTGCTAACACTGCAAAACATGCTGCTGGACACGAACGTTTTAAAAAAATCTTCACCTACCTGTGCAGCAGGCTCAATATGTAGATCAAAATAGTTCTTTAAACATGGGAGCCTGCAATCCATGTCTAAAGGCCGATCTCACATGTTTCGATTACAGTTGAGTTATGACGGCTCTAGTCATCTGTATTAAAGAAATGACTTAGCTGTTCAACTGTAATCCATTATAGCATATGAGTTCTGATGTCACAATGCCTGCTGCTAGAGCCAGCTGCAAGGTGAAAGGCAGGTCACTGAGTATCATTACAGCTGCAGTTTAAAAATATAACAAAAACTGGCTTCTCCTTAACCCCTTCGCTGCTAGGCCTTTTCCCCTCCTGTGCTAAGCCTTTTTTTGGCTATTTGGGGTAGTTCGCGCTTAGGGCCCTGTAACTTTTTGACCACATAAGGTATCAATGCCAAATTTGCGTCCTTTTTTTCCAACATCATGGGGATTCTAAAGGTACCCAGGGTTTGTGCATTCCCCTGGAGGGGACCCAGAAATTAGCCAAAATACAGCTAAATGTTGGGGTTTTTGGGAAAAATGCAAAAAAAGGGCTACAGATGAAAACATCTGGTTTTTTCCCTGCAAATGGCATCAAAAAAGGGGTTGTGGTGCTGAAATCACCATCTTCCCAGCTTTCAGGGACAAGCAGACTTTTGTCAGAAAACCAAAATTTTGTACACATTTTTTGGGCATTTTTCTGGGACATAGCCTATTTTTGCTATTTTTTGTGCTTTCAACCTCCTTCCAGTTAATGGTAGAAATGGGTATAAAAGCAATAATGGATCCTGGAAAGCCATACATTTCTGAACAGTAGACAAAATTCTGAATTCAGCAAGGGGTCATTTGTGTAGATCCTTCAAGTTTTCTTTATAGAAACAAACAGTTAAATATAGGAAAAATTGAAAATTAGTTGAAAAAAACAGCCATTTGTGTCAACGTTTTCACCTGTAACTTCTTCTAATTATGACAGCTATTTGAAAGCAATATACCATTACATCCGCTGGACCTTTCTGGTTGTGGTGATATATAGGACTTGTAGGTTCATCAAGAACCCGACGAACCCAGAGCCAATAACTGAGCAGCGTCTTGCAATGGTTTTTTATTATGTCCCGGGTATATAGCAATTATTTTGGGAAAATTTATACATGGAAAAATCGGTATGAAAGACACCTATGTATTTATGAAATGGGAACAAAATATAGAGTTTAGAAACAGTAGATATTTGCACATTTCCGAAATTGGGAGTACCCATACTAGCATGAGAATTATAGGTCATTTTTCAAAATGACTTCTTTTTTATACATTGTCTTTCATTTGGAAGGCAGAAATGCATCGAAAGTCAATAGATAATAACAGTTGCTCTACAATTTTGTGTTACGCTAAGTCTCCTGATAAAAATGGTACCTCACATGTGTGGGTAGGCCTAGTGCCCGCGACAGGAAACGGCCCAAAACGCAACGTGGACACACCACATTTTCACAGTGAAAAATGACCCTTTTTTTGCAAAGTGCCTAGCTGTAGTTTTTGAACCCTAGCTCTGCCGGCACCTAGGGAAACCTAGCAAAACTATACATTTTTAAAAACTAGACACCCAGGGGAATCCAGGATGGGGTGACTTGACTGGCTCTCACCTGTTTCTGTTACCCGGAATCCCTTGCAAACCTAAAAAATTGTCAAAAAAAACACATTTTCCTCACTTTTCTGTGGTGGAAAGTTCTGGAATCTGCGTGGATCCACAAAATTCCACCCACCCCGTGTTCCCCAAAGTCTTTTGAGAAAAACACTACCCCACTTGTGTGGGTAGGTCTAGTGCCCGGACAGGAAACAGTGCAAAACGCAACGTGGACACACCACATTTTCACAGTGAAAAATGACCCTTTTTTTGCAAAGTGCCTAGCTGTAGTTTTTGAACCCTAGCTCTCCCGGCACCTAGGGAAACCTAGCAAACCTATACCTTTTTTAAAACTAGACACCCAGGGGAATCCAGGATGGGGTGACTTGACTGGCTCTCACCAGGTTCTAGTACCCAGAATCCCTTGCAAACCTAAAAAATTGTCCAAAAAAACACATTTTCCTCACTTTTCTGTGGTGGAAAGTTCTGGAATCTGCGTGGATCCACAAAATTTCACCCACCCCACGTTCCCCAAAGTCTTCCGAGAAAAATGGTACCTCACTTGTGTGGGTAGGCCTAGTGCCCGCGACAGGAAACAGCGCAAAACGCAACGTGGACACACCACATTTTCACAGTGAAAAATTACCCTTTTTTTGCAAAGTGCCTAGCTGTAGTTTTTGAACCCTAGCTCTGCCGGCACCTAGGGAAACCTAGCAAACCTATACATTTTTGAAAACTAGACACCCAGGGGAATTCAGGATGGGGTGACTTGACTGGCTCTCAGCAGGTTCTGGTACCCAGATTACCTTGCAAACCTAAAAAATTGTCCAAAAAAACACATTTTCCTGACTTTTCTGTGGTGGAAAGTTCTGGAATCTGTGTGGATCCACAAAATTCCACCCACCCCGCGTTCCCCAAAGTCTTCCGAGAATAATGGTACCTCACTTGTGTGGGTAGGCCTAGTGCCCGCCGACAGGAAACAGCGCAAAACGCAACGTGGACACACCACATTTTCACAGTGAAAAATGACCCTTTTTTTGCAAAGTGCCTAGCTGTAGTTTTTGAACCCTAGCTCTGCCGGCACCTAAGGAAACCTAGCAAACCTATACATTTTTGAAAACTACACACCCAGGGGAATCCAGGATGGGGTGACTTGACTGGCTCTCACCAGGTTCTGGTACCCAGAATCCCTTGCAAACCTAAAACATTGTAAAAAAAAAAAAAACATTTTCCTCGCTTTTCTGTGGTGGAAAGTTCTGGAATCTGCGTGGATCCACAAAATTCCACCCACCCCGCGTTTCCCAAAGTCTTCCAAGAAAAATGGTACCTCACTTGTGTGGGTAGGCCTAGTGCCCGCAACAGGAAACAGCGCAAAACGCAACATGGACACACCACATTTTCACAGTGAAAAATGACCCTTTTTTGCAAAGTGCCTAGCTGTAGTTTATGAACCCTAGCTCTGCCGGCAGCTAAGGAAACCTAGAAAACCTATACATTTTTGAAAACTAGACACCCAGGGGAATCCAGGATGGGGTGACTTGACTGGCTGTCACTAGCTTCTGGTACCCAGAATCCCTTGCAAACCTAAAACATTGTCCAAAAAAACACATTTTCCTCACTTTTCTGTGGTAGAAAGTTCTGGAATCTGCGTGGATCCACAAAATTCCACCCACCCCGTATTCCCCAAAGTCTTCCGAGAAAAATGGTACCTCACTTGTGTGGGTAGGCCTAGTGCCCGCAACAGGAAACAGCGCAAAACGCAACGTGGACACACCACATTTTCACAGTGAAAAATGACCCTTTTTTGCAAAGTGCTTAGCTGTAGTTTTTGAACCCTAGCTCTGCCGGCACCTAGGGAAACCTAGCAAACCTATACATTTTTGAAAACTAGACACCCAGGGGAATCCAGGATGGGGTGACTTGACTGGCTCTCACCAGGTTCTGTTACCCAGAATCCCTTGCAAACCTAAAAAGTTGTCAAAAAACACATTTTCCTCACTTTTCTGTGGTGGAAAGTTCTGGAATCTGCGTGGATCCACAAAATTCCACTCACCCCGCGTTCCCCAAAGTCTTCCGAGAAAAATGGTACCTCACTTGTGTGGGTAGGCCTCGTGCCCGCGATAGGAAACAGCGCAAAACGCAAAGTGGACACACCACATTTTCACAGTGAAAAATGACCCTTTTTTTGCAAAGTGCCTAGCTGTAGTTTTTTAACCCTAGCTCTGCCGGCACCTAGGGAAACCTAGCAAACCTATACATTTTTAAAAACTAGACACCCAGGGGAATCCAGGATGGGGTGACTTGACTGGCTCTCACCAGGTTCTGTACCCAGAATCCCTTGCAAACCTAAACAATTGTAAAAAAAAACACATTTTCCTCACTTTTCTGTGGTGGAAAGTTCTGGAATCTGCGTGGATCCACAAAATTCCACCCACCCCGCGTTCCCCAAAGTCTTCCGAGAAAAATGGTACCTCACTTGTGTGGGTAGTCCTCGTGCCCGCGATAAGAAACAGCACAAAACGCAACGTGGACACACCACATTTTCACAGTGAAAAATGACCCTTTTTTGCAAAGTGCCTAGCTGTAGTTTTTGAACCCTAGCTCTGCCGGCACCTAGGGAAACCTACCAAACCCACACATTTCTGAAAAGTAGGCACCCGGGGGATTCCAGTGAGGTATGTCTTTCGTGGATCCCCCAACGTTTTCTTACCCAGAATCCCCTGCAAATCTGAAATTTAGCTGAAAAAAATCACTTTTTTCACACATTTGTGTGTGGGAAAGTTGTGGCATCACCGGGCTGACACAAATTTCCTACCACCCAGCGTTCCCCCAGGTCTCCCGATATAAATGGTGCCTCACACTGGTGGGAGGCCCAAGTACCCACGACAGGCAAGGGCCCAAAACGTATTGAGGCGACATCAAAATTGCCTATCACAAAACGACCTGGTTTTGCAAGGGGGGTCCCATGATTTTTGGCCCGGGGCTTGGCCGCCACCTAGGGAAACCTACCAAACCCATACATTTCTGAAAACTAGACACCAGGAGGATTCCAGGGAGGTATGGCTTGCGTGGATCCCCCAACGTTTTCTTACCCAGAATCCCCTGCAAACCTGAAATTATGCTGAAAAAAATCACTTTTTTCACACATTTGTGTGTGGGAAAGTTGTGGCATCACCGGGCTGACACAAATTTCCTACCACCCAGCGTTCGCCCAGGTTTCCCGATAAAAATGGTGCCTCACTCGGGTGGGAGGCCCAAGTACCCGCGACAGGCAAGGACCCAAAACGTATTGAGGCGACATCAAAATTGCCTATCACAAAACAACCTGGTTTTGCAAGGGGGGTCCCATGACTTTTTGGCCCGGGGCTCGGCGGCCACCTAGGTAAACCTACCAAACCCACACATTTCTGAAAACTAGACACCCGGGGATTCCAGGGAGGTATGGCTTGCATGGATCCCCCAACATTTTCTTACCCAGAATCCCCTGCAAACCTGAACTTTTGCTGAAAAAATCACTTTTTCACACATTTGTGTGTGGGAAAGTTGTGGCATCACCGGGCTGACACAAATTTCCTACCACCCAGCGTTCCCCAGGTCTCCTGATAAAAATGGTGCCTCACTCGGGTGGGACAAAAGGGGGATGATGGACGGAACGCTTGAGCCAATCAAACACTCACCCCCAGTCAACTGATCTGGGTTTAATCCATCATCATTCTTTAGCTCACTCCACCACCCCAGTTCAGACATGGCCATATGCAAATCAGTCTGACCCTGTGCCGCATGGGAACAGTCCAGCCCGAACTGCCAAGCCATGTCTTCCCTGGACCGGAAACAAGCATCCTAGGACCGGTTTCTGGCATTTCAGCCGTCATCAGCCAGGCTTGCTTGAATCCAGTGGCAAAGTGAGCAAGGGACCCACGTCTGGGCATACCCCCGCCAACTTAGGGCGACCAAAGCGATACAAAAGGGGGATGATGGACGGAACGCTTGAGCCAATCAAACACTCACCCCCAGTCAACTGATCTGGGTTTAATCCATCATCATTCTTTAGCTCACTCCACCACCCCAGTTCAGACATGGCCATATGAGTGTTTGATTGGCTCAAACGTTCCGTCCATCATCCCCCTTTTGTATCACTCGGGTGGGAGGCCCAAGTACCCGCGACAGGCAAGGGCCCAAAATGTATTGAGGCGAAATCAAAATTGCCTATCACAAAACGACCTGGTTTTGCAAGGGGGGTCCCATGACTTTTTAGCCCGGGGCTCGGCGGCCACCTAGGGAAACCTATCAAACCCACACAATTCTGAAAACTAGACACCCGGGGGATTCCAGGGAGGTATGGCTTGCATGGATCCCCCAACATTTTCTTACCCAGAATCCCCTGCAAACCTGAACTTTTGCTGAAAAAAATCCCTTTTTTTCACACATTTGTGTGTGGGAAAGTTGTGGCATCACCGGGCTGACACAAATTTCCTACCACCCAGCATTCCCCCAGGTCTCCTGATAAAAATGGTGCCTCACTCGGGTGGGAGGCCCAAGTACCCGCAACAGGCAAGGGCCCAAAACGAATTGAGGCGACATCTAAATTGCCTATCACAAAACAACCTGGTTTTGCAAGGGGGTCCCATTATTTTTTAGCCCGGGGCTCGGCGGCCACCTAGGGAAACCTACCAAACCCACACATTTCTGAAAACTAGACACCCGGGGGATTCCAGGGAGGTATGGCTTGCGTGGATCCTCCAACGTTTTCTTACCCAGAATCCCCTGCAAACCTGAAATCTTGCTGAAAAAATCACTCTTTTCACACATTTGTGTGTGGGAAAGTTGTGGCATCACTGGGCTGACACAAAGTTCCTACTACCCAGCGTTCCCCCAGGTCTCCCGATAAAAATGGTTCCTCACTCGGGTGGGAGGCCCAAGTACCCGCGACAGGCAAGGGCCCAAAACGTATTGAGGCGACATCAAAATTGCCTATCACAAAACGACCTGGTTTTGCAAGGGGGGTCCCATGACTTTTTGGCCCGGGGCTCGGCGGCCACCTAGGGAAACCTACCAAACCCACACATTTCTGAAAAGTAGACACCCGGGGAATTCCAGGGAGGTATGGCTTGCGTGGATCCCCCACCTGCCCCCCAGGGGGGCAGAAAGTCCACTAGACGCCAGGGAGTTTTTTGGGCAAATTTTAATTAGGGTGGCGGCTGCCCAAAACGGGCATGCCAATGCCCCAACCCTAATTTAAATTTACCCCAAAAAATCCCTGGCGTCTAGTGGGCTTTTTGCCCCCAGGGGGGGCAGGAAGGCTGTCATTTTTGCGGGGTGGGGGCATGGGCATGCCCATTTTGGGCAGCTCCCACCCTAATTCAAATTTGCCCCAAAAAAATCCCTGGCGACTAGTGGGCTTTTTGCCCCCCCCCGGCATGGCAGATTGGGGGCTAATGCCCCCATCTGCCTCCCAGGGGGGGCAGGGCAGAAAGTCCACTAGACGCCAGGGATTTTGGGCAAATTTTAATTAGGTGGGGCTGCCCAAAGCGGGCATGCCAATGCCCCCACCCTAATTAAAATTTGCCCAAAAAAATCCCTGGTGTCTAGTGGGCTTTTTGCCCCCGGGGGCATATTGGGGGCTACTGCTCCCATCTGCCCCCAGGGGGGCAGGAAGGCTGTTATTTTTGTGGGGGAGGGGGTGGGGGCATTGGCATGCCCGTTTTGGGAGCCCCCACCCTAATTCAAATTTGCCCCAAAAAAATCCCTGGCGTCTAGTGGGCTATTTGCTCCCCCCCCGGCAGGGCAGATTTTGGGCTAATGCCCCCATCTGCCCCCCAGGGGGGGCAGAAAGTCCACTAGATGCCAGGGAGTTTTTTGGGCATGCCAATGCCCCCACCCTAATTAAAATTTGCCCATAAAATCCCTGGCGGCTACTGGGCTAATGCCCCCAGCTGCCCCCCAGGGGGGGCAGAAAGGCTGTCATTTTTGCGGGGTGGGTGGGGTCATGGGCATGCCCATATTGGGCAGCCCCCACCACAAATTATAATTAAAAAACAAAATCCCTGGTGTATAGTGGCCTTTTTGCCCCTCGGGGGGCAGAAAGGCTGTAAATTTTGTGGGGTGGGGGCATGGACATGCCCTTTATGGGCAGCCCCCACCCTAATAAATTATGCGGCATAAGAAAATATCCCTGGGGTCTAGTGGGATTTTTGCCCCCTGGGGGGCAGATTGGGGGCTACTGCCCCCATCTGCCCCCAGGGGGGCAAAAAGACTAAATCACACCAAAAGAAAATTGGGGAGCCAAAGCCCTTGCCCAAGGGGCCGCTCCCCCTCCCTGGTGTCTAGTGGGTGGATCCCTGCTTGGGGATCGCCCTCCTGGGGCGATCCCAAGCAAGGATCCACTGGGGAGGAGTACCATTGGAAAGGGGAGATTCTCCCTTTCCAATGATACCTCTCCCGTCTTTCTACGTGCCCGGGGGCTGAGATAGCCCCTGAGCACATAGAAAGTGAAACTGAAATGAGCCTAAAGGCTCATTTCAGTTTCGATTTCTGTGCAATGAGGACAGCGCGACGTGCACGCTGATCCTCATGGCACAGAAACCAGGGAGGGGGCCTCGGGAGATGGGGAAGCTCTTCCCCAGCTCCCAAGGTCAAAGGGGTGAAATAGAAATCCCTCTGCTGTCTGCAGCAGAGGGATTTCGTGCCCCTGGCCTCATGACGGAATGGTTCCGTCATGAGCACAGGGGCACCGATGCTCATGAAGGAACCATTCCATCATGAGCATCGAAGGGGTTAAGATCTGGTTTTCGAAACAAAAGTGATCAGTAGAAAGAATATATTTATGGCATTATGTATATTTTTTCAATGCTGTTTGTCAGTACCAAAAAGATAGAATTCGTGCATGCTTCTTTGCAGTCTGAGTCACAGCATTTTTTTTTTTTTTAAATCTTACTTACATTATACTGATGCTAATATTATTTAGCAAAAATTACTAAATGCTATTTGGTGTGCTTTATTTCGCAGCGTGTATTCTGCTTTTATTCTTCACATGCTTGCAAATGAAATGAAGGAGCAAGCACCAAGGTGTTCATTGGTTTGTGGGAAGGGTGATGGTGTGACCACACTGTACCCATAGGGGCTTATTTACAAGCACATTGCGCCGCCGGTGAGTACATTTTATTGACGCACCGGCAGCACAATGGGCTTCTCTACATTTACAAGGCCATGTAAAGTTACCCTGCATGACTTTTCATGACCTTGTGAATAGGTTTCCCTTTCTCGTAAAAGTCTACATGAAAGGGACGTTCCATGGGTGTTGCTGTGGGTGTTCCCACGCAACAACCATGGAACTTGACGCATTCCCAGATTTGCAACATTTTGTAATCCTGGGAATGCGTCAGAATCCTACGCCTCCCCAGTAAGGAGGTGCAATGAGGCGAAATACTTTTCTTCTCATTTTTATCTCTTTCTTTGCGTGCTGCATTTTTCAGCACTCAGAGAAAAAGAAAATGCCTTTAATGATTGTTTTTGTGCTGGAAGGTGTCGCTTCCTGCACAAAAACAATCATCCCCTCAGCGCAGGCCCCTTGCGAAATGGTGCAAGGGTATCTGCGCTGGCGCACGGCTGCTGTTTGTGCACCGGCGCAGGGGAGAAGGACAGGAATGTGCCATATCTTGTAGATACGGTGCATTCCTGCCCTTTTATTTTTACGCAATGCAGCGCAGCAGGAAGGTATGCTGCGCTGCCATGCGTCAAAATATTGTAAATGAGGCCCTTAGTACCTTATCTCTCAATAGTCATGGAACTCCTCGGGGACTTACAATATCCGTAAAATGTATGGCAGTTGGTACTTTATCCACTGCTTCATATTATAAAATTAAATTAGGCGCCACAAAAGTTCAATATCTTTTGTGGGTCTGTGCTAGATATTCAAATTGTTTCTACTTTATGTTCATGTTTGTTTATTCTTATCAAGTGCTTGTTCACCTGAGGGAATCTTGACTCTCGGAAATTAATGATCTGAAAATTTCATGGGAAAATGTGCTACTCTTTAGAGGGTTAAGAAAAGTTTTTGAAGCTTTGCAAAATTTCATATTAGGCTGTCTGCGCAGACCAAAGGGAAGGCAAGTCAAAGGTGAGATACAGCCCATCAGACTGGCTATCTTCACTTTGGGAACCTGAAGTAGAAACTGATACTGAGATCTAAGCATCCGTGAGGGGTGACATAATTAAAAAGCAGTGTAAGAGGAGTGTCACATTTGACATATGATGTTTTGTGGACCAAACAGCAGTATTAAACAGTATTCTCTGCTCGATTGGCAGCCAGTATAAGGTATCTAGGGCTTAGGTCAAGCGTTCAGCTGTTGGTAGGGCGGTAACTAATTTGTCTGCTGAACTTTGAACTAAGTGCAGGGGGCAGTAGAGGGAGTCCTATTAATCAAGATATAAGGTGTTGCATTAATCGAGCCGGGAAGAAACAATAGTGTTAACGATTTGCACTTTAAGCTGAAAAGAAAAAAGATTCCAGATTCTTCTCATAATGCGAAGATTCTAAAAATGAAAAAATAGTCACAGTTTAATCTGATTTTCAGCTGACCCTGGTCCACCAAATTGGACCCCAAGAGTTTCAATGCAATCTACAGAGGAAGGACAATCCCCTAGAACTTGGGAACAGAAAGAGAGATGCCAAAAAGGACATGGTGTAAAGGATGCAATATATGTGTCTTTTCATCATTCATCTTCAATTAATTACAGCTCATCGAAGCTTTTACTTCTGTAAGACACTGCTGTAAGTTCCCTGCGCTGGCCCTTAAGTGGCTTGTAATCATTACTATGACGTGGGTATCATCTTCATACAAGAACACGGTATAACTAAACAATTATAATAGCAAAGCCAGCGGAAAAACATATACATCTGAAATTGGTGGAGACAAGATAGAGCCTTGAAGTACTTCATGAGCAAGCTTCTGTTCTTTTCAAGAAAGACTCTAAGGGCCATATTCTCAAGAATGAGCGATAACTATCGCCAAACTAGGTTAACGCAATTTTACATAACTCCGTCTATCGCGGGAAACCAACGCCGTGTTAATGGCGTATTCTCAACACGCCGGCAACAGGCGATAGTATCCCGGTAACGCGTCAAATGTCCGTGTTAAACTTACCGTGACGCCGACAAAAAATGAAACCCGAACGTGAAAAAAGTTGCGATGGGCACAACAGCGATACAAATATCAGCGATAATCAGCGCCAGGCTTGCTATTCCCACGTCAGGCGGGAAAATTCACAATAAAAGCTGCAAAAAAATAAAATAAAAAAACCCAAACACCTGAGAAGCACCATGGAGGAAGCTGGAGCAACTACAGAGGCCAACCAGAGCCCCACAAAGCCCCCGGAAGACCAGCCAGGGACCTCAGGGAAGGAGAAGAAGAAGAGGAACCCGCGATTCAGTCCGCAGGAAAACAAGATCCTGATTACGGAGGTGATCGAACACCACCAACAACTGTTCATCACCTCCACTGTGTCATTGGCAACTAAAAATGCAATATGGCAGTCCATCTTGGCCAAGGTGAATGCAGTCGGAGTGAAGAGAAAGGAAGTGGACGACTGCAAGAAGCGCTGGAATGATATGCAGCGCAAAACCAAGCTGAAACTCGCTAACAACCGGAAAGCAGCAATGCAGACTGGAGGTGGGAGTCCAGCGCCACAGTAGGAGCTGGATGAGATGGAGGAAATGGTGTCCACAGTCATCAGTGGGGAGACGGTGGCAGGAGTTGGGGGACCGGACACTGCTCAACATGACCTGACCCAACAGCAACAGGGTGAGTAACGACCAGGGACTGGGGGGATGGGGGGAGATGGGCACAATGGCACACATGCACAATTAAGTATAGCACAGTGCACACCCACAATGACTCTGGATCATGTCCCTGATATCCTTGGCATACTGCAGCACACATAGAAACAGCAAGTAGGCCCCCGTCGACAATGTGCCCAGAGGGGGCCCTCCCCACACATCACCAATCTCACAACAAACCCATGCACATGTGCTGAACCCAGCAAAGCTGAGGGTCCATGAGCCACACTGACAATGCAAGTGACACTGCATGACGATTGGCATGGCTGCAGTCCAATTATCATGACATGGTACACGCCACGACACTGAGGTGGCTGAGTGTGGACCACATCCGTAAAGGAGCAGGTCACACCCTGACACATCCACGTGCACAAACAACCCCTGACGTCAACAAGACATCTGCGGACAAACCATGCCCAAGAGTCCCAACTCCCACCAAGAGCCCAATATACCCAAGTCTGCAACATCTCCGCACTGTATGAGCACAGAAGTGAAAAGCACACCGCCTGAAAGGGTTAAGGGCCAGCAAAATCAGGGCTGCAGGGGTGACTCTCCCACAATGCAGCACACACACATAAGAATCAGAGCACATCAACATTGACAACAATGTGGTACAAACTGCAACACTTTCACAACAGAACAGAGGACACAACTGCTGCCGCTTGTGTGTAGAAACTGGCCAATCACATTTGGCATAGCAGGAAACTGTGAGATGATAATGTACAAGTACAACCTCACATCCCTGACAGTGTAGAAATGTCCACTGTCCCGCATCAAATAGGCATCTCCTCCCAAACATTCACAATGTACATTGTCATGCAGTCTGCCTGTAAACTTGTCCAATGCGTGAACATACATGGAACACACTGTTAAACTGCATCTCCCCTTTACATTCAGAGGGAGAATCAACACCTCCTGCAGAGCAGACCGTACATCTCTTCACTGATGATGAAGAGGACCTCCACACCATCGACACTGACGCCCTCCAACAGCTCATGGACACCCTCAGCACCCCACCCCCAGGAGCAGGGCAGCCCAGCTGCATCGAGGAGACCCCACCCCCTGCACAGACCACACAGCAGGAAGCACCCACCACCACGGCTGTCTCCCAGGACCCCCACGACCAACACATGGCATTCCAATGCCGTGTGTTAGAGGGCCAGAAGGAGATGGCTGATCAGGTGCGGGTGGGGTTCGACCTCATGGCAGCCAAACTAGATGCCATACGTGGGTCTCTAAGTCCCATCAGGGACCACTTACAGTCCCTAACGGACACCCACAGTCCTCTCCATGCTCTCCAACAAGCCACGGCTTACATCGCTGGAGTCATGACTCTGAGACAAGAACAACTGTCTAGTCAGAGTGGCCCCAGAGATGTCAGCCGGGAGTTGGGACACATGCGGAGGATCATGGAGAACATGGAGCGGATGCAGGAGGAAAGAATGGCTGCCACGGCTGCACACCAGCGAGATGTAGCTGGGATCTTCCATGCCCTGCAGATCCTCATCATGGCATTGTTGCCACAAGGCCTGGTGCAGATGAATGCTGCTGCTACTACTCCATCCACATCTCCGCCCCCTGATGTGTCAGTGCCTCACAGTGCGGCAGACATTCCACCTCCGGCCCCTGATGTGGCACTACCACACAGTGTGGCAGACATTCCACCTCCGGCCCCTGATGTGTCAGTGCCACACAGTGCTGCAGACAATACACCACCACCCACATGTGAGGAACATCACACATCAGAGGACGATGATGTGGATGATTCTGCCATTCTGGTAAGAAGGAAGCGGTAGCATTCATCTCCGCCATATGGCCTGTTTCAGCTTGGTTCTGCCCTCTGCATCATGCACTGGAATAACACCTTCCACTGTCCCCTGATACACTCTGTGACACTCACCTTGGCCCTCGACATGGACTGCCATATTTGGTTTGGTTACCAATGACACAGCAATCAGACTGGGGACTGAACTCTTCCTCTTCCGATGAACTTGTCAATCCCTAAAGGACTCTGGCTGGCCCTCCAAGGGGCAACAATGTAAAGTGGGGTTTGCATGGCCATGTACTGGTCCAGCTTCAACACTCCACCGAATGCGATTAAAACATTCTAATTCACACAGATGTGTCATGTCTATGATCAAGCACGTATGCGATTGAGGCTAGGCCTTTGGCTTATGCTGCGGCAATGAAGATACACACACAACAGTTGGCATGTATGAGCCAAGACCCCATGCTACATTGCCAATTAAGGGCCGGGTGGCGCCAACACTACAACAGAGACACACGCCATAGTTACTATTGTGGCCAGCCCAGAACTGAACCATGCCCTGAGCCCAGAACTGAACCACGCCCAGAGACCCAGGCCATTTCTTCACACTCCTCACACGCCTCTGCGTGCGCCGCCGCAGCGGCGCTGGGATGTCGTGCGCTTCGGAGTACATCTCCAGACATTCCACCCAGGCTTTCCAGCGGCCTGCCTGGGATGGGGGTCGCCCGGTAATTGTGAAGGGCTCCAGTGGCGTTACTGAGGACATGCTGTTGGCTGCTGGAGGCGGACTTGTGGGGTAGCCCCACGGGACGATGACTTGTGGTGCACAGAGGTAGTGGCACCAGAGGCACTGCATCCGGCACGGGCCTACCGCCACATGGCGATGACTTGCGGTGCACTGAGGTAGGCCCACCTGAAGAACTGAGCGGGTGTGCAGCCTGCGATGATGCAGTAGGCCTGGAGGGGTGGACTGGAATGGATTTATTTGAGACCTGCTGGACCGCAGTGTAGGCCGGAGGGAGCAGTCAGCACACACAGAAGTCTGCGGTTCGGTGCCGCAGGGTGCGCTGGGGGCCTGTTGCGCGGAAGCCAGCGATCGGCTGAAGAGGCTGCCAGGCTCACGGTCCTCGGGCTTGTAGATTGCTCCGGCACGTGGTGGGCCCTCTTGGAGACACGCCGGTGGCGGCAGGTGAGCAGTGAGGCCTGGGTGCATGGGAGGGCAATCACCACTGGGCACCGGACTGGTCTGGGGTGCAGTAGGCGCACGGGATCGCGCAGGCACCACCGGTCACAGCGGCGGCCTCGTGGCAGGGTGAGGGGTGCCTCCCCAGCTGACACGCCCCTGCAGGCAATGACGAGATGTGCACCAGGTGGCGTGTGACGTAGCCACCTCGTCGCCAGTGTAAATTTGGCCGTTGGAAGTGGTCGGCCACGTGTGTGTAGGCCTATGGTCAGGATATGGCGGACACAGAGACACACGCAGAAGGTCCGCTGTCTTGTTCTGCGCTGCCTTGGTGGTAGTCCAGGGGGGTGGTGGTCCTGGGGGTGGGGGTGGTCCTGGGGGTGGTGGCGGTGGGTATTGTGGCCCTCTTGGGTCTCCAAGCTGCATGATTAGTGGCTCCGTGGCATCTGTTGGTCTTCAGATGTGGCACTGGGCTGGGCTCCCTTTCTACTGCAGGTTTTCATCCTACTTATGACCAGGAAAAAGCAGGTCTTAAGTTCCTGCTGCTAACGTACCTTATCGCCTGTTTTTGGGCCGCATTGCCGATCTGGCTGGTCATTGAGAATATCGCGAAGTGGTGTTTTTGTGAGTTTTTGCACAGGAACGCCTACTCTGCATATCATTAGCGTTAGTTGTCGCTGTCAGCCTTGACAATGTTTTTAGCGGCAGCTATCGCAGGAAAACTGACGATGTAGGCTGTTAGCGCAGGCTTGTGAATAGGGCGATGAATCTATCGCCACTTTTGTGGCGGTAAAGTGCCGCTAAATTGGCGATGAGTTCTTGAGAATATCCCCCTAAGGCTGTTTAGCCTGTGTATGCGGATCCAATGGTTACCATGTCAAATGTTGCCAATGTGACTGTCCAGCAAGATAAGGGCAGCCCTCTGGGACAAGATGGCAGAACGTCTGAGTTCATCAACTGAAGCCACTATCACATTTTCTGTTCTGCTCCCAACAAAGCTCAGAAGTTGAATATATGTTACTTTTTTGAGAAGTCTGGATAGGTATGTTAGATGCAAGAATATTTCGCAAGGAATGCAGGTCCTAAGGTTTATTTCTTCAAAATTGGAGCAACAATCGTAGATTTCCAGTTGGCTGGCATGAAACCAGTAGCCAGAGAAGAGTTGATAGTAGCCCTCACAGCCCCTCCTTCTTCTAATAAGTCATCTTTGTAAATGTGGGCAGGAAGGATGCCTGTGGGAAAACAAGAAAGGCGACTAGTCACCAGTTGGGTAAACTCGTCTTTAGTCAGATATGAAAAAGACAACAGCACAGCTACTGTATATGATGGAATTAATGGAGTTCTCATATATAATCAAAATACCAAGTTTTTGGATATCTATGGATTTAATGGCGGTATCAATTTTGTAGTAAAGTAATCCACGAATTAATTCACATCTTCTCATTGATCTGGGTGCTTCAGAAAGATGGGGAAGGGGGTCACTAATTTCCCTTATGATAGCAAATATCATAACAGATTTGTAAGGAGCGTTACATGTTTTCTCGCCATAATAAGCTGCTTTGTTGTTCTTCATTGCAGTGCATAGCCTGAAGTTCTTTCTTCAACATCCCAAGGCCGTGAATATACTAAGGTTGATTCTTCCTTTGTTTCCTCATCTGAACCTAGAAAAGAGAAGCAGTTACATTCGAGTAATAGTATGATTGTAGCAAGATTTAATTGATGAGGTTGGCTGAACCAGATAAGTTAAAAGAGAAGCAGAGTCAGAAAAAAATGTATCAGTTGATTCCTTACACCCATTTCAAAACTGTATACAGTTCACGAATATGCAAGTTGCTGGTGTCAAGGCATTGTTAAAAAAATAAAAAGGAAGACCAAAGTGATCAGTCCAAGGAAAATCAATAGGCATAAGAGTAAAACAGGTCAGAGACTTAGTACAAACTATTAAAAAAAGAAGGATAAAGAGCCTATGTCCAGCACTCGGTGCTCTCCAAATGATGGTTACCCTACTATAATTACATATGTTACTATTATAAAAATCCTACAAGAGGTACCTAAGGGAATCGATAATGCATTTCCAAATTCTCAAAATGTATTTTATTTAATATAATATATCAAACTCATTAATAGCAAACCAATGTTTGTCTTATCAGCAACATGTAATAAATATTTGAATCACTTTTTTACTTTTTCTGTCAGTTATATTTTCAAACCAATGTTTATATAATCATCAGCATGTAAGAGATATTTTAATTCCATTTATCATTATTCTTTGAGTAACATTACATGTATGAATTTGATTAAGAAAGAAACAATATTGTACATAAATAACTAAAGGAATAAACACAAAACAGCCAATGTGTGTTTAGAGACAACCGACACTTTTTCAAGGCAAATAGTTGGAAAAACAGCACAAATTAATTGCAAAATAGTCAGTCATATGATTCACATAAGTGTTCAAAATGTTTCAAGGTAACATATTTTCTGCACTGTCCTTAATAATTATTGAGTTCCTGCATTTAACCCCTTCGCTGCTAGGCCTTTTCCCCTCCTGTGCTAAGCCTTTTTTTGGCTATTTGGGGTAGTTCGCGCTTAGGCCCCTGTAACTTTTTGACCACATAACGTATCCACGCCAAATTTGCGTCCTTTTTTCCAACATCATGGGGATTCTAAAGGTACCCAGGGTTTGTGGATTCCCCTGGAGGGGACCCAGAAATTAGCCAAAATACAGCTAAATTTTGGTTTTTGGGGACAAATGCGAAAAAGGGCTACAGATGAAAGCGTCTGGTTTTTCCCTGCAAATGGCATCAAAAAGGGGTTGTGGTGCTGAAATCACCATCTTCCCAGCTTTCAGGGACAAGCAGACTTTTGTCAGAAAACCAACATTTTCTACACAGTTTTGGCATTTTTCTGGGACATAGTCTATTTTTGCTATTTTTTGTGCTTTCAACCTCCTTCCAGTTAATGGTAGAAATGGGTATGAAAGCAATAATGGATCGTGGAAAGCCATACATTTCTGAAAAGTAGACAAAATTCTGAATTCAGCAAGGGGTCATTTGTGTAGATCCTTCAAGTTTTCTTTATAGAAACAAACAGTTAAATATAGGAAAAATTGAAAATTAGTTGAAAAAATCAGCCATTTGTGTCAACGTTCTCACCTGTAACTTCTTCTAATTATGACAGCTATTTGAAAGCAATATACTGTTACATCCGCTGGACCTTTCTGGTTGTGGTGATATATAGGACTTGTAGGTTCACTGTAGGAAGGTGGAATCTGACTATATGGTTGCCCCCACTTTTTTGATGGTGTTTTGCTGGTTTATGACTTAGTTGGACTGGGATCCTGCTATTCAGGGCCCCAGTCTATCTGCTTTCTCTGTAAAATGGTTTCCATGTGCCTTAGGCACATCTCTGATTGGAATCTGGAGTGCCCTTATAAGTCCCTAGTATATGGTATACTATGTACCAAGGGCATAGGTACCTCAGAGGCCTACCCGGGGCTGCAGCACGTATTGTGCCACCCCTGGACGGCCATCCAAACTGACACCACAGGTCTGCTACTGCAGCCTGGGTAAGGTGGTGCATGCACTCCTTACTGTGATATAGGTTACCTATATCACTAAATACATACACACATATAAACCTATAAGTCACTCCTAAGGCAGGCCTTATCAATCCTAAAGGCAGAGTGCATGGTTCCTATGTGAGAGGGTGCCCCTGCATGAGCAGGGCCCCTCTGCAGCGTTCGGAGACCATCTCTGATGCTGTTTGTAGTGCAGCCTGACCATATACTCTTAAGCGCATTATATCCTCGCGGTAAAATGCTAACTTTGGAATGGCTGCACCTAAACATGTTGTGTTTGGTGTCAAACATCTTGGAATACTACCCCCCGCCAATCCTGGCGGCGGGGGTAGCATTCCACCCTTCTAGAGGGAAAGACATGTTAACTCTGGCTTACCCGGTAACTTCTTTCTGAAGCCCTGGCATCACAAAATGGATGCTGCTGCCACAGACACAAGTCTGGCCTCCTGCTGCTGGACGAAACTCCGGCAGAGGAGGCCTGGACAATAGGTTTCCTGTTGCAGGGAGGTGTGACCACCTCCCCAGACAGGATAATGTGTATTGGGGCTGGGTGGGTGCACTCTTAGAGTGCTTTGAAGTCCTGCACTGGGGGAGCAAAAGGCTCCTCTGTGCATATGCCAGTTCAAACCAGCTCAGGGGCTACCTGCCCCTGCTCTGGCGCGAAACTGGACAAAGGGAAGTGGGTGTAGCCACCCCTCCCTTGACCCTCCCATAGGTGGGGTCATAGAGTTAGTCCAACCCCTATTTTTAGAATAAAGGTAGGAACCCAGTCCTTAGGACTTTAGATTATACCTGGACGAAACTCTGACACTGAATCCTGGACCTTCGACGCTCTACGACAAGATTAGAGGACTGAAGAATCTCCCTTGGGGTCAAGGAGTGACTCTCCTGCTTGGCAGGCACCAAAGAAGCATCTGTCCGGTTCGCATTACTGAAGCTCCCGTCGGACGCCGAAGTCATCGCATCACCAGAGGTGGATTCTCAGACTTCCCCGAGGCTACCCTGAGTCCCCAGCAAAGCTGAGGCCCGTGGCTATCGTGGGTGACTTGAGACCGTGACCCCTGGACACCGAGCACATTTGCAAGTGCACCATCTTCTGGGTCTCCCAAGAAGTCGTGCTTTGGGCTCCGAGTAGCCCTAGCCTCCAGCACCACACCTGCACCAAAGATCACTGGCCCCCACTCCACGAGTGTCCTGCAAGCCAGCTCCACGTGCGGCGTCACGAGGCTCCTTCGCGGTCGCTAGCTCGTTGGCTAGTAGCCCTTAACGAAGGCCAATCTTTTTCTTACTTGGCATCCTGGTTGCCCCAGGCCTGCCCTCACTTACCTTCGCTGGGTGAGTTCCACAGACCTTGCTGGTCTGCACCATCGACGATCTACATCTTACTCGAGTCTTGCCGTTGCCAAGGCTTGTTGGGTCCAATCCGGTTGCCGACACCTCAGAACTCGACAGACATCGAGCACCAGCCCGAATCCTGCTCCTGGTCACCGACAACGCCTCCCGGACCTCGTGGCTGAAGAGTCAAGACGACCGTCAACGCACCTGAAGCACTCAACATCGGTGGGCATCTGTCCATCGCCTTCCTGGTCACTGGCTAGTGACCCAGACTCTGTCCCCTCTGCTTTCAGGTTCACCAGAACTCCGATCCACTCTTGGATCCACCCGGACACTTTTCTCTTGGCCGCCAGCAGCACTTTGCAGCAGATCGCCATTCGAATCGACGACGAAACCCGACCCCGAAAGGCACCTATGCACCCGGCTTCCCTGGGTGAGGTAACACGAGTACTCCGGTGCTCCCGTGGGTAGAGACTCTTCAAAGTCCTAGATCTCAAAGGGTTTTGTCCTAGTCCTCTTCTAAGTGTCCCTTTCCTCTATTTTCCCGATCCCGACTTTCTCCATAGAAGTTAACGGCGTATCGCGGTTGTGTATTTACACTACACGCGTCTCCCGTGGGTCCCCTGTGTCACTACCTTGGGTGGTTCCTTGTGGTCCAAGCACTTCTAGAGGCTCTAGGCCTAGTGTCTAGTTCAGTCGTGGTTCGCATACCACTTTATTGGTATATGGTTTGGTACGCCCCTAGGGCCCAAACGTGTATTTGTGCTATTATTGTGATTTAAGATCTTATAACTTATGTATTTCGAACTCTAGCCTCATAAAGAGACTAGAGGGGTGTGTTTAGTAATAAATACATATATTTTGAATATATACCTGGTGTGGTGCTCTTTCATTTGGTCACTCAAGAGATTATAGACTGGTAAAACAAGCTGCTTTACATTCCTTCAAGACTTAGCCTGAAGGCTGCTCTCCATAGCTACCACTAGGATAGCTTTCAATAAGGTTGTCTTTAACCTACCTACCATAAGAGTCGATTTGGACTGGTGCAAGGTGCCCACTATAATTAGTGGACAGCATATGCCAGGCCAACTTCTCACATTGGTGTGCAGCGTGTGGGATTCCAGCTTGCTATTGTTTTACCAGATAATCTCAATTGAATTGATCAACTGAAAACCACTAAAGGTACCTAAGGTACATATAATTTAAGCTTAGAATAACAGTAAGTTCTACTGAACTTAGAGTTGTGTGTTAAGGGATAGCACAACCCTTTCTACAACTCAAGAGAGTTTAGTAGGCCACACTAGAGTAGGTAGTGCATACACCACACCACACTAGTAATGTCTTTAAGGGGAGGATCCAAAGAATCCTTGCAGGAAGCCATTGAGCTTCCACCCTCCAAGTATGATACACTCCCATTCTTGGAATTGAGAGCTTTATGCAACTTGAGAAAAATAAGGACAGGCCAAAGCCCCACCACCCAACACCTCAAGGAGTTGTTGGTGGCTTATGACCTTAGTAAGCCTGTAGGGACTGAAGGGGTAGGAGCTGAGGGTGGGGCAGACGAAGAGGACGAGGCTAGGGGTACCAATACCCCCAGCCCCCCCTCTGAAACTGGCCAGGAGGGTGACAATGACCCTGACCTGGAAAACCCAATCCCTCCTGTGGATGATGATGAGGATAATCAGGATGATGCCCTCTTTGTCCCCCCAGGAAGGATTAAGAGTGTGCCCAGAAGGTCTAGGTCTCCTTCTCAGGAGTCTAACCACTCTGGCACCTCAATAGGGAGCTCTGTCTCATCTCATAGGAGGGAATCCTCTCATGAGAGAAGAAAGAGGCTGGTCCAGTATGAGGAAACTCAGCTGGAAATCAGAAAAAGCAATTGGCTTTAGATAGGGAATCCCTAGATCTCCTTAGAGAGAGAAGAAAGTTGGGACTAGAGTCCCATGGTGGCAGCAATATCCCTAGAGATAGGGAAAGGTCTTATGACCATAGAAACCTAAACAAGATTGTCCCTCCCTACCAGAGTGGGGATGACATCCACAAATGGATAACTGCACTGGAGAGGGCCTGTAAAGTTCAGAAGGTCCCCCAGAGGCAGTGGGCAGCAATCTTGTGGCTCTCCTTTGCAGACAAAGGTAGAGACAAGCTCCTCACTGTAAGAGAAGAGGATGCTGACAATTACACAGTCTTGAAGAGTGCTCTGATAGATGGGTTTGGCCTAACCACTGAACAGTATAGGTTGAAGTTCAGAGACACCCAAAAAGCTCAGACTCAAGACTGGGTTGATTTTGTAGATTGTGCTACAAAGGCTCTGGAAGGTTGGATACATGGCAACAAAGTGCATGACTTTTTAGGATTGTACAATTTGATTATGAGGGAGCAGATCCTTAATAATTGTCAAAACCAGCTTTTGCACCAGTAGCTGGTGGACTCTGATCTGACCTCTCCCCAAGAATTGGGAAAGAAGGCAGACAAATGGGTCAGAACCAGAGTAAAAACTAGAAATCAGGGTGGTGACCAGAAGAAAGATTCTACTAAGTCCCAAGAGAAAGGTGGGGATAAATCTAAGGATAAGTCCCCTACAGGGCCCCAAAATTCCTCTTCTGGGGGTGGGTCCCAAACTCCTTCCTCTCCTGAAAAGAAACCCTATTGCCATGTCTGTAAAAAGCCTGGGCACTGGAAAACTGATCCCAGTTGCCCCAGGATTGGCAATAAACAAAATGTTCCTCCCACAACTACTACCACCCCTCCTGGTACTACCAGTAGTAATCCTCCAGTTGGGAGTAGTGCACCCAAAAAGTTGGGTGCTTTTGCAAGAGGAACAGAGGTGGGCCCTAGTTTAGACAGGGACCCCTCAACAGACTCCTCTGACTCTGATGGTGGTATAGGATTTGCCACCTTTACCATGGGTCCCATAGCATTGGGCAGGTACAGATTGGAGCCAATAATTAATGGTCAGAAAGCTGTGGCATTTAGGGACACAGGGGCTAGTGTCACCATGGTGGCAGGGAAACTAGTCCCCCTCACCAGCTTTTACCTGAGTTTAAATACCAGGTGACCAACATTGATGGTGTCAGAACAGATCACCCCAAGGCCATAGTCAATCACAGCTGGGAGGGGGTCACAGGCCCAAAAAGAGTGGCAGTGTCCCCAACCCTACCTGTAGATTGCCTGATGGGCAATGATTTGGAAATTTCAGCCTGGGCTGAAGTTGAACACCAAACCCATCTTAGGATGTTGGGCGTCCCTGCAAGGTTAGTGGGGCTGTGATGGCCACAGCCCCAGCCCAAGAATTTGGAGAGATGGAGCCTGAAAGAATGGCCCACTCTCCCCCAAAAGAGAGCACAAGGGTTGAAGAAAAGTCTTCTTCCCTCCAGACAGTAGGTAAGGGTCAGCCTCCTCAGGGAACTGACCCCACCCCTAGTGAAGGAACTGCCCCAGAGGTAGTCAGGCCTGGCCACACCCCTGATGGCAGAGGACCCTTCCAAGGTGGGACCCAGTCTGGAGCAGGTAACCTGCCCCTCTCTACCCTGCCTCAGCCAGCCCAGGGCTGCAGAGGTCAGGGAGGCCAGTGGACCCCCCAGGGCCCCCTGTCCAGAGGAAGCCCCCATCAGCAGATTAGGGGCACCCAGTCTAGTAGCCCTAGCCAGGTGAAAATTCCTCTACACACTGATGGATCCCCCATACCTTTATGTAGGGACCTCCCCCAGAAGGACTCTGGTAGGCAAGGGCAAACCTGGGACCAGAAGGTTCCAAACCTGCCATGTCCCTCCAGTAGTCCATCCAAAGGGACCCAACCCCCAGCTGTAGGCAGCCAAAGGTTGACCCTTAGAGCAAAGTGCAACTCAGTCATGGAAAGACAGGCATACATGGTGACCAGTGATCTGAGGAAGCTGAGGCCAACATTCCTAGGGCCTCACTTCCCTACTCAGCCACCTCACCAGCCTTGTACTTTACCTAAGCACACCACAGGTAGTGATGCCCCATGGTGGAGACCCTCTCATACCCTTAGGGTGAGGGATTGCTTAGTGGACCATAAGACAGGGGGCAACCATGCTAGTGCAGGTGCTTCCTTATATGACCACTTAGTCAATGAAGGCTCAACTGGCCAAGGTTAGCCTTATCTCCTTTCGTTTGGGGGGTTATGTAGGAAGGTGGAATCTGACTATATGGTTGCCCCCACTTTTTGATGGTGTTTTGCTGGTTTATGACTTAGTTGGACTGGGATCCTGCTATTCAGGGCCCCAGTCTATCTGCTTTCTCTGTAAAATGGTTTCCATGTGCCTTAGGCACATCTCTGATTGGAATCTGGAGTGCCCTTATAAGTCCCTAGTATATGGTATATATGTACCAAGGGCATAGGTACCTCAGAGGCCTACCCGGGGCTGCAGCACGTATTGTGCCACCCCTGGACGGCCATCCAAACTGACACCACAGGTCTGCTACTGCAGCCTGGGTAAGGTGGTGCATGCACCCCTTACTGTGATATAGGTTACCTATATCACTAAATACATACACACATATAAACCTATAAGTCACTCCTAAGGCAGGCCTTATCAATCCTAAAGGCAGAGTGCATGGTTCCTATGTGAGAGGGTGCCCCTGCATGAGCAGGGCCCCTCTGCAGCGTTCGGAGACCATCTCTGATGCTGTTTGTAGTGCAGCCTGACCATATACTCTTAAGCGCATTATATCCTCGCGGTAAAATGCTAACTTTGGAATGGCTGCACCTAAACATGTCGTGTTTGGTGTCAAACATCTTGGAATACTACCCCTCCGCCAATCCTGGCGGCGGGGGTAGCATTCCACCCTTCTAGAGGGAAAGACATGTTAACTCTGGCTTACCCGGTAACTTCTTTCTGAAGCCCTGGCATCACAAAATGGATGCTGCTGCCACAGACACAAGTCTGGCCTCCTGCTGCTGGACGAAACTCCGGCAGGGGAGGCCTGGACAATAGGTTTCCTGTTGCAGGGAGGTGTGACCACCTCCCCAGACAGGATAATGTGTATTGGGGCTGGGTGGGTGCACTCTTAGAGTGCTTTGAAGTCCTGCACTGGGGGAGCAAAAGGCTCCTCTGTGCATATGCCAGTTCAAACCAGCTCAGGGGCTACCTGCCCCTGCTCTGGTGCGAAACTGGACAAAGGGAAGTGGGTGTAGCCACCCCTCCCTTGACCCTCCCATAGGTGGGGTCATAGAGTTAGTCCAACCCCTATTTTTAGAATAAAGGTAGGAACCCAGTCCTTAGGACTTTAGATTATACCTGGACGAAACTCTGACACTGAATCCTGGACCTTCGACGCTCTACGACAAGATTAGAGGACTGAAGAATCTCCCTTGGGGTCAAGGAGTGACTCCCCTGCTTGGCAGGCACCAAAGAAGCATCTGTCTGGTTCGCATTACTGAAGCTCCCGTCGGACGCCGAAGTCATCGCATCACCAGAGGTGGATTCTCAGACTTCCCCGAGGCTACCCTGAGTCCCCAGCAAAGCTGAGGCCCGTGGCTATCGTGGGTGACTTGAGACCGTGACCCCTGGACACCGAGCACATTTGCAAGTGCACCATCTTCTGGGTCTCCCAAGAAGTCATGCTTAGGGCTCCGAGTAGCCCTAGCCTCCAGCACCACCTGCACCGAAGATCACTGGCCCCCACTCCACGAGTGTCCTGCAAGCCAGCTCCACGTGCGGCGTCACGAGGCTCCTTCGCGGTCGCTAGCCCGTTGGCTAGTAGCCCTTAACGAAGGCCAATCTTTTTCTTACTTGGCATCCTGGTTGCTCCAGGCCTGCCCTCACTTACCCTCGCTGGGTGAGTTCCACAGACCTTGCTGGTCTGCACCATCAACGATCTACATCTTACTCGAGACTTGCCGTTGCCAAGGCTTGTTGGGTCCAATCCGGTCGCCGACACCTCAGCACTCGACAGACATTGAGCACCAGCCCGAATCCTGCTCCTGGTCGCCGACAACGCCTCCCGGACCTCGTGGCTGAAGAGTCAAGACGACCGTCAACGCACCTGAAGCACTCGACATCGGTGGGCATCTGTCCATCGCCTTCCTGGTCACTGGCTAGTGACCCAGACTCTGTCCCCTCTGCTTTCAGGTTCACCAGAACTCCGATCCACTCTTGGATCCACCCGGACACTTTTCTCTTGGCCGCCAGCAGCACTTTGCAGCAGATCGCCATTCGAATCGACGACGAAACCCGACCCCGAAAGGCACCTATGCACCCGGCTTCCCTGGGTGAGGTAACACGAGTACTCCGGTGCTCCCTTGGGTAGAGACTCTTCAAAGTCCTAGATCTCAAAGGGTTTTGTCCTAGTCCTCTTCTAAGTGTCCCTTTCCTCTATTTTCCCGATCCCGACTTTCTCCATAGAAGTTAACGGCGTATCGCGGTTGTGTATTTACACTACACGCGTCTCCCGTGGGTCCCCTGTGTCACTACCTTGGGTGGTTCCTTGTGGTCCAAGCACTTCTAGAGGCTCTAGGCCTAGTGTCTAGTTCAGTCGTGGTTCGCATACCACTTTATTGGTATATGGTTTGGTACGCCCCTAGGGCCCAAACGTGTATTTGTGCTATTATTGTGATTTAAGATCTTATAACTTATGTACTTCGAACTCTAGCCTCATAAAGAGACTAGAGGGGTGTGTTTAGTAATAAATACATATATTTTGAATATATACCTGGTGTGGTGCTCTTTCATTTGGTCACTCAAGAGATTATAGACTGGTAAAACAAGCTGCTTTACATTCCTTCAAGACTTAGCCTGAAGGCTGCTCTCCACAGCTACCACTAGGATAGCTTTCAATAAGGTTGTCTTTAACCTACCTACCATAAGAGTCGATTTGGACTGGTGCAAGGTGCCCACTATAAGTAGTGGACAGCATATGCCAGGCCAACTTCTCACATTCACCAAGAACCCGACGAACCCAGAGCCAATAACTGAGCAGCGTCTTGCAATGGTTTTTTATTATGTACCGGGTATATAGCAATTATTCTGGGAAAATATATACATGGAAAAATCGGTATGAAAGACACCTATGTATTTCTGAAATGGGAACAAAATATAGAGTTTAGAAATAGTAGATATTTGCACATTTCCGAAATTGGGAGTACCCATACTAGCATGAGAATTATAGGACATTTTTCAAAATGACTTCTTTTTACACATTGTCTTTCATTTGGAAGGCAGAAATGCATCAAAAGTCAATAGATAATAACAGTTGCTCTACAATTTTGTGTTACCCTAAGTCTCCCGATAAAAATGGTACCTCACTTGTGTGGGTAGGCCTAGTGCCTGCGACAGGAAACGGCCCAAAACGCAACGTGGACACACCACATTTTCACAGTGAAAAATTACCCCTTTTTGCAAAGTGCCTAGCTGTAGTTTTTGAACCCTAGCTCTGCCGGCACCTAGGGAAACCTAGCAAACTTATACATTTTTGAAAACTAGACACCCAGGGGAATACAGGATGGGGTGACTTGACTGGCTCTCACCAGGTTCTGTTACCCAGAATCCCTTGCAAACCTAAAAAATTGTCAAAAAGACCACATTTTCCTCACTTTTCTGTGGTGAAAAGTTCTGGATTCTGAGTGGATCCACAAACTTCCACCCACCCCGCTTTCCCCAAAGTCTTCCGAGAAAAATGGTACCTCACTTGTGTGGGTAGGCCTAGTGCCCGCAACAGGAAACAGCAAAAAACGCAACGTGGACACACCACATTTTCACAGTGAAAAATGACCCTTTTTTTGCAAAGTGCCTAGCTGTAGTTTTTGAACCCTAGCTCTGCCGGGACCTAGGGAAACCTAGCAAACCTATACATTTTTGAAATCTAGACACCCAGGGGAATCCAGGATGGGGTGACTTGACTGGCCCTCACTAGGTTCTGTTACCCAGAATCCCTTGCAAACCTAAACAATTGTAAAAAAAACCAAATTTTCCTCACTTTTCTGTGGTGGAAAGTTCTGGAATCTGCGTGGATCCACAAAATTCCACACACCCCGCATTCCCCAAAGTCTTCCGAGAAATATGGTACCTCACTTGTGTGGGTAGGCCTAGTGCCCGCGACAGGAAACAGCGCAAAACACAACGTGGACACACCACATTTTCACAGTGAAAAATGACCCTTTTTTGAAAAGTGCTTAGCTGTAGTTTTTGAACCCTAGCTCTGCCAGCACCTAGGGAAACCTAGCAAACCTATACATTTTTGAAATCTAGACACCCAGGGAATCCAGGATGGGGTGACTTGACTAGCTCTCACCAGGTTCTGTTACCCAGAATCCCTTGCAAACCTAAACAATTGTCAAAAAAACCACATTTTCCTCACTTTTCTGTGGTGGAAAGTTCTGGAATCTGCGTGGATCCACAAAATTCCACCCACCCCGCATTCCCCAAAGTCTTCCGAGAAAAATGGTACCTCACTTGTGTGGGTAGGCCTAGTGCCCGCGACAGGAAACAGCGCAAAACACAACGTGGACACACCACATTTTCACAGTGAAAAATGACCCTTTTTTTGCAAAGTGCTTAGCTGTAGTTTTTGAACCCTAGCTCTGCCGGCACCTAGGGAAACCTAGCAAACCTATACATTTTTGAAAACTAGACACCCAGGGGAATCTAGGATGGGGTAACTTGACTGGCTCTCACCAGGTTCTGTTACCCAGATTCCCTTGCAAACCTAAAAAAGTGTAAAAAAAACACATTTTTCTCGCTTTTCTGTGGTGGAAAGTTCTGGAATCTGCATGGATCCACAAAATTCCACCCACCCTGCGTTCCCCAAAGTCTTCTGAGAAAAATGGCACCTCACTTTTGCGGGTAGGCCTAGTGCCCGCGACAGGAAACGGCCCAAAACGCAACGTGGACACACCACATTTTCACAGTGAAAAATTACCCCTTTTTTGCAAAGTGCCTAGCTGTAGTTTTTGAACCCTAGCTCTGCCGGCACCTAGGGAAACCTAGCAAACTTATACATTTTTGAAAACTAGACACCCAGGGGAATACAGGATGGGGTGACTTGACTGGCTCTCACCAGGTTCTGTTACCCAGAATCCCTTGCAAACCTAAAAAATTGTCAAAAAGACCACATTTTCCTCACTTTTCTGTGGTGAAAAGTTCTGGATTCTGAGTGGATCCACAAACTTCTACCCACCCCGCGTTCCCCAAAGTCTTCCAAGAAAAATGGTACCTCACTTGTGTGGGTAGGCCTAGTGCCCGCAACAGGAAACAGCAAAAACGCAACGTGGACACACCACATTTTCACAGTGAAAAATGACCCTTTTTTGCAAAGTGCCTAGCTGTAGTTTTTGAACCCTAGCTCTGCCGGGACCTAGGAAACCTAGCAAACCTATACATTTTTGAAATCTAGACACCCAGGGGAATCCAGGATGGGGTGACTTGACTGGCCCTCACTAGGTTCTGTTACCCAGAATCCCTTGCAAACCTAAACAATTGTCAAAAAACACATTTTCCTCACTTTTCTGTGGTGGAAAGTTCTGGAATCTGCGTGGATCCACAAAATTCCACACACCCCGCATTCCCCAAAGTCTTCCGAGAAATATGGTACCTCACTTGTGTGGGTAGGCCTAGTGCCCGCGACAGGAAACAGCGCAAAACACAACGTGGACACACCACATTTTCACAGTGAAAAATGACCCTTTTTTTGAAAAGTGCTTAGCTGTAGTTTTTGAACCCTAGCTCTGCCAGCACCTAGGGAAACCTAGCAAACCTATACATTTTTGAAATCTAGACACCCAGGGGAATCCAGGATGGGGTGACTTGACTAGCTCTCACCAGGTTCTGTTACCCAGAATCCCTTGCAAACCTAAACAATTGTCAAAAAAACCACATTTTCCTCACTTTTCTGTGGTGGAAAGTTCTGGAATCTGCGTGGATCCACAAAATTCCACCCACCCCGCATTCCCCAAAGTCTTCCGAGAAAAATGGTACCTCACTTGTGTGGGTAGGCCTAGTGCCCGCGACAGGAAACAGCGCAAAACACAACGTGGACACACCACATTTTCACAGTGAAAAATTACCCTTTTTTTTGCAAAGTGCTTAGCTGTAGTTTTTGAACCCTAGCTCTGCCGGCACCTAGGGAAACCTAGCAAACCTATACATTTTTGAAAACTAGACACCCAGGGGAATCGAGGATGGGGTGACTTGACTGGCTCTCACCAGGTTCTGTTACCCAGAATCCCTTGCAAACCTAAAAAGTGTAAAAAAACACATTTTCCTCGCTTTTCTGTGGTGGAAAGTTCTGGAATCTGCATGGATCCACAAAATTCCACCCACCCCGCGTTCCCCAAAGTCTTCTGAGAAAAATGGCACCTCACTTTTGCGGGTAGGCCTAGTGCCCGCGACAGGAAACGACGCAAACGCAACGTGGACACACCCCAATTTCACTGTGAAAAATGACCCTTTTTGGCAAAGTGCCTAGCTGTAGTTTTTGAACCCTAGCTCTGCCGGCACCAAGGGAAACCTACCAAACCCACACATTTCTGAAAAGTAGACACATGGGAGATTCCAGGGAGGTATGGCTTGCGTGGATCCCCCAATGTTTTCTTACCCAGAATCCCCCAGAAACCTGAAATTTTGCTGAAAAAATCACTTTTTCACACATTATTGTGTGGGAAAGTTGTGGCATCACCGGGCTGACACAAATTTCCTACCACCCAGCATTGCCCCAGGTCTCCCGATAAAAATGGTGCCTCACTCGGGTGGGAGGCCCAAGTACCCGTGACATCAAAAATGCCTATCACAAAACGACCTGGTTTTGCAAGAGGGGTCCCATGACTTTTTGGCCCGGGGCTCGGCGGCCACCTAGGGAAACCTACCAAACCCACACATTTCTGAAAAGTAGACACCCGGGGATTCCAGGGAGGTATGGCTTGCGTGGATCCACCAACGTTTTCTTACCCAAAATCCCCTGCAAACCTGAAATTTTGCTGAAAAACTCACTTTTTTCACACATTTTTGTGTGGGAAAGTTGTGGCATCACCGGGCTGACACAAATTTCCTACCACCCAGCGTTCCCCCAGGTCTCCCGATAAAAACGGTGCATCACTCGGGTGGGAGGCCCAAGTACCCGCGACAGGCAAGGGCCCAAAACGTATTGAGGTGACATCAAAATTGCCTATCACAAAACGACCTGGTTTTGCAAGGGGGGGTCCCATGACAAATTGCACACAAAAAATCCCTGGCATTTAGTGGGCTTTCTGCCCCCCCGGGGGGGCAGATTGGGGGCTACTGCCCCCATCTGCCTCCCAGGGGGGGCAGAAAGGCTGTAATGGTGGCTGGGGGTGGGGGCATTGGCGTGCCCATTTCGGGCAGCCTCCACCCTAAAAAAATGCACCAAATAAAAATCCCTGGTGTCTAGTGTGCTTTCTGCCCCCAGGGGGCAGATTCGAGGCTACTCCTCCCATCTGCCCCCAGGGAGGGCAGAAAGACTGAACATTGGCAATTTTTGGGGGAGCAAAGCCCTTGCCCAAGGGGCCGCTCCCCCTCCCTGGTGCCTTAGTGGGTGGATCCCTGCTTGGGGATCACCCTCCTGGAGCGATCCCCAAGCAGGGATCCACTGGGGAGGGATACCATTGGAAAGGGAGATTCTCCCTTTCCAATGATACCTCTCCCATCTTTCTACGTGCTCAGGGGCTGAGATAGCCCCTGAGCACGTAGAAAGTGAAACTGAAATGAGCCTAAAGGCTCATTTTAGTTTCGTTTTCAGTGAAATGAAGTCAGCGCGACGTGCGCGCTGATCTTCATTTCACTGAAAGGGAGGGGGCCTCGGGAGCTGGGAAGCTCTTCCCCAGCTCCCGAGGCTATGGGAGAGAAAGGAAATCCCTCTGCTGTCTGCAGCAGAGGGATTTCGTGCCCCTGGCCTCATGACGGAATGGTTCCGTCATGAGCACAGGGCCACCAATGCTCATGACGGAACCATTCCGTCATGAGCATCGAAGGGGTTAAATAGGATACACACTTAATGTTCTTTAGAAAATCATGCTCTCTATCCCCACATTAGAGTTTTTCTATATCTTAAACAGCAGATATGCATTCATCTTCGGAACAAACATCCAATTTCGATTAAAGTGATCAATAGACCTAAAATACATTCTAAAACAACAAACGTTGTATCAGACTTTATAAGCATTCCAATTACAGCTTTAATAAATTAGCAAACCCATGATACGTTTGGCAGAATGACCGGCTGGACATTGTTTCGCCAGCCCAGAAATTGAAGGAGAAAATATTCTTGCGATTTAGTTTGAAGGAGATGTAAGAAGCAAATTGTTACATTTCATGCTGCTACTGCAATGATTGTCACAGGCATAATTAGATGAAAACAATTTAAAAGTTTAGGAGGCTCATAAAAAAACAGTGACTTACGAATAGTTGTGGTGGAAGACAGTCAGCATGGCCAGGTGCAGGGTGAGGAACTGGCCCAGACAGCCTTGCCCTAGACATGCCTTTTACATGCCTGCTGACAGTCATGCAGCACCTGCCATTATATAGCCCCAATTAGAGTTAGCGGAAAATAACTAGACTACCAGCCAAGATGACATCAGAAAAGTGACTGATGCAGAGAAACCCAAGATGGCGCCCAAAGTTCAGCTGGTCATGTAAAAAACTGGTGAAACAGGTCTATTACTACTTTAAGATCAGTGAAATGAAGCAATAAAAGAGTGATACCCAGTTAACAGGACCACAGAGGTAGACAACACAAAAAAGCATAAGTTATGAGGGTCACCGCCCACCTCAGAAAACTCCACTGGCTCCCCATTCAGAAAAGATGCCAATTCAAACTGTTGACCCACGCATACAAGGATCTACACAACAAAGGGCCTGTTTATATCAACTACTGCCTCATCTTCCACCATCCTTCCAGACAGCTACACTCTGCATCCCTCTACCTCGGTCACACTCCTGCATCCACCACAGCAGAAGTGGGGGACGCTCCTTCTCCTACGCCATGGCCAGGATATGGAGCAACCTCCCCCTGCAGCTACGGACTTCCTCCTCTCTTGTAATTCTGGAGGGTATTCAAAATTTGTCTGTTTGACTGAGCCCTTCAAGCCCCAGCGGCTGGATTCCCTCCGAGTGATTAACTGTGATATAGAAATCCATTGATTGATTGATTGATTGATTGTTAGCCTTGTAAGAAAAATGTCAAAGAGCATATTTCTTTACAGTACATTTCTTTACAGTAACACAATTGTTCAAATCATTGTAAACTATGCAATCCATTACATTTCCTATATTGTTTTAAAGTGCTAGTTTCATTGTTCAAATGAAAGATTGCAGAAATGCATTATTTATTGTTGTTGGGACAGAAATCTTCCCTGCATCAATCAATCAATCAATCAATCAATCAGCACATTTGTAAAGCGCACTACTCACCCGTGAGGGTCTGTAGGCGCTGGGGGGGGAGGGGTGCTGCTACTGCTCGAATAGCCAGGTCTTGAGTAGCCTCCTGAAGGTTAGTAGGTCCTGGGTCTGCCGTAGGAGGATGGGGAGGGTGTTCCAGATCTTGGCAGCGAGGTGGGAGAACGATCTGCCGCCGGTGGTCGTTCTTCGGATGCGGGGGACGGTGGCGAGGGCGAGGTCGGCGGAGCGGAGCTGGCGGTTCGGGGTGTAGAAGGCGTGTCGTCTGTTGAGGTATGCCGGACCGGTGTTGTGGAGTGCCTTGTGTGCGTGGGTGAGGAGCTTGAAGGTGATCCTCTTGTTGACGGGAAGCCAGTGCAGGTCTCTCAGGTGGGGTGTGATGTGGCTGTGGCGAGGGATGTCGAGGATTAGGCGTGCAGAGGCGTTCTGTATGCGTTGTAGTCGTTTCAGGAGTTTGGCCGAGGCTCCTGTGTAGAGGCGTTTCCGTAGTCCAGCCTGCTGCTGACGAGGGCCTGGGTGACCGTTCTTCTTGTTTCGGTGGGGATCCACCTGTAGATCTTGCGGAGCATGCGGAGGGTGTTGAAGCAGGAGGACGAGACGGCGTTGACTTGCTTGGTCATGGAGAGTGTTGAGTCGAGGATAAACCCCAGGTTGCGAGCGTGGGCGGTGGGTGTCGGTGCTGCTCCCAGTGCGGTCGGCCACCAGGAGTCGTCCCAGGCTGAGGGGGTGGAGCCGAGGATGAGGACCTCTGTCTTGTCCAAGTTCAGCTTCAGACGGCTGTTCTTCATCCAATCTGCGACGGCCTTCATTCCTTCGTGGAGGTTGGTTTTGGCAGTGAGGGGGTCCTTGGTGAGGGAGAGGATCAGCTGGGTGTCGTCGGCATAAGAGATGATGTTGAGGTCGTGCAGTCGGGCGACGCGGGCGAGTGGTGCCATGTAGACATTGAACAATGTCGGGCTGAGGGATGATCCTTGGGGTACGCCGCAGATGATCTCGGAGGCTTCGGAACGGAAAGGGGGGAGGCGGACGCTTTGGGTGCTGCCGGAAAGGAAGGAGGTTGTCCATTCCAGAGCCTTGTCTCGGACGTTGTGGAGGCGTGTGCGTAGGGTGCGGTGGAGACAGTGTTGAAGGCGGATGATACGTTCAGGAGGATGAGGGCCGCGGTTTCGCCGTTGTCCAGCAGGGCCCTGATGTCATCGGTGGTGTCGATGAGGGCAGTTTCGGTACTGTGGTTGCTGCGGAACCCGGACTGGGATTGGTCCAGGATGTTGTTCTCCTCGAGGTAGCGGGTCAGTTGTCTGTTGACGGTCTTCTCGATGACCTTCGCCGGGAACGGGAGCAGGGAGATGGGCCGGAAGTTCTTGAGGTCCCTCGGATCCGCCTTGGGTTTCTTGAGTAAGGCGTTGATCTCGGCATGCTTCCAGCTCTCCGGGAAGGTCGCGGTCTCGAAGGAGATGTTGATGGCCTTGTGGAGATGGGGTGCGATGGTGGCGCTAGCTTTGTTGAAGATGTGGTGTGGGCATGGGTCTGACGGAGAGCCGGAGTGGATGGTGTTCATGATTTTGATGGTGTTGTCGTCGTTTATGTTGGTCCAGGTGAGCAGGGGATCGGTGTGGGTGGTGGCCGTGGGGTCTGAGGTGTCGGTGGTTGTCGGGGCGGTCAGGTTGTTGAAGCTGTCGTGGATGTCTGCGATCTTGCGATGGCATGGTAAACAGGTGTGGTCCCCTGCATCATAAACAAGCATACTCCTCTGCCCTGAGAGCATGACTGAGTGTATTTGAAATTGTGACTTTTTATTTTTGTCATGCTAATCCAAGCTTGTACACAGATGCCTAGGCCTTTACTGAACTATGAGAGGGCCTAGACTTGTCCTATAATGTGGAGAGACACAACAAGCATGCCCTTATATGTGATAGAGGACGACTGACACTGTGATGGATTTAGAACAGAAAGTGGTGGTGCCAGCATAACATGTTTTAAGGATCAATAGTGTGACCAGACCTTGTTATCTGAGTTGCTTGAGTGAAGACTCACCAGCCCACCCCTGTAACGTTCCAAATCTATGCACTTGGCCAGTTCCTTGTGCACCATCCTAAGTGTTTATTAAGGGCTAGTTCACAAAGGTAAACTTACAATTTTAGTGTAGTAGTAAATTGTTTATTAGTTAATTAGAACCATAGATCTTGACAAAACGACATACACAGCAAAACATAAAATCGAAAATCTAAAATGGTTATCGATCATGAACAAACATTCAATCTCATTTGGGTAGCAGCCATTAATACAAAGTTTGCTGTGCATACAATGGACACATTTCGCATTAAGTGCAAATGTGCAAAGGTTTAAAAGCTGGTGAAGCCTATGCGGTGTGCAATTTTATGCAGAGGGTGCCAAGGGAAAGGGGGAAATGACATAAATACTAGTGCTTGGCTTTACGGGCTAGGAGATTGCAAAGTTTACAGCTCCTAGCAACCTGCTACAGCATAGATACATATGTGCAATTGGGCAAATTTGTGCTAAAGGTGCAAAATAATCAAAGGACAGACAAAAATGATGTTGCATTGGTACTCAGCCTGATGGGATAGGAAGCAAATAGTGCTTATTGTCCCTAGCAGCCTGCCACTGCATAATACACACAAGGGTTCTTTTCGGGAGCCTTCTTCACCGATCCACCTGCCCCACCAATGTCCCTGCCTGTGCCTTGACCAAGGTTTTACAAATGTCCAGGAACTAGACCATTCTAATGTTCAGCATTTAATTTCTTGCATCCAATGACTCCATCAGTGCTGATCAGCAGGTCCTGATTCTTAGGTTGTTAACTCTTTTCCCAACAAACTTCTTCACTGTGAGGCCAGAGCAGGGCAGCTACATATAACGTACTGCAGGGATTCCTCTGCCTAGTGACATAGGGGGCAGTTCTTATCTCTTCCTAGGCCGTGTTCCCTCCATTTTTAAGGAAATCTAATGTGGGGATATCACCGAGTATTAGTGCCAATAAGCTCTGTTTTATCTTCCAATGGTAGGTTGCTTCCAGAAGGGGGGATTCTCTTAGGATAGCATAGGATTTCAAGACTAGCCACCCATGTGACCGCTTGGACATCTTTTCTTTATCTGTTGTCCAGCTTTGTAGTTTAATCGATTTGATTTCTGCTTTCCTGAAAGCTTGACCAGATATACTTGCATTCCATATGTCACCTAATTTAAGCCTCTCAATGCTGCTCTCAAGATATTTTTTGTATTCGCCGTTCCCCCTTTGAAGATTAATTTCAGACCAGACTCAATGGGCCAGCGTGTCATCTGCAGCAGATCGCAATTTGTGGCAGGACTTAATAAATGCCTTCTTGACTATATGTATTAGGGCATTTATTGCATCTTCTATGATTGGTTTATTGTTTTTCAGAATTAACAGATTTAATTGTAAAAGTGGGACAATATAAGTTCTTTCTCAATAGCCAATCATTATGGGGAGCTTGGGAATGCAGCAGTGGACAAATGAGAACCTTGTTGAATCAGGTAGGCAGTTTAAAGTGTAGAGTTTAGCAAGGCTACCTTAACTCAATTGTTTCTTCAATCAAAAGTATTTAGAGTTAGAGGGATCGATTTAAAGGAGACATGGGACAGTCTCATAAGAAAAAAAAATTAACGATTGGGATTATCATCATCCTAATTGAGTCAATTGTACTCACCCCCCACATGGTAAATTCGAGAGACCAAGACTACAGCTTCAGTTTGATGGACCTTTCATTATATGTGGCTGAGTAAATTGACCATTGCAAAGCCAGATAAACAGATATTTGATTCTTAAGGATTACCACCTGATTCATAAGTGCTGTAATAAATTTGACGTGCATAGATTATTATGGAGTAAGACCTCTGTTTTGTTTACGTTTAGGGATTAGCCAGAAGCCTAAGCATATAAACAGATGGAGTGTAGTAAAGTGGTTAGGACCTCATGAGCATAGGAAGTATAGACAAGTTCATTGTCCACATATGCTGCAGCTTTTTAGGAATAGAGCGCCCTCAATCTTGGGGATGTTTCTGATTGCAATAAAAATAAAGAATCGATCACCAGCAAAAGCAGCAGGAGTGAGCAGCCCTCCTGAGTACCTTGCCACCATGAATATCCGTCAGTAAGGAGCCCACTCACTTTCCTCCATGCTCAACAGGGCACAATAAAGCAAAGACCATTTGGATGGAATTAGCTCCCAGTGCAGCACTGAATGCCGAAAAGGGCAGGAGATTTTATAGAAGGCTTTCTTCACGTCCAGCACCATAGAAGCAGATGGTGACTCTATGACATGATAAAAGAGGTGAGCATTATTATTGGCAATTGCCCTTATAGAAATCTTGTATGGGAGGGGTGTACCAGAGTATGCAGGCAGGCTCGAATCTCGCCAAGATCTTCGCATAAATCTTAAAGTTCACATTAATGAGTGGAATGGGCCATTACATTCAGTTGGTGAGAGGTATTTCTTTTTTGTAGATGACTAATATGGTGGCTTCATCCATTGTTTTCTGAACCTTCCCATAAGTTGTTGATTGCTTGAATAAACTCTCTACAAGCTTTGATTACAATGGTGGTGAAACCATCATGTACTATTGCTTTCACAGACTCGAGAGAATCAATGGCTCTACCACTTTCTTCATCTTCAATTCGTCCTGTTTAATCACTCCTGTCAGCCTCCCCTATAACTAGGATAAATAGACTCCTACAAAATTGCTAAAAGTTTATTTGGGGTACACAGGGAAGAATAACACAAGTGCAATGCTTACAGCAGATCATATGTAAGTTGCCCTCTTCCCCTTTTATCGCAAAAAAATCTTATTATTTTTTATTTTAGATACACAGCCAAAGCCTTATGGTTCATCAACCTGGTATAAGCATGTGTTAAAATATTACTTTATTGATTATCATTATTCATTATCTTATTCATATTTTTTCAGATCAGCCAGTAGTGATGTGCCTTTTCTTTACTAATAATGGTTTTCTCTACTTGCTTAATTTTCACTTCTATGGTTTGTAACTTGCTATTGAACTTCCTATTCCTTTTGGCCTTAGCAACTAACATGATCCCCACAAGTAAAATTTCAATGCATTCAAACGCACCTGGGGGATAAAAAGGAATAGAAAATGGATGATTTAATAATCTCGTAATGTACCAGTAATGTACCAGCAACCTTCCTCGGCCAACATCGCATCAAATTTAGATTGTTTAGAAAGCATTATGATGATTTAATTGTTGGTGAGCAGGTAGTCTCATCTACCCATTGGTTGTTCATTGTGATGCCTTTTCAAAAACAACCTAAGTCTCCTGTAAAAAAACAACACCACAAAAAAAGTTGACAACACTGAAGAACCTTACTCCTTTTCACATGTTGCTTAAGACATTATTTTTGAGGGAGAGCTCACATGTTTGTGTATTTTACAACTAGCAGTGCTATAAATTCAACAGCTGTTGTCCCAGAGAAGCAGTCAAATAAGTCATCATTGGAGACCACCCAGAATGATTTTAGACTGTTTATCCAGATCCATGTTGAAATATCTAGGGGCAATTTCACCTGAAACACCAAGAATCATAACCAGTGTATAGTTAGAATAGACAATAAAATCTTGAAGAAATATAAAGAGCAGCCAAAACCAAAAAAGCCAAAAATGCATGTACCCCCACCATTCAACCCACTGTTATCCAACTCATAACTAATTTCTCCTTTTTCAAGTGGATCACAGGAACCTCAGTGGAGCCCCAGTTCCTCCTGTAGAGGTACAGTTTCATAAGCTCATGCATGGCAACTGTTAGAAATGTGGTCTCTAGTTGGCACAGGTATGCACCCTGTCCAAGCAGGGACCACAATCCTAGTCAGGGTAAGCTAGATACACATTAAAAGATAACCTGTGTTCACCCTCTGGTAGCTTGGCATGGAGCAGTCAGGCTTATCTGAAGAGGCAATGTGTAAAGTATTTGTGCAACACACACATACAGTAACACAATGCCTACTCCACAAACATACTCTACACAGGTGTAGGCAAATAGAGAATAAATGCGAGTAAAAAGAAAACCAAAATGACAAAAATCCATTTGGTAGAACCGGAGTTATGAATTTTTAAAGATTAAATACAAATCTAGTGCTTAGAGTCAAATAGCGCTTAGGGGTTACTCGAGGTCGTGCTGTACCAGGGTGAATCCAAAGTTCAGACCGACCGCGATGGCGGGCAGCTGGCTACAGAACCCACATAGGGCCCCCTGAAAAAGTACCTTGAATGGAGCATGCGTCAGCGTCGAATCCTCGATGTGTCTGTTCCGAACCACGCAGTCGGGTGGATGCGCCGGTGTCGAGCCTCACAGTTAGGTCCAACGTCGGTGTCAAACCCCTTATGGTGCAGGGGATGCATCATCATTGAAACCCGCAGATGGGTCCCTCATCATCGTTGAACCCATTACGATGCAGGCACTGCGTCATTGTGGAACCTCACAGTTGGATCCCGTGTCGTGATTGAGCCGCACAGGGGTGTCCTCAGATCAGCACTGCATCGGTGACGAAGGGTACTGCATCGGTTCCAATCAGCGCAAAGTTGTCACTGCATTAATTTTGATGGTTCTGGACAGCAAAAATCATCTTTCAAGGACCCAGGACTGGATTGGCAGGGCAGGACTCACAGATGTCAGAGTCCAAGTGCTGTTGCAGAGTTGAAGAAAGTCAGTGGCCCTGAGATTTCAGAATAGTGGTCAAGCCAGCAAGCCCTTGGAGTCACTCTGGGTTCATGAGAGATGGGTCCAGTCCGTGTCCTCAGCTGGGCAGAGATCAGCAGGCAGCAGGGCAGCACAGCAAAGCAGAAAAGCAGTTCCTCCAGAGCAGCAGTCAAGCAGAATGGCACTTAGAGCAGTCAAGCACCCTTATCGCACAGTTGGCTTTACTCCTGGCAGAGTTCTCCCTATGTCCAGTAGTGTACTATCTTGGTAGAGTCAAAGCCCCAGTACTTATGCCCAAATGGGGGGTTGACTTCAAATCAGGACCCTGAAGTGCACAAGTCCCATTTGATCCCAGCCCTGTCTGCCAGGATATCTGAGGGGGGAGGGGTGATCAGCCCTTTGTGTCGGAAACAAGACACTGCCTATTCAGGAATGCAGATGAATGCAGTTAGTTCTCTGTCACACCCACCTTTCGGTGTTGTGGCTGTCTAGAGGGAATGCACAAAGTGTAGCTATCACCCATCCCAGACGTGTATTGGAGACAGGCTGCAGGCACAAAGAGTTAAGTTAAGAGCAGACAAATGTCCACTTACTAAATGTGGCATTTCTACAATAGTAATGTTAATTCCACCTATACCACTAAAGAGGATTTCTCATTACTATGTTAAAGATATGAAACATGATCCAGGTACACATTTCTAATCAGGAATTACAGCTTAGCTGTGTATTAAGGAATTTCCATTGCTAGCCTATGAGAGGAGTAGGCCTCTCAGTAGTGAGAAAAAATGTTGGCTGTTTGTCACTACCAGGCATATAAACCTTAAACGTATGTCCTACCTTTTACTTACATAGCACCCTGCCCTTAGGGATACCTAGGGCCTACATTGGGGGTGACTTATGTGAAATACGAGGAGAGTTTAAGGTTTGGCAAATGGTTCTAAATGCCAAGTGGAAGTGACAGTAAATTGCACACACATGCTTTGCAAGGGCAGGCCTGAGACAGGTTTCAAAGGCTACTTGTGTGGGTGGCACAGTGTAGGCATTTAGACTACAGGCCCTGGGTATATGGTATACCACTCTAAAAGGGACTTACAACTAAGCTAAATATGCCAATTATAAATACACCAATATCATCATATTTGGTGGAAAAGCACATTCACTTTACCACAGGTTAGCAGTGGTAAATTAGTGCTCAGAGTCCTAAGGCCAACAAAAGATAGGCAAAAGAGGAGGTAAGCTGACTGAAAGTTTGGAGAGAGACCACCTTAAGGATGACAGGTCTAATAGCAACATATAACCAAAAACAACCCAGAGGAGGAAATAGGGAGAAAAAGCTATGCCAAATGGAATCAAGGTACATTCTGGAGCTAGATAGTAAGAATCCCAATGGGTTGAATATGGATTAAGAGGTTTTTTAGATCTCTTAATTGGGATCACTGGTACCAGTGATATCTCTCGAAGGTATAAGGAAATTGAGATCAAAAGGATTCTGGACCACATAGAATGCTCTAGTGTAACCAACTTGGGAATGACAATGAAGGAAAAGGTTTAAATGAAGCTCCAATTAGAGATGATTTGTATTTGTATCTAAAAATGTATTTCTCTCTTCAATACAATCATTTTATAATTATGCAGTGTTAACCTTTGGAATTTTTGGGTTGCATTTAGGCACTAGTCTATGGTACTGTTTAGAGTTTAATATACTCGATCTGAATGTGTAAATAAATAATAACGGTGAGCATTCTACCGAAGTGAAGGAGTCATTAGGAGTGTGAATTAATAGTCTATATGAAGAGGTAGTAGTAATTGTTTAACAAAATGCAATGGTATGAATTTATCATTTATGTTCCATGTTTTAGCACGTGTGCACTTTTTGTATATATAAATCATATATAGTGGGATAGCAAGGCTAGGTAACATTCTAGTGTCAAAATGTGTAACAAGAGGTAGCACTCTAATGTTTAAGGGTGCAACAGGAAGTATTGGGAGAGAGGGTTTTGAAACATTGCTGAAATTTGGATTTTACACTGTGTTTGAGATTTTAAAAAAGTAAGATTAATTAGGAATATTGATTCACTGATTTTTATTTTATGTTAGTTTTGGAATTTTAGATGTCTTTGTCTATGATCATGTGGCATGTCATATGAGCGCTTGTAAACAAGGAACAAAATGGTGGTCCTTTGTTGTGACCTGAGCTGGTGTGTACTGCCGAAACACATTAAGAGGTCTCTCTAAAATAAAGGAGAGTGTATTGGCATAGCTGGAGGTGTCTGCACCATTTTTTTAATCACAGAAAAAGGTGGGATATATATATTACTTAGGGTTTAAGGTGGGTGTGGGTTTGTGGGTGGCTAGGTAATTTTTAGGGTTTAGGGTGGGTGTGGGTTTTTGGGTGGCAAGGGAATTTATAGGGTTTAGTGTGGGCATGGGTTTTTGGGTGGCAAGGGGATTTTTAGTGTTTAGGGCGGGTATGGGGTTTAAGATGCTAAGGAGATTTTTAGGGTTTGTGTTAGGTATTTGGGTGGCAAGGGAATTTTTTAGTGTTTATGGGTTGTGGGTTAATGAGTTTCTATAATATAGAAATGGGTTTACACTTGCCTATTAATTTTCTACCACACATATGCCTTTACCATGAATGCTTTTACAATGGAAATGTAAGTATTTTATAAGTAAGTATAAACCCATACAATGGGTTTATACTTACTTATAAACCCATTTTTTTTATAAGTAAGTATAAACCCAGTACATATATATGTAATGGGTTATACTTATTAATACAATACTTACATTTCTGTTGTAAAAGACATATGCGTGGTAGAAAAATAATAAACTATGAGTTCTGCATGGGCAACAGCCTTTACAACGGGGTCGGAACCCCTCATGCCTTTACCACACATGCAACACTACCATGCATGTCTTTACCACACACATTTTTACAATGAATACGCCTTTACCATGCTTGCCATTACAATTAATTTCATTGTAAAGGCATGAGTGGTAAAGGCATGCTTGTTGTTAAAATTTTAAAGGTAAGTATATGTAGTATTAAGTGTTTTAAGTATTAAGTGTTTTTTTACATATATATGTATGCGTGTGTTTTTATTACAGACTGGTGGTTGCCAGTAGGTAATTATAGTTAGGACCATGTTCCCATAGAAAAAGATTTTTTTGGTCTTGCCTATATCTTTGGCGCCATTTGACAAATCTTCACGGAATTTCACGGAATGTCAAGAGTGATGTAATATGCGAGGTCATAAGCAGTGCATTGTCAGCACTTAAGTTATAGTTGGCTCGGGTCACTATAACTACTGAATTTCACTGGTTTTGTATGAGTGAAATCTGAGCCTAACTATAATGTCCTTGCAACCTTTGTTTTTTCAGTGAATTTTTCAGTTTTTTAACAATTCTATTCCCTAACTATAACGTCACTGTAACCTTTTGTTTTTTGAGTGAATTTCAATGCTTTTTTAAATTCTATTTCCAAACTATAACGTCCCTGTAAACTTTGTTTTTTTCATGTAATTTCTATGGTTTTTTAATTAGCAGTTGCGTTTGCAGAGTGGTGGAGAAAGGGGCAGGCCTCTCACCAGCTCTCAGGAATCCCACCGTGTCAGACTAACTGGGGGTAACAGGAGGGCTTCTTGGCCCCCACGGACCCTCAGCATCCAAGAGGACTTCGTCCCCCCAATCAGTAGTGTGCCAGGAGGTGTATCTGCAGAGGGGTGAGGCCTCCGACCAGTTCTCAGCAATCAAACTGTGTGGGACCTAATGGAGGTGACAGGAGAGGTTCTTTGCCCCCAATGACCCTCAGCATCCATGGGGACTTCATCCCCCAACCAGTAGTGCACCAGGAGGCGTGTTTGCAGAGCGGTGAACCCCTTTCGGCAGTTCTGCTGTATGGGACTTACTGGAGGTAACAAAGGGCTTGATGGCCCCCAAGGACCCGTAGCAGCCAAGAGGACTTCATCCCCCACCCAGTGGTGTGCCAGGGGAAATGTTTGCTGAGAAGTGGAGAAAGGGGATGTGGCCTCTGATTACCTCTCAGCAATCCCGAAGTTTGGGACTTACTGGAGGTAACTGGAGGACTTTTGGCCCCCAAGGACCCTCAGCATCCAAGGGGGCATCATCCTCCAACTAGTTATGCACCAGGAAGCACATTTACAGAGTGGAGGTTAAAGGGGGCAGGGCCTCTGGCGACTCGCCATGACATTTAAAAAAAATGTATTGTCCCCTTTTCCAGGCCCATTTCAGCCCCAGGGACCCCATCCCCCTGAGCTAGGCCTATCTGGAATGGGGGAAGGAGGCCACGTGGCCCCCCTCCCCGGATCGATTTTGGCCCCAGGGACCCCATCCCCTGCCTTTTCATTTATTTTTTAATATGTGGAGGGGGCAGCGTGGCCCCCCTCTCTTTGCCTATTTCAGCCCTGGGGACCCCATCTCCAAGGGCCCAGCCTCTTTTATGAGTGCCCTGGTCCCACCCATGGCACCCACTCTGTTGGGGACCACAGGAGGAGCCTCAAGACCCCCGCAATCCCTGCCAGTTCCCTTCCTCCTACGGTACCCAGCATTTCTTTCACAGTGAGGGAGCTGCTGAACATGCAGCTCCCTCACTGTGACCGCAATTCTGCTCTGCTTTCAGCAAGCAAGAGCATTTATTAATACTCTTGCTTGCTGAAAGCAGAGCACATTTTGCTATGGCTTGGTGGTGGGAGCGGTAAAGCTCCCACCAAGCCATAGCAAACAGATATATGCTGGTGGTGGGCACCTCAGGACATAGCTGTCCCGATGGGCCATGCATGGCTCCAGTAGGGGGGGGCATGCAGCCCCCCTTACCTTTCTTCTTCTAGGTCCCGCCCCAGAGAGGTGGTAGTCCCCAAGGCCTAGAACGGCCCCATCACCATTTAAAAAATAATAATTTTGGCCCCATGGAGGTGGTGGTCCCTTGGGGGTCCCTTAGGGCCCCCATTACAGAATAAACAGCCCGGGTGGTGATCCCCAGGGCACGAGGAGTTCGCTAGGCCACCCGATTTCTTTAACATTAGTTCCTGGGAGGTGGCAGTTCCCAGGGCTGCATGGAGGCCATACAGATCACTCCACACTAATTTTACAAATAGCCATGGGGAGGTGGCGGTCCCTGGGGCTTTGGGGGGGCTGTGCGGCCCCCTTCATAACTTATAAGTATTACCCCAGGGAGGTGATGGCCCCTGGGGTTTTAAAAAACCCTAGTAGGGGGCCCCATGAGCCCCCCTCCTTTATGTTTTACATGCCGCAGGGATTTGGCCCACCAAGAGGCTTCCTGAATAAGACACGGGGAGCCCGCATATATGTTTTTTTCAATTTTGCTGCGAATCCGTGGATCCATCTGTGAATGTGCGGCAAAATTCAATGACATTTTTTTTAACCCCCAGGTATTTCCCTGTGGGACCCCCCCCCACCGTATCTGGGGGAACAGGGTATCTCTACACTTCCCCATTTTCTTTATTTTTTATATTTTTTGTGGAACTCTGCTTCAAGCCAGTTCTGAGTTGTGTGCCAACACTTCCTGGGGAAGTGATGGCAGCCAATCAAATTTCAACATGGGAACCATGGATCTGTGATTCGACTGCAAGGATCTGCGTCCCCTGACATTGATATTTTTTTACCTTAAATATCCCACAAACTATTGAATGGATTTGCAAAGATCATGAAAAGCATGCTTTCTGGACCAACATCTACCTTTCTGCCAAATTTGGTATAATTCCATTCAGCAATTCGGGCTGTAGGCATGTTCAAAAACCCTATGAGAAAATGCATGGGGAAAAAGCATTTTAGGACCCTTTTTTTTTTTTGGCCCCGCTTGACCGATCACCCCGAAACTTTCAACACACCAGCTGAAACGACAAAAGTAAACGTTTTGAAAATATTTTGAAGATTCATAAAATGGCACCAAAGTTATTGGCAAAACAAAAAACGTTCTTCCTAAGGAAACTAGGCCCTAACTATAACTACCTACTGGCGGTAGTTATAGTTAGGACCAGAGCTTCATTAGGAAAAGCATCTTTTGTTTTTTATTTTGCCAATAACTTTGGTGCCGCTTGCCGATTTTCACAAACTTCCCTTTTGGTTCAGCTGCTGTGTTGAGAGTTTTGTGGTGATCCATCAAGCAGTTGCCAAGAAAAAAGGGGAGTCCTAAAACACATTTCCCCATGTTATGTCTATGGGGATTTTTCGTTTTTTGAACATGACTACAGCCTGAACCGCTGAACAGAATTACCTCAAATTTGGCAGAAAGCTAGATGTTGGTCCAGAAAGCGTGCTTTTTGTGATTTTTGTGATTTGGTGTAAATCCGTTCAGCAGTTTCAGAGATATTTAAGTTTAAAAATATAGATATCTGGGAGCTCAACTGCCTACTTAAACCCTATTGAATTTAATTGGCTGCCAAAACTTCAACCAGGAAGTTACAAGGATGTTGTAGTTAGGAATTAGCATTTAAAAAACCTTAGACATTCACTGAAAAAACCCAAAGGTTACAGGGACGTTATAGTTTGGCTCAGGCTTCACTCATACAAAACCATTGAAATTCAGCAGCTATAGTTAACTTGCGCCCCAGAATGCACTGCTAATGACCTAACATATTAAATCACTCACACAATATATATATAAATATATGTATATATATATATATATATATATATATTTGCTTTTTCACAATCCCATTATTCCATTCCATTCGGGTTTTCAGGAATCATAGATGACACTCCGGGAACCAGTTTTTAGACAGGATTTATTATTTAATCACCAGTGCAACAAGGGGACAGTCTATGCATTTCAGCGATTGCCTCCCACAGGACCATGGAGTCCTGGCGTCTAGCTTGTCCTTTAGTAGTGTTCATGACCATAGTCCATCAATTGTGTTTACTTTTTGGTCGTAACTAGACCACACATTCTATTTATCTTATCAAACAATAGATCCTTAATAATCAGGATAAAATTCATGTAAAGTACATTAATTTAACATATTGTTTGAATAGAATTATTTCACAGATCATACAGAAAGTTGGCAATTCAGTTCAGTTCATTTTCACAGTAAAGTACTAAACTTGATGAGATTATCTTTATGTAGTACAGGTGCCTATTTTTGATTGTTACCAACAATTCCAGCATGGAGGATCCCCTCATATCTGTGTGAATACAGATAGAGATCTACATATGTAAATCTGAATAGGAACTGGAGAGAAGATATAGGGACTAGAGAGAGAGTAAAAATGAAGTTATAAGATTATAAAGTTGAGACAGAGGGAGATCAGGAAAAAGGAAGGAGAAATAGTTGACGTACAGGTTTGAAATACAGTGCAAGTAAATTCCTATAAAGTGCAAATATAATAGCATTATTAAAGTGCAAGGTGAACAATCTTTATAAAGTGCAAACTTTTTTAAAGTGCGTATATAGTGACAACTTGTTTGTGCAAATTGCAGGTTATAGACTGATGTCATATAAGTGGAGTCACTTAAGTAGTACTCCATTTAATTAATGATTAGCAGTAATCAATCTGAATTTAAAGTGCCAGTGCTTCACTATTTGTTACCAACATCATTTTGCAAGGTGCACAAACCTATCTTTTCACATTTCTCTTAAGATATAATAAAATATAAGAGATGTTTATCTGTCAATAAAGTGCTAATGCTTCAGTGGTTATTAGCAGCATAATTTCATAAAGTGCATATTCTTTCTAATATTTGCCTCGTAATCATCGACAGCAATTATTAAAAGATATATTGTTTCTCGAAGCACTCCTTGAAATCAAGATGAGACTGATGTTTTAACCTACTATAGATTATCTTACAAATGTACGTGTAATTCTGTGTACAAGTTATGTTCCATTGGCATTACATTGAGATTATTAATCTTGATTTCATTTTTCTCAATAGTAATTCTCTATCACCTCCTCTTTCCTTGTCCTTTATATGTTTGATTCCAAAGTACTAAAGGTTCTTAGTCTCCCCTTGATGTTCCTCCCTAAAATGTTTTGCAATTGGATATGAGTAATCCCTATTTTTAATGGCCCGGAGGTGCTGCAGAATTCTTCGTTTAACTTTGCTAACAGTACTTCCCACATACTGTTTTTTGCAAGGGTACATTAATACATACATTACAAAATATGAATTGCAGGTGATATGCTCTCTTATGTTATCAATTTTTCCATTTTGCAATTTATATTCGTTTTGATTAGTTCCATGTTCACATGCTTTGCATTTGGCACATTTCCAGAAGCCCAGTTGACTAAGCCACTTTGTCTTGTTTCCTGTTCTAGTAGAGAAGTGACTTTTGGTTAAGATATCTCCTAAAGAGGCAGTCTTTCTATAAGTTATGTTTGGATGGTCCATTAGATTCTCATTCAGTGATTTATCCAATAGTAATGTCCTCCAATGTGTCTGGATCATTTGTTTTATATCTTTATTTTGATTATTGTAATCCATGATTAATCAAATCTTCTCTTCTCTATTTTTAGCAGTAACTTTCTTTGGTACCAATAGCTCACTTCTTGGTTTCAGTGATGCTCTTTTCATGGCATCTTCTATTACTGCCAATGGATATCCCCTTACAAGGAATATGTTCTTCATTTCAATCATTTCATCTTTAAAGTCCTTGTCTTTGGAGCAGTTTCTTCTGGGTCTTAGCATTTCCCTATAGGGGATGCTCCATCTTAGCTTCTCAGGATGTCCACTATTTCCATGTAAAATACTATTGCATGATGTTCTTTTCCTATGTATGTTTGTGCAAATATGCATATCTCTTATCATGACCTCAATTTGTTCTGCACTAATAGTGTGATTAAAAGCTAGGTTTAAATCATTTTCATTTAAGTATGAAATAAATAACTCAAGTTCTCTCCTCTCACCTTCCCATATGATAAAAAGGTCATCAATAAAGCGTGTCCATAGTTTAACTTTTTCTAAAATTTTGGAATTTTTCTCAGTCCAAATGGTTTCCCTTTCCCAGTAACCCATGAGGAGGTTTGCATATGTTGGAGCAAATGAAGTCCCCATTGCGGTACCTTGTTGTTGTAGGTAATGGCTGCCATTGAACATGAAAACATTATGGGCCCGATTCTGATGTGGGTTGGAAAAGCTTCCCGACCGAGGGCCTGATTCTGATGCGGTTAGGAAGGCCTCCTAACGGCATTTGCTCCTTCCAAATCGGATCGGGAACGTGTCTTCCCGACCGAGGGCCCAATTCTGATGCGGTTAGGAACAAATGTTCCCATTGAAGTCAATGGGAGTTCAACTAAATCGTATCTGGAAGCATCCGGATGCATCCTACTCCGCCGGTCGGACTTTCCCGATCCGAGTGGGTCGGACACCATTTCCCAACCGATTCGGTCGGGAAGCTTTTCCAACCCGCATCAGAATCGACCCCTTAGTGTGAAACTAAAATGTAACATCTCAATCAGCAGATCTGTGTGTTCAAGGTGATTGATCGAACTGCTCTTATTCCATCCATATGTCTAATTGAAGTATATAATGATACATTGTCAATTATAGCCATCCAGTAAGACATCTTCCAAGGTATGTTCTGAATCTTATTTAGGAAGTCCATTGAATCCTTCAAATAAGAGGTAAGGGCTGTCACATATGGTACCAAGAAGAGATCAATATATCTGGAAGTATTTTCCAAGAGTGAATTTACCGAGCTGACTATGGGACGCCCAGGTGGGTTGGTTAGGCTTTTATGTATTTTTGGAAGGAAATAGATAGTGGGAGTTGTAGGGTGTATTGCTTTCAGATACTTATATTCATTGTCATCGATCAGTTCTTGGTGATTCCAAACCTTTAATTTTTCATGGAATTCAATGGTCATTTTTTTAAGTATCTTTTGAAGAGGATCCATCACTGGTTTAGTATAATGATGTCTATTCCTAAGTTGTCTTTCAGCCTCTATTTGACTTCTCCCGATCCACTATTACAATATTGCCACCCTTATCCAATGGTTTCATTATAATTTCATTATCTTCTTTTAGCTCTTTTAATGCTAGTCTTTCTTTAATGGTGATGTTTCCTCTGCCCCATCTAGGATTTCTTTGGGCTAATCTGTTTAAGTCTTCAATTACCAATTCTTGGAATAGATATATCTTATTTCCTGGTGGTAGCTGAGGACAAAATTTGGAACGTGATTGTTAGAAATGGGGGTCTCTATTTGGCAATGGTTTGCACCTTTGTCCAAGTAGGGACCCTTCCTTCTAGTCAGAATAAGGGAGTTACACTCCTAAAATAACCCCTGCTCACCCCCTTGTTAGCTTGGCATGAGCAGTCAGGCTTATCTCAGAGGCAGTGTGTAAAGCATTTGCACATAACCAACAGTGATATAGTGAAAACACTACAAAAAGGACACCACACCCGTTTAGAAAAATATCCAATATTTTTATATATCCAAAACAAGACCAAAACGATAAATATCCAACATACAGTTACTTAAAAATATGCACTTTGCAAAAATAACTTAAAAACACAGTTCTTCCGAGTCAGAGGCTCCGCCTGGGGCTACCGTGGTGCTGTAAACAACAGAATCCAACAGTTCCATCTGACCGCATAGGTCAGGGACGTCGACAGACTCGTAAAGAGTACCTTTTGTGTTGCGCCGACACGTTGGTGCGGGCCAGTCATGGCAACCGTCGCGGTTGTGATACAAAACATAGCGGTGCGGCGTGCGGTGCCCTCAAGTCGCGGTGCAGGCAACGGCTCGGTGACGGTCATCCAGTGGCATCAGTGAGACCAGGGCTGCGGTGCAGAGTAAAGGTGGTGCTCTTTGCTGTACTGACAGATCACGGTGCAGGCGACAGAGCCAGTTGCGTGGAGCTGGTGCCGGTTGGTCCGGACTGCGCTGTGGGACGGGGAGATGCGTCGTGAGACTTACGAGTGGTGCCCCAAATCCATGATGCGGCCAGTGAAGTCACGGTCAGCGTGCGGCATAGGTGAAACTAGGATGGCGAAATGAAGCGAGGCGGTGCGGAGTGCAGTGCCCACAGGTCATGTTGCAAGCAGCGGCTTGGTGGCGTCGGCGTCAGTAGTCGCCATCGGTGAGACCAGGGTTGCGGTGCAAGATGGTGCAGTGCCTTCTGCAGTGCCTTCAGGACACGGTGCCAGTGACAGAGTCGGTGATGGAGTTGGTTACTTTTCCCTTCTCTGTGGCAACTGAAACAGCGGTTCAAGAAGCGGTACCCAGAGGTTTGTGAAGTCTTTGCAGTCCCTGAGACTTCAGAACAAGAGGCAAGCTCCACTTCAAGCCCTTGGAGATGCTCAGCACAAGTAAAGAAAGTTCAGTCCAGTCCTTTCACTGCCCAAGGCAGAAGCAGCAACTGCAGGCCAACCCAAAAAAGCAACAACACAGAACAGGGTCAGTACTAACCCTGGGCAAAGCACTACGCTACGCTCGCGTAGTTTGCGAAGTTTGCGCTACTTTGCACAACGCGAATTGCACGTAGCACAGTGCAAACACGCGTAGCGTAGTGCAGCGGTCATTTTTTGCTTGCTCGCGGTCCTCAACGTCAAGTTGGCGAACGCGAGCAAGCAAAATGACATCCCGGCGAGACTTTTTCCTCGTTCGCGATCAGCAACATCAAGTTGCCGATCGCGAGCGTGGAAAATAAACCTCCGGCGAGATTCTCAACGCGGGGAGGTCAGGTTTCTCATTGCGAGTGGTCGCGTATGCTCGCGACCGCTCGCGATGAGAAACTACCAGTTTGCGTTGAGAAAGCTGCCGCTCGAGTAAAAATCTACTCGAGCGGCAGTAAAAGACAGCTCACACTGTGCAAGATGCCGTTTTCAATGATTGCACAGTGCGGACAAGCATCCGGCACTGTGCAATCATTGCGAACAGTGCACTACGCAGTTCGCGTAGTGCTACGCGTAGCTCGCGTAGTGCGAACTGCACTTTGCGTAGCTTCGGGTAGCGCTACTTCGCGAACTACGCCCAGGCTTAGTCAGTACTCCTTCTGGCAGCTCTTCCAGCTCTTCTTCTTGGCAGGTTCCTTGATTCCAGTGAGTTATAAAGTTCTGGGGTCTGGGACCCCATATTTATACTCCAAAATTCCTTTGTTCTCTCAGGCAGAGAGTCTGTGTGCTTAGTCCAAACCAGGTCTGTCCTCTCTGGCCCAGATTCCTGGCAGGAGGTGGAGACAGCATTGTTCCAGACAGACCAGGCCCATTCAGGTGCAAGGAAATCTCCTCCCACTACTCCAAATGCAGTCTAGGTCTATTCAGCCCAGCCCTGACTCATCCAGGAAAGGCAGGACACACCTCGACCCCCCCCCAGTGGCTGTCTGAAGAGAATGTACATCTCCATCCCCTGTCACTCCAAAACCGGACAGTCAATCCACAAACCCAGCAGAGGCACACAAGATGGCTATGCAAGAACAATACCTACTTTCTAAAAGTGGTATTTTCAAACACAGAACATAAAAATCATCTTTACTAAAAGATGCATTTTTACATTCTGAGTCCAGGCATCCTAAACTCCATTTGCCTATCGTGTCCCAATGGGAGGTTATGTTTATAAGCTGTCATAAGCAAAGCTCCCATTCTACCCTATGGGACAGATAGCCTTTCTATAGTGAAAAACGAAATGCACTGTAATTCACTACCAGGACATGCCACACACATCAAAACATGTCCTACCTTTAACATACACAGCACCCTGCCCATAGGGGTACCTTGGGCCTATGTTAGGCGTGACTTATATGTACGAAAAGGGAAGATTAGGGCCAGGCAAGTGGGTGCACTTGCCAGGTTGACATGGCAGTTACAAACTGCGTACAGACCCTGCAGTGGCAGGTCCGAGATACCTTTTCAGGGCTGCTCATGTGGGTGCCACAATCAGTGCTGCAGGCCCACTAGTAGCATTTGATTTACAGGCCCTGGCACACTCAGTGCACTTTACTAGGGGCTTACCAGTAAATCAAATATGCCAATCATGGCAACACCAATCCATAACACAGTTTACAACAGGAGCACTCACACTTTAAAACTGAACAGCAATGAGAAAGTCTGCAGAGACACTAAACCAGTAAAAACAAAGTCAAAACCGGGAGGTCAGAAAGCAAAAAGACAGGGGAAACACGCCAAAAGATGCCAGGTCTAACACATGTCCCCTCCAGCTGAAAGTAGGGAGAACTACCCGACTACCTGGGAGTTCTCTTCACTGAGGATGAAGAACCTGGACAGACCCTCAGCATTGGCGATATCTGTGCCAGGGCGGTGTTCCACCGTAAAGTCAATTCCCTGTAGGGAGATGGACCACCTCAACAGTTTTGGGTTCTCACCCCTCATTTTCATCAACCATCTGAGGGGTCTGTGGTCCATCTGAACTCGGAAGTGAGTCCAAAACAGGTAGGGTCTTAGCTTCTTCAGTGCTTTCTATGGCACTCCACCTCTGTTCCCTGGGGAGTAGTCTCCTGCTAAGGAAGACTACAGGCTGGTCTAGGCCCTCTTCATTCAGTTGTGAGAGCACCGCTCCCACACCATGCTCTGAAGCGTCAGTCTGCACTATGAATTCCTTGGAGAAGTCGGGTGCCTTGAGCACGGGCGCCGTGCACATGGGTGCCTTCAGGGCATCAAAAGCTTTCTGGCAGGCCTCAGTCCAGATCACCTTCTTGGGCTGCTTCCTGGAAGTCAGCTCTGTTAAGAGGGCAACAATTGTGCCATAGAATTTAACAAATCTCCTGTAGTAACCGTTGAGACCTAAAAAGGCTCTCACCTCTGTCTGGGTCTTTGGGGGGCTCCCAAGCCAGAATGGTGTCAATCTTGGGCTGTAGGGGCGTCACCTGGCCGCTTCCTACCTGGTGTCCTCAGTACACTACAGAGCCCTGCCCGATCTGGCACTTACTGGCCTTGACCGTGAGGCCTGCCCTCTGCAGAGCCTTCAACACTTCCCAGAGGTGCTGCAAGTGTTCTTCCCAGCTGGAACTGAACACTGCAATGTCATCCAGTCCAGCCAACACCTGGTTGACCAACCTCTGAAAGGTGGCAGGGGCATTCTTCCATCCAAAGGGCATCACCCGGAATGGTAATGCCCCTCTCGGGTTGAGAATGCTAACCTCTCCTTGGCCCCATCGGTTAAGGCAATCTGCCAGTACCCAGACGTCAAATCAAATGTGCTGAGGAACTTGGCAGCTCCCAACCGATCAATGAGCTCATCAGCTCTGGGCTTGGGGAGTGCGTAAGTCCTGGTGACGGCACTGAGCCGATGGTAGTCCACACAGAACCGCAGGTCTGGATTGGCACCAGTTGCAGCAGCCTTTGGGACCAAGACCACTGGGCTGGCCCAAGGACTGTTGGAGGGCTCTATCACTCCTAATACTAAAATCTTGGAGTCCTCCTCTTTGATGTTGGCCCTGATCTGGTCAGTCAACCTGTAAATCTTGCGTTTCACAGGAGGGCTGTCACCAGTGTCCACGTCATGGGTACACCAGTGAATAACACCTGGGGTCAGAGAGAACAGTGTGGCGAACTGTCCCAACAACTAGTGACAGTCACCCTGCTGCTCTGGAGTCAGTGTAGGGGAGACGATCACACCTCCTACTGACCCATCGTACTCCTTGGTGGACAGGAGGTCAGGGAGAGGTTCTTTCTCCTCTTCCATCCCATCATCTGTCGCCAAGAGCATGCTCACTTTTGACATCTCAAAGTGAGTCTTGAGGCTGTTCACAATGTGGACCCTCAAAGGGTTCCTGGTAGTTTGCAAATTCACCAGGTAGGTGACATCACTTTTGCGCTCCACCACCTCAAAAGGCCCAGTCCACTTGTCCTCCTAGGCACAAGGTTCCACTGGGGCCATGACCCACACTTTCTGGCCAGGCTGAAACTCTACCAGAGTGGCATTCTAGTCGTACCAGCGTTTCATCTCCTCCTGGCTTACTTCCAGGTTCGCCTGAGCGAGTTTCCTGAAGTGGGCAGGTTGGTTCCTGAAGGCCAGCATGTAGCTAAAAACATCCTGGGGAGTTTTCCTGGGAGCTGTCTTCCAGCCTTCCTTGACTAAAGTAAGAGGTCCCCTCACACGGTGCCCATACAGAAGCTCAGAAGAACTGAACCCTAGAGACTTCTGTGGCACCTCCCTGTATGCAAAGAGAAGGCATGGCAAGAGGACGTCCTACTTATGCCTCATGGGTTCTGTTCGACTCTTGATCATGCCCTTCAAGGTTTGGTTGAATCTCTCCACCAAACCATTACCTTGTGGGTGGTAAGGAGTGATGAACTTGTAGTTTACACCACACTCCTTCCACAGTGATGTCATATACTTAGATATGAAATTGTTCCCACGGTCAGGAACCACCTCTCTGGGGAAACCCATGTGGGAAAAGATCCCCATTAACGCCCGGCCCACCACTGGCATCATCGTTGTCCTGAGAGGGATTTCCTCCGGATAGCGGGTGGCATGGTCTACCATGACCAGGATGTACCTGTTGCCCATGGCTGTCTTGGGATCCAGTCGCCTCACAATGTCCATCCCAACCCTTTCAAAAGGGGTTCCAACAACTGGAAAGGGTTGGAGAGGAGCCTTACAGTTCCTCCCACTCTTACCACTTGCCTGGCAAGTTTGGAAAGACCTGCAATGTCCTTCTGACTGCCTTCACATTTGGCGCCAAAAGAAGTGGGTGACAAGCCTGTCAAAGGTCTTGTCGCACCCCAAATGTCTTGCCAAAGGCATGTCGTGAGCCAGACCCAGTAGGAAGGTCCTGAAGCGCTGGGGTACCACCAGCACACGGGCTGACCCAGGCTCAGCGACCTTAGGTGCGCTGTACAGGAGACCATTCTCCCAGTAGATCCAGTGTGATCCAGACTGAACACCAGCTGCCTGGTTTGCAGCCTGCTGCCGCAATCCCTCCAGAGAAGGGCATTCTTTCTGTTCCCTGCAGAATTCCTCCATGGTGGCCCACCTTTTTGCTGCCACTGGGTCAGCTCAGATATGTCCCCCAGTTCAGCTACCTGTTCCCCTGTAGGTACTGGGGCATCCCACTCAAGGTCAGCCTCCTCCAGGATCCGTGGGAACCTCAGCAGTGGGTTTCACGTGCCCCCTGCCCTTTCTCTTGGCAGGAACCTGGGCCACTGTTTCAGGCTCCAAGTCCTTCTGATCACTCTTTCGGCCGCCATCGACCGAGTGCTCATGCATGCCCACTCTGGCAACTCTCCAAGTGAGACCTGAGCTTAACATCCTTCCAAAAGGACTGCTCCAGGTCGTTTCGTAGCAGCCAATATACAGGCATGGTAGGGATCACAACCACCCTCAAGGGACCTGAGACCCCCCCCCATTCAAAGGGAACCTGCGCCACCATACACTGGTGCTCTGAGTTGTCCACAACAACTACTTGGTAGAATATCCCGGAGACTACTTGCTCCTCAGAGATCAGGTGACACCTGACTGAGGTCACACTGGCTCCAGTATATCTGAGAGCCTCTACCCTTTTCACATTGATGGTCACCCAGGCGCTGTAGTTTTTTAGTGTTAGCAGGCACCTGTGTTGCTGAGACCATCTCACTGTCCCCTAGTGTGACGAGGCCAGGGTCGGCTGCTTTTAATGGGCTGTGGGGCTACGACACACCCCAATTCGCCTGCTTTAAGACAGTGCCTCAATAAAGACATAATTACATTAAAAGCTGCCTATTAATTATCTGTTTGGAAGGCACAAAGACTGAAAAAACAAAACTCACCATTCAGACAGCCGAAGCTGTCCTTTGTTGGAGTCATACTGTGACGCTCTCCTTATGCGAAGGTCAGGCAAGCACTTTCACTGACACATGCGTAGCGCGCATGTGTCAGACATTGTGGAGGCCCGAGGGCTTAATTCACTTCAGCCCTGGCTTTCCATTATCTGGGGCCTTTGGTTTCCACCCCTAGATGACTCGCAGTAGCGGCACTTTTTGCAGCAGTCCCGGGCGGCATGAGCACCAGCTCGGGGAGTGGCTGTATCCTATGTATTAATAGCTCCCCACTCCTCCCTTTCCCAAATCGTCACATGGTGGGGTGGGATGATGGATCAGTAAGCATCACGTGCACAGACCCCACCCTATGACGAGATGCTAAAGGGTGGGATTACTATACCCTCCATTCCTCCGCAAGCCTTCCTCCCAGCTACCATCACCTTTCACTACTGGGCTGCAGGAACAATAGGTAGGCAGGCCGCAGTGATTAACTCGTGCTTGCACAAACGTGCCTATGCTATAGGCAAGTTTAATTGGGCCCCTGCGCACCTTTCTTGGCACGAGACATCCCTGTAAACCACCTTCTTGTAATCCACTTTTCTGTGTGTTCTTTCATCAACACACCATTTTTGCCATCTAGCGCTTGTTATTTCAGCGCGCACTAACACATAGCATATTCCTGAGCCTTGCTGTCAGGCCCCCAGGAAGGGAGAGAGGCACGCCTGGGGGTTATACAGCTCCTGTTTTACTGTCAGAAGAGGTGGGGGCTGCACTTCACACAGACGCTCGAGTTTTAACTCTGGTGCGTGGATTGAGGTTCATACATTGTCCACGTTGCTTCAGGGCTGGGGAGGGTGCAGGACCTCACAAGTGTTCCAGTGCTGCGGCTGCAACTACACCTGTTTGAGTTTCAGTAAGGACTCGGAGTTTTGTCTGCAGGTCAGATTTGATTCGGCCTTGGCAGGGGGTGGGGGCTTTTCCTACATTTTGAGTTTTAATCCTAGAGAGGAAACCTGCATGTCACACTTTTTTTATGCGCTGGGTCAAGATCGTATGAATGTGTTGTCCTGTAATGTAACTGGTGTTCATATAAAGCAACAATACCTTCAGGTCGAGTTCGCGCTATATAAAACTGCAAAAAACAAAAGCCTGTAAATAGTCATAGTTGCTTGCCTTTTACTGGCCAGTAGGTGTTTGCCAAGTTGGGGCATTTTGATCGCCCAAACACACAAAGGGGCACATGGTATTAGGAACTGAAGACCTAATATGAGCTACAATAGGGCAAAGCCTACATGATGGGTCTGGTGCCTTTTTTTTGTCACTTTTCGTGTGTACTTGCCCTGCACTGCACACATTTCCAGTCAAGTCTAGATGGTGCTTAAACAAAGTATCTCTCCCTCACTAAAATCTCCAGAGATCTGTGCTATTATCTGGTGTAATGCGTTTGTGAAGCAGCCCTCTGACATACATAACTAAAAATGCACTTTTTCCATAAGTATTCCTTAAATATGAAATATCACGAATAAGTCACAGCTGAGTAAAACGCAAGTTCTTCAAGGTAAAGCAAATGAAATCACAATCAGAATAAAAAAAAAATTAAAAAAATGCATGTTTACATATTTGTTTTTCAGACTCAGTTGTTTTTTATTCATTGTATTGGTTTTTATCTAGCGCTATTGAAACCCATTGCTCAGAGGCAGCACGTTTTGCCCAGAAAATAGGTACATTAATCAAAATGAGGCATAGGTGAAGTAAGTAACAAATAAAGTAATCAGATTATTGAAAGGTGCCGAGGGGTCAGATTTACAACATGCACACCGACTGGGAGCCGCAATGAGGATTTGGGGCCCTCGGCGTTCATCTTTCTAGGGCCGATAATATAGTTACAATGCTTTTACTGTTTTGGATCTGGCCTGTTCTCTTATTTTAGGTTTTATGTGTGTAGTGTGTTGGCTTATGGAGCATATAGTGCTCTTACTGTCCCTCATGGTGACACTTCATTGTCACTCTTTAAAAACTGTCTCTTGGAACTTTAGTAATTACTACTTAACACAGATGGGTATACATTGGTTTATCCACTTTTGAATGATGAAAGGCAAAGTTGTTCCCACAGATATCCAGATTTGGGCTCTGCAGTTTGCAATCAGATCTGTGAAGTTGGGCCATAAGTCTATCTTAAATTCAAAATGTAATGCCTCTTAGTTATTTTTTTTAAGGGCAATAGAAATACTTTAGATCTGTAGGTTAAGCGACCACCGCAGAGAGGTTTTTGTACAGTGCACATCCTGAACTCACGTATTTGAAGGAATGTTTGTATGTGATGATAAAGAAAAATCTGAGTCGGTGAAATAAAATATTTGCCTAGGTTCACACAATTTTGGTCACATGTGTAATCTGGGATTAATACAAGATTTTCTGATTCACATTGTGCACAGCAGTCACTAGATGGGTATCTCTTTCTCCCATTTTACGTCAAAGAGTAATGCTCTTTCTTCAATTCTTGGCCCATGAGGTCAGAGTGTGGGGGCAAGTGAATGCCACATGATGAGAGTCAGGACGAAAAAAGGATAGGGAGGGAGAGAACAGCATGACACAGAAGGTGTAAAATATAGGAAGAGACAGACAATATTGGAGAAAGGCACAGGGAAATAGAAACATGGAAAGGTTGTGAGAACTTAACGTACTTTTTAATTTTGCAACGGCCATGCTTCTTGTGAGATTATCAGTCAATGTGGCCAGAAGATGTTTCAGTTTTACCAACCAGTTGCAGTGCAGAGGCAACCGTGTGTGCAGGTAAGATAATTAAAAACCTTATTTGTTGCAATGTACATTTGCACACTAAAGTAGCCCGTTGAACATATTGATACTAGGCAATTTTTCATGTGTTTACATATTTCAAGCCCCGAATTCAAATTGCTTCATAAACCTTCTTGCTTTCTCATTAAATTCTTTTTCAAATTTGCTTCATAATGAACGATTTTACACTCTTATTTTCAAAATTTTCTCGGGGAAAACTCCCTCGAATCCTCCTTATGTCAGTCGGATTTACTAGCTTGCTACTTAAAACTAAGGGCATATTAGCAAGACCGGCGATAAAATTATCGCCGTTTTAGCGGCAGGAAACTGCCGCTAAAGCGGCGATAATGGGCTTGCTAATATGCGTTATAGAATTCCAATAGAAGCCCAGGTTAGATGTGCAGGACATCTAACTTGGGCTTCTATTGGAATTCCATAACGCATATTAGCAAGCCCATTATCGCCGTTTTAGCGGCAGTTTCCTGCCGCTAAAACGGCGATAATTTTATCGCCGGTCTTGCTAATATGCCCCTAAATCCTATCTTTTACGCCCCTACCACTTTGAAATGTCACCAGCCGCCACTGTGTGGGTACTTGCTCAAATAGAAATGATGAACCGGGTTTAACGACACAGGTCCGTACCGAGCTGTTTACGAGCAGGCGGACACTCGTCTAAACTCGAGAGATGAACCAGGATGTTCAAATCTGCCGATTTTCTCAGTGTTTTGTGTTTGCACTTCGTTTGATTATAGTTTCTTTAACTGCACTGTATTAAATAGTGAGGTTGTGCTTTACCTAATGACATGCTCGTGAGGAGGTATCCTGCCATTCAGTTGTCTTATGCCTTTTTTTGAGTGATTATTATGCCTGTAGAACAAGAAACATGACGTTTTCACTAAATGAACAGACCATGTTATGACTTCACGTTTACATATTCAGGGTAGACATCTTGTATTACATACACTAGCTTTATTGACATTATCCAAACAATATGGACAACTAATTTATTTTAATTACCATAGGGTACGTGCACCGGATATCAGTGCTAGTTTGTAGGCTTCCTTACACAATGGTGTTAAAAAGTATGCCGCATGCGTGTGCTGACCTTTAAGTTTGAGGTAGATACAACGGGGCAGATTTCAGTAGCGGTCCGTGGTAGGAGTCCCGGCCGGGCGGTGACGTGGGGTGGGGGAGGGGCAGGGTGGGGGGTATTAAACCACGGATTACGGCCGTATACAGGTAAGTAAACATTTAAATAAATAAAACGAATTTCATTGTGAGCGCTGCATCGCCAAATGCAATGCAGTGCGCGCAACCAAATTCGTTTTATTTATTTGAATGTTTACTTACCTGTATTCGGCCGTAATCCGTGGTTTACTACCCCCCACCCGGCCCCGCCCCACGTCACCGCCCGGCCGGCACACCTACCACGGACCGCTACTGGCAGATTTACAAGCCCCTTGCGCCACTTTTGCATCATTTTTAACATGGCAAAAATGACGCAAAAGTGGCGCAAGAGGCTTGTAAATCTGCCCCAACATCTCTACTTGGCTATTCATGCCTTTTGTAGGTCAAACAATAAGGAGAGTTTTTGCCTTCTTTTGTAGCCCACACTACTTTGAACATCTCTCGGACTCGAGGGAGTTCACGATGACTGAATAAGTAATTAATCAGCCTTCATTGCTGGATTTTATCCTTAAACACGTAGGGGCAGATTTACAAGAAAGTGACGCATCTGTACAGATGCGTCACTTTCCCTGCGCCACCCTTAGAAACCCTTGCGCCACCATAGATGCGCCGTATTTACAGTACGGCGCACTATGGCGCAGGGATTGACAGATGCGTCAGAAATTCTGACGCATCTGTTGGCGGAAAAGTCACGCATTGCTGGAGTCGTGTCGCAAGCACGACGCAACTCCAGCAATGCGTGTTGAGGCCTATTCCCACTACACTGCGTCACTACTTACGCCTGCTTCAAGCAGGCGTAAGGTTTTGACGCAGTGGCGTCCTAAAAGTGGCGCAGTGAAATCTTGTAGATTTCACGGAGTCACTTTACGAGGCCTTCCTGCGTGGAACGCCATCCCTGCATACATTATACCTGACGCAGGTATAATGTGACGCAAGGCTTTACAACGTGACGCATCTCCCTAGATGCGTCACGTTGTAAATAGGCCGCATTGTTTGCGCCGATGTTGCGTCAAAAAAGTGACGCAACTGCAGCGCAAAAGTCACGCAAGGGGCTTGTAAATCTGCCCCGTAGTTCCTGATTACGCATAGTCCAACCAAGGTCCATGCGGAGAATGTGACTCACTCAAGAGCTTAAGGTACTCTAGAATTCTATATTGGGAGAGCTTTATTTTCTCAATGGGGGGGGTAACCCTTAGTGAGACCCTTTTTTCCTTAATGTTTCAGGAAGGTTTTACACCTTGACATTCGCCTTTTTTGGATGACGCTGTGCTCCATTCTAAAATACACCGTCAGATACTAGTCTTGGCAAGGGAGCAGGATTGAATAATTCTGTCTCTAATTAGTTAACACGAGCACTGCATGGTGGGCATTTTTTTCTGTTTGGTGGCTCTTGTCTTGACTTATGACTTGTTCTGATTTATGACTTGGGGTTCTCTGTCATCTCACTTGTTGATCACATTAGGAACAATGTTTTAGTGTCTTTACACTTTTGGGTGCGTTTACTGTTAAGTCTCTCCATGAGCTATTGTCCTTTTTCCCTCTTTAACTTTCTTTTATATATTCTACGGTGGTTTCTTGAGTTCTTTGGGTCTTATCATGTGAGACTCATTCTCCTGTGCTTTTTGTTGGTAATTAATTGTTCTAAGGGGTATATTTTAATAATCCCCTTTAAAAAAAAAAATTTTGGATGAGATTTGTTTTTTAATAATTATGATCACTAGTTTTTGTATTTACAATTCAGTAGAAACTTTGATTATAAAGTGTTTGATTTGGGTATGTTGTATTTGCAGCCCCGATGAAGCCCTGTTTAGGGTGAAATGCGTTGGCTGCACATGTGTTGAATTAAGAATATTAAAGAAGAATACAGACACAATTTTGAAGACTCAAGAACCTCTTTCTTATCTATGTTCAATTACTATTGTTGCCTCTCTGTTTTTGTTATTGTATGTTATTTTGTGTGGTCTGTAAGCAGCGGACCATTGAGGTGGGCAACATTGTATAAACTTTTTTTCTTGTTTACTTGGGTGACTAATTGGGCTGTGCGGCCTCTAATCCCATGGCTGCTTTTTGAGATTGTATTAAAGTCCAAAATATGTAGAAAATCAACGGAGAATCGGGCAGAATGCCTAAAGCATCGCTAGAGAATCCTAAAAGAGTCAGGCTCATACCCACATTCAGGTGCTTTTATAGCCAATTTCACCATACAGTAATAGAAATTGCTTAGTCAACATGGTGTGAGCAAAAGTAGAAACATTACAGCAATTCACAATTCAACATTACAAAATGTCAAAATCAAAAGCACTTTATTTGGTTTTTCAGGTTAAATATTATAAAAGTTCACACATAAAAAACATAAATACATATCCATAAAAACGCATTAAATGTACAGACATACAGTTCATCCATCAGTTGAATAGCATTACCAACATTTAATTCCTGTGCAATTCCTCTCGCATTGTTTAAACATTAAAATAACCCTCCATAAAAATTTAGACACAGAAGAACAGACCTCAGAGGAGTGCACACTGCCTAAAATAAAATTTCTGCAGTAAGGGCTTTAAAAATTTGTAGCTGCGGGAGTTCATAAAATTTACAAAGTAAAGTAAGATGCAACGTACATTGTTGCGAAATGCCATCACACAGGCAATTGGTGAGTTTGGTCACCCAATCATTTACATGCTGAAAAGAGAAAAAACGATGGATCATATTAAATCTAAAGCAAGTAAACACAAATATGGGGGTTGTGAACTAATTCTAGATATGGTTGAATATCACCTGCTATGTTCAACAGATTGATTTGTACTAGGCTCACCTTAACACATTCCTTTGACCACCTGTCCTCCTCAAACTCATTCAGCGCTAATTGATTGATCTCAGCTCTAGTAATATCAAGCAGGGAGGCATGATCATCAAAAAAGGCTGGTCTCCCTACACTGGCAAAAAAGTCCTTTATATATTTAATCCATGGTATTTTCAGGGCATGGTCCTGGGATAAACAATCTCAATTATCAGCCTGCTTAGCCATGCCTCAGGCTGAGACCAGATCCTGTTCCACGGAAATATGGGGCTACCTCTAATACGGTCTTCGTAAAATGTGAGTCCCAGCTCTTTATGGCATACATAGGTTGAGACACTGTTTGCGACAGCAAGATACCTCCTAATGCAAGCATTTTCTGTGAGCTGTAGCCTCTCCAAGTTAACATAGGCCAATACACCAGCCCCATATTGAGCCACTGAGATATATTTAGCTTTGTAGATAGTGCAAACCTCTTTTAGCGGCCTCCCCCCAATCCAGTCGCAAATCTATTCAACCCTGCAATAGTTTTATTCATCAGCATAGTCCTAACTGTAACAGGCTGTTTCCATGAGCCTTGAGCATAAAACAATATGCCCAAATAGGAGTAAACATGAGCTTAGTACCACCTATCCTGAATTGGAAACCTTTGTCAACCTTACTGCCGCATTTCATAATATAACTTTTAAACATATTGAATCCTAAATCTAGCCCGGCCATATAATACACAAAATGGTTCATCAGTTTCTGTAACCCCATGGGAGTGCATGCCATGAGAACTGCGTCATGCGCATACAATAAAATCGGTATAGCTTTTTGACCAATCTGGGGAACATAAATTCCTTTTTCTTCTAAAAACCTACTAAGATTGATAATATATATTTTAAATACAAAAGGAGACAAAGCACAGCCCTGCTGTACCCCCGTTTAATATCAAAATCCTTAGTGCATTCCTCATTAACTCCAAAGATTATTCTGGCCTTAACATTGGTATAGATGTGCCTAATAAAATTCACTAGACAGAGGTCGACTCCCAGCTCAACACTAAATTCCATAATATCACATGGTTGACACAATCAAAAGCACTGTAGAGGTCCATAAATGCCAAATAAATAGGACCTCTCCAAGCTAAAACATATTTACCAATAAGTAAACTTAAATTCTAAGATTGCTTGTTAGAAATGGGGTTTCTAGTTGGCAGAGGTATGCACCCTGTCCAAGTAGGGAACACCGCTCTAGTGAGGGTAAGTCAGATACACACCCTAAAAAAACCTGTGCTCATCCTCTGGTAGCTTGGCACAGAGCAGTCAGGCTTAACTTAAGAGGCAATATGTAAAGTATTTGTGTAACACTTATTACAGTAAAATAGTGAATACGCCACACAAAAATAATCAACACTAGGTTAGACAAATAGGGATTAATTTAGTAAACAAAACAAGACCACAACTACAAAAATACAACAAGTAAAGCAAGAGTTATGAATTTTTAAAGAATATCTTGAAATATAGTGCATAGAGTAAATCAATCAATTCAAGCTTTATTCGGTGTATAATGTACAACCATAAAAGCATTCTAAAAAGTTTAGCATTATTTGATTAACATAATAATTATTTATGCAGTACACCAAATAAAATACAGTACATAATTACACACAGGTACTGACGGAGATCGATAAAAATAATTCAAATGCTTTACAAATATTAAAAAAGATCAGTTTTAAGAATATTTAGCAAGTAATTCATTGATCTATACTAAAAGACCTAGATGTTTTCATATGTCAGGGCTTCCAAGTGGGAATTGTCTTTTCTTCTTTTAATCGCTATTTGCACAAAAACAATTACTGCATTGCAAACTTTTTCATTTTCTAGGCTACAAATATAATTAAAAGCGGGTTTGTAAAAATACTATTTATTATCAATAAATAAAGATTGTAAAACATGCTTCCTGATATCTCTATAAAAATTACAAAAAAGTATAAAGTGCAATGTCGACTGTGGTGACTTTCCATCACAAGGGCAGTTTGGGGAGTTTCGATTCCACTTGCCCATTGTGGAAAATGCAATCAGGTGATGGAGGGTGCCCAGCCTTGTTAGGTAAAACCTATGTTGTAAATTTCATATCAGGAGTAGGTATGGTTGGATGCCCAATAAAAGAGGACCTTCACAATATGATCTAATCGTCTGTTTGGAACTTGCTACTGCATCTCTTAAGGATTCTCTTGATCCTGCAAGCCTCAATTTTAGGTCCCTTTTGCTGTAATTCTGAATAAGCATGGGGTCTTTAAAATCGACATCCACCTTACACTCAGTTAAAAGTTTATGAATGTACTGCAGCCAAGGGATCTTTTTGCAGAAATCAAGGGCAAGGCAATCCATTATAATCTCCTTGGTAAATTTAGTCTCCTCCTTGGTCCAAATCCCATACCAAAGCATAAGAGCTGCTGTACTAATATAGTCGCTAATATAGGAGACTGACAATTCCCTGTGAGCTATATATGAGGAGGTTGAATTGGGAACTGCTAAAAGCCTCAGTAAAAATTTATTTTCCTGTGTTTGTAGTAAAATAGAGTTTGCCGTCCCCATAGTGCCGCACCATAACATGTTCCTGTGAGACATTTGCTCCTGTATAGGGTCAAAATTTCCCTAACTGGTTTGTTCCCAATTTTATTAGAAAATCTATAAATAGCCTCAACTGATCGTATAAATTTCAATTTGCAAAGGTCGATATGTGTGCCCCAACATCCATTCCATGCAATAAGGAGTCCTAAATATGAAAAAGAGGATGTTTTTTTCAATGTGTACGCCTTCTACATGATGGTTTCTGCTTTTTATTTTCACTTTTCCACATGTCATTGTGAAGGTTTTACTAAGGTTAAGTATTAAATCTTTATCATTCACAAATTGTGCAAAGTTTTCAATTAAACATTGGAGCCCATTTGCTGTCCTTGATAGCAGGACTACATCGTCCGCATACAAAAGGACTGGTGTAACATGGTTACCAACTCTGGGAGCGCCAGCATTCAAGCTTTGCAAGGATATATTAACATTATTAATATAAAGAGAGAATAAAAGTGGTGCAAGAACACAACCTTGCCTTATACCACGAGTGACTAAATTGGGATGTGCATTCACCTTTAGGGCCACATCGAACTCTTGAAGTTAGTAGGGCATAAATATGTGACAAATAAATTATAATATCATTTGGGGCACCCATCCCTATTAAGGTCTGCCATAGTTTTGCATGATTAACTAAATCAAATGCACTTGTAAGATCTACAAAACAAAGGTGTAATTGGCCTTCTTTAGCGAGGGTATATTTCCCAATCCACAATTCAAGGTTGACGCACTGCTCAACAGTCCCTATACCCCTTCTGAATCCATATTGAGACTCTGTAAGAACATTGTTTTCACTTACCCAACTTTCTAATCTTTCTGAAAGGATTCTTCCCATCAATTTTGATGTTGAGTCAAGTAGGGATATAGGGCGGTAGCATTTTGCATCCCCTCTATCTCCCTTCTTGAAGATTGGGACTATGACACTTTCCACCCAAGTTGTAGGCAATACACCTCCAGTTGTGGCATTGCAGACTCTTAACAAAATTGGGGACTAAAAGTCTATATTGGTCTTAAAGATATCAATGGGCCTGGGGCCTTACCGTTTGCACTTTTATCTAGGGCGGTTTTGATTTCATCTAAAGTAACAGGAGCCAAATTGGCAGGGTCAACAGATATAAAATTACTGTTATCATGATTTAGGGAATCCTCTTTATTTGGATTAAATATATGTTCAAAGTGTGTTAACCAATCTGCAGGTGGTACTAAGGTCTTGATCTTAGTGGCTGACTGTTCTTTAAAAAAGGGATGATCTATTGTCTTCCAAAATAGAGTTATATCCTGTGTCTCTGCCGCCTGGACCAACTTTTCCCAGGCAAGTTCCCGGATTTCAATTTTTCTTGTGTTTAGTGTTTGCTTATAGGTTTTTCGTAGAGTATGCACCTTTTCCCTGTCCCTAGTTATAGCTTTTAATGCTTCTTTTAGCTCCTGGTTTAATTTAGAACACTGTCGGTCAAACCATCTGGGATAGCAGTAAACGTTTTTCGTATCCTTTAATTTTAAAACTCCAGAGATTGCAACCGCAATATTACAGAAAGCCGTTATAATGTGTGAGTTTAAGGAGTACCACCCAGACAAATATTTATATCTTCTTGGTTTTTTTGGATTATATTATCCATGAATGCTGAGGGGTTAACACCTGACCATTTCATGAAAATTCCATTTTCTCCTTGGGTTTTAATATCGGCAGCTAAACACACCTTTTCCTGCAGCATCGGGCTTAACTTCAGCACCAGGAATAGTGGGTGATGGTCAGTAAACGGGCTTACCTGTACTTCAACATTTTCAACTAGGCCCTTGCAATTTTCTGATATTAAAATATGATCAATACTCGACGAGGATCTTGCTCCTTCATAGGTTTGAACAACAGCATCACCCCTTTTCCCACCTAGCTCCATAAGTTTCAGGTTATATTTATACATTATGCTGTTAATTGTGTCACCATATGAATTATGGGGGAAGTGGGAACAAGGGTCACTCTGTTCATTCCTATGACCACAGAGTACCCAGTTTAAGATTTTACATTTCTCTCTATTAAAATCATCTTCCCAAATAACCACATAATCTCCCCTTACGCCTTTTAAAAAGTTATCTAATTCCTCCTCCAAGGATGTAATTACCTTATGTCTTGTGTTATCGAAAATATTATTATAAAAATGAACGATTACTATACACTGTTTTCCTTTAGTGCACAAATATACAAACTGGAAAAACTGCGAATTGGTGTAGGCTTTCTTTAGGATCAATGGTGATGTAACTGAGACCAGTGCTGCTAGGCCTCCTTTAACTGTCCCTTTCTTTGAGGGAATAGCTGGGGTAGAAACCGCTTTAAAACCATTAATATGAAAAGGTTCAGTGTGCCAAGTTTCTTGAAAAAGAATTAACGAAGAATTTTTGATCACCTTAAACCATTCTCTATCATTTTATTTTTCACCCCTGCCACATTCCATGATGTAATGGTCAAAATTCTGTGTGGCATATGTCTATTTAGGTTATTATTGATGGTGCTAGAGGATGAAGTAGCATGATTAATACCTATCTACCGCTCTACTTCCTCTGGCAGTCAATCGAGCTCACTACAACCTCCTAAGGGTAAAAACCTATTGGTCATAGATTGTCCCGTATACAAATCTGTGCAGAGGGTTTTTTTGCTAATGTGAGATGGTTGCTCATTTACGGGTTTATAGAAATATCCTAGTGAGACAGCGGTAATAATATTATTAGCATGATTAGGTGATCATACGTATTTAGCAGAAGGTTCATCAATCAGAGCCCTAACAACCCCAGGGCAGTGGAAAGTCATGATAATGCAGTCCCCTTGACAACACTTCCTCATGTTACCAACCCGAATTACTTGTCTTATCATGATTATATTCTGAAAAAGAAAGTTGGTGCTACAGTTAGTATTTGTAGTGAACCAATGTACGATCTTATTCTTCAAGGTCCCCCAGGCCTCTGTAGTCTTATCTACCAACTTCGGGACGTTTTTTAGGACAATTACATTAGGGATAGCCTGGGGAGGTAGGTGTAAGAAGTCTTTGCAGAGCTTCAATGGCCTACAGTTCGCAATGGATTCAGTCCCGTAATTATTGCTGTCCGATTTCGTTCCTGCTGAATCCATATTAGATGAATTGTAATGGCTGTGTTGTGTGGCAGAAACCTCTTATGTTTGGAGTGGGGGTCATTGAATAGATTTTATCAGTAGTCACAAGAAGACGATGCCCTTCATCAGTCTTATTATCCGGGGCTCTGCTAGACGGTGTACTAGGGCTTTTTTTAGAAGGCAATGAATCCATGATCAATTTGGTAGTTGAGTAACATCTTTTTGAACTGATTTAATTTCTGTCATTAATCTCCTTTCAATATTGTCAATTTTCCCATGAAGTTTTTTAAAAAGAGTTTCAAAGCCTTGAGTATGGATCATTGTTTGAGCCACCCGTGTCCATCCTAACCCCGCAGGGAGCTTTTTCCCTTTCTTTTGTTTAGTTTTCATTTTCGTTCAGTACCGTTTGATAAGACAGATATCTCCAGTGGTAGGGTCAAGTCACATGGACCCTCTTTTATGACTTCAAGATTCAATGCGCTATTCCCCCAATTCTTGTCAATATCCGAATTACTCAGGCCAGACTCGATTGTCACTATATCTGCCCTGGTTTCTTTTAAGGCTGCATTAAATGCTGTTTTAGTGGCGGCAAGACGCTCTTCCGCATGAACAATTTCATTATTAATTAAGCCCATGGCGCTTTTTAAATAATTAGTTACTGGTACACTATTACGTGTAAGGCTTTCCACTGCCAGTGGAGGTCAGCGTGTGTTTCCGTTTACCCATTATTAGGCGTATACTCCCAGGTTTGGTATCATAGCTAATTTAGATAAAATAAGGGCAGCTTTTCTTACCGTTGTTTTCTTTTGTAAATCCAAGGGGGGTGGCCCAGCCCAGCCTTGTCCGGCCGCGGATGGGAGCAGACAGGCCTGCCCTGGGCATGCCCGCGCGCGTCCCGCGCAGCGGGAGTGAGCGGCTGGTCTTGTGGCATCGGGAGGGTGACGTCACCTCCCGTGCCAAGCGTAGGGCCTGCTGGGGGACCGAGTCCCACCCCAGCGGTATAGAGGCAGTGAAGGCTGGAGCTGCCTGGGGCCTCAGAAGGCCCTTGATGAAGTCCCGCTCTGCTGGCATTTACAACATTGGGGCTAGGTAAGCCCTTGGAAGAATCCCTTAGAGTCATAAAGCACCTACTGGGGCTATCTGATCACGCTGGACTGGGTCAAATCTAAAAGGTCAAGCTGACCGTGATGGAGCATGGATCGGGTAGAGAAGCCATGCAGGACCCGCTGAAAGCAGTACCTTTTAGAAGGATGCGTCGAAGGTGAGAGCACTATGCGTCATGCAGTTGGGTCCTGCGTCGTCATTGAACCTCTTATGATGAAGGCGCTGTGTTGTTGTTGAGCCTCGCAGTCGGGTCCTGTGTCATTGTTGAGCTCCATGTGATGAAGGCAATGCGTTGTTGGGCCGCTCTGTTGACACTGTGGATTCCTCGAAGCGGTGCTGCATCGTGTCGAAGGGGAATGCGGCGGTTTCGACTGGCACCAAGCAGGTGATGCGTAAATTCTTACAGAACAGCATAGTAAAACCCACTTCCAAGGGCCCAGGACTGGATTGGCACCAATTGTCAGGGTAGGACTCACAGATGGCAGAATCCAGGTGCTGGTTGGAAGGCTGCAGGTAGTTTTTGATGTCCCTGAGACTGCAGAACAGGAGGCAAGTAGGCAAGTCCTTTCAGTCATTTGGTTCTGGGGATGTAGAGATTCAAGTCCATTTGTTCTCACCACCAGGCAAGGGGCAGCAGGCAGAGACAGCAGAGCAGGATTCCAGCAAATCAAGCAGAGTCCAACAGAGTGTCATCACTTTCAGCAGCACAGCAGTCCTTCTTCCTGGCAGAGTAGCCTGCGGTTCAGAGTGTACTGAGTTGGTGGTGTCAGGCGTCTAGTACTTATACACAGTTGTGCCTTTGAAGTGGGGGAGACTTCAAAAAGAGGCATTTGAAGTCCACAAGATCCCTGCCCTGGCTCCAGAGTCACTACAGGGGGGTATACAGCTCTTTGTGTGGGGACAGGCACATCCCTATTCAGGTGCAAGTGACTGCTCTTCCTTCCCATCTAGCTCATAAAGGCCCATCAGCCTTGGGATGTGGCATCAGGATGTGAATAATACTCCTCAGCTCCTTCTGTGTGTGACTGTCTTGAGGGAATGCATAAAGCCCAGCTATCACACACCCCAGACGTGTATACAAAGACAAACAGAGGCACAGAATGGTTTAAGTAAGAAAATGGCAACGTTCTAAAAGTTGCATTTTCAGACTTACAATTTAAAATCTCACTTCACCATAAGTTATGATTTTAAATTATGAGTCCAGAGACACCAAACTTCAAATTTCTATCTTGTCCCTATTGGAACTTACACTTATAAAATGGGCTAAGGTAATTCCAAGCTTAACCTATGAACAAAATAGGCCATGCAGGAGTGAAAAACGAATTTAAGAGTTTTTCACTACCTGGGCATGTAAAACTTAAACGTACATGTCCAACCTTTTAATTATTCTGCATCCTGCCCTTGGGGCTGTCCAGGGCCTACCTTAAGGGTGACTTATGTGTCTTAAAAAGGAAGGTTTGGGCCTGGCAACTGGGTTATCTTGTCAGGGCAACATGGTTTAAAACTGCACACATAGGCTCTCCAATGGCAGACCTGAGACATGTGTGAAGGGCTACTGGAGTGGGCAGCACAATCAGTGCTGCAGGCCTAAAAGTAGCATTTAATTAACAGGCCCTGGGCACATGTAGTGCACTTTACTACAGACCTTTAAGTACATTAGATATGCCAATTGTGGATAAGTCAATGTTACTATGTTTTAGGGACAGAGAACCTGCCCTTTAGCACTGGTCATCAGTGGTAAAGTGCCCAGAATCCTAAAGCCAGCAAAAATGAAGTCAGCAAAACAGGAGGTCAGTAAGCAAAAACGTCAGGAGAAACCATGCCAAGGATGCCAGATCTAACACTGCTCAACCATTCCTAGCCTCTTTCTAAAACCACATTGGTTCATTGCCATTCCGGAATTTGGCTCAGCCCAGTCTTACAGCCCAGTGAGGATTATTCTCCCTGCAACCTTAAGTATTGAACCTAACAGGGAGATTGGCAGATAACATGTTGGATCCCCCTTTTAATAAATTGCCACTATCACGGAGGTGGACCAGGATTCAAGTGGGCCTGTTCTGCATATCGCTCTTAGAACATGTGTCAGTAGTGGCCCCCATAACTCCAGATTACTTTTGAAGAGATCTATTGGCAGCCCAACTGGGTGGGGCCTTCCCACTGTGTAAACCATTAATGGCTTCACATTTTTTCTAGAGTGAAGAAAAGTGATGTGATTCCTTTCGCAGTTATGAAGTCACCTAGCAGCCCACTAATCCCCTGATTATCATCAGATGAATCCTTATAATAAATACTAGAGAAATGTGCCACCCACTTTTCTTGAGTGATTGCGACTACCATTGACGTAGTATCTACATTTTTATAGAAAGAACTATTGACAATTTGCCAGAACGCACAGCTATCCTTACATCTACGTGCATTAATTAAAGCCATCCAGGCCTCGGCTTTCATTTCCTTCGTCCTATTTGCCAGCGCCGTCTTATAAGACCTTCTACATGTCATTACTTTATTACTATCTGTAAATACTCTATTGGCTGATTCTTTCAAATTTGTGCAACGCATTTGTGCATTCAGAATCAAGTCAGACTGGCTTTAGAGGACCTTGCTAGCACCTAGAATGCTTTATTAATGTCCTTATCCTCAGCATTCATATCTAGGCATATGTTCACTTGGGCATACTTTTCTCTCACTAAGTTTGAAAGGAATTCCTCTGGCATTACATTACTCCATTTAAGCCTGATGCCATTTGATGAGGCTACCTCTATATCATTAGTGCAAATTACACTTCTAAATTTTAACTTGATGTCAGGGCACATAATATCAATGCTTTGGGCATTGCGGTCACTGAGGCCATTCATATGAGTTCTACAATTTGTAATTGAGGAGTCAAAAGAAAATCAATAATTGAGCTACAATCTCTGCCCGTAAAAGTGCACTCAAAAGGAACCTCTGGATCAGTGGCCTCATCAGCAAACACCAAATCATAACTAAAACGTGCACTATTTAATTTGTCACCATACCCATTGGAACACAAATGGGACACACGCTGATCCTCATCATCTACATAACCACATCTACAATTATTTGCTGAAGTACACTTACTGGATGTATTTCTTTTCCAGCATTCTAATTCAAGGCAAACCATGGTAGACTGGCTTATCCAGTTTTACTTGTGGAATATCCAGTCACAAACCCCCTAAGACCACTTTACACAGCATAACCAATACTAGCTCATGATACCACATTATTGAACTTTTTTTGTTTTCATTACAGTGTGCTGAAACCCATTTCAAAGTTGTCCTTTAAAATAGTGTGTGACACTTTTACAATTGTCAGACTTTTCTGCCTCAATCCTTTTGTGTGTAACACAGGTTTACTATACCTGTCATTGTAATTCTAAACAAGTGTTTACTCCTTTGAGTAATACCTGTGCTATTTCATTACAGCATGCCACTACTCAGTTTCAAGTTGATCCAGGATATAGTTTTTGACATTCACTCGATTCTGGGACTTTCTGCCCCAATCCTTTGGTATGTAACACTGGATTGCAATACCTGTCATTGTAATTTTATTGTGAAAGAAGTATTCACACAAATTGATACATGCCTTTTTTTACTTTTAGGTGTCTCCGATATATATTTTGGGTCCTGATGATGACCTGGCTCTAAATATTTATGCTCAGAGGTCGAAACGTCAACAAATAGCATATGTGAACTGTGGGGCAGATTTACGAGCCCCTTGCGCCACTTTTGCGCCGCCGTTGCGTCACTTATGTGACGCAGCGGTGATGCAAAACATGCGCCACGTTGCGCAATATTTACAACGTGACGCATCTAGGGAGATGCGTCACGTTGTAAACCCCTGCGCCACATGAAACCTGTGTCAGGTTTCATGTGGGCGTTCCGGTGCAGGGTGGGCGTTCCCTCGCAGGTACGCCTCGTAAAAGTGACGCAGTGAAATCTACAAGATTTCACTGAGTCACTTTTACGCCCATGCTGCGTCAAAACCCTGCGCCTGCTTGAAGCAGGTGTAAGGATTGACGCAGCATGTTAGGCATAGGGCACCCCCGAGCCTTGCTGGAGCCGCGACGCGCTTGCGACTCCAGCAATGCGCCGCCTTTCCGTCAGGGGATGCGACACGCATCTGCCCATCCGTGCCCCACGGCGCGCCGCATTGTAAATGCGGCGCATCGGAGGTGGCGCAAGGGCAAACTTGCGTGATGCATCTTCCCTGGCGCATCCCTGCTGATTTGCAGGGATGCGCCAGGGAACGTAAATATGCCCCTGTGTTTTTAAGAACTTGATGGTGGATATTAACACTCGTTTTACGGGTGTTGACTTCAAACAGTCTATTGTATACATTTCTGTTTATAGCACAAATGCAGTTTTAATTCACCATATGTCATTTTCACTGTGCCATCACCTTTTAGGATCACCTTGTTTCAGAAAAGTATTAGTACCATATTATATGTTAAAATTGATCCTTTTATATTCTTAAATTAGATATGTATAATTAAATGCCCATGGAAGCAGTCCAGCCGAACTGCCAGGCCAGTTCATCTCAAGTTCACTGTCTTTACTTCTTAAATGTACACTTTACCAAACTCTAGATATTGTTAAATAAACTCTTTGATACTCTGAAATGTTATGAGCCCTGCTTCTTGTTGCTATTTCTTGTAATAATGGTTCTGTTTTTAATGATTCTTTATTTTAGGAACAATGAATTGAATTAGTAATTTATATATAGGATGTTCTTTTTTATTTAATTTTAAATATGTGTATGTTTTTATATATGTGCTTTTATGATTGTATGAAATAGCAATCAAATAAAGCGGTCCTTGACTTGACTTGATACTCTAGTCAACAGTAGTATTGTCAATGAAATTTTTCGTTTGTTGCTGTTTCCCTACAGGATTCATCTTCATACAATATATAGAAATTGATTGTTAAATGTGCTCTACACCAAACCTTAGATATTGTTAAATAAACTCTTTGATACTCTTGTCAACTGTATTATCATCAAAGAAACTTGTCCTTTGTTGTTGTTTCCTTACAGTAAGTTTTCTAAGTACACTCAATTACGACTCCCACACTCTGTACTTACATTCTTAAGTATCACTGTCACTGTTACATGCTTAGCTTACATATACATAACTCCTAGTTGCCTATCATGGTCTGGTCCAGGCTCAAAAGAAACATGAATAAATAAATGCATATATTCCATCTACTTTTGACAAATGAACTGTGCTTGGGAATCAACATCCAAACATTATTCTATTATCAGTGTCAATCTGAAATACCATTGAATCCTCTAAGGCCAAAGAGCTTCCTGTAATTTACCAAAAATCGCCCACCCATGTGAGCAAACAAAGACTTTTAGACTGAAGAGTTGCATCTGACCAAATGTGTGACAACACCAATTTAAACTTAGACAAAGCATTGCAATTGTCTGTTGCGGTGTAACCATTTTTGTAGCATACCAGGCATCCAATCAAACTTCTGGAACTGGAGAAAATACAATGAAGTCGGAATAGAGAAGACTTCTCTGACTTTTGCACTTTCTGACACAATTGCTTACAATCCATAGCCTTGGTCAAACGACCCAGAAAATGTGTTAACTTGTTTTTATTCCTCACTCAGCATTCCGCATACCCTGACTGCAAAGCTGACGTCAATAAAATCAAGAGAGAGGCTGACATCCGCCATCACAGAGCAGCAGTAGGATGTGCGCAAATGTAAACACTACCTACTGGGTATTTTGCTGCAGCAATGGGATTTCAGGAAGCAAAGCAAGGTTTCTCTAAGAGATCACAAAGAGGTTGCTACTAACAATGCATACACACAAAAGCTAACAGCGGTGGACCATAGGTGTTGCACCTCAATCCAGTATTTCGAAATGTAATGTCCAGTGCATTACACTTCCGGCACTTGCCGCCGTTGAGTGCCACTGGTGACCAGAAACAGGAAATTCTTCAAAAGGAAGGTGCACCAGGAAAGAAGTTCAATTTTGCAGGGTTAAATCCATCATCTTCATTTATTAATCATTAGTATTGTACAAATTTAAAATCCAGCCAACGCGTTTCATTCCATGATACATAGGAACTTCATCAGGGCTTAAAGAACAGTATGTCGTGATCACAATACTTGAAAACATTTGTCGATTTACCACCCTAGGACAACCATCATATCAAGGGGTCAGTTTTTCCCATCCACAGATGGTATAAAGGGACCATATCTTGTCCCAACTCGAGGCCAAAATCTGATAAACAGCAACAATAACCTGTGGTCTGCGGTCCCAAAGAAACAATCTTCTATTAACTGTTCCTTCTTTTTGTTGTGCAGGTTTCTTCTATCAAGTTAAAGTGTCCCTTTATTGGTGACTAGGCTAACCTGCCAGTAATCAGGTAACTAAGGGGCATATCTACAAGGGCTTTATCTCCGTTTTCTGGCTTTAAAAGCCAGAAAAACTGAGATAAAACTATCGCCCTATCAACAAGAGGGTGCTAACATGCATAATCGCATGTTAGCACCCTTTTCAACGCTCCCCTTTGCATCTCTAATGAGATGCAAAGTGGGCGTCACTGAGCGCACCTCGGATGGACTGCCTTGCAAATATCGCTGATGTTCACATCACGATATTTACAAGGCAGCCCATAAGATTTTAGCAGATGTTAGATTTTGGCGAAAACGGCGTTTTCGCCAAAATCTAACGTCTGCTAAAATGCTGACTTGCCTATGTTAGACATAGGGGTGGATTATGCTGATACGACCACAGGGTCGTATCAGCAAGGTTATCGCCGTTTGCAGGGAACATCGCTGGAAAACCAGCGATGTTCCCTGCAAAACGGCGATAACCTTGCTATCTCTGGAATTTTTATCGCCCTGGGGAAACGCGTTGTTAATAACGCGCTACCAGGGCGATAAATGCCAGAGATAGCCTGCGTTAGGGAATTCGTCGCTCAGCACGACCAGCGATAATTATCACTGGCCGTTGATAATATGCCCCTAAATATCTATTGTTTTTTGTATTTCTCAATGAAATGTCTTATCTTCTGCTTTCTAATTATGTTTTGCAACCATGTATATTTTATACCAAGTACCTCGATGATTCACAATCAGCACAGGACCCTCTCCCAATAAAGATCAGGCAATCCCTTCAACTTTTCCAGTGCTGATTGTTATCAGGTGAGTTGCATACCTGGACAAAGATATGAATGCATATCGTGATCCAACGATGCTGCCTCTTTGAGTGCTTCTCAAGAGCTTGCAAAGGAGCTTGTGTGGGGAGTGGTCTTATAAGAAGACCACAACCAAAATGGCCTATGAGATTTGAGAAGTCTAAGATGAAGACACTCATGGTTTCTTGTAATTGTAAGCAATGATGGGCATTGCGTTTTGGTGTATGGCTTTATAGTCACTGTTTACTCCTGCTCTGCAATATAGCAAGCAGGAGTGCAGTGTGAGAGAAACCCCCCAAAGGGAGCGCCCAGCGACATGACATATTTGAAGATGGGGTTGCGTGGCCAAAATGGCGCTGAGTGCAGTCGCACTGGCATGAAGCTCCCACTCTGACAGACAGAATCTGGCAGCTTAATGGACCTATAGAGCCCTCTGAGGCCCTCACCATCTGGTGTGCCCCCCCTGAGCCTGTGGGGGAGGATTGGGGGCTCATGATCCTGGGCAGCAGCGATGAAGCAGGGCCATATTTCCGCAGCCTTGCCTGCAAGAGGAGAAGGCTGCGGCCCACATGGAGGCCCCATTTCGAGGCCTGGGGCGCAGTGCTGTGAAACCGAGAGTCTGAGACTGCCCATGCGAGGGGAGCTGCATTAACTGATGTGACCCCCTATGGGGATTAGCTGTGCTGAGGGGCCCCCCGTAACAAGCGGAGCATGTGAATGGGCTCTGCTCAAGATACTGCAGCCTCAAGGTGGACGACGGAGCCCACACGAAAGAAGCCTCTGCGCCTGTGAGACGCAAATGCATAGAGAAGAGAGGCATGACAGTCAGAGAGGGTGCGGGGCATGCTGGGAGCAGCTAACAGGTTGGTGCCACCACGATTGAGGGGTAGACGGGCCTCCTATCTTGGCCTTTTGGTCCTGAGGATTGGAGGACTAAAACCGGATCTGCAGCATTGAGGCCCGTGGAGCACAGGGGCGTAGTGACTGAAGGCCCTCAGTGAGGTGAGCTGCTATCTGGGAAGCTGAGGTCACCAAGAGACTGCCTTGATAAAGGCCCTGCTGCCCCACAGAACTGGATGGGGTGCAGTGAGGGTCACTGCCTGAGGCTGTATGGCAGCTGCAAACATGTCAGCTGCCCTGATGCATCATAAGCAAGACATGCAGAGATCCGGGGCTGAATGTGGTGTTGTGGTGCCTTAGCAACATACGTGGCAGGCATACCAATCTGGTGGAGGATAATGTGGGTACCTCTTTGGGGTAGTGAGTCATGGCGAGGGGGTCTCCATCGGCTTGGCCTCTCGGTGAGGCCTGGAGATCCTTGACTCACGAGACAGCCCTGGAGGCCTGGAATATTGCAGGAGGTGCCTCCTGACTGGCGGACTCGTGTGACACAGTGGCCCAATCTTAGTTACCAAACCGCCACCCCCCTAAGTCTATCACAGACATGCTGATGGCCCCCACTGCACTGCCAGACCCAATCCGACAGGTGGAGGCAAGAAAGGAGAAGCACACGGCAATGTTTGATAAAATCCTACAGCCCATCCAGGACTCAACGACTACCATGGAGGCCCAGTTGGGGGCAATACAAGTGGAGACAGGACTTCTGTGGATTGATCACACCAAACTGGTGGACAGCATGGATGAGGCCGAGTCTTCCCTGACATCAATGTGGCCCACGATGACGAACATGCAGGAGCAGGCAAAGACCTTACAGGTGGAGGCGTGAGAGCTTAAAGCAAGAGTGGAGGATTCGGAGGGGCGCTAATGGTCCATTAACATCTGCTTCATTGGCTTGCCTGTGAAGCCGGAAAGTCCAAGTATTAAGTGATTCCCAGCAGAATGGCTGACATCCACGGTCCTGGACAAGCTAATCCTGAAGTTCTTTTCCATTGAGAGGGCACACAGGATCCGGGGTTGACCTCCTCCCCTGGGAGCCCCCCAACCCCAGTAATAGCTTGTCTGCTGAACTTCAGGGATCATGACCTGCTGCTGCATCTGTTTCACACAAAAGGTCCCTAGCAATACAACAGTAATCACATCACAGCCTATCCTGACTATAGGGCTGAAGTTCAAAGGAAACGCAACACCTTTGGGGCTGTTAAAGCATACCTAGTGAAGGAAGTGGCCCTTAGGGGCCACCCAGGTTATTTACAACCACCTGCTATGCCTACCCAAGTAATGAAGAGTCGGTCAGACAGTAGAGAATACAAACAAGCATTTATTAGCAATACTCTGCAGAGGAGTCCAATCTGACCTGCACCCTAAGATGTCTGCCGAGGGACAGGCTCCCCAACGGCCTGTGATGCATGATCATTCCTCCAAGAACTCCCCAACCACGCCCACAGTGGAAAGTTACCGGCCTGGGCCGAACATGAACAAAGAAAGCACAGAAGGATGGGCTACCACCTGCCAGATGGGTACATGCTATCGGCAACTCAAGGTTACCGCGCTGAGTCTCAGCGTCTCCTAACGTGGGAGCAGAACTACACACTCGAATAGGCATGCGAGGGCAGAATGGCCTATTCATTAGTAAGTCGGGAAGCAGCCTTGAACAGGAAAGAAAAATAATAACTAAATACTGTGTTCTGCTGAGGCAAGCAATACGAATAGTGAGGCCTAGTTCAGACACAGCCTAATAGGGATTACAAAATACAAAATGGAGTCACACTTGCTAACTAAAGCTTGCATGTTGCAGGGATAACTCAGTGGGTTGCATAACATGAATACAAATGGCATCTATTTAGCCACACACTGCTAACCTAATGTAGCATGATACGAGTGCATAGCAGGAATGGGATTTTCAAAAATAACATACCCTCCTTTTAGCATGGGTGGCTAAATGTTTTATTGAGGCTATCCGGTAGGGTCTTTACAATTCTAAGTGGGAAGGAAGAAAATGCATAGTCAAGTTACAAGGGAGAATAAAGCAGCACATGAGTATCAAAATCCACTTAGTATTCAAAAATACCTTCGTCAATAAGCATCATATCCTGGATATCCTGCATCATCATAGTAGAGACCTTAGTATCACGTCCTGGCAATTTAGGGGTAGGGGTGAGCTTGCTGACACAATAGGTGCAACATGCTGGAAGGCAATTAATACATAGGCAACATGTGAAAATGACACCTGCGATAACTATGAGGGCAAGTAGTATCTTCCAACCCCATGATGTCAGCAGACCCCAGAACCACCCTGTGAGGGACCATGATCCATTATCCTGATGGTTATCTGAAGCAAGCCTGTGTAATTTCTGTATGGCGGAGTATACATTAGGGGCGTTATCAGGAATGTAAACACAACAACTGCTGCCGATGACGCGGCAGGCTCCGCCCCTATCAGCAAGGATGACGTCTAAAACCATCCGGTTTTGAAGAGCAACAAGTCTCGTAGCCTGAAGCTCGACTGTAATATTAGTCAATATACCTGCAGTAGTGTTAATAACTCCCTCAACTACTCTAGCAAGGCGACGGATATTACGGCTATTGAACATGAGGCCCCAGAAAGGCAGAATGCCCTTCATGATGTCAGTAAATTGCTGTAGGGAAGTATCTGTTTGATCTATATCTTCTGGATTGACAACTCTCTTGGCCCGATGCAAATGTAGATCCCTACGCTGTTACCTATGATCCTTGTGATAATTAGATGGTGCAATATAAACAGGGGGCAAAAGAAAAGAGATATATAACACTGGCCAGACCATCCCCTGGGAAGCCATTTATAAGCCTGTTCCCCACAAACAAAGTATACATTTGGAGGTGTGAGCAAAGGTGGGCTACTAGTAGTGTTCAATCAGTATGTATAGTCACAACTGCTCTGACCTACTGGAATGTTCCCTGTACCTTCAACACAGAAACTAGCTGCTGTATTGATCACAGGGACGGGCATGGCTTTATCTTCAGTTATATTTAGTTCCTGGAAACATTTAAATTATTCAGTAACGTTAAATCCTTGAAAATCCAGCATTTCATTTTGTAACCAGGTGACCTTATTATCCTCAAAAATATTCATACAAGCTTCTGGATGTAGGGTACCCTCCTTTCCATCTGCCCCAGGTGTATATCCTTGGTGTACCACTATATACTCCAACACTGCTTCGTAATCAGACTGTACCATATTCATTGCGTCAGCATGATAGTGCATGTACACCATAGAAAGCAATTGGAACCATGCCTCACAGCTACCCAAGTATGACAGGGGCAATGACACCAGCATATCGTTCTTGTGCATAACGGAGGGAAGTAACCCACACACCCAACAAATGGTGGCATTAGTGGTACCATGTACCTGATAAAGCATCTGCAGAAACGCATTCTCGACATAGGTCTGTCTATGTCTCTCTTTATGCAGGGCCAGTGTAATAAACGAATGCTCAGGTGGGGCCGGGGTAGTCCCTATCAAGGTGTGTACAGGATGCTGTTCTTCTAAATACCACACCACCCCGAATAGTGTTATCGTTATGATGAGAAGGACCACTACCACTACCACCCTACTCCCAATAGACCAACTAGACCACACAGGACCATTCTGCTGTAATGGTGTGGCCACCAGAGGCTGTTCCTCCTTCATAATTGCGCGGCCAAATGGGTACATAGAAAGAAACTTTAGGAATTGGAGCCACAAAAATACAACCGACCAGAAGGGTAAAAATCACCCAGTGTCCTTCAGAGCCTCACTGGTAGACTCCTATTGTTCATCAACGACGGTGCTATGAGGCACTCCCACGGGGGAGCGGCGCAATCGCAGCCCTTGCTGGAAAACAAATCCTCTTCTTTCAGGATAGGGCACCCTCCCTCCTTGGAAGACACCCTCAGCTAATCATGTCCAGTGTCCAGGGCGGTGCACCAGTGTAGTGGTCTAATCTAAAGCAGGCACCTTAGGCATAGCACCAACGCCCAAAGCTCGAGTCCTTCCCTAACTCCTGGACTGCCCTACTTGCGCACTGTCCTTCCGTCGGTGCCGCAGGTTGTACCTGGCAACCCCAGGCACTTCTTCATCAACAAAAAGGGGAAGAAATTCAGGCCCAGCAGGACATTGAGACTCAGGTGTCTGTGCACCAGAAGCAGGAGCATCCGGGGCGGCCCTTATCTCTGGGTGGACCGCCTCAAGTAAGGCCTTGTCGCTTTCTTCGTCTGTCTGTGCCCACCTCAGTCGGGCGTCAGAGAAGGGAATGAAACGGGGTACTCGCTCCCCTTCCTGGTCAGCAATGCCATTGAGGACCACTGGTCATACGGAAGTGGGAGAGGGATCCTCTTGACATGCGATCCGTGTACCCAGTGCTTCCGGCCTTCAAGCTTTACTGCTGGGCGGGAGGTGAGCAGGACCAAGAGTGGCCCCTTCCACCGAGGCTCCAGGCAGCTCTTTCGCTGAAAATTCTTCACGAACACGAAATCCCCGGGCTGTAGCTGATGCCCGGGCCCCTCTGGTACTGGTTGCAGTGTGGCGTGAATCTGTTGGTGGACAGAACGAAGATCTTTAGTTAACTCATACAGATAGTCCACAAGTAGGGGGTATTCTATCTCAGAAAAGCGGTTGGGTCTTGGGATGCCCCAGACGTTGGCGGGGTGCCCAAAGACCACCTCGTATGGGGACAACCCTGTTCTAGAATGCGCTGTCGCTCTGGTAGATAACAAAGCCAAAGGTAGAGCATCGGGCCATCGCAATCCTGTGCTTTCTTGAATTTTCGCTAACTTCAATTTGAGAGTACCATTGTACTTCTCAGCCAAGCCTGCTGACTGGGGGTGGTTCGCTGCATGAAACTTCTGTCTAATATACAAGCATTTACATACCAATTCAATGACTTTTGAATTGATGTGACTTCTGTTGTCACTCCAGATCACATGTGGTAATCCATAGTGCGGGAAGAACTCTTTTAAGAGAGCCTTCGCCGTTGCCATAGCCGTATTCTCCTTAGTGGGGTAAGCCTCAATCCATTTACTGAATGCACAAATCACTACCAGCACATACTTCAAATTGTTAACTCGTTCCATTTTGATGAAATCCATCTGGAGAACCTCTAAAGGGAAGGAAGGCGGTGCAAAATTACCTGCGGGTGTAGGAGTACCTTTCCCAGGATTATGTTTCAGACAAATGATGCAGTGTTTCACTAGGTGTGTGGCTACCATAGGGATATTATCGTTTCGCCAAACTGGGTACAGTAGCTTACATATTCCTTTGGCACTAATGTGTGCTGGGCCGTGGGCCATGGTAACTACAGGGAGCAGATAGGCATTCAGCAGCAACCATCTCTGCTTCCCAGACAAGTCAGTCCAACACCCATCCTCGTCCAAATGCCCTGTCCTCTCCTCCCATACTGCCAGCTCATCTACTGTCGCCTCGCTCTGTATTTCCTTGACATTTTCTAATGTGTCCTTGAACATTCCATTGTCTGGAACCCACCTAGTGGGACCTGCCACGAACATCTTTTTCATCTTCGATCTAGCTGTCTCCTTAGCTGTCTGATCTGCAAAAGCATTTCCCCTTCCATCATCATCTGTTACTAATTTGTGAGCGCTACATTTTATTATTGCCAACTTATCAGGAAGTGTCAGTGCTGACAAGAGTCTATGTATCAATGGACCATGCTGTATTCGCAACCCATGCGAGGTCAAGAACCCTCTCTCCGCCCAGAGGCGCCCGAAATTATGGGCCACCCCAAAGGCGTACTGGCTGTTGGTGTAGACATTGACAGTCAGTCCCTCACTCAACTCGCAAGCCCTAAGGAGGGCAACCAACTCTGCAGGCTGGGCCGATTGGTATGGGATACGGGATGTCTCAACTACAGTGTGCGCCTTGTGATTGCATAAGCTGCAGTGGTAGTGCCATCGAGTAGTTTGAAACAAGAGCCATCGACATATAGTTCCCCTTGGGGGTCAGATAAGGGAACATCAGTCAGGTCTACCCATCCCTTCGTTTCTTCCTCGGTCCGAAATAAACAATCATGGACATCATTGTCCTTTTTTTCCGAAGGGAGGGGTAGTAACGTGGCTGTGTTCAGTGTAGCACATCATTTGATGGTAATGTGCGGAGCAAACAAAGTTAATTCATATCCAGTCAGACGCGCACTAGTAAGGTGCTTTGTCTTTGTCTTAATCAACAGTGTGTCCACAGCATGAGGTACCATTACTGTGAGATCCCTATCAAGGACGAGCCCTGCCGATCGTCTGATAGAAACTGCCACCGCCGCGGCAGCCCTCAGGCAGCTCGGGAGAGCTCTGGCAACATTATCAAGAATAGCAGAGAAATACGCGCAGGGTCTCTGCTTACCACCGAAACCCTGTGTTAGAACAGAAAGCGTGCAACCGTCTGCCTCATGTACATAGAGCACAAAAGGCTTCTGGTAATCAGGAGTACCAAGCACAGGAGCAGAGCAAAGCGCAACCTTTAATTGCTCGAAAGCTTGCTGGCATGCAGATGTCCAAGGCAAGGGTTCGTGCACGTCTTTAGTGGTCAGGTAAAGGAGAGGTTTCATTAGTAAGGAATAGTTAGGGATCCAATGACGACAATACGAAGTTATACCAATGAAAGTGCATACCTCGCGTTGGGTCTTAGGAACAGGCATATTTGTAATAGCAGCTATGCGTTCAGTTGTTAGTCTACGACCCTTCTTCGACAGTAGGTGACCTAAATTGGTGACCTCCTGTCGACAATATTGAAATTTCGAAAGTGACACCTTGTGTCCATGGTGTGCCAAATGTAACAGCAAGTTAACTGTGGCCTCTTTACAACCATCTTCAGTGTCTGAAGCCACAAGGAGATCGTCAACGTACTGCAACAGCACATTACCAGGGGGAAGTTCTAAAGAATCCAATTGAGCTTTCAAAGCTTGGCTATAGATACTAGGACTCTCCCTATTGCCTTGTGGAGCACGACAGAACCTAAAGCTCCTTCTGGCTATTGCAAATCCAAACAGATATCTGCTATCTATATGGATTGGAATGCTGAAAAAAGCATTCTTTAAATCGATCACAGAGAAGAATTTTGCAGACGGGGGAATCATTGTCAAGATCGTGGTAATGTCTGGGACTACAGGATACTGGGGAACCACTATTTTGTTCACCTCTCTAAGGTCAATTACGAAGCGATAAACGTCAGGGTGAGCATCAGAAGAATCCAAGGGTACCTTTTTAAGAATAGGAAGAATAGGGCTGTTACACACATTTGCCGCTGTCTCCTCAACCACACCAGACTTAATCAAATCCTGTATTATTTGCAATAAGGCCTTTTCTCCTGCCTGTGATATCTTGTACTGGGGGATACGTGGCCATACAGCGTTGTCCTTAATCTGTATAGAGACCGGTGGGATCTGGAATAACCCCACATCGGTGTCTCCTGTAGCCCACAGTGTGCGTGGCACATCTTTAAACTCAGCAGGGAGGGGGGGCATCCTTTGCGAGGCATTGTTTGGCACGGGCCACTTGCGGTCCAATAGTCATGTAAACACTGTCTGGAGAACAAAAGATTGTTGCATGCAACCTTTTTAACAAATCCAATCCTAACAAATTCTCCCCACAATTTGACGTTAAAAGAAATGGTGAATCAACCATGAAGGGGCCAATAGTCAAAGCAAGAGGTTTGGAAATTGGGCTGACAACCGGCACGCCTGAGAAACCCACCGAAACGTTGTTTTGGCCAGACAGAGCCGCCCCCGGGACCAGTGAATGGGAAACAGAGCTATTCATAGCCCCTGTATCAACTAAGAATTTCTCGGTCGTACCGTGTAAATCTGCAGTGACATAGGGTCCGCGCTGATCTACAGGCACCGGAACTGGTCCCTTGCCCTGTCCCTGGCTACCCTAGCTGAGAGACATCCTTGTCACTTCGTCCATGTCATAGTCATCATGATAGTACTGCCTCCCTCGGGGGTCGTCAAAATAGTTCCCGCTCTGTCTATTAGACAATGCATTCTCTGATCGCGTCTCCCCCGGCCTCCTCCTCCTCTTCCACGTCCTCCAAACTCCCGACCTCTCGGGCCTCACCTCTCTGCGATAACTCCGGGCACTCATTCCGCCAATGTCCCTCCCGCTTGCAATATGCACATTGATTGAGCCCAATAGGTGCGCTCGAGGAACCACACCTGTTAGACCTGGGTAGCCGCTGGGCCGAACCCGAACCTCTTCCTCTTCCGTTACCCCTCGCAACTTGCTGCATCAACACCCTCGTTTTCAATTCTTTAGACTTTTTATCCACTTTCTCCTTCTCTTCATTCTCTCTATGCTCGTAGTACTGTGCCATACTCAATATTACCGATGGGGAAGAGGTGCTCCAAGTGCTTTCTGAATCCTGCAACCTAGTTGCAATCTCAGGAAGCAAGTTGTTAACGAACCTGCTGACAAACAACCGGACACCACCTTCCAATGACAGGTCCTGGCCACTAAAGTCGAGAAACACCCCTTCAAACCTAGTAAAGAAATCAGACCCACTCTCGTCCTTCTTCTGACGACATGCAGTCAACTTGTCCCAATCCACCCGTCTCGGCGGGATAAGGGAATGCATATAGGTGATAATGCGACCCGGTAAAGCCAATATCTCCGCCTTCGGCTTGTCACCAGGCTTGCGGTCCTTATCTCACGCCCTGATCTGATCCCATGTTCCTCCCAATTCCACCACATGATCCTGTGTATGCACTTGCCTCCATATATCCACCGGTACCAACAAGCCAAAGAACAATTCAATATCTGCTAACGTCATCACTGTGGAGGAGGCCGCCTCTGCCAACTCTTTGTAGTACGCAGTCGGGTTTTTCCGAGGGTCCAGCAACTGAGCTTTAAGTGATATTACCTCACTCTTCTTCCAAGGAGTATAGATCCACTGTTCCTGGAACCGAGTATCGACTCGTACTCGTGGCCTAATTACAGTATTCGTGGAGTCACGCAGTTCTGGTATTTCAGGGTGATAAATGGGATGGACCTCCCTCATGGGGCACTGGGTCACCATCGTCAGAACCTTTTGGAGCAATCTGCCCCGATAACCCACCAATGTCGTTACATTGCTAAAAACCTCATTAGGAGCCATACCTGCAGCATATACCCTGTCCCGTATGTCATAGATGATATGCGGTGCAATACCCTGAAAACACTGCTCCCACAGTCCTATTAGCGTGGCCGACATGTGCTTAAGGGCATGCTGCTGTATGAAGGGCTCAATTTTTCATCACACTCCACACATCTTCCACACTATAGATCGGGCTCCGAGCCCACTGAGCCGCCTCATTCGCCACCATTTGCTTCTCCTCATCACCCACAGCAGAACGCACCAACACTTTGTCCATACGGTCTCGTGCTGCCGCCCAATTCCCTTCATGTATCCCATGTACAGGGGTCTCGCCATTCAGCAGTGCTTGGGGTATCATACTTGAGGGAGAAAGAGCAGATGAGGAGACAGGTATCATCATGTAAGGAGACAGTGTTGTAGGAGTGAAAGGGGGTGTAGCAGTAGATACAGAGTCAGTAGACGGAACAGAAGAGCTAACGGATCCCACCCCTGTTACTGGCGTGAGCAGAGAGGAAGCAGGCGGGGCTGGGGCCGAAGCAGTTTGACTAGAGGCAGAAATACTAGGAAGAGCGGCACCAGAGGCCGGCGACTGAGATGTTGGAACCCTTGGGTATATCCGCCCTGGAGCATAAGGTGGAGAAGGGCGAGAATCCAATAGCTCTTCAATGAAAACATCACCTTCCTCTCTAGTGACCTAGCATTTATCTGTCTGCAATCGAAACTTTCTATCTGCACATTCTATGCCTTTCTCTATCTTTTCCCTTTCATAGGCCACTGCTTTCTGCGTTATAGTTTGCGTCTGTCTCTTCCGGGCCTCTTTCTCTGCTCTCATACGCCATTGCTTTGCTTCCTTCTGCCATACTCTTAGAGAATCAAACATCGACTGCCTGCTCTTTTTGGCGAACAATTTGTCCTGCAAGAAATTCAATTTCTGCTCATCAAACGAGCCAGTAAGTGGCCATTATAATTCAGCATTGTCCCTCATATATTTATTCCACAATGTGCTAAACATAATAGTGCCAATACCGTGCTTGACACATACATCAAAATTTGGGGTACCCTCCGGAGGCGCAGGCTGGCTCTCTTCTAATCGGGCCTCAGTAGAACAACACCGACATCCAAAACACCCCATTTTACTTAGACAAGGCATCTTAATATAAGACACATGCGCTGTCCCCAACGGACAAATATAACACCAACAAACAAAATAATAAAAGGAAAAAAGAAGAAAAAAAATAAAGAATAGAAATATTGTTCAAGAACCAAGCCAAAACGGTCTGAGGACCGCTCCCTACAGTCCGGACACTGTACCAAGTTCAAGAAGACAGGCTCTAGCTCCAGACCTTTTCAAGCATTGACCAAATTTCCAGTTGGCCTAGCAGATTGTTCGCAAACAGTCCCAGACCTTTTAAAGAATGGGCCAAATTACCAGTTGGCCTGGTAGGCTGCTCACAAACACTCTGTGTCTTTAAAAGGGTCCGCAAACCCACCAAGTTCAAACCACAACGGCCCGAAGACCGTACCAAGACACAGCCCATCGGCTCGTGCCGTTCAAGCAAGGCAGTCCGAAAACTGCTCCAAGACAGTCCGAAGACTGTACCAAGACACAGCCCGTAGGCTCGTGTCGTTCAAGAATGGCACTATTTTTCCAAGAATCAAATCACTCACCTGGTGCACACAGGTTGAGTCAAGTTATTCTCCACTGCCGACTCTTCGGACCAAACGGTCAACTCCAAGGTTTCGCCTTCTTAGGACCCCAGCCGGTGACCACTAGATGAGGAGTCGCCCAATCAGACGGGTGGGGCAGCTGCGAGAACCAAGCTCGATCGTGTGGGGTACCCCGATCCGCCCGACCGGCCAGACGCAACCCCGACCCTGCAACCCGATTACGGGCGGGCTGGATCACCTTGAGGGGTTCCTGTTCGGGCGCCAACTGAAGGAAGTAGCCCTTAGGTGCCACCCAGGTTATTTACAACCACCTGCTATGCCTTCCCAAGTAATGAAGAGTCGGTCAGACAGTAGAGAATACAAACAAGCATTTATTAGCAATACTCTGCAGAGGAGTGCAATCTGACCTGCACCCTAAGATGTCTGCCGAGCGACTTGCTCCCCAACGGCCTGCGATGCATGATCATTCCTCCAAGAACCCCCCAACCATGCCCACAGTGGAAAGTTACCGGCCTGGGCCGAACATGAACAAAGAAGGCACAGAAGGATGGGCTACCACCTGCCAGATGGGTACATGCTATCGGCAACTCAAGGTTACCGCGCTGAGTCTCAGCGTCTCCTAACGAGGGAGCAGAACGACAGCATGCAAGGGCAGAATGGCCTATTCATTAGTAAGTCGGGAAGCAGCCTTGAACAGGAAAGAAAAATAATAACTAAATACAGTGTTCTGCTGAGGCAAGCAATACGAATAGTGAGGCCTAGTTCAGACACAGCCTAATAGGGTTTACAAAATGGAGTCACACTTGCTAACTAAAGCTTGCACGTTGCAGGGATAACTCAGTGGGTTGCATAACATGAATACAAATGGCATCTATTTAGCCACACACTGCTAACGTAATGTAGCATGATACGAGTGCATAGCAGAAATGGGATTTTCAAACCTAACACTAGGGACCTTGGGACTTTCCAGAAAGGCTCCGGGTGGTGGACTTCGACATGGCCCATTTCTTTTACACACCGGAGTAGACCTGGTCGTGGCTCTGGTCCTAGGGATTTGCAGATCCGGGTGGGGCAGATGGTGGTGGCATACTAGGCTAAAGCAGGAGTAATCTTCACTGTCATCACTCCCGTTGGCCACACACTCTTCCATCAGAGGAACAGGCAGCTAAGGAGGGAGCACAGGTGGTGGCGGAGATCTCCTTACACAACACAAACAGATGTGAGGTCCTGGCCCCAATGACGGACGTAGAGTCTATTGCAAGCGCTCCCACCTCGGAGGCCTCGGAGGAATAGAAGACAGTTAACCCGAGTGGATTTACAAGATGGCACATGCTGGAACTGTAACTCTATTGGTGTGGTAAGTCCTTTGATCACCCACCACTCCGACCTGGTGGGGGGTTTACCCAGTATGCCCAGGTCTACTCCGTGGGTCTTCACAGCGGAGTGTATTTGCCAGGTACAGGCCCATGAGAGCCCACTCAGAGACTTTTCTGTTCCCCCACAGACTTACCATAAATAAACTGTTTGTGCAATTGGCCTATGTTCTATTGTTGGACACATTGTGTGAGGGGTTGTGGCATGGTGCACGTTTGCATTCAAGCCAAGGGCAGGGGAGTTCCTAATTTTTTAGTTTTCATGATTGTAGTTTGACATGGAGGAGGGACTCCATTGGGAAGTGGGTGGCTTGGGAACGGAGAAGCATGGCTGCCTGTATAAATGACTCTTATGTCTAGTGGTACTCATGGCACTGGATGCAACTTATAATGTATTCACCTAGAACATCCAGGGTATGGCTTCACCGTGAGGCACCATAGAGTATATGCATATCTTAGACGGCGACACATACACATAGCCTGCATTCAGGAGTCCCAGCTTACGAAGGAAGAACTAACCAAAGTGGGCAAATGTTGGAGAGGTCAGGTTTGGGACTGGGCATCCTGCATTTGCCTGTGGGGTTTTGATTCGGGAAGCCCCAGGAGTACCTTTTGTGCATAGCAGGAAGGTGATTGACTCGGAGGGGAGGTATGTAATACTGGAGGATATGCTGGTTGGCAGGCCGCTATCGATAGTGGTGGTGTATGCCCCTAATGGATTCCAAGGGAATTTATTTGACACTTTACCAGCAGCCTTGCTCAATGATCCCCAAGCTCCTAAGATCTAGGGAGGAAACTTTATTTGCATTCACTGTACAGAGGGAGATTTCTCAGTACCTCCCCTTCTGGGAACACAAGGTATCAGGGCATTGTGGCGCTTTCGGCAATGGACAGAGGCACTACAATTACACAATGTGTGGCAGCTGGGAAACCCGGAAGAGATGGAATATTCTTACTATGCCCCGGGTCACCAGGTGCAATCTAGGCTTGTTTATGTCTTCGTGAATACTGAGTTCTGGCCCAAAGTAGTCCGTTCGGTATACCTGGGGTGGACTTTATCTGATAATAGCCCACTGCTCGTTTCTATCCATGGGGGGGCGTGCTCAGATCCCCACCTGGAAATTGTGTCCAGAGGCCCTCCTGGACTCAGCCTTCTGGGAGGCCATAGGCACACACATACAGCAATATTTTGAAGACAATGAAGAGTCTGTGCGGAATAGAGGAACTGAATGGAATGCCCTGAAGGTGGTTATGAGAAGACACTGCATTAAAACAACATGTGGACCAAATAATCTCTACTCCCTAGCCTGCTGATACTAGAGGCTCCAGGAGGCCGAAAGGGAAACAATGAATGATGGAGGGACATTGATGGGCCTAGGGGTGCTGCAGAAGTATCATAGGGATCTAAGCCAACAACTTAGCAACATCAATTCCAAAACATATCTCGCCCTGCAACATGCCAATGGTGACAAACCAGGTCTCTCCTGGCATGACTGCTGCAGTCGGAAACCCCCAGAACCTTGGTCGGGGTGATCTGGGACAGGAGTGGGTGCACAGTAAACACTCAGGTTGACATTAAAATGTGTTCGCAGATTATTATGATGTGTTGTATGCCCCCCCTCCAAGGCCAGACCTTGCTCAGGTCTGGGCATTTGTGGAAGTGGCTTCTCTTCATAAGCTGCTCTCATGCAGGTGCTTTGCCTGCAGGAATCACTACAAGTGGAGGATCTGCAGGCAGCTATTTGACAAATGGCTTGTAATAAAGTGCCAGGCACTGATGGGTTTCCCTTGGAATACTATACCACGTATAGCGCAACTTTCACTCCTAAGCTTTTAGATATATACCTAGAGGCACATCGGGTGGGAATCCTACAATAGTCTCTTCATGAAGCCCTCGTTGTTGTACTGCCTAAATTAGGCAAAGGCCACCTGAAGGTGAGCTCCTATCACCCACTATTGATGTTAAATATTGATAATAAGATTTTAAGCAAGGTGCTGCCTTCACTGGTGTACCCTGACCAGAATGGTTTTTTTCCCTATAGGTCCACTTTCTATAATGCCCACAGACTATGTCACATAATGGGGGCCTTGGAAGAGGTGATCAAGCTCCCGGTGGTCGTGTCCTTGGATATCAAGAAGGCGTTCGATACCCTGGGTTGGTCTTACCTGCTGTTGGTACTGGAGGGTTTATGGTTGAGCCCTTAATTCCTAGGCTAGATTAAACTGCTCTACATGGCTCCCCAGGCAGCACATCTAATTCAGGTTTGCCATTGGTCGGGGGACGACACTCTTCTATACAGCTGAGAACACCAATGTGTACTAGCAGCTTTGTTTGAGTTCTTGGAGCACTTTGGGGTAATGACTGGTGCCAGGATCAACTGGGGTAAGTCTTGTTTGTTCCCACTATGGTGAGTGGAATGAGCGGAAAGAGCAGAGCTGCCGAATGAGCGGTTACCCTGGTACATGAACTCCTTTTGCTACCTGGGGATAAATGCATTTTGCTCAGAAAAGGATCTCCTTGATGGTATAGGTAGATGTTATCAGTGGTGCGCTGGTACGAGGACTTCTGGTTGTGCCTCCCTCTCTTGCCTATGGTGCGTACTGCAATACAGCCTTACCCGAAGTGCCCACGTGTACCTTCTTCAAGGAATTAAGGGATCTAGTGTCAGATCTGGTCTGGTAAGGGAGTAGGCAGAGAGTCTCGGCCGCAGCGCTCCAACGACCCTTGATGGCGACGGGAGACCTGGGCATACTAGACCTTGAGCTATATTATGCCCCTGTCCAACTGCAGTGGCCCATGCAGTTGCTGGCCGACCGCAGCTATGGACAGATACAGTCCTCTGAGAAGACTGAGCAGGTTGCCATGGGCAACTAGTCTTTGCTGGGATAGTTACATACAGCCCGATGCTAACAGGTGTCCCATGCACCGCAGCTACCACTGTGGAGTGAGCCAAGAATACAGACCCTGCTCACAGTTCATAATACCCATCCAAGGTGGAAGGCTGGGGTTGGCCAAGTAGGGAATTTTTATACAGAACACTTTTTCTAGTAGTTTATGGAGTTTGATCCAAACGGAACTCTCTATAGATGTAACTTAGAGAATAGTTCTGTTTTTTCTCTGAAATCATCCTAATGACTACTTTAGCAGATTGCATTATTTATTCTTTGGAAGGATTATTAAAAGCCATTTTATCTATAAAAAGTGGAGATAATACCCATTTCTGTTAGGAATGCTCTGATAGCAGAGCTTGTGAACGTTTTTGAATGTCCCTTCTTCAAGAAAATCTCCTATTTTACTACCTCTTATTGCGACCGTCTATGTCTCATCCTTTTTTGTAATACTTGGAGTTAACTATGAGAAGGAATGGAGTGGGGTATTGGCATATAAAACAGGGATTCTACACTGACAAAAACATGTTTCTGTCATTTTCCATATATGATGTAATGTTTTATAGCTCACATTTTTGGTACCTTGTGGTTTTTATGCAGCAAGGTAAATTTGATGGGGCAGATTTACAAGCCCCTTGCGCCACTTTTGCGTCACTTTTCCCATGTTAAAAATGACGCAAAAGTGGCGCAAGGGGCTTGTAAATAAGCCCCGATATACCTATATTTTCTCGCAAAATCGAAATCATAGAATTGTCAAAGTAGGAAGATTTCATAGAAAAATGCCAAATCTGTAAAGCAGAGGGTGCGGTGGAATGTAAGCAGAAATCTGGCCACCTAAGACCAGAATCCTCTTTTGCTAGTTGCAGAACCCTTTATTTTGCGCTTCTGATTCCATATGAAAGTGGCCATTGCACTTTCGAATTTGACTACAAAACTAGCATCTAATTTAGGAAAGATCGACAATTTAATTAGGGCTACCCTCTCAACTACTTAAAAGGGACGAGATTCCCATATTAGTAAAAGTTTATTAACAGGCTTGAATTTGTTATAAACAGGTCATCATGTTGTTCTAAAAAAAATAACCCCGAATATCTCTTCGAGTTATTATTATAGTTTCCCCGTCCACTTTGTGGAACAATTTCAGATGTCATGTTGAATATTAAGGAATCTATTTTGGATTAATTGATGTTATAGGCCCCCAGAATAGAATCTTTTTCAAGTGCTTCCAATGTTGGTGAAACCAGGTGCTAGAAATAAAGTAGTGGTATATAGGTATAATTGGATGTTGAAGGCTTCCGGAATTGGTGCAGAGATTGTTTTATTATAGCGAATAAATTGTGATAAGGTTCAATAAATAGAGCAAAAAGAGTTGGAGAAAAAAAACAGCCCTGATGGGTTCCTCTATTGGGTCAAATCTGACCAGCATTTTGAATATTTATTATGACCTGAGTCCAAAATCATAAATAGAAACCTTCAATTTACAAGGACAAATGCTTTCTCTGTGTCTAATGAAATGATAACTGCTGGCACTTTAGCCAAAGTCACTAAATCAATGTATTTCGAAATGCAGCGCATATTGATGCATAGGTTTTGGCCTGGAATTAATTTGTTTAGATTTAAATGTATAAGGCGAGAGGAAACAGTGTTTATTGGATTGGCTAAAATCTTGGTAAACATTTTATAATCGGTATTGAGCAACGTTATGGGTCTATAAGAGTATGGAACAGTATTTGGTTGCCCTGGTTTAAAAAACATAGGTATCCCTTTCCCAACGTTGCTGAATTAAATAGGACCACTAGAGCTTTGACCAGATTGGTTACAAAGGTTACAAAGATCGTTTGAAATTCTGCACCAATTCCACTATTATCCAAGACATACTGGCCGAAATGTGTCTTTGATGCACGTAATCAAATTCTTTTCCTTCATAGACTTGGCGCCTGACTGTATGGTTATAAACAATTTCTTGTTTAAAATAAGAATCTCTAATTTCATCTTTATTCAGCAAATTTTTAACTGGAAGCTCAGAATTATCTGAAAGCAGTGCCTGTCTATTTCTTGTTGAGTCAAATGTATAGCCATTTCTTTTTAATGCGATGTGCTCTTAGTGATTTAAACACCCTCTGGTGGTGGCCTTTAAAGCTTTTCTGAGTACTGAGCTATCCACCTTTAGGCTCTTAATGTAGAAAATAATGTTTCATTTCTGTGTTTATTATTTTTATATTACTTATACATGAGCAATCTGTTTGATTTAGGGGGTATCCTAACTTAAAACTGCACAACAACTGCCGTATGGTCAGAAAATGGTGTTTAATCAGTATATATGCAGGAGGCGTTAAAACAGAAATTCTTATTGTTGATCTCAATCCTTTTGAAAAACAATTGTAAAATGTATTATTTGGATTCTTTTGTATGCTTAAATCTAATAAGCCCAAGAAGTAACACAGGTCCAGTGCTTAATTTGTAAAAAAAATAAGTACGGGCCCTCGACAGGAGGCCACCGTAGTTTGCACCACACATTGCCACTGTATTTTCACAACTGTTAACCATCACACTGCTACAGGTATGACAATTCAGACTGTTCGAGGCCGACAAAGCTTTAAGGTGGCAGGTATTAGTTGTTTTAATGTATATTGAATTAACAAACAACTGTTTTTCTGCTCATCTTTAAATTACACAAAGTGCGCCACCATGTGGCAGCAGTCATAAGTGCAGGTTCCGGCAAATAAGTGCCGGTGCTGGCAATTAAGTGCGGGTGCCGAGCACTCAAAACCACCTGCTCAAATTAACCACTGCACAGGTCATTAAAAATGTTGTCAGTGGCCAGCCAAGATGGCCGGGTGGGCGTGATCCACGACGGCTCCGCTGCCGAATGTCGGAAAACGTAAGGTAAAGAGACACTGCCACCAGCACAGCCGGTGATTCTTACCCCGTTGTCTTCAGCGAACTGTGAGGAAGCGGTTGGGGTGTCCGAGAGCGGAGTGTGATGCCCGGTTGGCAGCCAATCAGGGGTGAGCTGGCGAGAGGCAGACCTAGCCTGGGAGACAGCCTGCGGCCGGACCGGAGGACACCACACAGCGTGACGCCGTGATCTTCCGGCGCCACGAGCGGCGCCAAGTGGGGGCCGCTCCCCCCTCCTGCAGAGACTTCCGAAGCACCGAGCGACCATTCCCGCAGTGACGTTGAGTGGGGACCTCATGACGCATGCCGTATGCCGGAGAGAGGAACGCCATTAGGGGAGTGACCAGGGAGGGCAGCAAAGGACTTCTGGGCAACGCAATTGGCAGCGACACACCGGCGGAGACCAAGGAAGCATTGGGCATGAAGCGGGAGACACTGGCAGGGAATCCAAAAATGGGCCGCCAAACATGAACTATTTGCCTGACCCTAAGATGGCGCCCGCTCTGGACATACGGAGAGCAGGGGAAGGCCTGTGACAGCGAAAATGAACTGGAAACACTGTGAAGCAGCACAACACAGGCAGAATTAAATGCAGGGCTCCTCCTCATCTGATGAAATACATTTTGGACAGCACTTTACTCCTGGGAAAGGCAGCAAATCGACACAATGCACTGAGCCACACGGAGGGGCAGGAGGACAGCAGGGCAAAGGTGCTGGAAGTGCAGGGTAACGGTGATCCATAGAAGTAAGAATAAATCACGAGCTAAAGGGAGAAGAGATGGCGTTACAAATTAAGAGCTTTGGAGACGTCCAGGACCAGGCCTAAGGTGATAATTCAGGGCCTATTCAGAGGGCCCCAAGGTAAAAGCCCACAACACCCATGAGAGAAGGCAGAGCAGTCCTGTGCACTGGCACTGTAGAGTGGTCACACAGCTCACCAACATTGAACCTCCGGTGTAGCCAGAACGCTGTCACAAACATGCAGGTGCAATAGAGAGCTTCTCTATGCCGCCCAAACAACAGCAGAGCAACAGAGTCTCCACATACTTCACCCCTGCGGCCGTTCAAGAGACACACAGTCAACTGCGGGAGGGGAGAATGGCATGGCGCTATCCAAAGAGGACCTACTTGCCTCGCTGCAGGAATTCAAACAGGATCTCCAGGAGGAGCTCAAGGTGGACATGACCATGTCCCTGGAAAAGCTAAAGGCCGACCTCAGTGGCAGACTAAACACACTTCAACAGGACGTAGATTCGGTGGGATCCAGGGTGATGGACATAGAGGCCAAAACTGCGGACCTCAAACAACAAACGGACCAGATTACAACCACCATGAGGGAACTCCAAACCCAACTACAAGCTGTGCTTCTGAAAAACGAAGACTTGGAGAACCGGTCCAGACATGAAAACATCAGAATCCGGAACCTGGAGAAAGGAGCAGAGGGCCCCGACCTTGAGGCCTTCTTAATGGGACTCTTCTCTGAAACCCTGGGAACAACGTCAGTCAAAAACAAACTGGAAAGAGTGCATAGGGTGGGGAGGCCTAACCAAGGAGATAAACGTCGATCACGAGACATCCTGGCAAAACTACACTCATTTAAAACCAAAGAGGCCATACTGCAAGCTGCCAGGAAAATGGACACGGTGAAGTTCCAGGGATTCACATGCGAACTGTATCAAGACATAGCACCGGCGACCCTCATGCGCCACCAACAATTCAGGCCTGTCACGGAAAAACTTAGACATAACAGCATTAGGTACCGATGGACTGGGCTTCGAGTTCCGGAACAAAGCACACCATATCACCGACATCAAAGAGGCACTCACACTACTGGGTCTTCCGATGCCCGAGAACAACAAGGTAGATCCCCCACAAGTGCAGGGAAAGGAGACCCGTGGCAAACCCGTCGCCCTCCCTAAACACAGAGGAAACAAGGACTTACCGAAGTTCCCTGAGAACTCCTGCACCAACTGTTTTCCACCATGCTAGGGCCCGATTAGTACAAAGGCCCGCAAATCATGGACGGTAACTGACACCAGCAGGTCAGTACAGAGATCTAAGGGCCCAATGACTCCACATTTTCTATGACCCAGTTAATACACGTTCTAGTACAGCCTACGGTCAGCTACCTGAATCTCCTCAACGGAGTGCGCCAACATGACCCAATATGGCAAAAATGAGCGTACCTTCTCAACCAGACTCTATACAGGAACTTCGGCAGCGGACACTGGTCCAATTCGCTTCCAATGTTTAACAGATACCACAATGGTGGACTGAACTGGGGAACCGTTGTCCCTCCGTTAACTGTTTTATGGTTTGATTTCTATTTCTTTTTTTCAGGGGCCCGGGTGATGGGGGTGACATGGGCGGAACAAAGAGAAGTTGTGATCACTGGAGAAGTAGGCTTGAGGAGCCTGGAGGGGGTCTGCGGAAACGGGGGAGGGGGAGAGGGAGCGCACAAAACAAAAAGAGCGAACAAAGGCTAGCATTTAGGTACACACCACCATTATGGTGCTCACTACACTCTCATGGAACGTTAGAGGTATGAATGCCCCCTCCAAACACCAGAAGATTTGGAAATACCTCACAGACCAACATTATGATATAGTAGCACTACAAGAGACCCACCTCAAGAGATACGAAGATCACAGGCTAAAACACAAGGAGTACCCACTGATATACAAATCCTTTCCCTCCACAAAACATAATGGAGTGGTGCTCCTCTTTCATTCCTCTCTCAAGTTCCAACCAGAAGACTATGAAACTTATAAGGATGGGAGGGTAGAACTAGTGAAAGGCCGTATTCGGGGGAACCTATGTACAATAGCATCAGTATATGCGCCCAACGCTAACCAGGCAGCGTTCATAAACAACACCTTGTCCCTATTGGGGGGATCTGCAGTAGGAGACATAATTTTGATGGGGGACTTCAACCTCACATGGCACTCAGGGACCAATGGCACGCACCCAAATAGATGCCCCACAGGGAGCTTCCCGAAAAACTTGAAACACGCTATCCAAGAAATGGGTCTCAGAGATACTTGGAGGGAAGAGCACCCAGAGGATAAAGATTACACATTCTTCTCACACATCCACCGCACCTACTCTAGACTTGACTATATATTTATGAGTCAAGCCTTAAACAAGTACGTCAGAGACACCAACATACACCCCATTCATATTTCTGACCAGGCTCCGGTCTCTGTCTCCCTCGCGTGGTATTGCGCCACACGACTACATTTAGGAGATGGTTTTTCCCCAACGCATTAAACCATGACAAAACAAAGCGAGACGCATTACGTACGACCATCAGGGAATTTTTTCAATTAAACAACCCTCAAGACACGTCTCTGGCGAACAATCGGGATGCATTCAAAGCAGTAGTAAGGGGTAAATTCCTGACTCTAATGGCCGCCCTCAACAAACAGAGAGCCGCAGAAAGGTAGAGTTTGGAAGGGGAACTGAAAACACTAGAACACACCCATAAGGCTAACCCCAGGCTAGCAATGCAAGGAAAGGTCACAGCCCTGAAAGGGAAACTGAATGCGATTTACTCTAATAGGGCAGAACTGACACTACTACGCCTTAAGCAGACATCATACGCACAGGGCAACAAGGTGGGAAAGCACTTAGCATGACAGCTGAGAGTAAAGAGAGAGAAGGATTACAATTGAGACATACAGGGCCCCTCAGGAACTCAGACACAGGAAGTCTCAGGGAAAGCTCAAATTTTCAAGGACTTTTACAATACATTATACACAGCTGACCAACCCAACTTACAGGCGCAATCAGACTACCTTAGCACTGTGGCGCTTCCACAGGCCAACTCAACCCAGAACGAACAACTGGAAGAACCCATAACAGAAGAAGAGGTACGCCAGGCACTCAGAGGTCTGAAGCTGCACAAGTCTCTGGGCCCAGATGGCCTGACAACACAATTCTATAAAAAAAATCAGCGCAAAATTAATCCCTCGATTGACCGCCCTTTTTAATCACATCGCGGACACCTAGCAGGTGACACACACAATGCATGAAGCACTCATCACAGTGATCCCCAAACTATGGAAAGATCCACAGCAATGCAGTTCTTATCGTCCCATAGCACTTCTGAATCTAGACGCCAGGCTATACTCTAAAATATTGGCCACACGTTTAGAGAATCTGATGCTGGGACTGGTACACCCGGACCAATCCGGCTTCATCAAGGGCAGACAAACGCACGACAATCTTTGCAGAGTAATACACTTAAAAGAAAAGTCTACTAAAAATCAGATCCCCGCAGTGCTGCTCGGCTTAGACGCCGAGAAAGTGTTTGATCGAGTGGATTAGCCCTTCCTCTTTCAAGCCCACCAGAGGTTTGGTTTCTGTGAAACATTTATAAACATGATAAAGGCTAACTTCGCAGCCCCAAGTGCCAGAATTCTAGTCAATGAAGTAAGCTCTGATCTAGTTTTACTCGGGAGGGGGATGAGACAGGGTTGCCCACTATCCCCACTCTTCTTTGCGCTTAGCATTGAACCCTTAGCAGCAAAGGTTAGAGAGAATCCAATGATTTGAAGGAAATGACCTGATTCGGGTCACCCGAGTCATACAAGACCACCTCTCAGCCTTTCATACCAAATATGGAGAGTCTGTCAGACAGTAGAGAATACAAACCAATATCTGTTTATTCAAAGTACGCTCAGAGCGGAGCCCTGTCTGCCCAGTTGCTAAGGTGTGCTGCAGAGGACTGACATCAGCAAGCATAACAATACATTAACCCCTTCGCTGCTAGGCCTTTTCCCCCCCCTGTGCTAAGCCTTTTTTGGCAATTTGGGGTAGTTCGCGCTTAGGCCCCTGTAACTTTTTGACCACATAAGGTATCAACGCCAAATTTGCGTCCTTTTCTTCCAACATCATGGGGATTTTAAAGGTACCCAGGATTTGTTGATTCACTTGGAGGGGACCCAGAAATTAGCCAAAATACAGCCAAATTTTGTTTTTTGAGGGAAAAATTGGAAAAAAGTGCTGAAGATGAAAGCGTCTGGTTTTTCCCTGCAAATGGTATCAACAAAGGGTTTGTGGTGCTGAAATCACCATCTTCCCAGATTTCAGGGACAGACTGACCTTTGTCAGAAAACCAAAGTTTTTACACAGTTTTGGCATTTTACTGAGACATAGCCTATTTTTGCTATTTTTGTGCTTTCAACCTCCTTCCAGTTAATGGTAAAAATGAGTATGAAAGCAATAATGGATCCTAGAAAGCTATACATTTAAAAAAGTAGACAAAATTTTGAATTCAACAAGGGGTCATAAGTGTATATCCTTCAAGGTTTTTCTTTATAGAAACTAACAGTTGAAAATAGGAAAAATTGAAAATGAGTTGAAAAAAACAGCCATTTGTGCCAACGTTTTCACCTGTAACTTCTTCTAAGTATGACAGATTTTTTAAAGCAATATACCATTACATCCACTGGACCGTTCTGATTGTGGGGATATATAGGACTTGTAGGTTCACCAAGAACCCGACGAACCCGGAGCCAATAACTGAGCAGCGTCTTGCAATGGTTTTTATTGTGTACCGGGTATATAGCAATTCATTTGGGAAAATATAAACAGTGAAAAATCGGTATGAAAGACACCTATGTATTTCTGAAATGGGAACAAAATATAGAGTTTAGAAACAGTAGCTATTTGCACATCTCCGAAATTGTGGGTACCCATACTAGCATGTGAATTATAGGACATTTTTCAAAGTGATTTCTTTTTTACACATTGTCTTACATTTGGAAGAGAGAAATGCATCGAAAGTCAATAGGTAATAACAGTTGCTCTACAATTCTGTGTTCCCCTAAGTCTCCCGATAAAAATGGTACCTCACTTGTGTGGGTAGGCCTAGTGCCCGTGACCAGAAACGGCCCAAAACGCAACCTGGACAAACCGCATTTTTACAGTGAAAACTGACCCTTTTTTCCAAAGTGCCTAGCTGTAGATTTTGAACCCTAGTTCTGCCGGCACCTAGGGATACCTAGAAAACCTATACATTTTTTTAAACTAGACAACCAGGGGAATCCAGTATGGGGTGATTTGTCTGGCTCTCACCAGGTTCTGTTACCCAGAATCCATTGCAAACCTCAAACTTTGTAAAAAAAAACCCACATTTTCCTCACATTTATGTGATTGAAAGCTCTGGATCGCATGGATCCACAGAATTGCACCCACCTCGCATTCCCCAAAGTCTTCCGAGAAAAATGGTACCTCACTTGTGTGGGCAGGCCTAGTGCCCACAACAGGAAACGGCACAAAATGCAACATGGACACACCACATTTTTACAGTGAAAACTGACCCTTTTTTTGCAAAGTGCCTAGCTGTAGATTTTGAACCCTAGCTCTGCCGGCACCAAGGGAAACCTAGCAAATCTATACATTTTTGAAAACTATACACCCTGGGGAATCCAGGATGGGGTGACTTGGGTGGCTTTCACCAGGTTCTCTTACCCAGAATCCTTTGCAAACCTCAAACTTTGTTAAAAAAAAAACACATTTTCCTCACATTTCTGTGATGGAAAGTTCTGGAATCTGCGTGGATTCACAAAATTCCACCCACCCCGCATTTCCCAAAGTCTTCCGATAAAAATGATACCTCACTTGTGTGGGAAGTCCTAGTGCCCGCGACAGTAAACAACCCAAAATGCAACATGTACACACCACATTTTTACAATGAAAACTGACCCTTTCTTGGTTCTTGGCAAAGTGCCTAGCTGTAGATTTTGAACCCTAGCTCGGCCGGCACCTAGGAAAACCTAGCAAACCTATACATTTTTGAAAACTAGACACCTAAAGGAATCCAGGATGGGGTGACTTGTGTGGCTCTCACCAGGCTCTCTTACCCAGAATCCCTTGCAAACCTCAAACTTTGTAAAAAAAACAAATTTTCCTCACATTTCTGTGATGGAAAGTTCTGGAATCTGCATGGATCCACAAAATTCTACTCACCCCGCATTCCCCAAAGTCGTCCGATAAAAATGATACCTCACTTGTGTGGGTAGGCCTAGTGCCTGCGACAGGAAACGACCCAAAACGCAACTTGGACACACCACATTTTTACAGTGAAAACTGACCCTTTCTCGGCAAAGTGCCTAGCTGTAGATTTTGAACCCTACCTCTGCCGACACCTAGGGAAACCTAGCAAACCTATAAATGTTTGAAAACTAGACACCCAGAGGAATCCAGGATGGGATGACTTGTGTGGCTCTCACCAGGTTCTCTTACCCAGAATCCCCTGCAAACCTCAAACTTTGTAAAAAAAACGCATTTTCCTCATATTTCTGTGATGGAAAGTTCTGGAATCTGCGTGGATCCACAAAATTCTACCCACCCCGCATTCTCCAAAGTCTTCGGATAAAAATGATACCTCACTTGTGTAGGTGGGTCAAGTACCCGTGACAGGCAAGGGCCAAAACATATTGGGGCCGATTCCGACCGGAAAAAGTACCGACCGACTCGGTCCGGGAATAAAGTCCGACCGACACGTACCGGCGCTGCCCGACCTGGGTAGTATGATGAAATGCATGTGAAACACGACCGACTCGTACGGAACACAAGCCGAACGACCGAACAAGACGGAAATAAGCTATCCGGCCGGAAAACCACGCAAATCGAACCGACCGACACGCACCAGGAAGGAACCCGAACGAATCGTACACGCGAACTCCGAGCCGCGTAGTACGATGCAATGCGTGGAAAACCAGACCGAGTCGCACGGAGACCAAGCCGCACGACCGACACGCATACAAAACCCAGCCGAAGCAACCCAACACACCGCGACCGACGCATACACCGCACAATAAACATAGCAGAAACACAGCGTGAACGACTCGGAGAAGCTGGCACGAGACAACTGCAGCGTCCTACTCGGTCAGAAGAACGTCTCCTACATGCACAAAAAAAACAAATGGAAAAATACAAAAAAAAGGGCCAAACAAGCAATGACAAAGTCAATAAATACAGGGGGAAAAAACAGGGAACAAGGACACACCCCCAACTCCACCTATATAAAGGCCACAAATCCCTACCATGATCCTTTGCAAATTCAACTGACCTGCCAGCACAGAACACCATCACACAGCAACCACAGACACACTCACAGCTCATCCATCACACAAGCCACACACCATTAGCACCTCAACAAATAGCACCCTCACATACACCCAGCAAAACCTTCACACACACACCCTCACTTGCACACACACACACATCAATCACCACTACCACCCATCACCATGCCCCCAAAGAAGAATCATAAGTTCCTAGACAGTGAATTGGAAGTCCTGGTAGATGAGATCCTCAGGGTAGAGCCACACTTGTTTGGCACATTGGTCCAACAGACCCCCATGTCGCAGAAAACCAAGATGTGGGAGAGGATTGTCGACAGGGTCAACGCACAATCACCATGTTTGCGCACAAAGGAAGACATCCAGAACAGGTGGTATGATGTGCGCAGGAGGGTCAGGGACCTACTAAAGAAGGATTACATCGTGAGCCAGCGCACCAGCAGTGGCCCTCCTGCCAAACCACTATACCTCAGGCCCTGGGAGGAGAAGGTGCGGGCCATCCTACCACCAGTGAGCGTATATGGACTAACAAACATCCCAGAGCCTGGTGAGTACACAACTAATATACCCAATATTGTGTGGCAATACACACACATCACTGTCAAGGGGATAGTCAAACCATGCACCCTTAGCAAATCCACAGCAACCAGAAGATAATCATACCAAGATGACTATGTTAGTCAGAGAAACACAATACCTGCCATCTCATAGTGATATGTAACAGTGTCATGACAGGTACAAACATAACAATAAATAGAGCAAGCCAGTGGCACAAATATAACAAACAAACAGTCACATATGTTGCCACCACCAGAACACCACCTCACAGGGAAGCTCACTGAAAGGAAGGAATTCTGGGTATGCTGGTGAAGTCAGTGTAGGCAATAGCATGATGGGAGTTGTAGTCACAGATATTGGTCAGCCTCATAATTGGCCCATCAACACCACTCTCAACCATGCACACATCACAGGGAGTAGAAAAGGACTGACAAGATGGCTGACACTGGATACTGCTGTGGGGAGGACAAGGCCCTGCTGGGAACTGGCCACCAACAAACAACAGGAACACACTGTCAGCCATCTTGCCATTGCTGTCACATTCACACACAGTGAAGTCCACTCAAAAGGAAGGAAGTATGGGCATGCTGGGAAGGGGGTGTAGGCAATAGCATGATGGGAGTTGTAGTCACAGATATTGGTCAGCCTCACAATTGGCCCATCAACACCACTCTGAACCATGCTCACATCACAGGGAGTGGGAAAGGACTGACAAGATGGCGGACACTGGGGACTGCTGTGGGGAGCACAAGGCCCTGCTGGGAACTGTGCACCAACCAACAGCAGGACACCACTGACTGACATCCTGAAAGCCAAATTGCACCCCCTGCATTGGAAGCACGTTCCATGGTGGGATATCTGGCTGGGTGGGAAGGATGACTGACAGCTCTGACCATAGTTACAAGCAGCTCATCCCACATACCCCCTTAACACAAACTCCACACAACTCACCTGGGAGAATGCAATGCCTCACACTGTAATTTAACATCCCACAAAGAACCACCACACTGGGTTATGCTGTGTGAAGCACAGGGACACTTTTGGGACTTGTAGCCAAACAAATGCCAGGACAACACCGTCAGCCATCCTGGCAGTACAGGCACACTACCCCACAGGGAAGCAGAGTCAAAAGGAAGAAAGTATGGGCATGCTGGGAAGGGGGGTGTAGGCAATAGCATGATGGGAGTTGTAGTCACAGATATTGGTCAGCCTCACAATTGGCCCATCAACACCACTCTGAACCATGCTCACATCACAGGGAGTGGGAAAGGACTGACAAGATGGCGGACACTGGGGACTGCTGTGGGGAGCACAAGGCCCTGCTGGGAACTGTGCACCAACCAACAGCAGGACACCACTGACTGACATCCTGAAAGCCAAATTGCACCCCCTGAAATGGAAGCACGTTCCATGGTGGGATATCTGGCTGGGTGGGAAGGATGACTGACAGCTCTGACCATAGTTACAAGCAGCTCATCCCACATACCCCCTTAACACAAACTCCACACAACTCACCTGGGAGAATCAATCAATCACGGCATTTATAGAGCGCGCTACTCACCCGGGAGGGTCTCAAGGCGCTGGGGGAGGGGGTAAGTTACTGCTCGAACAGCCAGGTCTTGAGCTGCTTCCTGAAGGAGAGATGGTCCTGGGTTTGCCGAAGGTGAGTGGGGAGGGAGTTCCAGGTCTTGGCTGCCAGGTAGGAGAAGGATCTTCCTCCGGCGGTGGTTCTGCGGATGCGTGGTACGGTGGCGAGGGCGTGGCTGGTTGATCGTAGCTGGCGTGTGGGCGTGTAGAAGGTCATGCGGTCGTTGAGGTACTTTGGGCCCAGGTCGTGGAGGGCCTTGTGTGCGTGGGTGAGGAGTCTGAACGTGATTCTCTTGCTGACGGGGAGCCAGTGCAGGTCTTTCAGGTGCACGGTGATGTGGCTGTGTCGGGGGATGTCCAGGATGAGTCGTGCGGAGGCGTTCTGGATGCGCTGGAGTCTCTTTTGAAGTTTGGCTGTGGTTCCGGCGTAGAGGGTGTTCCCATAGTCCAGTCGGCTGGTGACGAGTGCCTGGGTGACGGTCTTCCTGGTTTCAGTGGGGATCCATCTGAAGATCTTGCGGAGCATGCGCAGGGTGTTGAAGCATGAAGATGAGACGGCGTTGACTTGTCTGGTCATCGACAGGGAGGAGTCCAGGATGAAGCCCAGGTTGCGTGCGTGGTCCGTTGGCTTGGGCGCGGTGCCCAGGGCCGGGGGCCACCAGGAGTCGTCCCAGGCGGAGGGTGATGAGCCCAGGATGAGGACTTCCGTCTTGTCTGAGTTCAGTTTAAGGCGGCTGTTCCTCATCCAGTCGGCGACGTCTCTCATCCCGTCGTGTAGGTTGGCTCTGGCGGTGGTGGGGTCGTTGGTGAGGGAGAGGATCAGCTGGGTGTCGTCGGCGTAGGAGATGATGTTGAGGTTGTGTCGGCGTGCGATGGCTGCGAGGGGGCTCATGTAGACGTTGAAGAGGGTTGGGCTGAGTGAGGATCCTTGTGGAATGCCGCAGGTGACTTCGGTGGCTTCGGATCTGAACGGGGGGAGGCGGACTCTCTGGGTTCTTCCGGCGAGGAACGAGATGATCCATTCCAGTGCTTTCTCTCGGATTCCGATGTTGCTGAGGCGCTTCACTAGGGTGCGGTGGCAGACGGTGTCGAACGCCGCAGAGAGGTCCAAGAGGATGAGGGCAGCTGTTTCCCCGTTGTCGGTTAGGGTTCTGATGTCGTCGGTGGCTGCGATAAGGGCGGTCTCGGTGCTGTGGTTGGCCCGAAACCCGGACTGCGAGGGGTCGAGGGATCCATTCGTCTCGAGGAAGGCGGCAAGCTGTCTGTTGACGGTCTTCTCGATGACTTTGGCCGGAAACGGAAGGAGCGAGATGGGACGGTAGTTCTTGAGGTCGGTGGGGTCCGCCGTTGGTTTCTTCAGGAGGGCAGTAAGCTCGGCGTGCTTCCAGCTCTCCGGGAAGGTGGCGGTGTGGAAGGAGGAGTTGATGATGTCCCGGAGATGGGGTGCGATGGTGGCGTCGGCTTTGTTGAAGACGTGGTGTGGGCAGGGGTCGGTTGGTGATCCGGAGTGGATGGAGTTCATCGTGCGGGTGGTGTCTTCGGTGCTGATCGGGGTCCAGTTGCAGAGGGTGGTGGTGGCGGGCGTTGGTTCGGCGGTAGGGTGCGTTGTTTGTGCGTCGAAGCTGTTGTGTATGTCGGTGATCTTGCGGTGGAAGAACGCGGAGAGTGAGTTGCAGAGGTCTTGCGAGGGGGTGATGTCGTTGTTTCCGGCGCTGGGGTTGGAGAACTCTTTGACGATGCTGAAAAGTTCCTTGCTGTCATGGGCGTTGTTGTCCAGTCGTTCTTTGAGTGCCGACTTCTTGGTGGCACGGATCAGCTGGTGGTGTTTGCGGGTGGCGTGCTTGAGGGCGGTCCTGTTGTCTGTGGTCTGGTCGAGTCGCCAGGTTTTCTCGAGAGTGCGGCAGTTCTTCTTGGATTCCTTGAGTTCGTTGGTGAACCAAGGGGTTTTCTTGCTTCCGGGTCTGCTGGGCGGGTTTTTTAGTGGTGCGAGGTCGTCGGCGCAGGCGGTCAGCCACTTGGCGAGGTTGCTGGCTGCTTCGTTTGGGTCCGTTGTGTTGGTGGGTGTGTTCTGGCTGAGGGAGGCGGTGAGCTGCTCGGCGGTGATCTTGCTCCAGCTCCGGCGGGGAGCCTGTTGCGGGTGGTGGTGGGTCGCAGTCTTACTGAAGCTGAAGTGGACGCAGCGGTGGTCGGTCCAGTGGAGTCCGGTGGCGTGGCTGAAGGAGATGTGCTTGCTGGACGAGAAGACAGGGTCAAGCGTGTGGCCGGCGTAGTGGGTGGGCGTGTTCACCAGTTGCTTGAGTCCGAGGTTGGCGAGGTTGTCCAGCAGGGCGGTGGTGTTTCTGTCGTTGTTGTTCTCCAGGTGGAAGTTGAGGTCCCCTAGGAGGATGTAGTCGGCTGAGGGCATGGCGTGCGGGCTGATGAAGTCTGCGATGTCTTCGCTGAATAGTGTGCGTGGTCCCGGGGGTCTGTAGATGAGGGTGCCTCGGAGGGTGGTCTTGGGGTCAGTGTGTATCTGGAAGTGTAGGTGTTCGGCGGCGGAGAAGGTCTCGTCGGAGTTAGTCGAGATGCGGATGGTGTTCTTGTGTACGATGGCGATGCCTCCTCCCGTCTGGTTGACGCGGTCCTTCCGGGTGATCTTGTATCCATCCGGGATGGCTATGGCGATGTCGGGCGCTGAGGAGGCGTTCATCCAGGTTTCGGTGAGGAAGGCGATGTCCGGTGCTGTTGCGTCGAGCAGGTCCCAGAGTTCCACGGCGTGCCTGTGGACGGAGCGGGTGTTCAGCAGGATGCATTTCAGGTGGTTGCTGCTGTTGCTCGACTTGGCGGAGGTGGTGCACGTCCGGGGGCAGGTGAATCGGCAGGTTTGGCAGGTGAAGGGTCCGTGGGTGCGTCTCGGTGAGGCTCGGTAGCAGGCAGGGTTCCGGCCGGCATTGAGTGCGGTGAGTGTGGCGGCGTCGTAGGTCCGTCGAGTGGTGTTGCATCGGTGGGATCCAGGGGTTCTGGCGCTGGGCGCGGTCCAGTCGCGGACGGGCGCAGACGGGCTTGCCTTAGGCGCGCCTTCGGCGTGCCAGCGGCGCGCCCGCTGCGCACGTCCGCTGCGCGGCGCGTGCAGCGGCCGCCATTTATGGGGAGGTGGGAGGGAGGAGCAGCTGGGAGGCGGGAGGCAGGGGCAGCGAATGGGCAGTCAGGGGGCGGGGCCGCAGGGAACGCAGCGGCGGGGAGTGGCGAGAGGCAGCGGGGGCACAGAAAGGAAAAACAGGGGGAGAGCAGACAAAATCACGGGCACAACAACAATGGGGCAGCGAGGGGCACAGAAAGGAAAAACAGGGGGAGAGCAGACAAAATCACGGGCACAACAACAGTGGGGCAGCGAGGGGCACAGAAAGGAAAAACAGGGGGAGAGCAGACAAAATCACGGGCACAACAACAGTGGGGCAGCGAGGGGCACAGAAAGGAAAAACAGGGGGAGAGCAGACAAAATCACGGGCACAACAACAGTGGGGCAGCGAAGGGCACAGAAAGGAAAAACAGGGGGAGAGCAGACAAAATCACGGGCACAACAACAGTGGGGCAGCGAGGGGCACAGAAAGGAAAAACAGGGGGAGAGCAGACAAAATCACGGGCACAACAACAGTGGGGCAGCGAGGGGCACAGAAAGGAAAAACAGGGGAGAGCAGACAAAACGGGCACCGGGGCCACAAGCGGAGGGCGATCTTACCTACAGGAGCAGCGGGCAGACAACACAGGCGGAGCTGTGTGGTGGGGGAGCGACCTACCTGGCAAGGTCAAGGGTCGCTCTCCTCACGTGCAGCGGCCGCCATTTATGGGGAGGTGGGAGGGAGGAGCAGCTGGGAGGCGGGAGGCAGGGGCAGCGAATGGGCAGTCAGGGGGCGGGGCCGCAGGGAACGCAGCGGCGGGAGTGGCGAGAGGCAGCGGGGGCACAGAAAGGAAAACAGGGGAGAGCAGACAAAATCACGGGCACAACAACAGTGGGGCAGCGAGGGGCACAGAAAGGAAAAACAGGGGAGAGCAGACAAAATCACGGGCACAACAACAGTGGGGCAGCGAAGGGCACAGAAAGGAAAAACAGGGGGAGAGCAGACAAAATCACGGGCACAACAACAGTGAGGCAGCGAGGGGCACAGAAAGGAAAAACAGGGGGAGAGCAGACAAAATCACGGGCACAACAACAGTGGGGCAGCGAAGGGCACAGAAAGGAAAAACAGGGGGAGAGCAGACAACATCACGGGCACAACAACAGTGGGGCAGCGAGGGCACAGAAAGGAAAAACAGGGGGAGAGCAGACAAAATCACGGGCACAACAACAGTGGGGCAGCGAGGGGCACAGAAAGGAAAAACAGGGGGAGAGCAGACAAAATCACGGGCACAACAACAGTGGGGCAGCGAAGGGCACAGAAAGGAAAAACAGGGGGAGAGCAGACAAAATCACGGGCACAACAACAGTGGGGCAGCGAGGGGCACAGAAAGGAAAAACAGGGGGAGAGCAGACAAAATCACGGGCACAACAACAGTGGGGCAGCGAGGGGCACAGAAAGGAAAAACAGGGGAGAGCAGACAAAATCACGGGCACAACAACAGTGGGGCAGCGAGGGGCACAGAAAGGAAAAACAGGGGGAGAGCAGACAAAATCACGGGCACAACAACAGTGGGGCAGCGAGGGGCACAGAAAGGAAAAACAGGGGGAGAGCAGACAAAATCACGGGCACAACAACAGTGGGGCAGCGAAGGGCACAGAAAGGAAAAACAGGGGAGAGCAGACAAAATCACGGGCACAACAACAGTGGGGCAGCGAGGGGCACAGAAAGGAAAAACAGGGGGAGAGCAGACAAAATCACGGGCACAACAACAGTGGGGCAGCGAGGGGCACAGAAAGGAAAAACAGGGGGAGAGCAGACAAAATCACGGGCACAACAACAGTGGGGCAGCGAGGGGCACAGAAAGGAAAAACAGGGGGAGAGCAGACAAAATCACGGGCACAACAACAGTGGGGCAGCGAGGGGCACAGAAAGGAAAAACAGGGGGAGAGCAGACAAAATCACGGGCACAACAACAGTGGGGCAGCGAAGGGCACAGAAAGGAAAAACAGGGGGAGAGCAGACAAAATCACGGGCACAACAACAGTGGGGCAGCGAGGGGCACAGAAAGGAAAAACAGGGGAGAGCAGACAAAATCACGGGCACAACAACAGTGGGGCAGCGAGGGGCACAGAAAGGAAAAACAGGGGGAGAGCAGACAAAACGGGCACCGGGGCCACAAGCGGAGGGCGATCTTACCTACAGGAGCAGCGGGCAGACAACACAGGCGGAGCTGTGTGGTGGGGGAGCGACCTACCTGGCAAGGTCAAGGGTCGCTCTCCTCACCGTGCAGCGGCCGCCATTTATGGGGAGGTGGGAGGGAGGAGCAGCTGGGAGGCGGGAGGCAGGGGCAGCGAATGGGCAGTCAGGGGGCGGGGCCGCAGGGAACGCAGCGGCGGGAGTGGCGAGAGGCAGCGGGGGCACAGAAAGGAAAACAGGGGGAGAGCAGACAAAATCACGGGCACAACAACAGTGGGGCAGCGAGGGGCACAGAAAGGAAAAACAGGGGGAGAGCAGACAAAATCACGGGCACAACAACAGTGGGGCAGCGAAGGGCACAGAAAGGAAAAACAGGGGGAGAGCAGACAAAATCACGGGCACAACAACAGTGGGGCAGCGAGGGGCACAGAAAGGAAAAACAGGGGGAGAGCAGACAAAATCACGGGCACAACAACAGTGGGGCAGCGAAGGGCACAGAAAGGAAAAACAGGGGGAGAGCAGACAAAATCACGGGCACAACAACAGTGGGGCAGCGAGGGGCACAGAAAGGAAAAACAGGGGAGAGCAGACAAAATCACGGGCACAACAACAGTGGGGCAGCGAGGGGCACAGAAAGGAAAAACAGGGGGAGAGCAGACAAAATCACGGGCACAACAGTGGGGCAGCGAAGGGCACAGAAAGGAAAAACAGGGGGAGAGCAGACAAAATCACGGGCACAACAACAGTGGGGCAGCGAGGGGCACAGAAAGGAAAAACAGGGGGAGAGCAGACAAAATCACGGGCACAACAACAGTGGGGCAGCGAGGGGCACAGAAAGGAAAAACAGGGGGAGAGCAGACAAAATCACGGGCACAACAACAGTGGGGCAGCGAGGGGCACAGAAAGGAAAAACAGGGGGAGAGCAGACAAAATCACGGGCACAACAACAGTGGGGCAGCGAAGGGCACAGAAAGGAAAAACAGGGGGAGAGCAGACAAAATCACGGGCACAACAACAGTGGGGCAGCGAGGGGCACAGAAAGGAAAAACAGGGGGAGAGCAGACAAAATCACGGGCACAACAACAGTGGGGCAGCGAGGGGCACAGAAAGGAAAAACAGGGGGAGAGCAGACAAAATCACGGGCACAACAACAGTGGGGCAGCGAAGGGCACAGAAAGGAAAAACAGGGGGAGAGCAGACAAAATCACGGGCACAACAACAGTGGGGCAGCGAGGGGCACAGAAAGGAAAAACAGGGGGAGAGCAGACAAAATCACGGGCACAACAACAGTGGGGCAGCGAGGGGCACAGAAAGGAAAAACAGGGGAGAGCAGACAAAACGGGCACCGGGGCCACAAGCGGAGGGCGATCTTACCTACAGGAGCAGCGGGCAGACAACACAGGCGGAGCTGTGTGGTGGGGAGCGACCTACCTGGCAAGGTCAAGGGTCGCTCTCCTCACCGTGCAGCGGCCGCCATTTATGGGGAGGTGGGAGGGAGGAGCAGCTGGGAGGCGGGAGGCAGGGGCAGCGAATGGGCAGTCAGGGGGCGGGGCCGCAGGGAACGCAGCGGCGGGAGTGGCGAGAGGCAGCGGGGGCACAGAAAGGAAAACAGGGGGAGAGCAGACAAAATCACGGGCACAACAGCAGTGGGGCAGCGAGGGGCACAGAAAGGAAAAACAGGGGGAGAGCAGACAAAATCACGGGCACAACAACAGTGGGGCAGCGAAGGGCACAGAAAGGAAAAACAGGGGGAGAGCAGACAAAATCACGGGCACAACAACAGTGGGGCAGCGAGGGGCACAGAAAGGAAAAACAGGGGAGAGCAGACAAAATCACGGGCACAACAACAGTGGGGCAGCGAGGGGCACAGAAAGGAAAAACAGGGGGAGAGCAGACAAAATCACGGGCACAACAACAGTGGGGCAGCGAAGGGCACAGAAAGGAAAAACAGGGGGAGAGCAGACAAAATCACGGGCACAACAACAGTGGGGCAGCGAGGGGCACAGAAAGGAAAAACAGGGGGAGAGCAGACAAAATCACGGGCACAACAACAGTGGGGCAGCGAGGGGCACAGAAAGGAAAAACAGGGGGAGAGCAGACAAAATCACGGGCACAACAACAGTGGGGCAGCGAAGGGCACAGAAAGGAAAAACAGGGGGAGAGCAGACAAAATCACGGGCACAACAACAGTGGGGCAGCGAGGGGCACAGAAAGGAAAAACAGGGGGAGAGCAGACAAAATCACGGGCACAACAACAGTGGGGCAGCGAGGGCACAGAAAGGAAAAACAGGGGAGAGCAGACAAAATCACGGGCACAACAACAGTGGGGCAGCGAGGGGCACAGAAAGGAAAAACAGGGGGAGAGCAGACAAAATCACGGGCACAACAACAGTGGGGCAGCGAGGGGCACAGAAAGGAAAAACAGGGGGAGAGCAGACAAAATCACGGGCACAACAACAGTGGGGCAGCGAAGGGCACAGAAAGGAAAAACAGGGGGAGAGCAGACAAAATCACGGGCACAACAACAGTGGGGCAGCGAGGGGCACAGAAAGGAAAAACAGGGGAGAGCAGACAAAATCACGGGCACAACAACAGTGGGGCAGCGAGGGGCACAGAAAGGAAAAACAGGGGAGAGCAGACAAAACGGGCACCGGGGCCACAAGCGGAGGGCGATCTTACCTACAGGAGCAGCGGGCAGACAACACAGGCGGAGCTGTGTGGTGGGGGTGCGACCTACCTGGCAATGCCTCACACTGTAATTTAACATCCCACAAAGAACCACCACACTGGGTTATACTGTGTGAAGCACAGGGACACTTTTGGGACTTGTAGCCAAACAAACGCCAGGACAACACTGTCAGTCATCCTGCCAGCACAGGCACACTACCCCACAGGGATGGATGCAGAGTCAAAAGGAAGGAAGTATGGGCATGCTGGGAAGGGGGGTGTAGGCAATAGCATGATGGGAGTGGTAGTCACAGCTCAACATCCCCCACCCACATGGCCCAGCAAGCCAGCACTGAAGCATGCACACTTCACAGGGAGTGAAAAGCCACTTCAAAGATGTCTGACACTGGCCTCAGCTGTGGGGAGCCCAAGGCCATGCTGGGAACTGTGCACCAACAAACAACAGGACCACACTGTCAGCCATCTTGCCATTGCTGTCACACACACACACAGTGAAGTCCACTCAAAAGGAAGGAAGAATGGGCATGCTGGGAAGGGGGTGTAGGCAATAGTATGATGGGAGTTGTAGTCACAGACATTGGTCACCCTCACAATTGGCCCATCAACAACACTCTGAACCATGCTCACATCACAGGGAGTGGAAAACTACTGACAAGATGGCTGAAACTGTGTACTGTTGTAGGGAGCACAAGGCCCTGCTGGGAACTGGGCACCAACAAACAACAGGACCACACTGTCAGCCATCTTGCCATTGCTGTCACACTCACACACAGTGAACTCCACTCAAAAGGAAGGAAGTATGGGCATGCTGGGAAGGGGGGTGTAGGCAATAGCATGATGGGAGTTGTAGTCACAGATATTGCTCACCCTCACAATTGGCCCATCAACACCACTCTGAACAATGCTCACATCACAGGGAGTGGAAACCAACTGACAAGATGGCTGACAATGGTGCTCTGTTGTGGGGAGTACCAGGCCCTACTGGGACCTGGGCACCAACCAACAGCAGGACACCACTGACTGACATCCTGAGAGTCAACCTGAACCCACTGCAAGGGTGGCATGCTTCATGGTGGGATGGCTGGTTGGAGAAGGAGGGCCAGATGTCCACCAAATACAACCAATGCTGGCCATGCACACACCTCAACATTCACATTTAAATGCCTCAGGTTTGCAGGACAATGTGCTACACCAATATCAACCTCTTACTGTGACAACTTAGGTCAATGCAATGTACAGGGCTGCATCCAGAGGTACAGACACAACTGTCAGGTGTGTGAACTATTGATGCCTGTAGAAACATAACATACATTGTGTGTCTCTTCCAAAAACAGGTGATGATGGGGACACAGCAGCAGACGATGAGGAGTCCCAGTCCCAGGCTCCGGGGGACACCGAGCTCACTGGTGTGGAACAGCCTCTGCCCTCCTCGGATGGCGAAGACCTACCTGGCACCTCCGGTGTGAGTCGTCATGCAGCACCAGCAGGACCAACATCTGCACCCCCTGCACCCACTCCTCCAACAACTGCCAACATACAGACCACCCCCGCCGACACGGACAGACCAAGGACCACCAATGACAGCAGCACAGGGACCCTGGCCCAACATCGAGCTATGGACAACGACCCCAGTAACAACCCCCAAGGGGGCCCAGGGACACCTGTGTGTGCCACCGCAGGTCCCGCACGTGTCGCCAGGGGTGGTGGGAGGGGTGGTAGACCTAGGTCGCTGTTTGCAGAGGAGTCTGGACTGCATGATGACCCACAACTGGTACGCATTGCTGATGCGTACCAGAATAGCACCGGAGAGGTCACCCAGGTAGTGGGGATCCTCAAGGACATTAAACAGCAGCAGGCTGCCCATCATGCCCGCTTGGACTCACACATGTCCCGTATGGAGACACACATGGCCCGTGTGGAGACACACATGTCTGGCATGGAGTCCAAGTAGGACACATTGCAAGAACTGACAGCGGTGCATAGGGACATATTGACATGCCTCTGCCAGATTAGCACCAACATGGCCACACCTCCCTGTGTGCCCACAACATCTGGTGCTGCAACACCTGCAACTGCCACAGGGAGGGAGGAGGACTCTGGCGGAGAGTCCCCTGCACCGCAGCAGCCTGCACGTGAGGGTCCCCCCCCAAAGAAGAGGGGTCGTCCAAGGAAGGAAAACTGAGAGGTCGATGGCCATGTACATCTCCCAGGAAGCCAACACCTGTTCTGGAAATTCTCCTTTGTGTGCAAACTGTTCACCCTGTCGAATGCAACACAACTCACCCACATGACATGGGGAGTTCAAGTTGGACCAATGTATCAGATCACTGTTGACTTTACCCTGGACATTTCTGCTACCAAGACTTCCAACTCACCTGGGAACTTTGGATCACAATCCCAATGTACAGCACCCACCATCCTGTGCACTAACCTCACACATGTATGTAATAAACTCACCAATACACCATACTTGCCTCTGTTGTGATTCCAACGTTGTTATCGTCATGGAGATGATGATCTGCTAAATGACACCGTGCATGCTAACTGCCACAGCAAGTTCAACATCGTCATGTGACTCATGGGGACCTGACACATATGAGGGAGACACACCACTAGGGCTACACAACACATAGACACCAGGGCCATCGGACTCATCGCCTACACTGATGTTGCCAGGAAATATTGTGGAATGCACAGACACCACACCTATTCAGAGTCTGTGTTAACTAGCCCACAGGTGCAGTAAGCAAATGTCAGTCAGAAGTGTGACCACAGACAACGCACATCCCAAAGTGAAGCACAGGTTTATTGCACATTTGCAACATGTTGTTTCCACTACAGATGCAAGTTAATCCCACGTGGCAGTGGCCACACATCCAACAAGTGTAGAAGAAAGAAAGTCCAGGGGTGTGGGGCACATCACCTGTAGGGAAACGACTGCTTCCACCCTGGAAGTTGAATCATGGTGTCGGGGGATCACAGTTGACCAAACAACTCTGAGAGCGCCCTGTGAAGGACAGACATGACACACAGTCAAAAGCACTGAAGAACAGGACAGAACTGCAATACTCATGCCCAATACATGTCACAAGATACCTACACAAAACCAAGTTAGCATGTCAACACTGTTGGGGAGTACAGACTACCTGTAAGGACACATCGCTGCACGCATACAGTCAAGTAGCACATGGCCACACTCAAACAGCAACAGAGCACCACCAACACATATCATGCAAACTCAAATCATTGACATGACATCTCTGGATACTCACATTCAGATGAAGAAGCTGGTGATGAGCTGTGTGCGGACATCACCATCATCATCATCATCATCACTGGCATCGTGGCCCAGGCCAGGATCCTCCACAGGTGGCGGATGTTGGTCATCGTCATCCAGGATGAGAGGCAATTCCTTCCGCACTGCCAGGTTGTGTAGCATGCAGCAGACGATGACAATCTTGCACACCTTTGCTGGGGCATATGGGAGGGCCCATCCTGTCTTGTCCAGGCAGCGGAAGCGGCTCTTCAGGAGACCAAATGTCCGCTCGATCACTCTCCTGGTCCGACCATGTGCCTCATTGTAGCGCATCTGGGCTGGTGTCACAGGGTTCCTGAGGGGTGTCAGCAACCACGGCATGTTGGGGTATCCGGAGTCACCTACAGACAGACAATTGCACATTAGCTGAGTTGGAAAAGAGTGCGGAACACAACATAGCAGAACACACACAATTGTACAAAGTCAGTAAACACCGACAAGCCAGGCACGCTGGTTCCGCATCTGTGACATCATCCTCGGGATGCGACTACTCCTCATCACGAAGGCATCGTGTGCCGAACCAGGGAAACGGGCACACACATGTGAGATGCTCATATCTGCAAGACATACCACCAGAGCATTGATCGAGTGATAATGTTTACGGTTCCTGTATGCCTGCTCATGTGCCTGTGGTGGTACCAAAGCCACATGTGTCCCATCAATGGAGCCAATGACATGTGGCATCCTCCCCAGGGCATAGAAGTCACTCTTGACGTCAGTGAGTTGGTGACGTTTAGGGAAATAGATGTACTGGTGCAGACATCTCAACATTGCCTCCAAAATTTCGCGTAGCACACGGCTGAACATAGTCTGTGACATCCCACCAGCAATCGCCACAGTGTGTTGAAAGGTACCGGTGGCAAAGAAGTGTAGGGCTGCCATCACCTTCACCTTGGGGGTCAGTGCTGTAGGGTACGGCCGGCCAGGTTGCAAATGTGGTGCCAAGCGCACTGCCAAATCCTCAATCAGCTGCCTGGTGAAGCGGTACCGTCGGATGCAGTCACGTTCCACCATCGTTGCAAGGTCAGGGAATGGTCTATGGACAGCTGGTGCCCTGCAGTGCATAGGTGAGGAAAGAAAGATTGTCAGTCACCCCACATATGTGGCATAGACCAGACTCAACATCACATGATACAACATTACGAGACACAAGTACATGATGTGTGTGCCGTTCCGTAAGGACATGTATGGCACCGAAATGGACAACATCTAACATCACAGTTCAACATGTGTCCTCAACAAGTCCCAGGTTGTGCTATGGGATATCATTAGGCTGTGTCACAGCTGTCACGTTCCAAACACACACCACAGTGACATGTGAGGACAGATGTGCCCCAGGCATCACAGCTCATTGACAGGTAGATTCCCAGGGACCCTGTATTGCCACATGGACACTGGCATGACATGGTGCATCATGATTACACCACAGCAAAACAACCATGACCTCCACAGGTAGTGCTCCCTGTTGCCTCGGCAGGACAGACATGGATGTCTGTGACACACACACGCACAACATCAAAGGCCATGCACAAACAACGTGGATGTGGAGACTGTCTCCCATTGTGCACATGGAATCAGAGACATTGTATACACAACATGCACACAGACTGTGGAGGGCCATCAATATTGTGGCAATGGGTCACCCTGTGACGTACATACTGTCCCACATGGGACTCAGGGGGTATGTGACATGACATACACATACACAACCGTGAAATGTGACCATGCCACATGCTCTGAAATGAACAGTTGCACATCACAGTGGTCATGTGCACAACACACAAAGGAACCTGTCCCCATTAACACGTGCACAGCCTGAGAGTGGCTGCCCCCAAGTGCCACCCCAAAAACCACATGTTGACCCCCATACACAGAAAAGGTAATGCAGCCTTACATGCCTTAGGATACAGTGTGGACAGGCTGTGGTGTTGTAGGTGTGCCCCTGAGTCCTTGGCAAGTATATGTTACTGGCGTACGTTCACCAGTGACAAGCATGGTGACATATGCGAGAGACCTGTACAGGGAAGCGTCGTACAGCAATGGACCGATCGGTGTGCACGCACTGGCCATTGAATCTGACATGTGCGGGTACGCGTTGTACCCGGAATACGCGTTGTACATCAATGGACCGATCGGTGTGCACGCACTGGCCATTGAATCTGACATGTGCGGGTACGCGTTGTACCCGGAATACGCGTTGTACAGAAATGGACCGATCGGTGTGCACGCACTGGCCATTGAATCTGACATGTGCGGGTACGCGTTGTACATCAATGGACCGATCGGTGTGCACGCACTGGCAATGGACCGATCGGTGTGCACGCACTGGCCATTGAATCTGACATGTGCGGGTATGCGTTGTACAGCAATGGACCGAACGGTGTGCACGCACTGGCCATTGAATTTGACATGTGCGGGTACGCGTTGTACCCGGAATACGCATTGTACAGCAATGGACCGATCGGTGCGCACGCATTGGCTATGGCCTGGCATGGCAACGGACGCGTTTTCAAATGTTTAACGAGTCTGATGCTGTGTATTCAGTTGGCCACCCACAACAATGTTGCAAATTCATGGGTGTCATTAAGTTGAACTTTCGAAGGATGCTGTGGGCGTGTGTAAGTTGTGCAATTCCATGGATTGGCCAGATTCAGAAGATGCAAACGACTTGGACCTATCACTTTGGACACATGGGACAGTATCTGCCTCAGCAGCACACATATAATGCTGGCTGTTCCCCTGAGAGCTCACTTGCCTGCACTACATGCTCCAGGACGACATCTGCCACCACCACTGCTGCTGTCTCTGCACCCTCTGGAACCTGCAATGGCACGTACTGTGGAGAGAGCCACAGCCTTCAGCACTGAGGAGAACCAGGCCCTGCTAGACAGCCTCCTTCCACAGTACAGCAAGCTGTATGGGAAAGCAGGGGAGCAGGTGAGTGTGCTGTCCACTGCCTTACAAATGTGCATGTTGTCTGACTAGCCAGACTTACAGTCTGCACGCCACTGGCTAGCAGGCTCACTGAGTAGTTGTCACCCCCCAAAGTGTGTAGTTACATGCACTGAACAGGTATAGTGCAGTAACAGTGCATTTAAACAAGGTTTGACTTCCCAGGCAATGATACCATGTAGTAACTGCTGGCAAACTGCTCATAGCCGTCCTTGCACTGCCCGTGTACATCATGTGCCCCTGTGATTGAGACATGTATATCCAAATGTGTGATGCACGGATTTGTTGCATGTGTAGTAATGGCCTTTACACTTTGTCATCCTCACAGGTTGATGCCCACCAGAAGCAGGAAATATGGCTGGACATCGCCCGGGCAGTAAGGTCTGTGGGGGTCTACAAGCGCCGGATCCGCAACTGCCAGAAGAGGTGGCAGGACCTTCGGGGCTGGACCCGGAGGATCGCAAGGGTCCAGCTGAAGCTGTCACCTCCTCGCAGGAGGGGCGGACACCGGACCCTGACCCCCCACATGCTCAGGATCCTGGCGGTGGTCTTCCCTGATCTGGATGGGTAGCTGAAGGGCAGACAGCAGCAAGGAGGGGGTGAGTCCACGACTGCACTGTGAGCTTTGTCTGACATGCTATGTGCCCTCCTCTGGCCTGTTTAAACTCCAACAGTACATCAGTGATGTGGTCCAGGACCCATGTCCCTCAATTGTGCACTGCCCACTCCTCATCTGATGCCCAGGTGTGGCCCTTACAGTCAGGAAATTGTGTCACTTGGGTACTGTGTCCTTGCATTTTGCTTAGCTCAAGGTGGGGGACAGCATTTGTTCACGTAACTCTGTGGTGGGCTTCATGGGTGGGTCCATTGCTTACACAATGCTTGAGTTCTGACATGTAATCTGCGTGTTACTTTGATATGTGGTCCAATTGCTGATCTGATTCACCACATGTGCCTGGGGTATTTGGCACACACCCATGCTGTGGGTGGGAACAATGTCTGGGCCTCAGGAGTATGTATATCAAGTGTGTCACACATGCTTAGCCACCTGCCTACTGTCCTGGGCTCATCCCTCTTTCACGTGGAGCAGGACAGTCATGCCTACTCCAGGCCATGCAATACACTCTGTACTCCCACTCCCGTGTATCAGCTGACACGTTGTGCTCAGTGAAATGTTCCCTCAGGTGTCTGCCTCTGTGTCATTGTGCTGTGGCTTCGTTGTCTGGACTACTGGGGTGTTTATCGGTTAGGGCTCAGCATGCCACCCGAGATGTGACCATAGGAGACGATACTTGTGTGACATATAGGTGTTTGATCACTTGACCGTGCATACTGGGGTGTGCGACTGTGTAGTTCAGGCAGCTGTTTCCCATTCAGAGCAGATTGTGAGGTGCTCAGGTTCCGAGGGTTGTGTTTCATGTCTCCCATATGTCCAATTGGTATGACGTGGACAAATGAGAGTTCAGATGATGTGGTTTGTGGGGGATGGACATGTGCACTTGTCGGCTACAGGACTTGCATTCCCCATGACCTAGAATTGTGACACAGTGCAGACTGTTGTTGTCTGGCAGCCCTGCCCATGTGACTGGAGACAGTGATGTATGACTTTGCAGGCATGCCTGTGCCATGGTATTGAACTTCCTAAGAGTGATCCTGCAGGGGAGTGACATGTGCTACATGCACCCCATTGTGGCATTGACTATCAGGACATGGGTGCATCATGGTGTCTGGTGCTGGTATGCATCACATGCATTTCAAATATAGACTCTGGCCATCCCTTTATCCGGACACCTGTACTGACTCAGTGGCAAGAGTTGTGATGTGTGCATGTTCACATACTTCACCGTGCCCTCTGCACTGTCCAACTACTGTGTAGGTGGTGCATGTGTCCACACTGGGGTATTGCCACCCGACAGACACCAGACCGATGGGTGCAAGGCCAGGAGGGATGTGAGTGCCATGGTTGACCATCAGACTGACAATTGGCTTCTCCTACTCTGTTTGGGCACTTTTGGCAATGTTCAACTAAGGATGCCAGGGCTTGCTCTGTAATGTGCTGTACTTACTGTGGTTTTGTGCGGTTAGTGCAGGTGACTGATGTCTGTCTGTTTCCCTAATTGTTTGCAGATACATCCACGGCCACAGGAGGGGACAGCTCCACGGACCAGGAGGAGCCGCAGAGCCAGACTGGGTCAACAGCCGAGGAGTGGTCAGAGGGACCCAGTGGCACGGAGGGCGAGGGAGCCACACCGAGGAGTCCTCAGCACCATCCACCTCAGCTGAGGACCACAGCAGCTCGGAGGATGACTCCCTTGTGGAGGCGGGTGTCAGCAGCCACCACACCCCAGCTAGTATTGATGTCCCCGCCACCACCACCACCACCGCCCTCCCATCGGCTCCCATTCCAGAGGTCCGTGGAGGCTCCCGTGTTCGGGAGCATGTCTCCTTCGTGCCAGGCACCGCAGCCCCTGCCCCTGTGTCCCCTGCTGCCCTGAGTGAGGAGTCTGTGTACCTACTTCGCCAGCTCCATGTAGGGCAGACAGCAATGCTGAGTGTCCTCCATGCCCACACCACTCAGTTGACTCAGCTGGTGTCGTTCATGGAGGGCATCTCATCGGGCATGTCTGCCCTACAGAGGAGCAATAGGTCCATGGACTCCTCCCTGACGGCAGCAGTGTCCCTCCTCCAACAGTCCCTCACCCCTCCTACCTCTGCCCATCCACACTTCCTGGCATCCTACCTGTCCCAAGCACATGCACACCTGCACATTCACCCAAACACACAGACACGAGCAGCACAGACACACCCACTACAAAAACAAGATGTGCACGCAGGCATCCTCAGGGGACTGATACCACACCCACAGGGGAAGGGGTACATACACACACACAGGCATCCACAGTCACTCCGCAGTCCTCCGATACCTCTCCCTCCAAGGCCCCTTCCCTTGCCTCACCTGCAACCCCACCTACACAGCAGCTCTTCCTCTGTGACCTCGGCCTCTTCCCCTCCAATCCAGCTGATCCAGCATACAGGGGGAAGAGGAAGTCCACCCACACAGAGGGCAGTGCCCCTCACCCCCGGACACCCTCCCCCAGGCGCAGACAGACTGAGGCCCCCATCCGCAAGTCCCCCGGACCCGGAAGAGCAAGACCCCGCCACCACCCTGCAGCTCAACCACCAAGTCTCCTTCCTCCATCCCTCAGGCCCCCACTCCACAGGTTCCCCCACCACACCCTGCCCCAGGTTCCCCACCCACAGATACACCATCCCCAGAAAGATCCGGCCTTCTCCCCCTACCACTTGCTCTTTCAGCACCACACCCCCCGCTGCGCTTGTTTGTGCCACTGGTGTGGAGCGCGTGTCCTCCCCTCTGTCCTGCCCACCTTACCTGAACCCCATTCTACTCCCCTGGGGATAGGCACTGCAGTGGAGTCCACTACCACCCTGTCTGACTTGGGCACTGCAGTGGGGAACCTGTCCACTCCATCTGCACGGCCCACTGCAGTCGTGCCGGCACCCACACCATCTGACTCATGCCCCCCAGTTGTGCAGGCACACACCATGTCAGACGCCTCCACTGCAGTTGTCAGTGACTCTCCAGCACCCACCACCCCTTCCCTGCCTCCTTCTGGTGAGTCCTGATCCTGTCCCTGCAGTGCCTGGCCTGCCCCCCGTATGCCCCTCCGAGGGGAATGTCCCTGGTCCATATCAGTGCAGGCATGCAAAGGGTGACATCTGGTTTGGACTATTGTTTTGGACTGGCCATTGGCCTTTGTTATATTTCTGGACTTTCACTTCCATACACATGAATGCTGAATAAAGCTACTTTCTGTTCTCTAGTGGTTTTGCTTCTGATGTACATGATGTTGATGATGCTAACCGTGCCCTTTCTGCACTGATGGTGATTTTTGATATCAGGGAAATGAAGTGTTACTGTGCAGGACCCCATGTGGTCCAGGGGCAATGTGTCCTGTCCTGGTGTGTATCCATGTCATCCTTTGCAGCAATAAGAGGGTGTCATGTTTTCAATATTTGGCAATGGGATTTCCTACATTTATTTGCAATGTCACATCTGTGGCTTACACCCCTGCACATCTGTTGTGCTTGCCATTGTTCAATTTGTCTATTTCCCTGACCGTGTGACCATCTCCACTGGACATGCAAGTTTGGGCATCAATGGGGAAGGACTCATCTGTGTGATCAGTGCAACTTGCTATACATGTGTGTTGGATCTGTGCAGATTGTGTCGGTGACACTGCCATGACCAGGCTGATGTGACGAGGGTCTTCATTTTGTGCTAATTGTTGACTGAGTGACCAAGTGTACTGCTGATATGATAGAGCCCTGCAGAGACAACGTATGGCACAGCTTTCCTTACACAGGAGTGGAGTGCCCTCATGGCACTGTGTAATTCTGTGACATTGCCTGAGCCCATGGTGTGTGTTGTGTGAGCATGTCTGTGTGTGTTCACTTCCATTTTGCAACACAGGCTGGGATCCCTAGTGATGTTCCTGTTTGTGATGCTTGCTGAGTTGACCTATGTTCCACCATAATCTTCGCCCTGGGTTCTCTGGGATGTGGGTGCATGGCACATTACTGGTCATCAGGGTGTCATCCATAGGTGTGTTTGCTGTCAGGGCTGAGTTTGTGGGCAAACGCAGATGAGACACAGTCAGGATTCCCTTGGCACTTGTTGGTTACACAAGTCATGTAATTTCCAGTTTGTGTTAGCTTTCAGTGATTGTGACACGTTGTGTGTGTGACTGCTGCCACTCCTCTGGGTCAGAGCTGCAATGTTGGAAGTTGTCTATGTGTGTTCTTTGTGGGTGACCTTGATTTCTTCATTGGTGTGTGACTGTGTCCGGGATCACATTGATTGTGGTGGATTTCACATCATGCCCATGTACAGCGTACTGTGCAGTGTGTCAGACATTCACGAGTCTTGTAGACTGGCCATGTGTGATGGGTTTCTGCACCTTAGTTCCCAACACCACCCCTGGGATTGTCATGGGTGCATGTGCAATGTCACCAGTCCATGTGAGCTTCACTGCTGCACATTGTTGGAGATCAAGGTGTGTGGTGTTGAGTGTGTGCAAATGAGAGTTGTTGCACGGCTAGACCCCAGCCTCCATGTTGGCCTTGGCTGACAGGCCGTGCTGATTGATTTGTGCTTGTGTAGGTGTGATTGTAGTTTGTTACTCAGGACACATGACTGTGGTTCTCAGTGTGAACGACATCTAGCTTTGTCATCACAGTGGGATCATCATGCAGGCCACGGTCACCACGATGTGGGGTCCCTGGGGGTAGTGCTGTGGTGGGTCTGTCTCTTGCTGTGTTATTTGCTGTTCCTACAAGCTTGTGTGACATGTGTAATTTGAGCTCCCTCTCATCTAACAATGCCTGTTTGCCCAAATAGGGGGATCCGATCCATGAGTGACTTTTGTGTGGCACTGTGTACACATCTGTGTAATTGTGATTCAGGCCTCCTCATGTGTTGTGTGGTTGCCTGGGGACATTGGCACACCCCCCCATCACCTGTTGCGTTTGATCTGCAGTGTGAGGCTGCCTGTTTGTGTTTGTGCATCTGCACCACTGCATTGGCATGTCTTTAGTGTGACATTGGCTGTATGTTGTTTGTTGGCTTTCCCCTGCTGTCCCTGGGACTCCTAGGTCATCAGTCAGCACAATGATCATGGTTTGTATGTCCCATTGCTGCCATGGTATGGTATTTGTTCACCTGACATCTACAGTCTCCAAAGGATATCTACATTTGTGTGTCCATTGGTGCAGATATGTGGGGCTGCATTATGATGGTCACTTCTGTCATTGTGTTATTGAGGGATGTTGACAATGTCAGCCCCCATGGGTGATGTTTGTCTGCACGTGGCCAAAGGTATATCTTATTTGCACTGCACTGTTTGCCTCACCAAATGTGTGTTGCTATGGGACACAAGCACTACTATGCCACAGATGTGTTTGTTGTTCTGTGACCAGGAATCTTCCATGCAGGTTGGCATTTGCAGCTTTTACCATTACTACACTTACCTTTTGGTCACTGTGGTGATGGGTGTATAGACCCCATTGCCACAATGTTCAGAATGTGCTTCAGCTATGGACCCCAGACTTCCCATTTGGTCACTGTGGTGATGGGTGTTTAGACCCCATTACCACAATGTTCAAAATGTGCTTCAGCTATGGACCCCACACTTACATTTTGGTCACTGTGGTGATGGGTGTTTAGACCCCATTGCCACAATGTTCAGAATGTGCTTCAGCTATGGACCCCAGACTTCCCATTTGGTCACTGTGGTGATGGGTGTATAGACCCCATTGCCACATTGTTCAATTGGGCTTCAGCTATGGACCCCAGACTTACCTTTTGGTCAATGTGGTGATGGGTGTTTAGACCCCATTGCCACAATGTTCAGAATGTGCTTCAGCTATGGACCCCAGACTTCCCATTTGGTCACTGTGGTGATGGGTGTTTAGACCCCATTGCCACACTGTTCAATTGGGCTTCAGCTATGGACCCCAGACTTACCTTTTGGTCACTGTGGTGATGGGGTGTTATACCCCATTGCCACAGTGGTCATGTTCTGCTTGCATTATGGAGGCCACACAAATTTATGTGTGACACATGTAATTGGGGGTCACATTGTATGCTCAATGACATGTTCAGTGTTGTGCGCATTTGACACAGACTACACACGCTTGTCATGGTGTTGGTGGGATGTATTTCCAGGCATTCCTTATGTTGGAGTATGCTGGTTGTGTCATGCATTTCCCAGCCTATGTTTAGGGGTGGTGGTAGTGGTAGGCATCCAGCCCCCTATGAGTGGGGATGGTAGTAGTGACAGGCATCCAGCCCCCTATGAGTGGGGATGGTAGTAGTGACAGGCATCCAGCCCCCCCTGAGTAGGGGTGGTGGTAGTGGTAGGCATCTAGTCCCCCTGAGTAGGGGTGGTGGTAGTGGTAGGCATCCAGCCCCTATGAGTGGGGATGGTAGTAGTGACAGGCATCCAGCCCCTATGAGTGGGGATGGTAGTAGTGACAGGCATCCAGCCCCCTGAGTAGGGGTGGTGTTAGTGGTAGGCATCCAGCCCCCCTGAGTAGGGGTGGTGGTAGTGGTAGGCATCCAGCCCCCTGAGTAGGGGTGGTGGTAGTGGTAGGCATCCAGGACCCCTGAGTAGGGGTGGTGTTAGTGGTAGGCATCCAGGCCCCTATGAGTGGGGATGGTAGTAGTGACAGGCATCCAGCCCCCTGAGTAGGGGTGGTGGTAGTGGTAGGAATCCATCCCCTATGAGTGGGGATGGTAGTAGTGACAGGCATCCAGCCCCCCCTGAGTAGGGGTGGTGGTAGTGGTAGGAATCCATCCCCCCATGAGTAGGGGTGGTGGTAGTGGTAGGCATCCAGCCCCCTATGAGTGGGGATGGTAGTAGTGACAGGCATCCAGCCCCCTATGAGTGGGGATGGTAGTAGTGACAGGCATCCAGCCCCCCTGAATAGGGGTGGTGTTAGTGGTAGGCATCCAGGCCCCCCTGAGTAGGGGTGGTGTTAGTGGTAGGCATCCAGACCCCCTGAGTAGGAGTGGTGGTAGTGGTAGGCATCCAGCCCCCCCTGAGTAGGGGTGGTGGTAGTGGTAGGCATCCAGGCCCCCCTGAGTAGGGGTGGTGTTAGTGGTAGGCATCCAGGCCCCTATGAGTGGGGATGGTAGTAGTGACAGGCATCCAGCCCCCCCTGAGTAGGGGTGGTGGTAGTGGTAGGAATCCAGTCCCCCATGAGTGGGGATGGTAGTAGTGACAGGCATCCAGGCCCCCTGAGTAGGGGTGGTGGTAGTGGTAGGCATCCATCCCCCTATGGGTGTGTATGGCATTGGTGGTAGCCATCCCACCCCTATGGTTCTGCTGTTGCTGGTGTACGTCATTTCTGCATCCCTATGTGTGTGTTACATATGTTGGGTATGTGTGGTTTGTTTGTGTAGTGGGTGTTTGACTTACCGTCTTCGCCGTACGCGTCCGTACCGGTCCCGGTAATAGATGTAGAGTATTGGTAGGACCTGCGCGATGGGATTCATGGTTTGTTCGTCTCGTTCGGGTTTCTCGTGGCTTCGACTCATACTCGTCGCTGGCTTGTTCGTCTCGTAGCCGTGGATCGTCTTGTGGCGCGAATCGGAGCTTATGTGCAGCTCTCCCGGATGCTCTGACGTGACGGACGTAGCGACGGGTTCGGCGCGTACGGAAGGCGCATCGTACTAGTCCGGCCGGAAGGTGCTGTGTATTTGGTTCCGTGCGACTCGATTGGACGTTTACGGATCCGGCTCGGGCGGGGAACAGGAGCTGTAATGGGTGAGTTCGGCTCGCTCGGAATCTGGGCTGTTGTGCGCATCGTACTTGTTCGTTCGGACGGCTGTTCGAATCGGTCGGGAAACACGCGTTCGGCTTGGTTTTTTTCCGGACGAATACTGTTAGGTGCGCTTCCGGCCGAGATCAGAATCGACCCCATTGTCGAGACATCAAAATCACGAATCACTGACATAATATCGAAGACAAAAATATGGAAGCCATAAATATCGATGTAAAAATATTGATAGTAAAAATATCGACATCCTATCTTTAAAATGTAAGTGACAAAAATATCGAAAAAAATATATAGATGTAAAAAATATCGATGTCCAAAATATTGTTTTTTTTAATATATAAAAAATAATGTAAAAACAATTATATTATAAAATTAACTAAAAAAAAATTACTTAGTGGCCTATTACCATAGCGGGCGGATCGCCACCGCCGGGCCGGTGGTGGCTACCGCTGGCCCGGAGGTGGCAATCCACCCGCCAAATGTCCCTGGTTCTCCCCCCGCCATATTAGTATGGCGGGGGGCACCACAACGGACGGGAAGACCGTCCGCCGCTTTTTCGCCGGTCGAATTGTCGACCGGGCAGAAAAGGGACACAATATGGTGGCGGTGTCTGCAAGACACCGGCATTCATATTATGATGTGAGCGGAAAGTGTCCTTTCCATGGCGGCAATGCCGCCATGGAAAGGCATGCGGTCCTCGATGTGTTGGGGGAGTGGGGGGTGCACATGGGGGGTACCTGTGGTACCCGCTCATTGCAATGCACTACGTGGCAGGCACCACGTGGTGCCTGCCATGTTGTGCATGGCAATGCTGTGCACAATCCTTTTACATTGCGGGCGGGGCTGCGGCCAGCAGATCCACCCGCAATGTAAAAGGCCCACGATGCGCCCGCCAGTGTGGCGAGCGCATCATAATTTGCATTGCGGGACCGCCGCAACATCGGCGGTCGGTCCCGTGCTCCGTAGTGGTGGCGGGCGGACTTTGTCCGCCTACCATCGTACTGGACCCCTTAGATATAATATACATTAAAAAAATATAATAAACAAATTTAATTTAAAAAAAATTAAACATACATATATAAAATGTATTATATAAATGGATATTTACTTTAAAAATAATAAACTAATAACTTTAACTTATTTTAAAATATTATAAATATATAAAAATTAACTATAAAATATATATATATATATACATACACCTAAAACAAAATATAATAATAAAAACATTATATTATAAAGTAAAATACTAAGGGGCTCATTACGATGGCGGGCGGAAGCACAACCGCCGTGCTGGCGGATGCAAAAACCACCAGTTACCGCCGGCACGCAGCAGTCCACACGCCCGCCCAATTACGATGCAAAAAGTAGGCCAAACACCGCCGGCAAGCCAGCAACACCGTCCGCCATCAAAGTGCGCCCGTACACGTAGCGGCGCAGCCCAACTGACACACACCGTCCGACGAAACACGTCCCGCCCGGCGTATAAATTACGATGCCGCAAACAAACGGCTCCCACGGCCAAGAGATACCGTACGACAAACCGAAGCGGTAACACGGACGCCGAGCACGGACAACGAAGAAGCGGCTCCCCGAGCATGAATCCAGCACTGCAGGCCCTCCCCATGTTCCTGCTGATGCACCACCAAGGACGCAACGTACCGCGGAGACGCAGGTAGGCACACACACAACAAGTGCACGCAAACAGCGCACACAGTGCAAGGGCGGAAAAAGCGGACAACCCCCACCAGCGCGTGTACACTACACATCCACCATTGCATCCACATATGACACACAGGCCAAATCGTAACATCGCGTAACACATGTGTACACACCACCTGGGACTAGGAACCAACAACCCCGTCACGGCCCCAAAGCGGCGATGACGCCGCCACACATGCGCACAACGCAGAGGCCAACCGCAGCGCCATGCATGCGTCGCACACAGACACAGGGACACAACCAAGCAGCACACACATCAGCCCCACCCCGAACGCACATGACACGTGACAGGCCTGCCACAGACATGTCCCCAACGCCCAATTCATGGACAACACCCAACGCCACACAACCGACGCACACATGTCAGTGAAGACACGCAACAGCAGGACACACCCCAGTGTAACAAACATGGCGTAGCACACAGCGGCGGCAACACCAACTAGGAGAAGCAGGGCCCCTTCGGGAAGAGGAACGCCAGTACCACACTGAAACACCCATACCACCCTGCACATATGAACAAGACATATAAAACGGAACACCAAAGAGCCCGGGGACCGACAACAGGTGGCCCAAGAATAACATTCACACACAAGGCCCAACGCAGAGCGGAAAGGCAGCCTGCCGCCCACACAAGGGAGAGCAGACAGCACTGAATGACCTTCCATTCCAACTCCGAAACCACAGCCCTACGACAGAAGCCGGTGAATACAGCCATTGTCCAAGAATAGACCAACACAGGGATGCCGAGGAGACCGACCACAGGGCAGATAGCGCATATCACAGAAGCACACAACGGACGGGGAAGAAAGAAGAAAACACTCCCCCATGTCGGCCACATGCAAGTTAATTGGAAGGAGTCACACATCACTGACCTTGAACTGTCTGAGAAGCATGTGGGATGAGGGCCCGTGTCCTCCAAACAAGCCAACAGAACACAAGTCCTGTCTCCCTACGACTACACAGAGCTCACAGCAACCTCGGAGCGTGCACATTGCAGACTGCACACACAGCCGGAGCACGCCACCACAACGCACCGCTGCGAAATGGCAACCGCAACACACCTACCCAACTACGCCGAACAGCTCAAGCTGTACAAAACCAACCTGTTTCATATATTGGGATGCGATCTCCTGTCCCTGCTGAACGTAAGTTACCGACTGACTTACCGCATCACATTGTTCAGCTGCGTCATGCCGGTCTTCTACTGTCGGAGGTGTCCCTACCAGCATCCCGTGGAGATATGCCTCTCCAACCCGGCATGTCTGAAGGCGGACCTGCTACCACTACTCCTCCCTCTGGACGCACACGACAGGGCCTGCTCTGCCTATGGGGGCATGGCGTATGTGGCCAACATCGCACCCGCACTGAAATGGGACCACTGTGCCTCCACACGACGGATCATCGAGAACAGCTACATCGAATGTCACCCAGCATGCCCCATCATGGTCCTCCAAGGGACAACTTACGAACAACACCTTGACAGCCACCATCCGCTACATTGGCTGGCAAACATGTACACCACCAATGACATGGAAGCCCTGCTGGACGGCATCGCATACCTGACAACCTGTAAATTCGTCGGACCACAACGCAGGTTCCCCGATTGACCTATGATGTCCAACCCCGCACCCATGCTTAGCTTCCGCACGGACTGGCCAGTCACCACCACAACAGCCATACCAAACGACCGGCAACTGTAACCACACCATCAACGACATCGCCATGACATCGGATATGACCGGGACATGCACACTGTTCCCCATCACATCCAGGAACACCGCATGCATCGTGGGAGGCAGTGGCATGGGCTCTGTGTATCGCACCCACATGGACGGAACTGCACGAACAACCAGGACACGACATGGATCCAGTGCACATGGACACACACACCGCTCAGTGGACATGAATAGGTCGCCTGGAGTCTGTGGGTGCTGCACCCTCCCACCCCCGCCCCGGGAATCCCATACCAGGACCTTTGCATGGACGACAAGTGCATACAACAACAACACGACCCCAGTGACTGTGACATGTCCAGTAACCACCACAGTGCAACAACAAGTGGCACGCCGCTGCATGCACGCAAGCACATGCCCTGATGTCATCTCACATGCACGCGTGCATGAGGAACAACCGCAGCAAACCTGTCACATGGAACTGAGATGGACTGTGCCCATGATGCCAAGCGGTCTGGTAGGCTACATGTATACCGTCTGTGTCAAAGTCCGCAGCTCCGCAGCTATACGTAAATGTACATTAGCACAGCCTTGGCCAAGCAGATGTCACTCTGAAGCCCACATCCCACATGCAACAGCCAATCACATGTAACCCCACACCCTATCCCATTTGCAATCATGCTCAGTATATCCTCAACATGTATTCCGCTGCCAGTAGTGTCCACTATACTGCATCACAGAGGACAGAAGACTCAATATAATGTTTGAAACCAAAACTGTCTCCGCTGACTCATTTCACAAGTACGAATGAGAGAGGATGAGAGTATGTGAAGTACACGGCAGTCGTGACATGACCATGTAGTCCACTGGTATTGGATGTCAACGCAAATGAGTAGCACAACTGTGGAAGACACACATGTGTCGTGTGAAGTCGTATGGACGCAGTGCTCAGGTGGGTGGGTGTGACGGGTAGATGCGCACATGCCAAGTTGGAGCACGCCGTGTCGGGAGGGGTCATGAACAGTACACCACCGCTTCCCTGGGCATTGTGAGAGGACACCTGTCGGGGGAGTGAACACGTGTGTGCACAGCAGCCGGGCACACGTACAAAGCGGTACCAGGCGCACCTCAGCCCACCCTCTGTGGACAAGCTGGATCCTGTTGTGCGCCCGCCATGCCCCTTGACAAGGCACACACCGCCCCAGTCGACCAGGTGTAACCCCAACATAGTCAATCCGCACAGGCGATACAGGGCACGGGATGGCAGTGGAGCATGGTGTGTGAGAGGTCTCCTCGCGCTCCTCCTGGTCATATCACGCAGGCAATAGAACCTCAACGTCTAGCATGGCACAAGTCAAATGGAAGTGTAGGGGGACGCACCACAGCACGAGCAGCACTGATGTCACGGGAGGTGGCTCGCACCATCCCATCCATTGCCCATCATACCAACCACGCCACATGCCATTGCGACTAAGTGCAAGCGCGTGCGCCACCACCCCGAGCCCTCCCCAGAGAGGCCAAAGAGTGAATGTGTGGGCCATCAGCCACAGACGGACGCGGCCTGGCCGCAAGGGCAGCCACAGCCACTGGGTGTCGCAGGTGGCGGATCCGGAAGGCGAAGACTGTGATGCATAGTCCATGCAGGCCGGGTCTCCATTTGGGGCACCACGCAGGTGGACGGCGTCCCGCCACACATCATACCCTGAGACAGCCCACTCGTGCAACTGGACCCACACATACACTCCTTGCCCTCTCTGGTGCGAGCTTGGGGCTGCCTGTGCAAGCGCTAGCCTCGCAGGTGAGCATGCATATTGGGGGAGCGAGGGGAGGACATGAGGGCTGGGGCGAAGATGACTGTATCACTATCAGTTAGTACAAGGGATGACCCAGATGTGGAAAGGAAGAGACGTGTCCCGTGTGTACTGCAACTAGTCGCCAATCCAACTACCCCCCCATGTCCGGAATGTAAGCCCGCACCTAGGCCCGCCCATCCGCCTCATCGAACATACCACCAGCACGACAACCTTCCCATTCGAAACACTGACTGGGGGTGGCGACCAGTGAACAATCATGTGTAGCCTAACCACGCGTACATGTGGGCCCTCCATGATCCATGTCACCTGCGGCAAAGTCATGACATGCGCAATGAGGGAAGTGAGGAGAGCTGTCCGCCCCACGCGCAGAAGGTGCATCAGCTCCACAGACCCAGCAGCGAGTCCAGCAGGGGTCACATGTGCAGGGGCAGCTGTGCCTGGTGTGAAGGCACATGCATATAGACAGCACATCGACCAATGTGTAGTCTGCCCACATCTACAGTCCATCATCATGCGGACATAGGAATTGAACACAGGGCAACACATCTTAGTTGGTGCACCCACCGTGACCAACAATGCGCAATCATCGACGTACCCGCCCTGTGCATGGCCCCCACCCAACGGAGGCACATCCAGTGCCACCATCCCACACACACAAGCCTTCCACGGAACATGCTGTGTCCAATGGTCAGTACAGAGTCAGCGCCCATCTGGTGGATCCTGAACAGGAGACACATGCACACACATGCCAGCTCCCACTATGTACGTCTGCCACCTGGCACGTGCAATGTAACCTCTCACCTGTGACGTGTGACTGCAAGCACACAGCCGTCTTGGCATGGGGCTGTCAATGTGGACACCTGTCAATGTTTCGGGAGGTGTGATCCGTACAGTGCTGTACATAGGGTGCAGTGCTGACACCTACTAATGTCTCATATCCCCTCGTGCCACAGGTCCCACTTGTTTTGGCCGCTCAGCCTGTACCCACATCGTCGTCGGTCGTGTGCCATACTCATCCAGCCGCGGAAGCAGTTCCATGCTCAGCAGACATTCATGTTGCCGTGGCGTTGCCGCTTGACGGATATGCAGTCAGTCCCCATCAGCACGCCCGCAAGTCATTGGGGCCTAGATCCCCATGTGCATGCACATGGCAGTGGTTTGTATCACTAGCCATTGCCATTGTTGGGAGACCTGTGTAAGTGTATTGTGGCCGTGCCGTCCCAGCTTGACAGCTGGGCTGTGGCTCATGTGCTTGCTCAGTCATGTCAGTGATGTGTATGCGAAATTGCTATGTGTCGTGTTGCTTTGACATGTGTCCTCTGCCATTGTCCCTAGGCGGAGACCGAACATTGACCGCCCATACCAATTGCTGGCGGACATGGACGATACAGAGGTTATTAGGAAGTTTCGGCTGGACAGGCCAACCCTGCATCGACTGTGTGCCATGTTAGAACCCCATCTCCGTCCCCGCAGGGTGTATCCGACTGCTGTCACCCCCACGGCTAAGGTGATGGCCGCCATGCATTTCTTCGCCACTGGGTCATTCCGAGCACACAGTGGGCATTGGAGGAGGGATGTCCCAGCCCATGTTCAGCAAGGTGCTGAGGGATGTACTGGCAGCCATGATGCTGTACCGAAACAGGTACATCCGCTTCCCCAGGGCTCGTGAATTGGCGGCAGTGAAGGGTGCATTCTATGCCCTTGGCAGAATCCCACACGTCGTTGGAGCCATTGACTGCACACATGTCGGCCTTGTTCCACCACAGGCCACTGAGCACCTGAACCGCAACAGGAAGCACACGCACTCCCTGAATGTGCAAGTGGTGTGCCTTGCGGACATGGTGATCACCCACGTGTGTGCAAAGTTCCCAGGCTCGGCCCATGACGCACACATAATGCGCAACAGCATCTTGCCACGACTGATGTCCAATATGCAACAGGATCGTGGCTGTATTGTCGGTGAGTATGTGGAGTGGTGTAGCGTGCTGGTTGTGCGATGCTGTCCCCTGTCCAGTTGGAATAGCAACGGTTCTCTGTGTCCCTCACACCCAGGTGACTCTGCGTACCCGAATGGGGCATGGCTGCTCAGTCCATTGAGGAATCCTCGCACCCCAGCAGACGATCGCTACAATGAGGCACATGGGAGGACCAGACGTGTGGTCGAGCGTACCTTTGGCCTCCTCAAGTCCAGGTTCAGGTGCCTGGACCGCACCGGGGGTGCGCTGGCGTACTCCCCACAGAAGGTGTGCCGGATAGTGGTGGCGTGCTGCATGCTGCACAATCTGGCCATTCGGAAGCAGATCCCCCTCATCGTGGATGACGGAGATCAACCAGGGCCCCAGCCCGCAGACCAGGACAGCTCGAGTGAGGAGGACAGCGGAGAGGAGGAAGCTGGTAATGTGCGGCAGCAGCTCATCGCCCGCTACTTCACTTGACGGTGAGTGTCCATGTACGACGGCTGATGTGGCTGTATCTGTGCAGGTGTGTGTGTGTGCTGTGTCAGGGTGGCCGTTTGTTCACTGCGTGCTGTGTGTCAACGCTCCATGGCCAGGGTAGTATGCCACTGTTGGTGGCTGTGGCATTGTGCCCTATTGCTCTGTGCGATGTGTGTACATTGCTTGTAGTTGTTGACATGTACTGTGTGATGGGTGTGTGACACACTCATTGTATGTGCTCCTGTTCTGTCTCCCACCCCTAGGTCCCTACAGGCCCTCCGGATTCCATTGCCATGCCACGCATCAGGTGCCTTTCCGCCCAAGGTGGCCGTTGTATTCCGTACAAATAAAACACAGGGCACAAACAGCAGTTAGTGTAAGAGGTGCATTTATTTCAAACTGTGACATGTGATTGTGTGTAAGGTGATGACAAAAGTGGTGCGTGCAGTGACAATGAGCTGTCGGTCATGGCTGCGTGATGCTCAGGGTGTACCCACTGGTTCTATGTCCATAGTCCAACACACACATGCCATCCAGATGGCTGTGTGGAGTGGGATCGTAGTCCAAGTCAATGCAGTGGCTGGTCAAGGAAGGCTGGCGGAAGGCTGGCTGGCTGCCTCACTTGCATTTGGAGCGTGCAAAGTCCTCCCGGGAGATCGGTTTCCACTTCGGACGGCCCCTTCCACGTTTGCGAGGGGGGGTGCCTGCTTGCGACATGCTGGTGGTTGAGGTGTGCTCACTGGCTGTGGACGCAGGGGAACTGGACACTGCTGCTCGACCCTGCGCCCCGGCAGGTGGTGGCGGAGGGGAGCTGCTGTCCCTGGCTGTGACCTCACCGCCACCACCAGCTGGCCCATGAGGTCCACGAGTTGGCCCATACGGGCGTCCATGGACCTCAGCACCCCCAGCACCTCCCGCGTGTCTGAAGCAGACCTGACCCATTGTCCTTGGGCCTCTTCATAGGCCCCAAGGACTCTGGCCATTTGAGGCAGGGCATGGCTCCCAGGGGAGGCTGGCGTTTCCTGACCCTGCTCCTCCTACCAGTCCTGCTGCCACCGGCCTGCCCACTAGCCACATTGCTCACCACGGTCCTCGCTGTGGCTCCCAGGGTGGATCCAGTCGGCCGGGCCACCACCTGCGCTGGGGCTGGTGCCAGCGAAGACGTGGTGGTGGTGGCGGTGGTGGTGGTCGGTGCGGCGATGGTGGCGGTTGCGGCAGTGGTAGTGGCCGCAATGACCGTGGGTGTGGCCGCAACGACAGTGGCAGCAGGGGGCTGGGAATGTTCAGCAGCCCTGGATGATGGGTTGATGGGTAGGAGGGGTCCTGGGGAGCGGCTGGGCCCTGCCACACCAGATGGGCCTGCTTGGTGGTCCGTGTCCGAAGAGGAGGACAGATCCTCCACATCCGTGTGTCCTCGTTGGGGGCTTGTAGGCTGGCTGTGCTGGCTGCTGGCTCCATCCCCAGCATCCAGCAGTTCGTCACCTGTGGAGAGAATGAGATTTGTTATTGTGTTGCACCTGGCGAAGTATGTATTTGTCGTCTGACATTAACAGTTCGTGCAATCTTGTACATGGGTTTCCCGGAGGCGTGTGTGTGGCTGTAGCATTTGTAGTTGTGTGTGCTTGGCAATGGGACTGTGTGCTGTGCACATGTGGCATGGGACGGATTGGCCATGCCGATGGGTGTGTTGCTGTGCCCCTACTTATTGTGACTCTGGTGTATGCGGGCTCCTGGCCCATCCTGGGTCTGGTTTGTACTTTGCTTTTGGTGTTCAGATGGGACGCTTAGGAACGCATATGGCAACATGGGGGCCATGCCCCAGATTCGCATTTGGGAGGGAATATGCTTTTGGGGTTCAAATGGAACGCTTAGGAACGCATATGGCAACATGGGGGCCATGCCCCAGATTCGCATTTGGGAGGGAATATGCTTTTGGGGTTCAAATGGAACGCTTAGGAACGCATATGGCAACATGGGGGCCATGCCCCAGATTCGCATTTGGGAGGGAATATGCTTTTGGGGTTCAAATGGAACGCTTAGGAACGCATATGGCAACATGGGGGCCATGCCCCAGATTCGCATTTGGGAGGGAATATGCTTTTGGGGTTCAAATGGAACGCTTAGGAACGCATATGGCAACATGGGGGCCATGCCCCAGATTCGCATTTGGGAGGGAATATGCTTTTGGGGTACATGCTGTGAGCCATGGGTGCCGAACGTGACATGTGTTGTGGCAGCATGACAGTGCATGGTTTGAGGTGTGTGCATGCTTGACATGGCCTGCATATTTGCTGTCTGTTGTGATTACTGGACATGGCATTGGACGCATCGTTATGAGTGAGTGATGGTTGTGTGCCAGCCAACGTATTGCAGTTGTCCCATCTCCTTGGTGTGCGTGCTGCCCTGTGCCATGTGCATCACTGCAGTGCTCGGGGGGTGTGGCCCATGTTGTGTGTTGTTGCTCACAGTGTGTCGTGCGCTTCATTGACTTCTGGCACATGGTTGGTCATGGGCATGTATCTTAGCGTGACTGCTGTATGTGTGGCAGCTGTGCGGATGACATGCCTTTCATGAGACTGGGGCTGACGGATGGGATGGATGGTATGTTGTATGTGCATGGTGTGTCTGTGTGTTTGATGGGTTCAGTGGTGTTCGTGTGCATTTATGTTGTTCCGCTCTGTTGCGTCTAGTGTTGTTTGTCTTACATAGGCGTAGTTGTGGGGTGTGTGGTTGACAGGCAGTAGGGGCTACATGGACAGGACTTCAATGGTGTTTCGGTTGTGTGTGATGAGTTGCACAGTGGCTGCCGTGTGGTACTATATTCAGTGTGGCTTGTGCATGCAGACGTGGCTCCTTGGGTGTTGCTATGTCTGTGATGGGTCATGTGGGGTGTGAGTCTGTTGTTCATGTCCGTGTGCACATTGTTCACTTGTTCGTGACGGTGGGCGGTGCTGCGTGTTCGTCTGCTACGTGACATGTCCCATGTGTTGGTCGTGTTCCGGTCCTCATGCCTCCAGTAATCCAGCCCTGTCCAGTTTCCCACCTGCAAGTTGTTCGTGCGTGCACTGTACTGGATGCCACATGGCTCTAAGCGGGGGTGCTCCATGTTGCAGGTCTGTGGGGGTGGGGGGTGTTGTGGGTCGTGGGGTGGCTGGACACCCACTGACACCGATTGCTGTGGACCGTGATGTCTGCCTTTCGGCTGTCGTTGTGCACTGCGGTGGCTGACACGTGGCTGTGGGGTGTGGGGGATGCTCCTCCTTGCTGTGCTGTGGGACTAGGGGCCTGGTGTGTGTTGTACTTGGGCTGTCCACCGTCCCACCCACTGCACTTTGTGTTCCTGCCACTTACCTGTTACTTGTCGGTTAGTGCAGCTGTGGCGGACACATGGGTGTGGTGGGTGCTCGTTGTGGCGCTTCTGGCATATTTGGGGACCTGTTGGTGGTTACGTGGCAGGCTGAGTGTACACATGTCCCCACGTATCTTACAGTTGTTCGGTTTGGGCTGTGTGTGGTGGTGTCTGTTGCATGTGTGTGTGATGTGTTGTGTATTGTGTGCTGGACATGGGGGTGTTTGTCCCTGGGAGCTGTGGCATGGTGGTAGTGCATGTGAGTACATAGCGGTGTGCTGGTATACATTAGTTTGTACTTACCAGCCTCCACTCCCCTGCTAATCCGGCGAGGATCTCCGGATGTATTATGACTCGCACCTTCTCCTCCCACGCTTTGAAGGTCTTGAAGAGCGCGGGATTCCCTCCGCCAGTGACGGCAGCCAGCTCTCTGTTTTTGCCCTCCTTCTTCTTGACCAGGCTCTTGACGTCATTCCAACGTTTGTTTATTTCTCCTCTGTTCCTGGGCAGGGTCCCGACTGCATTGACCTGGTCTACGATCCGGTTCCACATTCTGTTTCTGGTGGCTAATGGTGTGTGCTGGACCATGTTCCCATAGATTTGTGGGTACACCTTGATGATCTCGTCGACCATGACCGTCAGCTCAATGGGCATGAACTTGGGCATTCTTTGTGGTGCCATGGTGTTTGTGGTGCTGGTGCGGTGTGTGTTGTGTAATGTGCAGGGGGTTTGTGGTGCCGGTGTTTGGTGGTGGTGGTGGTGGTGGTGGTTGTGATGTGTGCGTTTCTGTGGTGTGCTGCTGTCCTTGCTGTGTCACTGTGTCCTCTCCTCTCCGGTTTGCAATGTTGCAAGGGGTTGTGGTCTGTGGGAGTGCTGCTTTTGTACTTACCTATGTGGGTGTGTCCTCATGGTCTGTTGTTTTCAGGTGTGTTGTGTCTGGGGTTCTGGCCTTTGTAGTTTTTGTTTGTCCGGGGGTGTTTTCGGGATGTGTACTGTGCTTGTGTATTTGTGCGTGCCTTGCTGTGTGGACTTGTTGGCCATGTTGTGTGCTATTGGTTTTGTGAGCGGATGGTTTCTGTGCAGGTACGTGGGCGCCATGGCTTCTGCCGTGTCGATTCTCATCGGCGTTGTTTGCGCTGGCGGGCGGTATATTTGTAGTTTTCCCGCGCTCATGGCGGTGCGATCGTAATTTCACGTGCGGTGTGTCGGCCGTGAGGGCGGGCGGTTTTGTGTTGTCGTGCGTGTTTCCGTCCGTGGCGGGCGGTTTGACTCCGACTCGGACGATGGCGGGCGGTATCTTGTGTGATTTTTCCGCCGATGGCGGTTTTCGGTTTGTGTAATCGTAATGGCGTGGTCGGTGTTCAGACGGTGTGTGCGGGCGGATTTTTGCCGCTTCCATGCCTGGCGGATTTTTTTACGCCGGGTATCGTAATGGGCCCCTAAAATATTTATAAATTTTTAAACTTACATTTTGCACTCCATTGAGAGCAACAGTAGGAAAATTGTTGAATAGCGTAGGGTTAAAAATTTACTATTCCCACTACAATTACTGCAACAGTAGGGAAAGTGTTGGACAGCGTAGGGGTAAAAATTACTATTCCCACTCCAGTGAGTGCAACAGTAGGGAAAGTGTTGGATAGCGGAGGGGAACAAATTACTATTCCCACTCTAGAGAGTGCAACAGTGGCGAAAGTGTTGGAAAGCGTAGGGGTAACAATTAATATTACCTCTCCAGTGAATGCAACAGTAGGGAAAGTGTTGGATAGCGAAGGGGAAAAAATTACTATTCCCACTCCAGTGAGTGCAACAGTAGGGAAAGTGTTGGATAGCGGAGGCGAAAAAATTACTATTCCCACTCCAGAGAGTGCAACAGTGGAGAAAGTGTTGGATAGCGTAGGGGTAAAAATTACTATTCCCACTCCAGAGAGTGCAACAGTAGGGAAAGTGTTGGATAGCGGAGGGGTAAAAATTACTATTCCCACTCCAGTGAGTGCAACAGTAGGGAAAGTGTTGGATAGCGTAGGGGTAAAAATTACTATTCCCTCTCCAGTGAGTGCAACAGTAGGGAAAGTGTTGGATAGCAAAGGGGAAAAAATTACTATTCCCACTCCAGTGAGTGCAACAGTAGGGAAAGTGTTGGATAGCAAAGGGTAAAATTAACTATTCCCACTCAAGAGAGTGCAACAGTAGGGAAAGTGTTGGATAGCAGAGGGGTAAAAATTAATATTCCCACTCAAGTGAGTGCAACAGTAGGGAAAGTGTTGGATAGCATAGGGGTAAAAATTATTATTCCCACTCCAGTGAGTGCAACAGTAGGGAAAGTATTGGATATCGGAGGGGCACAAATTACTATTCCCACTCCAGTGAGTGCAACAGTAGGGAAAGTATTGGATAGCGGAGGGGTAAAAATTACTATTCCCACTCCAGCGAGTGCAACAGTAGGGAAAGTGTTGGATAGCGGAGGGGTAAAAATTACTATTCCCACTGCAGTGAGTGCAACAGTAGGGAAAGTGTTGGCTAGCAGAGGGTTAAAATTAATAATTCCAAAAAATTTAAATAAAAATAAAAAAGAAACAAAATACCAACTACAATACAACAATTGTTAATAACACAAAAATTAAAAACATATAAAAATATAATAAATTACAAAAGATAGAAAAATATTTTATTGTTAAAAAGTACTAAAGATTAACTACAAACATTAATTTATACAAATTTAAAAAACATTTTACAAACAAATAACTATATTTAATATAAAGTCATTATAATCAAAAAATTAATTCTTAATGATTTTTAAATAAATTACTTCACACCATATTCCCCAATAAACGCACACAAAACTCCTACATAATTGACACAATTAACATATTTAACAATTAATGATTTATAATTAACAATAATAAATAAATTACCACAAACACTATAAAATCGAAATATAAAATAAATACTAATAAATAAAAAATATTAATAACTTTATTCAAATTAAATTACTTCCCACCCTATTCCTCCATAGACCCACAACCCACTCCTTTAAAAATAACACAATTTACATAATTGTTGAATAATTAATTATTAAATGTAATATCAAATTAATTAATAAAAATACTTATAAATACTTATAAATAAAAATTATTAATTACTTTATTATAATTAAATTACTTCCACCCTATTCCCCTATAAACCCACAATTCCCTCCTAAAAAAAAACCACAATTTACATAACTATCAATTAATTAATAAAATTTGATAACCAATTAATAATTAATTAATACAAAAATTAATTATAAATACTAATAAATAAAACATTTTAATGACTTTATTATAATTAAATTACTTTCCACCCTATTCCCCTGTAAACCCACAACGCGCTCCTAAAAAAATAAAAAAATTACATAATTATCAATTAATTATTTAATAAAAAATAATCACCAATTAATAATTAATTAATAAAACATTTATTATAAATACTAATAAATAAAAAGTAATTACTTTATTATAATTAAATTACTTCCCACACATTTCCCATATAAACCCACAATCCGCTCCTAAAAAACCCACAATTTACATAATTATCAATTAATTAGTTAATAAAAATAATCACCAATTAATAATTAATTAATAAAATGTTTTACTCTAAATACTAACAAATAAAATATTATTAATTACTTTATTATAATTAAATTACTTCCCACCCTATTCCCCTATAAACCCACAACCCACTACAGAAATAAAATACGCAAAATGTAATTGACATAAAATTAACCACTACTAAACATTTCACACATACATTAAAAAAGAGCTATACTTCTACAAAAAAATTAGATCACATACTTTTAACATACATACTAAAATACAGAACACTAATATAAATATCAATATTACTAACAACGATATTTTATAATTAAATTACTTCCCACCCTATTCCCTATAAACCCACAATTCACTCCTAAAAATAAATACCACAATTTACATAATTATCAATTAATTAATAAAATTTGATAACCAATCAATAATTGATTAATAAAAAATTAATTATAAATACTAATAAATAAAAATTATTAATTACTTTATTATAATTAAATTACTTCCCACCCTATTCCCCTATAAACCCACAACCCGCTCCTAAAAAAAATAACACAATTTACATAATTATCAATTAATTAATAAAATGTGATAACTAATTAATAATTATTTCATAAAAATTAATTATAAATACTAATAAATAAAAATTATTAATGACTTTATTATAATTAAATTACTTCCCACCCTATTCCCCTATAAACCCACAACCCGCTCATAAAAAAATAACGCAATTTACATAATTATCAATTAATTAATACAATTTGATAACTAATTAATAATTACAAATTAATTATAAATACTAATAAATAAGAATTATTAATGACTTTATTATAATTAAATTACTTTCCACCCTATTCCCCTGTAAACCCACCACCCGCTCCTAAATAAAAATAATAAATGTACATAATTATCAATTAATTAATTAATAAAAAAGAATCACCAATTAATAATTAATTAATAAAAAATTAATTATAAATACTAATAAATAAAAATGATTAATTACTTTATTATAATTAAATTAGTTCCCACACAATTCCCATATAAACCCACAACCCGCTGCTATAACAAAAACACAATTTACATAATTATCAATTAATTAGTTAATAAAAAATAATCACCAATTAATAATTAATTAATAAAATGTTTTACTATAAATATTAACAAATAAAATATTGTTAATTACTTTGTTATAATTAAATTACTTCCCACCCTATTCCCCTATAAACCCACAACCCGCTACAGAACTAAAATACGCAAAATGTAATTGACATAAAATTAACCACTACTAAAAATTTCACACATACATAAAAAAAAACAGCTATACTTATACAAAAAAATTAGATCCCATACTTTTAACATACATACTAAAATACAGAACACTAATATAAATATCGATATTATTAACAACGATATTTTAACAAACTATGGGGTCCATTACGATAACCGGCGTTAAAAAATCCGCAATCCACCATAGCCTGAAAAACCGCCCGCCTGCACCATGGGAATACCGACCGAGCAATTATGATGTCGCGAAGCAACCTCCGCCCGTGGCGGTAAAATCACACAAAATTCCGCCCGTCCATGTCCGAGTAGAAGATTAACCGTCCGCCACGGACGCAATCCCACCCGAAAACCCAAATCCGTCCGCCCTGACAACCGAGACAACGACCGTGAAATTATGATCTCCCCGACATGAGTGCGGAAAATCCACATTTTCCCCGCCCGCCACGGTTAACAACAGCGATGAAGAACTGACACGGCGGAAGGCCTTGCGGACACGTCCGTGCACGGAAACCATTGGCGGGACAAAGAAATACACACAACATGGCCAACAAGTCCACACAGCAAACCACGCCAAAATACACAAACACAGAACACATCCCAATGACACATGCCCCCTGCCAAAAATAAAAAACGACAAATCCCAGGACAACAGACACAACACACCTGAAAACGACAGACCATCATGACACACCCACATAAATTAGTACAAAAGCAGCCTCCTCACAGACCACAATCCCTTGCACGAGGACAAAGCGAAGACGTCATCAGACAACACAGAGAGACACAAAGGAAAGCAGCACACCACACGCACACACACATCACACACATCACCACCACTACCACCACCACCATCACCACTGAAACAACGGCACCACGAACCCCCTGCACATCACACACCACACACCACACACCACACAACCACCACACCAGCTCAACAAATAGCAAAACACACACCATGGCAAGCCAAAGAATGCCAAAGTACACTGCCACTGAGTTGACGGTCATGGTCGATGAGATCATCAAGGTGCACCCACAAATCTATGGGACCCAGGTCCAACAGACACCAGTAGCCACCAGAAACAGAATGTGGAGAAGGATAGTGGACCAGGTGAATGCAGTTGGGAACGTGCCACGCAACCGGGGCGAAATCACAAAGAGGTGGCACGACCTGAAAAGCGTGGTCAGGAAGAAGGAGGCCAAGAACCGTGAGCTGGCTGCCACGACTGGCGGCGGAAATCCCGCGCTATTCAAGACCTTCAAGGCGTGGGAGGAGAAGGTGCGAGGCATTCTGCATCCGGAGAGTCTCACCGGAATACCAGGGGGAGTGGAGGCTGGTAAGTACAAACAAATGTATACCAGCACACCGCTATGTACTGTCATGCACTACCAGAATGCCATAGCACCGAGGGCCAAACACCCCCATGTCCAGTACACAATACACAAGACATCTCTCACACATGCAACAGACACTCCCACACACTCAGCCCAAAGGTACCAACAAACAAAACCATGCGGGCATGTGTACAGTCAGCCAGCACCACAACTCCCACCAGGTCCCTCTGTACCCCAGATGTGCCGGAAGGAGCACTCCCCACACCCACACTCATGTGTCAGCCATAGCTGCACTAACCAACAAGTAACAGGTAAGTAGCCTTACCACAAACTCCGAGTATCGGAGGGGGACTGCAGAAATACAACCACCACCAGGCCCCTAGTCCTACAGCGCAGCAAGATGGAGCACTCCCCACACCCATGTGACAGCCATTGCAGTGCACACCTTCACCCTACAGGTAGATATGTTTCCCTACATGGAGGGGTGTCTGTGGATGGTAAGCCTTCACCACAACTCACAACACGGCCCCCACTGCCACAGACCAGCAAGATGGAGCACCCCTCCCTCTCATGACCATGTGACAGCCATTGCATTGCTCCCTACAAACCAACAAGTAGGTAGACTACTGTACAGGGCGGGGTGTCTGTAGGCATGAGGACTGTACTACGACTAACATTTGGGACATGTCACGTAGCAGAGGAACAGGTAGCACTGCTCCCTGTCATAATCATGTGACTAATGTGCACACGGACATGAATTACAGAGTCAAATCCCACATGAGCCATCACAAATACACTAACACGGAAGGAGTCACGTCTGCATGCACAAGTCTCACTGGAGTACTGACCCACATGCCGTGCACTGTGCCAGTCATCACACACATCAGCAACACCATCGAAGTATTGTCCATGTAGTCGTGTCTGCTTGTTCCGTTGACATCGTACAACATCACCCATGTAAGTCCATCTCGTCTCAATGTAACTGAGTGGAACCACAGTAATGTCACATACACCACTGGACCCATGAACCACACAGCTACACAATGCACATTCAATGTCTCATCCATCACATCTTCACAGCCCCAGTGTCATGAAAGGTATATCATCTAATCAGTTGCCCCATATACAGTAGTACAGCAAAGATTCCTGCCGATGACCAATAATGTGTCTGTAGTGTCTGAAGCGCACGTCACACTGTGATTTACAACATACCTAATATAGTCAACACACCAAGAGCACTGCATTGCTGCACATGGCTGAGGGTAGCACGCACACAAAGGAATTGTCCCATCTGCAATACGTCATGTGGCACACAACCATCACCCACCTACTACAATGCTTGCAGTGTAATGTCCCTAAATGATAACAGTGAGCAGATATGCTTGGTACGTCAGACATACACACACCTTTGTCTCTGCAGTGTCGTGTGGCCAAAACACATGTCCCCTCCTGCACCCTTATGTCACAGTATGTACCCCAAAACCATATTTCACATCAAAAGCGTTGAGGGGGCTGTACCCCTTTGCCAACTGCGTTCCTAAGCGTTCCATTTGAAACCCCAAAACCATATTGCACCTCAAATGCGTTGAGGGGGCTGTACCCCGTGTCCACCAAAGGCACAAAATGTAGGGGTACTGCAACACACACCGATTGGCTATCCAAATCTGTCCCATGCCATGTGCACCCATCACACCATTACATTGCCTTGATCACGCACACACATTGTAGGGCCATACACACGCATCTGGGAAATCAGTGCACAACTGTGCACCAACTGTGAATGTCAGTCATCTAACACAAACCTTGCAAGGTGCAACACAATAACCTTTCGTCTCCGCCCCACAGGTGACGAACAGCATGATGCTGGAGAGGGAGACAGCAGTCATCACAGCCAGTCCACAAGCCCTCCACCCGGACTCACGGATGTGGAAGACCTGGACACCTCCTCGGACGAGGACTCCGGACCAGGCACATCTGGTGTGGCAGGGCCCAACCGCTCCCCAGGACCCCTCCTACCCACCAACCCATCTCCCAGGGCCGGTGACCAGTCCCAGGCCCCTGCTGCCACGGTCATTGCGGCCACCACCACCGCCGCAACCACCACCACCACCAGGGCCTCCCTGACCGCTCAGCCTGCGCAAGGGCTTGTACGCACGTCGACACCGACCCTGGGAGCCACAACGAGGCCCCGGGTGACCACCGTGGCGAGTGCGCAGGTCGGTGGCAGCAGTTCAGGTGGGAGGAGCAGGGTCAGGTCAACGCCATCAGAGCCTGGGAGCCAAGCCCTGCCTCAAATCGCAAGAGTCCTTGGGGCCTATGAAAAGGCCCAGGGACAATGGGCCCGGTCAGCTTCCAATACGCGGGAAGTCCTTGGGGTGTTGAGGTCCATGGACGCCCATATGGGCCAATTCGTGACCCGTATGGGCAAACTTGTCGACCTCATGGGCCAGCTAGTGGTGGCGGTGAGGGCCCAATCAAGGCCAACCACACCACCTCCGACACCACCTGCTGGGGCGCAGGTCCGTGCAACATCCAGTTCCCCTGCGTCCACAGCGAGTGGGCAATCCTCAGCCACCACCAGCAGCCCACAAACACAACCACCCCCTCTCAAACTTGGAAGGGGGCGTCCGAAGAGGTAACAGGTGTCCAGAGATGACTTTGCATGCTCCAAACGCCAGTGAGACAGCCAGCCACGGTGGCCATCTACTGCATTCACTTGGACTACTATCCTACCCCACACTGCCATGTGAATGGCATGTGTCTGTCGGACTGTGGACCCAGAACAACATGGGTACACCTTGGCCATCACGCGGACATGTCCGTCAACTCATTGTTCCAGCATGCACCACTTTTGTCATCACCTTGCCCACAATCACATGTCACTGTTCAAAATAAATACACCTGGATCACATTCTGTTGTATGTGCTCTGTGTTTAATCAAGGATGTGTAACCGTCACCATGATCAGTAATGCATCAGGAGTGTGATATGTCGATAGGCCAGGAGAGGCTGGAGGGACCTAGGGGTGAAAAACAGAACAAGAGTCCATTGAATGTGTGTGTCACACACTCATCACACAGTACTTGTCATCAAGTTCAAGCAATGTACACACATCTCACAGAGCAACAGGGCACAATGCCACAGCCACTGTCAGTGGCATACTACCATGGACATGGACCATTGCCACACAGCACTCAGTGAACAATAGGCCGCCGTGACAATGCACACATACACCTACACAACTACAGCAACATCAGCCGACGTACATGGTCACTCACCGTCAAGTGAAGTAGCGGGCGATGAGCTGCTGACGCTCATTCACTGCTTCCTCCTCTCCACTGTCCTCATCACTGGACACGGCCTGGTCTGCAGGCGGGGGTCCTGGCTGATCACCGTCATCCACTATCAGGGGGATCTGCCTGCGAATAGCGAGGTTGTGCAGCATGCAGCATGCCACAACTATCTGGCACACCTTCTGTGGGGAGTATGCCAGTGCACCCCCGGTGTGGTCCAGGCACCTGAATCTGGACTTCAGGAGTCCAAAAGTACGCTCCACCACACGTCTGGTCCTCCCATGTGCCTCATTGTATCTGACATCAGCTGGTGTCCTGGGATTACGGAGTGGGCTCAGCATCCAAGGCCCGTTAGGATATGCCGAGTCACCTGGGTGTGAGAAACACAGAGAATCCTTGCAATTCCAACAGGACACAAGACAGCATGTCACACCCAGCACGCTACACGAGTATGCATACTCACCAACAATCCAGGCACTGTCCGGTTGAATATTGGACACCAGTCGTGGGAGGATGCTGTGGCGCATGATGTGCAAGTCATGTGTGGAATCGGGAAACTTCGCACACACGTGCGTGATGATCATGTCCGCCAGGCACACCACTTGCACATTCAGGGAGTGGAAATGTTTCCGGTTCCTAAAGATGTGCTCCATGGCCTGTGGTGCAACAAGGCCAACATGTGTGCAATCAATTGCACCAACAACGTGGGGGATGCGTCCAAGTGCATAGAAAGCCCCCTTCACTGCCGCCAAATCACGAGCCCTGGGGAATCTGATGTACAGGTTCCTGTACAGCATCATGGCTGACAGGACATCCCGTAGCACCATGCTGAACATGGGTTGGGACATTCCAGCTCCACTGCCTACCGTGTGTTGGAAAGATCCGGTAGCGAAAAATGCAGTGCAGCCATCACCTTAGCCGTGGGGGTGAATGCTGTTGGATACACCCTGCGAGGATGAAGGTGGGGTTCCAACATGGCACATAGGCGATGCAGGGTGGGTCGGTCCAGCCGGAATTTACGAATTACCTCCACATCCTCCATGTCTGACAGCAATTGGTAGGGGCGATGTATGTTTGGTCTCCTCCTAGGACAGATGGAAGTGGACACATGTCAATGCAACACACCACATGGCACATACACATACACATACCAAAAATAACTGGCAAAGCTATAGAATCAAAGAACAGCTGACAAGTAGGGACAGCACAGCCACAATACTCTTACACAGGTCCCCTTACCAATAGCAATGGTTACAGACACAAACCATTGACATGAGCATGCACATGGGGATTTAGGCCCTAATAGCTTGAAAGGCATCATGATGGTTTCAGACTGCATAGGTGGGAGGCGACAACACCACAGCAATATACCTAGCTGCTGTGCCAGACACAGCTTCCGAGGCCGGGTGAGTATGGCACACACCAACAACACAATGTACACAGGCTGAGCGGCCAAAACAAGTGGGTCCTGTTGCACAATGGGATATGAGACAGTCAATGATGTCCCTAGTCCACCCAATGTCCAGCACTGTACGTATCACACCTCCAACACACATTGACAGGTGTACACATTGACAACTCCATGACAACACAGCTGTGTGAATGCAAACACACATCACAAGTGAAACGTAACGTTGCACGTGCCAAGTGGGAGATGTACATAGAGAAATTTGGCATGTGTGGGCATATGCACATCCCATGCACCCATGCTAATGTGTACATGATGATGTGCCAACAGACATGTGGAGGCTGAGCACTGGCCGTCAATGCCAATGCACACAGCATGAAGTGGCCCTGTCCAGTGTGGACATGCTCCCACACACAAATCATGGCCACACCTGCAAATGCATGGCGCACCTTCAACTGTGAATTCCACATGGCACCAGCGGACTGTACCCGCCATGGACCAGGCCCTTGAGGCCAACTCCAATGGCCCTCGCGACTGCATCCTGCGTGTTCGACGATAGAGGTAAGCGCACCGGGACAGCTCGGTGCAGGCCATTGTGTGCATTTAAAGCAGGCAGACATGGTACACCAATTGCAGCAGCTTGGACCCACTGGAACAGCCCCAGGGGGCTATATGAGTGTGGGAGGGAGACAGGCATTACCACAGCTTACAGGGACTGCTGCCTGGCATCCCTCAACAACACCTGCCGCTGCTGCCACATGTACACCTACATGTCGACGACTCTGAAGATATGTCCAGGTCCACTCACCAGCGAGGAGCTGGAGATCATGGATTCCGAGCTCCACGCACACTGCCCAAGGCTATTCATAGCAAAACTTGTGTGTGTAAGACAACTACAGTGTGTGTGGGAGTGCATGTGGGGGGGACACACGTCGTAGATCTGCAGCACTATGATTCTGAGCCTGTGGGCTTCCAACATGCACTGCTTACCATGCTAACTACAGGTGTAAGGGGTATGTAGGCTCTATGGCGCTTTCCCATGCATGTCCCTCACGAGTGGTGGTACATGGAATTTCCATGTCAGACATCCAGTCATGCAGCCACTTGGCAATGCAGGACTCAGGGCACTCTTTGCTTGTGTGACTGGATGGCTGGGTCCCTGCTGGCCTTCTCAGTGGCAGCAGACCTGGGCTGCACATTGACCGCACAATCCTAGAAGGAGACAACACTGACTGTACAGTGGGTTACATGTGTCTTTTGTTCAGGTCTCTCCTGAAATGCACAAACTCAGCCCTGTCGATTGGACACACCATGCCTTGTGATAGGGATGTGTGTGAGAGATAGTGGCACTGAATGTGACCTCCATTGCGTGGTGAGCCATTCACAGGGCGAGTACGTTGAGGGCTGCGCAGTGTTGGACACAGTGAGTCCACCCACAAAGATGTGTTGCCTTGTGATCTATTTGTTGGTCCACCTGACAATGGACAGTAGATGTGGGCAGACTACACATTGCTCAATGTGCTGGCAACCTGCATGTGAATGGGATGGACAGGTACTGTGTACACACTCCCAGCAGCATGCATTCACGTGTGGTGTACACATGCTGTTGGGCCATGTCCGATTAATTCCTGGCTCTGTTGCACGTCTCTGAGTATTTGGGATGGGTCAGCAGCATGCCACTGTGATTGGTGGATGTGGGTGATGTTGAGAAGTGCATGAGTGACATTCCAAGACTCTTGTGTACCATCCCTGCAGTTTGAAGTCCTCCAGCCCAAGGGCTTGTGATGAGGCATTGCATCCAAGTTGATGCCTCTGTGTATGTGTGACCGACAGTGCAGCCAATTCCACAAAGGGTGTGACGTCATCTGCCGGATGAGCTACTACGTGGCGAGAACGGATCGGGGATGCCCCCTCGTATTGTCAGGTCAGCACGGTGCTGCATTTCACCAGTAATGGTCTGCATCTTGACAGTCACACAGCCTGTGCCGGATGCATGTTTGTAGGGGCATCAGCAGCAAGCAAGTGTACAGTAATGTGGGATGGTGTCTTCTGCGGTGAGAGGCAGCATGTGTCCACAGCCTAACCATAATCTTGGTGATGCGATGTATGTTGTGTATGCAGTGGGTTGTAAGTGTACTCTGTGCTGTGTGCACCTGACATGCATATGCGATTCCTGAGGGTCAAGATGTAATTTGAGCACTCTGCATTCTCAATGCACTCAGAGTCGTAGCCCTCAGGAACAACCTGTAGTGGCCTGGATTGGCAATTCACATGTATGTTTGAGGCACTGTGCCTACTCTGATTTCGTTCGGTAATATGTTTGCGATGCCTCAGCTCATATCTCTGTTGCTTACACATCCGGCAGACTGTGCAACAGCAGTTATGCTCGTGTCAACGACAGGTGGATGGCATGGGTTCATGGCCATTGTGGCCCGTCATGTTGCAGTCTGTGTGAGTGGTGTCCCATTCTGCTCCATGCAGGTATGTCTTTGGCCTAATTACGTAGTGGTCATCCTTGCCCCATCAGGACAGTGGGTGTGCACACCGCGATTTGGGACTATGGTCGCACAGTGACACAGGCTGGGTGTGGTGCTATGTGCACAACACATGTGCCACTTATTAGCGGCTTCAGTTACTGTACGCCAGCCATTACGTGTTGAATGTGGTGGTTGTATGCAATTGCACAGGTATCGTGCAACATGTGGATTGGTGGATGTTCTGTGCTGCTTCCCTTGCACATGTCTGTTTAATTGATGCCAGATGAGTGAGGCCACCTCGCTCTCTCTCATGTGGCATCTCCCGTGGGTGCTGAGGGACAGGGGACGGTCAGCAGTGGTGTGGCATCGGATGTAGCAGCTGCACAGGTGCTGAGTGTGTCAGATGTGACCAGCGCCTCGGAGGGGCCAGACGTGTGCTGGATGAATTACAGGCCGAGACGGCAATTTCTGAGTCATCTGAGGACCGAGGTGATGCATCCATGTTTGCTAACACAGGGGACGTGGACTCTGGCTCCTCTTCAGCCACGCGGAGGCCAATGCCCGCCCTCCCATCTACTTCCACAGGTGCAACACGTGTCGGCACAGGGATGAAGGGTAGAGTTTCCTTCACACCAGGCACAGCTGCCCCTGCACATGTGAGCCCTGCTGCCCTCAGTGCTGGGTCTGTTGAGCTCATGCGCCATCTCTGCGTGGGGCAGACAGCTCTCCTCAATAACGTCATTGCCCATGACATCACTTTGCCGCAGGTGACACAGTACATGGAGGGCCCACATGTACGCGTGGGTGGGCTACGACAGACTGTCCAATGGTTGTCCCCCCAGTCAAGGTGGTCCTTCAACTGGGCCAATATCAGGCTGACATTCCTGACCCTTTCTCCACCCCCTGGGCAGTGGCACATCTGACAACAGCAGGGCACGAGTCCTAAAATAAGGGGTGGGGGACGCTGACGTCACGACAGGAAGTGACATCACGGAAGGTGGCTTGCACCGTCTGACTCATTGCCTCCCCTCGCTCACCCCTTATATGCGATTGTATCGTAGAAGCCAGCGCGTGCACAAGCAGCTCCGATCTCGCCACAGAGAGGCCAAAGAGTGAATGTGTGGGTCCATTTGCCCCAATCATCTGTCTCGCGGTAACATGAGTGGTGGGACGCCGTCCACCCGCGTGGTATCCCGACTCGATACCTGGACAACAGTGACAATGCATGACAGCCTCCGGAGTTCGGATACACCACATGCAACACACAGAGGCTGTGTCTGCCCTAGCGGGCCAGGCCGCAAACACAATCCCACACGTAGGGTTGACCCACCCCTGCGCACATAGTCATTACAACCGCTGCCATTGACAAGGGACCGATGTGGTGGGACATGGGCCTCAGGGTGACTGGCCTCCGAGCCATCCCCTGCCAACGAGTGTCATGCATCTCACACATTTTGCAAAGCCAATAGGACACTTTGCCTGCACACCAGGTCTCGAGTCAGGGTACCACGCGGGTAGACGGCGTCCCACCACTGATTTTACCACGAGCCAGGGAACTGGTGCTAATGGACACACACATTCACTCTTTGGCCCCTCTGGGGCGAGCTCGGTGCTGCTTGGGCACGCGCTGGCTTCTCTGTTGCAATCGCATGTAAGTGGTGGGCGAAGGGAGGCAGAATGTCTGATGGTGCAAGCCACCTTTCGTGACGTCACTTCCTGTCGTGACGTCTGCGTCCCACCACTACATATTTAGGACTTGTGCCCTGCTGCTCACTGAGAATGTGTTTCCTGCGAGATGTGAGCAGGAGAAGGGCGCCATGAGCTCCCACCCACCAAGCTCCACTGCCATCCCGTGTCCTGGGTGTCCTGGGTCCTGTGCATGCGGACAATGTAGGGGGTACACCTGGTGGACAGGGGATGTGAGTGCCTTGGCAAGGGCCTGGCAGATGCACAGCAGTATCCAGCATGTCCCCAGAGGGAGGGCTAACGTAAACGCCTGATGCAGCATTGATCGTGTGCCCGCCTGTTGTGCCCACACAAGTTCACATTCATCTCCAGACAGGTGTGCTTTCCAAATACCCAACACAGTGGAAATATAGCCCTCCGGAATCCTCCCCACACAGTCTGTTTCAACAATGCATGTGTGCACCTACCCGTGCCACCCACCCACCTGGCCCAAGCGGAACTCCCGCTTCACATGACACATGTGTGTCTTCCACAGTTGTGCTTCTCTCTCAGGGGCGGACCTCCAACTGTCCCGTAGCACATAGACAGCACCGAGTTGAACGGGCCATCCTGTTTGAATGGTAGGGACACACACACATCTACCTGTGACACAGTGGTGGCTGTGATGGCTATTGTGCCTGCCATGGCAGTGTTGGTGGCCATGTCAGGGTACACTCACACACATTGCATACGCAGCTTTTCGTGTCACTACTCTGCACATCGGACTGGCCACTGTCCCTGGTGTTGAACAATTTTGCCGCCTGTCTATGTAATCTGTGACTGGATGCTGTTGTTCCTGTAGTCGGTTGTGTCTGTGTAGTTGCTGATTGCAGTTGTTACTGTGTGTGCATAGTTAAGTGAGGCACATGCCTTGTATGGTACATCAACAATTGCAATGTCTGGTGTCACATTCCAATGTGTTTTACACGTGGCTGGGACTTCACTTCTTTCAGACTCTGCCACTTGTGTGTGTGATGAAGAAGTTTTTTAGTGACACGGATTGTCTGCATGTATTTGCTGGAATTCCATGGTAAATGTCTACGTGTCATGTTTGCGTGCAGGCAAAGCACGGGGTGTGAGTCTGGCCACAGGATGACAGGTAGCATGTGCATAGTGTGCGGGTATGTGTGAGCTTACTTTCGGGGTGGCCAGCAGTGTAGGTGTATGTTAATCTTGTGATGAACATTGAGCCTGGGCACATGGGTTACTTTCAAAGTGTGCATTTGGGAGGTGTATGTGTGTGTGGTGTGAAGTGTGTGACTTTGGGGTAGTGTTGGTGTGTGTGTGTGCACTCTGGCGATGTTGATTACCCACATGTGTTACCCAGGGGCATGGTGGGTGTTTGTATCCGTGTTCAGGTCTGTGAATGTGAGCGCATGTGTGTATTGTATGTTGCACAGTGTGCAGTGTGTGGGTGTGTCCTTGCAGTTCAGGATGGCTCCTACTTAATATGTTATGGCCATTGTGGGTCTGCAGTGTGTGTGACTGTCAAGATTGTGCCTGGTTTAATTAAGCATGTATGTGAGTTTCAGCAGTTCGTACTCACTGTGCGGACCTGCCCACCCACACTGATATCCTGTGTATTTCACTAGGTACACTGTGGCGGCGTCTCATATGCATTGACATCCAATGTCACTGGACTACATGGTCTTCTCACGATTCTCGTGTACTTCACACACTCACATCCTCTCTCATTCGTACTTGTCTTCTGACAATAATTCTGCAGAGTCACATATTTGCTTCGAGGCATGTATTTGGACTTACTTCCTCTGTGATGCTGTATAGTGGACACTACTGGCAGCAAAATGCACGTGGAGGATATACTTAGCATGATTACACATTCGTATGGGGGTACAGGTAGATGTAATTAGCTGTTGACTGTGGAATGGAGGCTTCAGGGTTACAACTGCCTTGCCCTTGCTATGCTAAAGTACATTTGGTAATTACTGATGGTCCATGGGCTTTGACACAGACAGTATTCATTTAGCCTACCAGACAGCTTGACATCATAGGGACAGTTCATCTGAGTTCCATGGTACCGGTTTAGTACAATAGTGACTACGACACACCTGCGTCAGGGGTGACATCAGGGCATGTGCCTACCTCCATGCAGCAGCGTCTCACCAGTTGTTGCAATGTGGTGGCTACTGAACATGACACTATAACTAGGGCCATGTTGTAGGGAGTTGCATTTGTTGTCCATGCAAAAGTCCTGGCACGGAAGTGCAGACAGAGGTGAGGTGACAGTTCTCACATACTACAGCAGACAGATAAGTGTGCACTGACAGGTGCATGTGTCCAGGTGCGCAGAATACATATTATGGCATGGTTGTTCGTGCTGTATTGGCCATGTGGTTACTGTACACAGGTCCCATACCTCTGCCTCCCCCTGTTCATGCAGAGACACAGGATATGGTGTGGAACAGGGTGCATGTCCCGAAAATGTCAGATGTCATGGCAGTGGAGTTGATGGTAAAGTGTTAGTTGCAGATTATATGGTATAGTTCTTGTACAGCTAACTGCCCACTCCGTGTGAAAGCCAAGCATGGGTACGGTGTTGTACATCTATGCTCAATTGGGGATATTGAGTCGGGGACCCATGAATTGACAAGTTGACGTGTATGCGATACCTTCCAGCAGGGTATCCATCCCATTGATGGTGAACATGGATGTCATCCAATGAAGCGGGTGGTGGGTGGCAACGTGTTCGTCGTAAGTTGTCCCTTGTAGAATCCTGATGGGACATGTTGGATGACATTCGATGAAACTGTGATCCAGAAGACGTTCTGTGGAGGCACACTGGTCCCATTGCAGTGTGTCCCCGATTGCAGCCACAAACGCCATACCCCCATACACTGAACAGATCCTGTCGTGGTTGTCCAGGGGTGCAAACAAGTGTACCAAGCCCGCCTTTGGACATGCCGGGTTGGAGAGACATAAATCCACAGGCCAGTGGAACGGACACCTCCGACAGTAGAATACGGGGATGACGCAGCTGAACATTGCAATGCGGTAAGTTACTCGGTAACTTACATTCAGCATTGCCAGATTTGAGCAGCCCACTATGTGTAGCATGCTGTCACTGTACAGCTTGATCTGTCCGGCGTAGTTGAGGGTCACTGGTGCAACAGCCATTTTGCTACAGGGTGATGTGATGGCGTGCTCCGTCTGCCTGAGCAGTCAGCAGAGTGCAGCCTCCGTCGATGCCGGGAATTCTGGAATGGATGTAAGGCGGATGGACTTGGGGTATAGCTTGGGCGGAGGACACAGTCCCTCATCCCACATGCTTCTATGAATAGTCAAGGCCAGTGGTGTGTGACTCTTTCCACATTACTTTCATTTGGTCCACATGGAGGAGTGGTATTATTGCATTTTGTGGTGTTATCTTTCTTTCATGTTGTGCGCTATCTGCCAGTGGACGTTTTACTCTGCATGGCTATGTTTTGCTTCTTGTTGGTACAATGGCTCCATTCTCCAGCATAATTTGTTGCAATGTTATTTCGGAGCAGGAATGGAAGGCCATTCAGTGCTATCTGCTCTCCCGTGTGTGGGCGGGACACTCCGTTGCCGCTGTACATTTCGGCTTCTGTGTGGGTGTAGTGATTGTGCACACCTGTTCTCAGGCAGCAGGGTTTTTCTATTTTGTACATTGCATGTGTTGTTATTGCGAGCAGGATGGTTTTGGTATTTCTTGTTGAGACTGGCGTGCCTTTTCCGGACATTGTTGATATTCTGCGCTGTTATGTGGTAGCCGCCGTGTGATTATCCATGTTTTGCACACAAGGGTGTGTCCTATTTAGCATTCACATTACTCCCCTGTTCGGGACACTTGTGTGACGTCAAGTTGACAACTGTGAGTTGTCGGTAGGGGACATGACTGATGCAGGAAGGCCACGTGACATGTGCCTTCAGGGTGGGGCTGGTGTGTGGGGTGTGTAGTTGTGGCCCTGTGGTGTTTGTGTGCAGCCAAATTCTGGCGCAGTCGTTGGCCACTGTGTTGTGCGCATGTGTACCTGCGTCATCGCCGCTACGCTGCGGTGCCGTGACGGGGACGTCACTTCCTGGGCCCGGGACGTGGGTGCTCAGGATGTTGCGAGTTGTTTATTTTTGACAGGTGGGATATGTGTGGGTACAGTGGTGGATGTGTCCTATCCACACAGGGGTATCTGGGGGGGCCATGTACAGTTTTCCCGCCATTGCACTGTGTGCATTGTTTTCGTACCCTTGTTGTGTGTCTGCCTACCTGCGTCGTCGTGGTGCGTGCACTCCTAGGTGGTGCATCAGGTAGAGCAAGGGGATGGCCTGGAGTGCAGGATTCATCTCTGGGTGGTCCGCCTTTTTAGTCTCCGTCAGGAAAAGTCGAGTTTCCGCCTTGGTATCTCGTGCAGTGTCTCTTAGCATGTGGGGCTGTTTGGTTGTGGCATCGTAATTTGTACGCCGGGCGGTACGTCATTTCGTCGGACGGTGTGTCTCCATTGGCTCGCGCCGCTACGTAGACTGGCGCACTTTGATGGCGGGCGGCGCCGCAGGCTTGCGGGCGGTGTTTGCCTGACTAATCACATCCTAATTTGGCGGGCGTGTGGACCGTTGCTGGCGGACGGTAATTAGCGGTTTTTGCCTCCGTCAGCACGGCGGTCGTGCTTCCGCCCGACATCGTAATGGGCCCCTATATTACTGACTTCGATAATACAGAAAACGATATTTCTTACCTTCAAGTCGATATTCTGGTCAACGATATTCTTGCAGTCGCTATTCTGCCACTTCGATATTCACAACTCGATATTCTGGCACTTTGATATTAACAACTCGATATTCTGTCTGTGCACCCAAAATCACCTATCACAAAACGACCTGATTTTGCAAGGGGGGGTCCTGAGTTTTTGGCCCCGGGCTCAGCGGCCATCTAGGTAAACCTACTAAACCCACACATTTCTGAAAAGTAGACACCCTGGGGAGTCCAGGGAGGTATGGCTTGCGTGTATCCCCCAAAGTTTCCCTACCCAGAATCTCCTACAAACCTCAAATTTAGCTGAAAAAAAATCACATTTTCCTCACATTTCTGTCTGGTAATGATGTGGGATCACAGGGCTGACACACATTTCCTATCACCTAGTGTTACCCCAGGTCTCCCGATAAAAATGGTACCGCACTTGTGTGGGTAGGCATAGTGGCTGCAACAGGAAATGGCCCAAATCGTTCTGTGGAGACTTCAAAATTCCCTATCATAAAACTACCTGGTTTCACGGGGGCACCTGGTTTTTTGGCCCCGGGCTCGCGGCCATCTAGGGAAACCTCCCACATTCACACATTTCTGAAAACTAGACACCCTGGGGAGTCCAGTGAGGTATGGCTTGCGTGGCTCCCCCAACGTTTTCTTACCCTGAATCACCTTCAAACCTCAAACTTAGCTATAAAAATAACTTTTTCCACACATTTTTGTGTGGGACCACTGTTTCGTCACAAATGTCCTACCACCTAGCGTTCCCCTTGGCCTCCCGAGTAAAATGATACCTCACTTGTGTGGCTGTCTAATGCAGAATCCACTAAAAACGTATTTTTTAAAAAGTGTAACGCTTAGAATTCGCGGTGCTATACCTTTAATCCCTATGGGGCATATTAGCAAGACCCACGTTAAAATTATCGCCGTTTTAGCGGCAGGAAACTGCCGCTAAAACGGCGATAATGGGCTTGCTAATATGCGTTATGGAATTCAATAGAAGCCCAGGTTAGATGTCCTGCACATCTAACCTGGGCTTCTATTGGAATTCTATAACGCATATTAGCAAGCCCATTATCGCCGTTTTAGCGGCAGTTTCCTGCCGCTAAAACGGCGATAATTTTAACGTGGGTCTTGCTAATATGCCCCTATGTTTTTACTTCTTAGTCACAGGCCTTTGGCCCACCCACACAAGTGAGGTATCATTTTACTTGGGAGAACAAGGGGAACGCTGGGTGGTAGGACATTTGTGCCGCATGGTGATCCAACACAAAAATTTATGGGAAAAGTGATTTTTTTCCAGCTAAATTTGAGGTTTGCACAGGATTCTGGGTAGGGAAACGTTGGGGGATCCACACAAGCCATACCTCATTGAACTCCCCAGGGTGTCTAGTTGTCATAAATGTTTGGGTTTGGTAGGTTTCCCTGGATGGCCGCGAGCCGGGGGCCAAAAACCCAGGTGCCCCCCCTGCAAAACAAGGACGTTTTACTGTAATTTTGAAGTCTCCACAATACGTTTTGGGCCCTTGCCTGTTGCGGGAACTTGACTCACCCATACGAGTGAGGTACCATTATTATCGGGAGACCTGGAGGAATGCTGAGTGGTACGAAATTTGTGTCAGCCCGGTAATCCCACAACTTTCCCACACAGAAATTTGAGAAAAATGTGATTTTTTCAGCAAAATTTAAGGTTTGCAGGGGATTCTGGGTAGGAAAATGTTGGGGGACTGTTAGACTTGGCATCTTTTGGCGTGTTTCCCCTGACTTTTTGCTTTCTGACCTCCCGGTTTTGACTCTGTTTTTGCTGGTGTAATGATTCTGCGCACTTTCCTCACTGCGGTCCAGTGGGAAAGTGCAAGTGCTCCTGTATAAAATGTGTTATGGATTGGTGTTTCCATGATTGGCCTATTTGGTTTATGTGTCAGTCCCTTGTAAAGTGCACTGCGAGTGCCAGGGCCTATAGACCAAATGCTGTTGGTGGGCTGCAGCACTGGATTGTGCCACCCACGCAAACAGCCCGTAAAGTGTAACTCGGGCCTGCCACCGCAGAGCCTGTGCGCAGCCTGGGGCTGCCATGTCGACTTGGCAAGTGCACACACTTGCAAGTCCCTAAACCTTCCCTTTGCTACCTGTTAGTCACCCCTAAGGTAGGCCCAAGGTACCCCTGTGGGCAGGGTGCGTTGTATGCGAAAGGTAGGACATGCCCGGGTGTGTGCGGCATGTCCTGATAGTGAATTACAGCCTAGTTCGTTTTTCACTATTGCAAGACTACCTGTTCCCCCTAGGCCAGAACGGGCAGTTTTGAATATTACAGCTTATAATCCTAACTGACCCCGGGAACATGGTAGAAATTCGAGTTTAGTATGCCTGGACTCAGAATGATAAAATGCAGCTTTTAGTGAAGTTGGTTTTAACATTCTGTGTTTGAAAAACCACTTTTAGAAAGTGGGTATTTTCTTGTCTAACCATCCAAGCCTGCCTCTGCGAGGTTGTGTATTCCTTGTCTGGAGAGTGAGTGACAGGGGCTGGGGGATGCCAGGAGACAGGGTGAGTCAGCACAGGGCTGAATAGCAAGATCTACATGTAGATGGGGGGGAGGGGTCGCACCTGGGCCCCGAATAGGTCAGTGCCTTCCCTCCACAATGCTGGCTCCACCTCCTGTGGTGCGTCTGATGTCCCTGGCCTACTCACTGAAAGAAGGGACGGAGACTTGTCAACAAAGTGCTCCAGAACTGGTTTGGACTAGGCAAAGGCCTCTCTGCCTTCAGAGAACAAAGGAATTTGGGATATAAATATTGGGGCCCTGACCCCATGAATTTAGATCTCGCTGGAATCAAGGAACCTGCCAAGACGAAGAGCTGGAAGAGCTGCCAGGAGGAGTACTGCCCCTTTGCTGTGTTGTTGCTTTGTTGGGTTGGCCTGCAGCTGCTGCTTCTGCCTTGGGCAGTGAAAGGACTGGACTGAACTTTCTACAAACTTGTGCTGAGTATCTCCAAGGGCCTGGAACCGAGCTGGCCTCCTGTTAAGAAGTCTCAGGGACTACAAAGACTTCACAAGCCTCTGGGTACCGCTTCTGGAACGCTGTTTCAGTTGCCACAGAGAAGGGAACTGCAACCGACTCCGTCAACCGAATCCATCCCTGGCCGGTGACCTGTTTGCACCGCAGACCGCATCGCCCCGCTTCGCATCGCAACCCTGGTCTCACCGTGGGCGACGTCCGACGCCGCCAACATCGAGCCGCTGCTTGCACCGTGACCTGTGGGCACCGCAGTTCGCATCGCATCGCTTCACTGAACCAGCCGGACCCGACCGACGCGGTCGCTGCAACTGGCTCAAGAGTCGTGACCGCATCGCATTTGGGGCACCGCTCGCACGTCTGCGACGCACCGCTCTGACTCGCACCGCTGTCCGACGCCAGCTCCCGCACTCCGGCTTGGTCGCCTGCATCGCAACCTGTCAGCACCGCATCGAGCATCGTCTCACCCTGCATCGCACGCCTTGGACTCACCGACTCCATCTGCACGACGCTCATCGAGCCGCTGCCTGCCCCGCATCGAGGGACACCGCACCTTGCATCGCTCCGTCTTGCACCGCAACCGCGACGAACGCCGACCGGCTCGTACACTCCGTACCAGCCACAACGAGAAAGGTACTGTAACCGAGTCTGTTCACGACTCTGCTGGCCCGTATCGACGCGGTCGGCTGGAACTGTTAGACTCTGTGGTTTTCAGCATCGCGGTAGGCTCAGACGGAGCTACCGACTCGTACGAACTTTGCTTTTGTGCTATTCCTGCAAAGAAGAAGTTACCGTATCAAGTATTCATTCGTAAAGTATAGTATTGTGGATTTTTGTCGTAATTGGTTTTGTCTTGAGTATATAAAATATTGGTTATTTTTCTAAACTGGTGTGGTGTCCGTTTGTAGTGCTTACACTGTATTACTGTTGGTTATGTGCAAATGCTTTACACACTGCCTCTGAATTAAGCCTGACTGCTCGTGCCAAGCTACCACGAGGGTGAGCAGGGGTTACTTCACGAGTGTAACACCCTTACCCTGACTAGGAAGAAGGGTCCCTACTTGGACAAAGGTGCAAGCCCTTGCCAACTAGAGATCCCATTTCTAACATTGGTTGTCAGCGGTGAGGATAGGACTTGTGTTTGCACTTGACTTACAGTGATTGGTGTGCACTACTACCATATCGCAGACCATTACGTACCACATACTGGTTCTTTGTCTTTTGGCCTATTTTTGATCTTGCCAGTTTTCAACTCACTACTTTTGTCATGCCTGAATCAATTGCATCATCCGTTGCATCTCTGGAAGTTATCTTTGAGGAGGATAGGTTGGAATCCTACGCCGTAAAGGAGCTATGAGCGATTTGTAAAAACTTGAAAGTCCAAATTAAAGGCCTCACAAGGAAGGAGGAGCTACAGAAGGCGCTGAGGGCCTGGGTAGCAGCCAGACATGCCAATAGGCAGCCTGGTAATCTCAGTGAGGAGGCGGAGGAGCCTATTTCCAGGGTGGATGTGCTTTGGGTAGGGGGAACCCGCCAGGTCAGGAAGCAGCAGTCTGTCCCCAGAGGAGCTGGAGGACAGGCGGGAGGCAAGGCAGTTTGAGCTGCAGAAGCTCAGGCTGGAGAGTGAGCGGGAGGAGAAGAGATTGACCATAGAGGAGAGGAAGATGCTCTTAGAGCATGAGAGAGAACTGAAGGAGCTAGAACTTAGGAGTAAGTCAGGCTCAGATGGTGGCAGCAATTCGTCCAGAAAGGCAGACAGGATTGTGCACATTACCAAGAACGTAGGCAAGGAGTTCAAGAAGGGGATGACATACAAAGGTGGTTTCAGGGTTATGAGGCAGCCATACACATGAATGGGGTCCCTGAGGAGAATTGGGGAGCAGGATTGTGGCCACTTTTCCCTGAAGAAGCAAGGGATGCTCTGATAGCTTTGGGTAAGGGGTATCACCTCACCTATGCTGACATGAAGGATGCCCTTCTCACGAAGTATGGTCTTACTCCTGAAAAGTACAGGGATCAGTTCAGGTCCAGTAAGAAGTCTGATGCCAACACTTGGTTGGAATGTGTGGATGTGTTCTGCAGGTCTCTGGATGGTTGGGTGAAGGGCAGTAGTGTAACAGATTTTCAGGGGCTCTACAACTTGATTGCATGGGAGCACTTGTCTAGTCTATGTTTTGCAGATCTGCGCCAGCACCTAGTTGATAGTAAGCTAACTGACCCCAGGAAGCTTGCTATGGAAGCGGACCGCTGGGTGAGTACCAGGGTCCACAAGAAAGCGTTTGGGGGAGACTCAGCCAAAGGTGGGCAGGGTCCCCAGCAGAAAGGTGGTGGGGACAAGGGTAAAGCACAGGAGTTCTCTAAAGGGCCCCAAACTAGTACCCAGGGTAAAGGTTCCCAGCCCCCCGGTGATAAGAAGAAAGGGGACTCTACAGGGAAGCCTGTTGAGACCGGCCCCCGCAAGTGTTATGCATGTGACCAGGTAGGTCACTTTAAGGGGGACCCCAAGTGCCCGAAGGGGACACAGCCACCCACCGGTGGACAGTCCAAAGTGTTGGCTAGTGTAGCGCTCGGGGAGGAGGGGTGCCCACAGGAGGGTGGGGATCCCGCAGAAATGACCCTTGTCTCACTAGGGGACAGTGAGATGGTCCCAGGAAACCAGGTGCCCCCTAACACAAAGAAATATAGCACCTGGGTGACCATCAATGGGAACAGGGTAGAGGCTCTCAGAGATACTGGAGCCAGTGTGACCTCAGTCCGGTGTCACCTGGTGTCTGAGAAGCAAGTAGTCCCCGGGGCATTCCACCAAGTAGTTGCTGTAGACAACTCAGAGCGCCAATGTATGGTGGCGCAGGTTCCCTTTGAATGGGGGGGGTCTCAGGTCCCTTGAGGGTGGTTGTGAGCCCTACCATGCCTGTAGATTGCCTGCTAGGAAACGACCTGGAGCAGTCCTCATGGAAGGAGGTTGAGCTCAGGTCTCACTTGGAGATGCTTGGGTTGCCAGAGTGGGCATGCGTGTCTACTCGGTCAATGGCAGCCAGAAAGGGTGATCAAGAGGACTTGGAGCCTGAAACAGTGGCCCAAGTCCCTGCCAAGAGAAAGGGCAGGGGCGCGGGAAACCGGCCCCCGAAGTTCCCACGGACCGGGAGGATGCGGACCTCGAGGGGGACGCCCGGTGCCTACAGGGGAGCAGGTAGCCGAACTGGGAGACATCTCTGAGCTGACCCATTGGCAGCAAGAAGGGGGTCCCACCAGGGAGGAGTTCTGCAGGGAGCAGAACGAGTGCCCTACTCTGGAGGGTCTGCGGCGGCAGGCTGCAGACCAGGCAGCTGGTAATCAGCCCGGGTCACATCTGATCTACTGGGAGAGTGGTCTCCTATACAGTGAGCCTAAGGTTGCTGAGCCTGGGTCAGCCCGTGTGCTGGTGGTACCCCAGCGCTTCAGGACCTTCCTACTGGGTCTGGCTCATGACGTGCCTTTGGCAGGACATTTGGGGCAGGACAAGACCTTTGACAGGCTTGTCACCCACTTCTTTTGGCCCCAAATGCGAAGGCAGTCAGATGCACACTGTAGGTCTTGCCAAACTTGCCAGGCAAGTGGTAAGAGTGGGAGGAAGGTCAAAGCTCCTCTCCAACCTTTTCCTGTTGTTGGAACACCCTTTGAAAGGGTAGGGATGGATATTGTGGGGCCACTGGATCCCAAGACAGCCATGGGCAACAGGTACATCCTGGTCTTGGTGGACCATGCCACCCGGTACACGGAGGCAATACCTCTCAGGACAACGACGGCGCCAGTGGTGGGCCGGGCGTTAATGGGGATCTTTTCCCGTGTGGGATTCCCCAGAGAGGTGGTTTCCGATAGGGGGACCAATTTCATATCGAAGTATATGACATCCCTGTGGAAGGAGTGTGGTGTAACCTACAAGTTCACCACTCCTTACCACCCACAAGGAAACGGTCTGGTGGAGAGATTCAACCAGACCTTGAAAGGCATGATCAAGGGTCTAACAGAACCCATGAGGCGTAAGTGGGACGTCCTCTTGCCATGCCTACTCTTTGCATACAGGGAGGTGCCTCAGAAGTCTCTTGGGTACAGCCCCTTTGAGCTCCTGTATGGCCACCCTGTCAGAGGACCTCTGAGTTTGGTAAAGGAAGGCTGGGAGGCAGCTCCCAGGAAAACTCCCCAGGATGTATTTAGCTACATGCTGGCCTTTAGAAACCAAACTGCCCGCTTCAGGAAACTCGCTCAGGCGAACCTAGAAGCAAGCCAGGAAGAAATGAAGAGATGGTATGACCAGAATGCCACTCTGGTCGAATTTCAACCTGGGCAAAAAGTGTGGGTCATGGCCCCAGTGGCACCTTGTGCCTTGCAGGATAAGTGGACTGGGCCATATGAGGTAAAGGAGCGCAAAAGTGACGTCACCTACCTGGTGGATTTGCAGGCTCCAAGGAACCCTTTGAGGGTCCTTCACGTGAACCGCCTCAAAGCCCCACTTCGAGAGGTCCGAAGTGAGTATGCTCTTGGCGACAGATGATGGGGTGGAAGAGGAGAGTGAGCCTCTCCCTGACCTCCTGTCTACCAAGGAGCATGATGGGTCAGTAGAGGGTGTGATCCTCTCCCTACTCTGACTCAGGAGCAGCAGGGGACTGTCGCCAGTTGTTGGGACAGTTCGCCCCACTGTTCTCTCTGACCCCGGTGTTACTCACTGGTGTACCCATGACGTGGACACCGGTGACAGCCCTCCTGTGAAGCACAAGATTTACAGGTTGACTGACCGGGTCAGAGCCAGAATCAAGGAGGAGGTCTCTAAGATGTTGGCGTTAGGGGTGATTGAGCCCTCCCACAGTCCTTGGGCCAGCCCAGTGGTCTTGGTCCCAAAGGCTGCGGCGCCCGGTGCCACTCCAGAACTCCGGTTTTGTGTGGACTACCGTGGGCTCAATGCCGTCACCAGGACTGACGCGAACCCCATCCCCAGAGCTGATGAGCTCATTGATCGGTTGGGAGCTGCCCGGTTCCTCAGCACGTTTGATTTGACGTCTGGGTACTGGCAGATTGCCTTAACCGATGGGGCCAAGGAGAGATCAGCATTCTCAACCCCAGAAGGTCATTACCAATTCCGGGTGATGCCCTTTGGGTTGAAGAATGCCCCTGCCACCTTTCAGAGGTTGGTCAATCAGGTGTTGGCTGGGCTGGAGGATTTCAGTGCCGCCTACCTGGATGACATTGCTGTGTTCAGTTCCAGCTGGGAAGAACATTTACAGCACCTTGAGAAAGTGTTGAGGGCTCTGCAAGGTGCAGGCCTCACGATCAAGGCCAGTAAGTGCCAGATCGGGCAGGGTTCTGTGGTGTACTTGGGACACCAGGTAGGAAGCGGCCAGGTGGCGCCCCTACAACCCAAGATTGACACCATTCTGGCTTGGGAACCCCCAAGACCCAGACAGAGGTGAGAGCCTTCTTAGGTCTCACCGGTTACTATAGGAGATTTGTTAAGGGCTATGGCACCATCGTTGCCCCTTAACAGAGCTGACCTCTAAGAGGCAGCCCAGGAAAGTGATCTGGACTGAGTCCTGCCAGAAAGCTTTTGATGCCCTGAAGGCAGCCATGTGCACGGCGCCCGTGCTCAAGGCACCTGACTTCTCCAAGGAATTCGTCGTGCAGACTGACACTTCAGAGCATGGTGTGGGAGCGGTGCTCTCACAACTGAACGAAGAGGGCCTGGATCAGCCTGTAGTCTTCCTTAGCAGGAGACTACTTCCCAGGAACAGAGGTGGAGTGCCATAGAAAGGGAAGCTTTTGCTGTGGTCTGGGCACTGAAGAAGTTGAGACCATACCTGTTTGGGACTCACTTCCGGGTTCAGACAGACCACAGGCCCCTCAGATGGTTGATGCAAATGAGGGGTGAGAATCCAAAACTGCTGAGGTGGTCCATCTCCCTACAGGGAATGGACTTTACGGTGGAACACCGTCCTGGTACAGAACACGCCAACGCAGATGGTCTGTCCAGGTTCTTCCGCCTTAGTGAAGAGAACTCCAATGGGGTTGGGTAGTTCTCCCTACTTTCAGCTGGAGGGGACATGTGTTAGACTTGGCATCTTTTGGCGTGTTTCCCCTGACTTTTTGCTTTCTGACCTCCCGGTTTTGACTCTGTTTTTGCTGGTGTAATGATTCTGCGCACTTTCCTCACTGCGGTCCAGTGGGAAAGTGCAAGTGCTCCTGTATAAAATGTGTTATGGATTGGTGTTTCCATGATTGGCCTATTTGGTTTATGTGTCAGTCCCTTGTAAAGTGCACTGTGAGTGCCAGGGCCTATAGACCAAATGCTGTTGGTGGGCTGCAGCACTGGATTGTGCCACCCACGCAAACAGCCCGTAAAGTGTAACTCGGGCCTGCCACCGCAGAGCCTGTGCGCAGCCTGGGGCTGCCATGTCGACTTGGCAAGTGCACACACTTGCAAGTCCCTAAACCTTCCCTTTGCTACCTGTTAGTCACCCCTAAGGTAGGCCCAAGGTACCCCTGTGGGCAGGGTGCGTTGTATGCGAAAGGTAGGACATGCCCGGGTGTGTGCGGCATATCCTGATAGTGAATTACAGCCTAGTTCGTTTTTCACTATTGCAAGGCTACCTGTTCCCCCTAGGCCAGAACGGGCAGTTTTGATTATTACAGCTTATAATCCTAACTGACCCCGGGAACATGGTAGAAATTTGAGTTTAGTATGCCTGGACTCAGAATGATAAAATGCAGCTTTTAGTGAAGTTGGTTTTAACATTCTGTGTTTGAAAATACCACTTTTAGAAAGTGGGTATTTTCTTATCTAACCATCCAAGCCTGCCTCTGTGAGGTTGTGTATTCCTTGTCTGGAGTGTGAGTGACAGGGGCTGGGGGATGCCAGGAGACAGGGTGAGTCAGCACAGGGCTGAATAGCAAGATCTACATGTAGATGGGTGGGAGGGGTCGCACCTGGGCCCCGAATAGGACAGTGCCTTCCCTCCACAATGTGGCTCCACCTCCTGTGGTGCGTCTGATGTCCCTGGACTACTCACTGAAAGAAGGGACGGAGACTTGTCAACAAAGTGCTCCAGAACTGGTTTGGACTAGGCAAAGGCCTCTCTGCCTTCAGAGAACAAAGGAATTTGGGATATAAATATTGGGGCCCTGACCCCATGAATTTAGATCTCGCTGGAATCAAGGAACCTGCCAAGACGAAGAGCTGGAAGAGCTGCCAGGAGGAGTACTGCCCCTTTGCTGTGTTGTTGCTTTGTTGGGTTGGCCTGCAGCTGCTGCTTCTGCCTTGGGCAGTGAAAGGACTGGACTGAACTTTCTACAAACTTGTGCTGAGTATCTCCAAGGGCCTGAAACCGAGCTGGCCTCCTGTTAAGAAGTCTCAGGGACTACAAAGACTTCACAAGCCTCTGGGTACCGCTTCTGGAACGCTGTTTCAGTTGCCACAGAGGAAGGGAACTGCAACCGACTCCGTCAACCGAATCCATCCCTGGCCGGTGACCTGTTTGCACCGCAGACCGCATCGCCCCGATTCGCATCGCAACCCTGGTCTCACCGTGGGCGACGTCCGACGCCGCCAACATCGAGCCGCTGCTTGCACCGTGACCTGTGGGCACCCCAGTTCGCATCGCATCGCTTCACTGAACCAGCCGGACCCGACCGACGCGGTCGCTGCAACTGGCTCAAGAGTCGTGACCGCATCGCATTTGGGGCACAGCTCGCACGTCTGCGACGCACCGCTCCGACTCGCACCGCTGTCCGACGCCAGCTCCCGCACTCCGGCTTGGTCGCCTGCATCGCAACCTGTCAGCACCGCATCGAGCATCGTCTCACCCTGCATCGCACGCCTTGGACTCACCGACTCCGTCTGCACGACGCTCATCGAGCCGCTGCCTGCACCGCATCGAGGGACACCGCACCTTGCATCGCTCCGTCTTGCACCGCAACCGCGACGAACGCCGACCGGCTCGTACACTCCGTACCAGCCACAACGAGAAAGGTACTGTAACCGAGTCTGTTCACGACTCTGCTGGCCCGTATCGACGCGGTCGGCTGGAACTGTTAGACTCTGTGGTTTTCAGCATCGCGGTAGGCTCAGACGGAGCTACCGACTCGTACGAACTTTGCTTTTGTGCTATTCCTGCAAAGAAGAAGTTACCGTATCAAGTATTCATTGTGGATTTTTGTCGTAATTGGTCTTGTCTTGAGTATATAAAATATTGGTTATTTTTCTAAACTGGTGTGGTGTCCGTTTGTAGTGCTTACACTGTATTACTGTTGGTTATGTGCAAATGCTTTACACACTGCCTCTGAATTAAGCCTGACTGCTCGTGCCAAGCTACCACGAGGGTGAGCAGGGGTTACTTCATGAGTGTAACACCCTTACCCTGACTAGGAAGAAGGGTCCCTACTTGGACAAAGGTGCAAGCCCTTGCCAACTAGAGATCCCATTTCTAACAGGGACCCACGCAAGCCATACCTCCCTGGACTCCCATAGGATCTCTAGTTTTCAGAAATGTGTGGGTTTGGTGGGTTTCCCTAGATGGCTGCCAAGCCCGGGACCAAAAACTCATGTAACCCCCCCTTGCAAAAGCAGATTGTTTTGTGATACGTAATTTTGATGTCTCCACAATACGTTTTGGGCCCTTGCCTGTCGCGGGTACTTGACCCACCCACAAGAGTTAGGTACCATTTTTATTGGGAGACCTAGGGGAACGCTGGGTGGTAGGAAATTTGTGTCAGCCCGGTGATCCTACAACTTTACCACACAGAAATTTGAGAAAAATTTGATTTTTTCAGCAAAATTTGAGGTTTGCAGGGGATTCTGGGTAGGGAAACTTTGCAGGATCCATGCAAGCCATACCTCCTTGGACTCCCACGGGTCTCTAGTTTTCAGAAATGTGTGGGTTCGGTAGGTTTCCTTAGATTGCCGCCAAGCCCGGGACCAAAACCTCATGTGACCCCCCCTTGAAAAAGCAGATCGTTTTGTGATAGGAAATTTTATGCCTCCACAAAACGTTTTGGGCCCTTGCCTGTTGTGGTTACTTGACCCTCCCGCAAAAGTGAGGTACCATTTTTATCAGGAGACCTTGGGGAACACTGGGTGGTAGGAAATGTGTGTCAGCCAGGTGATCCTACAACTTTACCACACAGAAATGTGAGAAAAATTTGATTTTTTCAGCAAAAATTGAGGTTTGCAGGGGATTCTTGGTAGGGAAACATTGGGGGATCCACGCAAGCCATACCTCACTGGACTCCCCATGGTGTCTAGTTTTTAGAAATGTGTGGGTTTGGTAGGTTTCCCAAGATGGCCGAGAGCCCCGGGCCAAAAAACCAGGTCCCCCCTAGAAAACCAGGTAGTATGATAGGTAATTTTGAAGACTCCACAGTACGATTTGGGTCAGTTTTCACTGTAAAAATATGGTGTGTCCACGTCACATTTTGGGCCGTTTGCTGTTGCGGGCACTAGACCTACCCACACAAGTGAGGTACTATTTTTATCAAAAACTTTGGATAATGCGGGGTGGTTGGAATTTTGTGGATCCACGAAGATTCCAGAACTTTCCATCACAGAAATGTGAGGAAAATGTGTTTATTTTTTACAAAGTTTGAGGTTTGCAAGGGATTCTGGGCAAGAGAACCTGGTGAGAGCCACACAAGTCACCCCATCCTGGGTTCCCCTGGGTGTCTAGTTTTAAAAAATGTATAGGTTTGCTAGGTTTCCCTAGGTGCCGGCAGAGCTAGGGTTCAAAATCTACAGCTAGGCACTTTGCAAAAAAAGGGTCAGTTTTCACTGTAAAAATGTGGTGTGTCCACATTGCGTTTTGGGCCGTTTCCTGTCGCAGGTAGTAAGCCTGCCCAAACAAGTGAGGTACCCTTTTTTATCGGGAGACTTCTGGGAATGCTGGGTGGGTGGAAGTTTGTGGATCTGCGCAGATTTAAGTTTTAAGATTGCACGGGATTCTGGCTAACAGAACCTACTGCGAGCCAAACAAGTCACTCCATCCTGGATTCCCCTTGGTGTCTAGTTTTCAAAAATATACAGGTTTGCTATGTTTCCATAGGTGCCGGCTGCGCTAGGACCCAAAATCCACAGGTAGGCACATTCCAAAAAAAAGTCAGTGCCTAGTGGGCTTTCTGCCACCCTGGGGAGGAGGGAAATTGGGGGCTATTGCCCGATATGCCCCCAAGGGGGGCAGAAAGACTGTGGGGTTGATTCCGATCTCGGCCGGAAGCGCACCTAACAGTATTCGTCCGGAAAAAAACCAAGCTGAACGCGTGTTTCCAGACCGCTTCGAACAGTCGTCCGAACGAACAAGTACGATGCACATAACAGCCCAGATTCCGAGCGAGCCGTACTCACCCATTTCAGCTCCTGTTCCCCGCCCGAGCTGGATCCGTAAACGTCCAATGGAGTCGCACGGAACCAAATACACAGCACCTTCCGGCCGGACTAGTACGATGCGCATTCCGTACGCGCCGAACCCGTCGCTACATCCGGCACGTCAGAGCATCCGGGAGAGCTGCACATAAGCTCCGATTCGCGCCACAAGACGATCCACGGCTACGAGACGAACAAGCCAGCGACGAGTACGAGTCGAAGCCACGAGAAACCCGAACGAGACGAACAAACCATGAATCCCATCGCGCAGGTCCTACCAATACTCTACATCTATTACCGGGACCGGTACGGACGCGTACGGCGAAGACGGTAAGTCAAAAACCCACTACACACGTACCCAACATATGTCACACACACATAGGGATGCAGAAATGACGTACCCAGCAACAGCGGGATGGCTACCACCAATGCCATACACACCCATAGGGGGATGGATGCCTACCACTACCACCACCCCTACTCAGGGGGGGCTGGATGCCTGTCACTACTACCATCCCCACTCATAGGGGGATGGATTCCTACCACTATCACCACCCCTACTCAGGGGGGGCTGGATGCCTGTCACTACTACCAACCCCACCCATAGGTGGATGGATGCCTACCACCAACACCACCCCTACTCATGGGGGCTGGATGCCTACCACTACCACCACCCCTACTCAGGGGGCCTGGATGCCTACCACCACCACCACCCCTACTCAGGGGGGCTGGATGCCTGTCACTACTACCAACCCCACCCATAGGGGGATGGATGCCTACCACCAACACCACCCCTACTCATGGGTGGCTGGATGCCTACCACTACCACCACCCCTACTCAGGGGGGCCTGGATTCCTACCACTACCACCACCCCTACTCAGGGGGGGCTGGATGCCTGTCACTACTACCAACCCCACTAATAGGGGGACGGATGCCTACCACTACCACCACCCCTACTCAGGGGGGACTGGATGCCTGTCACTGCTACCATCCCCACTCATAGGAGGATGGATTCCTACCACTACCACCACCCCTACTCAGGGGGGGCTGGATGCCTGTCACTACTACCATCCCCACTCATAGGGGGATGGATTCCTACCACTACCACCACCCCTACTCAGGGGGGACTGGATGCCTGTCACTACTACCATCCCCACTTATAGGGGGATGGATTCCTACCACTACCACCACCCCTACTCAGGGGGGGCTGGATGCCTGTAACTACTACCATCCCCACTTATAGGGGGATGGATTCCTACCACTACCACCACCCCTACTCAGGGGGGGCTGGATGCCTGTAACTACTACCAACCCCACCCATAGGGGGATGGATGCCTACCACCAACACCACCCCTACTCATGGGGGCTGGATGCCTACCACTACCACCACCCCTACTCAGGGGGCCTGGATGCCTACCACCACCACCACCCCTACTCAGGGGGGCTGGATGCCTGTCACTACTACCATCCCCACTAATAGGGGGATGGATGCCTACCACTACCACCACCCCTAAACATAGGACGGGAAATGCATGACACAACCAGCATACTCCAACATAAGGAATGTCTGAAAATACATCCCACCAACACCATGACAAGCATGTGTAGTCTGTGTCAAATGCCCACAACACTGAACATGTCATTGAGCATACAATGTGACCCCCAATCACATGTGTCACACATAAATTTGTGTGGCCTCCACAATGCAAGCAGACCATGACCACTGTGGCAATGGGGTATAACACCCCATCATCACAGTGACCAAAAGGTAAGTCTGGGGTCCATAGCTGAAGCCCAATTGAATAGTGTGGCAATGGGGTCTAAACACCCATCACCACAGTGACCAAAAGGGAAGTGTGGGGTCCATAGCTGAAGCACATTCTGAACATTGTGGCAATGGGGTCTAAACACCCGTCACCACAGTGACCAAAAGGGAAGTGTGGGGTCCATAGCTGAAGCACATTCTGAACAGTGTGGCAATGGGGTCTAAACACCCATCACCACAGTGCCCAAAAGGTAAGTGTAGTAATGGTAAAAGCTGCAAATGCCAAACAGCATGGATGATTCCTGGTCACAGAACAACAAACACATCTGTGGCATAGTAGTGCTTGTGTCCCATAGCAACATACATTGGGTGAGGCAAACAGTGCAGTGCAAATAAGATATACCTTTGGCCATGTGCAGACAAACATCACCCAAGGGGGCTGACATTGTCAACATCCCTCAATAACACAATGACAGAAGTGACCATCATAATGCAGCCCCACATATCTGCACCAATTGACACACAAATGTAGATATCCTTTGGAGACTGTAGATGTCAGGTGAACAAATACCATACCATGGCAGCAATGGGACATACAAACCATGATCATTGTGCTGACTGATGACCTAGGAGTCCCAGGGACAGCAGGGGAAAGCCAACAAACAACAGACAGCCAATGGCACACTAAAGATATGCCAATGCAGTGGTGCAGATGCACAAACACAAACAGGCAGCCTCACACTGCAGATCAAACACAACAGGTGATGGGGGTGTGCCAGTGTCCCCAGGCAACCACACAACACATGAGGAGGTCTGAATCACAATTACACAGATGTGTATACAGTGCCACACAAAAGTAACTCATGGATCGGATTCCCCTATGTGGGCAAACAGGCATTGTTAGATGAGAGGGAGCCCAAATTACACATGTCACACAAGCTTGTAGGAACAGCAAATAACACAGCAAGAGACAGACCCACCACAGCACTACCCCCAGGGACCCCACATTGTGGTGACCGTGGCCTGCATGATGATCCCACTGTGATGACAAAGCTAGATGTCGTTCACACTGTGAACCACAGTCATGTGTCCTGAGCAACAAACTACCATCACACCTACATAAGCACAAATCAATCAGCACGGCCTGTCAGCCAAGGCCAACATGGAGGCAGGGGTCTAGCCGTGCAACAACTCTCATTTGCACACACTCAACACCACACACCTTGATCTCCACCAATGTGCAGCAGTGAAGCTCACATGGACTGGTGACATTGCACATGCACCCATAACAATCCCACGGGTGGTGGTGGGAACTAAGGTGCAGAAACCCATCACACATGGCCAGTCAACAAGACTCGTGAATGTCTGACACACTGCACAGTACGCTGTACATGGGCATGATGTGAAATCCACCACAATCAATGTGATCCCGGACACAGTCACACACCAATGAAGAAGTCAAGGTCACCCACAAAGAACACACATAGACAACTTCCAACATTGCAGCTCTGACCCAGAGGAGTGGCAGCAGTCACACACACAACGTGTCACAATCACTGAAAGCTAACACAAACTGGCAATTACATGACTTGTGTAACCAACAAGTGCCAAGGGGAATCCTGACTGTGTCTCATCTGCGTTTGCCCACAAACTCAGCCCTGACAGCAAACACACCTATGGATGACACCCTGATGACCAGTAATGTGCCATGCACCCACATCCCAGAGAACCCAGTGTGAAGATTTGGGTGGAACATAGGTCAACTCAGCAAGCATCACAAACAGGAACATCACTAGGGATCCCAGCCTGTGTTGTAAAACGGAAGTGAACACACACAGACATGCTCACACAACACACACCTTGGGCTCAGGCAATGTCACAGAATTACACACTGCCATGAGGGCACTCCACTCCTGTGTAAGGAAAGGTGTGCCATATGTTGTCTCTGCAGGGCTCTATCATATCAGCAGTACACTTGGTCACTCAGTCAACAATTAGCACAAAATGAAGGCTCTCGTCACATCAGCCTGGTCATGGCAGTGTCACCGACACCATCTGCACAGATCCAACACACATGTATAGCAAGTTGCACTGATCACACAGATGAGTCCTTCCCCATTGATGCCCAAACTTGCATGTCCAGTGGAGATGGTCACACGGTCAGGGAAATAGACAAATTGAACAATGGCAAGCACAACAGATGTGCAGGGGTGTAAGCCACAGATGTGATATTGCAAATAAATGTAGGAAATCCCATTGCCAAATATTGAAAACATGACACCCTCTTATTGCTGCAAAGGATGACATGGATACACACCAGGATAAGACACATTCCCACTGGACCACATGGGGTCCTGCACAGTAACACTTCATTTCCCTGATATCAAAAATCACCATCAGTGCAGCAAGGGCACGGTTAGCATCATCAACATCATGTACATCAGAAGCAAAACCACTAGAGAACAGAAAGTAGCTTTATTCAGCATTTTTGTGTGAAGAAGTGAAAGTCCAGAAATATAACAAAGGCCAATGGCCAGTCCATGACAATAGTCCAAACAGGGTGACAGTGCCAGATGTCACCCTTTGCATGCCTGCACTGATATGGAGCAGGGACATTCCCCTCGGAGGGGCATACGGGGGGGCAGGCCAGGCACCGCAGGGACAGGATCAGGGCTCACCAGAAGGAGGCAGGGAAGGGGTGGTGGGTGCTGGAGAGTCACTGACAACTGCAGTGGAGGCGTCTGACATGGTGTGTGCCGGCACAACTGGGGGGCATGAGTCCGATGGTGTGGGTGCCGGCACGACTGCAGTGGGCCGTGCAGATGGAGTGGACAGGTTCCCCACTGCAGTGCCCAAGTCAGACAGGGTGGTAGTGGACTCCACTGCAGTGCCTATCTCCAGGGGAGTTGAATGGGGTTCAGGTAAGGTTGGCAGGACAGAGGGGGAGGACACGCTCTCCACACCAGTGGCACAAACAAGCGCAGTGGGGGGTGTGGTGCTGGAAGAGCAAGTGGTAGGGGGAGAAGGCCGGATCTTTCTGGGGATGGTGTATCTGTGGGTGGGGGAACCTGGGGCAGGGTGTGGTGGGGAAACCTGTGGAGTGGGGGCCTGAGGGATGGAGGAAGGAGACTTGGTGGTTGAGCTGCAGGGTGGTGGCGGGGTCTTGCTCTTCCGGGTCTGGGAGGACTTGCGGATGGGGGCCTCAGTCTGTCTGCGCCTGGGGGAGGGTGTCTGGGGGTGAGGGGCACTCCCCTCTGTGTGGGTGGACTTCCTCTTCCCCCTGTATGCTGGTTCAGCTGGATTGGAGGGGAAGATGCCGAGGTCACAGAGGAAGAGCTGCTGTGTAGGTGGGGTTGCAGGTGAGGCAAGGGAAGGGGCCTTGGAGGGAGAGGTATCGGAGGACTGCGGAGTGACTGTGGATGCCTGTGTGTGTGTATGTACCCCTTCCCCTGTGGGTGTGGTATCAGTCCCCTGAGGATGCCTGCGTGCACGTCTTGTTTTTGTAGTGGGTGTGTCTGTGCTGCTCGTGTCTGTGTGGTTGGGTGAATGTGCAGGTGTGCATGTGCTTGGGACAGGTAGGGTGCCAGGAAGTGTGGATGGGGCAGAGGTAGGAGGGGTGAGGGACTGTTGGAGGAGGGACACTGCTGCCGTCAGGGAGGAGTCCATGGACCTATTGCTCCTCTGTAGGGCAGACATGCCCAATGAGATGCCCTCCATGAACGACACCAGCTGAGTCAACAGAGTGGTGTGGGCATGGAGGACACTCAGCATTGCTGTCTGCCCTACATGGAGCTGGCGAAGTAGGTACACAGACTCCTCACTCAGGGCAGCAGGAGACACAGGGGAAGGGGCTGCGGTGCCTGGCACGAAGGAGACATGCTCCCGAACACAGGAGCCTCCACGGACCTCTGGAATGGGAGCCGATGGGAGGGCGGTGGTGGTGGTGGTGGCGGGGACAGCAATAGTAGCTGGGGTGTGGTGGCTGCTGACACCCGCCTCCACAAGGGAGTCATCCTCTGAGCTGCTGTGGTCCTCAGCTGAGGTGGATGGTGCTGAGGACTCCTCGGTGTGGCTCCCCTCGCCCTCCGTGCCACTGGTTCCCTCCGACCACTCCTCGGCTGCTGACCCAGTCTGGCTCTGCGGCTCCTCCTGGTCCGTGGAGCTGTCCCCTCCAGTGGCCGTGGATGTATCTGCAAACAATTAGGGAAACAGACAGACATCAGTCACCTGCACTAACCGCACAAAACCACAGTAAGTACAGCACATTACAGAGCAAGCCCTGGCATCCTTAGTTGAACATTGCCAAAAGTGCCCAAACAGAGTAGGAGAAGCCAATTGTCAGTCTGATGGTCAACAATGGCACTCACATCCCTCCTGGCCTGGCACCCATCGGTCTGGTGTCTGTCGGATGGCAATACCCCAGTGTGGACACATGCACCACCTACACAGTAGTTGGACAGTGCAGAGAACACGGTGAAGTATGTGAACATGCACACATCACAACTCTTGACACTGAGTCAGTACAGGTGTCCGGATAAAGGGATGGCCAGAGTCTATATTTGAAATGCATGTGATGCATACCAGCACCAGACACCATGATGCACCCATGTCCTGATAGTCAATGCCACAATGGGGTGCATGTAGCACATCTCACTCCCCTGCAGGATCACTCTTAGGAAGTTTAATGCCATGGCACAGGCATGCCTGCAAAGTCATACATCACTGTCTCCAGTCACATGGGCAGGGCAGCCAGACAACAACAGTCTGCACTGTGTCACAATTCTAGGTCATGGGGAATGCAAGTCCTGTAGCTGACAAGTGCAAATGTCCATCCCCCACAAACCACATCATCTGAACTCTCATTTGTCCACGTCATACCAATTGGACATATGGGAGACATGAAACCCAACCCTCGGAACCTGAGCACCTCACAATCTGCTGTGAATGGGAAACAGCTGCCTGAACTACACAGTCGCACACCCCAGTATGCACGGTCAAGTGATCAAACACCTATATGTCACACAAGTATCGTCTCCTATGGTCACATCTCCGGTGGCATGCTGAGCCCTAACCGATAAACACCCCAGTAGTCCAGACAACGAAGCCACAGCACAATGACACAGAGGCAGACACCTGAGGGAACATTTCACTGAGCACAACGTGTCAGCTGATACACGGGAGTGGGAGTACAGAGTGTATTGCATGGCCTGGAGTAGGCATGACTGTCCTGCTCCACGTGAAAGAGGGATGAGCCCTGGACAGTAGGCAGGTGGCTAAGCATGTGTGACACACTTGATATTCATACTCCTGAGGCCCAAACATTGTTCCCACCCGCAGCATGGGTGTGTGCCAAATACCCCAGGCACATGTGGTGAATCAGATCAGCAATTGGACCACATATCAAAGTAACACGCAGATTACATGTCAGAACTCAGGCATTGTGTAAGCAATGGACCCACCCATGAAGCCCACCACAGAGTTACGTGAACAAATGCTGTCCCCCACCTTGAGCTAAGCAAAATGCAAGGACACAGTACCCAAGTGACACAATTTCCTGACTGTAAGGGGCACACCTGGGTATCAGATGAGGAGTGGGCAGTGCACAATTGAGGGACATGGGTCCTGGACCACATAACTGATGTACTGTTGAAGTTTAAACAGGCCAGAGGAGGGCACATAGCATGTCAGACAAAGCTCACAGTGCAGTCATGGACTCACCCCTCCTTGCTGCTGTCTGCCCTTCAGCTGCCCATCCAGATCAGGGAAGACCACCGCCAGGATCCTGAGCATGTGGGGGTCAGGGTCCGGTGTCCGCCCCTCCTGCGAAGAGGCGACAGCTTCAGCTGGACCCTTGCGATCCTCCGGGTCCAGCCCCGAAGGTCCTGCCACCTCTTCTGGCAGTTGCGGATCCGGCGCTTGTAGACCCCCACAGACCTTACTGCCCGGGCGATGTCCAGCCATATTTCCTGCTTCTGGTGGGCATCAACCTGTGAGGATGACAAAGTGTAAAGGCCATTACTACACATGCAACAAATCCGTGCATCACACATTTGGATATACATGTCTCAATCACAGGGGCACATGATGTACACGGGCAGTGCAAGGATGGCTATGAACAGTTTGCCAGCAGTTACTACATGGTATCATTGTCTGGGAAGTCAAACCTTGTTTAAATGCACTGTTACTGCACTATACCTGTTCAGTGCATGTAACTACACACTATGGGGGGTGACAACTACTCAGTGAGCCTGCTAGCCAGTGGCGTGCAGACTGTAAGTCTGGCTAGTCAGACAACATGCACATTTGTAAGGCAGTGGACAGCACACTCACCTGCTCCCCTGGTTTCCCATACAGCTTGCTGTACTGTGGAAGGAGGCTGTCCAGCAGGGCCTGGTTCTCCTCAGTGATGAAGGCTGGGGCTCTCTCCACAGTACGTGCCATTGCAGGATCCAGAGGATGCAGAGACAGCAGCAGTGGTGGTGGCAGATGTCATCCTGGAGCATGTAGTGCAGGCAAGTGAGCTCTCAGGGGAACAGCCAGCATTATATGTGTGCTGCTGAGGCAGATACTGTCCCATGTGTCCAAAGTGATAGTTCCAAGTCGTTTGCATCTTCTGAATCTGGCCAATCCATGGAATTGCACCACTTACACACGCCCACAGCATCCTTCAAAAGTTCAACTTCATGACACCCATGCATTTGCAACATTGTTGTGGGTGGCCAACTGAATTCACAGCATCAGACTCGTTAAACTTTAGAAAACGCGTTCGTTGCCATGCCAGGCCATAGCCAATGCGTGCGCACCGATCGGTCCATTGCTGTACAACGCGTATTCCGGGTACAACGCGTACCCGCTCACAACAGATTCAATGGCCAGTGCGTGCACACCGATCGGTCCATTGCTGTACAACGCGTATTCCGGGTACAACGCGTACCCGCTCACACCAGATTCAATGGCCAGTGTGTGCACACCGATCGGTCCATTGCTGTACAACGCATACCCGCACACAACAGATTCAATGGCCAGTGCGTGCACACCGATCGGTCCATTGCTGTACAACGTGTACCCGCTCACAACAGATTCAATGGCCAGTGCGTGCACACCGATCGGTCCATTGCTGTACAACGCGTATTCCGGGTACAACGCGTACCCGCTCACAACAGATTCAATGGCCAGTGCGTGCACACCGATCGGTCCATTGCTGTACAACGCGTACCCGCACACAACAGATTCAATGGCCAGTGCGTGCACACCGATCGGTCCATTGCTGTACAACGCGTACCCGCACATAACAGATTCAATGGCCAGTGCGTGCACACCGATCGGTCCATTGCTGTGCAACGCGTATTCCGGGTACAACGCGTACCCGCTCACAACAGATTCAATGGCCAGTGCGTGCTTACCGATCGGTCCATTGCTGTACAACGCGTATTCCAGGTACAACGCGTACCCGCTCACAACAGATTCAATGGCCAGTGCGTGCACACCGATCAGTCCATTGCTGTACAACGCGTACCCGCACATAACAGATTCAATGGCCAGTGCGTGCACACCGATCGGTCCATTGCTGTACAACGCGTACCCGCACATAACAGATTCAATGGCCAGTGCGTGCACACCGATCAGCCCATTGCTGTACAACGCGTATTCCGGGTACAACGGGTACCCGCTCACAACAGATTCAATGGCCAGTGCGTGCACACCGATCGCTCCATTGCTGTACGACGCTTCCCTGTACAGGTCTCTCGCATATGTCACCATGCTTGTCACTGGTGAACGTATGCCAGTAACATATACTTGCCAGGGACTCAGGGGCACACCTACAACACCACAGCCTGTCCACACTGTATCCTAAGGCATGTAAGGCTGCATCACCTTTTCTGTGTATGGGGGTCAACATGTGGTTTTTGGGGTGGCACTTGGGGGCAGCCACTCCCAGGCTGTGCACGTGTTCATGGGGACAGGTTCCTTTGTGTGTTGTGCACAGGACCACTGTGATGTGCAACTGTTCATTTCAGAGCATGTGGCATGGTCACATTTCACGGTTGTGTATGTGTATGTCATGTCACATACCCCCTGAGTCCCATGTGGGACGGTATGTACGTCACAGGGTGACCCATTGCCACAATAGTGATGGCCCTCCACAGTCTGTGTGCATGTTGTGTTTACAATGTCTCTGATTCCATGTGCACAATGGGAGACAGTCTCCACATCCACGTTGTTTGTGCATGGACTTTGATGTTGTGCGTGTGTGTGTCACAGATGTCCATGTCTGCCCTGCCGAGGCAACAGGGAGCACTACCTGTGGGGGTCATGGTTGTTTTGCTGTGGTGTATTCATGATGCACCATGTCATGCCAGTGTCCATGTGGCAATACAGGGTCCCTGGGAATCTACCTGTCAATGAGATGTGATGCCTGGGGCACATCTGTCCTCACATGTCACTGTGGTGTGTGTTTGGAACGTGACAGCAGTACATGGGTACTGTGACACAGCCTAATGATATCCCATAGCACAACCTGGGACTTGTTGAGGACACATGTTGAACTGTGATGTTAGATGTTGTCCATTTCGGTGCCATATATGTCCATACAGAACGGCACACACATCAAGTACTTGTGTCTCGTAATGTTGTATCATGTGATATTGAGTCTGGTCTATGCCACATATGTGGGGTGACTGACAATCTTTCTTTCCTCACCTATGCACTGCAGGGCACCAGCTGTCCATAGACCATTCCCTGACCTTGCAACGATGGTGGAACGTGACTGCATCCGACGGTACCGCTTCACCAGGCAGCTGATTGAGGATTTGGCAGTGCGCTTGGCCCCACATTTGCAACCTGGCCGGCCGTACCCTACAGCGCTGACCCCCAAGGTGAAGGTGAAGGTGATGGCAGCCCTACACTTCTTTGCCACCGGTACCTTTCAACACACTGTGGCGACTGCTGGTGGGATGTCACAGACTATGTTCAGCCGTGTGCTACGCGATATTTTGGAGGCAATGTTGAGATGTCTGAACCAGTACATCTATTTCCCTAAACGTCAACAACTCACTGACGTCAAGAGTGACTTCTATGCCCTGGGGAGGATGCCACATGTCATTGGCTCCATTGATGGGACACATGTGGCTTTGGTACCACCACAGGCACATGAGCAGGCATACAGGAACCGTAAACATTATCACTCGATCAATGCTCTGGTGGTATGTCTTGCAGATATGAGCATCTCACATGTGTGTGCACATTTCCCTGGTTCGGCACACGATGCCTTCGTGATGAGGAGTAGTCGCATCCCGAGGATGATGTCACAGATGCGGAACCAGCGTGCCTGGCTTGTCGGTGTGTACTGACTTTGTACCATTGTGTGTGTTCTGCTATGTTGTATTATGCACTCTTTTCCAACTCAGCTAATGTGCAATTGTCTGTCTGTAGGTGACTCCGGATACCCCAACATGCTGTGGTTGCTGACACCCCTCAGGAACACTGTGACACCAGCCCAGATGCGCTACAATGAGGCACATGGTCGGCCCAGGAGAGTGATCGAGCAGACATTTGGTCTCCTGAAGAGCCGCTTCCGCTGCCTGGACAAGACAGGAGGGGCCCTCCCATATGCCCCAGCAAAGGTGTGCAAGATTGTCATCGTCTGCTGCATGCTACACAACCTGGCAGTGCAGAAGGAATTGCCTCTCATCCTGGATGACGATGACCAACATCCGCCACCTGTGGAGGATCCTGGCCTGGGCCACGATGCCAGTGATGATGATGATGATGATGGTGATGTCCGCACACAGCTCATCACCAGCTTCTTCAGCAGAATGTGAGTATCCAGAGATGTCATGTCAATGATTTGAGTTTGCATGATATGTGTTGGTGGTGCTCTGTTGCTGTTTGAGTGTGGCCATGTGCTACTTGACTGGATGCGTGCAGCGATGTGTCCTTACAGGTAGTCTGTACTCCCCAACAGTGTTGACATGCTAACTTGGTTTTGTGTAGGTATCTTGTGACATGTATTGGGCATGAGTATTGCAGTTCTGTCCTGTTCTTCAGTGCTTTTGACTGTGTGTCATGTCTGTCCTTCACAGGGTGCTTTCAGAGTTGTTTGGTCAACTCGGATCCCCCGACACCATGATTCAACTTCCAGGGTGGAAGCAGTCGTTTCCCTACAGGTGATGTGCCCCACACCCCTGGACTTTCTTTCTTCTACACTTGTTGACTGTGTGGCCACTGCCACCTGGGATTACCTTGCATCTGTAGTGGAAACAACATGTTGCAAATGTGTAATAAACCTGTGCTTCACTTTGGGATGCGCGTTGTCTGTGGTCACACTTCTGACTGACATTTGCTTACTGCACCTGTGGGCTAGTTAACACAGACTCTGAATAGGTGTGGTGTCTGTGCATTCCACAATATTTCCTGGCAACATCAGTGTAGGCGATGAGTCCGATGGCCCTGGTGTCTATGTGTTGTGTAGCCCTAGTGGTGTGTCTCCCTTATATGTGTCACGTCGCCATGACTCACATGACGGTGTTGAACTTGCTGTGGCAGTTAGCATGCACGGTGTCATTTAGCAGATCATCATCTCCGTGACAATAACAACGTTGGAATCACAACAGAGGCAAGTATGGTGTATTGGTGAGTTTATTACATACATGTGTGAGGTTAGTGCACAGGATGGTGGGTGCTGTACATTGGGATTGTGATCCAAAGTTCCCAGGTGAGTTGGAAGTCTTGGTAGCAGAAATGTCCAGGGTAAAGTCAACAGTGATCTGATACATTGGTCGAACTTGAACTCCCCATGTCATGTGGGTGAGTTGTGTTGCATTCGACAGGGTGAACAGTTTGCACACAAAGGAGAATTTCCAGAACAGGTGTTGGCTTCCTGGGGGATGTACATGGCCATCGACCTCTCAGTTTTCCTTCCTCGGACGACCCCTCTTCTTTGGGGGGGGGACCCTCATGTGCAGGCTGCTGCGGTGCAGTGGACTCTCCGCCAGAGTCCTCCTCCCTCCCTGTGGCAGTTGCAGGTGTTGCAGCACCAGATGTTGTGGGCACACAGGGAGGTGTGGCCATGTTGGTGCTAATCTGGCGGAGGCATGTCAATATGTCCCTATGCACCGCTGTCAGTTCTTGCAATGTGTCCCACTTGGACTCCATGCCAGACATGTGTGTCTCCACACGGGCCATGTGTGTCTCCACACGGGACATGTGTGAGTCCAAGCGGGCATGATGGGCAGCCTGCTGCTGTTGAATGTCCTTGAGGATCCCCACTACCTGGGTGACCTCTCCGGTGCTATTCAGGTACGCATCAGCAATGCGTACCAGTTGTGGGTCATCATGCAGTCCAGACCCCTCTGCAAACAGCGACCTATGTCTACCACCCCTCCCACCACCCCTGGCGACACGTGCGGGACCTGCGGTGGCACGCACAGGTGTCCATAGGCCCCCTTGGGGGTTGTTACTGGGGTCGTTGTCCGTAGCTCGACGTTGGGCCAGGGTCCCTGTGCTGTGGTCATTGGTGGTCCTTGGTCTGTCCGTGTCGGCGGGGGTGGTCTGTGTGTTGGCAGTTGGAGGAGTGGGTGCAGGGGGTGCAGATGTTGGTCCTGCTGGTGCTGCATGATGACTCACACCGGAGGTGCCAGGTAGGTCTTCGCCATCCAAGGAGGGCAGAGGCTGTTCCACACCAGTGAGCTCAGTGTCCCCCGGAGCCTGGGACTGGGACTCCTCATCATCTGCTGCTGTGTCCCCATCATCACCTGTTTTTGGAAGAGACACACAATGTATGTTATGTTTCTACAGGCATCAATGGTTCACACACCTGACAGTTGTGACTGTACCTCTGGATGCGGCCCTGTACATTGCATTGACCTAAGTTGTCACAGTAAGAGGTTGATATTGGTGTAGCACATTGTCCTGCAAACCTGAGGCATTTAAATGTGAATGTTGAGGTGTGTGCATGGCCAGCATTGGTTGTATTTGGTGGACATCCGGCCCTCCTTCTCCACCCAGCCAAGTTATCCCACCATGAAGCATGCCACCCTTGCAGTGGGTTCAGGGTGACTCTCAGGATGTCATTCAGTGGTGTCCTGCTGTTGGTTGGTGCCCAGGTCCCAGCAGGGCCTGGTACTCCCCACAACAGAGCACCATTGTCAGCCATCTTGTCAGTTGTTTTCCACTCCCTGTGATGTGAGCATTGTTCAGAGTGGTGTTGATGTGCCAATTGTGAGGGTGAGCAATATCTGTGACTGCAACTCCCATCATGCTATTGCCTACAACCCCCTTCCCAGCATGCCCATACTTCCTTCCTTTTGACTCTGCTTCCCTGTGGGGTAGTGTGCCTGTGCTGCCAGGATGGCTGACGGTGTTGTCCTGGCGTTTGTTTGGCTACAAGTCCCATATGTGTCTCTGTGCTTCACACAGCATAACCCAGTGTGGTGGTTCTTTGTGGGATATTAAATTAAAGTGTGAGGCATTGCATTCTCCCAGGTGAGTTGTGTGGAGTTTGTGTTAAGGGGGTGTGTGGGAAAAGCTGCTTGTAACTATGGTCAGAGCTGTCAGTCCTCCTTCCCACCCAGCCAGATATCCCACCATGGAACATGCTTCCATTGCAGGGAGTGCAATTTGGCTTTCAGGATGTCAGTCAGTGGTGTCCTGCTGTTGGTTGGTGCACAGTTCCCAGCAGGGCCTTGTGCTCCCCACAGCAGTGCCCAGTGTCCTCCATCTTGTCAGTTGTTTTCCACTCCCTGTGATGTGAGCATGGTTCAGAGTGGTGTTGATGGGCCAATTGTGAGGGTGACCAATGTCTGTGACTACAACTCCCATCATGCTATTGCCTACACCCCCCTTCCCAGCATGCCCATACTTCCTTCCTTTTGAGTGGACTTCACTGTGTGTGAGTGTGACAGCAATGGCAAGATGGCTGACAGTGTGGTCCTGTTGTTTGTTGGTGCACAGTTCCCAGTATGGCCTTGGGCTCCCCACAGCTGAGGCCAGTGTCAGACATCTTTGAAGTGGCTTTTCACTCCCTGTGAGGTGTGCATGCTTCAGTGCTAGCTTGCTGGGCCATGTGGGTGGGGGATGTTGAGTTGTGACTACCACTCCCATCATGCTATTGCCTACGACCCCCTTCCCAGCATGCCCATACTTCCTTCCTTTTGAGTGGACTTCAGTGTGTGTGAGTGTGACAGCAATGGCAAGATGGCTGACAGTGTGGTCCTGTTGTTTGTTGGTGCCCAGTTCCCAGCAGGGCCTTGTGCTCCCTACAGCAGTACCCAGTGTCCGCCATCTTGTCAGTTGTTTTCCACTCCCTGTGATGTGACCATGGTTCATAGTGGTGTTGATGGGCCAATTTTGAGGGTGACCAATGTCTGTGACTACAACTCCCATCATGCTATTGCCTACACCCCTCTTCCCAGCATGCCCATTCTTCCTTCCTGCTGGCACCTAGGGAAACCTAGCAAACCTATACATTTTTGAAAACTAGACACCCAGGGGAATCCAGGATGGGGTGACTTGACTGGCTCTCACCAGGTTCTGGTACCCTGATTACCTTGCAAACCTAAAAAATTGTCAAAAAAAACACATTTTCCTGACTTTTCTGTGGTGGAAAGTTCTGGAATCTGTGTGGATCCACAAAATTCCACCCACCCCGCGTTCCCCAAAGTCTTCCGAGAAAAATGGTACCTCACTTGTGTGGGTAGGCCTAGTGCCCGCCGACAGGAAACAGCGCAAAACGCAACGTGGACACACCACATTTTCACAGTGAAAAATGACCCTTTTTTTGCAAAGTGCCTAGCTGTAGTTTTTGAACCCTAGCTCTGCCGGCACCTAGGGAAACCTAGCAAACCTATACATTTTTGAAAACTACACACCCACGGGAATCCAGGATGGGGTGACTTGACTGGCTCTCACCAGGTTCTGGTACCCAGAATCCCTTGCAAACCTAAAACATTGTCAAAAAAAACACATTTTCCTCGCTTTTCTGTGGTGGAAAGTTCTGGAATCTGCGTGGATCCACAAAATTCCACCCACCCCGCGTTTCCCAAAGTCTTCCAAGAAAAATGGTACCTCACTTGTGTGGGTAGGCCTAGTGCCCGCAACAGGAAACAGCACAAAACGCAACATGGACACACCACATTTTCACAGTGAAAAATGACCCTTTTTTTGCAAAGTGCCTAGCTGTAGTTTATGAACCCTAGCTCTGCCGGCAGCTAGGGAAACCTAGCAAACCAATACATTTTTGAAAACTAGACACCCAGGGGAATCCAGGATGGGGTGACTTGACTGGCTGTCACCAGGTTCTGGTACCCAGAATCCCTTGCAAACCTAAAAAATTGTCCATAAAAACACATTTTCCTCATTTTTCTGTGGTAGAAAGTTCTGGAATCTGCGTGGATCCACAAAATTCCACCCACCCCGCATACCCCAAAGTCTTCCGAGAAAAATGGTACCTCACTTGTGTGGGTAGGCCTAGTGCCCGCGACAGGAAACAGCGCAAAACGCAACGTGGACACACCACATTTTCACAGTGAAAAATGACCCTTTTTTTGCAAAGTGCTTAGCTGTAGTTTTTGAACCCTAGCTCTGCCGGCACCTAGGAAACCTAGCAAACCTATACATTTTTGACAACTAGACACCCAGGGGAATCCAGGATGGGGTGACTTGACTGGCTCTCACCAGGTTCTGTTACCCAGAATCCCTTGCAAACCTAAAAATTGTCCAAAAAAACACATTTTCCTCACTTTTCTGTGGTGGAAAGTTTTGGAATCTGCGTGGATCCACAAAATTCCACTCACCCCACGTTCCCCAAAGTCTTCCGAGAAAAATGGTACCTCACTTGTGTGGGTAGGCCTCGTGCCCACGATAGGAAACAGCGCAAAACGCAACATGGACACACCACATTTTCACAGTGAAAAATGACCCTTTTTTTGCAAAGTGCCTAGCTGTAGTTTTTGAACCCTAGCTCTGCCGGCACCTAGGGAAACCTAGCAAACCTATACATTTTTAAAAACTAGACACCCAGGGGAATCCAGGATGGGGTGACTTGACTGGCTCTCACCAGGTTCTGGTACCCAGAATCCCTTGCAAATCTAAACAATTGTAAAAAAAAACACATTTTCCTCACTTTTCTGTGGTGGAAAGTTCTGGAATCTGCGTGGATCCACAAAATTCCACCCACCCCGCGTTCCCCAAAGTCTTCCGAGAACAATGGTACCTCACTTGTGTGGGTAGGCCTCGTGCCAGCGATAGGAAACAGCACAAAACGCAACGTGGACACACCACATTTTCTCAGTGAAAAATGACCCTCTTTTTGCAAAGTGCCTAGCTGTAGTTTTTGAACCCTAGCTCTGCCGGCACCTAGGAAAACCTACCAAACCCACACATTTCTGAAAAGTAGACACCCGGGGGATTCCAGTGAGGTATGTCTTGCGTGGATCCCCCAATGTTTTCTTACCCAGAATCCCCTGCAAATCTGAAATTTAGCTGAAAAAAATCACTTTTTTCACACATTTGTGTGTGGGAAAGTTGTGGCATCACCGGGCTGACACAAATTTCCTACCACCCAGCATTCCCCCAGGTCTCCCGATATAAATGGTGCCTCACTCTGGTGGGAGGCCCAAGTACCCGCGACAGGCAAGGGCCCAAAACGTATTGAGGCGACATCAAAATTGCCTATCACAAAACGACCTGGTTTTGCAAGGCGGGTCCCATGACTTTTTGGCCCGGGGCTCGGCGGCCACCTAGATAAACCTACCAAACCCACACATTTCTGAAAACTAGACATCCGGGGGATTCCAGGGAGATATGGCTTGCGTGGATCCCCCAACGTTTTCTTACCCAGAATCCCCTGCAAACCTGAACTTTTGCTGAAAAAAATCACTTTTGTCACACATTTGTGTGTGGGAAAGTTGTGGCATCACCGGGCTGACACAAATTTCCTACCACCCAGCGTTCCCCCAGGTCTCCTGATAAAAATGGTGCCTCACTCGGGTGGGAGGCCCAAGTACCCGCGACAGGCAAGGGCCCAAAACGTATTGAGGCGACATCAAAATTGCCTATCACAAAACGACCTGGTTTTGCAAGGGGGGTCCCATGACTTTTTAGCCCGGGGCTTGGCGGCCACCTAGGGAAACCTACCAAACCCACACATTTCTGAAAACTAGACACCCGGGGGATTCCAGGGAGGTATGGCTTGCGTGGATCCTCCAACGTTTTCTTACCCAGAATCCCCTGCAAACCTGAAATTTTGCTGAAAAAATCACTCTTTTCACACGTGTGTGTGGGAACGTTGTGGCATCACTGGGCTGACACAAATTTCCTACCACCCAGCGTTCCCCCAGGTCTCCCGATAAAAATGGTGCCTCACTCGGGTGGGAGGCCCAAGTACCCGCGACAGGCAAGGGCCCAAAACGTATTGAGGCGACATCAAAATTGCCTATCACAAAACGACCTGGTTTTGCAAGGGGGGTCCCATGACTTTTTGGCCCGGGGCTCGGCGGCCACCTAGGGAAACCTACCAAACCCACACATTTCTGAAAAGTAGACACCCGGGGAATTCCAGGGAGGTATGGCTTGCGTGGATCCCCCACCTGCCCCCAGGGGGGCAGAAAGTCCACTAGACGCCAGGGAGTTTTTTGGGCAAATTTTAATTAGGCTGGGGGCTGCCCAAAACGGGCATGCCAATGCTCCCACCCTAATTTAAATTTGCCCCAAAAAATCCCTGGCGACTAGTGGGCTTTTTGGCCCCCCCCCCGGCAGGGCAGATTGGGGGGCTAATGCCCCCATCTGCCCCCCAGGGGGGGCAGGGCAGAAAGTCCACTAGACGCCAGGGAGTTTTTTGGGCAAATTTTAATTAGGGTGGGGGCTGCCCAAAACGGGCATGCCAATGCCCCCACCCTAATTAAAATTTGCCCAAAAAATCCCTGGTGTCTAGTGGGCTTTTGCCCCTGGGGGGCATATTGGGGGCTACTGCCCCATCTGCCCCCCAGGGGGCAGGAAGGCTGTTATTTTTGCAGGGGAGGGGGTGGAGGCATTGGCTTGCCCGTTTTGGGAGCCCCCACCCTAATTCAAATTTGCCCCAAAAAAATCTCTGGCGTCTAGTGGGCGTTTTGCTCCCCCGGCAGGGCAGATTGGGGGCTAATGCCCCATCTGCCCCCAGGGGGCAGAAAGTCCACTAGATGCCAGGGAGTTTTTGGGCAAATTTTAATTAGGTGGGGCTGCCCAAATGGGCATGCCAATGCCCCCACCCTAATTAAAATGTGCCCATAAAATCCCTGGCGGCTACTGGGCTTTTTGCTCCCGGGGGCAGATTTGGGGCTAATGCCTCCAGCTGCCCCCAGGGGGCAGAAAGGCTGTCATTTTTGCGGGGTGGGTGGGGGCATGGGCATGCCCATATTGGGCAGCCCCCACCACAAATTATAATTAAAAAACAAAATCCCTGGCGTATAGTGGGATTTTTGCACCCCGGAGGGGCAGAAAGGCTGTAAATTTTGCGGGGTGGGGGCATGGACATGCCCTTTATGGGCAGCCCCCACCCTAATAAATTATGCGGCATAAGAAAATATCCCTGGGGTCTAGTGGGCTTTTTGCCCCCCTGGGGGGGGCAGATTGGGGGCTACTGCCCCCATCTGCCCCCCAGGGGGGGCAATAAGACTAAATCACACCAAAAGAAAATTGGGGGGAGCCAAAGCCCTTGCCCAAGGGGCCGCTCCCCCCTCCCTGGTGTCTAATGGGTGGATCCCTGCTTGGGGATTGCCCTCCTGGGGTGATCCCCAAGCAGGGATCCACTGGGGAGGGGTACCATTGGAAAGGGGAGATTCTCCCCTTTCCAATGATACCTCTCCCGTCTTTCTACGTGCCCGGGGGGCTGAGATAGCCCCTGAGCACATAGAAAGTGAAACTGAAATGAGCCTAAAGGCTCATTTCAGTTTCGGTTTCTGTGCAATGAGGACAGCGCGACGTGCACGCTGATCCTCATGGCACAGAAACCAGGGAGGGGGCCTCGGGAGATGGGGAAGCTCTTCCCCAGCTCCCAAGGTCACAGGGGTGAAATAGAAATCCCTCTGCTGTCTGCAGCAGAGGGATTTCGTGCCCCAGGCCTCATGACGGAATGGTTCCGTCATGAGCACAGGGGCACCGATGCTCATGACGGAACCATTCCGTCATGAGCATCGAAGGGGTTAAGATCTGGTTTTCGAAACAAAAGTGATCAGTAGAAAGAATATATTTATGGCATTATGTATATTTTTTCAATGCTGTTTGTCAGTACCAAAAAGATAGAATTCGTGCATGCTTCTTTGCAGTCTGAATCACAGCATTTTTTTTTTATTTTTAAATCTTACTTACATTATACTGATGCTAATATTATTTAGCAAAAATTACTAAATGCTATTTGGTGTGCTTTATTTCACAGCGTGTATTCTGCTTTTATTCTTCACATGCTTGCAAATGAAATGAAGGAGCAAGCACCAAGGTGTTCATTGGTTTGTGGGAAGGGTGATGGTGTGACCACACTGTACCCATAGGGGCTTATTTACAAGCACATTGCGCCGCCGGTGAGTACATTTTATTGACGCACCGGCAGCACAATGGGCTTCTCCACATTTACAAGGCCATGTAAAGTTACCTTGCATGACTTTTCATGACCTTGTGAATAGGTTTCCTTTCTCGCAAAAGTCTACATGAAAGGGACGTTCCATGGGTGTTGCTGTGGGTGTTCCCACGCAACAACCATGGAACTTGATGCATTCCCAGATTTGCAACATTTTGTAATCCTGGGAATGCGTCAGAATCCTACGCCTCCCCAGTAAGGAGGTGCAATGAGGAGAAATACTTTTCTTCTCATTTTTATCTCTTTCTTTGCGTGCTGCATTTTTCAGCACTCAGAGAAAAAGAAAATGCCTTTAATGATTGTTTTTGTGCTGGAAGGTGTCGCTTCCTGCACAAAAACAATTATCCCCTCAGCGCAGGCCCCTTGCGAAATGGTGCAAGGGTATCTGCGCTGGCGCACGGCTGCTGTTTGTGCACCGGCGCAGGGGAGAAGGACAGGAATGTGCCATATCTTGTAGATACGGTGCATTCCTGCCCTTTTATTTTGACGCAATGCAGCGCAGCAGGAAGGTATGCTGCGCTGCCATGCGTCAAAATATTGTAAATGAGGCCTTTAGTACCTTATCTCTCAATAGTCATGGAACTCCTCGGGGACTTACAATATCAGTAAAATGTATGGCAGTTGGTACTTTATCCACTGCTTCATATTATAAAATTAAATTGGGCGCCACAAACGATCAATATCTTTTGTGGGTCTGTGCTAGATATTCAAATTGTTTCTACTTTATGTTCATGTTTGTTTATTCTTATCAAGTGCTTGTTCACCTGAGGGAATCTTGACTCTAGGAAATTAATGATCTGAAAATTTCATGGGAAAATGTGCTACTCTTTAGAGGGTTAAGAAAAGTTTTTGAAGCTTTGCAAAATTTCATATTAGGCTGTCTGCGCAGACCAAAGGGAAGGCAAGTCAAAGGTGAGATACAGCCCATCAGACTGGCTTTCTTCACTTTGGGAACCTGAAGTAGAAACTGATACAGAGATCTAAGCATCCGTGAGGGGTGACATAATTAAAAAGCAGTGTAAGAGGAGTGTCACATTTGACATATGATGTTTTGTGGACCAAACAGCAGTATTAAACAGTATTCTCTGCTCGATTGGCAGCCAGTGTAAGGTATCTAGGGCTTAGGTCAAGCGTTCAGCTGTTGGTAGGGCGGTAACTAATTTGTCTGCTGAACTTTGAACTAAGTGCAGGGGGCAGTAGAGGGAGTCCTATTAATCAAGATATAAGGTGTTGCATTAATCGAGCCGGGAAGAAACAATAGTGTTAACGATTTGCACTTTAAGCTGAAAAAGAAAAAGATTCCAGATTCTTCTCATAATGCGAAGATTCTAAAAATGAAAAAATAGTCACAGTTTAATCTGATTTTCAGCTGACCCTGGTCCACCAAATTGGACCCCAAGAGTTTCAATGCAATCTACAGAGGAAGGACAATCCCCTAGAACTTGGGAACAGAAAGAGAGATGCCAAAAAGGACATGGTGTAAAGGATGCAATATATGTGTCTTTTCATCATTCATCTTCAATTAATTACAGCTCATCGAAGCTTTTACTTCTGTAAGACACTGCTGTAAGTTCCCTGCGCTGGCCCTTACCTTAAGTGGCTTGTAATCGTTACTATGACGTGGGTATCATCTTCATACAAGAACACGGTATAACTAAACGATTATAATAGCAAAGCCAGCGGAAAAACATATACATCTGAAATTGGTGGAGACAAGATAGAGTCTTGAAGTACTTCATGAGCAAGATTCTGTTCTTTTCAAGAAAGACTCTAAGGGCCATATTCTCAAGAACGAGCGATAACTATCGCCAAACTAGGTTAACGCAATTTTACATAACTCCGTCTATCGCGGGAAACCAACGCCGTGTTAATGGCGTATTCTCAACACGCCGGCAACAGGCGATAGTATCCCGGTAACGCGTCAAATGTCCGTGTTAAACTTACCGTGACGCCGACAAAAAATGAAACCCGAACGTGAAAAAAGTTGCGATGGGCACAACAGCGATACAAATATCAGCGATAATCAGCGCCAGGCTTGCTATTCCCACATCAGGCGGGAAAATTCACCATAAAAGCTGCAAAAAAATAAAATAAAAAAACCCAAACACCTGAGAAGCACCATGGAGGAAGCTGGAGCAACTACAGAGGCCAACCAGAGCCCCGCAAACCCCCCGGAAGACCAGCCAGGGACCTCATGGAAGGAGAAGGGCAAGGAGAAGAAGAAGAGGAACCCGCGATTCAGTCCGCAGTAAAACAAGATCCTGATTACGGAGGTGATCGAACACCACCAACAACTGTTCATCACCTCCACTGTGTCATTGGCAACTAAAAATGCAATATGGCAGTCCATCTTGGCCAAGGTGAATGCAGTCGGAGTGAAGAGAAAGGAAGTGGACGACTGCAAGAAGCGCTGGAATGATGTGCAGCGCAAAACCAAGCTGAAACTCGCTAACAACCGGAAAGCAGCAATGCAGACTGGAGGTGGGAGTCCAGCGCCACAGCAGGAGCTGGATGAGATGGAGGAAATGGTGTCCACAGTCATCAGTGGGGAGACGGTGGCAGGAGTTGGGGGACCGGACACTGCTCAACATGACCTGACCCAACAGCAACAGGGTGAGTAACGACCAGGGACTGGGGGGACGGGGGGAGATGGGCACAATGGCACACATGCACAATTAAGTATAGCACAGTGCGCACCCACAATGACTCTGGATCATGTCCCTGACCCAGGCTTTCCAGCGGCCTGCCTGGGATGGGGGTAGCCCGGTAATTGTGAAGGGCTCCAGTGGCGTTACTGAGGACATGCTGTTGGCTGCTGGAGGCGGACTTGTGGGTTAGCCCCACGGGACGATGACTTGTGGTGCACAGAGGTAGTGGCACCAGAGGCACTGCGTCCGGCATGGGCCTTTCGCCACATGGCGATGACTTGCGGTGCACTGAGGTAGGCCCACCTGAAGAGCTGAGCGGGTGTGCAGCCTGCGATGATGCAGTAGGCTGGAGGGGCGGACTGGAATGGATTTATTTGAGACCTGCTGGACCGCAGTGTAGGCCGGAGGGAGCAGTCAGCACACACAGAAGTCTGCGGTGCGGTGCCGCAGGATGCGCTGGGGGCCTGTTGCGCGGAAGCCAGTGATAGGCTGAGGAGGCTGCCAGGCTCACGGTCCTCGGGCTTGTAGATTGCTCTGGCACGTGGTGGGCCCTCTTGGAGACACGCCAGTGGCGGCAGGTGAGCAGTGAGGCCTGGGTGCATGGGAGGGCAATCACCACTGGGCGCCGGACGGGTCTAGGGTGCAGCAGGCGCACGGGATCGCGCAGGCACCACCGGTCACGGCGGCGGCCTCGTGGCAGGGTGAGGGGTGCCTCCCCAGCCGACACGCCCCTGCAGGCAATGACGAGATGTGCACCGGGTGGCGTGTGACGTAGCCACCTCGTCGCCAGTGTAAATTTGGCCGTTGGAAGTGGTCGGCCATGTGTGTGTAGGCCTATGGTCAGGATATGGCAGACACAGAGACACACACAGAAGGTCCGCTGTCTTGTTCTGCGCTGCCTTGGTGGTAGTCCGGGGGGTGGTGGTCCTGGGGGTGGGGGTGGTCCTGGGGGTGGTGGCGGTGGGTATTGTGGCCCTTTTGGGTCTCCAAGCTGCATGATTAGTGGCTCCATGGCATCTGTTGGTCTTCAGATGTGGCACTGGGCTGGGCTCCCTTTCAACTGCAGGTTTTCGTCCTACTTATGACCAGAAAAAAGCAGGTCTTAAGTTCCTGCTGCTAACGTGCCTTATCGCCTGTTTTTGGGCCGCATTGCCGATCTGGCTGGTCGTTGAGAATATCGCGAAGTGGTGTTTTTGTGAGTTTTTGCACAGGAATGCCTACTCTGCATATCATTAGCGTTAGTTGTCGCTGTCAGCCTTGGCAATGTTTTTAGCGGCAGCTATCGCAGGAAAACTGACGATGTAGGCTGTTAGCGCAGGCTTGTGAATAGGGCGATGAATCTATCGCCACTTTCGTGGCGGTAAAGTGCCGCTAAATTGGCGATGAGTTCTTGAGAATATCCCCCTAAGGCTGTTTAGCCTGTGTATGCGGATCCAATGGTTACCATGTCAAATGTTGCCAATGTGACTGTCCAGCAAGATAAGGGCAGCCCTCTGGGACAAGATGGCAGAACGTCTGAGTTCATCAACTGAAGCCACTATCACATTTTCTGTTCTGCTCCCAACAAAGCTCAGAAGTTGAATATATGTTACTTTTTTGAGAAGTCTGGATAGGTATGTTAGACGCAAGGAATGCAGGTTCTAAGGTTTATTTCTTCAAAATTGGAGCAACAATCGTAGATTTCCAGTTGGCTGGCATGAAACCAGTAGCCAGAGAAGAGTTGATAGTAGCCCTCACAGCCCCTCCTTCTTCTAATAAGTCATCTTTGTAAATGTAGGCAGGAAGGATGCCTGTGGGAAAACAAGAAAGGCGACTAGTCACCAGTTGGGTAAACTCGTCTTTAGTCAGATATGAAAAAGACAACAGCACAGCTACTGTATATGATGGAATTAATGGAGTTCTCATATATAATCAAAATACCAAGTTTTGGGATATCTATGGATTTAATGGCGGTATCAATTTTGTAGTAAAGTAATCCACGAATTAATTCACATCTTCTCATTGATCTGGGTGCTTCAGAAAGACGGGGAAGGGGTCACTAATTTCCCTTATGATAGCAAATATCATAACAGATTTGTAAGGAGCGTTACATGTTTTCTCGCCATAATAAGCTGCTTTGTTGTTCTTCATTGCAGTGCATAGCCTGAAGTTCTTTCTTCAGCATCCCAAGGCCGTGAATATACTAAGGTTGATTCTTCCTTTGTTTCCTCATCTGAACCTAGAAAAGAGAAGCAGTTACATTCGAGTAATAGTATGATTGTAGCAAGATTTAATTGATGAGGTTGGCTGAACCAGATAAGTTAAAAGAGAAGCAGAGTCAGAAAAAATGTATCAGTTGATTCCTTACACCCATTTCAATACTGTATACAGTTCACGAATATGCAAGTTGCTGGTGTCAAGGCATTGTTAAAAAAATAAAAAAGGAAGACCAAAGTGATCAGTCCAAGGAAAATCAATAGGCATAAGAGTAAAACAGGTCAGAGACTTAGTACAAACTATTGAAAAAGAAGGATAAAGAGCCTATGTCCAGCACTCGGTGCTCTCCAAATGATGGTTACCCTACTATAATTACATATGTTACTATTATAAAAATCCTACAAGAGGTACCTAAGGGAATCGATAATGCATTTCCAAATTCTCAAAATGTATTTTATTTAATATAATATATCAAACTCATTAATAGCAAACCAATGTTTGTCTTATCAGCAACATGTAATAAATATTTGAATCACTTTTTTACTTTTTCTGTCAGTTACATTTTCAAACCAATGTTTATATAATCATTAGCATGTAAGAGATATTTTAATTCCATTTATCATTATTCTTTGAGTAACATTACATGTATGAATTTGATTAAGAAAGAAACAATATTGTACATAAATAACTAAATGAATAAACACAAAACAGCCAATGTGTGTTTAGAGACAACCGACACTTTTTCAAGGCAAATAGTTGGAAAAACAGCACAAATTAATTGCAAAATAGTCAGTCATATGATTCACATAAGTGTTCAAAATGTTTCAAGGTAACATATTTTCTGCACTGTCCTTAATAATTATTGAGTTCCTGCATTTAAGGAATGTCGATATTTACTTTGAAATGGAGAAAGAGGAAATTAGTAGAAACTTGGATAAACAAATGTGCAGCGCATACGCCATGCTATTTGGAAACCATTGAAATACATAACACAATGCCACGGTAGATAATTAAAGGATTAAACCTCTCTCGTTTCACTGAAGTGCTCATTACAAAAACAGCAAATAGTGACTAACAAAAAGTATCTGCAATCTAAATGGTTTGCCATTTTAGTTAATGAATACTTAACAGATGCAAATGAAATGTTTGGATATGCACAGAAAGCATTGCTCAAACTGAGTTAGCACGCTTTTCTCAAAATAATTAGGAAAATTGCATCATGATGGGAATGAAAACATAGAAATGCAAATTAGTGTGAACGACCTTAATTAAAGAAAAAATGGATCCACACGGTTTTGTTGCATGAAACAGATGCACTGTGTGAATGACTTTAGCAGATAATCCTTGGGAAGTCGTAGTCAAATAAATCAATACGTTCGACCATATTCAGGAAAAGATAACGTCGGCTTTTCAAACAGGCACATTAATGCACAAATCTAGAGCCAAATTGTTAAATGTGAGCATTGTTTTTATTGTATGCTTTATACACAACAGTACATTTGCACAATGGCCCTCCTCAGTTTTCAAAATATTACGAACGTTAGCAGATGCCCGGCATTTCGATTGTTTCTTCAACATTTAATATAGCTTAAGGTTCTCAACAATGCTTGCATGAATATCTCTATGAATTCTAAGGGACAACAGCCTTTACAACCCAGCATTAACCATGCATCCTTTTCCACGCAATGCCTTTACCATGCATTGCCTTTACCACACAGGTCTTTTCCACACATATACCTTTACCACGCATGCCTTTCCAACAAAATGGTAAGTATATATCAGGTAAGTCTATAAGTGTAAATATTACCTAGTGGCGGTCGCCACAAGGTAGATATACTTAGCCCGCTTTTCCATAGATGGATCATTTCTTGGTTTGCTAATAACTTTGGCTCAGTTTGACCAATTTTCACAAAACTGTCTAAAAAAATAAATTTCGTTGACCTCAGCTCCTTTCTGGGAAGTTTCGGGGTGATCCGTCCAGCAGGGGCCGAGAAAAAGGGGGGTCCCAAAATGCAAAATCTCCATGCATTTTCCAGCAACTTCTTTAAGATGGGCTGCAGCAAAAATTGCGCAACAGAATTACATCAAATTCGGCAGGAAGCTAGACCTTGGTCTGCAGATTGTGCTTTTTGTGATTTGACGTAAATCTATTCAGTCGTTTTTGAACTATTGAGGGTAAAAAAAATGTAGATATTTGGACAGGTGGGCTCACGTGAGTCTTGTGAGCGTCACGCGAATGTGAAATGTAAAATAGGAGCCCTGTGACTGGGCAATAAGCCAATTTTTTCTGTGAGCCTTTGTGCTCAGCGTGAGTGTGAAGGTTTCAGCAAGTATTGCAAGAGCAAGAACTGTTATTAGCTCTCTGTTAGAGTATTACAAATGAAACGGCCACCGTGAAAAATTGCAGGCATTGTGGAAATTAAGTAAAAAATCTGTATAAGGGGACAGCAGAAAGGCATCCTAAGCTCTGAGATTTGGAGAGGAGGTCTCTAGAACATAACTGCTCTGATGAAAATAAATATATATTGTAATTAAAAAAAAAACTGATCTCCTGGGCCCATCACAGGGCGCGAATAGTAAAAAGGAGTAGGTAAGTTCTCAATACATTCTACTAGTAGAAATGCATATTGTGCCCCTTGTTATTGAAAGGAAGTGTGTAAGACATAAGTACTGAGAAGAAGGTTAATTCATTTTTGCAAAAAATGTTACGATCCTGAGAGACTCTCGCAAGGCAGTGAAAAAAAGGAAGGAGTAGGTGATCTTTGAATACACTCTGGTATGCACACTTGTTACTCTAGGAAGGAGTCTTAGTAGAGATGATGTTTATCAAAGTCTACTATTTACACCCAATCGCTTGGGAAGAGTTGTGAATAGAGTTAAGCCTCTCCACACAGCCATAATACAATGGAGAGGTCTCAGTGGAGAAGCCAGTCCCTCTACACACTCTACCATGAACATCTGTAATTTTAGAGAGAGGCCAGTCCCCCCTAAAATACTACTTCAAACATCTGTTATCTAAGAAAGAGGTCTGAAAGGAGAGGCCAGTCCATCCACACACCTTAGTATGCACACCTGTCCTCTGAAAGAGAGGTCTCAAAGGAGAGGCCACTCCATGTACACACCCTACTACACACACATGCCATGTGAGAGAGAGGTCTCAAATGAGAGGTAGTCCATGCACACACCTTACTTCACTCAACCATCATTTTACAGTGAGATCTGAAAGGAGAGGTCAGTCCATCCACACATCCTGCTAAGCATGCCTGTCATCTGTGAGAGAGGTCTGAAAGGAGAGGCCAGCCCATCCACACACTGTACTATGCACACCCAACATCTGAGAGGTGATTGAAAGGAGAGGTCAGTCCCTCTCCAAACTCTGCTATGCACACCCATCATCTGAGAGAGGGGCATAAAATGAGAGGCCAGTCCCTTCCCGCAGCCTACTTTACACACTCATCATCTGAGAGAGAGGGGTCTCAGTAAAGAAGCCAGTTCATTCACACACCATGCTATGCACACCCGTCATCTGAGAGAAGGATCTGAAAGGAGAGGCCTGTCCCTCCCCACATCTTACTATGCACACCATTCATCTGAGAGTGGGGTCTAAAAGGAGAGGCCTGTCCCTCCCCACACTCTACTTTGCACACCTGTTATCTGATAGAGGGGTCTGAAAGGAGAGGCCAGTCCCTGCCCACTCGCTACTATGCACAACTGTCATCTGAGAGAGATGTCTAAAAGGAGAGCCCAGTCCCTCCCCACACGCTACTACGCACACTTGTCATCTGCGAGAGAGGTCTGAAAGGAGAGCCTGGTCCCACTCCACACCCATCAATACAGAGAGAGATCTTAGCAGAGAGGTCAGTCTCTCCACAGACCCTACTGCACTCACTCATCATCCGAGAGGGAGGTCTGAAAGGAGAGGCCATTTACTTCCCACACCCTACCAGCACAATAGTCATTATAGAGAGAGGTATCAGCAGAGAGGTAAGTCCAGCCACACACCCTAATACACACATCCATCATCTGAGAGAGAGGTTTGTAGGAAGAGGCCACTCTCTCCCCACACCTTACTATGCACAGCCTTCATCTGAGAGAGGAGTATGAAAAGAGAGCCCAGTCCTTCCCCACACCCTACTATGCACAGCCTTCATCTGAGAGAGGAGTATGAAAATAGAGCCCAGTCCTTCCCCACACCCTACTACACACATCCATCATCGTAGAGAGGAGTTTGAGAGCAGAGGCCAGTCCCTGCCCACTCCCTACTATGCACACCCACACCTATCATTACAGAGCTGTCAGTCCCTCACACACCCTACTATGCACAATCGTCTTCTGAGCAAAGGGACTGGGCAATTCAGTGACGGAGTACGCAAGGACACAAGGAGGAGCCACATTGCGAGTTGGCGAGTGGTGTGTAGCGGGTCTACCAGACAAAGACGAGGAGTTAGGCCGCCACCGCCGAGAGTCACCGAGTCACTGAGAGTCATCAAGGATCGAGGATTAAGGGCTCAGCTGAGGATTAAGGGCCATCGTGGCCCATCACTGTAGCACACTGCGACCGCGTACCGTGCACCTACTGCCCCCATAGTGCATGGTAGCCACCGTCACACACCGGCCGCTCCTCTCGGATTCCTCAGGAGTGACCGTGGTGCTGCCATTGTCGGTTGTGGGGTCAGGTGGCGTCAGGTGCTCTGTGGAGGCTCCCTGGCTAGATCAGGTTAGATCTGGGAGCATTCTTGGAGCTGCAATTTAGGTGTGACCCCCTTGCCTCTAAGCGTCCTGACCAGGGGGGCAGCCTGTGAGAAGACTGAGTGTGGAGGGCGTAGTGACCCTCTGTGGAGAGCAAGTCCGGGCTCCCCTCGGAGACGGCCCAGCTAGGACTGGGTGCAGTTTGTGGGTTGACCTGGTGAGCTCCGCTCAGTCTCGGCTCGCCCATTTGCTCGCTTGTTTATTTGCATGTTCACCTGCTCACCTGCTTACCTGCGCACCTCTACCATCTTCTTTTCTCAAATATCAGTCCTCATCCACTACGAGGCAGTTTGGGACATCGTTTCATTTGCATCTACCTAAATCTACTGGAAGGACTTACTGGGGCTGTAAGTGGGCCTTAAACAGGGGGTCCATATAAATTCCCCCCTGTTTTAATGTGCTGTTTTAATGTGCTGTTCAATGCACCATTTAATGCACTCCTAGTGATCCCAGTGACCAGCCATTTTTATTACCTTTCCTGGTGGATCTTCCTTTTTCCTTTTTGGAAATCATTGGGTGAGTACGCTAGTGGTACTTGTGGTACCAGTGTTACAGTGGATGTCCGCGGATTAGTAACAAGGTTAGTTACTGTTTATGAGCCCACAAGTTTTTGCTGGTGATGCCCTCCAGGTGCCTGCATCCAGGGCGTTCAATCACTCCTTAAGGATCATCTGCAGAGTCGCCAGGGTCCGCACCAGGGCTAGCTAGATGTGCATCTGATCACACGAGCCACCCTAAATTACAAGAGACCATCAGGCAAAAGAAATCCTGGGGTCACTTGCCATATTTGAAATCTCATCCCTCTGTGTTGTTGATGTTCTCGAAGGGCCTGAGGGGCACAGTGTTTAAAGATAAGGATCCAGGAGTGGCTTCAGGTGTAGCTAATGCGGATGAGGCGGGCGTATGTTCTGCTCTTTCTGAGCTGACTGTCCAACATTACCCCAAGTTCACCTATCTGAATACAGGGTAGGTAATTCCTCCAACTCAGGACTCTGATGAGCATGCTTTAATGATAGCGGTCGAAGATACGCAGATGGAAATGGACATGGTTATGGAAGATGTCAAGGTTCAAACTGAAACAAATGGTGCTGCTAAGTTGCTGTCCGGCTCTGTGGGGCCGTTGACCTCGGTCGATAAAACTGGCCTTTTGAATATTGTAGAGCCATCAACCGGCCACTTTCCCTTTAAAATGACCCCCCCAATACCACAGATCGTAGACTGCAGCTTTGAACCTGGGGACTTGGAGGATTATACCATGCCGGACATAGCCATACAGATGGAAAAAAAACAAGTAACGGAGGCTAATCTGAAAACGCCAGTTGCCCCGGGATTGGCATTGAGTCTGTCATCATACAATCATGCTAGTTGACCCCGCATGCCAGCTTTGTTTAGTAGCACTCCCTCTAGTGTGTCCCTTGCACAATCATTAGGTCTGTCAAAGTCTGAGGTGTTTCCAAATAAAGGGGTACAAGATTCTTGGGAATTTTTAAATGAAGGGGGGCAACGGATTGGGGGAGAGGGGGCTAATTTTGACATACGTTATGCACTAGAGAGGATTGCTTCATCGATTTTAACCCTGCTTGAGAAATCTACCGTTAATTCTGATCATACGCTGGATGTTCTTTCATCGATTGTAATGGGGGTCTAGAAGCTCAATTCTGCCAGTTCCTGTTTAGGTAAGGCAGAAAAGGGTATTGATGTAAAATCTCAGGCAAGGCAGACTAATATAGGGGTGTTGGAAATAGGAATCCAGGTGGAGGCTTGGGAAGATATGGGGGCTTATCCCATATTATTGACCAGAGATAGCCCTACGTCATGTACCGCCCCCAAAAATCAAGTGTTAGGGGACCATCTGCACATTGGTCCTGGGGTAAACACAAATGCAACAGCACTTAAGAACTTGCTGCAGGTTTACTCTAGTTTTAAAAAAGGGAACATCAGTGTGTCTTGTGTCACAGATCCATCAATTGACCCACCCCTTGTCAAATGGCCCAGGGATGATTTAGATGCTGTTCCCCCCAAGAAGGGTGTCCCTCTCATAGAAAGTAATAGATTAAAAGGACAGAGGGAGAAGAAGAGCAGGATTCGGCGTATTACAAAGCTTAAGCCTACAAATTGAGGTTCCCTATGGTATTCGAGGAGCCAGACACCTTGACCTTGCTCAAAAATGGAAATGAACCTAAGCCCACCGAGTCAGATGTAGGCCTAGTCAGATGACGGCCAGAACTTGAGGTGCCTGGAGATAAATCCTCCCCCTACTATGATAGATGACCCCATTTGGGAGGGATTAGGGAAAACGGAAGGGCAGGAGAACATAGGGATAACCAGATATAATGGGGGGAAATACATGGGAGAATCACAAAGTAAGTATTGACCCGGATTTAGAGCCCCATGCAATAAGGAAAGACCATGATTTGGTGAGCTTAGCAGTAAAGACTCATGATGTCGCGCTAGAGGTAGGGCAGGTTGTGGATAATGTCCTCCCAATCCCTCCTAGCAGGGATACTCTCCCTGTATGGATTGATCCTACTCAAGGGAGGTTTTTGAAAAGGGGACCTGACCTTGCCTTTCGCATAGGGAAAATTCCAGAGTCGGTGATTGATCCAAGGTTAAGTGATAATGCATGTGTAGGACATAGACTAGGGCAAGTATCTAATATTTTGATTTTTGCTTCACTGTTTGATATAGAATTAGGTCCACTCAATAGAAGCTCCCTTTTGAAGTTACTATCCGAAATAGAGGACTTGCGATTGGTAATAAGGAAAGATATTGAGCAGGTTTACTTAGACCGCAGTAGTGGACTTCCAAACTCTAGAGTCACATTTAGCTCATGGAAAACGCAATGTTAGTTTTGGCTAACGTTGATCATTTTAGAAAAAAAGGGATTGATGTTTTCCCATATGAGGAGCCATTTTCGGCCCAGCCTGAATCCCATAGGAAAGACTGTCAGGAGCCTGGTAGAGTGTCATCTAACATAAAGGGAGCTATAAATCCGAAAGATACTAAAATCTCGGTTGGTAGCTTCTCGGGGAAGAGAGTGATTAATATTGTAGGTCCTGAGGTCCAAAGGAACATCAATCATAGACGGGAAGAAGAGACGGCCCAGTGGAGTTGGGTAGCTGGCTCATTGAATGCTTCAAAACAAAATACAAAACTCCCTATGCTGTGGAGGTAGCTCTCTGGGAAAAATCTTGTCCTGGTACCTGGCTGGTGTTGGAAATTTGAGCTCTAAGTTAAATTCCTTATTGATACATTATCCTAAAATAATTTGCCTTCAGGAAATATGGAGCAGTGCGGATTTTAACTTTGAGAATTTTTCTGTTTTCTGTTGTGCAGCTAAACCTTCAACAAAAGGTCACGCAAGTGGAGGCCTAGCTATCTTCCTCAGCTGCACTATAAATTGGAATCCTGTGGTTTTTCTCCATCCATCTAATCTTTGTATGGGTTTGAAACTTATGTTGGGTAATGGGGCACGAGGTCAGTATTCATCCCTTTTTTTGGTAAGTGTATATATTCCTCCTGGGAGAGCGTCCGATTCTCTGATTGAATCTATTTTTTCTTTTGTGCATAAAACTAGTATTTCAGAGGAGTGCACTTTGATATTAATGGTGGGTGACTTCAATCAGACCAGGGTCGCAGGCTGAAATGGAGCAAGGTAGTCCCGGATCTCTTTTTCCAAGACCTATGGACTAATGCAATTAAGGACCTTGGGGTCTGTCTTAACCACACTAAGACGGGGGTAGAAACTCTCTCAGCTTATGAGGATCTGTGGAAAAGTGGCTACGGGTCTTACACTCCCAAGTAGAAATCGCAAGGTTGTAGGTGAGAGGTGGTTCGACCACAAATGTACTGAAGCCCACCAAAAACCTTTTTCGGCCTTAAAACAAGTACCCCAAGATAAACACCATATAGCTGCACTAAGAAAGATCTATAAGTGTGCCCTAGAAACCCGTAAAACCGAAGTCAAACAAGAAGCCTGGAATTACTTTCGGTGGCTGTTCTTAAGAACAGCGCCAGGTTCTGGGAGATAGTAAATAAACCTTTTTTTACTGGTATTAGCAACTCCCCGTTGGAATGCAATATCACGGAAGTTCAATGGACCACTCATTTTAAACTTATATATGAGGACCAGGTAGACGTGGGAACTCCTACTTTTTCTGCTCAAAGTGAGAGTTCACAAAGTTTGGTTTTTAACGAGGAAGAAGTTGGGTTAGCAATTACGCAAATGTTCAGTAATAAGGCTCCCGGACCGGAAGGTGTAACGGCTGATTTATATAAAATGAACGTGACATTTTGGGGAAATATTTCAACTAATGTTTTTAATGGGGCAAGTCTGCATGGGTTCCCGAGGTCTTGGTCTCAATCTACCATTATTCCGGTATTTAAAAAGGGCCAGAGGGACGACCCGTGATGTTACAGGCCCATATCCTTGATCGACTCCACTGTGAAAGTAATGGGTAGAGTGATTCTCAGCAAACTAACGGATTGGTTGGAAGAGAGTGGAGTATTGTCAAACCTGCAGTATGGTTTTAGGAAGGGAAGGGGTACCATCGATCAGTGCCTAAACTTACAGTTGTTAGTTGGGAAATACACAGTGGCCAAGACCTGGACATTACATCTGGCCTTTATGGACCTGTCCTCGGCATTGGATCTAGTCAATAGGGTGAAACTATGGGTATTACTAATTGACATGGGCATAGACCGCTGTATAGTTAACTTTCTGGTGTACCTGCATAGGGACCTCTATGCGAGGGTGAGATTTGACCAGAGGGGTAACTACACCTAGCACTTTCATATTGGAAGAGGCGTCAGACAGGGCTGCATTCTAGCTCCCCTCCTTTTCACTTTATATATAAACAATCTTGAAACCTCTGTGCATAGCCTCTCAAGATATACCCCAAGCAGGGACGCGGGCAATCCCCGCTCTTTTATTCGCAGATGATGCGGTTCTATTAGCACACACAGCAGTGGGGCTCCAGAGACTCCTAGATTCTTTTGCGGACTTCATTAGATCTCTGGATCTAAACGTTAATATTGCTAAATCGCATACTATGGTCCTGGGTCATAGACCTAAAAAGCATAAAACAATCCACTGCCAAGGGTCTGAATTAACTAGGGTGATTTCATTTACATACTTAGGGGTTCTGTTTGATGAGAAAGGCTCTTGGGTGCCGCAATGGAAAGCAAAAAAGCATGCTATGGCAAGATCTGCAGCAGCTCTCCTTGGTTTTGCACAGAGACTCGGGGCTAAGCCAATTGAAGCTATGCTCAACATTTATAGATTGAAATGTATCGCCATCTCTAAGTATGGGTCTGAAATCTGGGGCTACAGATTTACAAATAGTGGAAAACAAATTGGATTTTATCACTGTACCAAAAGATAGGAAATTGTACCACCAGTTCAGAGTGGGTTCCCTTCCCATCAAGTCCTTTACATGTAAATGGCACCCTCGGAATGAAGACATCTGTATTGCATGCCCATCACAGAAGGAAACAATAGCACATATTCTGTTTGTTTGCCCTGCCTACAAAGCCCCCCGAAACAGATGGCTCAAACCAGTCTGTTTAAATCTTGGTACTAGGTCGGGCACGGAGGCACTAAGGATTTTAAAGTCAGATATATGTGAGTCTACAGCGATTGCCCTCGCTAAATTTCTGGGATGGATGTGGGCCATTCGTGCAAAACTGACAAGGACAATGTAGCAGTGAACATTGTTTTTTACTGTCTCTAGCACTCATGACCTTATAGCTGTTTTTATCCCTTATTGATTACGTACATAGATTTGCTTCCCACAACTGAATGTTCTCCAAGATGGCATATCAATGGTTTTATGCAAATCACTTTTATTCTGTTTTTATTATTCTTATTGTTAAATGTTTTATATCTGTGATTTAGTTTGTCATAAATTTTACTATATGATGGATTTTAATGGTTTATAATATGAATTTCTAGATTTCTATCAATGTATAATGTCTTTAATGATTTGACAATCGAAATAAAGACCAAATAGAATTGAATTGAATTGGAAAACAAATTTTTTTAGGAACCTGCTTTCAGTTCCGCAATCCACTCCCTCGTACATTATTCACCAAGAATTAGGTTTTGGCTTTGTATCCGATCTGGTAGGTCTGGCTCCTCTTGTATGTTGGCTAACAATTTGGACTAACCCTGAACTGTTGTTAAATAGAGAGATTGCTCAGGATTGTTTATCCTTAGGCAGAACCAGCTGTATCCCGGGGCTACAGTATGTAAAGACGATAATAAAGAAATCAGGACGTCCCGATCTCTTTGACTTTCCAGACAATGTCAGGAAAGAGGATCTATCGTGGGTTAAAAATCATTTTTTAAACATGATGTATATTGAGAGAGAGGCCAAAGAGATAATGAAACCCATGGTACGAGCCTACCTCCCCTTCGACAGGACCATACCTGAAAGTAGTAACAAAGCCATACCATTGTTTTCTTTTAATCAGATTCCGTTTTAATCTTCTGCATTGTATACTGGCCGAATCGCAGGGTTGGAGAAGGTGAAAGACCTAGGTCTTTGCACATGTGATAATGTTTCCACCCAAGGTACTATGCACTTATTATGTTCTGTGATCATTTCCATGAAATCCGTTGAAAGTTTTTATTGCCAATTTTAAAGGGAAAAGGTTTTACTCAGGTACGATCGGCATTAGTGTACCTCCAGATGTTGAATGACACTTGGGAAACTTTTTATATTGCTAGTTTTTAAGTTGCCGCCGTCCGGGAAAGGAAAAGAAGGCACTTTGTGCCCAGTGATGCTGCTGTTCTTTTAGAATCATATTGAAAGATGTTTTAAATGTTTGCCCTTTTAACTAAAGTGTATCCTTTTATGACATGAGTGAACAAGAACAACCGCTTATGTGTGATTGCTCCTCTTGTTTTAGAGAATTTATGAAGATCCTTATTGCTCAGATTTAGATCAATCAAATTCATTTTTATGCTGCCTAAGATTATTTTAACTTGTTTCTTGTCTTATTGTGCCGTATATGGTATATGTTGTGTACTTGTATGGTTTTTAGTAACTGAATAAAGTGGATTTGACTGACTTCAATGCCAAAATTTCAAGCTGTTCTTCCATGGCCTTTTGTAACCAAGATTTGGAAGACGTATGGACCATCCCTGAGTCATCGCTACCCAGCCATATTAGATCAGATAGGTGAGGGCTGTCTCTTTTGCACAATCTGAGAATGAATGACCTTGTTACTCTAAATAGTAGATTCCCAGATGACTCTCCAGCCTCTCTCAAATTTCATGATTCATGTGGGTAATCTCTAATTGACTATATGGTGGTATCCTATCAGCTCTTTGGTGCATGTACTCAATTTAAGGTACTGAGGACAAATTTGAGTGATCATAGCATTTTATCAGTAGATGTCAACCTAGAGCCCGAGTTGCTGGAACTATGGAATCGAAGAGATGATAGCATTTTGTATAACAAAACAAACGGGTGTACTTTTTGGTCTAATAAAAACCTCCCTTGTCTCGGGAGGCTTATTGAAAATGCGAGCTTAGGCCCTAGACAGGAAAATCACATCTCCTGGTTTGAGAAGATTCTGGCCCTATTTAGATCGTGTGGAAGAAAAAAACGGGTTGGTGGCATTATTCCCCCAGTGGTTACATCAGGGGAGATAAGAAAATTAAATCGTGAGATCACTGCCTTTATAAGGGAAAAATGTAAGCAATCTTCAATGATTAGACAAAGGGAAATTAATATATTAAAACAGGCAAGAAAAAGAATGCAGGCATCAGAGCGTAGAGGGGTGGAAGATGCAAATTGGATTAAATTAAGAGAGGTTGCACAGTCCGGTGATTCACTTAAATATTGGGCTTTAATAGCTAAATATTGTGATGGTAGAACTAAGGCAAAAGCCATTTTAATATCAGATGCAGAATGGACCTTATACATTTAACAGTTATGTGCATTAAATCTCTTGTCCGGGCCCAATCCAGAACTAGTCTTGGAGTCTCCCATAGGGAATGATTACGCCCCCCCCTTCGTATAAGGAAATAGAGAGCTTTAATAAAGGGGCAAGGTATTCAGGCGCGATGGGCCCAGATGACTTACCAATAGGTATAGTCACACAAGATAGCTCAGCATGGGCACAATTTATTTGTCCTGTATTTCCTTATTGCTATGCACATGCGACTATCCCGTCCTCTTGGAAAGGAAGTATTGTGGATCCTTTATATAAAAAGGGTCCTAAAACGTCCCCTGCCAGCTTTAGGCAGGTCGCATTATTGGATGCGACCGGAAAATTGTTTGCCAAGAGCATACATCTCCACCTCCAGGATTGGGCCTTTGGAAATGGCTTTGTCCCTGAAGAGCAAGCTTGGATCCATAAACATAGTGGCACTCTAGATAATATTACTGCCCTGCAAACTCTAATTGAAAAATATCCAATGAGCAAGGGTATGGCCTTATAAGCTGCCTTTAGAGATTTCTCCACAATTTTCGACCGGGTTGACCGGGGGACACTGTGGAGGAAATTGGCCGCAATGGGGATCCCCATGCACCTGCTTAGATTGATCATCGCACTGCATTCCTCCACCTGGACTCAGGTCCTCATGGGAGGTACCCAGGGCCTGTCGAGTAAAGTAGAAATTTATAATGGGCTGAAGCAAGGGTGCCTATTGGCTCCTCTCATTTTCTCTCTTTATATTAATGATTTGCTGGGTAGGGTGGGCCTCTGCAAAGGGGACTCCCTGAAACTAGGAACAATGAAACTGAGCTGTCTGCTCTATGCGGACGATGTCATTCTGTTAGACCTAACTCCAATCAGACTACAAAGGCAACTTAATTAGTGCACTCTACTCAGATGATTACTTTTTAAAAATAAATATCTCAAAAAGTAAAATTATGGTTTATAGATACCGTGGATGTAGAGTAAAGAAAAACATGCACTGGTTCTTGGGGAAAGACAAACTTGCTGTAGTGAAGTTGTACCCATATCTAGGAAGAATTTTTACAAGCAAGTGCTCCAGCAGTGACCACATTGACCAGTGCTGAAGTTAGGCAATATCTCAGACCTCCACAATTGGAAGACTTTATAAACATTGTGGGAAAAGACATTTTGCGCATGTCTTATCAGTTTATAAAATTTGAATTCCTCCCATAGTTATGCCTGTGAATCAGTAGATGAACAGCAGTGGGATTACCTCGAGAAAGTAGAAGGGCTTATGTGGCGCCAAATGTGTAATCTGAACCGCGCATCCCCGATAGCAGCGATTCGGCTCGAATTCGGGCTACTCTCCACTTACGTGTTTGCTATGGCTGCGTGCTTAAAATGGAGCAATGCACTATTGAATAGTGTTGAAAACCCCTTACGGGTAGCATTGCGTGAGGAAATATTTTCCTCACTGAAGGGGAAAAGTGTTCTCTTCAGGAATTACGAGAAAGCTGCAAACATGTTTGAAATAGAACACAGTGGCACAGGTTCCTTCCCTAAACAAGTTCTGAAAACTCGAATTAAAAAATAATTTATGAAGTCTCTCGTAAAAGAGATACCGCATTGTGTTCAGCACATTCCTATAACGATATCATAGCGGGAAGTAGTATTTATAAACAGCCCCACCCTTATGTCGTATGGAATCTTCCCCATGGAGTGAACAGAACCATCTTGTTGTTAACGTTGAATTTGCTTCCCTTACGAATAATAACAGGGGTGTGGGAGGGTCTTCCTAGGCAGGATAGACTTTGTCACCTATGTAGAAACTGGGTGCAGGATCTAAATCATGTTTTATTTGTCTGCCCCCTACTACAACCCTCACGACAACATTGCTACATCTGAGGAGGCCCGAAATTGTCTTTTGCCCCCCCCGCTGACCCAGTTTGCTTCAAAATCTTTTGTCTTTTGTTTTTTCAAACAATTTTTAAATATATTTTAGAGAAAGACTATGTTGTTCTGCTTAGCTGTAGTTGGTTGCATAGGGCTCCTTCTGGGCAAAATCTAATGTATTTTATAAGTAGAATTTTTGGGCTCTTTTTACCATACAGCTGATTTTGTTAGAGTATTTAATGGTATGATATATTTTGCACTGACTAAGTTATGGTGGTACCCTAAAGGGTTTATGAAATCGGTACTGTAATTTCACTCTTGCACATTTAACATCTTGTATGATGCTATGAATTTTGTCACGTACAATGGAATACGTATTGGTCAGGAAATATGTATCTGTTAGGCCTTCTGTATGTAATCTGAATAAGGATCATTTAGGACCAAATGTACCCTTCACTATAATCAGAATTTCTTAAGGATTTTTGAATTTGTTATCATGCTCGAGGACTTGCACTTTCGTCATCTTTGTGCTGCTATTTACTGTGTAAAGTACAACAAAATCTAGAATTGTTAAATCTTTATGTAATACAATCATCGTTGAGTAAAATGCATTTTTATAAATATATTTAGGATCTTTGCAATACGCAGTTGAAGTTGTCAAAGTATCTAATGGTACAACTTGTTTTGCACTGGCCTAGTTAGTTTTGTATTTTAAGGGACCTATGAAATTGATTTTGAATTCGCAACCCTGCTTATTTGTCTCTTGTAGGTGACTATGGATTCTGTATAGCTTTATGAAAACTACAAATTGTGATGTCTTATGTCTCTTTTAGCTTGTTTTTAAGTGCCGGTTGACTTGGTATATTGGAGTTGTCTGTGTATATTTTTATGTTGAACTCCTTGGAGCTCCAAATCATAAAAAAATAAATTGAAAATAATTGCAAAGGTTCTGAAATGAAAGGCCAGTCTCTCCCCATATCCTACTATAAACACCCATCCTCTAAGAGAGGGGTCAGGAAGGAGAAGCCAGTCTCTCCTCACTCTAAACTACACACCCATCATCTGAGATAGGGGCCTGAAAGGAGAGCCCAGTCCCTTCCCACATCCTACTATGCACACCTGTCATCTGAGATTGGGGTCTGAAAGGTGAGTCCAGTCCCTGCTCACTACCTACTATGCACACCCGTCATTTGAGAGAGGGGTCTGATGGAGATGCCAGTCCCTCCCCACACCTTACAAAGTACACCTGTCATCTGAGAGAGGAGTCTGAAAGGAGAGGCCATTCGCCTCCCCCACACTCTACTATGTGCACTCGACATCTGAGAGACAGGTCTGAAAGTAGAGGCCAGTCCCTCCCCCCACCCTGCAGTCCAAACTCTGCAGCCAACTCCCCATTCGTGGCGGGATTTCATTAACTTATGGTAATTAAGTATTAATTAACGTTAAAAAGCCCTAGAAATTCGCTGAAGAAACCAAAGGTTAAAGTAACATTATAGTTAGGTGAATTTGTCAATGACAACATTAATGATTTGGACTAAAAAAACACAGAAATTGACCAGTTATAGTTAGCAAAGCTAACTATAACTTAGGCCCCCGCCATGCACTGCTTATGATCTCACATAAGAAATCACTCAAGACATGTTCTATGACATAATTTATGACATCACTGATGACATCTCAAATGACATCATTGATACCATCACTGATAACATCTCAAATGACATTATCAATGACATCACTGATAACATCTCAAATGACATTATCGATGACATCACTGATGACTACATCCAATGAGTGTGTTAGTTTCTTTTATAGTTTACATACTGGTGAGTATCTATCATATTACTTTTCTCCCTAATTTTCTACAGCCTGTGTCCAGCAGTGATGCAAGGAAGCAAATCTAAATATTGCACCGACTCCCTAAGAGCAGCATTATCAGCAATTCTGGAGGATAGGGGGACGCGTGTCCCCCTTTCCCTAAAAACAATGATGGGCCCTGGAAGATGGGATCCCCAGGCAAAATCGGCCAGGGGAGAAGGACCACAGGCCTTCCTCCCCTTAATTTTAATGAGTGGCCCTGGGGGATAGGGTCCTGGGGCCTAATGAGGCTCAGGGAGGGGGGAAGCATGGCCCCCTCCTTTAATAAAATAAAAGGCCATTACATATGGTAATGTGGTGTTGGCTACCTTTATGGATGTTAACCACTGGGCCTGGCCCAGGCCAGGCATTGTGGCCAACTGGCCACTGCAGACTGCCAAAGGCTATGCACATGTGGAGTTGGCTGCATGTAGGGGGTTGGCCGCAGGGTATGGATAGCCATGTCCAGCAGGGGGTTGGATTTATGCATGGTAATAAAGTCTGGGCGGGGGTTGGATTTACATATGGTAATAAAGTCCACTCCCAGTGGGCGGGGCATTTTTTAAGCTCCCACCCGCTGGGAGCAGACTTGGTGTTTGCTCCCGCTTGGCGGGAGATTTGAAAATGCACCCGCCAAGTGAGACAAACATAGCTTTCCCTGCCCAGGCCACTGCTGGCAAGGAAACCACTATATCCCAGGGATGGGCTCAATGGAAGATAGCATCTGAGCCAGCCCTAAGGGAATGGGGTCCCCCGGGACATTAATGGTTCACGGAGGGGGCCGCTCAGCCTTCCTCCCTTCAAGTAATCGGACCGGAGCTGGGCCTACTGAGGCTCGGGAAGGGGGGCCACATGATCTCCCTCCCCATTTAATAAAGTTTTGGCCCTGGGGTGGGCTCCCTGGGGCCTTTTGAGGCATAGCCCACTCCCCATTTCTATAAAGTTTCAGCTCAAGGAGTGGGCTCCCCATGGCTTTTAGAGGTTATGGGAGGCCACCCTCCCCATACAAACAAATTTTGGCCCCGAGGGTGGGCTCCCCAGGGAAACTGGAGTCACAGGGAGGGAGGCCTCGCAGCCTACCGTACCATAAAAAGTAATTTCGGTCCCGGGCTGGGCTCTCCAGGACCTCTGGCTGCACAAGGATGGGGGCCACGCAGCCCCCCTCCCTTTCATAAACACAGCCCTGGGACTGGGCTCCTAGGGAAAAAATGGTATTAAATGCAACTCTGCTGCCATTTTGTTTTTTTAAAAAAAGGATTGCAGCATTTTTCACAGTTATTTTTTCTTCTATGGCCCCGGAGGGTCAGAGTATCCATGCCCTGCCCCCTTATACCATTTTTTAAAATTTCAGGACAGGGAACTAAGGGCCTGATTACGAGTTTGGCACAGCGTCACCGGCGCAATGCTGGTGCTGCTGCACCAAACATATGCATGGACCGTTGGTCAGTATTATGAGTTGAACTCGTGTTCAACTCGTAATACGGTGGGCAGTCCTTTGCCCTTCCCATGGAGGTGCCTGGAAAACAGGCACCGCAATGGGAACATCAAAAAAGTTCCAGCATGGCCTGGACAGTGATATCCAAGCCGTGCTGAAAAATTTGTGGGGATACAGACAGGGGGGCACATGTTGTGCCCCTCTTAATGTATCCCCATGGCGGGGGGCCTTTGTTTCTGCACCGCCAGCCTATTTATAGCAGGGCTCCGCCATGAAATGGCTTGCGCTGCAGAAAATCAAAATATGCTAAGCGGAATTGTGCCAGTCCCTGCTCAGCATAATGCATTTTGGTGCTCCTGTGCCACCGCCAGGGAATGACTGTTCCCTATCACAGCCCCTAGCGCAGCCAGTGGTCTAGTCCAGTCGTAATCAACAAAATGGTGGACCGTCACTCCTGCCCACCGCGAGTCTGGCGGTCGCAATCAGCCCCTTGTCTCTGAGTCTTGTAATGGCTGCCAGCAATATTTTTCTCATTTAGCTTGCAGCCAATCAGAGCACTTGCTCTCACAGGAGTCTGACTCTCATGGGAGCAAGATGGTCCAAGAGAAATAAAGCTCCCTGGGCCAATAAGAATGCTTCATTTTTAAATTGGCGCTACTGCAAGAGTCTCTTGAGACTCTCACAATCCCAACCATCCAGATATCTATATTTGTTTTACCCTTTATTTCTCAAAAACTACTGAATGCATTTACACCAAATCATAAAAATATAATCTGCGGACCAACATCTAGCTTCCTGACAAATTTGGTGTACTTCCATTCAGCAGTTTTTGTAGTAGCCCATCTTAAAGACGTCTATGGAAAATGCTTAGGGATTTTGCGTTTTGAGACCCCCCGATTTTCTCAGCCCCCGCTTGACAGATCACTCTGAAACTTTCCATGCACAAGCTAGTAGCACCTTTTTGGAAAATTTTGTGGAGAGTCGTGAAACGGCATCAAAGTTATTAGCAAAACAAAAAACACTTTTCCTTTGTAAAGCTATCCTAACTATAACTACCTAATGGTGGTTGTCATAGGAAAAGCATTTTTTGACTTGTCTATATCTTTTGCACCATTGAAAAAGTGTCAAGTTGGGTCTTGTTGTGCATGGAAAGTTTCAGAGTGATCTGTGAAGCAGGGGTCGAGAAAAAGGGGGTCAAAAAAAATTGTTTTTCTAATGTTAATTTCCATAGAGATTTTAGATACACCTACAGTCCGAAGTGCTGGATGGAATTACACCAAATTTGACAAAAGGTAGCTTTTGATCCAGAAAGTATGATTTTTGTTATTTCTTTTGTTATATCTGTGCAGTAGTTTTTGAGATATTAAAGGGAAGCCAAATTTGTAAATATAGGGTTGCGACAAATTCGTGCCTAATTTGTGATGATTCGCAAATGCGTGTGCCAACAGGAATACCGTGATTGGCTGGCCCCAGCTTGAGCATATTTTCTAATTTATGGGCACAGTCTCCTGGGCTAAACAGAAATGGCAAAAACTGGCATAAGGAGTTAGGTTGGATGTACCCTGACTCCATGAATGGGATATAGGGGTGTTTCTGGGACACATTATGAGGAGAAAACATGGAAGAACAGGTTGTTCTGCCCCACGTGCGATATTTGAGAATTTTCCATGATTCTCAGCATGGCCCCTATGTAATGTCACGTCGAATTCCCATAAGAAAGTCACCTTGAGAAGCGCCTTACACACTCGTTGGCAGGCTAAACAAGCATGAAAGCACAAATGACTGTTTCAGGTTTACCTCTTTCTCTCAGGCAGTAAGTGGCCCATGCCCATTAACAGTTGTAAATACACCACAGAACATTGTTGAAAGCAACTGTCACCCAATGTGCGATCCGTGTAATGTTCAGGTGGAGACGGGGTGTGTGTTTGATGTACAGAATCCAACATTCACAGAGGGTCGGAACACTACAATTTCAAGCACCCTACTGACACATTGCAATTAAATGGACCATTGTAAGTGATCTCTGTGTTCTATACTTAAGTGTGCATCTTCAGATTAACAAAGAGGTACTTTGCAAATTGGTAGTGTATGTCAGTGTATGTGCAATGCAGAAATCACAGCATGACAGTGTCCACCATGGAAAGTTTGTCTGCATGAAGTGCTAACTGCAACTTAAGATGTATGTGGTGTCCAGGATGGTATGCATAGCATGATCCTACTGTGACGCAAAACTTGCTCAGCCAGTAAACATACCTAAGTCATGTGTTTTAGGCTTGTGAGATTTGGACTGTCTACTGCTTGAATTGGCCTCAACCAAATCTGTCACTAGTGAAAAATGAGTCTAATCTACTCTCATTCCTGTATTTCTAAACATCTGAGACATATTCTGAAATGGTATGTATGCTGTGGTATGTTTTGATCCATTTTTTAATGTTAAATCTGGTTTGTACTGACATGGACTGTCATGTGTGGTTGCATGGTCTTTTGTGTTTTTCTAAGTACATGTTACTGGGGACATTACGATCTAACATATACTGTGTATACATGCCACACATGGGTATCGTGGAGGAGCCGGAAGACAGCCTCCTGTCTACAGGCCCTTTCCTGACCAACAAACCATGGATGAGAGAGACATGATCTGCAAATACCGTCTCAATAAGGCGAGCATAAATGATTTGTGCCAGCAGTTGGCATCATCATTGTGACCATATCGCAACTATCCTACATCACTGACACCCAAAGTTAAGGTGATGGCAGTACTGCATTTCTTGGCCACTGGGTCACTCCAGTACACAGTGGCAACATCTGGTGGAATGTCCCAGTCTATGTTCAGCAACGTACTTCGAGATGTACTGCAGGCATTGACTAGACACATTAACAGCTACATAAAATTTCTCAAACGTGAAGAATTGGCCAAAATCAAAGCAGACTTTTATGAATTTGGTTGAATCCCACATGTGATTGGAGCAATTGATGGGACACATACTGCTTTAATTCCACCACTGGCCAATGAGCAGGTATATAGGAACAGGAAGCACTTCCACTCAATCAATGTACAGGTGGTGTGTTTGGCAGATATGAATATTTCCCACGTCTGTGCCAGATTTCCAGGATCCACCCATGACTCCTATATTCTACGGAACAGCATCATACCCCATTTGATGACTCAACTACTTCCAGAGCAGGCCTGGCTTGTTGGTAAGTAAGGTTTTTTATGAAGTTTGTTGTGAGTGGTTTTGTGTGTAAATTTGATATATCTTTGCTTGAACATTGAACTCATGTTGATCTTCTATGTAGGAGACTCAGGATACCCCAACCAGACATGGTTACTGACACCACTGCGGAATCCTGTCACTCCAGGAGAAGTCCACTTCAATGAGGCCCATCGGAGAACAAGGCGGATAGTGGAGAGGGCTTTTGGCCTCCTGAACGCTATAGTTCGCTGCCTAGATAAAACTAGAGAAACTCAACTGGGAATGTGTGCCAGATCACCATTGCCTGCTGCATGCTCCACAACCTGGCAGTAAAGAAAAACATCCCTCGCATTGAAGATGAAGGAGACCAGCAAGAGCCACCGGCTGAGGATCCGGGACCGGATGATGATAACAGTGGTGAGGAGGAAAGATGTGACTTGTGACAACCGCTTATCTACAACTTCTTTTCAGGACTGTAAGTATGCACTGAGAGGTATTCCCAATTCTACAGTGCTTGTTGTTGTGTAGCTGTGAGGACTATGTGTATGTACACATCAGAGTTAAGGATAAGTGTGCTAATGTTTGTGCAAAACAGGTTTTGAAAATGTTTGCTGTTACATGCACACTATATTATTCATGCTTTACAAGTGTGAAAATTAACATTGTTCTGGCTGAAGTGCAAGTTTACTCTTACTTGTGAGACATAATTTACCCTTGTTAATCTTGATTCATATTTTTGTTTCAGTGAACTTTGCAATGTCATGAACCGAGAGGATTTTCAGAGTTGTGCCATCACCAGGCATATGATGCGGTGTCAGAGTCCAACCTGGACTTGGAATGTTCCTGGTAATGTCTATCATGCCACCTGCTTGCAAATTGAAGGAAAGGAAGTTGCTACAATGCCAATGGACTTATATCACATCTTGTGTTATTTGTTTTGCAATATGGGTAGCATCATGTGCTACAAGACAATGTGGTTGTGGAGACAGACCTTGGTACTTTTCATTCACATCACCTATATCATCCATATGTGAAAAATTGATGTAGCTGTAGATGTGTGCCTTCATTGTATGTTACAGTGCAAGTGCCACACCACTGACATATGCTTGTAACCTCCATAAAGATGTTGCAAAACTTGTTCGAATGGGACCTGTTCTTACCGGTCAGTAGTATTGTCCTGTTAACTTTTATTTTCTCTACTGATTATGTATGGCATTTATGGTGTCTGGGATCTGGTACCAGGTGTTGATGCAAAATCAATTTGGTGTTTCACATTAAAGTTTACATTCTCAGATGTTACTCCTCTTAAATTGTTTTTTTTTATTGTACATGATAAATTAGGTTAGTGGCACAGATTGTTGAGGGGGATGTCAACTTGTGATGATTGTAGAATTGAATATCTGTGATTAGGTACCGCAGACATACGTTTGTATGATACAGTACATGTGTATGTCTCTCTTGTGGTGCCATGTTTGAGTGAGTTTGTTGCACTTAAGTTACAATTTACATATACTTGTTGACATAAGTTGATTACACTTGGGGGCGGATCCACAACTACAGGCTCCAGGGGTACTGAGGATTCTGCGCCTGGCTCACCGTCCCTCCCTGTGGCTTGCACAGATGTAGACGGGACAGATGTAGTTGTCCCACAGGGACTGGTACTTGTGTGTGAAAATGCCTGACGGGGGCTGGTACTGGTGTCCCTCAGCACCCCTATGACCTAGGTCATTGTGTCATTCTAGGCGGTGGTCTATGGACGCCTGCAGTTGTTTGATGTCCCAGATGTGAGAAGTTGGCCTGGTATATGCTCCGTTGGTGCCTGCCAAGCAGGGGAGTCACTCCTTGACCCCAAGGGAGATTTCTTCAGTCCTCTAGTCTTGAGTAGAGCGTCGAAGTTCCAGGATTCAGTTGCAGAGTTTCGTCCAGGGATATCTAAAGTCCTGTTGCCAGGGGTTCCTTACTTATACCTAAGAAAGGGGTTGGACTAACTCAGGGGACCCACCTATGGGAGGGTTTGGAAAGAGGGGTGGCTACACCCATTTCCTTTGTCCAGTTTCACGCCAGAGCAGGGGCTGGCAGCCCCTGCAACCGGTTTGAACTGGGGTATGCACAAGGACACCAAATGTGCCCCCAGTGCAGGACTTCAAAGCACTCTTGGAGTGCACCCACCCAGCCCCAATCCACTAAGGCCTGTCTGGGAGGTGGTAACACCTCCCTGTGACAGGAAACCTATTGTCCAGGCCTCCCCTGCCGGAGTTTCGGTCAGCAGCAGGAGGCCAGACTCATGTCTGTGGCTGCAGCATCTATTTTGTGATGCCAGGGCTCTGTTTAGTTGGTACTGGGTATACCGGTGCTGTCATGTCTCTCCCTCTAGAAGGGTGGGATCATACTCCCACACCAGTTACTGGTGTGGGGGTATGATTCCAAGGTGTTTGACACCAAACACGACATGTTTCCGTGCAGCCATCCCAAATTTAGCATTTACCGCGAGGATATAATGCACTTAAGAGTATAGGGTCAGGCTGCACCACAGACAACCCCGGAGAGGAGATTCCGAAGGCTGCAGAGGGGCTCTGCTCATGCATGGGCACCCTCTCACATAAAACCAAGCACCCTGCCTTCAGGATTGATAAGGCCTGCCATAGGGGTGACTGATAGGATTATATGTGCAGTGATAGGGTGAGATATAGTGAACCTATATCTCTGTAAGGGGTGCATGCACCACCTTACTCAGGCTGCTGTAGCAGTCCTGTGGTGTCATTTTAGAAGGCTGCCCAGGGGTGGCATAATACATGCTTCAGCCCCTGGTAGGCCTCTGGGGTACCTATGCCCTGGGTACATAGTATACCATATACTAGGGACTTATAAGGGCACCCCAGAATCCAATCTGAAGTGTACTTAAGGTACATGGAATCAATTTAGAGAGGAAGCTGCTAGGCTGGGGTCCTGGATAGCAGGGCCCCAGCCAGACTAAAGTCGAAAAACAGTGTAACATCAGCAAAAAGTGGGGGTAACCATAAGAGGCAGATCCTACTCTCCTACACAACCCCCCCCCCAAACGCAGGGACATTAAACTAACCTTGACCAGTTGAGTCTTCATGTTCTAAGTGGAAATATCTGGAGAGTCCATCTGCATTGGCATGGTTACTCCCAGGTCTAGGTTCCACTGTATAGTCCATCCCCTGTAGGGAAATGGACCACCTCAAAAGTTTGGGGTTTTCACCCTTCATCTGTTTTAGCCATAAGAGGGGCTTATGGTCTGTCTGAACAATGAAGTGAGTGCCAAACAAGTATGGCCTCAGCTTCTTCAGAGCCCAAACCACAGCAAAGGCCTCACTCTCAATGGCTGACCAACGTTTCTCTCTGGGGGTCAGCCTTCTGCTAATAAAAGCTACTGGCTGATCCTGACCTTCATCATTCAACTGTGACAGTACAGCCCCTACCCCCAACTCAGATGCATCTGCTTGCACAATGAACTTTTTGGAGTAATCAGGACTCTGCAGAATGGGAGCAGTGCACATGGCCTGCTTCAGGTCATCAAATGCCTTTTGACAGCTAACTGTTCACTGAACCTTTTTGGGCATTTCCTTAGAGGTTAAGTCATTCAGGGGTGTCACTATTGATCCATACCCCTTGACAAATCTTCTGTAATACCCAGTCAGGCCTAAGAAGGCTCTCACCTGAGTCTGGGTAGTTGGAGCAACCCAGTCCATGATGGTCTGGATCTTGCTCTGCAATGGTTGAACCTGGCCTCCACCCACAAGGTGGCCCAGGTACACAACCTGACTCTGCCCTATCTGGCACTTTGTGGCCTTGATAGTTAGGCCTGCCTTCTGCAGGGCCTCCAAAACATTTCTGAGGTGGACCAGGTGATCCTCCCAGGTGGAGCTAAAGACAGCAATATCATCTAGATATGCTGCACTACAGGCTTCCAGACATGTAAGGACTGTGTTCACCAGCCTCTGAAAAGTGGCAGGTGCATTCTTCAAACCAAAGGGCATCACCACAAATTGGTAAAGCCCACCAGGGGTAGAAAATGCAGTTTTTGGCTTTGCATCATCAGCTAGTCTGATCTGCCAGTAGCCAGCTGTCAGGGCAAATGTGCTTAGATACTTGGCTGAGGCCAAAGTGTCTATTAGCTCATCTGCCCTGGGGATTGGATGGGCATCAGTCCTAGTGACTGCATTGAGGCCCCTGTAGTCCACACAAAACCCCATCTCTCTCTTGCCATCTTTGGTGTGAGGTTTAGGCACCAGGACTACTGGACTAGCCCAAGGGCTATCTGAGGGCTCAATGACACCCAGTTCCAACATTTTCTGGACTTCTGTCCTGGTACAGTCCCTGACCTGGTCAGGTTGCCTGTAAATCTTACTTTTAACAGGCAGACTGTCTCCAGTGTCCACTTCATGAGTGCACCAGGTGGTCTGACTTGGAGTCAGAGAAAACATGTGTCTGAACTGATTGAGCACCTGCCTACAATCAGTTTGCTGCTGGGCAGTGAGGCTGCCTGCCAAAAAAAATGTAAGTAAGTCCGTTTTTATATAGCGCAGCTACTCACCCTTACGGGTCTCAAGGCGCTGGGGGCCAGAGTGGAAATTAAGTGAGCTATTGCCCAGAGTCACATGGTGCTGAGCTGAGCTGCCGCCGGAGCCGGGGATCGAACCGTGAACCCTGTGCTCCGAAGTCAGCTGCCCTGGCCGCTGCACCACACCTCTCCAAGGCTACACCATCTACTGACCCATCATCAGGGTTCTGTGAGAGCAGGTCAGGGAGTGGGTCACTCTCTTCCTCCTGTCCCTCATCAGTTGCCATGAGCAAGCCCATGTCAGCCCTGTCCACATATGGCTTCAGCCTGTTGACATGGAGCACCCTATGGGGGCTCCTGAGAGTTCCCAGGTCTACCAGATAGGTAACCTCTCCCTTCTGTTCAACAATTGTATGGGAGCCACTACACTTGTCTTGGAGGGCTGCTGGGGCCACTGGCTCCAACACCCACACCTTCTGCCCTGGCTGGTAAACAGTCAGCACAGCCTTTTGGTCATGCCAGGCTTTCTGTAATTCCTGGCTAGCCTCAAGGTTTTTGGTTGCCTTTTTCATATACTCAGCCATCCTGGAGCGGAGACCAAGTACATAGTCCACTATGTCCTGTTTAGGGGTTTGAGAGGTAACTCCCAACCTTCCTTCACCAGACACAATGGACCCCTGACAGGATGGCCAAACAAAAGTTCAAAAGGGCTGTAGCCAACCCCTTTTGAGGCACCTCCCTGTATGCAAATAAAAGGCAGGGCAAGAGTATGTCCCATCTTCGCCTAAGCTTTTCTGGGAGCCCTTTAATCATGCCCTTTAAGGTTGTGTTGAACCTTTCAACTAAACCATTGCATTGTGGGTGATAGGGTGTGGTGAATTTATAATTCACTCCACACTCCTTCCACATTGCAGTCAAGTTACTGGACATAAAGTTTCCATCTCTGTCAGATACTACCTCCTTAGGAAAGCCCACTCTTGAGAAAATTCCCAGGAGGGCCCTTGCCACCACAGGTGCTGTAGTGGTCCTAAGGGGAATGGCTTCTGGTACCTGGTGGCATGGTCCACCACCACCAGGATAAATCTGTGCCCAGATGCTGTTTGGGGATCCATGGGACCAACTATGTCAATCCCCACCCTCTCAAAGGGAACCCCCACCACAGGTAGTGGTATCAGGGGGCCTTTGTGGTGCCACCTGCCTTCCCACTGGCTTGGCAGGTTACACAGGAGCGACAAAACTCCTTGGTGTCTTCAGACATGTGGGGCCAGTGAAAGTGAGGGACAATTCTGTCCCAAGTCTTGTTCTGGCCCAGGTGACCTGCTATAGGAATATCATGGGCTAGTGCCAATAGGAAGCCCCTGAACTTCAGAGGTATAACCAACCTCCTGGCTGCTCCAGGCTTGGGGTCTCTACTCTCTGAGTACAGGAGTCCATCATCCCAATATATCTTATGGGTGCCACTAGCATTCCCAGCAGCCTCAGCAGCAGCTTGCTGTCTGAGGGGTTCAAGAGAGGGGCAGTTCAGCTGCTCCTGGCTCAGATCTGCCCTGGAAGGGCCCCCTGTCCCCAAGAACTCAACCTGATCAGGTTCAAGCTCCTCTGGGACAGTTCCTTCTTCAGGCCTGAGATCATCTCCCTCAAGAGACTGATCTGCTTCCTGAGCCAAGGGGGAAGGCACTGCCTTAACCCTACTGCTCCTCCTCTTGGGAGGCACCTGGTCCATTGTTCCAGAATCCAGGGCCTGTTCAGCTTTTGACATTTTGGCCTGTGACCTAGTCACAGCAAAGACATGTGCAGGGATCCCTAGCATTTCTGCATGTGTCCTGAGCTCCACCTCTGCCCAAGCTGAGGTTTCAAGATCATTGCCAAGCAAGCATTCGACTGGTAGGTCTGCACTCACCACAACCTTCTTAAGGCCAGTTATCCCTCCCCAGGAGAAGTTAACAACTGCCAGAGAATGGTCTGTTCTGACATTGCTAGCATTGGTCACTTGGTACATTTCACCAAGTATAATCTGCCCAGGATCCACAAGATCTTTTGTCACCATTGTGACACTTGCTCCTGTGTCCCTGAATGCCAAAGCCTCTCTTCCATTAATTAAAGGCTGCTGTCTGTATTTGCCCAAATTATTGGGACTCACAAAGGGGGACATATTCCTGCCCCCATCACAGACTAGGACAGCCTGAGTTTGCACTCTGACTAGGCCAGAGCCCATCTCAGTACCCAGGGTCAACCCTACTACACCCTTATTCTGAGTACCTCCACCACCAATTGTAGCTGGACTAGGGGGAACAGTTGCCTTAGGGGCAATGGTGGATTGATGAGTTTTTGGACTTGGTGCAGTCACTTGTCCAGTGAGTTTTCTGCTTACAGATTTTGCACCATGGTTTCTTTTGGCCTTTTCCTTTACTAGATTGGGATTCCCCACCAGATGCAGATTTTTGGGGACCTTGTGAAGACTTCTGGTCTTTACCCTTTTCCCCACCCTTGTCAGAGTTTTTGGAATCTTGCTTCTTCTGGTCACCACCTTGGTTCTGTACCTTCTGCCTCACCCTGGGTCTGACCCATTTGTCTGCCTTCTTTCCCAATTCTTGGGGAGAGGTCAGATCAGAGTCCACCAGGTACTGATGCAACTGCTGATTTTGACAGTTATTAAGAATCTGCTCCCTCATGATTAAATTATACAATCCTTTGAAGTCACATACCTTACTGCCCAGTAACCAACCTTCCAGAGCCTTAGTAGCACAATCTACAAAGTCCACCCAGTCCTGTGTCTGTGCCTTTTGGGTATCTCTGAACTTTAACCTGTATTGCTCAGTGGTTAGGCCAAACCCATCTATCAGTGCACTCTTCAGGACATTGTAATCATCAGCATCCTCTTCTCTAACAGTGAGGAGCTTGTCTCTACCTTTGTCTGCAAAGGAGAGCCACAAGATTGCTGCCCACTGCTCCTGGGGGACCCTCTGAACTTTACAGGCCCTTTCCAGTGCAGTAATCCATTTGCGGATGTCATCCCCACTGTGGTAGGGTGGGACAATCTTGCTCAGTTTTCTATGGTCATAAGACCTTTCCCTATCCGTAGGGAAGTTGCTGCCACCATGGGACTCTAGTCCCAACTTTCTTCTTTGTCTATGAAGCTCCAGGGACTCCCTGTCTATAGCCAACTGCTCTTTTCTGATTCTCAACTGAGCTTCCCCATACTTGAGCAGTCTCTCTTTCCTTTCATGAGAGGATTGATTCCCTCCTATGAGAGGAAACAGAGGTCCCTACTGAGGTGTCAGAATGGTTAGATTCTTCAGAAGGAGATTTTGACCTTCTAGGCACACTCACAACTCTTCCTGGTGGGACAAAGGGGAGGCCATTCTGGTCCTCCTCCTCATCTGCAGGAGGAGCTGGATTTTCCAGGGCAAGATCATTGTCATCTTCCTGGCCAGTTTCAGCGGTCAGGTCCTGGGTTTCTTCACCCCTGGTCCCTTCCTCATCTTCTGCCCCACCCTCTCTGCCTACCCCTTCAGACCCTGTGGGTCTTCTGAGATCATCCAACAGAAGCACCTCTATGAGGCGTTGGGTGTTGGCACTTTTGCCTGTCTTCAGCTTCCTAGTACTGCACAATGCTCTCAATTCCAAGAATGGGAGGTTGTCATACTTGGATGGTAGAAGCCCATTGGCTTCTGGCAGGGACCCACTGGTTCCTGGCCTTGAAGACATCACTAGTGAGGTGTGGTGTATGCACTACCTACTCTAGTGTGGCCTACTAAACTCTCTTGAGTTGTAGAAAGGGTGTGCTAAGCCCTTGACACACAACTCTAAGTTCAGTAGAACTTACTGTATTTCTAAGCTTGAATTTATATGTACCTCAGGTACCTTTAGTGGTTTTCAGTTAGTCACACACTTGAGATTATCTGGTAAAACAAGGCAAGCTTGAATCCAACCGCTGCACACCAATGTGAGAAGTTGGCCTGGTATATGCTTCGTTGGTGCCTGCCAAGCAGGGGAGTCACTCCTTGACCCCAAGGGAGATTTCTTCAGTCCTCTAGTCTTGAGTAGAGCGTCGACGTACCAGGATTCAGTTGCAGAGTTTCGTCCAGGGATATCTAAAGTCCTGTTGCCAGGGGTTCCTTACTTATACCTAAGAAAGGGGTTGGACTAACTCAGGGGACCCACCTATGGGAGGGTTTGGAAAGAGGGGTGGCTACACCCATTTCCTTTGTCCAGTTTCGCGCCAGAGCAGGGGCTGGCAGCCCCTGCAACCGGTTTGAACTGGGGTATGCACGAGGACACCAAATGTGTCCCCAGTGCAGGACTTCAAAGCACTCTTGGAGTGCACCCACCCAGCCCCAATCCACTAAGGCCTGTCTGGGAGGTGGTAACACCTCCCTGTGACAGGAAACCTATTGTCCAGGCCTCCCCTGCCGGAGTTTCGGTCAGCAGCAGGAGGCCAGACTCGTGTCTGTGGCTGCAGCATCCATTTTGTGATGCCAGGGCTCTGTTTAGTTGGTACCGGGTATACCGGTGCTGTCATGTCTCTCCCTCTAGAAGGGTGGGATCATACTCCCACACCAGTTACTGGTGTGGAGGTATGATTCCAAGGTGTTTGACACCAAACACGACATGTTTCCCTGCAGCCATCCCAAAGTTAGCATTTACCGCGAGGATATAATGCACTTAAGAGTATATGGTTAGGCTGCACCACAGACAACCCCCGGAGAGGAGATTCCGAAGGCTGCAGAGGGGCTCTGCTCATGCATGGGCACCTTCTCACATAAAACCAAGCACCCTGCCTTCAGGATTGATAAGGCCTGCCATAGGGGTGACTGATAGGATTATATGTGCAGTGATAGGGTGAGATATAGTGAACCTATATCTCTGTAAGGAGTGCATGCACCACCTTACTCAGGCTGCTGTAGCAGTCCTGTGGGGTCATTTTGGAAGGCTGCCCAGGGGTGGCATAATACATGCTTCAGCCCCTGGTAGGCCTCTGGGGTACCTATGCCCTGGGTACATAGTATACCATATACTAGGGACTTATAAGGGCACCCCAGAATCCAATCTGAAGTGTACTTAAGGTACATGGAATCAATTTAGAGAGGAAGCTGCTAATGACCAATGGCTCCCTGCCAGTGAGAGGAAGTTGAGTTGAAAGATGGCTGACACAGATGGCTGTTGTTCTTAGGTGGAGTGTGAGTGGCAGATGGTAGGTGTAGCCCTTTCCTTTTCGGAGATCTGATTACTTAATGAAGTGGTTAGCATTACTTACCTGGAAACTACTTGCTCTAGTTATGGTCCATGTTTTGGGATGTGGTTAGATGTTTTTGTGGCTGCCATGATGACGTAATGGATATACACTTACAGCCTACATGTAGACATTCGTAAATGTCATTGTTTTGGTAATTTTTAATCTTAAGTGAAGTATACAGGTTGTCACCATTAATTACACATCTCCAATACTTTGGCTACTGGTTTATGTACAAAAATCATATTTACAAGACTTTGACCAATAATGTGATGTGTGCTAAGGTGTAATGGATAACTTGAGGCAAATGTTTAGTTGTTACTTACCAGACTCCATTCCTTTCAGGTATTCCAAACAAGCTCTATTGCGGCAGGATGGCATTCACCTTCTCTTCCCAGACAGTAAGTTGTACTGGTGGCTTGGGAGGGCCACCACCAGTCTGTTGTGTGGCCAGGTGGTTTCTGTTGGCCAAGGCCTTGACCTTTCTCTTGACATGGTGCCACCTCTTTCTGATATCCTCCATTGTACACAGTGTGCGGCCTACTGCATTCACCCTTTTGACTATCCTGTCCCACATCTGGTTTTTCTGGGTGTTAGAAATGGGGGTCTCTAGTTGGCAGAGGTAGGTACCTTTGTCCAATTAGGACAGTCAGGGTAAGGGGGATACACTTCTAAAATAACCCCTGCTCACCCCCTTGGTAGCTTGGCACGAGCAGACAGGCTTATCTCAGAGGCAGTGTGTAAAGCATTTGTGAACACATACAGTAATACAGTGAAAACACTACAAATGGACAACACAACAGTTTAGAAAAATAAGTAATCTTTATATAAACCAAAACAAGACCAAACGACAAAAATCCACAATACAGTAATAAAAATATGACTTTCAGATGGTAGAAATAGTTCAGTTCAAAGCAAATTGCAGATGCCACACTTTTCACACAAAGTACCTGGGATGCGTCACGCAAACAAACAAAACGGGCCGCAGGGAAGGTGATGCATCAGTTCCTTACACTCAGGGAAGGTGATGCGTCAGTTCCTTGATCCAGGGGAGGTGATGCGTCTGTTCCTTACTGCTGCGCAGGGGAGGTGATGCGTCGGTTCCTTACCGGAGAGGAGGTGATGCGTCGGTTTCTTACTGGGTGGGGAAATGATGCATTGGTTTCTTACTGCATCCCCCAACGATGCAACAAACTTGGCGCCTCGATGCGATGCGACGATCCGGGACAATGCGTGGATTCTTCCAGCTCCCAGCAGAAAACAGTCTTTAAAGGTCCAAAACAACAGCAGGCACCTCTTTGCAGGTCAGAACTCCGAGCAAGGAAGTTCAGGGGAGCTGGTGGTGAAGTCTTTGTGTCCCTGAGACTTCAGAACAGGAGGCAAGCTCAGTTTCAAGCCCTTGGAGATCTTCCTCAAGCAGGGGACACAGCAAACAGCAAAGTCCTTTTCTCCTTTCCTTGGCAGCAAGTAGCCACTGCAGGCCAGCCCCAAACAGCAAACAGCACAGGGGCAGTGTTCTTCCTCAGCTTCTCCGGCTCTTCTCCTTGGCAAAGGCTCCTCTTGATTTCCAAGAAGTGATCTAAAAGTCTGGGGCCTGGGCCCCTCTTTTTATACACAAAAATCCTTTGTTCCATGAAGGCAGAGAGTGTCTGTACCCAGCCAAAACCAGTTCTGTGGGGCACTTTGCAAGTGCACAACAACCTCCATTGTCAGTATGAGCTCTGGCTCCACACACACCACAGGAGGGCAGAGCCATCATTGTGGAAGGCAGGCACAGTCCTATTCAGGTGCAGGTGCTACTCCTCCCACCACTCCAAATGCAGACCAGGCCTATTCAGCCCAGCCCTGACTCATCAGGTTCTCTGGAGCCGCTGCTCCTCCCCAGCCCCTGACACTCCAAAGCCAGACATGCAATACACAAACCTAGCAGAGGCATACTGGATGGCTAAGCAAGAAAATACCTTCTTTCTAAAAGTGGTATTTTTAAACACAGAATGTAAAAATCACCCTCACTAAAAGATGCATTGTAACATTCTGAGTTCAGGCATATCAAACTTTGTTTTCCGACTTTGTTCCCAGGGGCAGTTATGTTTATAAGATGTTATAAACAAACTCCCCATTCTTTCCTATGGGAGCAGGTAGCCTTGCAATAGTGAAAAACGAAATTGGCAGTATTTCACTATCAGGACATGCCACACACATCAGGGCATGTGCTACCTTTCACATACAATGCACCCTGCCCACAGGGGTACCTTGGGCCTACCATAGGGGTGACTAACAAGTAAGAAAAGGGAAGGTTAGGGAATGGCAAGTGTGTGCACTTGCCAAGTCCACATGGCAGTACCAGACTGCACACAGGCTTTGCAATGGCAGGCCAGAGTTTACATTTACAGGCTGCTTATGTGGGTGGCACAATCAGTGCTGCAGCCCACTGGCAGCATTTGATTTACAGGCCCTGGGCACGCACAATGCACTGTACTAGGGTCTGACTAGTAAATCCAATCCAACAAGCTTTATTCGACGTACAAGTCATAAAAGCACAATACATACAGTATTTGCTACATAAAACACAATATATATTAACAATTTAAAAACCATGATTTGGTGCTTCAGATCTTAGGTCGGATTGGTAAGAAGGATAAAAACGAATAAAAACAGCTATAAGGATACTAAAACATATAAAATCAGTTACAGTTTATTGTGTTAATTGGAACTAAGATACAAAGTTAAATCACAGACTAGTAAATAAAATATGCTAATCATGGAATCATCAATCCATAACAACAATTTACAAAGGGAGCACTTGCACTTTGGCACTGAACAGCAGTGGCAAAGTGCCCAAAGCATCTAGACCAGCAAAACGAAGTCCAACACACAGCAAAAACACAGGAGGCAAAAGGCAAAAATACAAGGGAAACCCACGCCAATGGTGCCAGGTCTAACACTCGGTAATGGATGTTTGTTGGGCTTGGGTCCCGAATACCTGTGGCTCAACTCTCAGGATTTCATCCACAAGCCCTCCCAACTCCTCATCTGAAAAAACATGGCTGCTTCTTTTTGGCCATTGTGTGTGAGTGAATTTGTGAGTGTGAGTGTGAAATTGAAGGGTTGTACAAGAAATGAAAAAAAGAAATTGTAATATGTGCAGTGAATGGTGCTATTACAGTGCGTGAGTGTGTGAAGGGCTGGCCGCAGTGTGACAAGAGGCAGCAATGATCTCAGTCCGACTCTGCAGGATTGGAATAGCAAAGGATTATGGTCTGGTAAGGGGTTTTGTTATAGGGGGATTGGTAGGTGTGTCTACTCTTTCAATTGACATCAGCTGTGTAGTTTTGTGAACGCATACTATGGTTCGTGTTGAGATAGTTAGCGTGCGTTTCTCACATTCACACTTGCCATGTGGCCTACAAGCTACCATGGAACCGCCAATGTGTCGGATGCATCATAATTGGCTCGGCGGTACAACCGATGCATTTACGGAATTGGAATTCGTATAGAACAGCCTTCCAAACCGATGCGATGGTGTTGGAGTTGTTTCCGACTGATGTGGTTGTGTAAGTGTCGTCTCCGACCAACGTTGTCGGAGAATTTACTAGTACACATCATAATGCTGCAGTCGGAGACATCGCGGATTAGTCCGTCGGAATCTCACCGCGGCCACGTCGGTCAGACGGTCATACAGACTGACACCGTAATCAAGCCCAATATGTATCAACAGCAAAGCGCATTAAAAAATAGAACATTTCCCACCCACATTTAAAAACGTTTAAATAACTTACAATTTTGTTGCACTAGACCGTCCTCAAACAGGTACAAAACCCAAGCGCAAACAATCCAAATCCGATTACATAAAAAGATAAATTCCCCCAAAAAATAAAACAAAATTCTGTAGAAATAGAGATCCAATGATGCAGTCCTCTCTGTAGTCGAACCATCAAAGAACCAAAAAATTGATTTAAAAAAGAAATGCTCCAGGAAACCCGGATAATAAAAGGAAATGTATTTCAAAATAATAGTTTCAATGAAACTATGAAATATTTCCTTAAAAAAAAAAAAAATGCACCATAATTCTGGAACGTAAACCTGCAAAAAATAAACACAACACCCTCCCGCAAAAACATACACATTCCCAAATTGTAATTTAAGACAATAAAACATAAATTACAATACATAACACAAATAATAACACATTACTAATAAACTGCTACACTATCAACCTGTAACAAAATGTTAAACTAACACTAAATACTACACTACCAAAACTGCGTGACACTACACAATAAAATCAAAAATAACAAATACTCTAAATACATCTCTACTAACTCTCCCCTCCCCTTAAATTACCTAAAAAACAATTTAAAACAAACTGACCTTTACCGAAGAGACGCAGCTCCCAACCGTGAGCTTCCATATGCAAAACTAACCAGACAATGATAGATAGCAAAACAAAGAAGCCCAAAAAATATGGCTGCTTAATTGATCTAGAAAAAAGACTATCACCCCATAGATGTGAATAGGCAAAATTTGCAAAATATGCTTGTTTTTTTTAATAGAATTTTTTTTAAATTGTTTAAAATGTTTTATATGCACTAAAAAATGTAAAATATATATTAACTCTTATGATATCATATATAATAATATTTGTTATATATTATGGGGCCAATCACGATTATGATCGCGGTCCAACCACCATCTGCTGCTGCTGTCCGACCGACGCATTACAATGCGTACAGTCGGAGGCAGCATGCAGAGGGACTGTACAACACTTTCTGATGGGCTCAAGAAGCCTGCCGGTGCGTCAGGCCCTCCACATGGTGCCTGCCACATGGTGCAAGGATGTTTGAAAACATCAATTTTTCAATGGAAGCTTTTACTGTGGTCCTTTTCCGCCCACCACACAAGCTTCCTTTGAAAAATGGATGTTTCCGACCGCCCAATGGGCGGTTGGTTGCATCCAAATACTGCGGTCGGAGCTGCCGACCTAAGGTCGGGTGGTTCCCAATCTGCAACTGTGTCATAATAAGCCCCTAAGTATTATATTGTAAAATACAATTTAAACATGTTCACAATACCTAAAAAATGTGTAATGTTTATACATGATGTAAAACAATATACCAATGTATAATTACTTCAAAATATTGCTTACAAAAATATTTTTTATTTTTCAAAATACTTTAAAAATGTTTCAAAAATTTAATATTATTAAATATATAATATTATTTAATATACACAAAAATTACTGTATAATATTATTTTACATTGTAAAATACATATTAAATAATATTATTATTTTTATAAAATTATTTCAAATGAATTAAAAATATAAAAATATATGTTTATTAAAAAATGTAAAAGAAATAATATTTCAATGTACAAAAAAGTAAGGGCCTAATTACAACTTTGGCGCAGTTGCACCAGCTCTCCGCTGACACAGCTGCACCAAAGCTGCGCAAAGACTGCCAGCCTTATTATGAGTTGAACTCGTGTAAGACAGATGGTCCTTTGCCTTTACCATGGTGGTCCTGGAAAACAGGCACCACAATGGGAACGCCAAAAAAGTTCCAGCACGGCATGGACAGTGACGTCAATGCCATGGTGGAATTTTGGGGAAATACAGACAGGGGGCCACAAGTTTTGCCCCCCTGAATTTATCCCCATGGAGGGGGGATGGGGGCCCTGTTGGGCCCCCTTTATTTCTCCACTGCTAGTCTTTTCATGGCGGGGTTCACACCATGAAATGGCTGGCGGTGGCGGAAGTCGTAATATGCTGAGCATCTTACATTGTGGCACAGCTCCGCCACCACCGGGGAATGACTGCTCACTGGCGCAGACGGTGGTCCTCCGTCGCAACGACTTTTAAAGTCATAATGCGGCAGACGGTGGACCGCCACTGCGAGTGCGACGGTGGGAAGCCCGCCGCACTCATTATCAGGCTCTAAATACTTTCCCAAGAATGTAAAAATAAAAAATATGTTTTCAAATATATTATTTTGTAACAAATGTAAAAAATATGTACAATTTGCATAAATGCAAACATATACAAATGTGTGTCATATTATTTATTTTTTCTATTTCTAATAAATTGTAAAAATGGCAAAATATTATTTTTGTAAAAAAAAAAATTTGTTTTCAGAAATGTTTATTCAATGTAAGTTTATCATACAATAAACATAATACAAAAAATAACACTGAACCATAAAGAAAGAAATAGAATGCAAGTACAACAAAAATATAAAACATCAGTTTACATCCAAATATGAGACTATAAAAATAAGTATCAGATCAAAGAAAGAAAAAACAAAAAGTGGGCTACAATGAAAGTATAAGAAAGAGTGAAAACTATAATACATGTTTTAAATTGAAGTACAAGCAGTAATATATAAATCTAAGCTAGGCCACATGTTAGGTCTGAAAGTAGAAGATTCATTACGAGTATGTAGAAATGAGGATTGCCCACACCTTAAAAAAATAATCCATTCCCACCAAACATTTACTGAAAGTAACTTGGCATCTTTCCCATTCGAAGTAATTGATTTAAAAGCAGTAGAAATAAGGAAATCCAAAAGTTTACAATCCATAGGAGATAGCACAGTTTTAAGGGGAAATGATTTAAGGATTAAAATAGAAAAGGATAAAGATGTCCGGATTTTAAGGATCTGAGTTATAATATTCCATACATCAGACAAAAACTGAAAAATAGCAGGGTATTTGTATAATAAATGTTGTAGATCGCCAGTCAAGGAGTTACAATGCCACCAGCTCGGTGTATCTAAAAGTTTAGCTTTAAATAATTTATCTGGAGACCAGAAGCATTGGTATAGCAAATAAATATTAGTTACTAGCAGTATTGGATCTCCAAATATCCTTTCATGATACATTTGAGAGCGGTATATTTATGAATGGCGACCATTTTTGGGTAAGAAGTGTAAAAGAGGAAATAGGAGTTGAAAGTTTTTAATACCCTTTAGAGGCTATGTGTACTGTGTGACTAAACATGGTAATACAAAACTCCATATTAGAAAGTTGAGTCATAGGTAACAATTTAGGGTATGCAGTAAGAATGGTGTTACAGAGTATAGCATATTTAGGAAATTCAGATAAAGGAAAATTATATTTGGCTTTAAGATCATCAAATGAATAAAACATATTTCCTTGACATATATCAGCAAAATAAAAAATACCAGCAGTAATCCGTAAATTCCAAAAGGAAATAAGTTTATGATACTAGAGTTTGGGATTAAACCAAAGAGAAACTTTCTTAGTAGACGTAATAGTTATAGAAAATCTTTCATCAAAGTATAAGAGGGCAATCTTAGAGGCCGCAATAATAGGCGATCATTTGCCAAATTAACTATTGGCCATGGTAAGGAATGCAGGTAGTGGATATGGTGCTAGTACATTTTCCTCCAAAGTAAGCCATTTGGGTGAGTTAGAAGGAGAAATATTATGGAACCATAACGAACATTGCGCCACAAGAAAGGATATATGGTATCTCTTAAAATAAGAAAGACCAACTCCTCCCTCACATTTGGGCATTTGCAACGTTTTAAGACTACTGGGTGCAGGCTTATTGTTCCAAATAAGCTTAGTAAACAATTTGTAAAGGTTTACAAAAAAAGTAGAAGGAAAAGAAAGGGGTAACATGAATAACAAATAAAGAATCTGTGGGGTGATAGTCATTTTAAGTGCCTCAAGATGTCCCCACCAATTTAAATGAAGAGTGGACCATTTATCAAGTTTCTCTTTGGTACTGGTTAGTATTGTAGAACAATTGATTTCAACTGTACTTTTAATCAAATCAGCAAATTGTATGCCCAAATAATAATCAGTATTTTGCCAAAATTGTGGAATTACAGAGAATATTTAAGGGGAAAAAACTCTGTTTTATTAATATTCAAGGAGTAACAAGAAACTGCTCATAGTTACAAATAATATAGAGAATAATATTTAAGGAAGCAAGAGGATCATTAACATAAAACAAAATATCATCAGCATATGCAGAAACTTTTATAGTAGTATTCTTCAAAACAACACCTGTATATTGGTCACTAATCTGAAAAGAGCACTAGAGGGATTCTATGGCAATAAGAAATAACAAAGGGGATAGTGGGCGTCCTTGATGTGTACCTCTATATAGACGGAATGGAGAAGAACAAGCACCATTAACATAAATAGAAGCTGAAGGTGCCGAGTATAATGCTTTAACGAAGTTGAGGAATGTGGGACCAAAATGAAAAACTTCCAACGTGTTGAATACAAATTGCCAGTTTACTTCATCAAATGCTTTCTCAGCATCCAAGGCCAATACCACAACTGGACAATTAACGTCATTAGCGAGAAATAGGACGTGACACAAGTAGGCGAGTGTTATGAGCTGACAATCTATCCTTCATAAAGCCAGTCTGGTCAGGTTGAATAATTGAGGAAAGGAGGGATGATAATTGATTTGCTAAAATGTTGGCATATATTTTGCAATCCTGATTAATTAGAGATATGGGACAATAATTTGAAACTAAAGTAGGATCATTCTTTGGTTTAGGGAGAACAATGATAGTGGCTTCGTTAAAAGAGCCACCCATCATAAAAGTGTGCTGAAATTCAATAAATAGGGAAAGTAGAATAGGAGATAGTTGGTCTTGAAAACATTTGTAAAATTCAGCTGGAATACCATCTGGACCAGGTGCTTTATTGGGGTTTAATGTTTTGATAGCTGTGATTATTTCTTGAATATCAATAGGGTTTTCTAAAGCTAGTGTATCAGTATCAGAAATGTGAGGTAATAGACAAGTATTAAGGAAGTCAACGATTACTTCATTTTGAAGAGCGAGACATTCATGATATAAAGAGATGTAAAAGGATAAAAACTCTCTCAATATCTCCTCAACACATGTAAGCAGAGTACCATTACTTGTTTTGATAGCAGGAATTTGAAATTTATCACTCTTAATGCGTAAATAGTTAGCTAAAAGTCAGCCAGATTTGTTTGAGTTAAATGAAAGTTTGATTTTTCTTTTGAAATATGTAATCCTGCTCTTTTACTAAGTATACAATTATATTAATATCTATACTTCTGAAGTTGGCATTTATATTGCGCGTCTCGAGATGAAATAAAAAGTCTTTCCAAAGTTGCTATGTGTTTGTCTAATTTGGAAAGGTGAGCATAGAGTTTTATTGTCATGAGCCATAATAGAAATTGTGACTCCTTGAATATATGTTTTAAAGGCATCCCAGTGGATAATTTTGGAGGTATCACGTGTATCATTATTCAAGAAATACTCACTAATGGAAGAGGCAAGTTTTTAGATTGAATTGGATTAAGAACTACATCAGTGTTCATTCTCCATCTCTTACTGGAAGAATGAGAATCAGAGAGAGATAAGGAAAAGGACATTAGAGCATGATCATAAAATTGTAACAGGGTGTATAACAGAGTCATTAATCATGTGGAAGAGAATATGTGAGGTCAGTAGGTAATCAATCCTAGAGAAAGTAGAATGGGCATTAGAATAAAAAGTCAAATCTCTGTCTGTTCGGTGTGCTAATCTCCAGAAATCAACCAACTTAGTAGTAGAGAAAAATGATTTCAAAAGAAAAAAGGATTTGTTAGGCCGAAACTTAAATGTAGAAGAATGGTCCACCAAAGGATCTCGAAAGACATTAAAATCAACAACCAGAATAAGGGACATGTTACCTAATTTTAGTAGTTCAGTAGAAACATATGACCAGAAAGACGGATTGTTTAATGTAGTGGCATAGATATTGACAAAGTTTAAGATATGTTTGTCAATTTTAGCTTGAGCATAACATATCTACCATCTGAGTCATGATGGTGAGACAATAGTTGTAGTTGTGCCTTGCAAGAGAAAAGTATAGCTACACCATTTTTACATTTTGCAGCAGGAGATGAAACTATATTTCCTACCCATCCCTTAGACGTAGTATACAACATTTTATCATCTACATGTGTTTCTGGCAACAAAAACAATATGCGTTAAACTTTTTAAAATATTCTAAAATGTTACACCTTTTAACGGGATGCCTCAAACCTTTAAAACTTAAAGAAACAACAACTAACTTATGTGGTTTAGCCATAACAAGTTGTGAAAGACGGAATTTAGATAGAAAGAGAAAGGAAAAGGAAAGTAGCCCATATTAAAAAAGACAAAACAAGACATACAACATATAAAGAGGTCGACCTCCAAGTCCTCATATCACATAGAACCGTAGAGACGGAGGTACAAAGCAAGAGTAGCCACCCTGGATGCACCTGCTATAAAAACAGAATAACATTAATTAATAAGGGGAATAGACATTAGCCTGTAGATCCGGAAGGTTGAGAGTCCATGAGAATAGGGTCATGCTGGTCCAAAAATCGTATCAGACTCTAAGGTGAGGAGAAAGACTTGGAAATATCATTCTTCCAAATGCGCAGAACAGAAGAGCCGAAGAGGCTATACTTGTATCCAGCTTCTCATAGATGCGGCCGCAAATCCCAAAATTGGCGTCTCTTTGGCAAAGTCCTGATGCATAAAAACTTTATTTCCTTTTATCAAAAGAGTTGGGATCTCTGATGCAGCTTTCCTAATGAGAAAGAGTTGACGATGTCTCAAAACTTTAAATATGATTTGTCATGGTTTAAGCTGATGAGGTTTTCGAATAGAGGGGATTCTATGAGCTTTATCAATTTCAAACCGCTCTGGAAAATTGACGTTTAAAAGCTTTGGCAGTAGATTTTCTAAGAAAAGACAACAGCTCTGTCCATCAACTCCCTCTGGAACATTAAATAGGCATAAATTGTACTACCTATTTCTGTTTTCCAAAGCTAGTAAGGATCTTTGGAGAGAAGCAACCTGAGGAATAAGTGGAGTCATATTTGTTATAGCGTTGATATTGTCACGGATCTTAATCTCATTGTCTGCTACTTTCATAGATAGGGAAGCAATGTCCCTCTGAATATTTTTAATATCTGAATATATGGTGTTGGTATTCATATGATAATGAGGTGTCTTGCGAATCTATAGCTTTAGACTTCATAGGTGGCGGTGAAACAACTTGTTTCCGCTTATTTGAATAATTTGACACCGATTTGGAATCCATGTTGTAATTCAAAGAAAAGTTAAGTAATAATAAATGAAAAACTAAAGAAATGAGCAGACAATATTCAGAACCTTGAAGTAAGTTATAGTTATTTTTGATGATATATCAATTATAGTTGCAGAAGAACAGAGCAAAAGAGCTTTAATAAAGTTTTAGTGTCAGAATATTGCAAAAGACTGAAAAAAGAAGGAAAATCCCCTTTAAGTTTTAGAATGTGAAAGTTCCAAAAAATCCTTTTAAGAGGGCAGTATGCAGCTGAGGAAGGGAGGAACTGAGGAAGGAAACGCCCGCCTCCTCAGCAGTTCTCACAGAGTCCTGCAGATGGAAAGGAGCTTCACCTGAGGTGAAAAGAAAGAAGCCTACTGTGCTTCACTCATCGTCTAAAAATATCCCAAATCCGTCCGCAGCTTCCACAAGAGACAAGGAGAGCCTGTCTCAAAAGGCAGCCGACATAAACTCCCCTGTCGGCGTTAAACTTCATCGATAAGCAGGTGAGTGAGGAGATCTAAGTCGTGGTGGCCATCTTGCGTCGTGCACGCTGCCGTCTCCATTTTTGTAATATTTCTAACATAAGATGTTTAAAACAAATTTCTAATATTTAAAAATTTATACAATATGTTATATTCAATAAAAATAATTTGGGGCACATTATGATGTCAGTGGGACCGACACAGATGGCACGTCCGTGTTTGTCCTACCGACATCTGAAGCAGCGGTCAGACCGCTGCATTAGGGTGAGGGACCGACCGCTGCGGTTCCAGAGGGCTCAAAGAGCCCAGCGGTCAGAATGTAATCCGTACAATGTGGGCGTTATCTACTCAGGCTCAGCCGTAGGGATTAGATGACCCTTTCCAACCGCCTTTCAATGGTGGTCTGACCGCCATTGAAAGGCTGTCAGACATGGAATTGGGGGTCCATAGCAGGGCCCCCGTCTCTCCACGGCCTCCGCTATGAGGCCAGGGGGGCACCTCAGGTTCCCCCACAAACATCCATATCCCATTGGGCGTGCACTGTGAGGTTCCTGCCACAGGGCGCAGGGATGTTTAAAAACATAAATTTTGGCATTGAGGCTTGTGCCATGGCCGTTTACCGGGCCGCAGCACAAGCCTCAATTCAAAGAGGCATGTTTCCGACCACCTCCAGGGTGGGTGGATCCTTATTTGGCAGTCAGGACTGATGACTACCTGTCAGCCTGTCCCTTTACTTTGATGATGTCTGACCTGTCAGCCTCTCCCTTTACTTTAATGATGTCCGAACGGAATCGCAATCAGTGCCTTAGTGTTGTTTAAAAATATACACTAAGAAAAATTGTATTTCCTTCTCTTTTGTAATATCCTATAATAAAACATAAGCAATAAAAAATTCTATACACTACACTTTAAAAATTAACTATTCCCACTACATTAAAACTACATTTAGGGAAATTACTAGACACTAAACCTACAAATTAATTATTTCTACTCCAATATAACTAAAGGCCTGATTACGAGTGCCGCAGTCTTACGACCGCCGCACTCATGGTGGCGCAGCAGCGGCGGTCCATCTGCCGGATTACAACTTCCAGAGGTGTGGCGCCGCGGCCAGGGCGACTGACGCTGGATGCTGGGGATCACGGTTCGATCCCTGGCTCCGGCGGCAGGGTCTGCCTAGCACCATGCGACTCTGGGCAATAGCTCGCTTAATCTTCCCAACGGCCCCCAGCGCCGAGATACCCCTTTTGGGGTGATTCGTGCGCTATACAAGTACTGGATTTACATTTACATTTACTGTTGGTAGACCGCCGCCTGCACCAGGGAACCACCGTTCCATGGTGGTGGCGTGACGGAGGCCCAATGTAACATGCTGAGCGGGACTGGCGCAGTCCAGCTGAGCATAATATGAGTTCCTACACCGCCAGCAATTTCATAGCAGGCTCCCCGCCATGAAAAGGCTGGTGGAGGAACAAAGGGGGCACTATATGACCCCATATCCCCCCCACCATGGGGATGCATTCAGGGGGGCACAACATGTGCCTCCCTGTCTGCTATCAACCCCAGTTACAGCACGGAATGGACGTCACTGTCAGGGAAAGTGCTGGACACTAAACCCTGAACATTTTCTATTCCTACTCCAAAATCACTAAATTCAAAGTAAGTGCTGGGCACTAAGCCCCAAAACATTACTAGTCCTACTCCAATATCACTAAATTCAGGGAAAGTGCTGGACACCAATCCTTAAAAATGACTATTCCTACTCCAATATCACCAAATTCAGGGAAAGTGCTGGACACTAAACCCTACAAATTAATTATTCCTACTCTAATAAAACTAAATTCAGAGAAAGTGTTGGACACTATACCCTACAAATAAATTATTCCTCCTCAAAAATTACTACATTCTGGGAAAGCATTGAACACCAAACCCTAAAAATGTACTATTCCTACTACAATAAAGAAAATTAAGAGAAAATACAAAAAACTATTATGTTAGAAATGGGATTTCTGGTTGGCTAAGGCTTGCGCCAAAGCCAAGCAGAAACCACCACTCTAGTCAGGGCAAGAGAGTTACACACCCAAGCTAACCCCTGCTCACCCCCTTGGTAGCTTGGCACGAGCAGTCAGGCTTATCCCGGAGGCAATGTGTAAAGCGTTTGCGCAACACACACCCAGCAACAACATACTATGCACACCACAAAAAGGAACTCCACACAAGGGTATATCAAAAATAGCCTTTGTATTCTCATAATACATTAGAATAGTATTCACATAATACACATGGTGCCAACTGGCACTGGGCAATATCTACAAGGGATTATTTACACATGACAGGGCCATGTGGGCCACTGTCAGAACCATCACTTAGTGAACATATCATAAATGTAGGACATATCATAAAGGTACAACCAGTACTCACTGGTAACCACTATACTCAGCATCAGCCTGTAACATAAACCACATTATGCACAGTATCACATTAGGCTCAAAATACATTATACGCCAACCTCACCAGCATAAATACATTATGCAATCATCTCATAATCCTAGAAATACATTTAGAGGTATGAAACAGGGTGCGTAAACCATAGTAAATGCATCACACTTCCTAGCACCACATTTTAGGACAGAAATCACATTATCACATACCTCACAGTAGAAACCATAGCAGAGGCATAAATCACATTAGGGCCTGGCGCCCTACAAACCTAACAGTCCCCTGGCCACTGGCCATCTCAAAAGGGGCTCAAATGCCCTATGTCCCAAGAGTCAGGTGCGCTGCCAATGCAGCAGAAGTCAAGGGTGCGCAATTGCGCAAACCTAAACGTAGCAGCTGCCCACTACTTGCTGGGCAGCTGGGAAAGTACTGGGGCAGAGGAGTATATCTCACTCCTACCTCATAAGACATGCCCCCAAAGAAAGAATGGCCTAAACGTTGCAGCTGCCCACTACTTGCTGGGCAGCTGTGAGTCAAGCCAAGGCCTGGCACCCCTGGTGCCCTTTGAATCAATGTAAAACGTTGCAGCTGCCCGCGCTGGTGCGGCGCAGCTGAGAAACATGGGAAGGGGCCCTGGCACGACCGTGCCCTCGGGGCCCCACTGGGGCTTTTAAATTAACTTTGCCCCCATAACGTTGCAGCTGCCCTCTAGCAAAATGGGGCAGCTGTAGAAAATGGCCAACACGGGGAAGCACGGGCACCACTGGCCCTCGGGACACCCACTGGGGCCCTTAAACAAAGATGGCCCCCGTTGGAGCACACAGGCTCTTACAACAAAAACCATGCCCACGATGGAGCGGCCCTCTGTCATGTGGGGCCGCTCAGGAGGTAGGCACCGGTACTTGTGCCTCGATCTCGCCTCCCCCCCCAGGCCATCTTAACTCACCGGCTCTCTTCGTCGCCGGTGCTCCTGCCGCGGGTCTCCTCTCAGCGCTGTGGGACCAGCAGCACTTCTCCCGGTCTCCTTGCAGCATGCGGGGCTCTCTCCAGGCATGGGAGCCCCGCCGACGATCCCGCCTCTCCTCACTTTGCCCGGGCCCCCTCCTGGGACCCGGGACTTCTCTGGACCTGGACGGCACTACGCGGGGCTCTCTCTTCACTCTGAGAGCCCCGTCGATCAGCATCCACGCAGGCGGGGTGGGCTCCCGTCTGCCTACAGCGTCTCCCTCTTCACACGGGCCCCCTCCTGGGACCCAGGACTTGCACATGAAGCCTGCGCGGCTCCGGGCTTCTCCTCTGGCGTGTGTGGGGCTTCCCTCAGCTCTCGGGAGCCCCGTGCACTTCCGGGTCGCCTCCTCCTTCGGCCGCGCTACCATTGGCGGCGGCGGAAGCCTCCTCCTCTCGGCCCCGCCCAGCGTCAGGCACCTCGCCTGGCTTCCTGGTCGCGGTGGCTAGCTCGGGCTGCGGCAGTGAAACGCGGGGTGGGCACCCGCTGTTTAAAAGAAGCCAAAAAGCGGGGTGGGCACCCGCTAGTAAATTAGGCATAAAGCGGGGTGGGCACCCGTTCTTAAGAGATCGGCAAATGCGGGGTGGGCACCCGCTGGAAGCCAGAAATGCGGGGGAATCCCTGCGTCGGGATTCCCTCGAAGATGATCGCAGCCTAGCGCTGCAAGTAGAAAATAGAAGCGCTCCTTCTCAGGATAAATAAAGCGCTCTGCAGAGAATAGAAATAAAGCGCTCACCAGGCGCTAGGATTAAAGTCCTTGAAGTCCTTAGGGAAAAAGGGGCAATGCAGGGCCCAGGAGGCCAGCACACAGGGCCCTCCAGCAGGGAGGCAGCCCCCATGGCGGTTCCTCCTGGGCCCCAGCAGCAGCAAGCCCCCGCAGGTTTTGGATCAGGTACAGAACAACAACATGGGGTCACAGCCCCTTCTTTTATACACCCTTTTCCTTTTGTGTCACAGGACAGGGCTTGGGGATACCAGTCAGAACTGGTATAGGGGGGATTTGGCGCACTTTGTTTTTCTCAGCTCCTCTCAGAGTGTAGGCTAGGGACATCAGACGCACCACAGGAGGTGGAGCCAGCATTGTGGAGGGAAGGCACAGCCCTATTCAGGTCCCAGGTGCAACTCCTCCCACCCATCTACATGGAGATCTCTCCATTCAGCCCTGCGCTGACTCACCCTGCCCCTCCTGGAGCCACACACACCTCCCAGCCCCTGTCACTCACAAGCCAGACATGCAATTCACATCAGACAGGCAGACACAGAGCACACAGAAATGCTAACTTCTAGAAGTGGCATTTCTCTACCAGTCACCATAAATCTGCGCACACCATTGCGCAGCATTTATTCTCATGAATTCAGACATACTAGACTTGACCATGCTGCACCTCTCATAACAGGAATTACCACTGACACACTCATCCTCAATGCATTCCTATGGGAGGGCAGGCCAATCTCACCACACACGCACACAGCGCGCACGTACTTTACACTGGACCACAGTGCTAAAGTGCCCAGAGACTTAAAACTACTAACATACAAGGCAAAATGTTTAGGGGTGAACTTGCCAAAAAGGGCCAAGTCCAACATAACCCCCTTCCAGCCAAAACGCAGGGTAGACCAATCACCACCGTGATGGGCTTCCCTGCTTGGGGCGATAGAACACGGACGCGGGCCCGCACTGCAGGGACACCCTCCGGTCCTACGCCATTTGGAACCCATGGAATCCATCTAAGAGACAAAAAAAAAAACTCAGGACCAACTAGGCTACCCCACCGGTATTCCTTAGTTGTCCACGGCCAGGACCAGGCCCTAGGCCACCCAGATGCCACTGGTCCTTGCCAATCCACAGAGTGGGGGGCAGTAACCCCTGGCATCCAATAGCCATTCTCCACTCTCCCACCAGTTCAGGACCTCTCTCCATCAACTGGTCTACCACCTGGGATCCAAATTCACCGGATGCACCGGGGTAAGAGGCGAGGACTCCCTCCCTCTGCACCCCCTTCCAGAGTTCTGCACCCTCCTACTGTAGAGCAGGGTCCCTTCACTTAAGATGGGCCCCACCTGCTCTCAGGGTAGTACTCCTAGAAGGCAAACCAGCCAGGACACTGACTACAGTCGCCCTGCTGTCCAGGACAGGCAAACACCTGAACCTGGCTCCCCAACCCAGGGACGATACCCTTTGGTCAGATGCCCGGCGAACCAGGACTTCCTGAGGGTGACACATACCTAGCGTGTCGTGTGACAGTCTGCCTGGCGCAGAGCTCACGACCTCCTGTCCCTCTGACAGTGCGTGAAGATGCGCCAGGACAGAAGTGGCGCACACCATGGTCAATCATCGGCGACTCAGCCCTTCTGGCTGGCCCCTGACCCACTGGTCCCCACTGGGGACTCTTTCCCCCTCTCACCCCTCAAAACTGGACCCCACCTGCGTTCAGGGGGCTACTACCTCACAATTGCCCGGAGAACCAGGACTTCCTGAGAGCACATAAACCCTCCCGAGGGTGACACCTCACTAATGTGTCATGTGACAGTCTGCCTGGCGCAGAGCTCACGACCTCCTGTCCCTCTGACAGTGCGTGAAGATGCCCCAGGGCAGAAGTGGCGCTAACCATGGTCAATCATTGGCGACTCAGCCCTTCTGGCTGGCCCCTGACCCACTGGTTCCCACTGGGGACTCTTTCCCCTCTCACCCCTCCATCTGGACCTCTGCACCCTCCCAACTGGAGCGGCACTGCCAGACACCAGAACTACTGGGGCTCTGCTTACAGACACTCCCAGCTCACCTAAAACGGAAAGGACCACCTCGAAGAACGGTCCAACAGGACAGACTAGGCTCCCTACCTGGTGTTCCCTCATGGAACCAACCAGTCCTGGAGACCGAGGTTGGGGTTCGGAATACGACCCAGTCTCACGCCCTCTTCAGCGAGTTTGGGCATGAGGCCACACAACCTCCTCACAATAAGGGTACCTAGCTGGGCTACTCTGAACCATCTTCAACCGCGAGGGTTGTCGAGATACCTGCACCATTCTTCTAGGGTCACTCCCCAACACGGAAAACAACCAATCACTCAAACATCCAGTGCATCACAACATTCATCCACACTCCCCCCGCAAGACTGGTGAGACAGCATCTTACTGCCCCTGAATCTCAACCCGCCCCCTCCTTAACCGGGAACCAGGTACCATCCTCGGGGAACTGGGAATGGGACATCCTGCACTGGACTACATATCGCTGCCACCACTGGATCCCACCCATCTGGGGATTCCAGAAAACTTACACCGCACTTAGAGGATGATCTACCCTCCCGAGCTAGGGACTCCATGCCAATTAAGTCCCCACTGTAGGCCAACCCCACCAACCGCAGCATAGGGGCAGTCACTCCTCCAGGTTCTCTGGTTTCTGTCCTTGGCAGGACACTCAACTCACAGTGCAACAAGAACACACATTTCAAAAATGAAATGACACTTAAACAAACTTAGAACAATAATCCCTTTCCATGTGACTATCTAAAATGCAGAACTTTGTAGTGCAGCCAGCTGTCGCTGTGGTACTGCGCAAACGCAAGTCCTAATCCCACCGCTGATCACCAATGTTAGAAATGGGATTTCTGGTTGGCTAAGGCTTGCGCCAAAGCCAAGCAGAAACCACCACTCTAGTCAGGGCAAGAGAGTTACACACCCAAGATAACCCCTGCTCACCCCCTTGGTAGCTTGGCACGAGCAGTCAGGCTTATCCCGGAGGCAATGTGTAAAGCGTTGCGCAACACACACCCAGCAACAACATACTATGCACACCACAAAAAGGAACTCCACACAAGGGTATATCAAAAAAAGCCTTTGTATTCTCATAATACATAAGAATTGTATTCACATAATACACATGGTGCCAACTGGCACTGGGCAATATCTACAAGGGATTATTTACACATGACAGGGCCACGTGGGCCACTGTCAGAACCATCACTTAGTGAACATATCATAAATGTAGGACATATCATAAAGGTACAACCAGTACTCACTGGTAACCACTATACTCAGCATCAGCCTGTAACATAAACCACATTATGCACAGTATCACATTAGGCACAAAATACATTATACGCCAACCTCACCAGCATAAATACATTATGCAATCATCTCATAATCCTAGAAATACATTTAGAGGTATGAAACAGGGTGCGTAAACCATAGTAAATGCATCACACTTCCTAGCACCACATTTTAGGACAGAAATCACATTAGCACATACCTCACAGTAGAAACCATAGCAGAGGCATAAATCACATTAGGGCCTGGCGCCCTACAAACCTAACAGTCCCCCTGGCCACTGGCCATCTCAAAAGGGGCTCAAATGCCCTATGTCCCAAGAGTCAGGTGCGCTGCCAATGCAGCAGAAGTCAAGGGTGCGCAATTGCACAAACCTAAACGTAGCAGCTGCCCACTACTTGCTGGGCAACTGGGAAAGCACTGGGGCAGAGGAGTATATCTCACTCCTACCTCATAAGACATGCCCCCAAAGAAAGAATGGCCTAAACGTTGCAGCTGCCCACTACTTGCTGGGCAGCTGTGAGTCAAGCCAAGGCCTGGCACCCCTTGTGCCCTTTGAATCAATGTAAAACATTGCAGCTGCCCGTGCTGGTGTGGCGCAGCTGAGAAACATGGGAAGGGGCCCTGGCACGACCGTGCCCTCGGGGCCCCACTGGGGCTTTTAAATTAACTTTGCCCCCATAATGTTGCAGCTGCCCTCTAGCAAAATGGGGCAGCTGTAGAAAATGGCCAACACGGGGATGCACGGGCACCACTGGCCCTCGGGACCCCCACTGTGGCCCTTAAACAAAGATGGCCCCCATTGGAGCACACGGGCTCTTAAAACAAAAACCATGCCCACGATGGAGCGGCCCTCTGTCATGTGGGGCCGCTCAGGAGGTAGGCACTGGTACTTGTGCCTCGATCTCACCTCCCCCCCCAGGCCATCTTAACTCACCGGCTCTCTTCGTCGCCGGTGCTCCTGCCGCGGGTCTCCTCTCAGCGCTGCGGGACCGGCAGCACTTCTCCCGGTCTCCTTGCAGCATGCAGGGCTCTCTCCAGGCATGGGAGCCCCGCCGACGATCCCGCCTCTCCTCACTTAGCCCGGGCCCCCTCCTGGGACCCGGGACTTCTCTGGACCTGGACGGCACTACGCAGGGCTCTCTCTTCACTCTGAGAGCCCCGTCGACCAGCATCAGCATCCACGCAGGCGGGGTGCGCTCCCGTCTGCCTACAGCGTCTCCCTCTTCACCCGGGCCCCCTCCTGGGACCCGGGACTTGCACGTGGAGCCTGCGAGGCTCCGGGCTTCTCCTCTGGCGTGTGTGGGGCTTCCCTCAGCTCTCGGGAGCCCCGTGCACTTCCGGGTCGCCTCCTCCTTCGGCCGCGCTACCATTGGCGGCCGCGGCAGCCTCCTCCTCTCGGCCCCGCCCAGCGTCAGGCACCTCGCCTGGCTTCCTGGTCGCGGTGGCTAGCTCGGGCTGCGGCGGTGAAATGTGGGGTGGGCACCCGCTGTTTAAAAGAAGCCAAAAAGCAGGGTGTGCACCCGCTAGTAAATTAGGCATAAAGCGGGGTGGGCACCCGTTCTTAAGAGATCGGCAAATGCGGGTGGGCACCCGCTGGAAGCCAGAAATGCGGGGAATCCCTACGTCGGGATTCCTCGAAGATGATCGCAGCCCAGCGCTGCAAGTAGAAAATAGAAGCGCTCCTTCTCAGGATAAATAAAGCGCTCTGCAGAGAATAGAAATAAAGCGCTCACCAGGCGCTAGGATTAAAGTCCTTGAAGTCCTTAGGGAAAAAGGGGCAATGCAGGGCCCAGGGAGGCCAGCACACAGGGCGCTCCAGCAGGGAGGCAGCCCCCATGGCGGTTCCTCCTGGGCCCCAGCAGCAGCAAGCCCCCGCAGGTTTTGGATCAGGTACAGAACAACAACATGGGGTCACAGCCCCTTCTTTTATACACCCTTTTCCTTTTGTGTCACAGCACAGGGCTTGGGGATACCAGTCAGAAGTGGTATAGGGGGGATTTGGAGCACTTTGTTTTTCTCAGCTCCTCTCTCCTTTCAGAGTGTAGGCTAGGGACCTCAGACGCACCACAGGAGGTGGAGCCAGCATTGTGGAGGGAAGGCACAGCCCTATTCAGGTCCCAGGTGCAACTCCTCCCACCCATCTACATGGAGATCTCTCCATTCAGCCCTGCGCTGACTCACCCTGCCCCTCCTGGAGCCACACACACCTCCCAGCCCCTGTCACTCACAAGCCAGACATGCAATTCACATCAGGCAGGCAGACACAGAGCACACAGAAATGCTAACTTCTAGAAGTGGCATTTCTCTACCAGTCACCATAAATCTGCGCACACCATTGCGCAGCATTTATTCTCACGAATTCAGACATACTAGACTTCACCATGCTGCACCTCTCATAACAGGAATTACCACTGACACACTCATCCTCAATGCATTCCTATGGGAGGGCAGGCCAATCTCACCACACACGCACACAGCGCGCACACACTTTACACTGGACCACAGTGCTAAAGTGCCCAGAGACTTAAAACTACTAACATACAAGGCAAAAAGTTTAGGGGTGAACTTGCCAAAAAGGGCCAAGTCCAACATATTACATTCATTATATTTTTAAATGTAAATATATTAGGGGGCACATGGATCAACAAAAGGAATTCCATTCCTAAATAGTGATTTTTAAGGAATTGCTTTTTAGGAATCGCAATTCCTTATGCATGTAGGAATCGCTAAATAAATTGTGATTCCTACACATTACCTAATAGCAATTTGCAAATTGCGAATCGCTATTAGGTAATGTCACTCCATTCATTCCTATAGGCACAGAGGCCCATAGGAATGAATGGGAATGCATTCGCAAATTGCGATGACCAAATTGCAAGGGTGCCAGAGGGCCTAAGGCCCCCCTGATGCACCCTCCCAAAAGGTAAGTGTGCACATGTGTGCGCCACATGTCACTTTGAAAAATGCACTTTTGTGCATTTTTCAAAGAATTTGTAAATTTCCATCAACTTGAAGTTGATGGTAATTAGCGTTTCCTAAATGCAAAGTCGCATTTAGGAAAAGCTTGATGCATCTCAAATAGGGAATCGCAGTTTGCGATTCCCTAAATGCATTTGCAATTTAGGTAATCGCAATAAATTGTGATTACCTATATTGCGACTGCAAAAAGGTTACATGCATCGGAAAAGGCCTTTTTTCCGGTTGCAAACGGGCCGATTCTGCAAATCGGCCGTTTGCGACCGAAAAAAGCTTTGATGCATGTGGCCCTAAATCTTTAACTAACATAAATGAAATTCAATCAAAAATTACAAATGAATATTACAAACATTGTGGAAAATATTCACAACAAAAATTACCAAAATATTAATTTCTACATAAGAACAATACACAATTTTATAAACAATAATAAACACACTGTAAACATAAAAAAACTTAAACCTAAAAACTTAAAACCATATTGCCAAAAACAAAACATATTGGGCATCATTACGATGTCAGGGCGGACGCCGTAGCGGACTGAAACCACCCAACCATAGGTTGGCGGTTCCGACTGCACAATTTGGCAATGGCTTGTGCAGTGGGCAGAAAAGGCCCGCAGCACAAGCTGCCATTGTAAAATGGATGTTTTTAAACATACCTGCACCGTGTGCCACACGTTGCAGGGATGTTTAGGGTGGCACCATAGGTGCCCCCCAGGCCTCATAGAGGAGGCTGTGAGGATATGGGGGCCTGCTACGGGACCCCAAAGTCACTTTCTGACAGCCTTTCAATGTCAGAAAGGCCAACATGGAAAAGCTGTAGGAAAGTGCCGAAGTTGGCCAAACCGCCATTTCTTTATTAATAAATTTAAAATTATAACAGATTTAATTAAATATTAACTATTTTTTTAAATTACTCCCCACCCTTATCCCCTATAAATCCAACATTTAGCTACTAAAACATATATTTTACAAGAAAATTATATTATTATTAACATAATTTTTATACAACACTAAAAATTACAAGAAAACATTATTAACATTACATCTTTTTTATAAAATTAACACAAATAATAAATACCTTTTTTTAAAAATCGTTATTCTATACAACTATGGGGCCTATTACCAACAGCGTGCGTTAATTAACGCAAACCACAGTTAGCGTCTGTTTTATCGCTGGATTCGCTTACGGAGATAACGCGTTATTAGCAACGTTATATCTCCAATGCGAAACAAATCCAGCGATGGCGGCGATTCCCAGCATTAGCACGAGAATTCCTTGCGATAAATTCCTATCGCTAAGGAAAACTCGCTAATAGGCAGGTGGGGACTTAACCGTAGAATCCACCTCCCATAGACTATAATGGCTAAGTCAGGTTTCTAGCAGGTGTTAAAATCCAGCGCTAATCGGGGTTAACGCACATTTTTTTATCGCTCGCGGGCCTTGCTAATAGTGTGAAGTTGTGTTTGCGACTGTCTGCGTGTATTTTTAGTGAGGAACGCCCACTTTGCATGTCATTAGCGATAAATATCGCTGACATGCAAAGCGGTAAAAAAACGGGCGCTAATGCCCGCAAACTGTCGCTAACTGCTGTTGGAGACAGTTTGCTGATAGGGCGATAAAAATATCGCCGCTTTAGCGGCAAAAAGTGCCGCTAAAGCGGCGATAGTGCCCTTGCTAATATGCCCCTATATTTTTAACATCGATATTTTTAATATTGAGATTTCAAACTAACTATTTTTGATATTTTTAACATCGATATTACTTACTTCGATATTATGCTATCATGATATTCTTGACTCAATATTAATGTCACTCGATATTATAAACGTAATATTCTGTCTCAACACAATTTTAAAAAGCAGTCATACATTTTGAAAGCCAAAGCACAAAGAAAGCTATTCAAATTTATAAAAACAGCTTAAAAAACTATGGGGCCCATTACGATACCCGGCGTAAATAAATCCGCCAGGCATGGAAGCGGCAAAAATCCACCCGCACACACCGTCTGAACACCGACCACGCCATTACGATTACACAAACCGAAAACCGCCATCGGCGGAAAAATCACACAAAATACCGCCCGCCATCGTCCGAGTCGGAGTCAAACCGCCCGCCACGGACGGAAACACGCACGACAACACAAAACCGCCCGCCCACACGGCCGACACACCGCACGTGAAATTACGATCGCACCGCCATGAGCGCGGAAAACCACAAATATACCGCCCGCCAGCGCAAACAACGCCGATGAGAATCGACACGGCAGAAGCCATGGCGCCAACGTACCTGCACAGAAACCATCCGCACACAAAACCAATAGCACACAACATGGCCAACAAGTACACACAGCAAGGCACGCACAAATACACAAGCACAGTACACATCCCGAAAACACCCCCCCGGACAAACAAAAAATACAAAGGCCAGAACCCCAGACACAACACACCTGAAAACAACAGACCATGAGGACACACCCACATAGGTGAGTACAAAAGCAGCACTCCCACAGACCACAACCCCTTGCTACATTGCAAACCAGAGAGGAGAGGAGAGGACACAGTGACACAGCAAGGACAGCAGCACACCACAGAAACGCACACATCACAACCACCACCACCACCACCACCACCACCAAACACCACCACCACCACCACCACCACCACCACCACCACACCCCGGCACCACAAACCCCCTGCACATTACACAACACACACCGCACCAGCACCACAAACACCATGGCACCACAAAGGATGCCCAAGTTCACGCCCATGGAGCTGACGGTCATGGTCGACGAGATCATCAAGGTGTACCCACAAATCTATGGGAACATGGTCCACACACACCACTAGCCACCAGAAACAGAATGTGGAACCGGATCGTAGACCAGGTCAATGCAGTCGGGACCCTGCCCAGGAACAGAGGTGAAATAAACAAACGTTGGAATGACGTAAAGAGCCTGGTCAAGAAGAAGGAGGGCAAAAACAGAGAGCTGGCTGCCGTCACTGGCGGAGGGAATCCCGCGCTCTTTAAGACCTTCAAAGCGTGGGAGGAGAAGGTGCGAGTCGTAATCCATCCGGAGATCCTCGCCGGATTAGCAGGGGGAGTGGAGGCTGGTAAGTACAAACTAATGTATACCAGCACACCGCTATGTACTCACATGCGCAACTACCATGCCACAGCTCCCAGGGACAAACACCCCCATGTCCAGCACACAATACACAACACATCACACACACATGCAACAGACACCACCACACACAGCCCAAACCGAACAACTGTAAGATGCGTGGGGACATGTGTACACTCAGCCAGCCACGTAACCACCAACAGGTCCCCAAATATGCCAGAAGCGCCACAACGAGCACCCACCACACCCATGTGTCCGCCACAGCTGCACTAACCGACAAGTAACAGGTAAGTGGCAGGAACACAAAGTGCAGTGGGTGGGAGGGTGGACAGCCCAAGTACAACACACACCAGGCCCCAGTCCCACAGCACAGCAAGGAGGAGCATCCCCCACAGCCACGTGTCAGCCACCGCAGTGCACAACGACAGCCGAAAGGCAGACATCACGGTCCACAGCAATCGGTGTCAGTGGGTGTCCAGCCACCCCCACGACCCACAACACCCCCCACCCCCACAGACCTGCAACATGGAGCACCCCCGCTTAGAGCCATGTGGCATCCAGTACAGTGCACGCACGAACAACTTGCAGGTGGGAAACTGGACAGGGCTGGATTACTGGAGGCATGAGGACCATAACACGACCAACACATGGGACATGTCACGTAGCACACGAACACGCAGCACCGCCCACCATCACGAACAAGTGAACAATGTGCACACGGACATGAACAACAGACTCACACCCCACATGACCCATCACAGACATAGCAACACCCAAGGAGCCACGTCTGCATGCACAAGCCACACTGAATATAGTCCCACACGGCAGCCACTGTGCAACTCATCACACACAACCGAAACACCATTGAAGTCCTGTCCATGTAGCCCCTACTGCCTGTCAACCACACACCCCACAACTACGCCTATGTAAGACAAACAACACTAGACGCAACAGAGCGGAACAACATAAATGCACACGAACACCACTGAACCCATCAAACTCACAGACACACCATGCACATACAACATACCATCCATCCCATCCGTCAGCCCCAGTCTCATGAAAGGCATGTCATCCGCACAGCTGCCACACATACAGCAGTCACGCTAAGACACATGCCCATGACCAACCATGTGCCAGAAGTCAATTAAGCGCACGACACACTGTGAGCAACAACACACAACATGGGCCAAACCCCCCCGAGCACTGCAGTGATGCACATGGCACAGGGCAGCACGCACACCAAGGAGATGGGACAACTGCAACACGTTGGCTGGCACACAACTATCACTCACTCATAACGATGCGTCCAATGCCATGTCCAGTAATCACAACAGACAGCAAATATGCAGGCCATGTCAAGCATGCACACACCTCAAACCATGCACTGTCATGCTGCCACAACACATGTCACGTTCGGCACCCATGGCTCACAGCATGTACCCCAAAAGCATATCCCCTCCCAAATGCGAATCTGGGGCATGGCCCCCATGTTGCCATATGCGTTCCTAAGCGTTCCATTTGAACCCCAAAAGCATATCCCCTCCCAAATGCGAATCTGGGGCATGGCCCCCATGTTGCCATATGCGTTCCTAAGCGTTCCATTTGAACCCCAAAAGCATATCCCCTCCCAAATGCGAATCTGGGGCATGGCCCCCATGTTGCCATATGCGTTCCTAAGCGTTCCATTTGAACCCCAAAAGCATATCCCCTCCCAAATGCGAATCTGGGGCATGGCCCCCATGTTGCCATATGCGTTCCTAAGCGTTCCATATGAACTCCAAAAGCAAAGTACAAACCAGACCCAGGATGGGCCAGGAGCCCGCATACACCAGAGTCACAATGAGTAGGGGCACAGCAACACACCCATCGGCATGGCCAATCCGTCCCATGCCACATGTGCACAGCACACAGTCCCATTGCCTAGCACACACAACTACAGATGCCACAGCCACACACTCGCCTCCGGGAAACCCATGTACGAGATTGCACGAACTGCCAATGTCAGACGACAAATACATACTTCGCCAGGTGCAACACAATAACAAATCTCATTCCCTCCACAGGTGACGAACTGCCGGATGCTGGGGATGGAGACAGCAGCCAGCACAGCCAGCCCACAAGCCCCCAACGAGGACACACGGATCTGGAGGATCTGTCCTCCTCTTCGGACACGGACCACCAAGCAGGCCCATCTGGTGTGGCAGGGCCCAGCCGCTCCCCAGGACCCCTCCTACCCACCAACCCATCATCCAGGGATGCTGAACAGTCCCAGCCCCCTGCTGCCACTGTCGTTGCGGCCACACCCACGGTCATTGCGGCCACTACCACTGCCGCAACCGCCACCATCGCCGCACCGACCACCACCGCCACCACCACCACCACGTCTTCGCTGGCACCAGCCCCAGCGCAGGTGGTGGCCCGGCCGACTGGATCCACCCTGGGAGCCACAGCGAGGACCGTGGTGTGCAATGTGGCTAGTGGGCAGGCCGGTGGCAGCAGGACTGGTAGGAGGAGCAGGGTCAGGGAAACGCCAGCCTCCCCTGGGAGCCATGCCCTGCCTCAAATGGCCAGAGTCCTTGGGGCCTATGAAGAGGCCCAAGGACAATGGGCCAGGTCAGCTACAGACACGCGTGAGGTGCTGGGGGTGCTGAGGTCCATGGACGCCCATATGGGCCAATTCGTGTCCCGTATGGACCAACTCGTGGACCTCATGGGCCAGCTGGTGGTGGCGGTGGGGTCACAGGCAAGGCCAGCAACACCACCTCCGCCACCACCTGCTAGGGCGCAGGGGTCGGGCAGCAGTGTCCACTTCCCCTGCGTCCACAGCCAGTGAGCACACCTCACCCACCACCAGCAGGTCGCCACCACACACCCCCTCCCAAACGTGGAAGGGGCCGTCCGAAGAGGAAACAGATCTCACGGGAGGACTTCGCACGCTCCAGTCGCAAGTGAGGCAGCCAGCCAGCCTTCCGCCAGCCTTCCTTGACCAGCCACTGCATTGACTTGCTCTACGATCCCACTCCACACAGCCATCTGGATGGCATGTGTGTCTTGGACTATGGACATAGAACCAGTGGGTACACCCTGAGCTTCACGCAGCCATGACCGACAGCTCATTGTCACTGCACGCACCACTTTTGTCATCACCTTACACACAATCACATGTCACAGTTTGTAATAAATGCACCTTTTTCACTAACTGCTGTTTGTGCCCTGTGTTTTATTTGTACGGAATACAACGGCCACCTTGGGCGGAAAGGCACCTGATGCGTGGCATGGCAATGGAATCCGGAGGGCCTGTAGGGACCTAGGGGTGGGAGACAGAACAGGAGCACATTCAATGAGTGTGTCACATACCCATCACACAGTACATGTCAACAACTACAAGCAATGTACACACATCGCACAGATCAATAGGGCACAATGCCACAGTCACCAACAGTGGCATACTACCCTGGCCATGGAGCGTTGACACACTGCACGCAGTGAACATACGGCCACCCTGACACAGCACACACACACCTGCACAGATACAGACACATCATCCGTCGTACATGGACACTCACCGTCAAGTGAAGTAGCGGGCAATGAGCTGCTGGCGCACATTCCCAGCTTCCTCCTCTCCGCTGTCCACCTCACTCGAGCTGTCCTGGTCTGCGGGCTGGGGCCCTGGTTGATCTCCGTCATCCACAATGAGGGGGATCTGCTTCCGAATGGCCAGATTGTGCAGCATGCAGCACGCCACCACTATCTGGCACACCTTCTGTGGGGAGTACGCCAGTGCACCCCGGTGCGGTCCAGGCACCTGAACCTGGACTTGAGGAGGCCAAAGGTACGCTTGACCACACGTCTGGTCCTCCCATGTGCCTCATTGTATCGATCGTCTGCTGGGGTGCGAGGATTCCTCAATGGACTGAGCAGCCATGCCCCATTCGGATACGCAGAGTCACCTGGGTGTGAGGGACACAGAGAACCGTTGCTATTCCAACTGGACAGGGGACAGCATCGCACAACCAGCACGCTACACCACTCAACATACTCACCGACAATACAGGCACGATCCTGTTGCATATTGGCCATCAGTCGTGGCAAGATGCTGTTGCGCATTATGTGTGCGTCATGTGCCGAGCCTGGAAACTTGGCACACACGTGGGTGATCACCATGTCCGCAAGGCACACCACTTGCACATTCAGGGAGTGCGTGTGCTTCCTGTTGCGGTACAGGTGCTCAGTGGCCTGTGGTGGAACAAGGCCAACATGTGTGCAGTCAATGGCTCCCACGACGTGTGGGATTCTGCCAAGGGCATAGAATGCACCCTTCACTGCCGCCAATTCACGAGCCCTGGGGAATCTGATGTACCTGTTTCGGCTGCCAGTACATCCCTCAGCACCTTGCTGAACATGGGCTGGGACATCCCTCCTCCACTGCCCACTGTGTGCTGGAATGACCCAGTGGCGAAGAAATGCATGGCGGCCATCACCTTAGCCGTGGGGGTGACAGCAGTCGGATACACCCTGCGGGGATGGAGATGGGGCTCTAACATGGCACACAGTCGATGCAGGGTTGGCCTGTCCAGCCGAAACTTCCTGATAACCTCTGTATCGTCCATGTCCGCCAGCAATTGGTATGGGCGGTCAATGTTCGGTCTCCGCCTGGGTTAAATGGCAGAGGACACATGTCAAAGCAACACGACACATAGCAATTTCGCATACACATCACTGACATGACTGAGCAAGCACATGAGCCACAGCCCAGCTGTCAAGCTGGGACGGCTCGGCCACAATACACTTACACAGGTCTCCCAACAATGGCAATGGCAAGTGAGACATACCACTGCCATGTGCATGCACATGGGGATCTAGGCCCCAATGACTTGCGGGGTGTGCTGATGGGGACTGACTGCATATTCGTCAAGCGGCAACGCCACGGCAACATGAGTGTCTGCTGAGCATGGAACTGCTTCCGAGGCTGGATGAGTATGGCACACGACGACGACGATGTGGGCACGGGCTGAGCGGCCAATACAAGTGGGACCTGTGGCACGAGGGGATATGAGACAGTAGTAGGTGTCAGCACTGCACCCTATGTACAGCACTGTACGGATCACAGCTCCCGAAACATTGACTGGTGTCCACATTGACAGCCCCATGCCAAGACGGCTGTGTGCTTGCAGTCACACGTCACAGGTGAGAGGTTACATTGCACGTGCCAGGTGGCAGACGTACATAGTGGGAGCTGGCATGTGTGCATGTGTCTCCTATTCAGGATCCACCAGATGGGCGCTGACTCTGTACTGAGCATTGGACACAGCATGTTCCGTGGAAGGCTTGTGTGTGGGGATGGTGGCACTGGATGTGCCTCCGTTGGGTGGGGGGCCATGCACAGGGCGGGTACGTCGATGATTGCGCATTGTTGGTCACGGTGGGTGCACCAACTAAGATGTGTTGCCCTGTGTTCAATTCCTATGTCCGCATGATGATGGACTGTGGATGTGGGCAGACTACACATTGGTCGATGTGCTGTCTATATGCATGTGCCTTCACACCAGGCACAGCTGCCCCTGCACATGTGACCCCTGCTGGACTCGCTGCTGGGTCTGTGGAGCTGATGCACCTTCTGCGCGTGGGGCGGACAGCTCTCCTCACTTCCCTCATTGCGCATGTCATGTCTTTGCCGCAGGTGACATGGATCATGGAGGGCCCACATGTACGCGTGGGTAGGCTACACATGATTGTTCACTGGTCGCCACCCCCAGTCAGTGTTTCGAATGGGAAGGTTGTCGTGCTGGTGGTATGTTCGATGTGGCGGATGGGCGGGCCTAGGTGCGGGCTTACATTCCGGACATGGGGGGTAGTTGGATTGGCGACTAGTTGCAGTACACACGGGACACGTCTCTTCCTTTCCACATCTGGGTCATCCCTTGTACTAACTGACAGTGATACAGTCATCTTCGCCCCAGCCCTCATGTCCTCCCCTCGCCCCCCAATATGCATGCTCACCTGCGAGGCTAGCGCTTGCACAGGCAGCCCCAAGCTCGCACCAGAGAGGGCAAGGAGTGTATGTGTGGGTCCAGTTGCACGAGTGGGCTGTCTCAGGGTATGATGTGTGGCGGGACGCCGTCCACCTGCGTGGTGCCCCAAATGGAGACCCGGCCTGCATGGACTATGCATCACAGTCTTCGCCTTCCGGATCCGCCACCTGCGACACCCAGTGGCTGTGGCTGCCCTTGCGGCCAGGCCGCGTCCGTCTGTGGCTGATGGCCCACACATTCACTCTTTGGCCTCTCTGGGGAGGGCTCAGGGGTGGTGGCGCACGCGCTTGCACTTAGTCGCAATGGCATGTGGCGTGGTTGGTATGATGGGCAATGGATGGGATGGTGCGAGCCACCTCCCGTGACGTCAGTGCTGCTCGTGCTGTGGTGCGTCCCCCTACACTTCCATTTGACTTTTTGCCATGCTGGACGTTGAGGTTCTATTGCCTGCGTGATATGACCAGGAGGAGCGCGAGGAGACCTCTCACACACCATGCTCCACTGCCATCCCGTGCCCTGTATCGCCTGTGCGGATTGACTATGTTGGGGTTACACCTGGTCGACTGGGGCTGTGTGTGCCTTGTCAAGGGGCATGGCGGGCGCACAACAGGATCCAGCTTGTCCACAGAGGGTGGGCTGAGGTGCGCCTGGTACCGCTTTGTACGTGTGCCCGGCTGCTGTGCACACACGTGTTCACTCCCCCGACAGGTGTCCTCTCACAATGCCCAGGGAAGCGGTGGTGTACTGTTCATGACCCCTCCCAACACGGCGTGCTCCAACTTGGCATGTGCGCATCTACCCGTCGCACCCACCCACCTGAGCACTGCGTCCATACGACTTCACACGACACATGTGTGTCTTCCACAGTAGTGCTACTCATTTGCGTTGACATCCAATACCAGTGGACTACATGGTCATGTCACGACTGCCGTGTACTTCACATACTCTCATCCTCTCTCATTCGTACTTGTGAAATGAGTCAGCGGAGACAGTTTTGGTTTCAAACATTATATTGAGTCTTCTGTCCTCTGTGATGCAGTATAGTGGACACTACTGGCAGCGGAATACATGTTGAGGATATACTGAGCATGATTACAAATTGGATAGGGTGTGGGTTACATGTGATTGGCTGTTGCATGTGGGATGTGGGCTTCAGAGTTATATCTGCTTGGCCTAGGCTGTGCTAATGTACATTTACGTATAGCTGCGGAGCTGCGGACTTTGACACAGACGGTATACATGTAGCCTACCAGACCGCTCGGCATCATGGGCACAGTCCATCTCAGTTCCATGTGACAGGTTTGCTGCGGTTGTTCCTCATGCACGCGTGCATGTGAGATGACATCAGGGCATGTGCTTGCGTGCATGCAGCGGCGTGCCACTTGTTGTTGCACTGTGGTGGTTACTGGACAAGTCACAGTCACTGGGGTCGTGTTGTTGTTGTATGCACTTGTCGTCCATGCAAAGGTCCTGGTATGGGATTCCCGGGGCGGGGGTGGGAGGGGTGCAGCACCCACAGACTCCAGGCGACCTATTCATGTCCACTGAGCGGTGTGTGTGTCCATGTGCGCTGGATCCATGTCGTGTCCTGGTTGTTTGTGCAGTTCCGTCCATGTGGGTGCGATACACAGAGCCCATGCCACTGCCTCCCACGATGCATGCGGTGTTCCTGGATGTGATGGGGAACAGTATGCATGTCCCGGTCATATCCGATGTCATGGCGATGTCGTTGATGGTGTGGTTACAGTTGCCGGTCGTTTGGTATGGCTGTTGTGGTGGTGACTGGCCAGTCCATGCGGAAGCTGAGCATGGGTGCGGGGTTGGACTTCATAGGTCACTCGGGGAACCTGCGTTGTGGTCCGACGTATTTACAGGTTGTCAGGTATGCGATGCCGTCCAGCAGGGCTTCCATGTCATTGGTGGTGTACATGTTTGCCAGCCAATGAAGCGGATGGTGGCTCTCAAGGTGTTGTTCGTAAGTTGTCCCTTGGAGGACCATGATGGGGCATGCTGGGTGACATTCGATGTAGCTGTTCTCGATGATCCGTCGTGTGGAGGCACAGTGGTCCCATTTCAGTGCGGGTGCGATGTTGGCCACATACGCCATGCCCCCATAGGCAGAGCAGGCCCTGTCGTGTGCGTCCAGAGGGAGGAGTAGTGGTAGCAGGTCCGCCTTCAGACATGCCGGGTTGGAGAGGCATATCTCGACGGGATGCTGGTAGGGACACCTCCGACAGTAGAAGACGGGCATGACGCAGCTGAACAATGTGATGCGGTAAGTCAGTCGGTAACTTACGTTCAGCAGGGACAGGAGATCGCATCCCAATGTATGTATCGTGTTGGTTTTGTACAGCTTGAGCTGTTCGGCGTAGTTGGGTAGGTGTGTTGCGGTTGCCATTTCGCAGCGGTTCGTTGAGATGGCGTGCTCCGGCTGTGTGTGCAGTCTGCAATGTGCACGCTCCGGGGTTGCTGTGAGCTCTGTGTAGTCGTAGGGAGACAGGACTTGTGTTCTGTTGGCTTGTTTGGAGGACACGGGCCCTCTTCCCACATGCTTCTCAGACAGTTCAAGGTCAGTGCTGTGTGACTCCTTCCAATTAACTTGCATGTGGCCGACATGGGGGAGTGTTTTCTTCTTTCTTCCCCGTCCGTTGTGTGCTTCTGTGATATGCGCTATCTGCCCTGTGGTCGGTCTCCTCGGCATGCCTGTGTTGGTCTATTCTTGGACATGGCTGTATTCACCGGCTTCTGTCGTAGGGCTGTGGTTTCGGAGTTGGAATGGAAGGTCATTCAGTGCTGTCTGCTCTCCCTTGTGTGGGCGGCAGGCTGCCTTTCCGCTCTGCGTTGGGCCTTGTGTGTGGATGTTATTCTTGGGCCACCTGTTGTCGGTCCCCGGGCTCTTTGGTGTTCCGTTTCATATGTCTTGTTCATATGTGCAGGGTGGTATGGGTTTTTCAGTGTGGTACTGGCGTTCCTCTTCCCGAAGGGGCCCTGCTTCTCCTAGTTGGTGTTGCCGCCGCTGTGTGCTACGTCATGTTTGTTACACTGGGGTGTGTCCTGCTGTTGCGTGACTTCACTGACATGTGTGCGTCGGTTGTGTGGCGTTGGGTGTTGTCCGTGAATTGGGCGTTGGGGACATGTCTGTGGCAGGCCTGTCACGTGTCATGTGCGTTCGGGGTGGGGCTGATGTGTGTGCTGCTTGGTTGTGTCCCTGTGTCTGTGTGCGACGCATGCATGGCGCTGCGGTTGGCCTCTGCGTTGTGCGCATGTGTGGCGGCGTCATCGGCGCTTTGGGGCCGTGACGGGGTGGTTGGTTCCTAGTCCCAGGTGGTGTGTACACATGTGTTCCGCGATGTTAGGATTTGGCCTGTGTGTCATATGTGGATGCAATGGTGGATGTGTAGTGTACACGCGCTGGTGGGGGTTGTCCGCTTTTTCCGCCCTTGCGCTGTGTGCGCTGTTTGCGTGCACTTGTTGTGTGTGTGCCTACCTGCGTCTCCGCGGTACGTTGCGTCCTTGGTGGTGCATCAGCAGAAGCATGGGAAGGGCCTGCAGTGCTGGATTCATGCCCGGGGTGCCGCTTCTTCGTTGTCCGTGCTCTGCGTCCGTGTTACCGCCTCTCTTTCACGTGCGGTGTCTCTTAGCCGTGGGAGCCGTTTGTTTGCGGCATCGTAATTTATGCGCCGGGCGGGACGTGTTTCGTCGGACGGTGTGTGTCAGTTGAGCTGCGCCGCTACGTGTACGGGCGCACTTTGATGGCGGACGGTGTTGCTGGCTTGCCGGCGGTGTTTGGCCTGCTTTTCGCATCGTAATTGGGCGGGCGTGTGGACTGCTGCGTGCCGGCGGTAACTGGTGGTTTTTGCATCCGCCAGCACGGCGGTTGTGCTTCCGCCCGCCATCGTAATGGGCCCCTATATTTAAAAACAATTTAGGACGTTAAACAGTCCGAATAAAAAGTTCCCAGCAAACGGAATAGCAAATGAATTATGTGTTCCAAGAGGAAGACAAAACATTTCTATTCCTAGCCACCTGAGATGATGATCCCAAAGGCACACCATGGAGTAGGTTTATGGAGCAATTGTATTCCCATCCAGCCGCCACTGAAGGAGTAACCATAGCCACTGAAAGGTCGGTAGAACTAGAGCCAAGATTCAATTAATCAGAAGCATCCCAGGGAGGCTCAAAGAATGCTTTTAGGAGCAAAGGTATATGTAAAGGACAGCAATACAAATGGGCCATTTAGGGGCCCACCAGTACATTTATGTTCGGAGGCTCAAATAATTGCGTTTCTAGGCACCAGTCCAAGGCACACTGAAAAGTGCACAGCAGACAGCAGAATACAGGTTGTACGCAGTGGAGCCAAACAGGCTGAAAGGACAAGAGCCAATGCTTATTCATTTCCTGAAGCAAAGGTGTGCCGAAGTATTGTACCATGCATTCACAGCACAGGAGCACATGTGGTAGTGCCAACTCCATTCCATCTTGAAACGGGACATCCATTGTGGAGCAAAAAAATTAAAATCACAGTCCCGACAATCAGGAACAGGACAAACGGAAGACCTCCAAAGTTGCTTCCGTGAACGGAGTGAATGAATGATGGAATAACTCTGAAGACCATCTGGAAGGTGCTAACCAAACCAGAACCCAGACTCTTAAAAAAGTGAGCTACTCCCGCGGTGTGGGACATGTTAAAAGTGACATGCATCAATTCTCTAAAATGTTGTGGGAGATCAGTGAGGAATAGTGACTATATCTCCAAAGAGTATCTTGCAACTAGAAGATCAAATGTCTCCTTTGCAGATGTTAAGGCCACATCTTTTTGAAATAGTAAGGCTTTGAGTCTGCTCAAGGGGTCAAAGTGCACGTTCGAAGGCTTTATTGAAGGCTATAACATTGCCTTCCTAACTGTATGGGCAGTGGAAATAATACTTGTCACAATGGAAGAAACCGTGACAAGATAAGTAATGCCAGACTTAATCCCACAGCAACCTTGATTGTTCAACATCAAATAACTCCCATTTCAAGAGCAATCTGAAAGCCAGGCGAATCACAGCCATTATGGGAACCCTTCAAGTAGCAAGATAAGTTTGCTACGAAAGCTCTACATGCCCTGTGGAGCAAAACCTCCTTGCACACTAAGGAGCCACTCACAGCATTCTCGCAGCTGGAGCTGCTGGGAAAGACTTCAGTATCTTAATTTGAAAGGTAATTCCCAAAGCTTGTATACATACCCTTCCCCTAATGCTTTTCATAGCTGTCTCCTTTATGGTGTTCTAAGCAGTGTTGGAAGTAAAATATTGAAATCAGCAGAGTAATGAATCTATGGATTATCCAATCCACAGAAGGTGTTTCAGCAACAGTGAATGGTTGCCTCTCTAATTTCTCAATGTGCAACATATTGTATGTCGTAAATATTTGCTGTTTTGTTAGTTGTTATGGTGAAAACAAGCTTGTGGCATTAATATGTCACTATGGTATGCAACCAGAACAAAGTTTTTGAAGTGTCTAACTGAGTAGCAAGATGGATCTAAGCTGTGATTGCCCATATTGTAAAGAGGGCATGTCATGCTGTATAATTTCATTTGCTGATGACACTATGTTGCCTAGGGAGTATATTCTAGAGGATAATGTTATCATCCCATTGTCAACTACTTCTAAAGCTCTTCTAAATTAGCCCCATCAATGTTACGCAGTCTTACAGCAGTGTCCTGCTGTGATACTTTCCATATTTCATAATATATTGCATAGAAAAAGCGTTGTTTTTACTTGGTTTTTGAGGACCTAACAATAAGTCCTGTTGTTCCAGGTCATCAGAAAGAAGGGACAAGTGTTGTTTCACCAGGGTCAGTGCTGAGGATTTTAGCCAATCAAGTCACAACTCCCCAACACTGTAAATTGTCACTACCTGTAGGAAAGTAGAATCTGCTTCTATGGTTACCCCCACTTTTTGCTTAATGTAAAGCTGTTTCTGACTAGTCTGACTGGCATCCTGCTAATCAGGACCCCAGTCTCTCTGCTTTCTCCCCTAAATTGTCATGGTAAGTACTTAGGTACACGCCAGATTGGATGGTACCCTTATAAGTCCCTAGTATGTGGTACTAAGGTACCCAGGGCATAGGTACCCCAGAGGTCCCCAAAGGCTGAAGCATGTATTATGCCGCCTATGGGAGACCATTCAAACTATCACTACAGGCCTGCCATTGCAGCCTGTGTAAGTTGGTGCTAGCACCACTTGCGAAAGATAAAGGTTTCCCTATATCTAGGGTCACTGCACTTAAAACCTATAAGTCACCCCTACAGCAGACCTTTTCAATCCTAAAGGCAGGGTGCTCGGTTCTAAGTGTGAGGGTGCCCCTGCATGAGCAGGACACCCCTACAGCCTTCAGAGTACATTCTCCCGGGTTGTAAGTGAGACAGCCATATATGTGTCATTACGCGATGACCATCTCGAAACTGGCTGTAACAAACCAAGTCGTGTTTGGTATTAAACGTGTTGGAATCATACCCCCTCACTGTAAACGGTGTGGGCGGTATAATTCCAAGCACTGTAAAGGCCCTCCGTTAGGCCCTCAGTGCTTCCAGGACAAGTGTTCTAGACCCGGACAGAACAACATGGCTGCTGCCGACCAGAGGCACGATTCTGCCTTCCTGCTGCTGAGCCAAGCTCGAGCAGGGGAAGGTAGAACAATAGGCATCCAGTCACAAGAAGGTGTGACCACCTCCCAGACAGGGTTTAGTGTATTGGGGCAGGGTGGGAGCGCTTGCCAGCGCCACATAGTCTGCGTGCAGGGCACATTTGGTGCCATCCATGCATAGTCCAGTTCAAACCAGTTCAGGGAGCCGTTGGCTCCCGCTCTGGCGCGAAACTGGACAAAGAACAGGGGAGTATACTCCCCCTTGTCCAGCCCCTCCTTAGGGAGGGACCCCTGAATTGTAAGGGCTTACCTGAGGGGGGGTCCCTTGATTCATCATAGGACACTATCCAATCCAGACACCACTTCAACTTCTACCGTCTGGGCACGCTTGACTTTGCTCTGGGCATGAACGCTGCAATCGGGAAGACTCCTGCTGCTCCTTATCTCTTTTCCCTGCTCGTCTGCTGCAACGTCCTTGCCTGTGCTCCATACAGGAAACCTTCCAAGGCCTGTGGGAATCCAAGACACCTGAAGGAATCTCCCTTGAAGTGAAGGAGTCACTTCGCTGCATCTGCAGGCACCGCAACTAAGCTGACTGGTCTGCTGATCCTGGGCTTCCACTGACTCTGAAAGGCTCAGCAATACAGGTTGTGGTTCTTCACATCCGTCGAGGTCTGCTCTGTCCTCTCACCAAGTTTGAGGCCAGTATCCCTCGTCGGAGCTGCAGGATCTGAACCCCTGTGCACTGTGTTGACTTGCAGTTGCAAAGGCTTGTTGGCTTTCTTTCACCAAGATCTTTAGGCTCCAAGTAGCCCCAACCTCCGGCATCTCCAGTGACCAAGATCTTCATCCTCACCACATCACTTGCACCGTGGGCCTGCATCTTTGGTGAGCTGCTCGAGGTCCTCTACGACTCCAGTGCCTCTGGCTTGTGGGTCCTCTTGAGGGTCACCTTTGAATTCTTTTGGGCTCGCCTGATTGCTCGGGGCCTGCCCTGACTTCCCTGCTTGTGGTGAGTGTCCTGGACCTTGCTGGTCCCAACATTGCACCTTCTTCAACTTCCTCATTGGTTGCAGTTGTCAAGGCTTGTTGGTGCTCCCGCCGGACACCGACCCCTCAACTCTCGACATCCAACATGGGGCAGCTTGTGTATGGCTCCTGGTCTTCCACAGCTTCACCTGGTCCACACAGCTGCAGTTTCAAGGTCACCGTCAGCACTCCTGCAGCACCTGACATTGGTGGGCATTCGTCTTCCGTGCCTCCTGGTCACTCCAGAGTGGCATAGACTCTGTCCCCTCTGCTTGCAGGTTCTTCACATCTTGAATCCACCTTTGGGTTCCATCAGACACTTTCACCTTCCCCAGCAGCGGCCTCTTCCTGCAGTCCTCCATTGGGTTCGACGGCGGTTTCCAACGCCACTTCACACCTATGCACCCGGCTTCCCTAGTGCAGGTAACCTGGTTTCTAAGGTATCCACGGGTGGGGTGGCTCTCCAACCTCTTGTTGTCCACTGGGTTTCTTCAGGGTCCACTGGGAAGGGTCCTCTGTCTTTAAAATTGCACAAGCGACTTACAAACTGATTTGTACGGAGAACGCAGTCGTGTTCCTACACTGCAAATGACCTCCGTGGGGCTCCTAGATACTCACCTTGGGTGGTTCCTTGGGTCCCAGGAACTTCTACGTCCTCTGAATATTAACTTGACTCGAGTCGTGGTTCGCATACCACTATTTTATTATATGGTTTGGTCTTCCCATGGGGACCTCTGTGTATTCTGTGCTACTTACCTGTTTCTATTGCAAAGGATTGTGTGTATTGTTTAGATGTCCACTTACATAAGTGTACATAATATACTGAGCCAGCCTCTCACACCACCACTGAGTGTTTTGTCTGCACGTAACGCTGGTCAGGCCTGCTGATTTCAAAGCCCTCAGTGTTACCCACTAATCATGCTTGACATCCGTTAGAATCTAACGACCACACTAATGACCCCCTCCAATTGGTGTCTGATGAATTGTACGTGCCATTGCATAGCATGGTGTTTATTTGCCCCCTTCCAATATTTTGTAAACTGTTGCCAGTTTTCAAAACGTGCAAATGTGGCAATGCATGGTGTGTTCAAGTCTTTTATCAAAGCTTTACCAAGACATGAAGTTTGTTGCACAGTTTTGTTCAGGAAAATTATTTGTTGTGGTATCAGGCAAGCTCTAAACAAAGCATTGTTACTCCGAACCTGCCAGTCCCTTGTCCCCCAAATTGATTTTACATCAATAGAATCCCTTCAAAAGTCAGACCTTTGTGTGGACAGCTGGGAAAGAAAGGTAGCAGAATATATCAGCTTGGTGCTTCTCAGCATATTTTTCTTTGCAGGTGATGGTGCAAGCCTATAATAATAAGAGGCTGGGTCAGATGTATCATAGCCAGAAAAATAAGCAAACTTCTGTGAAAAAATTTTTGAACTATCCTGTGGTGGTGTAGGGCAATGTTCCAATTGTGTGTAATTGAAAACAGCATGTGGAGTACTTGCTTTATGGAGAAAATGATGACCATAATGTTGAAAACAAAACTTTAATCATAATTAGATGTACCTTCATACAGTCCACCAGACGAAAAAACAGTAGAATGCCCTAGATCTTCTATCATTTTGTGCACTGTACATACATCCCAATCGTCAGAGACAGTGCCAGGGGTGACAATGCCATTTAAAGAAAGTTTAAACAAATATGGAATTTGTCAAAGTTTGGTGGGGCCATACCCTATCCAACACAAGCCCTTCAGGAACTGGAACAACTGGAATGTACACCAGGCAAAGGTCTCTTCTCTGTGTGATGACGAATGTGGTTTGCGAACTAAGTTCACCAGTTGTACTGCAGAGCATTCTGGCAGACAGTGTTATGTGTCTTAGTTAGGCCTATGTAACAATGCTGCCATCTTTTACTCTGAACATGTTTCTTACATTGCCTTCCATTTCACACAATAACTTTTTACACACATTTGCGTGCATGATAATGTGGGATTAGTTTCTCTGAAACTGCTGTGCTTACAAATTCTGCTTTGCTTAACATTATCACAACTCCTTGAACTTCTATGTTTTTATCCACAAGGAGACATGTCTATCTACAGATGAGAACAATGCTGGTTTCACGGTACTCTCAAGGATGCTTTTCATTATAAATAAACAAACATTTCCTGGTTTAGATAGAGGAGTGCTTTGCTGTCATTAGCGAGGTCCCTACACACTGAAGCTTCAGCCCAGCAGCTTGCTGATATATCAACAGGGGTATCCAACACGCAACCAAGATGGGGACTTACATTCTTTCCCTTCAGGCAACCAGGGATAGATCGTCCAGTATGGGGATTCTTAGCAGAACACATACATGCATGCCCTAGACACTTAGGTTAGGGACTACATAGTAGGAGTATGTCCAACTTTCTATATTATATGCCTGCATATTTGCATTGTATTAGCACGATGGTGGAGCTTTTTATTCTGTTCACTGTCTTGGTGCTTCTAATCACTTTCATCTGTTTCTGTCTATTGATTATTGCAGCACATATATTCTATACAAGAATCACATTGGTTCAATAAAACATTGAAAATGTCCCACTGTGTATTCCTTGTATATTTCTCTGGGAATAAGAGAGCATGAAGGACTGAGCAAAAGGGTTCTAGACCTATTACCACGATTCCTGGGAAAACAGGGTTGTCATGTTCGGTGGTTGCCAGAACCATTTGCTACCTGTCTAGGCTTAGGGGTGCTTATGGTGGCACTGTGAACTAGCGGGCCTATAGGGCAACATATCCTAAGGGGGGTGTATAGAATCAGTCTGGTACCATCCCCACGGTTATGCTATCCAGAAAAGCTCAGTTCCTACGTTAGTGAGGAAACTACATGATAATAGTGTCCATTTAGAAGCAGTAAAAAGACTAATACAAAGGACCAGAAAATGTAACACAAATTTAATCTAAAGGTGTAACCATAGAGAAACAAAGGGGCAGATTTACAAGCCCCTTGCCCCACTTTTGCACTGCCATTGCGTCACTTTTGTGATGCAGCGGCGGTATAAACAATGCGGCCAATTTACAATGTGACACATCTAGGGAGATCCATCACGTTGTAAAGCCCTGCATCACATTATACCTGCGTCAGGTATAGCTTATGCAGGGTGGGCGTTCCCACACAGGACAGCCTCATAAAAGTGATGCAGTGAAATCTACAAGATTTCACCTTGCCACTTTTAGGATGCCACTGCGTCAAAACCTTACCCCTGCTTGAAGCAGGTGTAAGGAGTGACGCAGTACGATAAGTATAGGCCTCAACATGCATTGCTGGAGTTGTGTTGTGGTTGCGGCACAACTCCAGCAATGTGTGACTTTTGGGCCAACAGATGTGTCAATACGGTGCATCCATGGTGGCGCAAGGGCATTGCAGGCTGTTGCAGGGAAACTGATACATCTCTACAGATGCGTCAGTTTCTTGTAAATCTGCCCCAAAGTATGTATTTTTCAGCCAAAGCTAGAAAACACTCAGGGACCTAATACGATCTCTGTCGTAAAGCCTCCGACCTGGTCGGAGGCTTTACGACCGAGATCATCGGTTTCAATTCTGACTGGCTCATTACAATACAGCCGGTCGGAATTGAAAGCAGCCGGTCATTCCGGCTGGCTTCCTACAGGCTACAGAATCCCGTTGGCCAGTCAGAGACCGGCCCGTAATGCCATAGGAAGGCGTTTCCGCCTATGGGATTACGAAGCTCGGTTTCTGACAGGCTTTCCATGCCTAGCAGGGCCCCATTTTCCTTGCGACCTCTGGTTGGGGGCCGAGGGGGCACCATACCCTTGTTTATCCTTGCACCTTCTGGCAGGCAGCTTGAGTGACTGCCACGGGGTGCAGGGATTAACACAACCTCCCATTTCCCTATGGGAGCTTGTACTATGGCCGGTTTATGGCCGTAACACGTGCTCCCATAGGAAAATGTGAGAAATTAGGCAGTCAGGACCGCCGACCAGAGGTTGGTCAGTCCCTTTTCAGCCACGGTGTCAGTCAGAGGAAACTCTGACCTACATTGTAATAAGCTCCTCAGTTTCAGCTGAAATGGCAGAGGTGGCCGTGGTGGGGGATCAGATGACTCCGATGAGAAGTCATCAATATTGATGAAGTATCCAGAGACAGTCCGATCTATTTTTGGCAGCCTAGCAGGTTTAGTAGAACTGAGAGATGACTCGATCGGTGGTATATTAACATAGACAGCATTCTTGTCAGGATTCCTAATTGAAATCCATGTTTCTGTACTGGTTGATTGTACAGTAGTTGTTGTAGTAACAGGCGGAAGGGATACTTTGTTGATGTTTACTGTTATCTCTCATTGGAGTAGTGATGCATCATCAGTTATTAAAGCTTCCGTCCGAACTTCCTGTATGGTAGGGAGAGGAGGCAGGTAACTACACAGGAGCGATTTGTCTTACTGCTGAGAACCAGCCACATAGTGTGGTTTGATCAGATCAATGGAGACAAATCTCTTGTCTTTGCAACCGGCAAGAGGAAGAAGAAGTACAGTTCTGGTACCTTCAACAGCCAGGGCAGGTACAGGCACTCTGTAGGGTGGCCCAAATTCTTGTCCACAATTTTCACCCTGGCCAGATCCCCAATTTTCAGGATCCAGCCAGGCCATGCTGGTACTTCCTTCACTTCCCCAGTGGTGGTACATTTGATTTGGACATTGCTTTGTCCGTCCCAGAAACTGTTCAGTTCCTGTAAAACAGCCAAGCATTTGTTTAGATCAAATGGTGTTTCCGCCGCCACTGTGCTGGGACTGTTGAGGTCTGGGACCCACATCTTACCCCAAACAGGATATCATAGGGAGTCCGACCACCCTGGAATTTTCTAGGCAGATTGTTTAGTGCCCTTTGGACCACATATAGATGATGAACTCATGTGTGACTTGAGCCTAATACCCTATCTGTTAAAGACTGCTTTAAGTCCTGTTTTTTCCGGTCCACAACCATGTCACCCTCAGGATGGTACTGGTAGGAGTAACACAGGGTCACACTCAAACTTCCCATGGCCTCTTTGTAAGCCCTAGAGCTAAACGCCGGACCCTGGTTGGAATGTAGTGTGGCATACCCATAGGAATCGAGAGCGCGAATTCACTGCCACCATCTGATGACAACAGGCTGCAGTACTCAAAATAAACACAAGCCAGAGGCTTGTTCAAAATCAGTAAAGGTGTCTGGGATAGACGTGCCATGGTGGAACCCTTCTTCTGCTGTCAGATGTTGCGTTTGAGGACAAAGTCCTTGGTCTGTTTGTAAATACCTGGCCACCAGTAACATTGCTGCAATAATTGTAGCAGCCACCCCTACGTGTGCAGCTAGAATGAATCCTAACCTGTGGTATGAATTAGGTATTACTCTATCCCCCACTCCAGGAATGTGAGCATATAGTATGTTTGTGCATCTAACTTGTAGGAGAATGTGAGTGGAAGGCATTTCGGAAGGTGGGTGTCATTGCATACAGCGTTGAAAGCCACTATTATGTCTGCATCTATCCTTGAATGAGTTATTGCAGCAACTGCAGCAGTTCACATTGTTGCCATAGCTGCTTCATCAGCCATTGAATTCCCTGCAATGTATACACCAGCACGTTGATGACTCAACGTGTATGTTTCATGAGTCGGTGGCAAACAGGCTTTCAGGTTTGCCACTTGTTTCCAAAGCATCTTGTGCTTGATTGTGCATCCTTTTGAGTCTCTGAATCTATTCCAGCTCCAATATTGTAGATATTCATTATAGGACTAGACACAGTGGTACGATTCACACACTATGAGTGTGGGAAATCCAGGATCCATATTCTGCAGTGCCAGAATTAGAGCTTTGAGTTCAGTCAGCTGTGCGGTGCAGTCACCAAGTGACTGTGTGAATATTTGTTCAGGATGGAATTCTACACAATTCATGCTCCCTTTCATTGCTGCACATGCTGCCAAGCATTGGTGCTTTGTCCCTATAGAAGGCCGGGCAGAACCATTAGTGTATATGATGTAATCATACTAATATAGAGGCAGTATTGCATTAGGCAGAGGGTATTCTAGTTCATATTGCATAAAAGCTTGTGTTTGTAGAGTAGAGTCAAATCTGTTGTGTACATCTGTTGTGGTGAGTGAGTTAGCCCATTGCATCCAACGTGTATGTAATGTTTTTGCGTTTGGGACGCTTGCTTGTGTGACGACCTCTAGAGTTGGTACCGGGATCACAACAATGATGTGTTTTCCCTGAGCCAGTGTTCTCTCTCTCTCATCATAGCAGTCTGTACCACCATCAGTATTTTTTCTGTAGATGCAAAACGCATTTCAGCATTGGTGCATAAATCTGATTTATATGCAATTGGTACAGTGTCACCTTCATTGAAAGTCACATAGGTGTACCCTGATGACCGCGTGATGACGCGGATCATCAGGTTGGTTGTGTTTACACATGTGTGTAAGTATTGTGAAGCTAGCATGTCAGCTTGTACTGAACGCAGTATTTCGGTCTGTTCAGTGGTCCATTGTGTGCTTGAGAAATCATGAATCAAGTCTTAAACCATTTTGTGTAATCTTGACTGTAAGTTCTGCCAAAATTCTGAAATCCCAATATGGATTAAAACTTCTACAAAGTAGTTGGAGATGTAAAAGCACACATCTCTATAAGAAATGTGTTGCCAGGCTTTTGCTTTCACTTGAAAGCTCATATCCCAGAAACAGGACATTGAGGTGGGCAATTTTTGTTTTTTTTAAAGTTAAAGTAGCCCATGTGAGTTAATCCCAGAATTACGTAATCTACTCTTGCCAAGTGCTCCAAAAGGTCATCATTTGTCAAATATATGTCATCAACATAGGATAATGTCTGGTGATCAAAACTTTGTAGGAGTTCTGTTACCCTGGCCAGAAACAACCCGGGCTATTCTTATACCCCTGTAGCTATCTACATAACTGTTTTTGAGAATCCAGCGCACTGAATGCGGTGAAATATCTGCTTACATGTGCTATATTTTGGAGAAAAAAATCCATTTGAGATATCTAGTGTTGTTTCACATTTTTTACACACTAAGGGGCATATTTACAACAGAATGGAGAAGTGTGGCTTTAAACAAACATTGCCAATGCTACGCGTCTCCATTCTGAAAACGCAGGGATGTGCGTATTTCACAAGTATGCGGTGCACTCCTGCCTTTCCCCTAGCGCTGGCGCTGAGTTCAGTTGCCTAGCGCCAACGCAGGCACACTTGCACCATAGTGCAAGGGTGTCTGCATTGGGGGGGAAGATTGTTTATGTGCATGAAGGTCCCCCTTCCTGCACATGAATAATCTTTAAATGCTGTTTTGTAACTTCTATGTGTGCTGCTTAATGCAGCACACATAGAAGTTGTTAAACAGCATTTTTTTTTAAAATGATTATTTATGTGCAGGAAGGGGGACCTTCCTGCACATAAACAATCATAGGCAATTTGCTGTTTCTATGTGTGCTGCACAACACAGCACACATGGTAACAGCAAAACGACGAGAAATAAAGCATTTCACCTGTTCAAGACAAGGTTTTCCCTGGTCTAAATTTTGGCACTGCCTCCAATTTATGCTGCCCATGTAAATAGGGGGCAGTGTCAAAATCAATGGGTGTTGCGGTGGAACGTCCACCGCAACATCCATTGCCCTCCCCTTTTGCACAAAATACAGCATGAAAGGGTGCCTTATTTACAAGGCAGCATTAAGCCACATTATGGGGCTTAACGCTGCCTTGTAAATAAGGTGAGGCCCCTATCGCCATCACATTGTCACTGAAAGTGTCGTTGTTGTGGCGATAGGGGCTTGTAAATATGCCCCTATTTAATTCATGAGTGCTGCGCTGTGTGTATTTTGTACTGCAAATGTGTGAGTGGCTGTTTTAAACCTTTCGCTGCCAGGCCTTTTCCCCCCTGTTCAATGCTCTTTTTTGGTTATTTGGGGTAGTTCGCACCTAGGCCCCCACAACATTTTGTCCACATGAGGTTTCCACGCCAAAATCACATCCTTTTCTCCCAGCATCTTGAGGATTCTAAAGGTACCCAGGGTTTGTGGATTTCCCTTGAGGGGACCGAGAAATTCACCAAAATACAGCTATTTTTTTGGGGGGGTGGGGAATGGGAAAAAAGTGCTGCAGAAGTAAGAATCTGTTTTTTCCCTGCAAATGGTATCAACAAAGGGTTTGTAGTGCTAAAATCACTATTTCCCCAACTTTCATGAACAGCAGACTGTTGTGAGAAAATCAAAATTTTCTACACCATTTTCACATGTTACTGGGACTTAGCCTATTTTACATTTTTTTTGTACTTTAACCTCCTTCCAGTTAGTGGGAGAAATGGGTGTAAAATCAATTATGGATCCTGGAATGCTATGCATTTCTGAAAAGTAGACAGAATTCTGAATTCAGAAAGGGGTCATCCTTCAAAGTTTTCCTATAGAAAGTAAGTTGAAATTATAAAATATTGAAATTGAGTTGAAAAAACAGCCATTTGCGCTGATATTTTTTTACCTGTAACTTATTCTAAGTATGGCAGATTTTTTTAACTAATATACCGTTATGTCCATGGTGCCATTCTGGTTGCAGGGATATATCAGACTTATAGGTTCACCAAGAACCCGGGGTACTCAGAGCCAATAACCAAGCTGCAACTTGCAATGGTTTTTCATTGTGTGCCGGGTATACAGCAATTAATTTGGTAAAATATAAAGATTGAAAAATAGGTATCAAGGAAGCCTATGTATTTCCGAAATAGGACCAAGATATGGAGTTTAGAAGCAGTGGTTTTTTGCACATCTCTGAATTTGTGGGTAGCCATACTAGCATGTGATTAAGGGGGCATTTTTCAAAACGTCTTCTTTTTTACACACTATCTTAAATTTGGAAGGCAGAAATGCATAGAAAGGCTACTGGTAATAACACCTGTTCTACTATTCTGTGTTCCCCTAAGTCTTCCAATAAAAATGGTACCTCACCTGTGTGGGTAGGCCTAGTGCCCACGACAGGAAATGGGTCAAAGCCCAACATGGACACTTCACATATTTCCTGTGAAACCTGGCCCTTTTTTCGCAATGTGCCTAGGTGTGGATTTTGGACCCTAGCTCAGCGGCACATAGGGAAACCTAGCAAACCTGTACATTTTTCAAAACTAGACACCCAGGGGAATCCAGGATGGGGTGACTTGTGAGGCTTTCCTCAGGTTATGTTACCCAGAATCCCTTGCAAACCTCAGACTTTGTAAAAATAAACACATTTTCCTCACATTTCTGTGATGAAAAGTTCTGGAATCTATGGGAAGCCACAAAATTTCAACCACCCAGCATTCTGCAAAGTCTCTCGATAAAAATGGTACCTCAATTGTACCCTCAAACGCACTGTGGAGACTTCAAAATTATCGATCACAAAAAGACTTGGTTTTGGGAGGGAGTGACCTGCGCTTTTGGTCCTGGGCTAGGTGGCCAGCTAGGGAAACCTATGAAACCCAGACATTTATGAAAACTAGATACCCGGGGTAGTCCAGGGAGGTGTGGCTTATGTGGATCCCCCAAAGTTGTTTGCCCAGAATGCTCTGCAAACTTCAAATGTTGCTACAAAAAGTAAATTTTCTTCACATTTTTGATGTAGGAAAGCTGTGGGATCACTGGGCCAACACAAATTTACTTCCAGCCAGCATTCCCCCAGGTCTCCCGATAAAAATGATGCCTCACTTGTATGGGTGGGACAAGTGCCACCAACAGTGAGGGGCCCAAAATGTATTGTGGAGACATCAAAATAATCTATCACAAACAGCCTGGTTTTGAAAAGGCGGGAACCTGCGTTTCTGTTCCTGGGCTTGGCAGTCATCTAGGAAAACCTACAAAATCCAGACATTTATGAAAACTGGACCTCCGTGGGGAGTTCAGAGAGGTGTGGCTTGCGGGGATCCCCCAATGTTTTCTTACCCAGAATCCCCTGCAAACCTCAAATTTTGCCCCCCAAAAAAATCACTTTTCCCTCACATTTAGGACAACAGATCCTGAAGGGATGCAGAGAATCTGTCTGGCACCATTCCAACGTTTATGTTGCCCAACAAATGCACAGCTCCTACTGGGAAGCGGACACCATATGACATGGCACCACCAACGATGGTAGTTTGGGTTCTTATTCAATGGATCGCCTTAGCAGTTCTCTCATGTATACTCAGCGATCCCTACTTACTTCCTAACTGGAGACGTCCATGGTGGTAGGGACTATCCTCCTCAGCTAAGTAGGTAACACCTATGTATTGGCTGTAGGTTGCTCAAACATAAACGCTTCAAAGGATTTATTCCCAGTGTTTTACCCTCTCTGAATTTCATACACAATAATGCCTGGAGACGAACATGATCCAGCACTTAACATTGCTGAAAACTGCAGACATTCGGTTACCCAGAAACTATTATAACATGGTCTCGCACTTACGGGTGGAGATGTTATCTTTGTGGTTGAGCCACACAAAGAATATAGGGCAGAGGTGTTCTATTCATGGATTACATTCCCAGGAGCAAACAACACAATAGGGTTATTTCACACCTACAAATAGAATGAAGTACCAGATAATAATACACCATATGCAATAATAGAAATAAATTTTGCATACCAAAAACACAGAAATTGGTTTGATGACGCCCTTCCACACACAACAGAAAATGTTAGACTAGGTCCCCTTAACAATGAGGGAACAACATGGCCAGTCCTAGCCAGATACACACCGCATCCTATTGTTGACAATTTATCAGCAGTACATTTGCGAACACCATAAAATCATTTAGTAACATTATACAGATGCCTGACACAGTTTGTTATACAAACATTAACACTAAATTCTGTGCTGACTGCTCAAGCTGCACAACCACAATTGGCTCCACCAGGCATCAGCCCGTAAAAACTGAATGAAGTCATGGCTAAGGTTCCCATCAGAGGGGAGGAGATTCTGTTCTGGATTGCACTAAGGACAAGCCAGCTTGAAGTGGTGTTTTCCAATATGGGACAGCAGGGCAAACACAGAATGTTAACAATTTGCTTGCCAATGGGGATGGCTCCCCCACTAGAATACTGCACCACATTAGGTGCAGTTTTTTTTCGCAGTATATACGGTGCCCCATCATTGGCTATTTCACCGCAAGTTCTTAAACAGATCGAGAATGAGTATGGGGCAGCACCTGACCTAGACATGGGGATGAAACTGAATGGCAATTTTGCCGCTCTATCCACCTTTATGTTAAGTAACATAATGGGGGAAGCAGCAGTGTTGGCTATATGCCAACATCTAATGGATTTGGCTCTGGCACAGCAGGAGTGTGATTACCTAAAATTATTGAAGAAATCTATGCTACGCTGGGTAGAGAAGATTTGGGAGCAAGACCTGGCAAACCACAATTAAAGAGTCATTCTGCAAAGGATTTTTCTAAGCAAGCACCCAAGTCTTATACAAAGAAGAAGAGGGAATATAAGAAAAACAATAACAAAACAAAACCATTGGGCTAGTCTCCTCAACAGGAAGCCACTGAAAAGTGCTATAACCTGTGAAACCATGATAATATTAGACAGCATACAGGTATCAGGATATTGATATACGTTTGTCTCATTCCTTTCAGGGGCCATCCAAAAAACATTTGGAGAGAGGTGGATGGTCAGAACAAAGATTGGAGGAGCACGTGAAATCAAAGAAGGACTCACAATGCTTGTCTGGCTATATCTTTAACAGAAGACAAACCTAAGCCTTCCAAATCTCAATTCAAAAAGAAGAAGGTGGCAGGACTTAAGGTAAGGCATGCCACGGATATTCAGGACACTGCTTCTGAGCAGGAAATGGGCAGTGACCATGCTGGACAGCACGGCAGAAATCACAATAGTTCACCAGAACCAGGTGGCTTGTCTTTTGGGAGTAGCGCTGAGCTGAGTTTATCACGGTGGAAACACCGGATACTAGGGTAAGTAGCCCACATCATTTACACAAAATGCAACTCCAATTGGAGGGGGATATACCTAAAAACATTAATGTTCTCTTTTGGGAGGACTTAACATACTTTTACAATATTATTTTGGCTGCAAAGGATTGGCCACCTGAGTGCGTAATGGATTGCCCAAATGAAGAAATGGTAGTTTTGCCTACTTTTTACAACTTCGGCCCAGAATCAATTAAACATTCATGAGCCAAGGAGTAGGCATTAGCACTAGCTCTTGCGTAATACCACAACCATGTGGGGTGGGATGATTGTTCCTCTTACCATGAAATACCACTGAGGATAACCCCACAGCCTTGAAAACAATACCTCATTAAAAATGAGGCTAAAAAGCAAGTTAGGAAGATTCTCACACAACTTGAACACCAGGCTGTAATAGAAAGTTGCACCTCTTCCATGAATAATCCCTTTTTTCCTGTGATGAAACTAGATCATTCATACTGTCTAGTATTAGACCACAGACACTTAACCTGTTTGATGCCAAGGACATAATGGTTATGCACTCAGGTTGACACCTAGAGTTAACGTAGGCTGTGCTGATCTATGCCAAAGTGCACAACCTCGGTGAATAATGCCCGCCTTGCTGCATCATGCAGCCTTTGAATCCCGCTGCACGGTCCTTGCCAAAGACGCGGATGGCGAAGGCCCTGCCATAATCCATCTACGCCTATAATACTCAGGCAAAATTAGACTCAGCCTACCGACATGAAATACTGCCCGCACCTCAAGATTGTTTAGCTGAATACCGGCTACATCAAGTCCCGCTGACTTCGCTCCCATACAAGCTCATTTTTCAGTCCTTCGCAAGGAATTAATGATTTCTGTGGGTTTGGTTGTGCCGGGAGGCACAGGTGGCCCAGCAGCAGCCGAGCTGCTTCCCAAGAGGGGAGCAGCACATACCACAGGCTAGCTTGTTGGTGTGAAAAAGGCCGCTTTATTGAAAACAGGTGCACCTTACATCAACATTCCTTGGCCTGTGCCGTACAAAACTGATCCTCACTAAATAGTATCCTCCTACCTTACCCCCTCCCCTCCCCTAAAGTTGTTCCCCCTGTAAACATTTATAAACCCCCAAAACTTGCAACTTCTTAACCTTTTTTCACCTAGCTATCTATGTACATTTCCTATGCTCTTTCCCCTTCCTGCGTGCTTCCGGAGTGACCTTCCCCAACCATAAACTGTAAACTGTAAAACCTCTGTCCCAACTATTACCCCAGGAAAAACGCCCATAAACATCATTAGCACACCAGCACCTGCTTCCAGCGACAACCAAAGTACATGATTTCCCCCCCCGATGCACCTGTTCCCAACAACGCTACCCAAACCAAAAACTCCTGCCACTAACATGGCCGGCTATAAAGGTCCCCAGCCCAAAAACCGCCCAAACCTAGCCCAAATAGCCCGGGGAAGCCCAACAAGCCCAACTGGGCTCTGGCTGCCCCCCGGCCCAAAATCCCCCGGGAGGGGCAGGCCTCCCGGTGGTCGGCCGCCCCTCCCAAAGCCCTATTGTAATCATTGCAACTGTAGTAAAACGTCACCAATCTGTTCGTGGGAGTGACGCAGAAGTGTGTACGTTTAACAGCTTCTATTTGGTTTATAGGAATGATAGGTGTTACAATTATAACTGCTTTTATATAGCCCCTCAAAATGAAATTGTGCAGTTTTCTAAGCACTGTAACTCACGCAGTCCATGCGGGTACAATCGCATGCTTGCAGCTCGACAACACCTTAGACCGTATGCAATATGCACATGTCTACGATGGCAATATGCTAATGACGGCGCTTTCATATAGTGGGTGGATGAAAGGCCAAAAGAATCCTTCTGTCATGGAAACGTTTAGTTTACTTTGTTCCATAACATTTTTTACCCCCTTAGCTTGTTTTGTATCGCCTCTCAATGGCTACACGATCAAGTGAATGGGTTCATTTTGTCGGATGAGGGGGACAGCCCTCCATTCCAGGGCACAACACTGCATCCCCGCGAGGAACGTTCTAAAAAATGCTCCTTTAAATGGTTTTCTTTAGCTATTTGAATGGATGTCAATTCCAGTTTGACGTTATATACCTTAAATCGATCCACCCTCTAACTAGCGGTTCTCACGCACTAAAAACCTCCGATATTGGCTCACTCCCTGTACCCTATGTGCATGCCCAGTCTGAGCTGTAAACAAACAAACTCCAAATAGGCGTTGCAGTGATTCCCAAAGCACTGGTGTTGTTATTTGCGTGGGAATGCGATCGTTTTGTGCCTGCCAGGATTCAAACCCCTGACCTGCATAAACCACCTCACGTTATAGCAAGGGGCGTTGAAACTCACAGAGCCAACGTGGGTTCACATGGTTAAGGAAAAAAACCTGCAACCTCCTGTGGGGAGGTGTTGACGACTCCCTTTCTGCAGGGAAACACGAACGCAGCTGGTATATCGCCAATCCTCCGGGTGCCCTAACATGGCCATTAAGCTGTATGCTAGCAATCCTTTGAAGACACTCCCTTAACTCCTAGCCGACAGCTGCAGCAATCTATGTAGTAAGCCTAAACCACAAATTGCTGCGGGTGACGTACAACCCATTACGGAAGAGCTCATAAACCGTGTTCGAAGAGCCAAGCCCATTGCTCTCGGTTGTCACACTAAAGTTATCGGCACACCCGCCACTAGCAATACACCCTGTTAACCACCTGTTTATTTGCAGTGCCGTCCTGGTTCGCAGGTGTTGGCATTATTTTGAACAGCCCTTTTGCCAAATGCACAGAACAAGGAAAGTTCGAGCAGAACTGACGATTTGCAGCTATCGGTCGCTTTAAGTGCGCAATCTACCATAGATCACTTCCTCCATCCCTTAACTCAACACAATGGTTGCCATATGCCACTACTGTGGCGATTTTCATGGGGAAAATGCAGTCAATTATCCCGTGGCAAGTCCTGAAATCAACAGGCAGCCGCTGCGCACCCGCTGAGGCACCCACAGTAGGGTGGTGAGGTCTACTCTCTTCCGGGCATTTTACTAATAGAGATGGGTGCTGTCGCCCCCACATACCCCAGCCGCGACCATGCGGAAGCCCACTTGCGGTGGCACAAACTACTGTGCACCACCCTCTTAACAAACTTCCCCGGGTGATCTGCACTCTCGTGCCACTCTTTAATACCTGCTAAAACGATGCATGCTCGCTAAACACCAGTACCTTGAAACAATGCAGCCCCCGAGCTAAGAAAGCCGCTCCTGCCTCCTCACCGCTACCCTCACGCTGATCGGAGATCCCCTGCCTGCTCCGCTCTCCCTGCACGAGGCACCAGCTGTTCCCGTCGATTCGTAGTCGACACGCTTCCTCCGGCATTGCCACAACCTCCTCCCGCCGGAATCCAAAGAAACGCTCCAGGTGCTGTGCTCCTCTTCTTGTCGCGCGGAGACCTGCTAGACAAACAGGGGGAAAAAGAGAGAAAGAAAAAGATCCCGCACGGTCTGGACCGGCGGCCGTCCTCCATTGTCTGCAGCTGTGGAGCGGCGATGAGAGAGACTGACTGCCGCTCCACAGCCCCCTTTTATCCCGATGGGAATGAAAGCCGGCTAGATCCGGCTTTGTCCCTCGTACCTGCTACGGTTTGACCCGGAAGCATTTTAACTGCTTCCCGGTCACCAAGTCACGCACCCAATCAGGCGCGGAGGCGAGGCTGGGCGCCGACTACGACATCAGCGCACGACGCCGGGCCACGCCCACTGCCATCGTGAGGACCGACACAAACCGCCATACCTGCGGCGTGCCCGAGTCCGGTTTCACCTTTGCAGACGATCTATAAGTGGTTGTGTGAATGTTTTTACATATTTATTCATGGGTGAGTATGTCTCTTTCTGGGTGTCTGAGTATGTGACTGTTTGAGGTTCAGACTAGCTGTGTGAGAAGTTGATTAACAATGTGTTGCCCTGGAACTGTATATTGCACATGTGTTGTTTTACTGCATGCTCTAATTGATATAAAAAACTGCTTACTGCTTGCTAAGCTTTAAACTTGTACTTAACAATATACTAGGTATGCAAAGTTTTACAGATCCATACATGATGTGTTGCTCAAAAAGAATGTTTTTCTTTGAACTCTGGAAGTTGTCTTATTTATCCCATTTTAAAAGAGGACTACAAGTCACAACATTCAAAGGAAATAACATGTACAGGAGCATTACATAATCTCTGAGCCTGTGAAAGTTGGCAGCTCATCTATTAGATACATTTTAGGGTGGGTCTTGGTAAGGTATAGGGCATTTTTGTATGTGTGTAGATGGTAAGACATGCCCTTTTAAGTAATACTGAGCCACATTTGTAGTTTGAGACTGCTAGGCATAGTTAAATATGCAGGGCCCGATTCTGTCAGGATCTGTTAGGATTTTGCCTCAGATTAGTTCTGTGAATCGGCCCCACAGTGTTTCACATATAGTGCAAGTTGTATACATATGTAGGAAACAATTATTACTCATCTAGTCACATGCCCATAGAGCACTTAAGTACCCAGCAGTAACAGAGGCCATTTCACCTACAGTTATATACCCCAGCACTTACTAATACAGCCAGTAAGCAATCCATACAGCAAGTTACATACACATATAGATACCCATAGAGATACTAAGACCACTAGTCATATAGCTATGTTGTCATTTACACATCCAGTGATACACCCAGAGAGGGACTGTTGCACACATTTAGATATGTGCTCACATCCTGACACTCCTAGTCACCCATGCAGATAAGTAGCCCTTTAAACATGTGTTGGGCCTGCTACTGCAGAGCCTGAGTGTGCAGATTTACTGGTAGCTCGAATTGTAATTAAAAGTCCTTGCCAAGCCTTAAGCTTCTTTTCTCATACATATAAGTCACCCCTAAGGTAGGGTGTACGTAGGCCATAGCTTGAATTCTAGCACTTGTAGACTTCTATATTCCTTTATATATGAATTTTACAAATCCCAGAATCCTTAGTAAAAAGACTAAATCCCACATTTTAGTACACTTTCAGTACTTTTTCATTCAGCCACTTACATACACATTTAGAGAGTCATTGTTACTAAAACTGGCAGTCATAAACCCGGCATACTTACTTAAATATCTGATGGCACTCCTACAGTTGGACTCCTACACTCACTCAGATGTGTAGTCAACTACTGACACAACCTATTCACCCATCCAGACAAGTAGTCCTTTAAACATGGTTGTGGCCTACTACTGCAGTGCCTGTCTATGTACCTTTACTGCCAGCTCAACTTGGCATGAAAAATCCCTTCGCCAAGTCTTAAACCCACGTTTTAGTACACATAACTCACCTCTGAAATACGCTGTAGGTAGAACATAAAGCGCTGTGTTTTTAGTGCTAAAAAGGTAAGAGATGTCCATTTGAGTTTTCATTGAGTTACTCATGCACTTGGCAGATTCCTACGCCAAGTACTACATAGAATTTATTACCCATAATGCAACCGTAATACATGTTTTCAAAAGCATAAAGCCTCTCTCTCACCCAGTCAGACAATGACAGAGGCACTTATACGTTCACTCACATACTCAGAAACTAGTTATGTATCCAGCAGTATCAAAGGCTGTTGCAGACACACTTACATACCCCTGTATTCACAAACACAGACACTGAGCTATTCGTTCAGCCATTTGCATACACAATTAGAGAGCCATAGAATTAATAAAACAGACAGTCATATACCAGTATACTTACTTTAACATTTGATGGGACTCATATAGGTGGACTCCTACACTCACTCAGATATGTAGCCAAGTACTGACACAACCTAGTCACCCATCCAGACAAGTAGTCCTTTAAACATGGGTCAGGCCTACTACTGCAGCAACTTTCTGTGCACTTTTAATGCGAGCTCGAATTGGCATGTTAAAGCCTTTCCCCAAGTCTCAAACCCACGTTTTAGTACACATAGCTCATCTCTGAGATAGGCTGTAGGTAGGCCATAAAGCACAGTGCTTTGTGGTTAACAGGTGAGAGATGTCCTTTGAGTTTCATCAAGTTACTTGTGCACTTGAAGACCACTATGCCAATTACTACATAGAGTATGCCATTCAAAATACAACTGACATGCATGTTTTCAAAAGTATAGAGCCTCTCTCTCGCCCAGTCAGACATCAACAGAGGCATTTATAGATTCACTCACATACTCAGAAACTAGTTATTTATCCAGCAGTATCAAAGGCAGTTGCGGACACACTAACATACCCCTGTATTCACAAACACAGGCACTGAGCTATTCGTTCAGCCACTTACATGGACATTTAGAGAGCCATAGAGTTACTAAAACAAATGGTCATATACCGGCATACTTACTTAAATATCTGATAGCACTCCTTCATGTGGACTCCTACACTCAATCAGATATATAACCAAGTACTGACACACAGTAATGGATATGGTAGTATACCCAGGAAGAGACTAATGTATATGCTGACACGCACAGAGACACAGAGACATAAACATGAAAATTAATAGAGTAATGTAAGCTATAATATAAAAATACAGCTGTTTATGTTGGTAGTTAAATATTTAAAATATGTAATCTGATAGTACGTAATGAAAAGCTAAATGTACTTATTTGTTTTGTCTTTTCAGACATCAATTGCTACCAAAGTACAGACAGTTACAACGCCATCAAAAACTGAGAGACAAAAGAAACAAAAGCAAGGATACTATCTCCTCACAACTGAGAAACAAAAGGGGCAAAATGTAGAGGAAGTGGTGAAAGAGAAAAGAGCTGCTGGTAAGAGAACAAGCACGTTTCTAAAAATAGTATGTGGAAAACTGGAAATTGAGCAAAATCAAGAAAATAAATAACAAACTTTCACATCAACTAAGAAAGGAGAAAAAGTACACGACAAGAAGAGTAAAAAAATCATACAATAAAGTAGAGAGTTTAACCAGAAGACAGAGGCAGTTTAAGGAAATCAGAGTTAGAATGTTCCGTATTAGACTAATTCAGAGTCTGATAACAATTATGAAGAAGTATAAAAGGAGAAGAAAAGCAGTCAGACAAAAGTAACGTGTTGAGGCTGTTGTCAATAAGGCCTTTGCACTCAAGAGAAAGCTATTTATTTTAATTCTAAACAGAATGAGGACACTGAATAAAATAGTGTTGTCTATGAGGAAAAGAACCCAAAAGAAAAGACTTGTCAATAGAAGTAACTTTTGCAAAATTTGCAAAACTTTTAGCTGTGAATGGGGACATACTTGTAGTTGTACAATACTCACAGGTATCCCACCTTGTGACACGACACGTGACATGATGAGGGAGTGTTTACCCCAACTAGACTCTGCATCACTAGGCGTGGGAAAGGAAAAAATAAATTTCTTTAAATAACCCTCACACACTCTAGTAGTGCATGTTTCATCATCGGGCTCACCCTGACTCCTAAAGTTTAGGGTGGACTAGACCATGTTCCGGGGAGCTCTTATAAGAAAGAAACTAGGGGGCGTAACTAAAGATTAAAAATCCAATTACTGCCCTAAGGTATCCCTTTATTCATGGATTGGCTGGGAAAAATAAAACTGAATAACAATTTGGGGTATATAGGATTGAATGGTCCTATGACCCTTCTTTAGCCAACATGTTTCAGCCCCACTCTTACAGGCCTGAATAGGCCCAGGGCTTTTAACAAGGTGATTCTTAAATATGTATCACCTCCCTAGTTTTGCAGCTGTTGGGCTGGTCAATTTGTGATAAGGCATGCAAATCAAGTGCATGCATTGGCAGTAAAAATGCTTGCCACTTCTGGTTCGACCTGTAAAAACAAAAATAATTTTTTGGGGGTTCAGGTAGTGAACATTTTATTTTCTATGGCACCTCACTCAAGTGCCATTAAAATATCATATGCCATTGTGTGGCTGCCCAAATTATTGCATGCACTATTCCCATGCATGTGACTATATTTGCGCAACGGACGTGTCATGTACACATCATGCAGCTTATGAAAAACGCTCACTTGCATGCCTCCACAACGTGTGCTCAACCTGTGCATGCATCAGTTCGTCTTCCTGTATTCACTAGGGGAGATCGTACAAAACAGCATATTATGCAATATCACCTCTCATGATTATTTGTGCCGAAGTTAGCCTATTGCCATAAACCTCATTCACACTATGTAGTGGATAGCATTAAAAGTCAGGCGTCATACAAGCATACTGAAGCTTAATACATGTCGCATCAACTCACCCAATTTCTGGGAGATTATTACCCCGTGGGAGGTCAGGGGGTAGGTCCTGTAGTCAAATCCTATGGTGGTTAAGAATGGGGAAAAGTAAAGCTATAACAATGCCATTGGTCAATAAACATATCTAGTAACAGCGTTAGGCGCAACCTGCATGGGAAAAATCACTCCATCAAGGATCCCCCCACCAATGCACCTACTCGGCTCCCCTCTCCCTGGCTTGTGACAGAGTAGTCGGGGGGAGCACGGTTTTATCTCCCATGCGCAGGAGTGTGCTGCTGTATTTAATTATCGCTGACTACGTTAAACAGCCTGCAATCTCCAGATGCACCTGTTTCATGGCACATGTGCTAATAGTGACATGGGGAGTCCGATCGGCCACTATGCATCAAAGGATTCAGTTCGTTGATTGCTGGGGTGGCCAATGGTTACTGCTGGAGACCAAAAAGGTTGTGGACTACACCAAATTTCCCAGGCTCATGGGACATCTAATTCCCATACCCAAGGGGAACATGGTCGAGCCCACCCTGACCTTTAGGAGTCAAGGTGTACCTGACGATGCAGCATAACACTACTAGAGGGTGTGAGTTTTATTTAAAGAAAAGGAATTTTTTCCTTTCCTGAACCTAGTGACGTGGAGTCTAGTTGAGGTAAGCAGTCCCTTATCAGGTCACATGTCATGAGAGTAGGTGGGATACCTTTGAGTATTGTACAGTTAGCTTGGGAGGACGTATCCCCCCTCTTCTTTCCTGGAGGTGAAAGGACCTCTTCACCCTCCAGGGCTGGCCAGTGGTTCCCACATTCCCAGTTCCCAGTTCACAGACATACTTCTAGTACTCAGCCTTTCTTTAATGAAGAAAGCTACTTTCAAGAGAATACATTAGTGCATGCAGTTGGAGAATCTGGACGATGTTATGAGATGAAGAATGATAGTCCTATTCCAAAAGAAGTGATGGTACCTAGAAATGTAGTGGAAGGAAAAGCTGAAGAGGTACAGGGAATGTGTAGACAGGCCCCTTTATCTAAATGGATCTGTAGCAGTGTTTGTGGTGTTTGACAGGAATCTATTGATATATTGAGAAATGTCCTAGGTATGTTTCACTACAGAAGTCTGAAACAGAAAATAGGTATGTTGGAAGGATTAGATCCATGCAAAATAAGAAAGTATACTAAATTACATGGACACTCACTAGCATGTCTATCAAAGAAAGTATGCCAAAGCACCTTTCATCATTTCAGAATGGTAGCTGTACACCACTCGAAAATGCGAACTTTAGTTAGGAGGCTTTACTGTGTCAAAAATCCTGCGTTATGTTTAGGAGAAATCAGTAGAGCTCTTTTGAATGGTTCAGTAGCATAGGTAGAACATATTTGTGATGATGTTCAGTTTTATTTCTTTGGTCCTGAACAGGTGTGTAGAGAAAATGAGGACTTGGTATATGCAGGTTTAGAGGAACAGGACACAGGTATTACTGTTGATAACTTTCAAGAAGGGATTACAAAGTTTAACACAGTTTCTTCAGAGAGACCAAACTGTGTTTGTATATATTGTTGACGCACTCACTACAAAAGTCAGACTCGTAATGTTGTTCTGTCTTCAAAAACTGAAGAAGAGAACAGAGATAAGTGGCAAGAATGTGCAGCATATTTATTTGGAGAAAAATGCTTTGATTGTTCTACACAACATATAACATGTAAGTACTGATATGATAAGTTAGAAGATAATAAAATGCCAGCCAGAGCAGTACATAACAAGTTAGAACTAGTTTCAATACCACAAGAGCTTCATGATTTTAATGTTTATGAATCAATTCTTACACAATGTGTACACCCATTTCAGGCTATAGTTTGTATGGAGCCAAAGACAGGGAAATTACCTCCAACAGACCTACAGAAAGGTCTTAAAGGTAGAGTTGTGTACTTGCCTTTAGATTTCAAGGACTATATTGAAACTATAGGGGTGCAGAGAGATTTTGAAGAACCACTCATTATTCTAGTCAGTGGCGTCCCTACCAAGAACAGAAAAGATGGCAAGAGTTAGCGGATCTTAGTAAACTAAAAAAGCAGCATAATATCTGGTACAAAATAATATTCATTATAAAAATGTAGATGTTCTTCAAGATATAACACATATGGGGGATGACACATTTCCATCAAGAGGTCAGAATGAAAAGGCGGATCGATCCAGATCAGAAGAAATTCATGAACACTACAATATCCATCCTCTGCATTCTAAAGAGATTATTGGTGATGCTATTGACCTCTTTCAAATGAAAGAAGCAAAAGGATCTCCTTTGAGTGTGTAGGAGAAAGGTTTAGAAGCATGCTTTTTTCAAAATCTGTTTCCCACACGAGTAGGTGGTAGGAATGATGAAAGTTCAAGGAAAAGATGAAAACTTGGAATACAACTTGATTAATTTGATGGAGTGGCTACGTGGCACCAACGAGCTTTGGATTGTCGTCATAGTGCACTGAAACATAAAGGACATCAAAGTGAAGACAGTGTAGGAACTTTGCTTCTTGGATCCTGTAAATGTTTGCAGATATTTTAACCACAGGATTCAAGCCATGATGTCTTTTATCTGCAACAAAACTAATCCTCCTCTCGTGAAATAACTGATATTTTTTGGCATAAAGAGTACCAAGCAAGAGGTGCTCCACGTATTCACATGCTGTAATGGATACAGACAGTGATGACTCTGTCCTGTGTTTCATACAACAGCATGTAACCTGCGCCCTCCCACAAGGCAATGGTGAGAAAGGTCTGAGTCAACAAGTTTTGCAGTGTTAAACTCATAGATGTAGCAAGTACTGTTGTTGAAAATATTGATTCAAATGAACATTTTACACAAGATGTCATTTTGGATTACATTGACCTGTCATTTCAGAAGAGTAAACAGCTTTTTTTCTACAGTCAGACATACACTGACACCAAAAAACACATTCAACCTGAGAAAAACAGAGGCCTCAAAGTTAATTAATGTCTACAATCCTGTGATTCTAAAACAGTGGAATGCGAATATGGATATACTCTTTGTTGCAGACAACTCCATTGCTGTTGCTCACTATGTGACTTCATATATAACATATTCAGAGAAGACAGAGATGTAAGCAATGTGGGAGGAGATTTCTGCAGAAAAGAGTCTTACGAAGAAATTGCACAGTTCCAGCTTGAAAATGCTTTCCCACAGAGAAGTAAGATCCGATAAGTACTTGGATTCGTTGAGCTCAGCTAGCTTGTTTTCAAAGTCAAGGGGAATTGTATGGGCAAATCTACGCCTTGCAAGCATTCGAAATAGAGTATTAAAGTCTTTCCCGGAAATTCAGTATCTAGCAGAATTTGATCCAGAAAGTAGAGACATTGTGAAATCTAATATGTTGGATATATACTACCCAACGAGTCCTCATCTAGAAAACATGTGCCTCTATGAAGTACTTCAATACTATAGATATAGAAGTATCGTAACAGAAAACATAGAAGAACTTGCAGTACTTGAAAGTGACAGTTGTTTGGTGAGACACTCCAAAGGAAATCTAATTAACCACAGAAAATGTAGTTGCCAAACTACAGAGAGAAGAGAGTTTTTCTACTTGGCACTTTTAAAAGGTCAAGCCATGGTGTGCTGAATCAGAATACATGGACACTATGAATTATTACAAAGACTCTTTCAATGTTGTGAAAGATAGCATTAAGTATTCCGTCTTTCCAAACATCTTGCAAATGTTGAAAGATGAGACTGAACAGGAAGAAACTATTGCTGCTGAGATAGCCAGGCAGAGTTCACAAAACAGCCCAAGTTTTGGACCACTGAATCAAAATCCTCTTCGATCAGTTAGTAGAAAAACTGAACGACCAACAGAAAGAAATGTACACTGAAGTTAAAGATAAATTACAGCATGGATTTCTGCATGAGAAGAAACAATGTGAATGCTCTTCATTTAACCAAATCATGCTATATATCAGTGGTCAAGCTTGCACCAAAAAAAGCTTTGTAATTAAAGTTCTCATTGCTTATCTACAGAGGACTACAAAATCAAATTTGTCATGTGTAATAACAGCACCAACAGGATTAGCTGCACATAACATTAAAGGAATCATTTGGAATACCAGAAATTATCTGGTGAAGCTTGTCATGAGGTATCAAATGTATTGAAGAAACTGAAGCTTTTAATCGTTGATGAGGAATGCATTGTATCAAACTTAGTTCTTGCCTACATGCACTTAAGAATGCAGCAGCTTTTAAGAACAATGTATGATGTACTCTTGGAGGAAAGCATTTAATTATGTTTAGTGGCCTAGTGCAACGTGCCCCCATAAAAGGACAACCTGTTTCAAAACACTCGTCCATAATGAAACAAGACATTATTTGGGGGTATTGGAAATGTAAATATTTGGTTACATTTTGAATACAAGGAACTAGTGAAAAATATGCATCAAGCATATGATGTGGAACAGCGAAATATTCTTAAGGACATTAGAGTAGGAGTTCTAACAAAGGAGGGAAAACATGCTTTAGAAAGTCGTCTTATCATAAAACTATTTCCATCTATAATTACAGCAGCAGAACTAATGTACAATTTCCAAAATCCATAATCTGTTTAATGCCTACACTTCAAGAGTGCTCCAACTTCAACGAACAATTACTAAAACTAGAGAAAGAAGATATTTCAGAAATTATAGCTATTGAAAAAATGGAACATCAGTGAGTGACAATACGGCTCACAGAAAAACAGCAAGTAAAATTAGATTCTATGGAGAAGTCTGTATACAGGACTGCAGGATTAGAAAAGTGTTTATGCATGTGCAAAAACTGTTGAGTATTTTTGCGGCGTAATTTAAATGTCAAATGAGGTTGAATACTTAGCCATACATTTTTGATCAAATTGATGGTGTCAAACAGAATGGCCGATGTCTTGTGAAAGACTTATATGTGCGATGGCAGCAGTTCCCACTCTCTCTAGCGTATGCTGTAAGTATCCATAAATTACAAGGTTTAAGTATAGATGCAGCTTTTATTAATATTGGAAGAACTGTATTTAAAGAAGGAATGCCAAATGTAGCATTGTCAAGAGTTAGAACATTGTCCGGTCTGTTTCTAATTGATTTTGATGATAAAAAAGTTAGTGCCGATGCAAGTTGTGTCAGAGAGCACAATCGGTTAAGAAGTCTATACACTCCTCATTTAGGACAGTATCTTTTTTATGTGAAACGGATAATCTGTCCTAAGCGGAAGCTTACAATATAATCAATTGATGTTCCTCAAAAGAAGGAAAAGAAGGACAAAGAAGAAGATGTTAAGAAGAAAAAAGTGGAAAATGAGGGGAATGTTGTAGGTTACCAGTTTGAAAATATGAATGGTGTCAACTGCTATACTAATGTTTTTCTCAATGTCCTCTTCCATTACCCACACTTTGTAAATACAATTCAAGAGAAACCAATGAACACATTGCTCCAACATTTACATAGTGATAGGACTGTGTTGCATGCTGCTTCAGGCAATCGAGAACTGGTAGACCTATATACTGGATTTGTAGTATTTACACTCAACAAGATGAACAGGACTTTATTATGGTGATCCTTGGAGTTTAAGAACAAGAAAAAGTAAATACGGATGATTTATTTGGACTGTGTTACACATGGAACCATGACTGTGAAGATTGTTATTTTTCATCTACCACCCAAATAAATTTCGAGCTTTTCTATATTTAACTTTACCGGCTTTCAAAACCATGCCTTTTGACACATTGATTAAAAAGGTTAACCAAAATATCACCTGCCCAAATGGCAGATCAGAAGTTATGTCTCGTTGATTCTACGAACAACTGGAAAATACATTATATTAATGCTACAATGATGGAGAGCAGATGGATCTAAATTGGAAACTGAAATTACAAACTTCAAAGCTGGAGAAATATCAATTTCTGGATGAACTTATACTACTTTAGCTATTATCTTTCATGAAGGACATAATATAACATCTGGACACTACGCTGTCTATTTAAAGAGTGAAACTGGATTGACGGAATGCAATGACAGCAACATTAAATTCAAACCAAAACTTCCTTTCAAGCTACCAAACTCTTATCTTTTGTTTCTAAAACCAAAGTTCTAGAGAGAATTTCTGGGGAAATGTGGTGTACGATTTTCTTCTATGTAGATCATCAGTGTTTTAGATATCATACGTCCCATCAGGGGTGATGTCTTTATAAATTTCTCCAAAATTCAAGAGTCTTTTTATCCTCCACAAAGGCTTTAATATAACATCTAAATACTACGCGCTCTAATTAAAGTGTGAAACTGGATAGACACAATGCAATCACAGCACCTCAAATTAAAATTAAAAATGCATTTCAAACTACAAAATTGTCACCTTTTGTTTCTTCAGCCAAACTTCTATGCATTATTTGTGGAAAAAAGTAATGTTAGGGATTTTGTCTACATGGATCATCAGCGTTTTAGAAATCATGTGACCTACCAGGGGTGTTTTTTCAAAAGGATCTAAAAAATTCAAGTGTGGTTCATATTTATTTGTAGTATTGTATCACGTACAATAATAAAACACATATTTTCAGGATAGGTTTGCTTAGATGGATGTACTAACTATAGGTAAAACAACTGATTAACGAATTGTGGTGAGTGCAACCCATAGTGTCACTTATTTATAGTGCTATACTGTGCAGTTTTAGTTTTTGCTACAATATATATGATTGTTTTTCCTCACTGTTTAAGGATGAAGCTTCATAGTATAAAAGCTGAGAACAGTAAAAAAGGTAAAATGAAATGTTTTACTATATTGTGATATACTGTTACAGAATAACCAATGTGCGCTGTTATGTCTCTGCAATTTTGTAAATGAAATACTAGCTTATATTTATGTTCTTTTTGTTTTTCAATAGTGCTTGAAGTGCTAAGTCTTTAGATGACTCAAGATACTCGTTGCCACATGCAATTATTTTTAGACATACTCCTGGAGAGTATCTTTCTTCATAAAGAGCACTTGCCATCCTTTGCCACCACTTTAATTTGCCCATTTCCTAATTATTTCTATCTGTGTATTTCAGAAAACTTCCACTGTCAAACTATACACCAAGGTAGAGTCTCATACAGCCACTGACACATCCAGAGACACACGGTTTAAACAACTCATACACCCAGTCACTCACCCATTCAACCACTCACACACCCACTAACTCACTGTCATAGTTAATGACAGCAACTCACTTATGAATACATCTACCTGTACATGATCTCAATTACCGAAACAGATATTCACATATTTAGTTACTTGCTAATACAGGTACTAAAACATGCACTCACTCACCTACACAGTAACTTATATAACTAGTCAGCCATGCATACAATAACTAAAATACTCAATCACTCTCCCATTAAACTACTGATACACCCAATCACTCACTCATGCAGCTAGAAAGGTATTCACTTACTCCTGTAATTTATACAGCTGCTGTCATCCTTATTTAATATCACATACAGGTGCTGACTAAGTCACCTATTCACCCGTGGAGGCACTCTCACAGACACTTTGTCACTGTTACAGATCTCATGCACCCATTTACTCACCTATATAGACACGCACACACCCATTCACACACAGATACAGACTGTGACACACTAAGTCACACACTGTTGTATACACTAACACACCCAGACATACATTCATCCATACACTGACATACCCAGGCACACACTCATTCATAAACTAATACATCCAACCACACACTGATACATGTTGTAACATACCCAGGCATTCACTGACACACCCAGAGACACTCTTGTGTATACACTGATACACCACTAAGGCACAAATTGTTCTTTATACTATGATACCCAGGCACATACTAGCACACACACTGAGACACCTAGACAGACACTGATGCATACATTGACATATCCACTCAATCATACAGCTACTTACACACACATTCACTCACCCATGTAGCTACTCACACAGTTACTTACTCACCCACACAACCACTGTCACTGCCAGTCACTGACTTATACAGTCATTTACACACTAATTTCAGTCAGATATATAGCCATTCATACACTCAGTGACTAACTTATAGAGACACTCAGTCGCTCACCCCTGCAGCCACTCACACACCCAGTCACTCATTTATACAGACACTCACCCACCAAGTCACTAATTCATACAGGTACTAACACATCCAGTCACTCACCCATACAGCCAGTCACACAACCTGTCACTGAATCATACAGGCAGTCACACACCTGCTCATTCATCCATATAGACACTAACACCTAGTCACTCACTCATACAGGTAGTAACACACCAAGTCTCTCACCTATGCAGCCACTCACACAACCACTCACTCAATCATACAGGTACTCACAAACCCAGTCACTCACCCAGGCAGACACTCACACATCCAGTTAGTCACTCATACAGCAAATCACATACCCATTTTCTCACTCATACAGCAGCTCATGATGCTACTCATTGACTCATATATCCACTCACACATAGTCACTCACTCATCTAACCACTCACATATATAGTCACTCACTCATAGACCTACTCACTCACTAATATAGCCATTCACACACCCAGTCTCTCACTCATATAGCCATTCACATATGTAGTCACTCACCCATATACAATCACACACCCAGACACTCACCAATATAGACACTCACACACCCAGCCACTCACTCATGCAGCCACCTACCCACACAATCACAGCCACTCACACACCCAGTCAATCACTCATACAACCTCTCACATACCCACTGTCTCACTCATACAGCAGTTCACACCCCCACTCGTTGACTGGCACAGCTAGTAACACAGACAGCCACTCACTAATACAGCCACTCTCACACTCAGTCCCTCACTCAAATCCAGTCACTTGCCCCTACAGCCACTAACACACCCAGTCACTCACCCATACACCCACTCACATACCCAGTCACTCATACAGCCACTCACATACCCAGTCACTCACCTATACAGCCAATCACACAAGTACTCACTCAATCATACAGGCACTCACACAGCCATTCACTCACCCATACAGCTACTCACACAGCCAGTCACTCACTCATAGACACACTTCCTCACTGATGTAGTCACTCACACACCCAATAACTCACTAATACAGCCATGCACATACCTAGTCAATCATCCATACACACACTCACACACCCACTGACCCACATAGACACTAACACATGCAGTCACTCATCTATGCAGTAACACAACCACTCACTCTATTACACAAACACTTACACACCCAGTCACTCACCCATATAGACACTCACACACCTGGCCACTCACTCATGGAGCCACTTACACACTCAATCACTCACCTTTATAGCCTGTCACTCACCTAGTCAGTCACTCATACATACACTCAAAAACCCACTATCTCACTCATACAGCAGTTTATGCCCCCCTCATTGACTGATACAGCCACTCACACAATCACTCATACAGCAGTTCGGAAACGCAGTCATTCACTCATAGAGCAACTCACACCCAGTCACTACCCCTACAGTTACTCACAGACCCAGTCACTCACCCATACAGTCACTTACACACCCAGTCAGTCATTCATAAAGCCACTCATATACCCACTATCTCACTTGTAGGAAGCTGGCTCTCTATATAGTGTACTAAAATGAAGTACACTGCACAGAGTCCGGTGAGTACCTTATTGGTTTACAGAGGTAAAAGTAGATAATACTAATGCTCTATTTGTGGTAGTGTAGGCGAGCAGTTAGGCTTATCAGAGGGCAGTACTAAGCATTTTTTGTACTCACAGAGGCAATAAATAAGACACACACTCAAGAATAACTCCAAGACCAATTTACAAAAATAATATTTATTTTTATATATTTTTTCAGATCAAGAACTTCTTTCTACAGTAAGTACTTTTAAAGTTATGAATCTTTTAAGTTTGCAAAATCAGCCACATTTGTGCACAATTACACACCATTGAAGTCAATGGGGAAAAAGACAAAAATGCATATAAATTCGTACAGTCGACTTCCAAGGTTCATCTCTTGGATTTTTGTAGTTAGCATGGCCAGATAAAATGTCTCACCCTCTGATTCTTGGGAGTGTCCCAGATTTGGCAGGGAGCAGGGTTCTGAGGTCATTGGTAGCTGGTACGTTTCAGGAAAGGGGGCCACTTGAAAACACACTGCACAAGGGGACTTACACGTAGATCTGAGGGGGGTCCACTTGAGGGAGCAGGTTGCAAGGGCCTCAAGACCAAGGGAGCACAGCTGGATTGTCGTTACTGGGGCCGATTGGGCCGGGTGCAGAGCAGCTAAGTCAGCCGGGCAGTATGCATCAAGATGTCCTCGCAGTTAGGAGCAGGCAAATTGGAGAGGTGATTTCAGGACAGCTGGGCCACTCATGATGTGGGTCTCAGGGGTCTTGATGTCCCTCAACAGGTGCTTGCTTCCTAGGGATTTGGATTCTGGAGGGGAGTCTTCATCTCGGTGCAGGTTGCAGGAGGTCTGGTACCCCAGGCATTGGTGCGGCACAACTCCGTTAGGTCCTGGTGTTCCCAACCTTGGTGGGGGACAGAACAAACCATTCAGAGCTGGTGCACCATGTTTGGTTCAGGTGCTGCATTGGAGTTGCTGGGGAGCAGCAAGTTGATAAGTCTAGAGTCTGCGGTTCAGTGCCTGCTGTCGCAGAAGAGCAGAGGCTCTGCCCTAATGGAGGTACTCCGGAGTTCTTGGAGTCCTCCCAGTGGGAAGGTGAGGCAGCACACCCTGCTTGTCGAGTCTTTCACGCAGCAGGCAGGGTTTGGTGCCAATCTCTCCTCGCCAGGGATTCAGTTCTCGGGCAGCATCTCTTCTTGGTCCATTTCTTCCTAGTGCCCATCAAATCAGTTCCAGGTCCAGGGATGCCACCTAAATATTACATTTAGGGGTGTTAAAGGGGGAGACAGGTAGTAGCCAATGGGCTACCTACCTTTGAGGTGCCTATACCCTCTAAGTGACAACTTCCTGTGAGAAGGGACACCACTCTATCCCTGATAGGTTGTTTTCACACCATCTCAAGATGGTGAATTTTCAAAAGTACCATCTGCATCGCCTGCCACACCCTAGGGATGGTGGTGGCTGAATGTGGACACTCCTCCTCATCTAATTTCCCCCCTGTCCTCCCACCAAATGTGGAGCGGGACAGGGGGGTTGGCATCCCCCACTTTCTGGGGAAGCCTTGAAGCTTCTCACTCTGGAAGACCATTCTGGCCTGGAGGAGGTGTGAAGCTCCTCTGCCCAGAGCAGGCTTTGTTTCAGGCCTCTGAATGCATGGTCTCTCACCCCAGGAGGTCAGAAACATGTCTGCTGTTGGCAGGCCGGCTATGACTAGTCGGAGATCACACCAGTGCTTGTTAGGTTTGCATGTAACCATCTAAAGGGCCTCCTGTGTGTATTTATTAATATATCCAACACTGGCATCAGTAAGGATTTATTAAGACAAGATGTTTGATACCAAACATCTTAGGGTATAATGAAGCTAAGAAACTCGTCATGACAAGTATCCAGCCCATGTACTCTTTATGGCTTCCCTGTGCACTTATAATATCCAAGAATGGCTCAGATATTGTAGGGTCATATCTGCTCAGGTAGATATGTCCACACATGGGACATGGTGCACCCTGCCTTAGGGCTGTAAGGCCTGCAGTAGAGGTGACTACCTATGTCTCATGAAGTATATGGGGCCATGGCACACAGGGCTGTGTGTCATTTCGACTCTTCGGTTTTCTCTGCATCAAGACATGCAGCTTGCAATGGCAGTTTGCATAGTCTTGGTGAGGGTTCCCTAGGGTGGCACAACTGGTGCTGCAGTCTTAGTGTAGCCTCTTTAGTCCCAATGCCCTAGGTACCAGCGGTACTTTTTGCTAGGGACTGATAGGGGTATCTGAATTGGTGCCAATTGTGGTACACTTTTAGGGAAAGAACCATGGTACTGGGAGCCTGGTTGGAAGGGACCCAGTGCACCTCAATCAAAGTTGCACCCAGTTTCTCAGATCACCCATACAGCAATTCCCGCCCCCGCTTGTTGTCTCATACAGCCAATCAAACAGACAATCACTCACTCATACAGCCACTCACACACCGTCGAGGGACATTGAGACCCCTGAGATCTATACCGTGAGTTGCCCAGCTGTCCTGGCAGTGTCCCTACAACCTGCCTGCTCCTATCGGCGAAGACCATGTTGACACACAGAGCCCGGCTGACCTACTTGCTCTTCACCCAGCCGGCCAGGCCTGTGTACTGATGAACCAGTTGCGCACCTGTGGTCCTGAGGCCCTTGAGACCTGATCACTCATCTGGTGTCCCCCGGATTTACCTATAAGTCCCCTGTGCATCCTGTTTTTAAGTGCCTTCCCCTTCTTCGTAGTGCACCAGCTACCAACGCCTTCAGCACCCTGCTCACGGGCCAAATCCGGGACACTCCTGATGATGCGCTGGTGGAACATTGGACCTTGGCCTGCTGCTAATTTAAACCCTGAAGGTGAGCCCCTAGAACTGGCTGTACGATTTTACTTGCTTATAAAAAAAAATAATAATAATTCTCATAAACCTTCATTGTGCATAGTTGTGCACAGCAGTGAGTTATTTTTCGGACTTTGATAAATCATAAGAAACTAAGGGGCCCATTACGATACCCGGCGTAAATAAATCCGCCAGGCATGGAAGCGGCAAAAATCCGCCCGCACACACCGCCTGAACACCGACCACGCCATTACGATTACACAAACCGAAAACCGCCATCGGCGGAAAAAGCACACAAAATACCGCCCGCCAACGTCCGAGTCGGAGTCAAACCGCCCGCCACGGACGGAAACACGCACGACAACACAAAACCGCCCGCCCTCACGGCCGACACACCGCACGTGAAATTACGATCGCACCGACATGAGCGCGGAAAAACCACAAATATACCGCCCGCCAGCGCAAACAACGCCGATGAGAATCGACACGGCAGAAGCCATGGCGCCAACGTACCTGCACAGAAACCATCCGCACACAAAACCAATAGCACACAACATGGCCAACAAGTCCACACAGCAAGGCACGCACAAATACACAAGCACAGTACACATCCCGAAAACACCCCCGGACAAACAAAAAATACAAAGGCCAGAACCCCAGACACAACACACCTGAAAACAACAGACCATGAGGACACACCCACATAGGTGAGTACAAAAGCAGCACTCCCACAGACCACAACCCCTTGCTACATTGCAAACCAGAGAGGAGAGGAGAGGACACAGTGACACAGCAAGGACAGCAGCACACCACAGAAACGCACACATCACAACCACCACCACCACCACCACCACCACCAAACACCACCACCACCACCAAACACCGGCACCACAAACCCCCTGCACATTACACAACACACACCGCACCAGCACCACAAACACCATGGCACCACAAAGAATGCCCAAGTTCACGCCCATGGAGCTGACGGTCATGGTCGACGAGATCATCAAGGTGTACCCACAAATCTATGGGAACATGGTCCAGCACACACCACTAGCCACCAGAAACAGAATGTGGAACCGGATCGTAGACCAGGTCAATGCAGTCGGGACCCTGCCCAGGAACAGAGTAGAAATTAACAAACGTTGGAATGACGTAAAGAGCCTGGTCAAGAAGAAGGAGGGCAAAAACAGAGAGCTGGCTGCCGTCACTGGCGGAGGGAATCCCGCGCTCTTTAAGACCTTCAAAGCGTGGGAGGAGAAGGTGCGAGTCGTAATACATCCGGAGATCCTCGCCGGATTAGCAGGGGGAGTGGAGGCTGGTAAGTACAAACTAATGTATACCAGCACACCGCTATGTACTCACATGCGCAACTACCATGCCACAGCTCCCAGGGACAAACACCCCCATGTCCAGCACACAATACACAACACATCACACACACATGCAACAGACACCACCACACACAGCCCAAACCGAACAACTGTAAGATGCGTGGGGACATGTGTACACTCAGCCAGCCACGTAACCACCAACAGGTCCCCAAATATGCCAGAAGCGCCACAACGAGCACCCACCACACCCATGTGTCCGCCACAGCTGCACTAACCGACAAGTAACAGGTAAGTGGCAGGAACACAAAGTGCAGTGGGTGGGAGGGTGGACAGCCCAAGTACAACACACACCAGGCCCCAGTCCCACAGCACAGCAAGGAGGAGCATCCCCCACACCCCACAGCCACGTGTCAGCCACCGCAGTGCACAACGACAGCCGAAAGGCAGACATCACGGTCCACAGCAATCGGTGTCAGTGGGTGTCCAGCCACCCCCACGACCCACAACACCCCCCCACCCCCACAGACCTGCAACATGGAGCACCCCCGCTTAGAGCCATGTGGCATCCAGTACAGTGCACGCACGAACAACTTGCAGGTGGGAAACTGGACAGGGCTGGATTACTGGAGGCATGAGGACCATAACACGACCAACACATGGGACATGTCACGTAGCAGACGAACACGCAGCACCGCCCACCGTCACGAACAAGTGAACAATGTGCACACGGACATGAACAACAGACTCACACCCCACATGACCCATCACAGACATAGCAACACCCAAGGAGCCACGTCTGCATGCACAAGCCACACTGAATATAGTCCCACACGGCAGCCACTGTGCAACTCATCACACACAACCGAAACACCATTGAAGTCCTGTCCATGTAGCCCCTACTGCCTGTCAACCACACACCCCACAACTACGCCTATGTAAGACAAACAACACTAGACGCAACAGAGCGGAACAACATAAATGCACACGAACACCACTGAACCCATCAAACTCACAGACACACCATGCACATACAACATACCATCCATCCCATCCGTCAGCCCCAGTCTCATGAAAGGCATGTCATCTGCACAGCTGCCACACATACAGCAGTCACGCTAAGATACATGCCCATGACCAACCATGTGCCAGAAGTCAATTAAGCGCACGACACACTGTGAGCAACAACACACAACATGGGCCACACCCCCCGAGCACTGCAGTGATGCACATGGCACAGGGCAGCACGCACACCAAGGAGATGGGACAACTGCAATACGTTGGCTGGCACACAACTATCACTCACTCATAACGATGCGTCCAATGCCATGTCCAGTAATCACAACAGACAGCAAATATGCAGGCCATGTCAAGCATGCACACACCTCAAACCATGCACTGTCATGCTGCCACAACACATGTCACGTTTGGCACCCATGGCTCACAGCATGTACCCCAAAAGCATATTCCCTCCCAAATGCGAATCTGGGGCATGGCCCCCATGTTGCCATATGCGTTCCTAAGCGTTCCATTTGAACCCCAAAAGCATATCCCTCCCAAATGCGAATCTGGGGCATGGCCCCCATGTTGCCATATGCGTTCCTAAGCCGTTCCATTTGAACCCCAAAAGCATATCCCCTCCCAAATGCGAATCTGGGGCATGGCCCCCATGTTGCCATATGCGTTCCTAAGCGTCCCATCTGAACACCAAAAGCAAAGTACAAACCAGACCCAGGATGGGCCAGGAGCCCGCATACACCAGAGTCACAATAAGTAGGGGCACAGCAACACACCCATCGGCATGGCCAATCCATCCCATGCCACATGTGCACAGCACACAGTCCCATTGCCAAGCACACACAACTACAGATGCTACAGCCACACACACGCCTCCGGGAAACCCATGTACGAGATTGCACGAACTGTCAATGTCAGACGACAAATACATACTTCGCCAGGTGCAACACAATAACAAATCTCATTCTCTCCACAGGTGACGAACTGCTGGATGCTGGGGATGGAGCCAGCAGCCAGCACAGCCAGCCTACAAGCCCCCAACGAGGACACACGGATCTGGAGGATCTGTCCTCCTCTTCGGACACGGACCACCAAGCAGGCCCATCTGGTGTGGCAGGGCCCAGCCGCTCCCCAGGACCCCTCCTACCCACCAACCCATCATCCAGGGCTGCTGAACATTCCCAGCCCCCTGCTGCCACTGTCGTTGCGGCCACACCCACGGTCATTGTGGCCACTACCACTGCCGCAACCGCCACCATCGCCGCACCGACCACCACCGCCGCCACGTCTTCGCTGGCACCAGCCCCAGCGCAGGTGGTGGCCCGGCCGACTGGATCCACCCTGGGAGCCACAGCGAGGACCGTGGTGAGCAATGTGGCTAGTGGGGCAGGCCGGTGGCAGCAGGACTGGTAGGAGGAGCAGGGTCAGGGAAACGCCAGCCTCCCCTGGGAGCCATGCCCTGCCTCAAATGGCCAGAGTCCTTGGGGCCTATGAAGAGGCCCAAGGACAATGGGTCCGGTCTGCTTCAGACACGCGTGAGGTGCTGGGGGTGCTGAGGTCCATGGACGCCCGTATGGGCCAAATCGTGGACCTCATGGGACAGCTGGTGGTGGCGGTGAGGTCACAGCCAGGGACAGCAGCTCCCTCCGCCACCACCTGCCGGGGCGCAGGGTGGAGCAGCAGTGTCCAGTTCCCCTGCGTCCACAGCCAGTGAGCACACCTCAACCACCAGCATGTCGCAAGCAGGCACCCCCTCGCAAACGTGGAAGGGGCCGTCCGAAGTGGAAACAGATCTCCCGGGAGGACTTCGCACGCTCCAAACGCAAGTGAGGCAGCCAGCCAGCCTTCTGCCAGCCTTCCTTGACCAGCCACTGCATTGACTTGGACTACGATCCCACTCCACACAGCCATCTGGATGGCATGTGTGTGTTGGACTATGGACATAGAACCAGTGGGTACACCCTGATCATCACGCAGCCATGACCGACAGCTCATTGTCACTGCACGCACCACTTTTGTCATCACCTTACACACAATCACATGTCACAGTTTGTAATAAATGCACCTTTTTCACTAACTGCTGTTTGTGCCCTGTGTTTTATTTGTACGGAATACAACGGCCACCTTGGGCGGAAAGGCACCTGATGCGTGGCATGGCAAGTGAATCCGGAGGGCCTGTAGGGACCTAGGGGTGGGAGACAGAACAGGAGCACATTCAATGAGTGTGTCACACACCCATCACACAGTACATGTCAACAACTACAAGCAATGTACACACATCGCACAGAGCAATAGGGCACAATGCCACAGCCACCAACAGTGGCATACTACCATGGCCATGGAGCGTTGACACACAGCACGCAGTGAACAAACGGCCACCCTGACACAGCACACACACACCTGCACAGATACAGCCACATCAGCCGTCGTACATGGACACTCACCGTCAAGTGAAGTAGCGGGCGATGAGCTGCTGCCGCACATTACCAGCTTCCTCCTCTCCGCTGTCCTCCTCACTCGAGCTGTCCTGGTCTGCGGGCTGGGGCCCTGGTTGATCTCCGTCATCCACGATGAGGGGGATCTGCTTCCGAATGGCCAGATTGTGCAGCATGCAGCACGCCACCACTATCTGGCACACCTTCTGTGGGGAGTACGCCAGCGCACCCCCGGTGCGGTCCAGGCACCTGAACCTGGACTTGAGGAGGCCAAAGGTACGCCGACCACACGTCTGGTCCTCCCATGTGCCTCATTGTAGCGATCGTCTGCTGGGGTGCGAGGATTCCTCAATGGACTGAGCAGCCATGCCCCATTCGGGTACGCAGAGTCACCTGGGTGTGAGGGACACAGAGAACCGTTGCAATTCCAACTGGACAGGGGACAGCATCGCACAACCAGCACGCTACACCACTCCACATACTCACCGACAATACAGGCACGATCCTGTTGCATATTGGACATCAGTCGTGGCAAGATGCTGTTGCGCATTATGTGTGCGTCATGGGCCGAGCCTGGGAACTTTGCACACACGTGGGTGATCACCATGTCCGCAAGGCACACCACTTGCACATTCAGGGAGTGCGTGTGCTTCCTGTTGCGGTACAGGTGCTCAGTGGCCTGTGGTGGAACAAGGCCGACATGTGTGCAGTCAATGGCTCCAACGACGTGTGGGATTCTGCCAAGGGCATAGAATGCACCCTTCACTGCCGCCAATTCACGAGCCCTGGGGTAGCGGATGTACCTGTTTCGGTACAGCATCATGGCTGCCAGTACATCCCTCAGCACCTTGCTGAACATGGGCTGGGACATCCCTCCTCCAATGCCCACTGTGTGCTGGAATGACCCAGTGGCGAAGAAATGCATGGCGGCCATCACCTTAGCCGTGGGGGTGACAGCAGTCGGATACACCCTGCGGGGACGGAGATGGGGTTCTAACATGGCACACAGTCGATGCAGGGTTGGCCTGTCCAGCCGAAACTTCCTAATAACCTCTGTATCGTCCATGTCCGCCAGCAATTGGTATGGGCGGTCAATGTTCGGTCTCCGCCTAGGGACAATGGCAGAGGACACATGTCAAAGCAACACGACACATAGCAATTTCGCATACACATCACTGACATGACTGAGCAAGCACATGAGCCACAGCCCAGCTGTCAAGCTGGGACGGCACGGCCACAATACACTTACACAGGTCTCCCAACAATGGCAATGGCTAGTGATACAAACCACTGCCATGTGCATGCACATGGGGATCTAGGCCCCAATGACTTGCGGGGCGTGCTGATGGGGACTGACTGCATATCCGTCAAGCGGCAACGCCACGGCAACATGAATGTCTGCTGAGCATGGAACTGCTTCCGCGGCTGGATGAGTATGGCACACGACGACGACGATGTGGGCACAGGCTGAGCGGCCAAAACAAGTGGGACCTGTGGCACGAGGGGATATGAGACAGTAGTAGGTGTCAGCACTGCACCCTATGTACAGCACTGTACGGATCACACCTCCCGAAACATTGACAGGTGTCCACATTGACAGCCCCATGCCAAGACGGCTGTGTGCTTGCAGTCACACGTCACAGGTGAGAGGTTACATTGCACGTGCCAGGTGGCAGACGTACATAGTGGGAGCTGGCATGTGTGTGCATGTGTCTCCTGTTCAGGATCCACCAGATGGGCGCTGACTCTGTACTGACCATTGGACACAGCATGTTCCGTGGAAGGCTTGTGTGTGTGGGATGGTGGCACTGGATGTTCCTCCGTTGGGTGGGGGGCCATGCACAGGGCGGGTACGTCGATGATTGCGCATTGTTGGTCACGGTGGGTGCACCAACTGAAGATGTGTTGCCCTGTGTTCAATTCCTATGTCCGCATGATGATGGACTGTAGATGTGGGCAGACTACACATTGGTCGATGTGCTGTCTATATGCATGTGCCTTCACACCAGGCACAGCTGCCCCTGCACATGTGACCCCTGCTGGACTCGCTGCTGGGTCTGTGGAGCTGATGCACCTTCTGCGCGTGGGGCGGACAGCTCTCCTCACTTCCTCATTGCGCATGTCATGACTTTGCCGCAGGTGACATGGATCATGGAGGGCCCACATGTACGCGTGGGTAGGCTACACATGATTGTACACTGGTCGCCACCCCAGTCAGTGTTTCGAATGGGAAGGTTGTCGTGCTGGTGGTATGTTCGATGTGGCGGATGGGCGGGCCTAGGTGCGGGCTTACATTCCGGACATGGGGGTAGTTGGATTGGCGACTAGTTGCAGTACACACGGGACACGTCTCTTCCTTTCCACATCTGGGTCATCCCTTGTACTTACTGACAGTGATACAGTCATCTTCGCCCCAGCCCTCATGTCCTCCCCTCGCTCCCCCAATATGCATGCTCACCTGCGAGGCTAGCGCCTGCACAGGCAGCCCCAAGCTCGCACCAGGGAGGGCAAGGAGTGTATGTGTGGGTCCAGTTGCACGAGTGGGCTGTCTCAGGGTATGATGTGTGGCGGGACGCCGTCCACCTGCGTGGTGCCCCAAATGGAGACCCGGCCTGCATGGACTATGCATCACAGTCTTCGCCTTCCGGATCCGCCACCTGTGACACCCAGTGGCTGTGGCTGCCCTTGCGGCCAGGCCGTGTCCGTCTGCGGCTGATGGCCCACACATTCACTCTTTGGCCTCTCTGGGGAGGGCTCGGGGTGGTGGCGCACGCGCTTGCACTTAGTCGCAATGGCATGTGGCGTGGTTGGTATGATGGGCAATGGATGGGATGGTGCGAGCCACCTCCCGTGACGTCAGTGCTGCTCGTGCTGTGGTGCGTCCCCCCTACACTTCCATTTGACTTGTGCCATGCTAGACGTTGAGGTTCTATTGCCTGCGTGATATGACCAGGAGGAGCGCGAGGAGACCTCTCACACACCATGCTCCACTGCCATCCCGTGCCCTGTATCGCCTGTGCGGATTGACTATGTTGGGGTTACACCTGGTCGACTGGGGCTGTGTGTGCCTTGTCAAGGGGCATGGCGGGCGCACAACAGGATCCAGCTTGTCCACAGAGGGTGGGCTGAGGTGCGCCTGGTACCGCTTTGTACGTGTGCCCGGCTGCTGTGCACACACGTGTTCACTCCCCCGACAGGTGTCCTCTCACAATGCCCAGGGAAGCGGTGGTGTACTGTTCATGACCCCTCCCGACACGGCGTGCTCCAACTTGGCATGTGCGCATCTACCCGTCGCACCCACCCACCTGAGCACTGCGTCCATACGACTTCACACGACACATGTGTGTCTTCCACAGTAGTGCTACTCATTTGCGTTGACATCCAATACCAGTGGACTACATGGTCATGTCACGACTGCCGTGTACTTCACATACTCTCATCCTCTCTCATTCGTACTTGTGAAATGAGTCAGCGGAGACAGTTTTGGTTTCAAACATTATATTGAGTCTTCTGTCCTCTGTGATGCAGTATAGTGGACACTACTGGCAGCGGAATACATGTTGAGGATATACTGAGCATGATTGCAAATGGGATAGGGTGTGGGGTTACATGTGATTGGCTGTTGCATGTGGGATGTGGGCTTCAGAGTGACATCTGCTTGGCCAAAGCTGTGCTAATGTACATTTACGTATAGCTGCGGAGCTGCGGACTTTGACACAGACGGTATACATGTAGCCTACCAGACCGCTTGGCATCATGGGCACAGTCCATCTCAGTTCCATGTGACAGGTTTGCTGCGGTTGTTCCTCATGCACGCGTGCATGTGAGATGACATCAGGGCATGTGCTTGCGTGCATGCAGCGGCGTGCCACTTGTTGTTGCACTGTGGTGGTTACTGGACATGTCACAGTCACTGGGGTCGTGTTGTTGTTGTATGCACTTGTCGTCCATGCAAAGGTCCTGGTATGGGATTCCCGGGCGGGGGTGGGAGGGGTGCAGCACCCACAGACTCCAGGCGACCTATTCATGTCCACTGAGCGGTGTGTGTGTCCATGGGCGCTGGATCCATGTCGTGTCCTGGTTGTTCGTGCAGTTCCGTCCATGTGGGTGCGATACACAGAGCCCATGCCACTGCCTCCCACGATGCATGCGGTGTTCCTGGATGTGATGGGGAACAGTGTGCATGTCCCGGTCATATCCGATGTCATGGCGATGTCGTTGATGGTGTGGTTACAGTTGCCGGTCGTTTGGTATGGCTGTTGTGGTGGTGACTGGCCAGTCTGTGCGGAAGCTAAGCATGGGTGCGGGGTTGGACATCATAGGTCACTCGGGGAACCTGCGTTGTGGTCCGACGAATTGACAGGTTGTCAGGTATGCGATGCCGTCCAGCAGGGCTTCCATGTCATTGGTGGTGTACATGTTTGCCAGCCAATGTAGCGGATGGTGGCTGTCAAGGTGTTGTTCGTAAGTTGTCCCTTGGAGGACCATGATGGGGCATGCTGGGTGACATTCGATGTAGCTGTTCTCGATGATCCGTCGTGTGGAGGCACAGTGGTCCCATTTCAGTGCGGGTGCGATGTTGGCCACATACGCCATGCCCCCATAGGCAGAGCAGGCCCTGTCGTGTGCGTCCAGAGGGAGGAGTAGTGGTAGCAGGTCCGCCTTCAGACATGCCGGGTTGGAGAGGCATATCTCGACGGGATGCTGGTATGGACACCTCCGACAGTAGAAGACAGGCATGACGCAGCTGAACAATGTGATGCGGTAAGTCAGTCGGTAACTTACGTTCAGCAGGGACAGGGAGATCGCATCCCAATGTATGGAACAGGTTGGTTTTGTACAGCTTGAGCTGTTCGGCGTAGTTGGGTAGGTGTGTGCGGTTGCCATTTCGCAGCGGTTCGTTGAGGTGGCGTGCTCCGGCTGTGTGTGCAGTCTGCAATGTGCACGCTCCGAGGTTGCTGTGAGCTCTGTGTAGTCGTAGGGAGACAGGACTTGTGTTCTGTTGGCTTGTTTGGAGGACACGGGCCCTCTTCCCACATGCTTCTCAGACAGTTCAAGGTCAGTGATGTGTGACTCCTTCCAATTAACTTGCATGTGGCCGACATGGGGAGTGTTTTCTTCTTTCTTCCCCGTCCGTTGTGTGCTTCTGTGATATGCGCTATCTGCCCTGTGGTCGGTCCCCTCGGCATGCCTGTGTTGGTCTATTCTTGGACAATGGCTGTATTCACCGGCTTCTGTCGTAGGGCTGTGATTTCGGAGTTGGAATGGAAGGTCATTCAGTGCTGTCTGCTCTCCCTTGTGTGGGCGGCAGGCTGCCTTTCCGCTCTGCGTTGGGCCTTGTGTGTGAATGTTATTCTTGGGCCACCTGTTGTCGGTCCCCGGGCTCTTTGGTGTTCCGTTTTATATGTCTTGTTCATATGTGCAGGGTGGTATGGGTGTTTCTGTGTGGTACTGGCGTTCCTCTTCCCGAAGGGGCCCTGCTTCTCCTAGTTGGTGTTGCCGCCGCTGTGTGCTACGCCATGTTTGTTACACTGGGGTGTGTCCTGCTGTTGCGTGTCTTCACTGACATGTGTGCGTCGGTTGTGTGGCGTTGGGTGTTGTCCGTGAATTGGGCGTTGGGGACATGTCTGTGGCAGGCCTGTCACGTGTCATGTGCGTTCGGGGTGGGGCTGATGTGTGTGCTGCTTGGTTGTGTCCCTGTGTCTGTGTGCGACGCATGCATGGCGCTGCGGTTGGCCTCTGCGTTGTGCGCATGTGTGGCGGCGTCATCGGCGCTTTGGGGCCGTGACGGGGTGGTTGGTTCCTACATGTGTTCCGCGATGTTACGATTTGGCCTGTGTGTCATATGTGGATGCAATGGCGTATGTGTAGTGTACACGCGCTGGTGGGGGTTGTCCGCTTTTCCGCCCTTGCACTGTGTGCGCTGTTTGCGTGCACTTGTTGTGTGTGTGCCTACCTGCGTCTCCGCGGTACGTTGCGTCCTTGGTGGTGCATCAGCAGAAGCATGGGGAGGGCCTGCAGTGCTGGATTCATGCTCGGGGAGCCGCTTCTTCGTTGTCCGTGCTCGGCATCCGTGTTACCGCTTCGGTTTGTCGTACGGTATCTCTTGGCCATGGGAGCCCTTTGTTTGCGGCATCGTAATTTATGCGCCGGGCGGGACGTGTTTCGTCGGACGGTGTGTGTCAGTTGAGCTGCGCCGCTACGTGTACGGGCGCACTTTGATGGCGGACGGTGTTGCTGGCTTGCCGGCGGTGTTTGGCCTACTTTTCGCATCGTAATTGGACGGGCGTGTGGACTGCTGCGTGCCGGCAGTAACTGGTGCTTTTGCATCCGCCAGCACGGCGGTGGTGCATCCGCCCGCCATCGTAATGTGCCCCTAAGTACTTACCTGTGAACGAAGTTCCTGGTCTGAAAAATTATATAAAAATAAATGTTATCTTTGCAAATTGGTCCCGGATTTATTCTTGAGTGTATGTCTCATTTATTCCCTCTGTGAATACAACAAATGCTTAGCACTACCCTCTGATAAGCCTAACTGCTCGCCCACACTTCCACAAAAAGAACGTTAGTATTATCTACTTTTGCCTCTGTATACCAATCTTGAACTCTCTGCACAGTGTACTGCATTTTAGTAGTACACTGTATAGAGAGACAGCTTCCTAAATTGGTGGATCAGCGGTGGGGTCTACGACTTTGCATTTGCTGATACCACTCTCTCAATAAGCGACCACTGATCAGGAAAAGGGAGATGTCAGTGGCTCCCACAGGACCTATTGGAAGGAGGGACTCCTTTATACTGAGGCCAGAGACCCCAAACCTGTTGCCACTAGGAGATTGGTAGTGCCTCAACAGTTTCGAGAGTTTTTCCTCATATTGGCCTATGACATCCCCCTAGCTGGGCATCTTGGCCAAACCAAAACTTGGAGTAAGTTAGTGAACCACTTCTACTGGCCAGGCATGCCCCAGAAGGTGAAGGAGTTTTGTAACTCCTGTGCCGCCTGTCAAGCAAGTGGCAAGGCAGGTTGCCACCTAAAGGCTGCCCCCTAAATTTCATGTGCCAGTGGTTCTGGTTCCCTTTGAGAGGATAGGGATTGACATTGTTGGTTCCTTTGACTCTCAGACAGCATCAGGAAACTCTGAGATCTCACCTGATGTTTCCGCAGTAGAGATATGCAAGTCACGAAACAAGTTCGCAACTTCCTTCACCCACCAAGAATGCCCAACAATGTCAAAGCAAGAAATGGTGAGATGGGGGAAGAGGGGAAAAGGCGAAGAGAAAAGACACACGTCCCACGGCGTACTTAGTGAAGAAGGTAAGGTTCAAAGTATTCCTATATGTTCCCTGCCTGTAAAAAAAAAAATATGATTTTTAGTGTCTGTGCAAGGCTTCTAATAAGATAGAACATATAATTCTTTCTAAATGTATCCATGTCTTTAATGCGGAAGCTGCCTGTTTAATTCCCTCTTGCGCATATACTGGAGCAGTGTACAATCTATGTATATAGAAAATAGAAACATTCTGTATACATAGCACAACAGTATAGAAAGAAATATAAGAAATGAAAGGAACAGTGTTAAAATACACTTAAAAGCATTGTGTAGCAGGGAGTCAAAGGAAAGCCCAAAAAACATATAAACTTTGGAGGAAAGGAGGATGCAATCACAACTGGAAATGTTCCTCTATAGTCAAAACAAAGAAAGAAAAATGCACAAAAATGTGCAGGGCTTCATACTAAATGTCTCCTTAAGCCTTAGGAGAAAACAAATTGTCTGTTTACAGATTCAACAGGAATGCACAAATGAGAATGGAATCTCCAAAACACTGTGGGGACAATTATCAGATAAGTATCACCATAACTTAGCTAGTGCAAAGCGTGTTACTTCCTCAGAAGCAGACGTCGACACTTTAATGATCTTTTGTAATTTTCTTGGTTTATTTGCAGTTTTCCAAGAAGCTGAAGTCTTGAGTAAATCCACAGTGGAAACTGAGGCCAGGAATCAGGAGCAAGGAGA